>JARUPY010000472.1:4918519-6148149 GCA_029817715.1 Melastoma dodecandrum | reverse complement strand
TGACACCTGTTTATACAGGCCTCCTTATCCTGCGTACATTGACAGGGATTTCCCTTTACCCAGGGGTTATAAGGTGTCCGACTTCACTCGCTTCTCAGGCGAAGATGAAATGACTCCACTTGAGCATATTGCTCGCTTCACTCATCAACTTGGCGAGGCGGCCGGCGATGACTTCTGGAAACTAAAGCTCTTCCCGAATTCATTAACCGGGGATGCCTTTACCTGGTATGCAGGTTTGCCGTCGGGGTCAGTAGCTTCATGGACTCAGATGCAGTCCATGTTTGTTAAAACCTTTGCTCGACTTGATACCCCCATGTCAATGTTTGAGGTTATGCGCCTTAGGCAGGCTAATGGGGAACACCCGGGGCAGTTTTTAATGAAACTTAGGAAGGCCCTATTACGGTGTAGGCCTCCCATACCGGAGAAAGATCAGTTGCTCCTCGCATTAAATGCGTTGTCCATTCCTTTCCAGAAAAAGCTTCAAGGGGAGCGCTTTGCCGACTTATATGATTTGGCAAGGAGAGCCACTGAGTACTATCAGCTCCTAACAGAAGAGGCCAAGCTGACTCGAGCCTACCAAGTTGATACTTATGAAGTCGACGTGGCCGAGTTTGTTAAGGGAGAGTCAACTATATGTGACCTCTTGACTAGAAAAAATTCTAAAGCCAAAGCCTCCCAGAAAAATGTCGAGGAAAGGAAGTACTCCTTTGACACAGATAAAGTCGACGCCATTTTTGACTGGCTTTATCAAAAGAAAAGGATCAGGCTTAAGCCTGGTCATCGAGTCCCTCAGACAGAAAGGGAAAAAAGTAGGAATTACTGCAAGTGGCATGGTTCCTTCACCCATACTACCAAGGACTGCCTGTCCTTTAGAAATATAATTCAGGATTTAATAGAGTCTAAAGAGCTCTGTTTTCCCGAAGTCGATGAAGTCGCCATGGTGGATGATAATCCATTTGACGACGAAGTCGCCATTCATACATTTGATATATTTGACACTGAGGTTAACCTTGTAGAAGTCATTAACGACTCTGCTATACCCTCGCAGGATTTGCAAGCAACCGGCGAGACCTTGGTAGCTAATGCCCTGCTGAAGCGATTGGCTGAGCGTGGGGTCGTCATCCTGCCAAAGGGAAGGGACAAGTGGCTTTGCCACTGGCACCTGAACGACACTCACACGACGGACCAATGCCACACATTTAAGAAGTATCTGTTGGACAGTAAGACAGAAGACTGGTATGACCTGACTCCTTTCGAGGAAGCAGCAATGTCGTCGACTGCCCCCCGAGGACCTTCTCACGTCCTCAAAAGTCCTGATGCTTGTCGTCTACGCAACAAAAATAAAACCTCGTTCGCACACACTAAAATAGCAAGGGCAAGCAAGGGTCGAACCCACAGAGAACAGTGTCGATTAGATCGTTTAACGTCAATTCGGTAACTGATTTGAGGTCAAGTAAACGAAATCACACGATGCGAAGTTAAACTAAACGAAAGACTAAATCGAATTATCAATAGGCTTAAAAGTCCAGGACTACCGATTTCCCCTCGTGTCCTATGCTCTCGTATCCCCCCTTTTGTGTTACTATTAAATTTTGCTGGTCGTTAACCGTAGGTTGCTAAACTCTCCCCATAACCCTCTCAGGTATCCGGGAACGTACCCTCGTGTATCAAATCCTCTACTCTATGTCTAGGTAAGGAATTAGTGAAGGCCCTTTACGATTCAACCCTACTTTGGTTACCTAAGGTGCGTGGTATTTCTACTCTCGCACTAAAACCCGGTCTCTCGACTCTAAGATTCCTTAAGCTATCCTGTTCCTGATCTAACCTAGACTACCCTCTCGAGTCTCCCTAGGTGATCGAATCAATATCAACAGTTGATCAGGCTGCTGATACGCATTAAGCACAGGAAACGAATAAACAACCAAACAAGAATTTAATTCATAACTGAAAAGAGGTTCAACAATCGCCGAGGAACACGAGGTTCCATCGTCGTCCTAGAACAAGAAAATTAGTTCATCACTACACTACGAAACAATAGAAGAGTAAAAGAACGCATAATCTAAAAACCAAAGGAAAAGGAAAAGGGGTTGTAGTTCTTCAGGGGCAAGAGTCTCCTGTCACAAGCCTCCTATCCCCCAAAAAGAGCCGACCCCTAGCCAGCCTGAGTTGTAGTCTATTTATACTAGGGTAGGAAGACTAAAATCCGGAAATAAAATCCTAAAAGATCCTCTACTCGCAGCTGCGAGATAATCGTTCGCAGCTGCGACCTTAAGCTATACTCCACTCGTCTCTGCTTCCTCGCAGCTGCGAGACAATCGGTCGCAGCTGCGAGACTCTCTGTAGTGACGCTCTTCGCCTTGCTCGCAGCTGCGCCCAAATGCTCCGCAGCTGCGGAAGTCTCTGTGAAGCTCTCTCCTTTCTTCTTTGGTTTATTTCTCCATTCCTCACTCCGTCATCCATCAGCTCAATTCCAATTTCCTACACAAACAACAACGAATGTGAGGTAACGCAATTCAGCTCAAAACCAGAAGTTTAAACACTTAAACTTACGGAACTAGCTCAAATCAAAGCATACAAGTGATCATTTAACTCTACTTTCGTAGAGTTATCACACCCCCAAACCTATCTTTTGCTAGTCCTCGAGCAAAACAAAACCTAAACAAAGCGAAAATGCAACCAAACAAAATAAACAAATCATAATTGATACTCCCCAGTCTCACCCAAGTCTCCCGAACTCGAATTGTCGTTAACGACTCTCAGCTAAGGCCGCACACCTATTTTAGAGGTAGACTTCGTTCAAGGCTAGCATACACGGGTTTTGTAGTTCTTATAAAACTTGTTCCCTCAATTTGCACACCTCACGTTGTCAACCCCACATTCTCAAATCTTTCATAGCCATCAAGTACTTTTCTAGACTCAACTCTCCTCACCTTATCAACTAATTCGAGGTCTTTCTTTTCATCTCATTTTTCTCTTTTCATTTGGTTACACGATTCTAAATGCTCATCAATTCCCGCAAACGCTCATGTAACAAGTTCTCAGTCAGTGACTCCCGGTCCAAACGGACCAAGGCACTAGGTGATAAAGCACCCCTCGGATGAGAACTCGAGCCGCAAGGAAGACTCACACCACAAGCACATATTCAAGCTCAAAATCAATTTTTTTTTTTCCTTTTTCTCTTTTACTTTTTTTTTTACCCTTTTCTAGCTTGAATAGTGGTGCTCAGAACCTTGGCAACCGTTTTCTTTTCTTGCTCTTTTTCTCTTTCACATTTTAACCTGAATTTCGTCTCCAAAGGATGATTCTAGTGGCTATACTTTTCCTTAATGACTATGCTTTTAAAGAGATTGTAGAGCTGACGCTGCTTAGTTAGCTTCCTATCAGGAACAACATATACTATTTCTTTACTAAATTAGGCATGCTTGCTGGAACTAATTCCTCCTCTGCCTTAAATGTGCGACCCTAATCATCCTCCTAGAATCCGACTCTTCTAATTCGAAATCCTAAGGTCTAACTGAGGGGCGTCGACTCAAAGAAAATAACAAAAACAAAACAAAAGATAGACTCAGAAGCATGATCAAGCTGACAGAAATAACAAGCAATGGCAATCATATCATAAAGGATAACATCAACACCCCCAAACCTAAATCCTGACACGACCTCGTGGCAGACTGTATCTCCAACCGTGCATGAGATAGATGAAAGTAAAGATAAGAGAGATACAACCTGGCACATATCCGGTTGAACTCAGGATCCTCTCCCTGATGGCAGACTAATCGGACTCCGAGTCGGAGTCAACATCTTCATCCTCCCCCGGGCTGGTTTCTGCATCTTCCATAGCAGCATCACTCCATCCCATGGGTCGATCCCATCCCGGTGGGTGGTAGACTGGTTGATGCAACGCGTTGAAATCTACTCCAAAGGATGGCGCGGCCTGACGGTTGTATTCCATCTGATGTCGGATGAATTCCATGGTGTACTGCTGGAATGCCCTAGTTTGCTGCTGAGCGTCCCTGGTTTGCTGCATGAACTTCTGCATCTGGGCCCACCGTTCTTGCTCGGAGGGCATAGTGCTCGCAGCGGTTGGACGAGGGCGAGAGGAAGCGCCTCCCTGCCTTGCGCTAATCTTGTCCAGCGATTGATGGTCTAGAGGCTGACCCGGGGGACAAAGCTCCTCCGTCCTGTCAAACTGCACACCTGCTTTGATACATAATTCAGAAATAAGACAAGGGAACCACAAACCTCGTGCGTCGTCCAAACAACGGTGGATCATCCAATTCAGCAGCCTGCCCAAATCAATCGGCATCTCCTCCATGATACAGTAGATGAGCGCCGCTCGATCCCTGGTGATCTCGCTCGTGTTTTTGCTGGGGATGAGCCGGGCGACTACAAATAAAGCCCACATGCGTGCTTCGGTGGTCAAATTGCTGCCGTGGAGTCTGAGTGGGTCCCGGCTTCTTGTCAATTTCCATTGGGATCCTGGCTTAGCAATTCTCGCAATAACTGCGTTACTATCAAAACGATTATTAAGATAATCGAGATATGCGTCAGTGTTGTAAACAGGGAGGCCATAAAATATGGAAATCACGGAAGCACCAAACTTAACCTCCTTGTCCCGAACTCGAATACTCTGCCTATCCCTATCCAGGGTATGCACGTTTGCATAAAATTCCCTGACCACCGGGACAACGCCCCGTTTTATCGCTGTACTAAAACGAAGCCACCCCAGACGTTCTAAACGCGCCCGGTATTCAACCAAATCGGGATGCGTGGTATCGAATACCCGCTCAGCGATCAGCGGTCTTTTCATGGATCGCTGGTACGCCGCCGATGATTCATTCACAACGGCCTTATCCCTCCCTGCCGTTTCTTTCCCTCTCCTTTTCCTAGAACTAGAGGCATCGGTCGTAGTGCGTTGCTTGGGTGCCATTGCTAACTGCGCTATTCTAAGAGCTAAGGCAACTAATGAATCACCGGGGGAACCACGACCTAGCCACACGCAAATCACCGATAGCACTAAGGGATGATGAACTTTCCTGATTGTGGCCGCTGCGGGAGAGTGTGGCACCGGAGAGCAGATCTGCGGTGGATGGACGCACAAGGGAGGAGGAGGACGTCGGAGATTGACGCGGGAGTAGCCGGCGAGTTGGGGGGTGTAGCCGTCGCCTGGAGAGGGGGAGTACGTCGCAGCTGCGCCCTGAGAGAATGGAGAAAATGAATTAGGGTTTTAGTTCGCCCCCTTTTAATTAGTCTGAAATTTCGTCCTCTCGCAGCTGCGAGACATTCCTCCGCAGCTGCGAGACTCTCTGAGGATCGCAGGTTACACGTCTCTCGCAGCTGCGAGAATTTACTTCGCAGCTGCGAGACTCTCTGAGGATCGCAGGTTACACGTCTTCCGCAGCTGCGAGAGATGTTCTCGCAGCTGCGAAACTTACTGCCTTCGTTTCTCCGCAGCTGCGATCTACTTCTCCGCAGCTACGGATCTTACTGTGGATGCTACCTCATTTTTTTTCTCCGTCTTTTTCATGGACATGCTTCTTGATCTACTAACAAAAACAAATAAACGATTAAAAATAACTAATTATCAGGAATAAAATGAAATGACTTGGGTTGCCTCCCAAGAAGCGCCCTGGTTTAGAGTTGACGGCTCGACTGTGCAGGAGTTACGCGTCTTGAAGTTGCGTGGAGGTGGTTCCGCGCTCAAACGGCTCTCCATGGTAGTGCTTTAGGCGCTGGCCGTTGACTTTGAACGTGGACCCGGAATCATTTGATTGCAGCTCTACGGCGCCATGAGGGAATACTTTTACGACTTTGAACGGTCCGGACCATCGCGACTTCAGCTTCCCTGGGAACAGACGCAAACGTGAGTTGAAAAGGAGCACATACGCACCTGGCACAAACGTCCTGTTGAGGATGCGGCTGTCGTGCCATTTCTTTGTCTTCTCCTTGTAGAGCTTTGCATTCTCGTATGCTTGATGACGAAGTTCCTCCAACTCGTTCATCTGCAGAAGGCGAGCCTCACCTGATCGAGTTTCGTCGAAGTTGAGGTGCTTCAGTGCCCAGTAAGCCTTGTGCTCGAGCTCCACTGGTAGGTGACAAGCCTTTCCAAAAACGAGACGATATGGAGACATCCCAATCGGCGTCTTGTATGCTGTCCTGTACGCCCACAAAGCATCGTCAAGTTTTAAAGACCAATCCTTGCGTGTGGTACTCACCGTTTTCTCAAGGATACGCTTCACTTCACGGTTAGACACTTCTGCTTGTCCGCTTGTCTGTGGGTGATACGCCGTGGCCACCCTGTGCTTCACGCCATATTTGCTCAAGAGTGCATTAAATTGACGATTGATGAAGTGTGTACCTTCATCGCTGATGATCGCACGTGGAACTCCGAACCTGGTAAAGATCTGTCTCTGCACAAACTTGACAACCACTTTAGCCTCATTAGTGGGGGAGGCAATTGCTTCCACCCATTTCGAAACATAGTCAACTGCAACGAGAATATACTTGTTACCGTTTGATGGGATGAAGGGACCCATGAAGTCGATGCCCCAGACGTCGAAGAGTTCAACCTCGAGAATGTTTTGCAGGGGCATTTCGTTTCTTCGGGATATGTTCCCCGTTCTTTGGCACCTATCACAGTGACGAACAAATTGGTAAGCATCCTTAAAAATAGTAGGCCAGTAAAAACCTGATTGGAGGACTTTTGCAGCCGTTCGGTCTCCTCCGAAGTGTCCTCCATAAGGGGATGCGTGGCAATGGGTTAAGATGTCCTGGACTTCAGATTCCGGCACACACCTCCTGATGACCTGATCTGCACACTTTTTAAACAGAAACGGTTCGTCCCAAAAATATTGACGAACGTCATGTAGAAATCTTTTCCGCTTTTGTGCATCAAAATCCGCGGGGATGAACTCCGATACAATAAAATTCACAATATCAGCATACCATGGCACGTTCACATCAGCAGACAGTAAATACTCATCAGGAAAGGAGTCATTTATGCAAACCTTGTCTTGAAATACCTTGTTGTTTTCTAACCTAGACAAATGGTCTGCTATCTGATTTTCAGTTCCTTTCCTGTCGCGGATCTCTAAATCAAATTCTTGTAATAGAAGGACCCAACGAATCAACCTAGGCTTGGCGTCCTTTTTCTCAATCAAGTACTTGATTGCTGAGTGATCCGTGAACACTACTATCTTGGACCCCACTAGATAACTGCGAAACTTGTCGAAGGCAAACACTACGGCTAACAGTTCTTTTTCAGTCGTGGTGTAATTAACCTGGGCATCATCTAAGGTCCTGCTGGCATAGTATATTACCCGAAAAATTCTATCTACCCTCTGGCCTAATGCAGCTCCTACCGCATAGTCACTAGCATCGCACATCAATTCGAAGGGCAAACTCCAATCAGGTGCTACGACTATGGGTGCAGAAACTAACCTCTTCTTGAGTTTGGTGAAGGCCGAAAGGCACTCAGCATCGAACACAAAGGGAACGTCCTTCTCCAATAAATTGCACAATGGCTTCGTGATCTTGGAAAAGTCCTTGATAAACCTTCGGTAGAATCCAGCATGTCCGAGGAAGCTCCGTATCCCTTTTACAGACGACGGTGGGGGTAGCTTCTCAATTGTCTCAATCTTTGCCCTGTCCACCTCGATGCCCTTGCTGGATATCCGGTGACCTAGAACAATGCCATCACGAACCATAAACTGGCATTTCTCCCAGTTCAGGATCAAGTTAGTGTCTTCACAACGTTTGAGAACCTTAGTGAGGTTCGACGAGCAATCCGCGTACGATGCACCAAAAACAGAAAAGTCATCCATGAAGACCTCTAGACCATGTTCAATCATATCAGAGAATATGGCCATCATGCATCGTTGAAAAGTAGCAGGCGCATTACACAATCCAAACGGCATGCGACGAAAAGCAAAGGTACCGTACGGGCAGGTGAATGTAGTCTTTTCTTGGTCCTCCGGGGCAATCAAAATTTGATTGTACCCGGAGTACCCGTCCAAGAAACAATAGAAGTCCTTACCTGCCAATCGGTCAAGCATCTGATCTATGAAGGGAAGAGGGAAATGGTCTTTCCTGGTGGCTTTGTTTAGTTTGCGGTAGTCCATGCAAACTCTCCACCCGGTCACCGTACGAGTCGGAATCAGCTCGTTCTTCTCGTTCTTAACCACCGTCATCCCTCCTTTCTTCGGGACGCACTGCACAGGGCTAACCCAGGAACTGTCAGAGATAGGATAGATAATACCTGCGTCTAGCCACTTGATGATCTCCTTCTTCACCACTTCCTTCATGTTCGGGTTTAGCCGCCTCTGAGCCTCGACCGAAACCTTATGATTGTCCTCAAGCAGAATCTTATGCATGCACACTGACGGACTGATTCCTCGAATATCCGCTATGGTCCATCCCAATGCTCTCTTGTGCGCCTTGAGGATTTTCAGCAATTTCTCCTCCTCCTCTCCTGTAAGACTAGCCGAAATAATCACAGGTAAAGTGTTTGATGGTCCGAGATATGCATACCTGAGATGGTCCGGGAGTTGCTTAAGCTCTAAGGTGGGAGGTTCCTCAATTGACGGTCGCATTGGGTTCAATGGCCGCTCTAGCGTATCCAACTGCTGAATCCTTCGTGTGAACAGCGCTAGAGCCTCCTGGGTATCAACATCGGAATCGATCTCATCCTCTTCAGCATCTAGGAGCTCTTCATCACCGAGAGGTGAGAATTTGGAGGTGCACCTATCAACAACGTCCATCCGAAAGCAATCAGAATTCTCAGAAGGCCATTTAACAGATTTATAGACATTGAAGGTAACTTCCTGATCGTTGACCCGGATGGTCAACTCTCCCTTCTGCACGTCAATCAATGCCCTTCCTGTGACTAAAAACGGACGGCCAAGGATGATAGGAATCTCCTTGTCCTCCTCAAAATCTAACACCAGAAAATCAGCCGGAAAGATGAACTTATCTACTTTAACAAGAACATCCTCAATAATCCCTTTCGGGTATGTGATAGATCTATCGGCTAACTGAAGGGACACAGATGTAGGTCTTACCTCCCCCAAACCTAGCTCCTTATAAACTGAAAAGGGCATCAGGTTTATGCTTGCTCCAAGGTCACAAAGAGCCTTACCTGAGAAGGCGGTTCCAATAGTGCACGGGATCGTGAAGCTACCAGGGTCCTTAAGCTTCGGTGGCATCTTCTTCTGGAGGATGGCGCTGCATTCCTCGGTAAGCATCACTGTCTCGAAATCGCCCAGCCTCCGCTTCTTAGATAGCACGTCCTTCATGAACTTGACGTAGCTCGGCATCTGCTCCAAGGCCTCTGCGAAAGGTATGTTAATATGCAGTTTCTTGAAGACATTTAAAAACTTACGAAACTGAGCGTCGTCGTTTTGTTTCCGCGCTCTCTGTGGGAAGGGAAGCTTCGAGATGTCAACTTCGTGTTCCTTTCTTTCTTCCACCAGCTCCTTCTTCCCTTTGTCCTGCGGCAAGCTCAAATCAGAAGTTAGCGGACTAGTTTGTGATTCCTTACCAGATTTCTCCGATGGACTAGGGCCCTTGCTCTCTTTCTTGGCCTCGGATTCTTCTGCCTCCAGTGAACGGCCGTTCCTCAGAGTGACGGCTTTAGCTTGCTCCCTCGGATTGATTTCCGTATTGCTCGGGAGAGTCCCATAGGCTCTCGAATTCACCGCCTGAGCCAGCTGGCTAACCTGGTTCTCCAGGTTCCGAATCGACGCTGCTTGGTTCTTCATCAAGGTGTCTTGATTCGCCATGTACTTGAGCATCATCTCTTCGAGGCTCGGCTTCTTTTCCGAGGCTTCCGCTTGTGCTTGCTGATACTGAGGAGCTGGTACTGGTGGTCTAGCCATACCAGGCAGAGGTGCCTGTGCTCTCCAAGAAAAGTTCGGGTGATTCCTCCACCCTGGGTTATACGTATTTGAGTACGGGTTGTTGCGCTGGTTTCCAACAAAGTTGGCTTCCTCCATGCTTATGGTGCACTGATCTGTGAGATGTGCTCCTCCGCAAATCTGACAACCCTGCTGGTTGCTCTGAACCGAACTAACGTTCGCTTCCTCAAATTTCTTAGTGAGAGCGGCTAGTTGTGCTTGAATTGAGGTTAAGGTATCCAATTCAAAAACGCCCTGCGGCTTCCTTCTGTTCATACGCTCCGAATACTGGTTCGGCAGACAAGTCTTCCTCATCGTCTCAAGGAGCTCCAGTCCTTCCTGGACGAGTCCGTGAGTCCATTATAGAATGCCTCAAGCTGTCTCCATCCAGGCAGATCATGATATGGGCACTGTATCAGCAGATTCTTGAATCGCTCCCATGCCTCCACGAAAGTTTCATCGCTGTCCTGTCGGAACGTGGTAATCTCGTTCCTCATCTGAGATATCTTCGAGGGAGGATAATACTGATCTAAGAAAGCCTCCTCCATCTGTGCCCACGTCGATATTGAATTCACTGGGAGTGAATTGAACCACGCCCAGGCCTTGTCCTTTAGGGAGAATGTGAATAGCTTCAGCCTGACTGCATCTTGGGACACTCCGTTCTGCCTGAAAGTGTCGCATACGCTGAGAAACTTACTCAGATGCTCGTGCGGATCCTCCATCGGTGTTCCTCTGAACTGGACTGTATTCTGGATCATCTGCATCACCGAGGTCTTGATCTCATAATCGCGAGCAGCGATGGGCGGTGGCGCTATGCATGACCGGTGAGCGCAAGTTCTGGCCGATGTGAAGTCCATCATCGGTCTGCTGTCAACATCCGGCCTCCCTCCATGCTCTGCTCTCGGGATCAGGTTCCCGTCGATCTGATGTCGGTTGTCCTCGTCGGCCATAGCTGATCTCTGTGCTCTTAGTCGCTGCCGGAAGGTGCGCTCGATCTCTGGGTCCAAAGGAGTCAAATCAGCACCTTGACTCCGTAGCATAAACAAAAAAAAAAACAAAAACAAAAACAAAAACTTGAACGTCAAACAGCTATCAAAATAGAGGTAAAAGAAATCTAAATCGAAAGACAGGTTTCCCCGGCAACGGCGCCAAAATTTGATGCTTGTCGTCTACGCAACAAAAATAAAACCTCGTTCGCACACACTAAAATAGCAAGGGCAAGCAAGGGTCGAACCCACAGAGAACAGTGTCGATTAGATCGTTTAACGTCAATTCGGTAACTGATTTGAGGTCAAGTAAACGAAATCACACGATGCGAAGTTAAACTAAACGAAAGACTAAATCGAATTATCAATAGGCTTAAAAGTCCAGGACTACCGATTTCCCCTCGTGTCCTATGCTCTCGTATCCCCCCTTTTGTGTTACTATTAAATTTTGCTGGTCGTTAACCGTAGGTTGCTAAACTCTCCCCATAACCCTCTCAGGTATCCGGGAACGTACCCTCGTGTATCAAATCCTCTACTCTATGTCTAGGTAAGGAATTAGTGAAGGCCCTTTACGATTCAACCCTACTTTGGTTACCTAAGGTGCGTGGTATTTCTACTCTCGCACTAAAACCCGGTCTCTCGACTCTAAGATTCCTTAAGCTATCCTGTTCCTGATCTAACCTAGACTACCCTCTCGAGTCTCCCTAGGTGATCGAATCAATATCAACAGTTGATCAGGCTGCTGATACGCATTAAGCACAGGAAACGAATAAACAACCAAACAAGAATTTAATTCATAACTGAAAAGAGGTTCAACAATCGCCGAGGAACACGAGGTTCCATCGTCGTCCTAGAACAAGAAAATTAGTTCATCACTACACTACGAAACAATAGAAGAGTAAAAGAACGCATAATCTAAAAACCAAAGGAAAAGGAAAAGGGGTTGTAGTTCTTCAGGGGCAAGAGTCTCCTGTCACAAGCCTCCTATCCCCCAAAAAGAGCCGACCCCTAGCCAGCCTGAGTTGTAGTCTATTTATACTAGGGTAGGAAGACTAAAATCCGGAAATAAAATCCTAAAAGATCCTCTACTCGCAGGTGCGAGATAATCGTTCGCAGCTGCGACCTTAAGCTATACTCCACTCGTCTCTGCTTCCTCGCAGCTGCGAGACTCTCTGTAGTGACGCTCTTCGCCTTGCTCGCAGCTGCGCCCAAATGCTCCGCAGCTGCGGAAGTCTCTGTGAAGCTCTCCTTTCTTCTTTGGTTTATTTCTCCATTCCTCACTCCGTCATCCATCAGCTCAATTCCAATTTCCTACACAAACAACAACGAACGTGAGGTAACGCAATTCAGCTCAAAACCAGAAGTTTAAACACTTAAACTTACGGAACTAGCTCAAATCAAAGCATACAAGTGATCATTTAACTCTACTTTCGTAGAGTTATCAAGTCCTCCTAGTGTGGATCGCCGACTGGCTTCGCGAGGAGGACGAGGAGGTTCCCAGGGGCATAAGGGGAATGGAGAGGCAGCCGCCCGGGGTACAGAACGCCCAGCACGGCGACTTGAGTTTATGGACTCGTCCGGCCAGAGAGTCGTCAAGCAGGGGTACACTAGGACTACCCCTGTCAAAGAGATAAGACCTGTGGAAGAGCATAAGGGAGTAGACCGACCCCAGCAGGCTGCAAGTCGCAGGGCCCGATATGCGTCACAGACAGTCGACCCCCAGGAATTGCGGAGGGGACCTCCTATCGCCCAATTCTTGGATGAGAAGCTACTGTGCCAGAAGTGCAAGCTGATCGCCCACAATCGGATACTTATTACCCAGCTCTGCACAGCATGCTGCGTCAGCTATTTCTTGCGGCTGGTCGACTTGTCCGCAAAAGGAGAAATGCTGGTAAAAGCGGTCCGCCCCGAGGGTACAGGTAATTCGAATCCCAGTAAACCCTCCTCGAATAGACCAGAAAATACTCCAGCGCAGGTGGGGTATGACCCAGTCGACGGCAGATTCGTGGAGGTAAGCCGACTCCTTTTTGGTTCTAAGAAACCAAAATTCGTCAAAGCCCCTAACCCTTCGTCTCAATGGCAGAAGGTGGGAAGGAAGGTTGCGCCCCCTTTAAGGGCTCAGAAGAGAAAGGAAAGGCGTCTAAGTCACGCCCAAAAAAGACTTAGGATGACCCCTGCGGTGCCACCCTCGGAAGGGAATCAAGCCGCAGAGAAACAAGTCGCGGAGCCCGAACGGGTCGAGTCTACTGATTACTCGGAAAACCCGGGCTCAAGCTTCGACTACACTCCTCTACGAGGAGACAGGCCCTGCGACTTCAACGCAGAACAAGGGCCCCTCGTGAGTTGTAACGCTCTCACCTTTCCTGCGGAGTTCGCCTGCAACGACAAGTCGGAGGCGCCGAAAGGTAAAACCCTGGACTCTAAGGTCACTTCTTTTCCATCTGGCTTCCCTCTGCACTGGCTGAGGAAACCATCGGATCGCATGAAACAGCACATGCACTCGTTATACATCGCAGCCACCTTTGACGGTGTTTTGGTGGGTCGAGTCTTAATAGACAACGGCGCCACCGTCAACGTTCTCCCACTCACCAAGTTTAGACTACTTGGGTACAAGCCTAGCGAGTTGGTACGAACCGACGTGGCTGTAAGCGGCTTTAATGGAAGGAAGTCCGAATGCCTGGGGATATGCTCTGTGCATTTAGGCGTCGGAAGACACGAGCAGGAAACTGTTTTCTTCATAATTGACATAGCCCCTTCGTTTAATGCGCTTTTGGGACGCGATTGGCTTCATAAAGCCGCCGCGATCCCGTCGACTTTGCATAGGGAGTTGATTTTATGGCTTGACTATGAAATAGAGACTATCAGGGCTGATGAATACTCCTGTTGTGACAAGGGCATTTTACATGCAGAAACATGCAAGACGATCACGGACCTCACCTTGGATCAACGCTACAAGCTAGGAGACCCTACTGTCGGACCCCTAGGTGAACCCTCCGGGAAGTTCGACTTCATTGTGAGCTATGGCACCTCTCACCCCAAGCCTGATGAGGGACCAATCATGCCGACAGGATGGGGCCCCGACTTCACGGACAAGGATATAGATGAGGTCCTGCAGGAAGTAGTCCCGACCAAGGATGGAGACGAGACAGACAACAGTCCAAATGGCGACAAGGGAGAGGCGCCCAAGAGCCAGGAAAGTGCTGCGACGGAGTTGGAGCCCGATAGACTCCTGCACGAAGGGTTGTATGGACAGTGACGAAGGAAGAGGCTATGCAGTCGCTGATCTCCTCCAGCGACTCATGAGTATGCTAGGAAGTCTAGGAAATTAGGTTGCCAAATAAGCAGTGTAAATGCTGAGGCTAGCTTATCCAAGTCCATTGATACCGACTTAGGCGGTGTCCAGGGTCGCGAGTCACTTATGATGCCATGTGACCCGCTTGTAAGTATCAATTTAGGCGAGGAATCTAGCCCTCGGATCGTTTTCGTTAGTTCTTCAATGAATAAAGAAATTTTCGATTCTATTAAGGCTACTCTTGAAGAATTCAAGGATTGTTTCGCTTGGGACTATACTGAAATGCCGGGTCTGGATCGCCGACTTGTAGAGCATAAGTTGCCAATCAAAGCAGGATTTAAGCCGGTCCAACAGGCACCAAGGAGAATGACTCATGAAGTCACTCAGGCAGTATTCGAAGAAGTCAAGAAGCTCTTTAAAGCTGGGTATATAAGAACGTCGAGGTACACCGAGTGGATATCCAGCATAGTCCCTGTCATCAAGAAGAATGGCAGGATTAGAGTCTGCATCGACTTCAGAGATTTAAATCGTGCTACTCCAAAGGATGAATATCCCATGCCCATTGCAGACGACTTAGTCGATAAGACGGCAGGGCACCAAATTATGTCATTCATGGATGGTTTCTCAGGATATAACCAAATTTTCTTGGCTGAGGAAGATATCCATAAAACCGCGTTCAGATGTCCCTTAGGCATTTTTGAGTGGGTAGTCATGCCGTTTGGGCTAAAAAACGCTGGTGCAACCTACCAACGAGCTATGAACGCCATTTTTGATGCTTCGATTGCCAAGACAGTCGAGGTGTACATAGATGATATAGTGGTCAAATCAAAAGACGAGAGGTCGCATGTTAATGATCTTAGGAATGCTTTCATCCAAATGAGAAAGCATCAGCTCAAACTAAACCCTCTCAAATGTGCTTTCGGAGTAAGAGCAGGACATTTCTTAGGGTTCCTAGTTCATCAACGTGGCATAGAAGTCGACCAGAACAAAGTGAATGCCATTCAAAGATTGAACCCTCCGAGTAACAAGAAACAGTTACAGGCTTTCTTAGGGAGGGTCAATTATCTCAGGCGATTTATTGGTAACGTCGCTGGACGGACAGAAGTCTTCTCGACTTTACTAAAGGCGAAGGGAAACTTTGTGTGGGGTGACGAACACCAGAAAGCATTTGAAGGCTTAAAGGAGTATTTAATGAAGCCGCCTGTACTCGCCCCTCCTCGGGTAGGGAAGCCTTATCTGCTTTATGTGGCAGCGACTGAATCAGTCATCGGAGCCATGTTAGCCCAAGAGGCGGAAGACAAAACTGAGAGAGCGGTTTACTATTTGTCAAGACAACTAACCGCTACAGAAAAGCGCTATACAATTAAGGAGAAGTTATGCCTGTCAGTCTTTTATACTGTTACTAAGCTAAGGCATTATATTGGATCCCAAGAGGTTCATGTCATTACCAAGTCTCCAGTCATAAAGTACTTTTTCGAAAGTCCCCTACTGACTGGGAGAATTAGTAAATGGAGTTTAGTGCTATCCGCGTATGATCTACGATTCAAATCCCAACAATCGGTGAAAGGACAGGCTCTAGCCGATTTCTTGGTAAATCACGATCCATCCGTATCAATCGATCAAGAAGAATCCCTTGAGGACATCTGGCAGGGTTGGTTTGACGGATCTTCGGCGAAATCCGGCGTAGGAATAGGCCTTCGCATACTTTCGCCACTAGGGAAAGATGTTCGTCTAGCGTATCGCTTGACGGCAGATCACACCAACAATGCGACTGAATATGAAGCTTTGATCACGCTCCTGAAGGAACTATTAACCTTGGGAGCCAAGAAAGCTACAGTGATGGGGGATTCTCAACTGGTGATTAACCAGATGAATGGTACTTCTATATGCCAGGAGAAACTCACACCCTATCATCAAGTCGCCCGTAAACTGGTCGAGCGATTTGAAGCGATCACTTTCTTCTTTGTAGGTCGAGGGGAAAATACCATCGCTAATGACTTAGCCCAAAAGGCTTCAGGATACAAGGCCAAAAAAGGAAGCGATTGTATCCCAGAAATAGTTTCTCACCTAGCTCCCCAAGGCGACGCGTTCACTCTGGACATAATGACAAGCGATAAGGATTGGAGGAGGCCAATCACCGACTTCCTCTCCGACCCAACACAAAAGGCGAGCCAAAGAATCAAGACTCAGGCTTTGTCGTACACCCTTATAGATGGGGTACTTTACAGAAAGACCAAAGAAAGAGTCCTACTAAGGTGCGTCGACTTAGACGAAGCAACCCCAATTATGTTAGAGACTCACCAGGGTTTATGCGGGTCTCACCAATCTGGCACCAAAATGTCTTGGACTATCCAAAGACATGGTTTTTACTGGCCATCAATGCTAAAGAACTGCATAGAAATGGCTAGGGGATGCCAAGATTGTCAAAAACATGGTCCGGTGACAAGGGCCCCAGCGTCCGACTTAGTCTCAGTCGTCAAGCCTTGGCCATTTAGGTCTTGGGCTTTAGATATAATCGGGGAAATCCATCCGCACTCAAGTAAAGGTGACGCCTATATTCTAGTCGCCACCGATTATTTCACTAAATGGGTCGAGGCTCAGGTTTATAAAAAGATCGATCATAAAGAAGTGATCGATTTTCTTAAATCATCTATCATCTATAGATTTGGAATTCCCCAGAATATTGTAGTGGACAATGGCACCGCTTTCAATAATGAGAAAATGCGAGAATTCGCTACGGAGTTTGGTTTCTCGATCACCAACTCAACACCTTATTATCCTCAGGCGAATGGACAGGCTGAAGCCACCAATAAACTCATAAAGAACAATATTCAGAAAATGGTTGGCGCAAATCCAAGAGAATGGCACCAACTATTACAAGACACTTTGTGGGCTTTAAGAGTTACTAAGAGAGAAAGCACAGGGGAAACCCCTTTTTCACTAGTATATGGGCAAGACGCCGTCCTACCTATTGAAGTTCGATACAAGTCGCTCAGGGTGACTCATCCTGATCTACAAGACGAGGCAATGTACCTCGCTTTGGACGAATTAGAGAAGAAGCGACTTGATGTAATAGACCGACTCGAGGTGCATAAACAAAGGATTGCTAGGCATTATAACAAAAGGGTTGTCCATAAGCACTTTAAAGTGGGCGACTTGGTTTGGAAGATGGTGCTACCCCTTAAATCGAAAGACCAAGTTTTGGGTAAATGGTCCCCTAATTGGGAAGGTCCACATGAGGTATGTGAAACATACTCATCTAATAGCTATCGGCTTATGACGAGAAGTGGGGTCAGACACCCATTAAAGGTTAATGGTAAATATCTCAAACCCTATCGCGCGACTATCTGGGAAGCTCACCATAAAATCCTAAGACAAAGGACTCCATTAATTTGGGAAGCGCTTAATTCCTAAGAGATCGCGCTAGGCTTCAGTAACGCTGTCTGGAAGAATGAATTGAGCGTAGTGGGCAGAAATTCATTTGAGACACAAGGCACTTGATTTATTCAGTAAAACAAAAACAATGGAATTGCATTGTTCTTTGGTTACAAATCTAATTTCCATAACCCGCCAACTTCTTTGAAATCGAGGACAAGGGATTTACGAGTTCGTCGCTTCGCGTTCACCTTGTTTCGCTGGGCATAAAGGTCGACGACCTTTTCTCTATCCTTCTCAGCATTGGCCTCCAGCTCCTCGATTTCTTGAGTATTGATCGACGCAAGCTGCCGAGTCAGGTCATTCTTGAGGTTCGTGTAGAACTCTATCTGTCTCTCTGCCTCGGTCAGCTTCTCTTGCACATCGACCAAACGTTGGCGGGCGTCCTGTGCGGCTTTAGAGGCCTGCCCTCGAGCTTCATTGATCGACTGAATCTTTGAGTCAGTCGAGTCCAAGGTGAGCAGGTCGGCGTAGTAATCCCTCCAGCGGGTCCAGTACGTCGACCTGAAGCTCTTGCAGGCCCCCAATATTTCGTCCGTGACCCGAGGGGATGTCTCGATCCTCTTCAACAACTTCTGCATCCTCCTAAATTCGTTGACGCTTAAGGGGTCGATGAGCAGAAGTTGGCAAAGTTCTTCGATATCCTCGTGAAGCTTCACCCACGGGTCTTTGGTCGACCTAGAAGTCGCCGCAGCAGGATCCTGAAGAATAAGAGGCAAAATATTGTTAAACAATACCCTAAAAGGCAACGACCTCGTGCGATCGAATACTTACCTCTGGAGGCAATTTATCCCCGGAGCTCTCATCCGAAGAAGAAGGGGGAGTAGGGATCTTTTGTCGGCCAGCGGGCACCTTCACCCTCTTCGGACGAGCCTATAAGGAGGGATACAAGAACCTCAGTTAAAATCACAATGATACTACTATGTTTAAAACAAGAACACATACCATCGCTGGTGTAGGAGTTTGGACTGGAGGAGAAGGAATAGCTTGATTTTCCTCCTCACAAGTCGACCGGGTCGGTGGGTCGACCAGGACCGCGACATCCAGAACAGCCTGTTCTTCTTGAACCAAGGCCTCAGGGATGTGCTGTTCCTGAAACGGAATACGACGCAGAACCAAAAGTTCATATATGAACTAAGGTAAGGATACACCAGCTGAGAGCTAAACTTACCTTGGCGATCGAAGCCTTTGAACTTTGGCCCAAGCTGTGGGAGATAAGCTGATGGCCATCCTTGTCTGAAGCCTCTCCCTAGACAATATGGTATGGGTCAGATATAAAAACTCAAAACAAAAACTGGAGTCAGCAGAGTCTTACCTCTGCGGCCGGTTTTTGTGAAGCGTCGACTACAGCTGAGGACACTGGCACTGCAGCTGGTGCCCTGGTAGATGAGGTCGCCGCTGAAGCGGTTGGCGACTTAGATGGGGTCGCCGTTGCTGCAGTTGGCGACCTGGATGGGGTCGCCGCTGCCGCCGTTGGCGACCTGGATGAGGTCACCGCTGCAGTAACTGACGACCTATGAGAGGAAGTCGCCACCTTCACCAGTCTCTTCCTCTGAGACAGAGGCATCTCTTCAGGATCTTCTTCCTCGACCGCCTTGCGCTTTGGAGCGCTTTTGGGTCGAGCCTTCGAAGGACCACCTGCGACTATTTTGCTGGGATTCGCAACTTTAGCCTTCTCCTTGCTGGTCGACTTGAGTCTAGAAGGAGCAGGGGCAAGGGGGGCTTTAGGCTTGGATTTTCCAGAGCCCTGAGGAAGCATTGATCCTGAAAGGGAGGAAGCTTATGATTAATATTAAGAAACCAATACTCTTAAAGTAAAGCTAAGTCTTTACCTTTGGCTTTAATGTGCGCGTCATCGGTATAAAAATCAGGTTCCTTGGAAACGTCCAAGAAGTGCATCAGGGCCCGCAGCTCTTCATAGGTAGTCGACCACAACACAGTGAAGAACTGTGTGGCGAAACAGGCAGAAGTATCAGATGGGAATTCCATCTGGGAGAGCTGCGTCTTGTGATTGAGCAAGTTGAGGGTCTTCGAGTCGATCGACTTGCATACAATCCTTTTCGCCCGGTCCCCGTATAGGCCGCCGGCAGGGTCAGCAAGTGGAACTGCTACACTTTGGATAAACCCAAACTGCCTCGCGCACAGTTGAGGGTTATAGACTTCGAAGGTCAGGTAGCCGTCGAAGATAACAGGCAGATCTCTGCGGGTTAATACCCCATTCCAGAAGCCACGAGCAGCTTGAAGATCGATTTCCTGAGCAAGTGTCTTGCCGCCTGGAAAGGGTGCCCAGCTGCGTCGATCTACCCTGCCGAAGTCGACTATATGCTTCAGGTGGCCAGTGATCGATGTCATAAGCCATTGATCCTTACGCTGGCAGCACTGATCTAGGATGGTCTCCCCATAATAGGAGGATTCAAGGGGCGAAGAAGGACCCTTGAATCCGGTCAATCCCAGCATCCACATGGCCGACCAGAGATGGACTAGCCAGAGCAACCCTCTTGCTGGATGTTTTGGAAATGGCTTGATTTGAGACGTCGCTCTGTCCAGATCATGATAAAGCAGACCCAAAATAAAGGGACCCCAGGAGATTTCTTCATTAGTCTCCCTCAGAAAATTGGCCACCGCATAAGAAGTGTGGCTGACTTTCTTCCCAGGGAAGCAGTAAACGAATTTGCTCAACCAGGTGCTGAGGAACTCGACCTCCTCCTGGGCGCCAAAACCTTCAGTCGACAATCTCTCATATGACTTCTTGCCTGCCGAGGCCATCTTCAGATGCCTATTCACCACCTCCATGTACTGAAGGGCGCCCTTAGGGTTAATATCATCTGCTTGAGAGTACTGCCGAACAGGGCAGCCATTGATTTTGCACCTGGTCAAAATCTTCACGTCTGCCAATGTAACAGACATAGGGCCATCTGGGAAATAGAAGCAGTTGACAGCAGAATTCCAGAAAGGCAACATGGCCGAACAAACCCTAGGATCACAGTTCTTGGTTGCCACGGACATTCTAAAGAATCTCAAGATTTTCTGATTGCTAAACCTCTCTGTGAAATGCTCCTCCCACATCTCGAGCCAGTCCACCATCTCAGACTTAGATGCAGAAGAAAAACACAGGAAGGATCCCTGACCTTCCCAGTTGAGGGGATCGATGAAGTCGGGATGGAAAATCGGGATGGGCTTCTCGGTGACAAGATAGTTGAGCGGCACCGTCTCCGGAAAAAGATGCTCCGGCAAGATAGGTCCAAGAGTGACGCCCGATCCCTTATCCTCTGCGACCGGAACGGGTCCGGTTGGCCCCGCACGCAGATTATGGAACTCAAAGCATTTAAAAGTTGACATCTTTTTAAGGATCGAAGGAGTTTTGAAGAGGGAGACTGAAGGGTTTTCTGAGAAACAAGGGTTTCTTGGAAAGACGGAGAAGTGTTGAGCAAGGAAGAAAAGTGCGGGAAAAGGATGACGATTCTCCTTTATATAGGATATGATTTTTGCTGAGTCGGCACAGCCAACCCAGCATAAAAGGGGGGCTTATGTTGACATGGCAAATAATTTTGGGCCTGGGCTTAGAACAGAGATCCAGTAATTCCTCAAGTCACACATCTAGTCGGCCCAAGATACAGCCGTCTAGGTCGATTTATGACGAAGTCGACTAGGTCGATTTACGATGAAGTCGACTAGGTCGACTTATGAACGGGGTCGACTAGGTCGACTCACAACAAAGGAGTGTGGCGATCAAAGTCAACCAAGATGACTCAACAGTAGCTAGGCCTACTAGTGGGGTCAAAGTCGACGGAGCTTTGGATAAGTCGACCAAGTCGATCGTAGTCCGTACAGATCAGTCAAGTCGACGAGGTTAAAATAAATTTATTCATTTTCAATCACGTTTGTTAAAGATCGTAACTGATCTTAAATACCCAGGAACGTGATCCCATATATCAAGGGGGTTGTTGAGACACTCCCACGATATTAGGAATCACGATCTATAACACGATCTGCAAAACGATCTATCTGTTACGTGTTAATCACGTACAAGTCCTCTATAAATAGCAGAGGAATTCTTCAAGATAAAGACACGACCATACACAGCCAAAACTCTGAAGTTTGTTCGTCAACCTTAGGAATTAGATACCTCGACCCGGTTTGTAGGTCAACTATCCTTCCACCGACAGAGTGAGCTCGTAGGGCCTTTGCCGTCAATTCCCCGCCAGCGACACCACCGACGGAGTGAGCTCGTAGGGCCTTCGTCACAGCTTCCCGCCAGCGACCACCACCGACGGAGCGAGCTTCCAAGGCCTTCGTCACAAGTTCTCCGCCGTCACAGGATTCCACATCGTTGACACCGTTTATTCTTTTCATTTTTGATGGCTGTAAGCCCTTGTTCTTAATTCGTTAGATTGTAAGACTTACATTTTATTTCAATAAAATTGTGCATCTTCTTACTGGCGACCACAAACTCAATTCCTGTGAGTCCTTTGCCAAATATTTCCGACGTGATCCGTTCTATAGGCGAACACGTGTTATAACTGAAGAAACTTACTGGTTAGCAAGAGGAAATTGGTTTACGGAGGAAGTTGTCTTTTTCCGGGTAGAATCTGTTTGTGTTCTTTCCATCTTGGTTAAGGATGGAAGAAAGGAAACTGAGAACGACATGGATTGGTTACAGACAAGATTCTTAAAATTAGTTTAGGAAAAAAGAAAGAAAAAAAGTAGAGTGCTGGTCGTTGCAAAAAAGCAAATTGGGGCAAGTTCTTAACCGAATCTAACCACCCCCAACCTTTTCTTGTATTAAACAGCCGGATCATCCCCTGTCTTGCTCAATCCACCCATTCCCGACCTCCTCCGATCCCCACCAACGACTTGTGTTTCCACGACCACTGTGGGACTGTCTACCGTGCCAATGGCATCGGTGAGTCACTCTCATGGTCTGATCGTCACGTCGATCTCTTTCGCTTTGCATTTCCTGTGACTCATGCAGGGCATGGTCGTTTCGCAGTACGAAGAGAGTAGGCCGCTGCCGAAGTTCGGGGACTGGGACGTGAACGACCCGGCGTCGGCAGAAGGGTTCACAGTGATTTTTAGCAAGGCTAGGAACGAGAAGGTAGCCGGGGCCCCTTCCGGCAATGCGAGGTCAATGCAGACGCGCAATAGTGAGGCCAGGCAGCAAAAGCCCGCCGCTGTAAGCTTACCTGGTTTCCCTCTTTCCATTTTTTTCCGCTATGTAATCATCCGACTGACATTGGGGTTGGAATGTCTTGGTTATGGGTGCAGAGGAGATGGTTTTGCTGCGGTTGTTGATCCTCGGAAGAACGAGAGTATACAACTTTAGGAAGTCCAGAACAGGACAACAAAAACTGGGGTTACCGCCCAACTAAGTCCCGGGGACTCCAGATGTGTCATAAAGAGAGAGTGTGCCTTGGCAGTTTTGGATATAAGAGAGTTGAGTGGAGGGTTTGTTGGAAGAAGATAACTAGGAATGAATAATAAGCAGGAAATTTGAGACAGACCCACGTGCGTGTCATACTCAAAGCCTCACCCAGTTAGCGTGACAATCTATTCCCTGCGTCAAGATCTGAGATTTCACATCTTGGTGTTACATCTATCAGCTATGTAGATGATTCAATAGGGCTGTTGGGATATTTGATTGGAATCAAGATGAGACCACGATGAACATCGAATTCAGCTTTAACAGAGCATGAGACGAACGGTTCTGCACCAGAATATGCACGAATCTGGAGGGTAATTGCATGCAGATGCAGATCAACAGAGCAGCAGCAGCAGCAGCAGCAGCCTGTGATCCTCCCATTTCTCTCCATAAACACGCCATCGTCCTCCCATCCTAAATCTCAATCCTCACTAAAGTAAAAAAGACACATGACGCAGAGAAAACAATTAATTTCCATCTGTTTTCAGCTCAACCACCGCCATCCCCCTGTTTCGACTGTCAGGCTCTGTTTGGTTTCCCGATGATTTTCGGGATCATGTATATTTCGGCGGGCAAAATCCCATAGCCACCTACTCCCTCCTAATTCCTCCTAACCAAACAGGGCGTTCGCTCAACCATATCCTCTGCTTCCCCCCGCGCAGCTGCTAACTCCACCCTCCTCCCCTTCCCCTTCTTCACTCGCCCTCGTTAAATCCGTCCGACAGCCTTAACTTACACGCACTTACTATATAACCCATCCATACGTCCATCCTCTCCCTCTACCCTCGGATCCAGATTACTCGGAACAGGGGCAGGAAATGGAGCCCTGTTGCTTCCAGAAGCTCAAGTCCCAGCCTTTGTGGATCATCCTCCTCTTCTCCATCGGCTCCCTCACCCTCCTCAAGTTTTCCTTCGTTCTCCTCAACTGGGTCTACGCCAATTTCCTCAGACCAGCCAAGAACCTCCGCAAGTACGGATCTTGGGCCGTCGTCACCGGCTGCACCGACGGCATCGGCAAGGGTTTCGCTTTCCAGTTTGCTCGCAAGGGGATTAATCTGGTCCTCGTCGGCAGGAATCCCGGCAAATTGAAGGAGGTGTCTGACTCGATTACTGCCAAGTTCGGTAAGGTCGAGATCCGGACTGTCGTGGTCGACTTCTCCGGGGATTTGGATTCGGGCGTCGGGAAGATTAGGGAGGCGATAGACGGGCTGGATGTTGGGGTTTTGGTCAACAACGTCGGGGTTTCGTACCCATATGCGCGGTTCTTCCACGAAGTCGATGAGGAGCTGCTTAGGACCTTGATAAAGGTTAATGTCGAGGGGACTACTAAGGTTACTCAGGCCGTGCTGCCTGGGATGTTGAAGAGAAAGAAGGGTGCTATAGTGAATATTGGGTCGGGAGCTGCAATTGTTATCCCGTCCGACCCGCTTTATGCTGTTTATGCCGCCACCAAAGCGTGAGTTTCCTTGACTTATGGGGATGTTACACAAGTTACATAATTTATGGGTCGTGATGAATTGCTCCTTTTACTGTTGACATGTGGTCGTGTGATATTCAGGTATATTGATCAGTTTTCCCGGTGCCTTTACGTGGAGTACAAGAAGAGCGGAATCGATGTCCAGTGTCAGGTACTGTTAGCGATGCTTTTCATTCGATTGCTATTATTGCCAAAGGGCACTCAGCTTAAACGATGCCTTGAGCTTTGTGTGAATTGAAATTGTGCTGAGTATGATAGTAGGAAGAATTTCATGAATCTTGTCCCTAGGTCAGCCTTAAGTTGGTGACTTGGAATTGGATCCTTGATAGCCTGTAAATTTAAACTAAGCTTGTACCGAGTTGTGTTGTTCATTGTTGCCTGTCCTGTCTTTCCAAAGCACCCAATTATTAGCTTTTCGGGCTTATTAGAAAGCAATTGATGGTTGCTTTCTTGGGAGCTACAGCTTTTGTAGCATGAAGCAAAGCCTCTATGATTTTTTTTTTTTCTGTAAGTGAAGTCTCTATAACTTGGTTATTTTGGGGTTATAAAAGGCTTTATGATGAAACCATGCTCTGGCAAAGTCAGATATTACCTTTGGTCATCCATTTTGAAAATCTTACTCTGCTCTAGGAGGCACGTATTTTGCTTTCATGCTTCACGCTTGTCACTTATGTGCTGTGAGAATTGAACTTTGTAATCTCGTGCCTCCTATGTATGCATCTTAGACTGAAACAGGAAAGCCCATGGGATATCTCAACTCTAGGGACTTCCTTGATGGGTGGTCGATCATTTGTAAACTGAATGAGTCATGGTTCATTTTGGGGAAGGCAGATGAGACAAATGCAGTTAGATGTTTTTAGTAAATGTCCAAGGCTTTTTTTCATGTAGGCCAGGGTTCCATAACATACAACTAACCTTTATTTATGGGGGCTCTATGACTCTATGATGGATACTACTAGGATGTCACATGCATTATTGTGACCTATCATCTTGAAATGACAAATTGATGAAGTTGCCTAATGCTTATTATTTCTCATCCCATCTTCTTAGAAATGGTGATAGCATCTTTACTCTTCGTTGTGTCTAAGTAGGTGGGAGTTTCCTGGGCTATGTCTTTGATGTAGTTGGCCACGGAAACTCACCCCGAATTTATATAAGGATTTTTTTAACAAGTGCACCTAGGTGCTCTTGATATTTAATTTACCTTGCATTTAGCAATTTTGTGAAATACGTGATTCTGTGCCATTTTGAGGTAGCCCGATTGCGGGACCATAAAAAGAGAAGGCATGTGGGTACAATTTTGGTCTCGTGTTGTCGAATCTTGCCTGTTTGGATGATGTTCTGAATATGCTTGTTTGGTCTTTAATATATTACGCAGTGATGGTGATTTCAAAAGATCATCATCGTTAACGAAGCTCTTTGGCTGTCCCTCGGGATGCAGGTTCCGCTATACGTGGCCACCAAGATGGCGTCGATCAGGAGATCATCGTTCTTTGTGCCATCCGCGGATGGCTATGCGAGGGCAGCTCTTAGGTGGATAGGGTACGAGCCTCGGTGCACCCCGTACTGGCCGCACTCGGTCCTGTGGGGACTGGCTCGATCATTGCCGGAGTCGGCCATAGATTCATGGAGGCTGGGTTTCTGCATGGGGATCCGAAAGAGAGGGCAACTCAAGGACTCTAGGAAGAAGGAATAGGAGGGTGGTTTTCCAATGCGTCTTACTTAGCTCGTTGCATCATCATCTGCGTTGCTATCAATATTGGACGCTTCTTTCATTTGCGACCTTTGTAAGGGGAAAGTTTCGAATTTGATTGTCGAATTTAGAATGATTTCGGCTATCACGAATTGAATTATGTAAATCAATCATAATCATATGTTTCTATTATTCATAGGCGAAAGAATGTAATTTATGTACGAGGAACATAAAATAAAATTGGGGTTTTATTAATATAAAAATACTAATTTGTAAAATATATTTAATAAAAAAATTAACTTCTGAAATATACTAGATAATAAATTACTAAAATTTAAAATGGGTCGGGGAATGAAATCTATATATATGAAAGACTGATTTTCTCCCGCCCTGAGATCACTCACATTTCTCCTCCGCGGCGTTACAACACTCGCGTGAAGAATCCCTATCGTCCTGCTCCATCCGAGAGAGTCGCCGTCCGCCATGGCAGGCCACCGATCCTCGCCGGAGGAGGAGCTGCACCCCGTCTTCATCGACACCAGCCTCGGCACTCACTTCGCCGTCTCCGCTTGTCACACCGACACCGTCGCCGACCTCAGGAGTATTCCCTCTTTTTTTCTCTCTGTCGATCGCACCTGTATTTCTGCGTTTCCGTTGCTTCTTTTTGGTTTCGTGCGGGGGTCTTTTTCCTTGTGTGATTTGTTTGATCCCGCTTGATGAGTAGTTCTTTGTTCCGTGTTTGCAGGAATGCTCATTCCTGGGCATCTATCATCCTTCCCGGGCTTCGGAGAGATAAGAATCGAAGCTATTAAGGTATTCATTGGCCAAGGGAAAGGGAAAAACTAATGCTCATTGCATGCCTTGGTTGTCATCCGGATTTTCTCATCATGCAGGTCAAGCGGAGGGGCCACTTTTACCGCCTCCAGGATCCCATCCCTTTGCGACACATTTTCAAGCGGAAGGATTATTGGTATATTTATCTCGACGCATCCGCTTCCGCTTCTGCTGTGTATCTCGAGGAGATCATTGTCCATGATGGCCCATCTAGTGATAAGGCGCCTGTCAGTCAAATAGATGGTTTGAATGCGGGAAGAGGTACAGATGATGGGGAGACTGCAATTGGTGATGAATCGATGGATGGTGGCTTGGTAGGCGCTGCATCAGGCAGTAGGAAGAAATTAAAGTCGGATGAAACCTTGAAATGTCACGAGCAAGAAGATCTGGTTTTTCATCCGAGGTTTGGAGGTATGCATGATCTCAAATTCTGGGATTTGCTTTGCTGGTGAAATTTATTTGTCCTCTGTCAAATGCTAAGACTGCGATTCCAAATTCTTGTGGTCTCATTTATATGCATATATATTACAATACAGATTTGATGGTGCAGCTTAGCACAACTCTTTGAGGATTCCCATTCCATTCTGTCAATTTTAAAACCAAAAACACCAATAGGACCTAATTTGGATTCTACAATGGTGAGAATAGACAACTAATGGTATAAACAGACAATGATTTATCTATGTATTAGTTTTAGTTGAACGCGCCTCTTGATTTGATACTTTTTTCTGCTTTTCATTACTGATGGCATACTAAATTATGTATTTTTGCACAGGAAGCACTTCACATAGTCAAGAGAAAACTACAGATTTCAAGTCAGAACTCATAATCAAACAATTGGATAACAATGATTCTAGTGAGAAGAAGGCTCAGGAGGCGTCACCAGTTCAGAATCAAGTCTTTATCGAAGCTGAAAGTAGTGTCCAGAGTGGTCTGAAGGGTGGCGTTGACTTGGCACCTTTAAGTTATCACGGGCATCCCGATGGAGATGAAGGAGCTCAAAAAGATGATGTATCTCATGTTTCATCTGCTACTAATTTGGATCAAAGTATGTTGACCTCTAAGAAGCGAAAGAAGCCTTCTCAAAAGAAAGAATCAAGCAAAAGAAAAGATGTTAATTCAAATGGAGAGCATGGGCTTGAGCAAATTGATGGTTCCCGAGGTGCCATCCCTGAGGCCAAACCTAAGGAATCTGCTGCCATTGAAAATAGTGGTAAACAAATAACTGATGATATGGCACTAGTCGACGAACAAGTCACTCCAGCTGATGTTGGTGATGGAAGTAGAGTTCAGAAAGGTCTCAATTTATTGCTTAGAGAGAGTGCCGAACTGTCAGGTAGGGATGTAGCTGATGAAAGATCTGAAAAAGGAGATGCTATTTCTAATTCATTAGCCACTGGCATGCTGGAAAATGGTTCTTCTCGGGATAAAAGGAAGAAGTCCACCCATAAAAGAGACTTGAGCAGGAAGACAGCTGCTGCTCCCACTGAGGAGCTTGAGCTTAAGCGTGTTGAAAATTCTTCAGGTACTTCATATTTGGCGAAACATAACAAACCTGATAATAAGGAAGATGTCATTGAAAAGATAACTGTAAACACAGTGGTGGTTCATGATCAAGGAGCTGTATCTAATGCCGATCTTCAAGGAGGAATCCAGCATGGTCCTGAGCTTGTTCTGGGAGAGATAAATGGCCAGGTTAATGAAAAGGGCTCTACTGTTTCTAACATGTCCGCTGATGATGTGGGGAAAAATGCATCTGCAAAGAAGAGAAAAAAGTCCAGTCAGAGAAAAGAACGCAGCAAGAAGAAAAATATTGATGCAAATCAGGAAAATCTGCCAAAGCACGTTGACGATCTTGTGATTAATGAGAAGTCTGAGAATGTGATTCAGGCTGATGAGGAGGCATTAAACACTGATGCTGGCGATGTAAGTAGAGTCCAGAATGATCTCTTGCAGGAAGAAAATAATGGAAAATTCATGGATTATGAATCAATCAGAGGAGTTACAGGATTTGCATCTCACGACCCATTCATCATTAGTGTGATGGAAGATAAATCTTCAGCAAAGAAGAGAAAGAAGTCCAGACGTACAAACGATTCGAGCAAGAAGCAACCTCACGATCCAGATGAGAAGCATGTGCAAGGGCAAGCTCCAATTGATAAACACAGGCCAAAGCAGATTGAAGTTCCTGAAGATGTTAGTGCTGTTCCTGAGCCAGAAGAACAGGATAATACAGGGAAAAACATTGAGGAGAATTTGGATGATATAATGAGTGTTCATGAGCAGGTGTTGCGAGCTGATGCCAATTATGGAGGTGAAGTCCAGAACGGTTCTGAATTAGCTTTGCGAGAAGAAAATAATAGCCAGATTCCTGG
Organism: Melastoma dodecandrum; assembly: GCA_029817715.1. Lineage (NCBI taxonomy): Eukaryota > Viridiplantae > Streptophyta > Magnoliopsida > Myrtales > Melastomataceae > Melastoma > Melastoma dodecandrum. The sequence continues at coordinate 6,118,745 of JARUPY010000472.1, read as the reverse complement.
AGATGTAGCAATCAGTGGAACTGGGAAAGGACATGTTGCTATTGAGTTGTTAGCCTCTGGTGTTGTGGGAGATGAGTCTTCTAAAAAGAAGACCAAGAAGTCCACTGACAAACCAAGTAAAAGGAAAACTGTTTCTCCAGAGACGCTTGGGCAAAAGCTAGATGTAAAGAAGGTTTTGGTAATGCATGTTGAGGATTCTGTAGGTGCTAATTCTTCGGTGGAAACTAAAGACGCCAACAACAAGGAGAAAATCATTAAGGAGCAGCCTGCTGATGTAGTGGTTGTTAATGAGAAAACGTTTGATTATAACTCTGGCGATGGGATGCTGGAAGAGAATAATGAACTGCTCCACGGAGATGGAGCAAATGATGAGGCTAAAAGAGTAAATTCGCCTCCTGATTCATTAGCTTCTGGTGATATTGAAGATGAGTTGTCCAAAAAGAAGAAAACGAAGTCGACAACAAGACCAAGCAAGAAAAAGATTGATCATACAGATGAGAATCTTGCACTAAAACAGGATCAGAAGGAGAAAGTTGTGTTGATGCATGGTGAAGATTCTGCTGGCATTCATGAACAAACCTTTGATGTCGATGCCAATGATAGGGTGCAGGAAGAGAATAACAAACAGTTTAATGGGGATGAAGCAAATGGTGAAGCTAAAAAAGTAAATTTAGCTCTTGATTTGTTAGCTTCCTGTGTTATGGAAGTTGAATCATCTAAAAAGAAGACAGAAAAACCCTTGAACAAACAAAACCAGAAAAGGACTCTTCATCTGGAGAAGCTTGTGCTGAAGCAGGATCCAAAAGAAAAGGTTTCAACAAAGCATGTCAGGGATTCTGTTGGTGCTAATACTTCAGCTGAGACTAAAGAAGCAGATAACGAGCAGAAATGCAAGGAGAATTCTGTCAATGTAGTCGTTGCTCATGAGCAAACTTTTGATGCTGATACTGGTGATAGGGTTCAGGAAGGGAATAATGAACAGTTTGATGGAGCTGAAGCAAATGGTGAAGCCAGCAAAGTAAATTTGGCTCTTAATTTGTTAGCATCCTATGTTATGGAAGATGAATCATGTAAAAGGAAGACAAAGGTGGCCACAAATAAACAAAACAAGAAAAAGAGTCTTCAACTAGAGGAAAAGCTTACGTGGAAGCACGATCCAAAGGAGAACGTCGTGCCAAAAGAGGTTAAAGATTATGTCGGTGCTAATACTTCGGCAGAGACTAAAGAGGCTGATAACAAGGAGAATTCTGCTGATTTAGTGGTTGTTCATCAGCAAACTTTTGATGCTGATGCTGTTGATCAGGTGCGAGAAGAGAATAATGAACACCTCTATGGAGATGAAGCAGCTATGGAAGTTGAAAAGGTTGATTTGGTTCCAGATTTAGCAGTTTCTGGTGTGGTGAGGGATATATTTTCTCTGAAGAAAAAGAAACCCACTCAGACAAAAGATGCTATCACAGAAAAACCGATTGATCCGTGTGAAGATCGCGAGCTTGAGAATATTGAAAGTTCTCCGGGTGGTAGTTCTTTGGCTAGACCTGGTGAGCTTGTGAACTCGAAGAACTACTTTTCTGTTGTAGAGGGAAATGAATCCATCACTCCATTTAGGACAGATGTTGACTCGCAGGAGGCTTTTAAAAGAAAGGGAATGGCTGGTACTGCTCCAGAGACTCAAAAGAAAGGAAAAAGAAAACAGACTGCAGCTGATATAAGTGTGGAGCAAGAAGTTGATGTCAGCTCTTGTAGTGAGATGTCTAAGAAAGAAATGCAAAAGTTTATTAGCGCATCCTCTATTTCTAAATCTGGTCATCGGCTATCTTCTGCCTCACCTGTTCGTACATCTGATGGCAAACATGAGGTCAGGATCATGCGTATTATTCTCATTGAAGCTCACTGTTCTTATTAGACTGGTAATAATACTACTTCATTGCAGGATTATGGGAGCATCAACTTTAGTGACTATTTTACTCCTACTAGACCCCAAGTGGTTGTTGCTGCCTCTACTGATGAAGTTGCTGGCATGAAAGGAAATGTCAAAATTAATCTGTCAAACATTAGAAAGAGCAGAAACTCAGAAGCATCACCATCAGCTATTGAAGTGACTAAGAACAATAAAACGAGACTTTCTCATCTGGATCGCTATTGCGTGGCTTTTAGGAATTCTTCCAACCAAAGCTTGCAGAAAAGAAGCTTGCTTGATAAATCAGGTTTAATTTTCAAAGACGAAACAAGTGATGGTTCGGATGATGGCCAGAGAAGTGGCATGTCTGATGCCATCACGAGGACACCATCTGATGATACCGCATCATCGGACTACTCTGATGGTGATAGCAATGTGTTGAAGAAATCACAAGGAAGTGGTAAAGATTTAGTTGTTTCCTGGAAACAGGCTCCATGATTCTCTCTTCTCTCTGAACATATTTTGACTATATATTATGAAATTCTATGACCTGGTGATATTGTTTTAAGTTCTTTTGCTGTTTTGATTGAGATAATCAATCGTTTCATTGTCACCACGAAGAAAATTCTTCCCCATTTTCGTGAAAAGGCTTGATAGTTTTATTTGTTTTAGCTTTACATCATTGAGAATACAATTTGTATTTAGCTTGAGAATTCTCGTCTTCCTTTCTCTCTAAACGAACTTGATTATTGGTAATTGTTACAGTGCATGAACATGGCCGAGCTTTTGCTGTACTAGGATTTATCTATTGATGGATGTTAAGGCATCAAGACTTGCATGATGCCTGAAACGGCTGACTGGTTGCCTGAATTGTAGGGTTTAATATGACATGGGATTTGATTGGTGTCATGATGGTTTGTAGTGTTATCAGTTTTTGTGCATTGGTGATTACCTGGAGCTGTTGATAATGAATTTATCTTCCTTCTGTGGCTTTCTTTAGGAAATGGTTCCCAACCGAACGGCAGGCGAAGTAACATGAAGAATTTGCTGTGAGTATCCATATAAATGCCTTCTCCTTATGACTTTGATGCTTCGCATGAATTTAGTGGAACAGTTCTCTCGATTTCTTTTGAGAAGTGATATCCCCATAAATCACTATTTCCTCCTATTCCTTGAACAGTTCCACCGCTGGGAAGGATGTAGAACTGACAAAGATCCTGCAAAGGTCGAGCAGGTACAAGATGGCCAAGAAAGCTGCTTCTCAGTCGCAGGAGAAAGACATGGACAGCGAGCCGGTTGACTTTGTTCCTGACAGCCAGGCGGATGTTTAGCCAAGGGGAGTATCGTCGGGTCATGACTTTTTAAAGTTTCCGTTTTTACCTGACAAATCCTGCTGGCTATTTTTTGAATTGAAACTAGTGGGCCTTAGTTTGGTCGACAATTCCTTGTTTTGGCATCAACGACATTCAACATCCTTTGACATGGGGTTTCATATGTTATTTTATGGTCGCATGTAAATCAATCTTTCTCAATTACTGTTCTACTTGGTAGAATTTTCTGACAAATCAACGTCGTTGGATAAATATCATGTGATAAAGAGTGAAACTACAATCATGTTCATGTGGGGACTAAATAATGTGAAATTAGGCCCTTGAGCTGGTAGACCTCGCTTCACTTGGACCTCATCCGGTTGATCTGTTAAGCGCAGGTTGCAAGATGTTGTATGCGACCCACACCAATGCCGGCGTCACTACAATCAGCAACAACTGTCCCCTGTTGTCACTCGGGGCTGCATCCGGCAACACAGCGCCAACGATTTCTGAAACTGCTGCATTTGCCCGTTCTGCCACTGCCCATGTCCCAATCCCGCCCAGACCAAGCCCGACTACCACCCCCTTGTCCTCGCGCATCCGGTTGATCTGGTTGAGCGCCGGCTGGAGGATGTTGAAGAGTACCCAAGCTATGGCAGGGATGACCGGGAGCAGGAGCACGAGCCCCCGGTTGTCGCCCTCGGCAATCTCCGTAATTTTCTGGGCCGCGAGTGCAGGCTCCGAAGCAGCAATGGTAGTGAAAACGGTGCCCTTGAGAGCCGAGTCAAAGAAGAGGTGGATCCGCGGGACCTGGAGGGGGGCCTTTGGGGGAAGGGCGGCGGCCAATTTCAAGGGAGGGGAGGGGCGCTTGTTGACGTGGGAGGGGGAACAGGGTCCGAGGACTGCCATTGTTGCCACGGTTGTTGCCATTGTCGGAGTGAATTGGGGGGGGGGGGAAAGTGTTCGTGGATCTTATCTAGAATGATCTTTCCTACAGGCTTTGAAGCCCCACCCCAACTTTGCGGAGTGCTTCTTGTCACACACTGTATTTGGACGCGAACCTCGCTCCAGTTCATTACACGAAGAAACACGTTCAGGTTCAATGAACAATCTCAGTGTCATGTTCGCCTAAAAACAATATTAAAGGTAAAATCTAATCTCATCCTAATCTGGGAAAATCCTAAAGCTCCCATGTTCTTAAGCTCTACATCAGTAGAAACGATCCTGTGTGTGTGATGCAAGCTAATGGGTGTTGCCCAGCTTGTCGTCAAAATCTAGGCACGGAACACTCGGGCTGATGTTTCCATTCCTCCGACCTTGGACATTCAAGCACGTGCTCTGGGTTTCCCGTTCTCCTTTCGTCCAACGCAAGTCGATGTCCTTTAGGATGATGTCCGTGCATGGATGCGACTCGCTGCACTCGAGCTCGATTGCCTTCTGTGTGTCCGACGACCCCCTTACGTTGCTGAAGGTCACGTTGCTTATCTGGACTGCCGATGCCTGCAAATGTACTGGCCGTTTTAGATCAAAACCTTCCTGAATAGAAGGGCAGATAGAAAGGAATGAACTGCCCGGCTACTCACCTGCTTCTTGCAAATTTCATGATCGCAGTAGAATTGGGTGATGATGATAGGGTTTTGGACACGGTCACAAGTGATGTTCTCGAAGACAATGTTCTTCGCGTATCCTTTCCCGCCCTAAATCGGAAAAAAAGAAATGGACAATCAACATCAGCATGTCAAAGTTGTCTGGGGAGTTCATCGCAAAATCCACGCCAGTAACTAACCTGCCATGTCTTGATTCTAGCCCCGTTGGTCGATCCCCGGAATTGGACATCCTTCACGTGGACGTTCTCGACTTTATGCTCGGAGCCGTGGTTGCCTAAACTACCAATGCTGCACATGCCAAGCACGTTATCACAACTAGCTAAACGTCAAATTTTAACTAATCACGCTGGATTTCGAGGCCTCGAGTTTTATACGGACCTTACGCCGTGACCAGGACCGCAAAGAATACCCTTGACGTTAATATCCGAGGAGCCATGGCTAATGGATATACAATCATCACCCGTTCCGATGTCGCTATCCGAGACATGAACATCTTCGCAATTCTGGATGTGGATGCCGTCTGTGTTGGGGCTATCGCCCGGAGCGCGAATGACGAGATTGTCGATGTGAACATGTTTCGTGTGGCCGACCACGATGTGCATCTGGGGACTGTCTTTGAAAGTCAAATCGCGTAGGGATAGATTACTGGCTTTTATTACGTGAAGGGACTGCAACGAACAATAACGAAAAACGTAAGTAATTAAGATGTTGAAATAATGTCCGAAGCATCCTTAAGATTAAGAAAATTTGAGGCTTATAAGACTCACGGTCGGTTTCTTGTGGCAATCCTGTGATGAAAAGAGAAACAAAGAATCATAAATTCGTGCGTCTAAATCGTATCTTCGTAAACATAATACGATATTATTTGTATTCAAGATTACATATGCAGAGGAAAAACCTTACTATGATATCTCCTGCTTCGCGGCAGATGGGCTTTCGCCACCAGCCGGAGCCTTGGCCATTGAACGAGCCGGACCCATGGATGGTTAGACCATCCACTTGTTCGAATTCTATCCATGTGTGACATATGCTGCATCCCCATTCGGACGGCTCTTCCGGCGCGACTAGTTCCCCGTCAATCTGTTATTTCACGAGCCCCGTGTTGGAGACGATTAGTACGTGCTTGAGCCACTGAAAAGATTATTTCGAGAGAATGTGCTCGACGACGAACCTGAACTGTGATATCGGAGTTACATGGCCCGCTCAAGGACATAGGTAGGAGCATGTACTTTCGTCCAGCAGGAACGTAGATACCAGACGAGGAAGAAGACCGGCACGCATTGTCCCAAGCATCCTTGAAGGCCTGCGCCCGGCCGCGAAACCCATGGATGCCTTATCAAAACAAGTGAACAAACCAGAATTTCACGGACAAAGAAGAGTAAGGACTACGAACCTGACTGTCATCATCACGGCCGTTTCCTTTTGCTCCGTAGTGGAGCACGTTGAACAAAGCTTGAAAGGGAGCCGGAGCCTGAGGCAGCTTATTTGTCTGGCTACCACTGTCGTCCGAGGAAAGCGGAGAAGATGGCAATGTAACAGGACTGGATGACAACAGAGGTCGACTGGGCGACAACGGTGGCTGACCGGCCTGGACACGGTTATCGTATGATGAAGGTGATGGACTCAACGACAGGACATCACGGACGGCAGCTGAAGGCAATGGACTGGTTGGTGTGTTGGGGTGGTCGTATGACGAAGGTGGCGGGCCGAACGAACCGTCAGTAGAGTTAGGAGACTGCGGCAGCGGAGGTGGTGGCGACGGCAGAAGAGGGGGCCATATCATCTCCCAAAAGGGTCGACGACATTGGACTGATCCGACCACGCAAGTCAGAGTCAAAATCAAAGCTAAGAACTTGGCCATTGGTTGCAACTTCTTTATTTTTTCACAAAACACAAGAAGTCGAGGACGTTTATATACCACCCAAATATACATAATCACGTTAGATTTTTCATGCCTTATATGATTTTTTGGAGAATCTTTTTCATAAAAAAATCATTGTAAATATGAACAACTTCTAAAATGTTATCATATTTGGCGTCACTTTTACCGTTTTGGGACAAATATTAATAATAATATAGTAAAAAGTTCAGATAAAATTTTCCTTTAAAAAAAAACATTAATGAAATTTCTAAAACTTTATCTACATGTTTTTAAAACTCTCTTTTTTAGGAAAGTCATCTTAAAAAAAACGAAATTTATATAATTTCATTATAAATAAGGCTTTATCGAATTCAACTACTTATATTTAAAAAAAATTAAAATTCAATCCCTTACAATATTGATGAAAGCCAATAATTTTTAGAGCTACATAATTATATACATATCATTAAACCTAATTTTGATTTTGAAAAATAAATTTTAGCCAATTAATTATATAAGTTAATTTTATGACGTTTTCAAAATTGGTAGGCTAGTTATTATTAAAGTTAAGAAATTTAAAACGTGGTATAAAATTAATTTATCCAAAAAGTTAAAAGATATAAACTATTTTATTTTTAAAAATTTATTAAATCTAATATATTTTCTTGTGTAATTAGCATATCTTCTACAACTTTGATCCTCCCCACAACATGTAGCGCGATGGTGCTTGATCCCTTCCTGCGCCTTCAATGTTGTAGTGGTCATGTGTTCCGATGAGGTTCGGAATGGACGGTTATTCTTAAAGGATTGCCTTGGCGATGTTGACAGACGTCCGTGGAGGGAGCTTGCGATGAAGGGGTATAGGATGGATCCAGCAAACATGACGCGATGAATGCTCTAGCCAATGCTTGTCCATCTCTGAAATTTGGGAGGAAGGGCGATGTCTGCGGAAGGAGTATCCCCTCAACGTCAACATGCCCCGGGGGTGAGTGGTGGCGGATGTGGGGGTGATCCTGAGGAGCTCGGGGACATAATTCTTCACTTTGGTTACGTCGCTGAAGAGGTAAGAGACCTGGGCTGTGGGGCAACTCAGCCAGGTAGAGGTACTCCTCGCATGTGGTATTAAGCCCTGGGGTGGTGCCGAAATGAAATGTGTACGTATCGAGGAGCGCCCAATCAATCTTCGGGTTGACCATCAGTTCCACCAGTGCCCCATGCTTCGATCGTACGAAGCCACACACTCAATAGGTTGGAGTCCTTCGTACCAATCCCAAAGCAGCTGCGTCGATGGGATATCCTTACGGAGAAAGAGATGATGATGAAACAACAGCTAGACAGATTCAGGTTATGGATGAAACAGTTGAAACCGAATTCAGGTTCATCAAAGAGATAAAAAGGACAGCAGTTCTGATGCAGATGAGTTTTGACAAGAGAAAAGACCTTCTTCCTCAAATGGGGGGGGGGGCGATGTTTATAATATTGAAGGGCGGGGGGGCTACGTGACTGGCGGGCATGGACTCTCCTGTTTGGATAATTATGATTTTCTTAGAGCAATGTCATAACGATGGCCATGGTTGGGCACTAGGCATAAGTAAGGGGTTCCTGTTAGCATGCTGTTACGTATGCACACTGAAGGTCGCGGTCGAGGACGGTGCAACTCGGTCGCAGCTCGTGAAGGGAGGCACGAGCAAGTGGGCGAAGAGATGGCTTCCCCACAATTCTGGACATTGTGGCAAGAAAGTCTTCCTGGCCGCAGAGGATGATTAGGACAGCCTGACGTGGCAGGATAAGCTGACGCGGCTGACGCGGCAGGATAAGCTGACTCGGCTGACGCGTGGAGATAAGCTGACCCGGCTGACGCATGGAAGATAAGGTGACGCTCTGGGTTATGCTGACGCGATGGGATATGCTGACCCGGCTGACGCATGGAAGATAAGCTGACGCTCTGGGTTATGTTGACGCGATGGGATAAGCTGACGCTGCAGGGGATGAGCAACCCCTGGCCATGTCGGAATCATTGTATATTTGAATTCATGCACCCACGACCCCCTATATATGTAAGGCTTGTGAAGGGGGCTGGAAACACAAATTGTATTGGCTTTCTTTGATAGTGGAAAAGAAACCTCGGTGACCTTCACCGGAAAACTGAGTGTCCCCCCCTTCGTCCCCCTTTGTCCCCCTCTGTGCCCCTGGTCCTTTGAGAAGGTACTGGGGCGTGTTAGGCAAACGGCCTCCGGGTGTGAGCGTGAGCGATACACGAGCGGAGCGTGAGCGATACACGAGTGGAACGTGAGCGATACACGAGCGGAGCGTGAGCGATACACGAGCGGAGCGTGAGCGATACACGGGGCGACACTTGGGAACGTGGGCGATACCTGGGAAGGGAACGAGTGGGAGATTCTGGGATTCCGTCTGCGCGTTGCTGGTCGTGCCGTGAGCGGATACGACGCTAGCAGGTTCGAAAAATTATCGGTGTAATTGTAGACCTGTGACAGTTGGCCTCAGAGCGAAGGAACGATGACTCGGACCAATGCAAAACGTTTGGAGCGGCTGGAGCGCCTTGTAGGTGAAGCTCCTACGGGTGAGCAATCTTCGATCTTCGAAAGAATAGATCATATCTCTGTTGGGCTGTTGAAGGTGCAGACTTCACTTGATTCGTCGAGTGGGGCTGAGGAGGGAAGGCTTAAGGATTTACTTGATAGCTTGAGCCAGTCCATTGACCGGATGAATAGCCAACAAGAGGACCTCTTGTGCGAAGTTGCAATCCTAAAGAAGGCGGTAGCTGCCCCTACTCCTCCCAGTGGGGATGGACGTTCGAAGGTTAGATTGCCTGAACCTCAATTTTTTGATGGTTGTCGCAATGCGAAAGCGCTGCAGAACTTTCTGTGGGATGTGGAACAATACTTCCTTGCGGCGAGAGTCCCCGAGGAAGAAAAGGTGTCCATCACAACTATGTATTTGTCGGGCGATGCCAAGCTTTGGTGGCGGACCAGAGTGAAGGATGACCTGAATGCTGGGCGGCCAAAGATCGATACTTGGGAAGCTTTAAAGAAGGAGCTGATGGATCATTTCCTACCTTGCAACACGAGTTGGATCGCGAGGGAAGCTTTGAAACGCCTTAAGCATACTGGTACGGTCAGGGAATATGTGAAACAATTTACTTCCCTCATGCTTGACATTACAGATATGTCGGAAGCAGACAAGCTATTCAACTTCCTTTCGGGGCTACAACCTTGGGCTCAGCTCGAGTTGAGGCGGCAGGGCGTGAAGGACCTTCCCTCTGCTATTGCTGCCGCTGATTCTCTTGTTGACTTCGCTTGAGTGGGGTGACCGACCCCAAGGGGAAAAGCGTGGCCAGAGAGAAGGGACCGCATAATGAGATTCGGAAGGGAAAGAGGAATGGGAAGCAGAAGTCCAAGGGAAAACAAGGCAATGGCTCTGCTCCTGGGTCGAGTAGCAGCACGAGTGGGGAGTTCCGAAAAGACCCCAAGTCCCACTCGGGCTGTTTCATATGTGACGGTCCTCACCGAGCGAGGGACTGTCCAAGGAAAGAGAAGCCGAATGCCATACTTTCGGAAGACGATGCTACCCCGACCCGTGTCGCCCCTCTGCAACTCTTAAACGCCCTTAGAATGAAGAAGAAAGGTGTGGGTAAGGGACTGATGTATGTTCCTTTGTCTGTGAATCACCACCAGGTGCTGGCAGTGGTGAATATTGGAGCTACACACAGCTTTGTGGCCGACCGAGTGGTGGCACGGTTGGGTCCTCAAGTGGATGGTCATCCCTATAGAATCAAGGCTGTGAACTCCAAAAGCCAACCCATTAGCGGTTTGGCCAAGGGCGTGGAAACTACCCTCGGCTTGTGGAATGGTACCATAGATTTCATGGTTGTCCCTCTTGATGATTTTGACGTTATTCTGGGGAACAACTTCTTTGTGAAAGCACGAGTAACAGTGATGCCGCATTTATGTGGGCTCTTCATCGGAGATGAGGACCAGGCATGCTTTGTGAAGGGGCAGTATGTTGAGGGGAAAGGCAGCGGGGGAAACCCTGAGCTTGTATCGGCTATGCAGCTTGCAAAGGGATGGAAGAAGGGATAGACCACTTACCTTGCGGCGATTTTCGAAGTGGAGACGGCAGATCCCATCGAGATTCCCCAAGAGGTAGTACCGGTGCTGAACGAGTTCCAGGATGTGATGCCGCCCGAACTACCGAAGGAACTCCCTCCTAGGCATGCGGTCGATCACAGAATTGAACTACTTCCCGGGACCCTTCCACCCGCCAAGGCGCCCTATCGGATGTCCCCAAAGGAGCTGGCCGAACTTCGCAAGCAGTTGGGCGAGTTGCTGGAAGCGGGAAAAATCCAAACCCTCGAAGGCGCCCTATGGGGCTCCCGTGCTGTTCCAGGCGAAGCATGATGGCTCACTACGGCTATGTGTCGACTACCGCGGGCTGAACAAAGTGATAGTGAAGAATAAGTACCCGGTACCCCTTGTCGCTGACTTGTTTGATCGCTTGGCTAAAGCTTCGTATTTCGCGAAACTAGATTTGCGATCTGGATATTGGCAAGTGCGTATTGCGGAGGGGGATGAGCCCAAAACCACAACGGTTACAAGGTACGGATCCTATGAGTTCCTGGTGATGCCCTTTGGCCTAACTAATGCCCCGGCGACCTTTTGTAACTTGATGAACGATGTGTTCAATGAATATATCGACGAGTTTATTGTGGTGTACTTGGATGACATTGTGATTTACTCCGAGACGCTGGACGACCACATGACTCACCTACGGCTTGTGTTGTCAAAACTAAGGGAACACTATCTTTATGTGAAGAAAGAGAAGTGCGAGTTTTGTGTGCAGGAAATCAATTTCCTCGGACACGTTGTGGGATGCGGCAGTGTAAGGATGGACACAAAGAAGGTACAGGTGATTCGGGAGTGGCCAGTACCTGGAACGGTTGCGGAATTGAGGAGCTTCTTGGGACTAGCCAACTACTACCGGAAGTTCGTGAGGAACTATTCTCGGCGGGTGGCTCACTTGACGGATCTACTGAAAAAGGATCGAGCATGGTGCTGGAGTGCGAGTTGCCAACAGGCCTTTGAAGACCTCAAAGAAGCAATGTCCACTGAACCCGTCCTAAAGCTCTCTCAATTCGACAAGCCGTTCGAGGTACATACTGATGCTTCTGACCAGGCAGTAGGAGGTGTCTTGGTGCAGGAGGGCCACCCTGTCGCATTCGAAAGCTGGAAATTAAAAGATGCGGAGCGACAATACTCTGCCCACGAAAAGGAAATGCTAGCTGTCATCCACTGTCTGAGAGTGTGGTGGGTATACTTGCTGGGTACTACTTTTGTGGTGAAGACGGACAATGTGGCGAACACCTTCTTCAAAACCCGGAAGAAGCTCTCCCCGGGACAGGCTCGGTGGCAGGAGTTCCTAGCCGAATATGATTTTGAGTGGGAACATCGGCCAGGACGGCATAACCTTGTGGCGGACGCACTCAGTCGCAAGACCGTTGAGATGGTTTTCGCGATTTCCACCTTTCAGGCTGATATCCTCGATAAGGTTCGTAATCTTGCGAAAGCTGACCCTGCCCATGTAAAACTAGCCCAGCAGGTAGGAAGGCGCGGTACGAAGGTACTGGCTGGAGAACGAACTATTATATTGCGAGGGAAATCGACTTTACATCCCCGTTGGCGGTGGGCTACGACAACGGATACTGCGAGAGTCTCATGACTCCCTTTGGGCTGGACATCCAGGGAGGGAACGTATGATAGCCTTGGAGAAGCGGAGCTACGTATGGCCGCACCTAGAGGACGATTGCGAGGCATACGTGAAGACTTGTCTTGTTTGCCAGCAAGATAAACCAGAGAGGCGGAAGGAAGCCGGCTTACTCCAACCGTTGCCCATTGCCGAGAAACCGTGGGTGTCAGTTTCGATGGATTTTATCTCGGGATTCCCTAAGGTGAACGGTAAGTTATCTATCCTGGTAGTTGTCGACCGCTTCTCCAAATATGCAGTCTTTGTGGCAGCGCCTCATGCTTGTACTGCGGAAGTATCGGCGGAGCTATTCTTCAAAAACGTAGTGAAGCATTTTGGGCTGCCCTCGGACATAATAAGCGATCGGGATGCTCGTTTCACGGGACGGTTCTGGACGTACCTCTTTAAGCTGATGGGTTCTGAGTTGAAGTTCTCTACGGCAAATCACCCACAGACGGATGGACAGACGGAGCGGGTGAACCCGCTGCTGGAGGAATACCTTCGTCACTACGTGACGGCCAGTCAAAAGAATTGGCTTGATTTACTTGATCCTGCCCAATTCTGTTACAACTTGCACAGGTCGTCTTCGACGGGCTTTAGTCCGTTCGAACTCGCCCTTGGCCACCAACCCTTACGCCTCAGGACGTTGCTCTACAGCGCACTGGTGGTCCGTGCCCCGCAGCCTATCGCTTTGCTCGCAACAAACAAGAGATGCTCGCGGAGGCTCGGGATAGCTTGGCTAAGGCAGCTCGACGGATGAGGAAATACGCTGATCGGCATCGGCGGGCCCTTGAATTCAACGTTGGTGACAAGGTGATGCTCAAGCTCACGCCGCAAATCTGGAAGAAGATTAGCAGCAAGAGCGTGCATCGTGGCTTGATACCGAGGTATGACAGACCCTTTGAAGTTGTGAAACGAGTTGGTTAGGTGGCGTACCGGTTACAACTACCGGAGCGGTTGAAGATCCACTCGACCTTTCATGTAAGTTCCTGAAGCCATTTCACGAGGACATGGCTACGGAAGGGCGTACCCAGGCGAAGCGGGCGCCTCCAACGATCCGAGAACAATATGAGATTCAGATTGAATCTATTCTCGACCATCGAACTTTGGGGCAAAGTAAGAAAAACCGCAGGACAGAGTACCTCGTGCAATGGAAAGGAAAAGACCTGGCGGATGCTACGTGGAAGAAGGCAAACTCCTTGTGACAGTTTGAGCGAGAGGTGTGGGCGTACCTCGAGAAGATGTCGACGAGGGCGTCGACTTCCTCTGGTGGTGGAGGTTTGTTAGCATGCTGTTATGTATGCACAGTAAAGGTCGCGGCCGAGGACGGTGCAACTCGGTCGCAGCTCGTGAAGGGGGGCACGAGCAAGTGGGCGAAGAGATGGCTTCCCCACAACTCTAGACATTGTGGCAAGAAAGTCTTCCTGGCCGCAGAGGATGATCACGACAGCCTGACGCGGCAGGATAAGCGGACTCGGCTGACGCGAGAGGATAAGCTGACGCGGCTGACGCGTGGGGATAAGCTGACCCGGCTGACGCATGAAAGATAAGCTGACGCTCTGGGTTATGCTGACGCGATGGGATAAGCTGACGCTGCAGGGGATGAGCAACCCCTGGCCATGTCGGAATCATTGTATGACAGGGGCTGGAAACACAGATTGTATTGGCTTTCTTTGATAGTGGAAAAGAAACATCGGTGACCTTCACCGGAAAACTGAGTGTCTCCCCCTTCGTCCCCCTTTGTCCCCCTCTGTGCCCCTGGTCCTTTGAGAAGGTACTGGGGCGTGTTAGGCAAACGGCCTCCGGGTGTGAGCGTGAGCGATACACGGGGCGACACTTGGGAACGTGGGCGATACCTGAGAAGGGAACGAGTGGAAGATTCTGGGATTCCGTCTGCGCGTTGCTGGTCGTGCCGTGAGCGGATACGACGCTAGCAGGTTCGAAAAATTATCGATGTAATTGTAGACCTGTGACAGTTCCCATGGTGGACCGAAACCGTTGATATGGCTAACACAAAGATGGGCTGAGGAAGAAAGGTCGAAAACTCATCGAGGAGGGGTTGTAATGCTTCATATCAAATTCGGTAGGCAAAAGCGGAGCGCCGTGCCTTCTTGAGACGACACCTCAGCCTCATCCCCTCTCTTCTTCATCTTCTTCTTCATCTTCTCTTCGTCTTTTTTGGTTTCCTTAATCCTTTTTAACTAATTTCTTCAACCCAGTTTTCTTCTCTCCTCTTCTCCAAATCTCCCCCCATTGCTTTCTCCTCTCTCTCTCCCTCTCTAATCCACCCCCACCCCCACAAACAGACAGCACTAACAACAACAAACAACTTCTTCTTGAGCTTTAGACAACTGTGTTGTCCGAAACAAGCACACCTTCTGACGATGATCGATCCTTCAGATCACAACGTAATCCCTCCCCCCACCCCGGGCGACTGGATCTCTACCTCTTGCTTGTCCATCCGTGATGGCGATGATGATGATGCTTTTGATGGATTGTGACGTGGCTTAGTTTCAGTGTCAGTTCAATCGCGATCGATCGGTGTTTTTTTTTTGTGTGTGTGTGAAATATTCCTTGCTCCTGACGATTCGTGTCGTTATTTCTCCCCCCGGGTCGTGGTAAAAATCTCGACTTTTCCCCTTTTAACCAGAGATCATCTGCGGCTGCTGTTTGTCCCTGTTTCTGGGTAAGATCGAGCAATTCCTTCACTTTCTTTCCTTTTTTCCCCTACTTTTGCTAATTTTATCAATCAGGTAAAGCTTCGATCTCTTTGGGGGGGGGGGGTGACGTGTGCGGCGGAGTTCCTGCCTTGTTGACGATCGACGATGTCGACGTGTGGGAAATCCTTTCCTTTTCGGGTTTTCTATTTCTTCTGGTGGAATTATTCCATTCCTTCATCCCCAAGTCTCTGCTCGGCAAACTTGTTGCCCTTGGTGTTGTGTTTTCCTCTGTTCTTTAGGTTGCCCTGCATGTGATTGCTTTTCGATCGTTCCTTGTTGATATCTATTGATCGTTACAGAAATGCCCTGGTGATTCTTGATTTGACTGTTGAATTTGATTCTGTTCGTGCAGGTTTTAGCTTAACCGGAGCTTGTTGGTCGACTACCCCCAGGAGGGAAAGACTAAGTCCGAGAGTTTATGATTCCCAGAGGCGTGGAGGGTGCCTGAACTTTGCAATGCCCCATGGACGCCTCTTCAAGAGGAAGCCAGGCGATACAGTACCATAACATTGTTGAGCAGCAGCTCTCTGCCGTCATCGCTACCTCCCCCTTGAGGAAATTCCTGCGGGCAACACGGCAGTGCTTGGGGGACTCGAGCCCCGGTGATTTTCCGTTGGCTTCGAATCCTTCAGTCTTGCTTCACGTCCTCACCTCATGCAACTTCAGTTCTCACGACCTTGCTAGATTAGAGGCAAGCTTTCTGCTTTTAGGCCTGCATACAGGGTTACGGTAGCGAGTAACGGCTACGCTACTTAGTAATTTTGATTTTGGATGATGCAGGCCACGTGTTCTTTCTTCAGGCAGCCTGCAAATTTCGCCCCGGACAATGAATTGTCTGTTACAGAGCTTGCCGCTCTGGATATGTGCCAGAGGAGAGCCATATTTAGGCCCATTGACTTCACACGAGCGGCAGGAATTGAAGCGAAGATGTGGAGGTTCGTGGAAACTTGTTCTTAAGTTCTTGCTCGGTGGGGAAGCGTGTTGTTGTAGGGAGACGTCGCTGGTAGTGGCAGGCCCAGGACATAGTATTGCCGTGACATCTAAAGGGAATGTGTACACGTTCGGATCCAATAGCTATGGGCAGTTAGGACATTGCACAACTCAAGAAGAATGGAGACCTCGGCTCATCAGGTTGCACCTTGATTAGCCCCTCTTTTTGCATTTGGGGAGTAATAAGAACATGGAGGTGTCCGAGACAGTGATACGAAGAGGGTTAACGGGGGTCTCCTATATGTTACAGGTCTCTTCAAGGTATTAGAATAATACAGGCGGCCGCGGGAGCTGGAAGAACAATGCTGATCAGCGATGCCGGTGAGGTCTTCGCTTTTGGGACGGACTCCTTTGGTGAAGCTGAATTTGGAGCCCCGGGAGAAAATGTAGTCACAACTCCCCGGCTAGTCGAATCCTTGAGGGGCATATTTGTAGTACAAGCTGCGATTGGGAAGTTTTTCACTGCCGTTCTCTCCCGAGAAGGAAGAGTTTACACATTTTCCTGGGGTGGCGATGGCAAACTCGGACATCACACCGAGCCTAATGACGTGGAGCCTCGGCCTTTGTTGGGGGCCCTCGAGAATGTACCGGTTGTCCAAATTGCTGCAGGATACTGTTATCTGCTTGCTCTGGCTTTCCAGCCTACCGGAATGTGAGCATTCCGTCCCTAAAGTTGCTGTGAGATTGAGTCGTGTTCCAGATTAGAGTTTGAATGTTGTTGAAAAATGGTGACGACTTGACCGTTTTTGGGCTTCTCTAAACTTCCCAGGTCAGTGTATTCTGTCGGTTGCGGGCTGGGAGGAAAGCTCGGACACGGTTCCAAAGCAGACGAGAAGCACCCCCGGCTGATCGAACAGTTTGTGCATCTCAATCTACAACCGATGGTGGTCGCAGCCGGGGCTTGGCATGCTGCCGTGGTGGGACAAGATGGAAGGGTATGTACGTGGGGATGGGGACGTTACGGGTGCTTGGGGCATGGAAATGAGGAGTGTGAAGCATTTCCTAAAGTCATCAAATCACTGACGGGCATCAAAGCCGTGTACGTCGCCACTGGCGATTACACGACGTTCATCTTGTCCGACGCTGGGGAGGTTTATTCGTTTGGGTGTGGAGAGTCCGCTAACCTCGGCCACGTGGCTGATGCTGCCGCTGCCGTGGATGCCCAGGTTTTTTTTTTTTTGTCTCCCTTCCCCCTCGTCCATCAACCGAGGTCATTGATTTCGCTCCCCCGATGAGGCTTTTTGTTTCGTTCTGTCTCCACCATGCAGGGGAGCAACAACAGGCACAACAATGTGTTGAGCCCTTCCCTGGTGACATCCCTCAAGCAGCTGAACGAGAGGGTGGTCCAGATCAGCTTAACCAACTCCATCTACTGGAATGCACACACTTTCGCTCTTACCGAATCAGGGAAGCTGTACGCCTTCGGAGCAGGGGACAAGGGGCAGCTTGGGGTGGAGCTCCTCGCTAACCAGACTGAAAAGGAGAATCCGGAGCTGGTCGACATCGATCTAAGCTAGCTGGTGCTGCTGCTTCTTCTTCTTCTCCCTTTGTATTTATTCAAAGGGTGGTTCGTTGGGTCTTTTTTTGGGGGGGGGGGGGGGGTTGTCCATTGTGAATGGCTCGTGCATTTGTACATTCAATCTAAACTAGATTCCCAGTTTCATAACCCCCCGACAACATGGCTTTCTTGTCAATTTGCAACTCATAATAAAACTCGTACTTACTACTGAGGACCTTCTTAATCCCCCTACAAACTCTCTGTATTTTGTTTTTGCTTTGTCCCAGACTGGGGGAACTTCAAAGCAAAAGTCTTGCGGAACCCAAACAAACCTTTGAGTGCAAACAACCACCAAACCAACCTCTAAAAAACTGCCACCAGTCATATATACAGACATTACTTGTTGCTTCTCACATTAAACAATTGAGCCCGCGGAAGATGGAGAAGATGAAGAAGATGGCGGTGACGACGATGTTCATCCTTTCCCTGTCGGCCGTCCTGACGCCCCTCTCCTTCCCGTCGGCCGCTGCGGTTGCTCTTCCGCTCTCGACCGTCTCCCGTTGGATCATCGACGGGGACGGCCGCCGAGTCAAGCTGGCCTGCGTCAACTGGGTTTCCCACCTCGAGCCGGTCGTCGCCGAAGGACTTAGCAAGCGCTCCATGAACGACGTCTCCCACACCATCCTCTCCATGGGTTTCAACTGCGTCAGGCTGACCTGGCCCCTGTTCCTCGCCACCAATGACTCCCTCGCCTCCCTCACCGTTCGCCAGTCTTTCCTCCGGCTCGGCCTCGAGGAGTCTGTCGCTGGCATCCAGGCCAATAATCCCGACATTGTCGACCTCCCGCTCATTGAAGCTTACCGGGTAAATCGATCGGATCGTCCCCTGGGGGGTTTTGTTGATAATCTCTGCGAGTGATGCTTGAGTTTGGTATGCTATATGCAGGCGGTGGTGTCCAATCTTGGGGTTAATAATGTGATGGTGATCTTAGATAACCACATTAGCAAGCCCGGTTGGTGTTGTAGCAGTAATGACGGGAATGGCTTCTTTGGGGACACATACTTTGACCCGGACTTGTGGCTGACCGGCCTCACCTGGATGGCGAATCTTTTCAACGGGGTCGCCAATGTTGTTGGCATGAGCTTGAGGAACGAGCTTCGGGGATCCAGACAGAACACGAACGACTGGTACAAGTATGACCCATGACTCTCTAATTATGCATCTCTCTTGCTTATTTTCATTGCAGGTCTGAACATTCGGCTGACAAAGCGTGGACCTCCCAGATATATGCAGAAGGGAGCAGAAGCCGTGCATTCAGCAAACCCGGATGTGCTCGTGATTCTTTCAGGCCTCAGTTACGACAAGGACTTGTCGTTCTTGAAGAACAAACCCTTGAGCCTCTCGTTCTCTGGGAAAGTAGTATATGAAGTGCACTGGTATGGTTTCTCGGATGGTAGCGCCTGGAAGAATGGTAACCCCAATAAGGTCTGTGGGAGTGTAATGAATAACATGATGCGGCTGTCAGGTTACCTGCTGCAGCAGTCGCCTTTATTCTTAAGTGAGTATGGACTCGACCAGAGAGGTACCAATGTGAATGACAATCGATACATTAACTGCTTTATGGGCACAGCAGCCGAATTCGACCTGGACTGGGCGTTATGGACGTTGGTTGGGAGTTATTACTTGAGAGAAGGGGTGGCAGGTTTCGATGAGACATACGGGATTCTGAATGGGGACTGGTCCAGTGCTCGGAACCCTAGTATCTTGCAGAAAATCTCAGCACTCCAACTTCCTTTCAAAGGTACTAGAATGCCAATTTCATCTCTGGTGAGAGATTTCTGCAGCAAGATCCGCAGTTTTTAATTGATGAGATTACGACAGACTCTGGTATGTGCAGGGCCGGGTTTATCGGAAAATAGGCCTCATCTGGTGATATTCCATCCGCTAACGGGATTGTGTGTGCTGCGGACATCCTGGGCAGGCGAACTCAAGTTGGGTTCATGCATGGAGTCAGATGGCTGGAAATACACTCCACCCAAGACTTTAACTGTGCTGGGGACGTATTTTTGCTTACAAGTTGATGACTTGGGCAAACCTGTGAAGCTTGGAATCATCTGCACGGATTTGAACTCTAAATGGGATGCTGTTTCTGATTCTAAAATGCACTTGTCATCTAAGACCAGCAGCGGTAAAACTGTGTGTTTGGATGTGGATTCCAATAACACAGTGGTCACGAACGCCTGCAAGTGCTTGAACTCGGATAGCAACTGTGATCCGGCAAGCCAGTGGTTTAAACTCGTCGAGACCACCACAACCCCAAAACCGTCAAAGTCGGTCAATCGCATGTTGCAACTGCCTGGACATGGGAAGATACATTCCTTGAGCTGGTAAAGGAACTACATGCTGACAACAGTACAGGCAGTTTGAGCCAAACTTAAGGACGCATGCAAGCTTGCAGCTCCCGCTTGGATTGGCGACTTAACTATGTTTCTGGCATTCTGATATTGTCTTTATTATCTAACCCATGTTCATACTTCCAAAAAGATGGTCGTATCGTGGCCTAGCTAATATGATCCATGCTAATACGAATTGGCGGCTGATCTGTACGGATAAAATGATTATCCGTACTTGCTAATATGAATTACTGGTAGCTCTTAACTGTTCCGCTTCTCTCTTCTGCAATGACGCTCTGCTGTGGTATGGTCTTCTCGCCATATCTGTCTGGCATATGGATCTAGTTCCAAGATGTCCCCGTGGAGATGAAACTAGCTTCGGAACACAACTCCGCACATATGACGAGCAGGCTTGCCAGCACAAGGGCACCACAGCAGAGAAGTTGGAATTGTTCTTCGTTTCATGAGCATCTTCAATAGTAAGCCCATAACTCACACTGGAGAATGCAAAAAAATACATCCTTCGACCATGCGAAGCAACAAACATTTGTAATAACAATAGTACACGGATTATCATATGAAGTGGAAGATTCTTTGTCACCACATCTGCGCACCCCGCCGTGCAATAACATCATTAATTCGATTACAACGGATATATAAATGAATGGACAATGTATTTAAAGAGGAAACCCGATTTCATCCATCCGTGATACAAGGAGAGGAATCCGTGGACTGGCCAAATATGTCCGGAATACTGCTCCAGTTCCTCTGCTCTCGAGCTTCCCAATAACCACCTGTATATCTATAACATCCGTCCTCATCATTGCGAAACCAGCGGGGTTGCCACCCTCTTTCCTGTAACTTCCTCGCCTGCAACACATTAGCCAAATATACTTCAGTACATAATGGCTATTGCAGGACAGAGGCAGCTGCAGTCTGTTCGAGTCTCAGCTTCTCAGCATTAGCGAGCTCATATTCCCCATTCTCCAGGTGTCTCTGATCAGACTTTTTGAATCTCATTTTCATTTTACAGCATCCACCAAAGTAGTAGTAGAAGAAGAAGCTACCGGCAGACTTTTAGTTGTAACTTTTGAATTAAAAAAATCGAAATCATGACATTTAATTCCAATAGGAATTTCAGTGTTATTTGAATGGATAATTTAGTCAATTTGGGTGGGTTTGAATTTGAACCGAAACTACTAATTATCAATTATTAGTATTGTTAATTTATTATATACAGATAGGGAACCGACTTGTTGACCTTTGACCAATTGAATTGTCTCCTCTTCCTTATCTTAAATAAAACACAAAATCAAACGAATACCCATTCTCACTCACTCGTATGCATTCTAAGAGGGCAAAAAAACAAAAAATACTTAAAAAAAAAAAACAGAGAATTAATCAAGAAGGAAGTCATTCCTTTCCTTTAAAAGAAAAAATCACAAACGCAGTAGCTTTCGGCGCAAATTTGTCTCAGCGTTAACATCAAGTAATGATTTTAGTGGACAATTTTTTAAACTCAATATTGTATTTGAAAAAATATTTTGTTCAAGTAGATTCCTCTAAGAGTCTCATTCCAAAAGCTTTTATTAAAAAAACAAGCAATACTACTCATTTAAAAGTTTCGATCTTATCGATTTCACCTGTTACGATTCTATTCAATTATACCTAATCCTATCGATTCAGAGGTCGAAAATACAATATGATCCTATCGATAATGAGAACCACGAGTAGAAGTATTATATGCTTAACAGCGATGTCTTCTGGTAACTGGTGGGTGAGACCAACAGGAACTGGCTTGGGAAACTTATCTAACATTCGACGATGTCAGGTTAAGTCTTGTAACTTCTTTCCCTCACTTCTGCTTCACTCCTCCACAACACGACCCCCGGATCCATCTTCCCCGGGTTAAGAAGCAGTGCGCAAACCGCCCTACGACTGCAACATCACAACCACCAGGACTAAGTAGCATAAGTTGGAAGTAGTAGTAGTAGTAGGAGGAGGGATCGCAGTAAGCACGTCCTTTTTCCAACCCTTTTCTTGTTGCCTTCTTTGACCCGTCATCTCTTTGCGACTCGGTCTTTTTGTTCCTGTGGTTGTCGGTTTATTAGTCTCTGTCTTTCAGGCTCCGTTTGATTCTTCCCTCGGCATTTCTAATTAACTACAACTAACTACATCTCGTAATAGACCAGTAATCAATTTTTTATATATATTTTTTAATATAATAATATTATGCTTGTATGATTTAAAATTTTCCCATCAAAATTTTAGTTGGGTTACCGAATCACTGCACTTCCACCAAATCAAATACAACCGGCGAAGAAAATATGAGCAGGGTAGGGGCAGGGCAGCGCAGTCGTTTGCTGTAGTTGTAGCCCCCCCTTCCCCCACCTCCCCCAAGGCTGTCTTTCCTTGTTCCGTGATCTCCACCGGGGCTATTCTTTGATGGGTACTCGTTCGTTTGTTGGAATCTCGTGAAGGGTTTGGGTGCTTCTTTTCCTTTTTTTGGGCTTTGGGTTCGTCGTAAGATGTCGGGAGACGGCGGTAATAACGGCCAGACCCAGACCCAGCATCGGAGGAAGTATCTGCGGTCTGCTTCCTGGACCGATCGCTCGCCCACCAAGCCCGAACCCCGCCATCCCCCTTCCAGTAACAGGGCCAGGGCGTTTCTCCCTCCGCTGTCCATTTCGAGGAGGACTGGGGAGGAGTGGCCGTGTGCTGGGTCCGATGACCTCGGTGTGTGGCCGAACGTGCAGACCCCTCGAGGGGGTCTGGTCATTAAGCCCCCTGGGGAGTTGCCGCCGGAGTTTCAGTTCCCGAGGGATAAGCTGGCCTTTTACAACAAGGAGTGTTCAAGGATCGCGGAGCACGTTTATCTGGGAAGCGACGCAGTCGCTCAGAACCGGGAGCTGCTGAGGCGGAACGGGATCACCCACGTCTTGAACTGTGTTGGGTTCGTATCTCGCGAGTACTTCAAGAGCGACCTCGTGTACAAGACCCTCTGGTTGCAGGATAGCCCATCCGAGGATATCACTAGCATCCTGTACGACGTGTTTGATTACTTCGAGGATGTCCGGGAGCAAGGGGGGCGGGTCCTCGTGCACTGTTGCCAGGGGGTCTCACGGTCCACATCCCTCGTCATCGCGTATCTGATGTGGAGAGAGGGACAGAGCTTCGAGGATGCGTTTCAGTATGTGAAGGCCGCGAGAGGGGTGACGAATCCAAACATGGGTTTCGCTTGCCAGCTTTTGCAGTGCCAGAAGAGAGTGCACGCTGTCCCTGCAAGCCCGAGATCCCTGCCTAGGATGTACAAAATGGCTCCTCACTCGCCGTATGACCCTCTCCACCTCGTACCAAAGATGTTGGACCATGCAAGTTCCGAAATGCTTGATTCCCGTGGAGCATTCGTTGTGCATATTCCAACTGCTTTATATGTGTGGGTAGGGACAAAGTGCAACAGGCTCATGTGGCGTAAAGCAGAGGAGGCTGCTCGTCAGGTTATACGGTACGAGCAAGCGAAAGGGCCGATTGTGGCCATCAAGGAAGGTGAAGAACCAGTGGAATTTTGGGATGCTTTTGCCAGTGTTGAGCTATCCCCAAATGGTAGCGATCCTGTAGACAATGGAGTGCACAGTTCTAGATTTGTACGAGATGATGTTGGAGGGGTAACTGAGAGGAGAGTAAGTGCATACAACGTTGATTTTGAGATCTATGCCAAAGCGCTATCCGGCGGAGTCGTTCCTCCTTTCTCGGCGACGTGCTCTGATTCAGAAACTTGCCTTCCTGCTAGAGAAAATGGTTGGGATAAGCTTAAGCAGAAGTTCGCAAGTGGGGCAATGAAAGAGTTTATCATGACAGCCAAAGCCAAATCTGATGCCCTCAAGTCAAGCGATACAGCATCTATCGAGTCAGATGTCTATGACGGGTCAGATTATCCTGAATCAGTTAATGTCTATCCCATATCTCCATCCACGCCGTCCAGCTACCCGTGTAATTCACCAGATTCCTTTAGTTATTTCTTGAGAGGCGGCTTGGACACTTGTTATGAAGACGAGGACAGTGCAGCTTGCACAAACCCTTTCCCATCGCCAGAGTCCTTTTCTCGACTCCCGTTGAGCAGCCCTGTCAGGAGTTCAAAGTCACCTACACTTTCACCTTCTACCTCCGAATACGCCAGTTCGTTCACTTTCTCCCCCTCGTCATCCAATTGGTCCGACTCGTCCTACTTTTCTTCCCGGCAAACTATACCTTCTGGTGCGACTAATGACCCATTCTCTGTGAAACGAGTTCCGCTGCTAACTAGTCCCTGCATACCGTACAAAGGACGTCACTCGTCTCCTGAAGTGCCCTTAGATGCAGCTAGTGATCCCGAATTGTGTAAAGGGCCCACATCTCCATCGATTAAGGAATCATCTCCCGTCACTAAGAAGTTGGTGAGGTCTTGGTCCTTTTTGCTGGAAGGTGAAGATATTTTTGATGGAAATGGTTCCAGTCGGTCAGATGATGCGGATGCAATCGCTAAGGATGCAGGCTCAGCTTGTTTCGATGATAGGCTGGAGGATGCACTCGAGGGTGTGGAGCAGAACTTTCGAGAGCTCTAACACTGCAGTTCTCCTGGAAAGGTGACATTCCTTTCTGGTCATCTATTTCTGAATTCATGTTTGAACCATCTGTGGTAGTCTACATAGTAAGATCTGTGATGGACACTAGGCAGTGATTCCACGTAACCGCCGGAGTCTCTTTTGTGTGACTCGAGCACATCACGGTGTCAGGGAGTGGCGTACAGCCCCTCCCCCGCTTCATGGTCCGGTCTGTAACAGCAGGTGTTCTTTTTCTCTTCTGCAGCGGAATGAGTGCGGAACTGGCATTAACAACATGGGTCCTGCAGCGAGCGTGGGGATCCCCATCTGATGCGACAAGGATGTACGCCTTCGTGCTAACATAAATTAAGAGGAGGCAAGAAGAGACAAGTCGTTTCGGGTTCAAGGCTTGGAGTTAAACCGTGAGGAGCGTGCTGGTGCGACGCCCGGGTCATGTGAAACGCTGGGCATTGAGAATGTTTTCCACTGGCCGGGGCAAAAGGGGATAGGGGGTGGTGTTCATAGTTTTATATACTAAAGATTGAAATAAAACCTTTCAAAGCAATCTAAGTTAAGGTATACATACTTGTATTACATACATACACATTTTGGATCAAAACTGTCTTTCTTCCGAAGGACAGAAAATGCATTCCATATTGTAATTGCAACTCTCTGGTTACAACCCACCAACGTCCAAGACTTAAATTCGTCAGGCTTGCTAATCAGCAAGATCCGATCCGACCCGACCCGATCCGACGCCCTCTCCATCTCACTTAATCAAACCCACATTTTCCTACATCCCCTGTCCCGTCTCCGTCCACGTCCGACAGTCCAGATCTCGTCGCGGAAAATGTCCAAACCCTGGGGCAACATCGGCGCCTGGGCCGCCGAGGCCGAGGAGGCCGAGGAAGAAGAGCGCGCCGCCGCAGCGGCCGTCAAATCGAACCCCCCCTCCGTCGAGACCCAGAACTTCCCCAGCCTCAAGGAATCTATCTCCGCCAAGCCCAAGAAGAAGAAGATGACCCTCAATGAGTTCTACACCTCCTCGACCGCCGCCCCAGCATCGTCCGGGGGCTCCTATGGCCGCCTGACCCCCGACGAGCTCCTCCGCCTCCCTACCGGACCCAAGGACAGGTCATCCTACGACGAGGATGACCGCCACCACTTTGGTGGCCGCCTCGGCGGTGGATTCCCCTCCTATAATAATCGTTCCGATGTTTCCTCGAGGTATGATGGCGGCGGCCGCAGGGGCAGTTACGGTGGGGGGGGCTTTGACGATGAGGGGCGAGGTCCCCCGCAATCTAGAGTTTCGGAGTTTGAACCCTCACGTGCTGATGAGGCGGATAACTGGGCGGCTATGAAAAGGCCTGTTTCTTCGTTTAATGACGCCCCGTCGCGGACTGGCAGCGGGAATGACAGATATGCATCTCTTGGAGGTGGATCCAGGTCTGACGACGTGGATAATTGGGCTATGGGGAAGAGAGCCCAAGCTCCTCCAATGGCTGCCCCTGGCTACTCACGGTCTTCTTCGAGTTTCGGCTCAGGGTTCCGTGATTCTCGGGACCCAGGGATTGAATCCGATAGGTGGAGTAGGGGAGGAGGAGGTCTAGGAGATGGCGGAGCCAGGAGTGACCGGCCAAGACTGGTCCTAAATCCCCGTACGGGAAATTTAGGTGGAAATGCTGTTGAGAATTTGAACGATGGGGCGAAATCTAATCGGGCCAATCCATTTGGGGCAGCAAGGCCAAGGGAGGAAGTTCTGGCAGAGAAGGGCTTGGATTACAAGAAAATTGATTTAGAAATTGATGCAAAGAAGAGCATTGGAATTACTTCTGGAGGTAGTAGGCCCTCGAGTGCACAGTCCAGTAGGTCTGAGAGTCAGGGTGATGAGACCGCGGTGAAACCGCGGCCCAAGGTGAATCCTTTTGGGGAAGCCAAGCCTAGGGAGGTTTTGCTGGAGGAGAAGGGACTGGATTGGCGTAAGATTGATTCTGAGTTGGAGCATCGAAGTGTTGACAGGTATGGCTTTTTAGTCAGCTTCTTGTCACTGCTACTTCCTTCTCATGTTGTCTGGTTTGATGGACGTTGTCCTATATCTTTCTGGTTTTGGTGGTTGTAGCCGAACTTCTCGAATTGCTAGACCAAGTTCTGGTTTTTGTTTGGGCTAGTTCTTACGCTGCTATGCGTCAGACTACTGCTTTTTGTCCCATTTGTACATTTGGTGCCTGCTTAGAGTGTTTTATGGTAGAATATGTGAAAGAATGCCTACATAAAAGTTCAAAATGATTTATTCTACTCTGCTAATAGCAATGATATGCCATGCAGCATCAATAACTTTGACATGCATTGGCAAATGCCTTTAGGTTTTGAAGGAAGTTGGTATCGGATGTCTTAATCTTTTCAAGATTGAGTTATTGTCCAATCATCAGTGGACTCATCATCTGTATATCATATCCATGTTTAATACTGTACGGAATGTTGATTCTATTTTAATTTTGCATTGGCCAAATATATTCATTCTCTGAGCACGTTTATGGTGATCATCCTCAAGATGAACTGTGCGAATGCCGACAAAATATTCTTATATCGGACCGCTGACCCAAAGCTCTTCGCCTTCTTGATTCGGACACGGTTAATGAACATTGGTGCAATGTCATTTGACATCTTTATTAGTATGATTGCTAAGAGGATTGATATAGCCAACCCACTCAGGGAGATGAAGGCTTGAGAGTTGTTATTGTTATTATCATCATTGGACAAGACTTCCATGTTTGTCTTGCTTTCTTTTAAGTGACACTTACCACAAAACTTGGTATTTGCATACATGCTCACAGCTCGGTTTAGTTTAGATAATTACCCACTGAGGGCTTTCATTTTTGTGAGGAAAACACTTCGCATATTGTTCTGAAGGCTCAGACATTAAGCATTTTCCCACCTTGTATCAATTGCATTTTAAACTTGTAAGAAACTTATGAAAGCTGAATAAATGGGTGTGATAACTAACAACCTTAACATTAATGCTGTCAGCATACCAAAAATAACGACCCTGTATCAGTCAGTTTACTTGTATTTTGTATTAGTCAGTTTAGTTTGGAAAATAAACGACTTTCATATTGGTGTGGTTAAGAGTAGTAAAGTGATTGTAATGGAATATCGCTTACACAAAATGAGTGAATTTCTTTTCATAAGACCCTTCTCCCTAAAATTCATATACCGAGCATGATAATGGAATTAGAAGGTGATAATGATGGAAGTTTCTCTGTATTTGTTTTATTCTGCATACCTTTCAAGTAGACTAATGTTCTTCAGGGAGACATTTGAATGAATTTCCATCATGTTATTATCTATATAACCCACCCAAATTGCTCCCAAATGTTTGTTTTGTGGGAGTGATTTTGATTAGCCATTGCTCTTGGAGTAGCGAACTAAGTCTGGTTTGTTTCTTGGGGCATTGGATTTGTCATATGATTATCTGTCTTTTGTAAATTAATTTCCAATCTAAGTGTCGACCCGTGTCTCCCATTGATCTTCTATGGTGCTTGAGTCATTAGAACTTGTAGTTTTAGAAAGAAAGTTTGGTTGGCATTCTACATGACTTGCTTGTATTCATGTGCTTGGTTAAAGGAGATATAAAAGAGGATATTATGGGGTCGATGTAATCTAAACTTACAAACTCAAAGTCAAATCCCAGGGTCAACTTTAATTTTGTTTTACGGGTTTTTAGACGGTGTTCTAATACTGTAGTTTGTCTTTTCTTTGTATGCCTCTGTATATGATCTTCTGCTCTTTGAAGTGGCTGCATTTTGTGGTTTCTCTGTTTCATTTACCTCTTGTATACTTTTTCTTATGTAAGTTTTACCTTCTATTTATACCATCATCTCTTTACCCGAAGCAAAACCAGTTACTTATTGTCTCATCTGTTACTTCTATAATAACAGTTACTTTTAAGTTTGGAGTGCAATCTTTGGTTTTTGATGTAAACTAGCGTTCAGGCCTTTGTCAGAGGAGGAGAAGCTGCTGAAGGAGGAAATAGAGAACTTAAGAAAGGAACTGGACAGACAGGTTTCACTGAAAGAAGACAATGGCACTACTGGAGATAGGAACGATGTCAGTGATGCACTTGCGGAGAAGGAGAGGGAGCTGGAAGCACTGACTCGTGATCTGGATGATAAAGTCCGGTTTGGACAAAAAGGAATTGACAGACCGCGTTCTAGGTCTGGAAGGGTGGGTAGCTTCTCTGATAGGCCACCTTCCAGATCTGGATCTATTGACGACTCTCGTAGTGTGGATTATAATGACCGCCCTCTTTCTCGTGGGTCTGGAGATACCTGGCCAAGAACAGGGAACGAGAGAAGAGGATTCCAGGGCGGAAGGGATGGAGGATTTTTGGGCAGCCGAGATTTCGATCGGTAAGATAATATTTTACTCTCATACTTCCATATCTTCCTTGGAAGTGTCTGGATAGAGGGGATTTTGGTAAAAATGGAATTGAAAAACTTTGCTGAAAAGAAATTAAATTTGTGATTTAAATTTTATTTTAAGGGGTATAATTCAAAAAAATCCCACCCCATAACACATTATGGAAATCATCCTTGGAAACTGAAATGGTTTATAGGATTTTGAAAGCCTGACATAATGTAGGTCTTTTCTTCCGTATGAAATGAAGTGACCTTCATTAGTAGCGGTTTAGCTAATGTTTCTCATCAGCAAAGAGGGGATGAGAAGGGTGATAAATTCAGCCAGGGATGTCTTTAACCGGTATCAATTCTTATTACGATGGAACAGCAGTACAAAAAAGTTTGATTGCTTATTGGATCTTGATTGGAAATGTAGGTTTTATTTCAAAAATACAATAATGATATAGGTTCCCAGTTCTTGTGGCCTATTTGATTCCAGAAGTTCACGCAGGCTGTCTTTTGCCATGATATGTGATGTCGCTGCAATGATAATACAGAGTGATCTGATGGTTTTATTATTGCGTTTGGCTCCTTTTTTCTTGGGGGGGGGGGGGGGGGGGGGGGGGTGTGGTAATGATATCAATAAATATTTTATTTTTGGGGGATAAAGCAGTCACACTTTTGCTTTTTTAACATATGCCAGGTCAAGGTCGAGAGACAGATGGTGATGTTGTGGCTCCGGAATGCTGTTTGGAGGAGTTTTGCCTGTGCTAGCTTTCACTCGAAGCAGATACAGTTTCGCTTCTTCGTGCTTTTTTCTTATCCTTCTCCATGCGTTATCACTTCATTTCGTGTCTATTGGATTGATGAGCACTGTGGGAGCAGCTGCAATTTTTGTGGTGTTATCTTTCTAATTTTGTCCTAATCAGAGGAAGAAGAGAGGATCCCATTTTGTTATTGTAGGACTCCAGTTGGATGAACTGAACCCAGAAGACAGTTTAGTAGGTCATTCATGTTAAACTTTGCATTCAACATGGTAGTTTGATTGTATTGTGCACAGACAATCTAATGGATCACATTTTTTTGCTGCTCGGTGGATTTGGGGTTTGGTTTCGTTATCTTTGTTGGTCGGAGAATAGGTATCTGGCATCATTTGGCCTTGGCATGTGGCATCTCGTCTTGGTAGGTTGCGCTTAATAGCATTTGAATCGCTAGGTTCACTGCTGCTGCTGCTGGTGGTAAAAAGGCCTGCATTTGTGAAGCTCTTGCTTAAAGTATATCTCCTAAAAAGATATCGAGTCCAGGGACAGTAGGGTCTTCTCTGTCGGGGTGGTCATCCCCACTTTTGCCACATTGCTGTGTGTCTCCTGTGTTTTTCTTCCCCTTATTTCGTAGGTTGCACTGTCCGATTCCCAGAGATGGCTTGATTCATCTGTTTACGGTTTATGTGTCCGATGTTGGGTTTTATATATAAAAGAGGATGAAGATGACGCGAAGCAGGATGAGGGCCACGTGTATAGTTATAATCGTTGGCTGATCTTTTGGGATAATAGGACATGGTTTCTTGTACTTCCTTTTTAACTTTTCCTAACCTCCTGAAAACATCCTTGAAATCTTTGCTCAAGTCAATTCGACGTTGTTGGAAACTTTCCAAAGTTTAACAATTCAGGATTGGCCAAATTAAACAAAGTAAGAGCTGCTTTTGTTTTGTCCGAACGTGGGACAATGATGATAAGTGTCCACCGCAAAAGGTGGGTTCCAACCACGTGACCCGTCGTTTTTCTATTGCTACTTTTAAATTACGCACAAACATTTCGATTCGATTAAAGTTTAGGTCTTTTGGTATACTGATAATATTTGACAATGGGAGGGTCCCCATGGTGACCGCCCCTTCCCACCTTTCTCATTCAGGCAAGCAAAGCAATCTCCGATCAGAAACATGGCACACCTTCTAACCTACATTGTCGTCGTGCTGTCGTCCTTGGCGTGGTGCCTCCTGGGGCCATCATTGGCCTCAGCATCCCGCCCCGAGTGGGGCTTCCCCGCGGTATTCAATTTCGGAGACTCTGACTCCGACACTGGGGGCCTGTCCCCCGTGTTTGGCCAGGCTCCCCCTCCCCACGGCGAGACCTTCTTCTGCACCCCTTCTGGGAGGTACTGTGACGGCCGCCTCATCGTCGACTTCATCTCTACGCTCCCTTTGTCTAGATTAGGCCAATGACTTGTAGAAATTCTGATAGCTTTGGATTAGGAAATCCACCGAGAGTGTCTGCCCCGTTCCGTTCATCGAAAGATGACACTATCAGAGTAGGCCCCAGAAGACGTGGAAACGAGAGCGCCTTCAGCTTGTGGGCTTGTGCAATAGTGGCTGCCTCATTCAGGCTTTGTTGAACCGACCTATTTGAAGACGTTGTTACTGCGGTGTTCGCGGTTTTGTCCAATGGTTATTGAGTCTGGACCCTTTGTTCTTGTGATTATATCAGCGGAGAAGCTTGGTTTGCCGTTCCTCAGTGCTTACCTGGATGCGGTCGGCTCGAATTTTAGCCACGGAGCCAACTTCGCGACCACTGGCTCGACCATCAGGCCCCAGAATTCCACCCTCCGACAATCTGGTTTCAGCCCATCTCGTTGGATGTCCAGTTCAATGAGTTCTATGAATTCAAGCGGAGATCCCAAGTTGCTCGCGGGAGAGGTAATCTAGTCCTATTGTTTGGAGCAGTGAGTGCAAACCTGAAATAGGCAGCGCGTGATCGCATGATTTGATCGACTTCTTCATCCTTAATACAATGTAGGAGGGGTGTTTGAGAGGCTGTTGCCGAAGGAAGACGTGTTCTCTCGGGCTCTGTACACGGTCGACATCGGTCAGAACGATCTCACCGCAGGATACTTTGCAAACATGTCCACCGATGAAGTCCGAGCATACATCCCCGACGTCACAATCACATACGTAGATGTGTACTCCATAAAGTATGCCCTCATCAACCATCCCAACCAATTTGGTGAGCTTTCTCCGTTCCCATCTTTTCTCAGCAGCTCCAGTTTCAGTCCGGAACGAGAACCAGCAGGTAACTTGCACCGACTAAAACGCGAAAGCTCTGCAGGGATAAAGCAGCCGCTGAAGACATGCTGCGGCCACGGGGGAAAGTACAACTACAACATCCGTGCGGGTCAAAGATAACGCATCACAGGAAGGAAAATGATGATCGGTGGGAGAGTTCCACACCAAATAAAAATGCACGGACCAACGCCTTAAATAGAATTGGAACTCTAGGGCCGTGGAATTTTTAATATGGTATCGGAGCCAGATTCATTTCGTAGAACAAAAATTCTAAACGAGAGCGTCCAATCCTCGGACAAAGCCCTAATGTGAGATTACGGAGAAGTGTTGGGATAGTCCAATACTGAGTAAAAAATGTCTTACCAACGCGTCGACGCTGCCCCTTAAGTGAAGGATAACCGACGCAATTTCTGACAATGATAGGGAAGTCCTGCAATGACCCGTCGGTCCACGTGAACTGGGATGGAATCCATTACACCGAGGGGGCCAACAGGAAGGTATTCGACCACATCGTCGGGGGTTCCTAGTCGGATCCGCCCATCCCGCTTACCATGGCTTGCCACAGGCAGCTCCCCTGGTCGTAGTAAGTTTCGTCGATAAACCGCTGTTCCCGGCCTTCACGGAAAGGGCGGGTCGGTCTCCGTTGAATCCTTCAATGGAAGCTTCGGATTAACAAATTCAACGATTTCGTCGCCCCAGAAAGCTCCATCCTGTCAACGATTGTTACTCCCCGCTACGACCCGAGAAACAATGTCGTAACGCGATCCGGTACCTTAGAAAATCAATACAATACTATTACCAGAGAATTGACTTGTATAAAGAAAAGGACCGGCCAGCGAATCGGACTTTTCCTTTACCTCGAATCACGGAAGGTTGGAACGAAATGATCCGAGCTTTCACCCTCGGATTCCTGCTGCTAATTGCTGTCTTGGCAGCGTCGAGTCACTTCTCGAGGTTTTCGGAAGGCGTCGGCGTCGGCGGCGCTTGCCATTTCCCGGCGATATTCAACTTCGGAGACTCCAACTCGGACACCGGCGGCCTGTCGGCGGTGTTCGGGCAGGCGCCGGCGCCGAATGGGGAGACGTACTTCGGCGGTCCGGCGGGGAGGTACTGCGATGGCCGCCTGGTCGTCGACTTCATAGGTACGGGGCGGGCCTACTCCTCTTTGCATTCGCGGTAGAGTAGGAGTTCCGCTACTGTTGTGATTGGGGATTGGTGATTCCACCCGGGATTGTTTTGCTGCAGCTGAGAGCTTGGGTTTGCCTCATCTTAGTGCATACTTGGACTCGATGGGCACGAACTTCAGCCACGGCGCGAACTTTGCGACGGCCGGATCCCCTATCATATCTCCTAACACCAGTGGATTTAGCCCTATCAATCTGAATGTCCAGCTTGTCGAATACTCGGAGTTCTGCTCAAGGTCCCAAATTATCCGCTCCCGAGGTAAATCCCCTTGCTCATCGCCTGAAGAAGTAATCGGGACAAAGAGCTCGCGGCAGCGTGGGTTTCATTTGATTCCGCTGCAGGTGGTATGTTCGCGAAGCTGATGCCAAAGGAAGAGTACTTATCACGTGGATTGTACACCTTTGACATTGGCCAAAATGATCTTACTGCTGGATTGAAGATGAACGAGACGATAGAGCAGATCAAGGCGGGACTCCCAGAGATAATTGCCCATTTCTCCGATGTTGTAACGGTACGCCCTTCGGTTTCCTTGATCGGTATATGACCTGGTCCAGAAGAATGTTCGGGATTGTCGTTATTACTGAATGCTCGATTTCTGGGCAGAAAGTGTACGCTCAAGGAGGAAGATCGTTCTGGGTACATAACACTGGCCCCCTTGGCTGTCTAATTTATATATTGGACAGGTTCGGTGATGAGTATAACTTAGACGAATACGGTTGCGCGATTGAGATCAACGAGATGGCTCGGCATTTCAATAGTTTACTGAAGGAATCAGTAGAGGAACTGAGGAGAGATCTTCCTGAGGCGTCCATCACTTACGTCGACATCTACACGGTGAAATATGACCTCATCACTCGAGCCGAGAAACATGGTAAATATCGTTATGCCCTCATTACTCGAGATTCAGCTGTTCTTAAGAGATTTTTTTTGAGTATTCATGGGGATCTGCAGGCTTTGAGCAGCCGTTTGTGGTGTGTTGTGGACATGGTGGTAGATACAACTACAATGACTCCAGAAGATGTGGCGCGAAGATCACGATTGATGGAAAAGAGGTAGTGATAGCAAAGTCGTGCAGAGATCCATCTGTAAGGGTCAGCTGGGACGGGATCCATTTTACTGAAGCAGCTAACAGATGGATATTCAAGCAAATAGCCACGGGTGCATTCTCCGACCCCCCTGTTCAGTTGACAATGGCTTGTCATAGCACAATTCGGTGCTGATATGTGTGAAAGCAAGATATAATCTATGTAGCTATTGCTTTTATCTTCGTCTGAAAGAGTTGAGTATTGATGGAAGAACCTGCAGTTTGTTCATTCATTTCTTTGCATACGATCTAAAAATAACAGAATCGGAAGTATTTCATTCATCGAAAGTGATGTAGATCGATAATCATCACTGTGATATCATCCATGCTGCCCCTACTCACTGCGAGATTCACGAGTTCCTTACATGCTGCTACAAGGCCGTCGTTTGATCCGATGTTGTCTTTACTAGCTTGTTCGGTTCTTGTCTTCAGACGTTTCACCATCGATATTCTCCTCATTTTCATTGGAGGGCTGTCAAACTCCTTTTGGGAATCTTCTTCGACGTCTTTTAGGCTGTGGTCGAGTTTTCTGCAGCTGAGAGATCGAGTACTGCATCCTGCTGGCTGTTTCAGGGAAACGCGTCGCAGCTTTGATGACGGACTCACGCTCACCAATCCATACTCCTCACCGTTTCCGTTGTCTTCCTCAGCCTCGCGTATTTTCTTATGATAGGAGTGCAGCCGGTTAACGACGTCAACTGCTTCCTGATTGCTAACCTAAACATGTCAAGAAAAGCACGAATAAGAAAAGCACCGACCACAACAAAGAAGTATCAAATTCAAAGGAATTGAAGACTTCAACCTGTTCCCATAAGCCATCGGAGGCCAAGATTAGAAATTCCAAATCAGTAGTCAGAGGGATGATCCTGGTCTCTGGTTCTGCGGTAATCCACTGTTTCAGATGAGAATCTCCGATGCTCCTAGCAATCGACAGCACCCCATGCACCCTCCATGTTCCTCTGTGCATCTCCACGAATCCTCCCTGAAAGCATCACTCTTAAGATTAACCGAATCGACAGAATTCGAGAACATTACTGATTACAACCTTCTCTTCTATTCTCCGCTTTTCTTCTTCCTGTCCTGCCCGGTGATCCCTCGTGAGTGGTTCTGCTGCTTCTCCTCTGCATAGGACAGCCCTGCAATCGCCCAGGTTGGAAATTGCTATCTCATTTCTACGGATCAAGGCCGTGACGCAGCAGGCACCGCTGCTTAAATCCTGCATCAAGCCACAAAGAGGTCGCGTCAAAACCCCGAAAAACTACTCCGCTTACACCTTCGCAAAAGGAAATTTAGAAACACGTAGAAGCCGACCAGGTCGAGGAACTCCTGGTCAGTTCTCAAGAACCCTGCCTTAATCGCCTCTTCCACATCAAAATCCGTGTCACATTCGCAACCGCCCACCATTTCCACCACATTCTGATGCAACCTCTGGGCCACGAAATCCACAGCCTCCCTTCCTCCATGCCCATCGTACACGCCAAAGAAATGCTGAGGGCATGAATAAATCAAAACAGAAAGGCGCCTGTATTTAACACCAGATACCGAGCCACATCCACTCACCCAGACTAGGAGCAACAAATCTCCAGCTGCGAGCTTACCTTATCCAAGTGGCCGAGGTCGCTGACAGAGGAGACGATCCTATACGCGTCCTCCATGAACTTCTTCCGGCCTTTGATGGACAAAACGGCAACTCCACGCTCATAGCGGCAGCAATCGGCAACATTTTCGCAAGGGGGGACGTCCTCGGTGGCGACTTTGAGAGGGAGGAGGAGGCCGGGGATGTGGATCATTGAGGGACGTTTCCTCTTGATGGAGGAGGTGGAAGTCGCCATTGTTGCCTTGGGATTTTGATTCGATTCAACCAGGAAGGCGAAGGCGAAGATGTTGATCGGTGGGGAGGGACGTTGGAGCTGGATTTGGAATTTTGGTCTTTGTTTTTTCTTTTTGGGGGTCCTGGTAACGGCTAGATAATGGACTCGGTAAAACGTCGATGCCACGTAAAAAAATTAAGAAATTCGGTTTTTAAATTCATAGTGTTTAGAACGCTTATTTTAATGTCGAATATTACTTGATAAGTTTTTTAAAAATTTTATACGTCAGCGAAATATTTCTTCGCCTACTAAGTAACGTGTTCAACGGATAACTGAGACGGAGATTAAGTAAAATATCATCCTGGGAGGCGACACCATACCAAAAGTCGGGACCTCAATGGCTGCACAATACGGCAGTTACACGTGGGACTCATCCCAACGAGTTTCGGCCCAGGCTTGCTTTACGTCCTCACACGTGTGCAGAAGGAATCCTCCCGAAAATATGAGGTATATATGTCATTGATTCTCTTCCACTTCATTCCTTCACTCGTGTGTTCAAAAATAAGCGGCACTTTCTCCTGCCTTGTTGGGGAGGGCGTGGCCACCGCGTGCGAGCAATATGGGTCTCATCAGTTGCTTCAGTCCTCCCGACGGCATGGTCCCACGGCTCATCATGTTGTTCCTCATGGCGTTGGCCAGTGTCGTTAAGCTGGTCGATAAGTGCAATGCTGTCCGAGCTGAGGCCGGACACCGCGTTTCCCATGACCGACTCGAGGGAAGAATGGGCGCAGGATTGTCGGTAAGGCATGCTCCGTTCGAGTCGGTGAGTCAGGCAAAGGATGGTGTGCAGGGAGAGGCCGAGTGGTGCTGCGTCGTGTGCCTTTGCGGGTTCGAAGACGAGGAGGAGGTGAGCGAGCTGAGCAGGTGCGGCCACTTCTTCCACCGGGAGTGCCTCGAGGGATGGTCCCATCGCGAGCTTGGACAACGCGCCACTACTTGTCCCCTCTGCCGCTCGCTTTACTAGTCTGCTGCAGTTTCCTCAATTTCTTTTTTCGCTAGGGGGGTTTGCTAGTACTGTTGAAGTTGATGGACGAAAGCTTGTGATCAACGGATGGCTCTAGAACTTTCACCTTTGTTAACCAACCAGACAAATGAAGTGAATGATAGATGCCAAGTTATCAAAACTCGTATGATCTCCGTTTGGAATTTTTTTTTCCCTCCAGCCTTTCAAAAGTACAACCGTGCCGGATAACGTCGTCTCCGGATATACGTTGCGTGCACATCCCCCCGTCCTGCCTTCGGGGTCTGATCCCGGGCGCTGTCAGGGAATGTCTCGAGGATGCCGCCGTTACCTCCCACGTCGGCCGATCCACCGAGGCATGCCACCAGATTGGACTGGGCCACGGGCTTCTCTTCTTGAAGGGCCCAATGGGATTTGTCTGGTCTCGGCCCAAGGTCGATGAGAGTCCACTAATTCTAATTTGAGGAATACTTAAAGACTCCGTTTGGAGACGCGATAAAAGGTGGAAAAGGAAGGAAATAAGAGGAGACTTTTGAAGGATGTGTGGGTATTGTTTGCTTCAAGGTCGTGATTTCTCCTCTTTTCTCTTATTTTTCTTTTCCTGTCTTCCAAACTGCAGCCTTACCGGTGTCTTTGACAGGTGAAAGGTACGAGTAAATATATCGATTTATCACGTGCACGTGAATTTGGAAGAGAAACTTATAAACCAAAAGTACGTATAATTGAAGATGAGCGAAGTCCCAGCTGTGATATCTCCATCAACCTCAATGCTTCACCGGATCACGAATTGCATTTCAACAAATGCAAGAATAATAAATAAATAAAAAAGAAACGAAATGAGCACAAACGGCAGGAGATGGGAAATTTTGAGTATTGCGGTTGAATGATTAGAGGCTGAGAAGGGGGACTCCGACGAAAAGAAACGAGTACATGTAAGAAACAAGACTATTAAAAAAATTATTATCATCCTTGGTCCACGTTAGTCCCCGTGATGAACACGTGTCCGCAATAATATTTTATGGAAATTCATGCTAGACGTAAAGATTGATATAGTCATACTTATCAATACGTAAAGAAAGACACCGACCATCTCTCTTCTTCGACCAACCTCGTATATATATAGAGCGTTGATAAATATGTCGATTAGATTCTTGCCCGAGATGGAGAGGAGTGATATTCAGTCTTTTTTGTATTGATGAGTTAGAGATTAAATCTTGATGTAATAACACGCATGAGTACGGGACTTTCTGGAAACACAAAAGAAGACAAACCGACCGTCACAATGTAATTACAGCGAACTGAAGGCAAAGGGACTTCAAATTAACATCATCATCTATTGCGAATCCTCCGACAAAACTGAAGGACATAACTTACAGAACGTGAAATTCAACAAACAAACCATCCGAAAACACGCTTTGTTTCTTTCTAAAACTTCAATTGAAACTAACCTGATACACTGTCCTAGTCACTAGATTAGCAACGACTTAGTGAGGAATATATATTATTACAGTAAACTAACCCAAGACCAATACACTAAACTGAGGAACTGAGCTTGAGTCCTAAAAGCTGCTATGCATTCCATGCCAAACCCGCCGCTGACCTCGCAGCCTCCGCGTAGGCGCCATCAAACGCGTTATCGACCTTCCATGACGTTCCCGTCGCCACAAGACTCGGGGCTGGCCGGACCCCGAAATTTGAGAAGGTAACCGTTGGATCGTCCCTAGGTCGAGCGTCCTTCCTTGGGAAGAAACCCTGGATGACCTCCTCGAGCAACCCCGAGGAACCGGAATTCTCATTCAGGAGGAAGTCCCAGTCGTCCCCCGCTGCTTCGGCCGCCGCCACGGGTTTTGTGATCCCTGGGCTCTCCCCCAAGGAAGAGGAGACGGTGGGATTGCCAGTGGGAACCGACGTGGAGGTGTGTCCTCCCAGAGGGAACTGACAGCTAGAGTTAGTGACAGCGGAAGTGTTGGTGATGAAGTCATGAAGGAACTGCAAGTCGAGCTGGGATTGCAAGGGCGGGATACCATATCCAGCCACCTTATGCCAGGCGGTCATTGAAGGCAGACCAACCGAACCCTTATAACATGGAATAACGCTACCACGCTTGTTACCAAGGTGATTATCAGGAGGAAGGAGGTGGTGCGACGAGGGAGACGAGTACACAAAGTTGGTCCTCGCCTTGATCCCAGGCATGGCACGGGAGGCGCAGTCATACGCACAGGCAGCCTCCTCGGCTGTATCGAAGGTGCCAAGCCATCGCCTCTCCTTCGAGTGGGGGTCTCTTATCTCCGCCGCAAACCTCCCCCAGGGACGGCGCCTCACGCCGCGGTATCTCGTGACGCCGGTAGCCGAGGCAGCCATTCGGTTAGTGCATGAAAAGGATGGGGTGGGAGAGTATGGGTTTCGTGTTTGGGAAGGGATGGTGGCAGAGGAGGAGGAAGACTTAAGCAGAGCGAAGCTGGTGAGGTGGTGGTCATATGGATGGAACGCTTCTTCCATTTCTTCGAGGTATTTTGTTGAGCAGGAAGGATGATGGAGAGTACTTAGGGTTTCGGGAGTTTCTCGAAGTGATGAAAAGAGAAAGTTGTCTTTGTAGGGGTGGTCTACTTATAGGGGAAGGCTGAAAAATTGCAAGTAACCTTAAATGTCAACATAGACGTTTCCACAATATTCTCAGATAAGAAAGGCAGGAATTACGATCGAGGGTATAGGGTAGAGATCAAATATGGAGGGAGGCGTGTTAAGATCCAGAGAAGAGGGGTGTGAGCATGCAGATTTTGGAGTCGCGAATCCAAAGTCCCGTGTCAAGCTAACGGTTAAGATAGTAAATAAGTTTAAGCGATTTACACTTTTTGTAAGTAAATTAATTTTCATGCTCTTTCTCATTAATCATCGGTATTAAGAAAGTGTTACCCCAAATAGAGTAAATATTAGCTTGTTAAAAAGAAAAACTTTGCTAGATTCAAAGGACAAAGGTCCAACCAACAACGGCAGACACTGTTGGCCTCGCCTGGTCATAGAAAACAATAAAAGATCGTCGGGACAAAAGGGGAGGGGGGTTGGGTGAGGAGAACTTGTAGTTATACAACCCAATCGTAAATACAGAAATAATCGTACTAGTATATGCAAGTTTTAAGTCAATGTGCACGACTATTTTTGCATATATTGGCGGCAGGCGGGAGAAAAAGCTCAGCTAAATGTTCTTATTATATCAAACTATATTGTGATAAAGGATGACACCTTTCTAAGTGCAATAAAGACATGTCGGGAGCCAAAGAAGACGAGGCCCTGAAGTGCTGTTTGGCGGGATTTCCAGGGACACAGCTGATAAGAAGAGCCGCCATGCTGCCGGACGACTTTCTTGCCCCTGGCGCATGTTTCTATACATATTTCTTTTCTTTTTTCCTTAAAACGTCCAGGAGGTGTTGCGTAGGGGTCAACATAGGCTTAGAGTAAAATTGAAAACCGATTGGTGTCAGGTTCTAGATTCTAAATTTTTGAAAACCGGCGGTACTAAGAATGGTTTCGGGCTCTCCCCTCGAAACTAACCCAGAGAATCGAGAACCTACCTAAATTTTACCCAACGCTTACTCTGGATCCCGAGAAATCAGATCCCTAAGAGGAAGAGGGACGAGGCAAAGGATACCAAACGAAACGCCCCCTCCGTTCATTTCATCTGACTAAAAAATTAAAAAGAAAAAGAAAAAAAATCATCTAAGAGGAAGAGGGACGAGGCGACGGACACCAAACGAAACGTCCCTCTCCCTTTATTTTATTTTTACTAAAAAGTTAAAAAGAAAAAGAAAAAGAAATCATGCAAGAGGACGAGGGATGAGGCGACGGACACCAAACGAAATGCCCCCTCCCTTCATCCGACTAAGAAATTAAAAAGAAAAAGAAATTAATCATCATAGTCCTCCTCCTCTCCCTTTCTTTTTGTTCTTTTCGGACTGGTTTTATGAATTTGTTAGGGTTTTTGGGTTTTTTTTCTGACTTTCCCCATCTTATTAGTAATCGTCCCTCGTCGCCTTCGTCGTTCGGATGGTGGCGGT
This sequence comes from Melastoma dodecandrum, assembly GCA_029817715.1. Classification (NCBI taxonomy): domain Eukaryota; kingdom Viridiplantae; phylum Streptophyta; class Magnoliopsida; order Myrtales; family Melastomataceae; genus Melastoma; species Melastoma dodecandrum. Next base: position 6,077,518 of record JARUPY010000472.1, on the reverse strand, counting down.
GGTGCTCCGATCGGATATATCCGCAAGGTATATCCTTTTCTTGGACTTCTTTTTTATGGATTGATTGCTGCCCGTCCCCCCGATGTTTTGCTGACTTCTCCCCCCACCCCGGAGTTCTTTTTTATCGTCGATGATATGTGGTGCGCCCATTTCGTCGCAAGGTGATTTTTTTTTTGTTAACATCGGCAGGTGATTTTAATTGGCCATACGCCTGTGCAATAACCCACATTCTCAAGACTATTTCACATCCCCAGGGACGCTATTTGGGAGTAACAAGCTATCAGGATCAAGGCAAGGACAGACCACGGGGTATCTAAATGATGTCCAAGTATAGTTGGCGACGATTTACCCGTCATTTAAAGCCCCTCGAGTTATTAATACACTTTAAAAGGGGTGAACGGTGTCTATTGTTGCTTAAACATAAATAATATTCATTTATGATGTGTTAAAATATATAATATAAAATCAAATCTTACTTTAACATGTCACTTGCAACGGTGGATACAAGGAACAGACGAGCAGAGAACTTTAAATGGACTCAAGAGGAAACACCCGGCAAAGTTTAAACGGAGAAGGAAGGGCATCATCGGGCAGCAACAGAGATCCATTTATTCCATATATCTCTGCAAAAGCAGGGGCTGTCTTATTGTTTGTTGTTGGGATACATTGAATTTCTCTCTTTACACGTGTTTCCTTCTTCCCGATTCTCATATACTTTTTTGAGGGGAGAGACTCCTGAGCTTTTATTATCGGAGCCCCTTGAATCCAATAAGAAAACAAAATACTCCAAGAGCTAGTTTTAGTTTTTTTCAGGGACATGAACGACTGGAGGCCCCCTTCCCTCCCCCACAAGGCACATGAATCATTTGTTACTGTTTGTCTCAATAAAACGCGTATGTATATATTATATATATATATATGGTATCGTCTCCGAGGTCTCATTCTCTCTGATCGCGTATCCTGATATCAGAGCCCCAACGATGTTTTGATGATCACAGCTGACTACCATTTGAAGATTACTGAGCTTACAGTAAGACATATACAGCAAGAGATTCATTTAGGTCTTAATAAACTATGTCAAAAGAAAGTACCTTTGATATGCCTTACTGTGAAGGTCACCCATTTTTCTGGAAGGAGTTTGAGCAAAGTCATAAAGACTATTAGCTAACTTTACCTATCTTGTCATCTTTTGTTGACACCTTATCTTCAATGCATCTTTATCTCTAACGAATCTTGACCTCTAGTCATGTGTGCAATCTTCAAAGTATCTTTTGTGGTACAATTTAAGAAATATGACTACAATTTAATTTTGACTATACATGTAACGCCGCACATTTTGAGATAATTTAGAGCATATTTGGTTTTCAGAATTAAATAAAAAAAGGAAAAAATAATATAATAATTGAAAAAAAGTGGAGAAACGGAGAAAAATAAAATGAGTAAGAGAATAAATATTTTTATCATGACCCATGTCTATTTCTTTACTCGTTTAATTTCTTTTCCTATTTCTTTACTCATTTAATTTCTTTTCCTTCATCTTTCTATCCTTCAACTAAATAAACCATTTAAATAAACAATTCACTTTTTAATTATTATATTCCCTTTCTATTTCATTCTATTCAGAAATCCATTTCGAAAAACAAGCGGATGTTTTGCAACAGGGAGAGACAGCACGAAATAAACGCTGAATAATGGGGAGGAGGGGAGTTATTACATGCGAAGGAGAAGACGGACGACGTCTGCAACAGTTTTTGGTAGTTACGACGGCCTCGGAGGAGTTGGGGGGGGATTGTTGGTCTTAATGAGGATGTTCGTTTCGTTTTTATCACTTTTTGTCAGAGTTCCCACAGGAAAAACAACAACGAAGAAAAAAAAGATGGAAGAGAAGGGGGAGGAAATTTATTGTGTTCCCTCTTTCACCCTCCCCGAATTTAATATGAATTCGAATTTATGTCTTGTCAATCCCACTGCGATCCACCTCCCCCCGGCGCATCAAAGTTAAGGATTCTTCTCATAGGCCGATGAAGTTTGAAAGGGGCCCAAGATTCGAATGACTTCTGGATCTGGACAAAGACTTCAGATGGGTTTTAGAGGAGATGAAACATTGATTGCTGTTGGGAGAGTAGGCCGAAAACAAAAGCGGAGGAGAATGGAGATCCATCCCCTACAATTCCATTCTGTCCAAAAGCTAGACAAAAGCATGACATGCTGTGGTGGGTGGGCAGCGCCAGAACAAGCCTTCCAGAAAGCCACAATCTCCTCTCCCTAATCTCCTTGCCGTGCTCCAACCTACAAACACCCGTTCTTGATATCTCTAGATAAATAAAACACCCTTGTGGGGGCCATCCCATGGATGATGAGGAGTAAAAGGGAATCCATCCCCCGCGAGTGGAGTGCCAGTCCACCGCTTTCCTTGTCCCATGGATTTGGAGCTATTCACCCCCCTCCCCCCCCCTGGTCCAGCTGGAACAAAAGAATCTTTGTTTGGTCTGGTCCCAGGGAAGAAGCCTGTGTGTGTGTGTGCCCTCCCTTTCTTCCTCCTCCATAAATGCACTGGTCCCCCAGCGTGGAATTGACACTGATTTCCTGGCTCGAACCACCCCCTTCTTCCTTTCCTATCCACTCCGATCCCTTTGGCCGTTAGTGGAGCCATTAGTCCCATCTCGACAAAACCCACAATAGACGCCCACGTCCTCTGGAATCTGCAAATGAGATGACCAATTATTGCGATGGTTCGTGGTAAGAAGGAAAGAACGCTAACCCAGAGAAGAAATTATTCCTTACCTTTTGCTATACATTGTTGTTCAAAAAACAAGGTTCATTAGCATATCTCCCTCCTACTATGTACCATGTCCACAGGCTCTAAGTAATATCCCAAGAAGGCCGGCACTAGTCAAACCATCCTCCTGTCTGATCAGATCAAATCAATCCAATTCAGCTTTTTGCAATATCAGCCACAACAGTAGTTTTCCAGGTGAAGATCTCTGTATTGCCACATTTAAGAATGTGTTATTAGATGCTGAGCCAGTATGCATATCTCACTTCACTTTGCTGATGCCAGTGATGTGAAATTTATTTTTAAAAGTACAGCCCATGTCAATCTAAAACTGCTTCAGAAATTTTACCAACGACATCGCACACGTAAAAGCACGCGAGCAAGCCAAAACATCATGAAGAGCAAGTAATTTCTACTCAACAAGATATCGGTAAACAAGCTGGATACCAAAGCCAAAAGAACTATATTACCTGAACAGAACCATTCCGAGAGCAATAAACAACTTGCTCAACTTACTCCCCGAGCCTAGCCTGCAATGAAAACATAGACAATGGATTAAAAATACTTACGAAAGTAGAAGTTCCTACAAGCGCTGAGATAAAATAAGTGCAGGCAAACGAGATGCAAGAAAATAGCAGGAAAAGGAAACAAAGCGCTGGAGAAAAAGCACCAAAAATCAAGCAAATAAATGAAAAGGAATAAAAAACTAACACCAATTTTGAGGAAAAGCAGCCAAAGGAAACAAGTCACAGGCAACAAATTACTTTCATGAAAACATTAACAAAAACCTCCAAACAGAGACGTGAGCAAGGCAAAGCAATCTGTTGGAAGGAAAGGAAAGGATGGCTCTTTCCGCCAGAGAATACGTGTAAACGGAGAAAAACCAGAAGGGACACGATAACTGATGGCTAATTGGTTTGTAAATGGAAGCTAACACTGCTTTACGAAAGAGTCAGATTGGATGGATCAAAAGTTGATACCCAAACCAGTGGTAAAATTTCTCATCCAATCAAGAAGAAAGTGGACTGGCGTTCATTCATTGGCACGGATTAAAAAACAAGCCGTCCAGGCTTTACAGTCCAACCAATTACATAGCACATCCATGGGTCACTTGCTCTCGTTTCAAAGCATGGTGGGCGAATATAGATTTCGGGAATCCAATATCAGTATTGGGCATGGCAGAATCTGGTCTGGTCAGTAAATGTTATTGCCAGTGATTCCCGTGGTGAATGAGGTAAACATGCCCAGGATTTCTATGGCCATAATTACCATAAACAAGAGGAGGGCGATTCAACATCTTCCCAGCATCCTTCTCCAAGCAAGGCGAAGGGGACAAAGGAGACTGTCTTGGCCTTCTGGCCATGAACTGGTGGAGGCATCGGTCAATGGCTGCAGGCTTAGCAAACAGAGGTGAGGACAACGAGCTCCCAGTGGCTCCACCTGATGACAAGGATGACCCAGGGGAAGAAGACAAGGTGAGGGAGGAAGGAGGGGATGTGGGTTTAGCTAATTTGGGAAGGGAAAGGAAGGCTCGGATCTTTGGAACGGCAGCTCGGTCATACTCCTCAATGAGATTCACTAGATCATCATCACAAGTGATTGAAACGAGGGCGTCAAGGTCCTCCGTTGGCAACTGGCAGCGGACAGACACGGCCGCGCCACACAATTCGCCCATCTTCACGAGCAATTCTGTTGCAATCGCAAGGCATTTCGAGAAATTTGAGTTCCATGGAATCCCTCAAAAGAATCGAAAGACGAATACGGTGGCCAATTCGAGACTCCGACGTAAGACAACAAACAATATATAATCCCCAAACTTCCCCGCATAAAAAAGGAATTCCTTTAGGGGAACAAGCAAAAGCCGGACGAAATCGAGAGGGTCAGTCAATTCCAATCCCAAAGGAGGAGCCCCAAATTCCCAAAATTGAGGAAATCACAGGGAAACCAACCCACGTTTGAATACGAAACGACGGAAAACGTCGAACGGATAAAAAAAAAAAGCGAAGCAAGGACAAACCAACTAACCGGAGAAGGAAAGCGATCGAGGGACAGAGAGGAGGCGGGTGACGCCGCCGACGTAGCGGAGAGTGGCATCGGGGTGTCGGGGGACGATGCGGCCGCCGTAGCTGCAGAGGAACTTGATGGTGGCGGGGCGGGGCTTGAGGGGGGTGGTGGTGGTGGCGGTTTCCAGAGGACGAGGAGGAAGTCCTCCGACCATGGGTAAGAGGAAGAAGAAGGATGAGTTAGTGGATGGTTGGAAGAAGATGCCCTGGTCTAGTGTGGAGAGCCTCTTCAAGCTGCGGTTTGACGCCATGGCGGCTTTATTTATAGCAACGCATCGAACCCAGGCGGCCATCTCTTTCCAAATCAACGCGATTCCATTCTATTATCGTTTCATTCCTTTCCCATTTCGTTAACTAAACACGGGCTTATCTTCCAATTTAGCGTTCTATTGCAAAAACATGTAGTGTGTAATCCACCTTTAAAATTTTTAAAATAATAATCAAACTCAAAAGCAGAATTCACCCTTTTTATAAAGCCAAATTAAACTCGGCCTTTTTAAAAAATCAGGCTTTTTTGAAAAATAATTACGGGGTCATAAAAGTTTAAGTCAAGGCCAAATTTCTTAAAAATTAAATTTGACTTTATAAAAATCGAGTTCGAGTAAAAAATAACAAAACTCAACTGAACACACCAATACATCTAGGAATGGGCATACGGGTACACGGGCATACAATTTTAAAATTATGAATATATGTTGGAGCGGACTTATAAATATGAAGTGCTTACTTTTACTATTTTTGTATTAAGATTAGAAAATTATAATCATGCCCTTACTTAAATATATTTAATTGTTCTAAAAGCTAGTGAAAGTGGATTTAAAAACTTATAACCCATTAAATTAATTTCAAATCCTCGGATAATCACTGGCCGCCGAAACTTCCCCATAATTCGAACAGGGCCCCGACAAATATTTGTCTACAAATATTCCGTCTACAAATATTTGTATCTTCGTGCATTAAACCAGAAGAAGGGAAAGAAAAAGATCGTGAATTCCTCGGAGTTTTGGGAACACACAAAATAGTAAATAACACTTAAAAAAGAATAACAATTTGGGAGGGGGGCAGGAGTTTTGGAGGGTTTCGCGCAAATTGCGGGAGGGGTTGTGGGTAAGCTTCGTGCACAAACGAAACTTGAGAAGAAGATCGGTCCGGGCTAAGGGGGGAGTGGATAGTGTGTTTGTGATCACCGTTCCAGTGGCCGTCACATTTTTCAATTTGATACCCCCCACAACACCCTATCTTATAGTCACGTCAGGACTCGTAGCTTCTTGTGATATTCTTGGAACGCGGGGTGCGCCTGTCTACGTGGGATGGGTTTGGAGAAGGCTTTGTAATTCCTGTGGTGGGTGTTTGACACGTGGCCGTTCCTTCTTCAGCGTCATGATCGCCCGGAGGATGCTAAAATTCCTGAATGATATCTATTACGTTGCGTCCTAAAAAGTATATTTCTTTGATAAGCGGGGCCGATAATTCCTTTAATTACCACAGAGAGATATATCCCTGGGGGTCTCTCCTGTTATTTTGGGGGCGTTGGCACATTCATTTTCATGTTCGCTTATCCTTATCCTTTTGAAAGTCAGTCAGGTACAACACCACATCGCCGGATGTCACGTCCAATTTCTCGGATCTCCATCATAACGAGGCCCCACGTCATATTTCACTGCTTATGAGTTTTTGGATTTCCCAATTAAAATGGGTAAAAAAATTCACACTCCAATTCTTGACTTGGATATATAATTTCCACCGGGGTTGGGGGTCCCACCAGCTTTGGAAGCCTTTTGACCAATAGTGTGGAACACCCCCCCCCCAAACTAAACGACGACGTTTGCAAATGGGGGTGGGGAATCGGGACCCACTTCCCGGAACATGGTCGGTCGGATCGGCCTGCCACCTTCTCCTAACATTCAAATGATCCCGGCAACAACGGTAGTCCTATAACGACGCCGCTTTGTGAAATTCGCTCCGACTGTGTGTGTCTTGTTTGCCCATTCTCTTCTGATAGATAATCTCTGCGTTTCTGGAAATCAATCGTAAGCGGTTGAGATAAACATGCGCAAAACACCTTAATCAGGTCTGGCCGCACTATATTTTAATATTTCAATGGATGACGAATGCGCCTTATCGCATGTCGAGTAGAGTCCAACTGGTGGGGGCGGCGTGTCCTTTATCGACAAAAAAAAGAATGTAGAAATATTCCCATCTTTGGGTCCCATACACTTCAGGTTGGCGTCGATGATGTATGTAGTAATAACACTCTCCCATTAAATAATAAGAAGAAAGAAATATTACTTAACAAGCCGTTTGGTTTCCGAAAGGAATGAAATAAGAAATGAGAAAAAATAGAATGTGATGGAAAATAGATTGAACAAGATAATAAGCATTTCAAAATGCTCATTCCATTTTTCATTATATTTTCTTCTTCATTCTTAAATTAAACACGTCATTTTTTAAGTAATTACATTTTTAATCACTGTATTTTTCCTCCATTTTTAATTCATTCTTTCCGAAATTTCATTCCACGTACCAAACAAGGAATCCAACATTAATTCCTTGTATTAGTGTTTTTTTTTATTCATAATACGTTCACACAATGTTTACGAAATAATTATTATACATCGTGGCGTTGTCTTAAGAATAGATTTAGTGGGCTGGCGATGTTTTGTACGAGTAGTTCCAAATTCCAATCATCTTTTTCCATCTTATCCCATCGGGACAACCCTTTTCCTCCCCTAACCCTATCGCCCTTTTCTTTTTCGCTATTCCGGCTTTTTTCTCTTTTTCCCCGACGATTAGTCCCGAAACATTCCGTTCGCATCACGGGTTTCTATTCCAGCGGGAATTCCCGGTAGAATATCTCAGTAATATTCCGACATGACGCGGCAGGGACCGAACGACACAGGAGGCTGATGTAGAGGTGGACAGACCATTATTCGCTCATGTAATAATGATGTGCGTGCTGCTATCAAAGGATAACGTAACCGTTGGCTTTTTCTCTTTACATGGAAATGAATGATGGTACGATCAGATTCCCAGAGCGCATCGCTCTCCACCTTCGGTGATGAGTGACCCGACCGAGTGGCGGTCGACGGACCGGACCGGCAGGGTCCTAAGCTTTTCTGGTTAGGGCATACGTCCGACCGACGGCGGCAACAAAAAAAGGCATCTTCCGTTTGTCCGAATTCATAATCCCCAGCACGCGTACACACATGCCAAGGCCGAATACTTGAGAGCAAAGTATCGTCGAAAGGGCGGATCGACTTTAGATAGGGCCCCAAGAAGTGGATGCTTTGCGTCTATTCGAAATCAATCCCCCGTGTCGTGCCTCGTTAAATATGATCCTTCCTGGTTAATTACTAAAGTGTTTGAGACAAGGATGTTTGTAAGGAATGATTTAGCATTTACAATTACAAATTCCAAACTGCAACTTTTATATAACATTAAAGAGGCCATTCACTTATAGATTTTTATCTTTCTTTGTTTCATGATTTCAAACCGCGATCTTCGTAATAATGTCTTAGTTTCAAACTACAACTTTCATAGGATATCGGAGAAGTCTCGCACGCGATAATATTTTCTCAAGTAACATAAAGTCGTGGATCAAAACCGCAACTTAAATAAATTTTGTCATAGTCGTCGTTTCAAACCACGAGTCAGACAGATCTTGTCAAAGTCGTCGTTTCGAACCGTGACTTTATAAATTAAAGGAAGTCGTTTTCGAAATTATATTTCGTAAATTTTTTCGAACCAACGATAACCTACTTAGCCTTTGATATAAGTTACGAGAGCAGTTGATGACGTTCTGATTAGCAAGAAAGGTGATAACTAACTCGGGGCATTTCGTCAAGAATTGGGCTTTGTCGGCCCCCTTAAGAAGAGAAGGGCCTCAACGGAGGAATAGTGGGTTATCGGGTCGCATGATGATGTCCCCCTCCAAATCTTAAGGCCTGAAAGGGCAGCTCAAATGATTGAAATTAAAAAGGATTAATAAATTTCCCATAATGTCCGTTGAATCGTGGACGGTCACGGCACCTACTGAGCGCCACGTCACCACCTTCTCCACCTCCCCCCTACTTCTGTTTCCCCGGCTGAAGAAAATATCTACCAGATTCCGTGATAACCACTTCCATGGCCGCCACCGTACTCGGCCACGCTGCCCTCCTCCTCGACCTCACACCACCAAGGAACGCCTCCCTCCCCGATCGGAGACCCCGCCTCCCCCAGACCCTCCCTCACCTCGACCTCCTCGTCCTCGCCAAGCGAGACCAGCCGCCTCCCTTCCCTTCCTCCAAGGGATTCGACCCCGAGGCCGACCACAGGACACGCAGGGACCGGGCCTTGTCCGCTCGCGTTAAGGCGAACGAGGAGGATTTCGACAGCGATGAGGACGGTAACGGTGATGCGAGGAGGAAGGAGTGGGAGTTGGAGCTCAGGAGGAGGTTGAAGGAGATGGAGGAGATGAAGGAGCTGGAGAAGAAGGCTGAGGAGTTGCAGAACAGGGCTGAAGAGGAGGAGGCTGGCGACGGCGGGTGCTCTCCCGAGGAGGAGTCCGAGGATGAGAAGAGGATGCGCGTCCGGAAGGAGCTGGAGAAGGTTTTCTTTTGTTTTGTTTCGAGTAGTAGTAGTAGCTGTGTGAAATGAAAAACCGTATTGGATTTTTGTGGTTTGTGGACATTTGTGTTGATTAGATCGGCTGATCTCTGGCTTGCGTTAGCTCGACGGCCTGTCTGCTGACAGTCCGGAGCTTCATGCTTTTCTGTATCTTCTGAGACTCATGGGAACAGTCATTGTCTCCCTTATATTTGGTAATGTTAGGCTTAAGTGGATATTGACCGTAGAAGATTAATATATCAGGTATTCTGAAAATGTCGCCTGCTTTCTGCATTCTTCCTCAGATGATCACGATGATCTGCTGTTTTAAACGCCTAGATCGTTGCATCACTGATAAACTGCTCAATCATCAATTGTTAGGTTGTGATCATTTGTTGCAGCCTGAGTTTGCACTTATGTCCTTATGGATGGGTACGTTTGTCGTCTTGTCTCCAAAATTAGGTTGCTCAAGAGCAGGCCGAGCGAAGAGCAACTGCTCAGCTGATGTTTGAGTTGGGTCAAAAAGCTTATGGCAGAGGAACCTACGGACGAGCAATTGAGTTTCTGGAGGCTGCCCTTACAATAATCCCTAGGCCTACTCTCTTCGGCGGCGAGGTTGGTTCAGGGCGTTATATTTTGTCCCGTATTTTTACTTAAGCGTACTTACACCCTTTTGGTAATGCATGATATTGACTATTAGTTATGTTAATTGTCTTCAGATTCAAATATGGCTAGCAATGGCATATGAAGCAAACAATCGTCATGCTGATTGCATTTTACTTTATAAACAACTGGAGGAGAGGCACCCCAGCATTAGCATCCGTCGCCAAGCTGCAGAGCTTCGTTATATTCTTCAAGCACCTAAGCTGAAGATATCACAAGAGGAGATGGTTACCATTCCTTTAATTGGCTCAAGCTATGACAGGCATGTCCCTTGAACCCAATAAAGAGGGCCTTTCACTTCTTTGTTCAAACCCGTTCATGTTCTATTCTGTGCCTGCTACCACCGAAGGCCCTTGAATTTATACTCTCTCAAAAGATTGCTAGACAGTAACATCTGTGTTATAGAGTTGGATATGATGGGCTGTAAGGAGGTCCAAGGTATCAGGAATTGAATGAATGAATCTTAGTATTATTTCTTCAAAGGGCCTTTCAGGAAGAAATGCGGCCACATCTCTGTCATCCTTCTAATTCTATGACTGCATGATGGAAGCATTCTAGTACCATAGATTTGTTAGGAGCGATTGGTTTCTCTGCTTAGGGTATGTCTTTATGAATTCAACAGCTTCATTCTTAAGTTTGAATATCAGGAACAGATTTCAAGTACCATTGTTTTCCTTATTAAAAAATATAATTGTTTTCGGAATTGGAGGATACCGTTTTTATATTTATTTCTAATAGACCAATAAGTAATATTTTTAGAATTCCTCTGTAGCTTGAGGTGATAAAACTATTGCTGAAACATGTTCCGCTTTTATGATATGCAGTTACGCCGCTACCTGGACAGACAAGTATAAAGACAGGGATGAAAGCAGGACTTTCACAACAACCAACCAGCTCCCATCCTCGAGAGATTTTCTGGGAGACTTTCTTGTTTGGCGGCCACCAGTCGGCCTTGAGAAAACTACGGTTTTCTGGGTGGCATTGACTGCATGGTTGGGGTTAGTTGGAGCAGCACTCATCCTCCAGAGATGAACAAGCCAGATTGAACTGGAGGTAAGTGCTTGTATTTATTATTTATTGGTAATGTCTGGTTCTACTCTTGCTTTGCCATGCAAATTCCACTTGTACAGTGAAAAAACGTATATGGACGCCTCGAAATGTTTTTTTTAGTTTATCAAGTTTCAAATGACTCTTGGAGTATTACTTAGCAGATCATCCCTAAATATGGGAAAAATTGGCTGCTGTTCTATGAAGATTTGTTTGTTGATGACCAGTAAGAAGCTGGCAACAACGTCCCTCAGCTTTTTCTGACTACTAAGTAACTAGGATTAGTGTATGAATTCCCAGTTTATTTAGGACGGTCAAATATGTTGAAATTGCTTAACAGATTTATTGGGAGTTTCCTTTGCATTGGCGCTACTGTTTTTCTATGGGTTGATAAGAGCCAGGTTGATTCATAGTTAGCCTGTGTTGCCCTTACAAAAGTAACATGGTTTTCCTGGAACACGGATGGAGTTGTTTCTACCGAGTGAATTCGGAATGTAAAAAAACTGAGTCTCCCTTTTTGATTGGGAAAAATTGCAGGAGAAAATAAGGGCAGTTATCTCATTAACCCTGCACAAGGATGTGTTGATGAATCCTCTGCTGAGTTGGTACCAATTAACTATACTCATCTAGTCATTTGCTCAGCGTCACAAAGCCCTAGTCGATCTTGCCTGATCTTATTTCTCCGAGTCAGCCGCCTCTGGGTTATCGCCTCCCCATTTCTTGATTCTGTCTTCTGCACTGGATGCCTGCGGATTGAGTTTTCAGCCAGAAACATTAGCATCGTGTTCCATTTCTGTGTACCAGACAAGATGTGATGTTTTCCATGGATTCGTGTGGAATTGAATATTGAAGTAGTACCTCCTTGTTCCAATTGGTCCAGTAAATCATGACGAAGAGGACCAAGGTCTGAACCACTGTTCCTACTAGCATACCGTACCATATTCCCTGCATTATACCAACCCGACAGCGATCAGACGAGACTTCAAAAAAAGACCGAAAGAAGAAGCGGAAAGGGAGAGACAGATAGAAGGGGGGGGGATATTAATCTTTTACCAGACGGACAAGGTATCGACCGAGACTTCTGCGTTCTTCAAGTAACCGGCGAATAGTATCAGCGCCATGAAGTACCACACTTCTAGGCTGCTACCGAGGAAATATAATTTATGTAGGAGTATGTCCTTGTCTTGTCTCTCGTGCAAAGAAAGTCACGCGGTCGGAGAAGTGAGTTTGGTCGAAATTTTTTTTACCAGAGCATGACGGCGGAAGCGACGGACAGCCGGACGAACCCCAAGAGGTTCTGAAACGCCCATATCGAGAACCCGTTCCAAGCCCTCTCGCAAGTTCCGCTCAATATGTAACCCATCTGCGCCACCACTATGATCCACCACGACGCGTTCAGCACCACCGCCGCCCCAACCAGCCCCCACCCCAGCTTCAGCACAGCAGCCAGCTGAATATGGTGTGGAACACTAGAACTGCCGCCGCTATCCCCGCCATCACCATTATCTTGCTCTGCGCCTGCAGGAACTTTGCTATCGGGAAGTTCAACGCGTATGCATATAGCTGCGGCAGCATCCACAGCGCGGACACCCCTGCCGCCTCTGATATTGCCTCCGTCTGCCCTATGGCTCGTAGTATCTGGGCTGCGAATATGTATATAAAGGATAGTAATAGGGAAGTCACGCCTAGGATGACCCACGACCTCTGCATGTATATCCCCAGCACGTCGATCTGCCCTGCACCGTAGGCTTGGCCACAAAGAGTCTCTAGCGCGCTCCCCATCCCGAGCTGTTTTATTAATCAGTTCCCCACAAGGCGTCAGCCGTTGTTTTGGCATTGTTAGTTAAGTTTTTAATGAGAGGGGGAGTGAGGTACACGGACCATGATGCCGAAGGAGAAGCCGGCGATGACGGAGTTCTCAACTGAGACGGCCGCGAGCTGGATAGTGCCCACGTGGCCCGCGAGGAGCTGGGTGACGGCACCGAGTGAGTACTGGCAGAGGGTTGTGGATATGGCTGGGCCCGCAAGGTACCACAGCTTCTTCGACTCCGTAGCGAACTCGTGGAAGAAGTCTCCGGGGGTCTTGATGGGGCCGATATCGGCTGTGGCTGTGGAGAAAGTGAAGGAGTTATGGACAACCTGGGAGTAAGGAGGAGGAGTAGCCGGCAGCTGGTCACTGAGATCGCGGACATCCGTGAGTTGGGGTGGTTGTGGCTGAATACGATCAGCAGCAGTCTTAGGGGCGGCAGGGGAACTGAGAAGCAGCCGTTTGATGTCGCTGCCGTTCTCCATGGCCACAACCAAATGCGCAACGGAGAACGAAACGTCGTCTCTTGGTTTTATAGAAAGAAATCAAATCAGCCAAAGGTAGAAGAGTCCCTTTACTTTATACACGATCAGTTAGGCCGTTTCCTGTCACTGCACCCAAATGTTGCGCCGTGCTGATGTACTAGGAGTCATTGTCGCTTGAGTTTAGAACTCCACATGTTCCTAGCCACCAGATTTCGCGTCGCGAAACAGTCATGACCTTAAGGAGCACTCAGATGATCCTTACAATCCATCGCATGGTCCATCATAAAAAACAGTTTACGATCAATCAATGGAAAGATCCATGGAAATCAAATCGTACCAGACACGAGGAGCATTAACTATCCATTATCATCTTCAAAATAGTACTATAATCAATCCGAGATGGACGAACTCGTGTATGGTTTTGTTGAAGAAAGAAGAAGACTTGAACTCCGAGTAATGGTACGAGAGCCGCCAGCTAGATTTCATCAAAAAGTAGGGGTGGCCGGACGTGAACACGGTCACGTCCATGTTCCGATAAATTTGCATTTAAGTACGCGATCACGCTTTTCATGGCTTGCCTCTGGATGTCGGCACGGGCATTTGCTCTTTCCACAAACCACCCCTCATTAGTTCCTTTGTACAGAGGTCCGGTGTGTATCTTCAAGCACGGCGGATATGCAGGCCGCTATGAAAAATTGCTCGTACTGTTAAAGTTACGTAATATAAAATCAAGTATTAAATTTTTAGGTTAAACAATAAATTTTTTCGAGCAATCTTATATTCAAACACTACGCACGCAAAAATACTCAATATATAGTAAAATAGGCCAAAAAGCTTGTCTAACCTTGAATCAATGGCTCGGAACAAAAAATGTTAACCCGATTCGACTCAAGAAACTTGTTAAAAAGCCGAGAGCACTTGCTCAAAAACGAACGCGAACAACTAAAAGAAACGCCAGTGAGTGGCGCATGTGCTGACGTTTTGTCCGTAGGAATGCTTTCCTCTGCGTGGAGAATGAAACTAACAGTCAACCGGGAGAATCGTACGTTAAACCACGAACGTTAGTTGATGATGATGATTGATGATGGTCTGAGAGGTCCAATGTAAAGGAGAAAAAAGTCTCAGGGCCATCGCATCGTATGTCCAGGGAACACACACTTAAAAAGAAGATATTAATTTGTTCTCTTTGTTGGCTATGTACTAATTTCCTTCTACTCAATCGATTGAAGACTGCAAGGCTTATAAAAAATTAGGAGAGAAATTTGAATGCGAAAGTATTTGCAAGCCGTGTTTTGAGATGGGCCGCATCTCTCGTGTAGTGGGCCAAGCCCGTTACCTGACTGCCAGTTAGCAGATGGCCGCGAACGACGTCGTATCGAAATCCCAAGCTGGCAGCAACATGTGCGTTTCTTTTCTTCTTCTTTTTTGTTTCCTCCAATCTTTCTTCCCCAATTCCCACGATCTCCTCCGATTTCAACCTCCTGAAGAATAATCAGATCCTCAAATGGACTCCGGTCTCACCTCCCACTGTTGATCCAAAGGCAGGATCTGGCTCTGCGGCCGCGGCGGCTGATTCTCTAGGGAGGGCGGAGATGGCAGGAGGAGCTGTCTCGGCGATGTTCCTTCTAGACATCAAGGGGCGCGTCCTTGTCTGGCGCGATTACCGTGGGGATGTCTCCGCCGTGCAGGCCGAGCGTTTCTTCACCAAGCTCATCGAGAAAGAGGTTGGATACGTCCCTCGGGGTTGTTGCCACGGTGACGCGCTACTTTACCTGTCGGGGTTTAGGATCGCCTGCTCTTGAGTCGATTTTGCTTGATCCGTGATTGCAGGGGGATCCGCAGTCGCAAGATCCGGTTGTATACGATAACGGCGTTACGTATATGTTTATACAGCACAGTAATGTTTACTTGATGGTGGCTGCGCGACAGAACTGCAATGCTGCCAGCCTTTTGTTCTTCCTACACCGAGTTGTTGATGTAAGACCTGCTGATAGTTTGTCGTTTTTACAGCTTTCAAGTAGGCGTTAGTGGAGGTAAAGTAGGATGGGGAATGTAATCAGGTTGTTTTGAATGGCAGGTCCTTAAGCATTATTTTGAAGAGTTAGAGGAGGAATCGCTTAGAGATAACTTTGTCGTAGTGGTAAGATTCTGTTTAGCGGTTCAGTGGTTTATGCGTAATGTCTGCTTCCTTGAATGTTGGAGGTTGTTTTATTGCGGTGCTTATGGACAACCTATCGATTGAGCATACTTGCTTTTACTTTTGCTGTTGGGTAGTATGAATTGCTTGATGAAATGATGGATTTCGGTTATCCTCAATATACGGAAGCAAGAATTCTTAGTGAATTTATCAAGACCGACGCATATAGGATGGAGGTAACTCAAAGGCCTCCAATGGCTGTGACAAATGCAGTTTCTTGGCGTAGCGAAGGCATACGATACAAGAAGAATGAAGTTAGTTCCCTTCCTTTTTTATTATTTTTGAATATGGTTTCAATAATATGCTTTGTTTATAGCTGCTTTCTTGCATACATTGGTTCTTTCTTTTTTAATTAGTTGGGTATCCGAAAGAAATATTAGATATTGAGGTACATTTTATATGTTGTCCATCTGTAATCTTTCTTCAAAATTCACTTATTTCCAATTGTAGGTATTTTTGGATGTTGTGGAGAGCGTAAATATTCTGGTGAACAGCAACGGTCAGATTATTCGATCGGATGTTGTCGGGGCTTTGAAAATGAGAACCTACTTGAGGTGTGTTTTTCATTTATCAGATTAGAAGAAATGTGGTTGTAGTTTTATTTTTTTTTTTCAGTCCCCATTGTGCATTAATCGTCCTGTTAGTTTTAATTTGATTACTAACGAAAGGATGCTGGACATTATCGGATAGAGGGCAACAGTTGGAATGGAGATAAGATGGATTGCAAGTCAGTGTGATGCAGGAGCATAAGATTGAAACATATTTTCATCTTAAGATTTTAGTTTATTTTATTATTATTTTTTAATATTAGGGATATTTTAGGAATATCGTAAGTTCTAACTTTAGCCTGTTCATCTGATACAGTGGCATGCCTGAATGCAAACTTGGCCTAAATGATAGAGTTTTATTAGAGGCACAAGGTCGGTCTACGAAGGGCAAAGCTATTGACTTGGACGACATAAAGTTTCATCAGTATGGGGCCTCTTTCCAATTAAGACCTAGCTTTTTATTTTTAAAAATCTTATACATTTTTTGTTGATCCTGTGATGATTTCAATTAAAAGGGCTAACTGATGCAGAATCATTTCATTCATGTGTATCTAGGTGTGTTAGATTGGCCCGTTTTGAAAATGACAGAACAATATCCTTCATACCGCCCGATGGTTCTTTTGACCTCATGACCTATCGGCTAAGCACTCAGGTTGAAATTGGTTTCCTTGTCGGTAGTTGCTTCTTTGTACTCTGGTGAATTGCTGCTCATGTCTTGTTGTTTCAGGTAAAGCCACTTATTTGGGTGGAAGCTCAAGTTGAGAGGCATTCGAGAAGCCGCATAGAAATTATGGTAAAAGCAAGGAGCCAATTCAAAGAGCGCAGGTTTACTCTCGTGGATTTTCTTTCATGATGTGGTAACAGGATTGTTATTATTCCATTGAGATCTCTTGGCATATCTTATAGCACTGCAACGAACGTCGAGATTGAATTGCCAGTGCCAGCTGATTCTACGAATCCTACTGTGAGAACATCGATGGGATCTGCATCTTACGCCCCAGAAAGTGATGCCCTTGTATGGAAAATAAAATCCTTTCCTGGCGGCAAGGTGAGGCTTTGTTCTTGTCCAGTTGGTTGTTTACTAATGGTTTATTGAATTCATATCGACTAATGGGGCGAGCCCGTTTCGTGCCACAACACATGCGTGCTCAGGAATATATGATGAGGGCTGAGTTCAGTCTTCCCAGCGTAACTGCCGAAGAAGCTACGCCAGAGAGGAAGGCCCCAGTTCGTGTGAAGTTTGAGATACCATACTTCACCGTCTCTGGAATACAGGTAACCCCCGTGCAAGTAGTCCCCATTCTCTTCATCCATACAGCTAGGCGATGACTTCCCCGGGTATGAGAGGAGTTATTTGGATCGACAGGTGAGGTACCTGAAGATAATCGAGAAGAGCGGCTACCATGCTCTTCCCTGGGTGAGGTACATAACAATGGCTGGTGAATACGAACTTCGTCTCATCTGACACGCAGTTCCTGAGGGGAGGACAGTGACGGATGTAGACGAGAATGATCAGTTATGAGTTTGGGTTTTGGTTTTAGTTTTGACTGTTCGTTTTTTTTTTTTAATCTCTTTTCTTTTTTTCTTTTTTTTTAAATCATGCTTTTTTGGCGTAACAAACAATTGCTGCCCCATCCCCAACCATTAAATTACACTTAATATAATGATGATAATAATAATAGGAATCCCTCCTAATAGGCCACGTTGCATCGTTTCCGTGGAAATTGAATCTATACGGGAATAATGGTGTTGCCGAATGGACCAACAAATAGAATCGATCGTAATCTTTTAATAATTTTTTTTTATTCGAGTTGTCGTGCCCTAAGGAATTATCAATAGTTTAATCATGTGGTATAAGAAATTATTTAATAGTTAGAGGGGGAAACCTTTTCGTGGAGTGGAAATGGGGGAACAGGATTGACTTCTTCTTCTTCTTCCTTCTTCTACTTTTCGGATTCGGCATTCAACAACATGTCAGGTCGGGAGACGAAACGAAGATGCTTTGAAAGGAACGTGTCTGATAAAGTCAAAAGCTCATTACATCTTCCTCCCCCCTCTCATTTACCGCACCTTTTCTCTTTTCTTTTATCCCCACCGGCGGCATAGGAATATATATATTATATAATCAAAACTAATAAAATTACAATTCTCTAAGAATTAATGACTAAAAGAAGAAGACAAACCATAACATCTCCAAAACTCGGCAATTTCTTATCCTAAATCTAACGTGACTTGAAATTATTGGATGGTGTGAAAAAGGCGGTTGTGTTTTGGGTGGAAAAAGAAGGTTCCAAACAACAACAACTTGTTAAGGATGGAACGCCCTTTGGGTTTGGCCATTGATAATCTCAACCGGTTTGCCACTTCCCATCTCCCACCTCCCAAAAGACAAAAGAATAAATCCCAGTCGTGAGTCATCATAAATGGAAATGAAAATATCACCATTTGTCTTTCTCTTGAGTAAATAATCAATTATGGGATCCCTTTTGAATATTCATACAGGCTGCTCCGAGAGGTTGGCCTTTCTTTTATAAGTACCCGATTTCATCCTCCCTTTGCTAATTGGATAAGTCAGTATAGGCAGTTGAAATTCGAGCTCAAAATATCTTTGCTCATATGGCTTGACTTTGTATCAAATTGCCGCATTTTATACTATTAAACCCCCAACCCACCCAATGCCTCTATCTGTCCTGGCACATCCATTCATTTGATTTCAGGACTCTTCATCTATCGACGCCCCCCCGGGGGGTCCACCCTGTTTTCGTCAACCCTCTTACTTGGACCATCCACCATTTTCGCAATGCAACCCTAATCTCCACTATTTCCTATCCACGACCTAAACACAAACCACGGGAGTTTAACTACGGCCATCTTGTAAGAGATCAAAAAGTCTAAGAATAAGGGCCGGCCTTCGCCGATTCCCCGAGATTCCCTGAACCCGAAATCCACACGCTTCCTATTTCTTTTTTATCATCAAACCACATGACACCAGCATGTCAAAGTTGTCCTACCTTACGTGCCCATCAATCAATATTCTTCCACTAAGTCGACGACCTACTTTTCTATAATAAGGGGAGAAGAAATGGCCAAGAAAGCCTTTCAGACCTTCGTGGAGTGGTTGGTTGGTTTATACATTATCGACCTCGGACGCTGATCACAGGATGACATTGGCAACATCCTCTTGACGGCTGGTTTTAGTTTATTATTCCTCGGTTTATTACAACTCGACTACGCCAAGGGTCATCCGATGATGTTATTAAACAAAATTCCGATCCTTCAAAAATCACAATGCTCCAAACGTTAATACATAAAAAATGAAGCCGGACCAAAGTTATGGCCAACTAGTGCCTTTTTACGCGGTT
The DNA here is from genome assembly GCA_029817715.1 of Melastoma dodecandrum. Lineage (NCBI taxonomy): Eukaryota > Viridiplantae > Streptophyta > Magnoliopsida > Myrtales > Melastomataceae > Melastoma > Melastoma dodecandrum. The sequence continues at coordinate 6,057,983 of JARUPY010000472.1, read as the reverse complement.
TTCCTGGCAAAGAAACAGGCAACAACATCACCGGTGATGCATCCATCTTAGTAATCTCATCGGGTCGAAATATTTTCCTGGATTGGCCTTTTCATCTTGGACTTCAAATTATGAACATGAATTGTTTTTTCTGCATGACTTGAGCAGACTGATCAGAAAAAAGGGGTGTGTTAAATTGTGTTCATATATATATATATATATACCGAAAACAGTGAATATCTATATATGTGGTTTAATCAATCTTAGAAGAAACAAAGAAGAAGGAAATGGGAAAATAGAAAAATAAAAAGTCAAACAAAGGGAAGTGCAACTAGGAACCAACCGCACGCGATTTCTTCAATTGTAACATACATACATACGCAGAAAACCCAATTTGTCAACTAGTATAAATTTTAAAATTTATTATCCTATTTTGTATAATATTATTATATAGGACAAAGAGTTATCTTTGGAGCAAATCTGACTTAAAAAGGAGGGGAATCCTCCACCTTAATCCCTCCCTGTACATAGTGATGTAAAATATGGGTCGAATATTCCATTTCCACGTGATCGGGGATTAGGGCTACTAATTATTAACGAAGAGGAGTTGTGTGAGCTGTCCTACATGATACCAACACCAATTGTTCGTAGTATATTAATACATTTGATTTAGTTATGATAACCCACTAATTTTGGTTTTCTCCTTTATTTATTTATTGTGTTAAATGAGAATTGTTTATTTTGTCATGTCATCCTTTTTTTTTCTCTCTCTCCCCCCCTTTGAATAAAGAATCTATCGGTGGATTCCTTTTGAATATTCATCATGTGCTTGACTTTTCCGCCCTCCCATCAAAACTATCCTATATATATATTTACTTTCTAAAACCTAAGATCATTTCAAATGCATCAATTTTTGTTCTACGATACAAAATTTGAAAAGATAAATAAATATTTTATATAATTGATTATTGCTTATCGTGTTAAAAATGTAATGGGGACATCCCAATAGTAATAATACTGATAATTATTATTCGAACTTCAACAATCGCGGATATTGTCGCGAGTTGAAGAATGTTGCTGACACTTATTCCATTTTGTAATTTACCACATAATTAGTTTTTATTAAATTTTAAATTAATGTAAGTACGTGAAATGAGATTATAACACCTTTCTTTTTGCTCTTATTTAAGACCAACGGTGGTTGTCAGTCACTGTGAAGGAAAATTTATAGGGACAAACTGTAGACAGAAGGGGTTCAGGACAGTCAGAGTCCCTAAAGCCTCAGGATCGGAGATGGGGACGATCGAGGACGATCCCCCGGTGAAGTTCGCCCTCCCCGTCGACTCCGACCACAAGGCCACCGTCTTCCGTCTCTTCTCCTTTGATAAGCCCCACATGCGGGCCTTCCACCTCTCATGGATCTCCTTCTTCTCTTGTTTCGTCTCCACCTTCGCCGCCCCTCCCCTCATCCCCATCATCAGGGACAACCTCAACCTCACCTCTACCGACGTCGGTAACGCGGGTATCGCTTCCGTTTCCGGGGCCGTCTTTGCCAGGTTGGCCATGGGGACCGCCTGCGACCTCTTCGGACCCCGACTCGCCTCTTCCTCCCTCATCCTCTTGACGGCCCCGGCTGTTTTCTTCTTCTCGGCGGCTTCCTCTGCAGCGTCTTTCCTCACCCTCCGTTTCCTCATCGGCTTCTCCCTTGCCACCTTCGTCTCTACCCAGTTCTGGATGAGCTCCATGTTCTCTCCCAGCGTCGTCGGCACGGCCAATGGCGTCGCCGGAGGATGGGGCAACCTCGGCGGCGGATTCACCCAGCTCATCATGCCCCTCATCTACGCCGTCATCCGTGACGCTGGTGCCGTCAGCTTCACGGCATGGAGGATTGCCTTCTTCATCCCGGCGCTGTTCCAGATCATGACGGCCTACATGGTCTTCTTCTTTGCACAGGACATGCCTGACGGCGACTTCAAGAGCCTCAAGAAACGAGGGGAAAAGCCCAAGGATAGCCTCCCATCGGTCTTGCGTGGTGCCATGACTAACTACAGGGCTTGGATACTGGCGCTGACCTACGGGTACTGCTTCGGGGTCGAGTTGACAATCGACAACGTGATAGCACAGTACTTCTACGACAGGTTCAACCTGAACCTGCACACTGCGGGTCTGATTGCGGCGAGCTTCGGGATGGCAAACCTGTTCTCGAGGCCCGGAGGCGGGATCTTGTCTGACGTGGTGTCACGGAAGTTCGGGATGCGGGGGAGGCTATGGACGCTATGGAGTGTGCAGACAATCGGTGGAGTGCTGTGTGTCCTCCTGGGGAAGGTTGGGTCTCTCAGTGCCTCCATTATCGTGATGATCGCTTTCTCCATCTTCTGCCAGGCCGCATGCGGCCTTACATTTGGGGTCGTCCCCTTCGTCTCGAGGAGGTAATTCAAATTCAACGCATCCCATTAAATAGCAGGTTACCCTAAAGAAAGCTAATTGCTGCGGATTTGCAGGTCGCTGGGAGTGGTGTCGGGGATGACCGGAGGAGGAGGCAACGTCGGGGCGGTTGTGACCCAGCTGCTGTTCTTCCATGGGTCAAAGTACTCGAGCGAGACCGGGATCACCCTCATGGGGATCATGATCATATGCTGCTCTCTCCCGATCCTGCTGATATACTTCCCGCAATGGGGGGGAATGCTATGGGCCCCGTCGGCCAAGAACGCCACCGAGGAAGACTACTACCTCTCGGAATGGAGTGTGAAAGAGCAGGAGAACGGGTACCACAAGGCGAGCCTGAAGTTCGCGGACAACAGCAGGAGCGAGAGGGGGAAAAACTCGGCCAGGGCCACCGCTCCGGCCCAGGGCGAGTCCCCACTTCCCCTGTAATGAAAAAGCAACCCGGGTCCATCATAGCTTGTCGTTTCCTTCTTACTTAAAAATCAACCAGACGATGAACGGACTGTGTTTTCTTGGTGTGCTGCACAATGTTGACTCAGTAAACGATTTCATTACGACACGACGACGACGATGTTAATGACATTTTCTCCCCCAGTTGAAGAAATTCGATTCAAATTACGTTGGAATGATTAGTAATTTAATTTAGGAAGACTACAAAGACGCTCCCGAGTTGACAAAAGGTATAGAACAAGGTTGGCCTGCTCGTATGTATTCGGACAGGCTCGACCATCCACGCGAAACCCAATCGGATGCCGTTCCTTGCTTTAATGTCGATCCATGGCAGCACATACAGGGGAGTTCTTTCTCTCAGCCCCGGCAACGAAATCGAGGTGCGCGAGCATATCAATATGCGCGGCCTGCCTGCCTTCTGAATTCTGGCGAGATCACGAAAATGCAGTTGCCATACGGCCAATCACTCCGCCAGCTAACTCCTGCCAAGCGAGATTCAGTAAAAATATAATCATCTATATACCGCGTAGAAACGTTATCGTTTGACCTAAAAATTAATTTTTAGTTCACCTAAAAATTAACTTTTAAATCACCTAAAAATTATCTTTTAGATCAAACGATAAGTTTTCGAGCACGAATTCGTCGGGATAAATCAAGATGAAAAAGGGTTTACCCGATGCAGCTTTGGGTGAAGATATCTTCGAATAATTCCACCACTGCCGAGATTTTTTCCCCTTCTAAGACGATCGAACCATCTCTGGCATATTGGAAAGCCACGCCAAAAACGACAGGAAGTCCCTAAAATTTATAATTAATATTAGCTAAAGAAAAAGAGATTTTTGGAACGCAATAAATAGAATATTTAATTGAGAAGATAAAGACATCCTTCGGGGGGTCCGCTTAACTTTTCCCAATCTGTTCCTCCACCCCCGGCCGCCGATGGCACCAAAACCTAAGCCAAAACCCTCTGCGCCGCCCTTCCAGCCACCACCTCCGATCGAAGACCTCTTCGCTTCCCTCAACACTCACATACAGAATTCCAACTTCAAGCTCGCCGTCAAGGTCGCCGATCAAGGTCTCCCCCAATCCACTCCCCGATCGAATCGCTGCCTCTTGGATCCGTCTCCTTTGTCTTGATTTCTTTCTTGCATTGCTTGTTTTGGTTCTTCCTTAGTCCTCGCCGTTGCTCCGGGAGACGAGGATGCTATTAGGTGTAAAGTCGTGGCCCTGCTGAAGGACGACTTGATCGATGATGCATTGAGGGCGATTCAGGGCGCCAGGAATGTCCCCGTCGATTTCCGTTTCTACGAGGTCAAGTCTTGCTTTATTTCTGCGTCTAAGCTTCCTGAACATGCTGTTTGGATGGGTCAATTGTTGCAGGCGTTGTTTCGAATTGTGTATGGAGTTCAGCATCTTTTGTTATTACTGTTGATTATTTATGATTTTGACTGTTGGGAGGTCTCTGATGCATGTGGATAAATGGGGTAAAGAATGGTTACTGGAGTACACGGGATGTGTGTATGTTTTCTGTGATGTTGTGGCTCAACTGTCGATTCAATGGGGTTGTAGATCTACTGAAAATGCCTAAGGGGAATTTCTTTTTTGTTATGAGGAGACGAGACTATTTCCTGATGGCATCTCTTCAGGAGAAGCAATGCTGATGATTGCATTTACATCCTAAGGTCTAGAAGAGAATCATTGACTGGGGAATGTAATGACTGATGAACAATGCATTGTAGTCCGTCATATATGTTGTCTGGACATTAATTTACTAATAATTTACGGTGAATGGTTGGAGACATTTCTCAAACCCAATGGTCTGTACTCATGCATGGATCACCTGAATCCTGCTCAGTTCTCATCTGTTCACAGCATACTTGTGCAATGCTTTGGGTTGAAGTTGGATGCTCTCGTACTTTTTCTCAATGACGAATAAGTGCTCCTTTCATGATAAACTCAGTTTGATTGTTTGAGATTACTGACTGCATGCGATGGAGCACATTGCAGTTTATGGCTCTCTGGCTGATGTATATGTTTGGTTGTTTCCTCATGACAGGCCTACTGTTTATACAGACAAAACAAGTTGGACGAGGCATTGGGCTGCCTCAAAAACCAGGAACAAGATGCTTCAGATATGCTCTTGGAATCTCAAATCCTCTATCGCCAAGGAAAGATGGACCTCAGTGCAAATATTTATCAGAAACTACAAAAAGCCAAGATAGACTCCTTGGAAATAAATGCTGTTGCCAGTTTAATTGCTGCTGGAAGAGCCTCTGAGGTTCAAGCAACACTTGATGCTCTAAGAGTTAGAGCGACTAGCAGTTTCGAGCTGGCTTTCAATACGGCTTGCTCTTTGATTGAAAGGGAAAAGTTTGCTGATGCTGAGCAGCTCCTGTTGTCGGCACATAGGTACTACCTTATTGAGTCTTTGAGTCTTTACACAGTTTCTCATTAATTTCTTCCTCTCAATTCCGTTGGTCTCCTTATTGATTGGACAAAGGTTTTTGCTTGATAATTATTTTTTAATTGCTTGAAATGTGGATTTGCTAGTGTATGGCATGCAAACTGATGAGAAGTCCTCTATTTGTTCATGACAACCAATAGAAATTAAACAAATATGGGAGATATGGCTGGTTTTCTACAGAAACTTTGCTTAGGAAAAGTGGCTGTATTTAATATGTGGACAAACTGTCTTTATTTTAAGGTTAAAGTATCCTACTATTTAATGCTGAAGTTAGCTGAATGGATTCTATTTCTGTTTCAATTCCATGAGTGTGCCGGCGTCTATCTTAAAACTTCTCTCTTGCACACTGTGTTGTTGAAATGCATTATATCTATGGCAGACACTATAAATTAAAGGTCCTCTATGGATGGCCTAGCTGATGGATTCTTTTGTTTTAGAATTGGCCAGGAGACATTGCTAGAAGAGAATTTAGAGGCGGATGAGGTTGAGAAAGAACTGGCTCCTATTGCTGTCCAGCTAGCCTATGTGCAGCAGGTTCAGATTCCATTACAATTCCTTGAGAATGTTTCACCTCACCCTCTTTATTTCAATTCTTGGATTTCGACTTACCTGAGCCTGAACTTGTTTTTGTCAGAGCTTTGGTCAGTCCCCCGAGGCGATGGAAGCATACACTGGAATCATTAGCCATAACTTGGCAGATGAAGCATCACTTGCCGTGGCAATAAATAACTTTGTTTCTCTAAAGGGTCCCAAGGATGCCTCGGACAGCCTGAGAAAACTGGATCGTCTGAAGGAGACTGATTCCCAGAACCTGCAGCATGCACTGGAGCTGAAACTTCTGCAGAAGCAAAAGGAGGCAATATACAAAAATAGAGTGCTTTTACTTACCCACGCAAATAAGCTGGATCAGGTATGGTTCTTTTGCCAATGGGAGCAGTTCTCTGTGACATGATTCTCTCGGACTTGTTGTTATAGGAGAACTAATAGTGATATTGCCCTAAATTTGTAGGCTCGAGAAGTTGTGGCTTTGCTTCTGGAGAACTTCCCCGAGAGCATTGTACCCGTACTACTTCAAGCCGCTGTATTTGTCCGGGAGAATAAGGCTGGAAAGGCTGAGGAGATTCTTTGGCAGTTTTCTGAGAAGCATCCCGAGAGAGCAGCGACTATTCTCCTTGCGAGGGCACAGATTGCTGCCGCTGCAGGCCACCATCTCGTGGCAGCTGAGTCAATCGCAAAGATCCCAGATATCCAGCACATGCCTGCTACTGTTGCCACCCTTGTGGCTCTGAGAGAGCGTGCTGGTGATATTGATGGTGCTGCTGCAGTATTCGACTCTGCAATCAAATGGTGGTCAAATTCTATGACTGAGGATAACCATCTTTCAGTTATAATGCAAGAGGCTGCCGCCTTTAGGATGTGGCATGGCAAGCAAGAGGATGCTGCTCGCCTGTACGAGGAGCTTGTCAAAAGCCACGGAAGCATTGAGGCCTTAGTTGGGCTTGTGACCACTACAGCATGGGTAGACATTGCGAAAGCCGAAGCTTACGAGAAGCAGCTGAAACCTCTTCCAGGGTTGAAGGCAATCAGTGTGGATAGCCTTGAGAAGACTTCTGGTGCCAAACAGGATGAGGCCGGTCCTCGCAGTGGGATGGCAGAAGCCTTAGAGGAGAGTAAGAGCAAGGAGAAGCCAAAGAAAAAGAGGAAGAGAAAGCCCAAGTATCCGAAAGGGTTTGACCCCAAGAACCCAGGGCCCCCGCCAGATCCCGAGAGGTGGCTACCCAAGAGAGAGAGGTCTAGTTATCGACCGAAGAGGAAAGACAAGAGAGCAGCTCAGGTGAGAGGCTCACAAGGGGCAGTCGTTCGGGAGAAACACGAAGCCACTGCTGTGGGCACCAACAATGGTCCAAACTCGAAACCAGGGCAGGTGAGCAGCTCGAAGGGAGCAGCACAAGAGCCGCCGAAGCCTTCGTCGAAGTCATCCAGGAGAAAGTCTAGGAATTGATTGCTGCAGGTATCAGCCTCTCGAAACGATTTTGCTGACACCACTCCGTTTGTGCTCTTTTGATAGCTCGATGTTCATTTCTGTACACTCTTTGTTTAGATTTTCCAAATGTCTGGTTCTGGTCGGGATTAAAGTTCTTGCCCTTGTCGGGTTTTTAAAAACCCGGTTTTATAGCAGAGGAGGGGACGTTATTACTTTCTTGAGCTATCGTTCTCATTTTCGATAACAATGTAAGGAGTGCCAGGATTTGGACCCGGAGCTTTGTTTATTAATAACTTTCTTCAGGAAAATATTTTACGAATAAGTTGATCAATGCCCTAATTTCAGTTATTTCTAACATTCCTCTTTGGATCCGACTATTACAGTTAACGGCAATTCCAAACTAGAAAAAGCGGGAAATTTTGAGCCCTAAAGGGAGAGGTAGATTGGTACTTTCCATGGGAAGGAGTTCCCTACCAACCTACCTCCGCCGTTGCCCCAGGGTTATCCGATGTCCTCCGTTCGCTTCCCTTCAGTATGCTGAAATCGAATGCAGCATTCAAAACGTCGTGCGATGGTTAATGGTCCCGCTGTCCCCATCGATTGGATTCTTGTTGATTTGCGGCGGGATTGCTAGTTCTGGTTGTTCATAAAAAATAGAGATTGGGGATCCTTAGGATGGCCTCAGCAGCTCCTCCTCGTCACCTTAGGATCGGAGATGTCGTCGTGGCGGAAGTCCAACGTCTCCTCGCTCGGCCTGTCGCGGTATTTGTTCCCTTGCTTGTCTTGCATTGCCCCGCTGGTTCTAGGATTTGACCGGCATTGGAGAAATCTTTTGGGGTCTGAGTCCTTTGGTGTTGAGTCCGCACCAATCCAGTTCTTTTGAGTGATCATCATTTGCCATATCAGAGGATCCGAGTTCTCCAAATGCGTTAATTTGTTTGGTACCGGAAATCATAATTTTCACCCTTGGAGAAACTTCACGAGGATGATGATGAAGATATCGAGTCTTGTCTTCGACAGTATGCCGTAGATTGGCTCCTGGTTGCTTTCATTATGGGCGTTCAACGTCAGAAGTGTTCTACCTTGTGGATATGTTGTTCCATCTGAAGGCAAGTGACATTGACAGATTGTGTGGCTCAGCAGACTGGAGGAGAATGGTTTTGCACATGGAAATGGAGGATATGTAAGTTCAGTATTCAAGACCAAAGTTTAGTTGTATTTCTCTGATATGGAAGGACCAATTGCTTCTAGGTCCTCTCTTCATCCTATCTGAGTATATGTTTGGCAAAAGCAATTGTTGGTTTCCACTGTTGAATTGAATTTGGTCTCGTACTGCTGGCAATTTCTGTGCGAATCGAAATCGATATGGTTCGCCATTTGTGACTTTCTTATTGAGATGTTTATTTGAGTTGGAAAATGACAATTAATGGTGGGGATATTAGTGGTTGATAGATTGTATGGGTTGTTGTTTTTAGGTATTCCTTACACAAGGCTTTCCTGATTCAGCAATAAATTTTACTGCTGTTATCGATTTGTATTTATCATTTAGCTTGATAAAATCTGTTAAACTATTCTATTACCTCGTTCATTTTTAAGAATTGTTGCTTTATGACTCGTTATGCTTCAGAAGATTAATTGCCATTGTATTTCAAGTGTCCTTACACATTGAAAAGTAGCGATTGTCAATCTCCAATGGGCATTGGATTTTCGGCTGGATTCGTTCTTATCCAATTTGTTGAAAGGTTCTTCCACTCTCTTAAACTGAATATTGCTCAGATTCTCTTCCCTAATCTTGATATTCATACTAAATCAAGGTATCCCTGCTTCTCTTTTCCGCCAAGTTCGCCTCATATTCCTCATTCGTTGCTTTTGAAGTTTTTTCTTTAAATCATCGATTATTTTGTTTTATTACGCTTATTGGGTGAAGGATTTTTGGTAACATTAAGCTGTCACAATGGACTCTCAGAGAGGAGGCAGACATGTCTGAAGTTGAAAATTTCTCACCAAAGAAAGATTGTAAAGTAAATGAAACGGATTTCAGGAATAATGGGGAGAATCTACCTGTATATAATGTGTTGGATGGATTACTAAAGGGCAGTCTGGAGCGTCTGAAAACCATGAGGTGCAGCTCCTTCAAGTTAACATTCATTTCCTTTTCAATCTTTTTCTATAAAGAACTTCATTCTCTGTTGTCTAACTCTTATTTCAATTTACTTAGGCATCTATAAGTGATAGAAAAACATAATATGTCTTTGGTGAAAGTACTATCTAAAAATATCTGTTTGCTTTTCATTATTTTATTACTGGGGTGAACACTGAGTTCTTCCATTCCAGTATTATTGTTCATCAATTCTGCTGCCATGAATCTGAATTTTTCTCAAAGGAATTGGTTCTTATTTTACACTTGCAGAGAAAATTTCTTCCTGGGAATTTTAAGTGGTGCTGACTATTTTACAGCAACTCAGTACAGTGTATGTGTACACATCCTTGGAGTGTATGTTGGGTGCTGTGTCACAACCATCGTTGGGTGCTGCATGGCAACTGAGGGAGAGTATGTTGCAAAATGGGATTGTTCCTAATGTACTGTGTCACAACCATCTCTTGAGTTGATTATGTAGATATGGTTACCTTGATATGGCGCTTCATATCTTCTCTTCGATGGTGAATGCCAACGTTCGTCCAAACAGAGCAACCTGTAACATTTTAGTGCATGCCTTCTGCCGCAAGGGCTTTCTCGAGGATGCTTGGATGCTTCTCAGGAAGATTATGAATGAGGACTGCAATCAAGTACCTCCAAATATAATTTTCTCAACTATTATGATGGATGGATATTTTAAGAATGGGGATGTTATTGGAGCTGCTAATTTATGGAGTGGGATATCCCAGCAAAATAATCGGATAGATGTGATTGCATATAATGTTCTAATTCATGGGCTTCTTCTGAATGGCCATCCAAATCTGGCAATGGGGTCTTTCTGTGAAATGCTGAAGACACGCATACTTCCGGATACTGTAACCTATAATACACTTTTAGGTGGACTTTCAAGGGAAGGGAGATTTGATGAGGCATGTAAACTTTTTGCTGTCATGTCTTCGGAAGGAATTGTTCCTGATCAAATATCATATAAAGTATTCCTCCAAGGTCTTGCCATTAATGGAGATTTTACTACTGCTACCAGGACAATTGGGAATATATTGAAAGAGCCCCCGGTGGCTGACCCACTTATTTGGAACTATTTGATTGATTGCTATGGTAAATGTGGAGATATCAAGACAACAATGGCCCTTAAGGATGAGATGTTGAGATTTGGTGTTGAACCGAATGTGTTCACATACAATGCCATTGATATATGCTCAAGTAAAAGGACAAAATCTGGCTTTGGCATACACTCTGCTGAGGGAAATGCAGTTTATTGGTATTGAGCCAGATGTGGTTACATACAATATGTTGATTGGTGACTTGAATTTCATTGCACGTGCCCTTGATTAGCTCAATGAGATGATCCAGAGGGCATGTGAACCTGATATAATAACATACACAGAACTTATAAGATGTCCCTATTTCACTCGAACAATAACGTGGCGAAACGATGATATAAAGTTTTTAGCATTGTGCAGTCAATGATATAAAGTTTTGAATACTGTGGATAAATAATGTAAATTGGAAAACGAATCCTTTTCCAGATAGGCACAGAGGACTTCTGACAACGTTGGCCGTGCACGTGTCGCTGTCCGTCCTCCGCCCCCACACACGTGCCAACCGCCGGCGATGTACCTCTCCGGGAAGCCCCGAGCACCGGAGATGATCGTGGATGTCCCGCCCATCACCCTCAACCCAATCCCCAACCCTAATTCCCCGATCGACTTCCCCGACCTCAAGTCCTCCACCTCCTGCGGCGCCCCGAAGAAGCGGGCCGAGACGTGGGTCCAGGACGAGACGCGGTGCCTCATCTCCCTCCGCCGCGACATGGACTCCCTCTTCAACACCTCCAAGTCAAACAAGCACCTCTGGGAGCAGATCAGCGCCAGGATGAGGGAGAAAGGCTTCGAGAGGTCTCCTACCATGTGTACTGACAAGTGGAGGAACCTTCTCAAGGAGCACAAGAAGGCTAGGTCGTCGTTGTCGACTACTGATGGGGAGAGGAATGGGAGCGGGGGTAAAGTCTGGGGTTGGACGAAAGAGATCGAGGAGATACTTAGCGAGCGGCGGAGGGTCTCCTCCTTGGGGCAGCAGCCGCAGCAGCTCCAGCCGCTCAAGTGTAGTTCCGTCAAGGTTGATTCCTACATACATTTCTCAGATAAAGGTATGACCTTCATTTGCTCCAATTCCCTCAGCTGCGACTTCTTCAGGGATCATGCCTTCACTCGAGGAATATTCGATGAAGCTTTTGAGTGATATTTGCAGGCATTGAAGATGCTGCACTCTCTTTTGGGCCAGTCGAAGGTGATCAAATTAGCCTTCCTCTGTTCAAGAATGTGCTCATCGATTGATCATTGAGTAATAGTTTAGTGTCAACTCGGCCAAAACCGTCGTTAAGATTGTCGCTGTTGGCATATAAATGATGTCAGCTCCTGCTATGTCGAGAGTCTGTACCCATTTGTGTTGTGCTGTTCTGACTGCCCTGTATGCCTGGAAATTGAGTGCTCGACTGTAGGTTTGAAGGCCTGAATCAAGCATCATTTCTGCCCTTGAAGTAACAGGATTGGTGAGCAATTAGCGGGATTGGTTGTGTTTTCCCTTGATGGGTGACTTGAGGAATGAGAAACTAAAAGCTTTAGGGTCTCTGGTATCGGCTCGGATATGCCTCTGTGGTGCTTACTGGGTTAGGATTTATAGGCCCAGTTACATGGTCGAAAATGAAAATATGATTAAGTGCGATTTTATGTTTCTGGGAAATATTGTGTTGTTGGCATACATAAAATACTACAGGACTCATTGTTTCTATTGTCAAAAATTTGAAAGTTTAATTTCTTAGTTAAGGGTAATAGTTTCGTGTACACGTGATATGCTACTGTCTTTTCCCATTGTTCTTTGCCCCTCTGGGGAAAAAAATCAATGATTGGGCGACTGCTTTGAAACGATATGCAGTCTCCTTCACTATATGCTGCTTCAAAGTTTAAGTTTCTCTCTGCAGCCAGTGGTCGGCCTTCTCTCAACCTTGAAAGACGTTTGGATCATGATGGACCTTCTCTTGCAATCACTGCAGCTGAAGACGTCACAGGAAATGGCGTTCCTCCTTGGAATTGGAGAGAAACACCTGGAACCGGTAGAGTTCACTTATTGGACTGTTGAATCTCAAATTAACGAGGCATTTTTTACTGGTGAACTTCCTTGCTGCATTCAGTGCAAGGAATGAAAGAATGTCAATGTGTCAGCGATCACACCCCCTTTGAGGGTCTCTTTTGCTTTTTCTGCCTTGCATTTGTTGATAGAATGTCAGGTCACACTAGGACAGTTTTGATTAATTGCTGTTATATTGGTCTGCATTATTCGGGCTCTCTGTTATTGTGGTGGCAGGTGATGGTCAATCATATGGTGGGAGAGTTATATCAGTTAAGTGGGGTGATTACACCCGAAGGATCGGGATAGATGGCTCCGCGGATTCCATTAAGGAGGCAATAAAATCAGCTTTCCGGTTGCGGACGAAGCGGGCATTTTGGTTGGAGGACGAAGACCAGATAATACGGAGCATTGACAGGGAGATGCCCCTTGGGAATTACACACTTCACCTCGATGAAGGTAGTAGATCCTGTATTCGGAATCGTCAGATCCAATTTTAACGAGGCTTCCTTTGCAGGTTTGGCCATAAAGGTGTGCCTTTACGACGAATCGGACCACCTACCAGTGCATGCAGAGGACAAGATATTCTACACGGAGGATGATTACCGTGACTTTCTGGGAAGAAGGGGATGGACATGTTTGAGGGAGTTTGACGGGTATAGGAATGTAGATAACATGGATGACTTGCGGCCCGGGGCGATATACCGAGGGGTGTCCTGAGGTGTTGTTTGTAAGAGGAAAACAAAGGCTGGGGCGGAATCCTGCCCCTTGGATGTCGCTGTGTTTAGTTTTGGTGTTCTTTTGGAATGTAGGTTTTAGGATTTGTCCTCCTGTAATTTTTTTCTATATTATGATTGCCTCCTGTAGATAAGACAAATAGTTTTTTCCCGAAGTATTTAGTGGAATCTTTAAGTTAATTCAAAACATCAGGGTTGCTTATATTCTGAAAGCTAGGATTGTTTTGGTTATATAAAGTTATTTGAACAACAATAACACAGCGGTGTCGTGGTGTAGTTGGTTATCACGTCAGTCTAACACACTGAAGGTCTCCGGTTCGAGTCCGGGCGACGCCATCTTTTCTAATCGCCGTTTTATCCCCACCGTTCAAGCTCATTAAAATTACTCGAAAGCCCCTTCTCATCATCATACGTTCGTTTTCCCAAGCAATTTCCACAAACTTCAACTATCCCGCCAAAAAAAACCCTAGCGATTCCAGAGAACGGGAGAGAGGGATGGAAGATGGAGGAAGAAATCGAGTCCAAGTTCGAGGAAAGAGGCTTCGTCTCCGATATAGACGAAGCGGAAACTTTCCAGAAATGTGAATTCCGCTCATTCCGTGTTTGATTTCTTGCTTCGCCGCTGAATGCTATTGATTTATGTTCCCTTTGGATGCTATATTAATGATCCGTGGCGATGATTAGGTCTGAATTTCTGCATCAATATCAAGCTCGGCCACTCGGATTTGGTCTCCAGCTGGGAGGTCTATTACCTCAACAGGTGATTAAATTCGCTTAAGCGTTTTCGAGATTGAGTTGTTTGAATGAATTTGTTGCTGATTCTGGACTTTTTCTTGTAATTTTCAAGCGCCTCCGGAAGTTGTTTGTCTTATCCCTTAAGGATCGTGATATTGTATTTTTTATGGCGATTCTGCTACTCTTGCATACAAGACGTTGCTGATCGTAAGTTTACTTGGGAAACAACTGACTGTGATTTTGTTCTGGCCCTGATTGGTCGGTGCAGGCAATTGAATGAATCTGTCATCCGAAATGCCGAAATGAATGGGTTCTTGCTGCATTTGCAAAATGAGGTCAGAGTCAGAGAGGCCGTAATCAAGGAGGAACCAAACCTGCGCACATTTACTTTGAGAAAGATATAGACATGTAAGCCCTTGTACTGTGTTCAATTGATTGAAACTTCGCACTGTTCTTTGGAATAATGCCAGAGTTTCTTAAATGGACAATTTCAAGTAATTTAATTTAGCTTTGTCATTTATTTCTATTTCCTTTTTTTGGTAGTTTTGGTATATTTACATTTCTATTTTCAATACAACAATAATTCTATTAAAAAATGGACAAAGTATGACAAGTTTGAAGGTTGTTATGAACTTGAAATGCTTTCGGAGTTTGGCAAAATGTCAAGAATTAGAAGAACATCAGTAAGCTAGTAGTCTTCTTTTTCTCCCCTGGTTGGTGGTAACTGTTGGTACTATATGGCTAATTGCGAATTTGGCAACCTTAACTGCAGAAGCCAACCCAAAAACCGGAATCTTATCTGTCGATGAAAACATAGAATCATATTTTTATACTTTTTGGAGTACTAGACTTTGTTTAGACTGGCAGTAAGGAGCCCAAGAAAAGTGTAAAAGACGTGAGCAAGAGAGAACCTTTACCTTACCTGAATACTAGACTTTGAAAATGAGAATTTTTTTGAAGATGGGAAGGCATTTAACTGGGCAAGCCAACTAATTTTAAATATGGGATCCGTTTTTGCTCGTTTTCTTATTATAGTGGAGTCTTTACCAACAAATTCTTTTCCTGAAGAAAGTTCAGGACCTGCTAAGAAACAAGCTATGCAGCCAAAGGACCTATCCAAAGAATCGTGTCCTTCCCAGCAGCTTTCAATGGTGCGTACATAGCCAATGTCCATAAGCATCTGTGTTTATGGTCACTATTATAGATATTATTAATCCTGCCAAACAAGATATGCCCAGGGAACCAAAATGATTGCATTAATAAAGTTGCATATATAACAAAACTTGTCAATTTTCATGAAAAGTAATCACTATGTGGTTGTGAAATCTCATCATGACTAAGGACTAGAAAGTCATATTTGACGAGGGAATATCAAAATTCCACCCTGAAAGACGATAATTTTTCAATCTATTACTGGAGTGGATATGTAATATCTTCTTACAAACTGGAACAGTTTCAACAATGTGAATTAAATATGACACTTATCTTTGTACAAGAGAGGAAAAGCTGGAGTTAGTTGCCCTTCTGTCGATCAATCATGTGACTTGCATTCCATTTAATTGTCGGACTGAGAGTTGTTTTAGTAGAAATGGGATTTCTCAGTTAACTCATTTATTTTGCATGACTCTGTCAAATATCAGGTGCCTGAATCAAACTGAGTTGTTTGCTTTTTAGTTATTGTTCTGAAAGTCCAGCAGCCGTCTGATCAACTGTTATCTATCATTTCAGGTAACAAGCCTGACCAATCCAGGAGGGATCGAAGCAAACGAGGTAATTAATTCATCAGCCCTTTCATACAATTTTCCATGACTTAGTGCTTCTCCTAGTTGTGTTCTCCAAAAGTATTTTATTAAACTCAAAATATATAGAAAATGTTGTTTGGTTGTACCACGGATCTCCCTCCACCACAATTGCTTCATTATCGTTGGCGTTTAAACAAAGACCAGAGCTGGAACTGGGATCAATCAATCAGGTAATCGATCTATTTATTGCATCCCTGCTGCTATTTATAAAATTCGATCTATAAGAGAGAATGATCTCTGATTTCAAATCGATAATGCTCACATTTCCTGGATCTAATTACAAAGCTGCTGCGATTCTCCACATCGTCCTAATAACATCGAGTTATCGAGGACACACGTATCGAAATCATGAAAACTTTCTATACTCACCTGAATCCTTTTTATCTTTGTGGAAAATCGAGATATATGACCACCCGGAGTGAGATTGATTTCAGCTGCCCCTAATCCGTCTTGCGAGGATCTAGATCCCTCTCCTTGCGCCAGACTGACCATTTATCCCTCACCCAAAGCATGCTGGCTGCGATCCCAACCGCCATGATCACCACCCACGACGTCCACGCCCACCTCGGCATGCCTCTGCTGTCCTTCCAGTAGGAGTAGGTGAGGTCCAATACATAGAGGGGGGCGATCACCCCCCTGACGATGGAGTAGAAGGTGTAGAACTTGGGCGAGAGGAAGCGAACGAGGCGGTCGGCGGAGGGGGAGTTGGAGCGGCAGGTGCGGGCGAGGCTCCAGGTGTTCTGGCAGGGGCTGGTGACCTCAGCGAGGATGAGGAGGAGGAGGATAGGGTAGGCACCCCGGAGGACGATGTAGCGGCAGGTAAGGAGGACGTAGAGGGTGGCAACGTGGTGGATGATGAAGAGGAGGTCGGAGGGGAAGAAGAGGAGGTAGTGGAGGAGGTCGAGGAGGAAGTAGGCGGTGCTGAACTCGAGGACGGAGTCCAGGGAGGGGGTGTTGGGGAGGGAGTAGGAGCGGGGAGGGTGGGGGTAGGTGGCGGCGAGGGAGAGGAGAAGGGCAGGGGTGCCGTGGAAGAGGGAGGTGAAGCAGCTGGAGGCGAAGGCGCGTGGGGTTGGGTCCCAGCGGCGGAAGAGGAGGAAGTAGGCGGAGAAGTAGGCGGCTAGGAAGTAGGCGAAGAAGAGAAGGGTTTGGTGGGATCGGAGGGATTCAGGTAAGTAATCGCTGATCTCCATCTCCTCCTCCTCCTCCTGTCTAGTAGTCTCTCTGTCGTGGTTCGTTGAGGTTTGACCAAGTCTGGGGAAATGCCGTCACTGTGTGCCTTCGGTTCCTTTCTTGGGAGGGGAGAGGAAGGCAAAAGAAAGGAGAAAAGATGAACCTCTAGCTATCTATCCTATCAATGGTTTTTATCGATGGATTCAAGATTTGTTTTCATGTGGGTTTTGGTTGGGATTTTGTTGTTGGTGTTTGATTGGGTTCGGGGGAGAAAAGGGAATTGGGGGTCCCTACTCTCTTTGTTCTTCGTATTCAAAGTAAATTTTCTTACTACCCAAGTATTTTCTTTCTCCTGGGCACGGATGGTATGGCTTCATATATGGCTTGTATTCACACCCCCCCCAAAAAAAAAAACCATAGCCCACTACCAATTTCCCAATTATGGACGAAAAGTTTTTTATTTACTGTCCCAAGTTACGAACCTCAACTTTTAGTTAAATGGAAAGGTGATGTTTTTTTCTACACTCAATAATTAATCAGATTAATTTAAAAAAAAGTTTTTCGACATGGCTTAAGGTAATTGATGATAGTCAAGTGACGATTTTAAAAAAAAAGTAAAAAGCCAAATTTATTTGATGTTGCTCGTTCAGAAGAGGGTTTTCTGATATAATGAACATTAATGTCTTGAACCGAGAAAAATTCCAAATAATCCTCTTAATAAGAAAAATTGTTTAAAATGTCGGGGGTTGAAATTATTTTGCGAAATAGCGTCCATGAGTCGTCTTTTGGACGACTTAGCCCCAGCTAAGAAATGTTATGATTTTGTCTCGTTTAGGTAACGTCGTCTTTTCAAAAGACGACTTTTCTACGTTTAGGCAGCGTCGTCTTACAACTTTTCATTAAAAAAAAAATTCATTCCACGTACATATTCATTTGCCTTATACCATAAGAAATGACGAAATGACATCCAAATTAAACCGACGCATAAAACAAACTGGAACATGCCAAATCAAAAAATAAAAACATCTAGCATCGTTTACGACCATATCATTACTTGGGACCATTTGCACAGGGGAATGAACCTCTTCTACGGCATCAACACATTCAACACCAGAAAGCGTCTTAACATAAAGATGTTGTCATGTTCTATCCCCACAACTCAAAGCAAATTCGAACAAACCACTCACATCTTCTTCTGTTCTGATTGGTACAAGCAGAAATTGCATTATTTCATATATTGATAGATGGTTACGACGACTAATTTCTAGCAATGATGCGTTTAAATCAATATTGAGACCGTTGCCAATAATTTCAAACAATCGAGCATAACCATCTCCAACAAACCTGCCTCGGGATCTCTATCATAGAAAACACTCGTCGCCATTCAACGCATTACCACCATAAAAACATAACAGCTTAATCCAAGGAGCCATAATTTTGGTACATAAATATATTTTCTCAATTAATAAATGTCATTCATAATTTAATTCTAACAATAATAGCAATTTAAGATAATTTAACCATCAAACATAAGGAAAAAAAATACCTGAGAGAGAATTTAACTTCTAAAAAAATAGTAAATTTTAAATAAAGAGTATGTAAAAATGAAATAGTGTAAAAATGAGAAATAGTTTCGTCTTTCGATCGAGAAGTGTCTGTGTTTTCATTTTTCACAAAATAGTTTCGCTCTCCCTCTACTATAAATAATCTTTTTAATAAGGGGGCTATTTTTGAAAATTTTCTCGTCTTTGAACTGCTACTTATCGACGATTTTTTAAAATATATTTAATCAATTTTGTTTCCAAGCCAGCCAATGGTTACAGTCGTATTATCCATTGCGCACCCGTAAACGAATCCCCGGGAAAAATAAAATAAAATCAAATAAAATACCCCCGTGGGGAAATCATAACGCAGATGAGATGAGGTGCTAGGTTTGGGAATCATACATGCACTCGAATCGTTGCCAGGATCCGGACGTCGTATGGACACCTACTGAGCTGAGGGTTACCTGTCCGGTGATATAGCTGGCTGCAGGATCGACAGCGAGGAACTCGACAAGTCCGGCAACTTCTTCTGGCTTGCCATATCTCCCTATAGCCACGACTTCACAAGTAAGCTTCTCTTTCAGCAGTGACCCCAGAGAACAAAGAGGATACACAAGATGCAGATACCTAGCCTCCCTTCTCACCTAAGGGGATTTGCTCCAAGATCTTCTTCTTGATACTTTCCCCGAGCTTGGCGGTCAGGTTGAATTCAATGAAACCGGGAGCAACTGCATTAACCTGACAAGAACGCGGGTTAGGGATTATAGCTTGCAGTCCTGTTTACTGCAAATTCTTCATAGGAAGATCACACTCCCACATTAACGTTTCTGCCGGCGTATTCTTTTGCGACTGTCTTAGTGAGGCCAATAACCCTGCCTTTGCAGCACTATAATTGGCTTGTCCCGCATTTCCCACGAGACCAACCACCGATGATATATTGACTATCCTTCCCTGCAGGGCACATCATATTCACACAGTGTTGAACGCAAAGAAGGAATTGCGCGGAGACCACGCAGAGCACCTTCTTCTCCCTCATCATAATTTTTGCTGCTGCCTGCGAGATGCCAATGAAAAATTTAGGGCTCCCCAAATAAGGGAAAAATTCAATAGCAGTTAGCGCCATCCATGCCTGTACCTGTATGCAGAGGAATACGCCGGTAAGATTTAGATCAATAATATCTCGCCACTGGGGCATTGGCATTCACAAGTTTATGCTTGCTCGAATAAGAACGCGCAATGCGCATATATTATTCTCTGATTAGCTGCGTTGTTTACCAAGACATCAATGGTTCCCCATAAGAAACTAAATCAAAAGCTTGCCAGTAAAAGATGCATCATCAATTAACTCGGCGAAAAGAGTTAGCACCCACAGCTTTTCATCATGGCATCCACATCTTCCTGCTTCGAAACATTAGCCCCAAATGCCAGAGCCTGGCCGCCATGTGTCTCTATCTGCCAAAGGCATCCGAAATGTCCCATTATGGATTATAGCATTGTGTCAACTCACTTCAAGATGCTGAGAAATAGCGAAGGACATACAAAGACAGATAGGCCTCGAGTAGGAAGGGCGAATCTTGTCTCGAAACGGCGTTTCATTTTTTCCGCAGTTAATCCTACTTTCCCCTAGTATCACGGTGTTCTACGTTTAACAGGAGAAATTCCCGAGTCTAACTCCACAAAAATGCAGTATCTATAACAGGAATTAGCGCACGTCTGCCAAAAATGAACTAGACATGAAGCATTGGTTTCCTCGGCACAGACTTTTTCAGCTTCCTCGGACGAACGCACATAATTGACCAGTACCTGCATGAATGAATTTCAACACGCAAAATTGCCATAACCCTCCAACTCGAAGATCCAGGCCGCTGGTTACGAGCCGATTAATATATACGGGGAAGAACCACTCCATTTTCAATGAAGGGAAGATTTGCTGATAGTAATTACTGTACAGAGACATTTAAACATCCGCTAACAAGTGACGAGAGCAGCTGAAAACAACTGATTCAAATGCCCTTTCGAGGGAGTGTTGTTTCGTCATGCCTATGGACACCATCAAAGAATGAATGAGCTTATACTTCAAGAAAGCAGTGATATCAGAACATAAACAGAGTTATAGTAGAATCCATTGACCTTACAGCCCAATTTCCCCAGAGACAATGCGATTGCTTTACCGATGCCTCGGGAAGCCCCGGTTACAATGACCACAGGTGATTCTGCAGCTAGTTGACCCCTGAACCCTGCAGATATAAATTACAGAAAAGGCTTGTTCGGAAACTCCAATTCCTTTTCCTTTAAGCTAGACGTGGATGAAAACAGTGCGATAGAAATCTCGGAGGCATTCACCATGGATATCACGTCACAAAAGAAGCCGGAAAAATTTAAATCTGCCATGTCATGGAGAGGGAAAGAGGGAAGGAACTCAAAGAAGAAGTTACGGGCGCATCCTGACCAGTAGAAGAACAGAAGGATCAGATCGTCTGCAGTCTGAACGAAGCTTCAAAGATGGTCTGGCAAACCGTCGCGGTTGGGATAGGAAGAAGAGGAGAGCCTAGGGGAAACAGAGCTCTGCCGGAAGTAGGCAGAGGGGGTGGGAGGTGGTGAGGCCATGGCGAGCGATGGTCAGCGGAGGGAGGGAAAGATGGTTGGTTGGTCACTCGGTTACTGACAGCAACTTGCCGGCTTCCTACCGTTACCGTCGCTAGGTCTTTATGAGTGATCGATCTTATAGAAGAAGAACCGTTTACTTTTTAGGCAAATTTGGGGAAATGAAGAAATCAATGGATTGATCACAACCTTCAACGCTCGATCCAAATGGGGGAAATAATCCAAGTTATCCCTTCTTTTTGATGGTTTTTTATATCATCTCCACCTTCTCTTATTCGCAGAACTCGTACAAGGGGAAGGTGAAATAACCAATTTTTAAAAATATCGACAGTTTAATAAATTAAAACAAAATTTTGAAAATTATGGCCTAAATTTGGGCCATTAATCGTATTTTTGCCTTCGTTTTATTTTCTTCTTAATATTTAGCATTTGCAGACGAACTGCGCCCCCTCCATAATATGAAAACCAGAAGGCGAAATCGTCGGCGTGCTCGTTATACAATGCATAATGTCGCGGCGTGTGTGTGCCTAATACATTTACCTTAATGTCGGGGCACTTTCAACTGTAATTGATCTCCGAGGCTGCTGCGCATGTAACAAGCACGACCTACCGGCATATTCTTAAACGCATTTAGCAATATAGCGGATCATTTCCTTCAAGGAGGCCCTCACATGTTTGCACCACTAGTTTTCCCAACATCTTCTTACTAAACCCCCCCGCTTCTCCTTCGATCACTTTCATACGAGATGAACACCCTTTCAGGAGTAACAAATGTGTCCCCAGGCATTAAATATCGGTCCGCCATATGTTATGCAACTCATAAATGCTCCACAAGTAGTTTGTCGAATAAACTCCATATCCTGAATTTCACATGAAGCTAATAGCCGGCAAAGCATAGTCCCCCTTCATCAAAACTTATTATGAGCAAACTTCACTTAACAGCCCATTCTATCTCATTTTCTTTTGGGTTACCGAAAGAGACAGAAAGGCGCGTGATTGTTTACCCCCGAAAGGGCACCGGAACAAATTGGACTACCAACAACCTGAGAGAGAGTTAAATATTTGTTCGACAAACTGGAAATCAACCGAGGACCCTTGGACTTACATTAACCAACAATGCAATGGCACAGCAAGACAATTTGTCAGCACAAGCCCCCCAAAGTGTCCCAAAACATGGAATTTGGTGTAGGTATTTCCCTCAATGCAGGTGATAAGTCCAGTCACACTTTTGCATTGCTTACATAGAAATGATAAATGCAAGGAAGTACCGTGTTGTTTTTTCTGGAGACTTTTGAGACATGGAATCTGCGTATAAAGCAGGTTCAAGCTCATTGACAGTGCTTGTGATGGGAAATATGGGGCGATTTGATGATTCTAGACGCCCGCTTGAGCTGGCTTTTTGGAGTTGTTCTTGCGGCGTACCTTCATGAAAGCTTTCTCCAATTCCTGGGGAAAAAAAGAGCAGTTTGACTTATGAAGATGATCTCTTTCCTCCAATTCGTGTGCCTGAACAAGAGAAAGGCACCACAACAGGGTGCTCTCTGGAAAACGGAGTTTCATGAAAGGGCAACAAAGCCATTTCTTGAAAAAGACAGAGAGCAAGATTCTCTGGAAACAGACGTTATAAGAAACATCATGGATACTGCCACAGTAATGATTGCAACAACAATCTCTAAAGAGTAAGATTCTCAACAAAGCGCATAAGTCCCACAAGACAGCTGCACCAAATGGTAACAAGATGACAAAGGGCCAGATACTGAACATAATCGACGGGTTCTCTGACAATAAAAACACTGAGGCCAACCTGTTCAGACTCCTTAGGAGCTGCACCCTTATCCCAAAGCCCTTCCAAGTTATAATAAGCTCTAGCCTTTTCATCCAGAGCATGAACAACAACATTACCTATGGAAAACAAGAACACTAGCTCAATATACATTACTTGCAGTAAGATATCACGAATATTAACCATAGAAAGCAATAAACCCGAAGGGATCTCGCCTTCTAAAATTACTACAAATCACGCCGAAAGTTATAAAATGACCACAAAGAATAGAGGCAAACCACAAACCACATACTGGTTGAATCGGGTCAATCAAGTTCTCTTATAAAAAACCCGACAGTAACAGCAAAAAGGATAAGATCACTGCAGTACTTGAGCTTACTACTCAATTGCATAACTGGGAATCTCTGAGACTTAATCACAGTGATTCTTTCATGAGAATTAAGCAGTTTTCAAATGCTTATCCTCAAAGGTAATCATGAACCCATGCTCGCATGTAAGATAGCAAGCTCCAATGGTTCCAATTTTGACGATTATCACTTCCGATCCAAACAGCATTGGTGGAGATCCTCTAAAATACAGAACAACATCTCACAATAGCATGCACAGATATGGTCTTGCACAACTGCTTCGTTTTATCAGCTTAAAGAAATCATCAAAACTTCAAAGAAACAGAGTATACCACAGACCAGAGTCAACAATGACCCATTTTCCTTCCTCCTGCCCTTCAACCCTGGGCAAAAGCAACCTCTGATTCTGTTCCCCTTTTTGTTTCTGCTTCACCTGTATAAGACAACTCTTATTCAAATTAAGAATCATAGAACTCAACCATCCAAGCTCCAAACAAAAAAGTATTCTACACGGTGACTTGCCATGTAAACAAGGGCCTGGGCGATGTTCCTAACATGCCACGTAGACCTTCCCGTGGCAACAACCATGTAATCAGCCCAACCACACTGGTTCTCGACTGGGACAACCTTTACATTGTCTGCTCTGACATCAGCAAGCACCTTCTCTACTTCCTGCAGGTCAAGCAACGCCTTTTGGCTGATCATGCGGGAAAACCCTAGCTTCCACTGGTGAGGGGCGGCATTGGACGGGGAGAACAGTTTACGCGATCTCAGTGACGCCCACATGGGATTGCAGCTCTTCCACAGATTTCTAGGTGCCAAAGGAAGCGAAATTGAGTGAAGTGATTGGTGAAGATCATAAACATGATTCGTCAATGCTTTAGAAGCAATTATCAGACGGAGAAGAAAACAAAAGAGTAAAGTATGATAAGTAAAAAAATAAGAAAATCTAAAAAAGGAATCAGCTAGGCTTCGAAGGCAGCAGTAACAGAGACAGTGACAGAAATAATAGATGGACATGTCGCTAGCCAATGCTCAAGATAGGAAAACAATGTCATGAAAAAATCTACACTTAAACAATCGGAGGTCATTAATGTAAAAGCCGGTATTCCTGTACTCATTTTTCAGGAATTAATTATGAAGTTGACTGGTCAACTTTTCCAGAAAACTATCAATTCCTACCCGTGAATACCACCGTTTCCGAATGCCGGTTCTTCTGTACGCCTAATCCTTTCTGCTTACTCTGCAAAAACTGGAATATTTTTCCCCAAATGGAGTCAGCGACAACTGTCGAGTACGCCTCACCCGTGCACACACGCAAAAATAGTGCGACCTCTAGACTCATCCTAACGTGCATCGTTTTGAAAACAGCTTTTCATGCACTGACTCGACCAATCAATTCAGACAATAATCATATAACAGTTCCATAAATAAATATGCATATCGCAATGAATAGATATAAGCACAGTTCAGCAACCTCAATAACAGGTCATCATATAAATGCGTATCAGTACAAAACGACTTCCTTGAGACGCCCTCCACATATCAACACTTCCACAAGGTGCCAGGACCACCGTAGTGCGTCCCCACCCACTCCCCCTGGAGCGCCCAGGTGACGGCAGCAGGTAGCGACCGCGGGTGGCGCTACCTCCCCGCTCTCCTCCGACATCACAGCCGGGTACGCACCGCAGTGCTAGTGGGATCGACCTCCACTCATGCGAAAACAAGCGGATTAATTCAACAACAAATCAAATTCAACCGCAGCCAGGAAAACCAATTAGTCTCAGAGAAGGTCACATTTTCAGCCGGCCAATAACAGACAAACAAACCCATTGCCCAATTTCAATTCTGTGGTCACAGAGACCCAATTCCCTCCTATTGCAATTGCCGCCCCAAATTCAGACCAAAAAAGGGGCAGCCATCGATTAAGGAACTTCCCAACATCATTGATCCACCCCCAAGGTAAGCAACGGAAATTTGGTAATCAGGACCAGCAACCGGAAGATTAGGGACGTTGCTCGCTCAAACGGAGAAGGGCAGATGGCCACCCCTTCACGGCACTACCCACGGTTCTCTGGAGCCCAACTCCTTTCATTGTCTCACGAAATCGTCCAGGGACAAGGCACAGAACAGAACAACCAGCTCCCCCATCGTCCAAGTGGTGCCATTCCAGTACGGGAAAGGCTTCCTCACCCCGGGGGCGGAGCTCGGCTCTGTTTCCGATCAGTTCAGAACATAGTTTCCCTTCGGTTTCCAGTCAAATCTATACCTCCCCGACATCCAGGACTCAAGCAACGAGACATTCACGGGCACTCAGTCACACAAAATCAACCTTGAACTAGACCCACGCACCCCACAGACGGGACTCACAGCCGCAGCAAACAGCAAGACGTCACAGCACGAGGACGAGGGAGAACAGAAAGGGGTGAAACGTACACACCACAGAATCCAACAATCCACGGGCAAGGTCTCAAATACAAACAGGAGCGAGACCGGAACCAACTCAGCGCGAATGGACCACAGCCGGACCCAAACAATCATGGACAGATTCATGACCCAAGACAGCAGCGAGACGCCCAAGCAGCGACGTAGACAGACGCCACAGAGAACAGGGGGGGGGGGGCTAGACGTACACTACAGTTAGTCCCGAGATTTGGAGCGGCTTAATCTGCGGTTCCTGACGTTCCCCGACCTTGCGCCCCGCCTACTCTCCTCCGTGGAGACGACCCGCTTCCCCCAGTGGCGACGTCAGCGCTCGGAAACCCTCAACCCGACGAAAGGATGAAGGCTGAAGAGGAAAACCCAGCTCCCCCACCGTAGGAGAAGCGTGTCTTCTTTTTAATCCCCTAACCCGATAAGAAAACGTGGTGATCGATCATGGGAAAACCTTCCCCACTTTCCCATCCTTTTTCCCCCAATTATTTTCCTCCTTAGTTTTTATTTCATTTTAGTGGTTTATTCAGTTCTACTCCACCAACAGCGTGGTATGGTGGTGTCGTAATTTCTTTGATTATTAATAATTTTACTCGTAATCCCCCGAATTATCAGTCTGTAAATTCACTTAGGATTTCGTCAGTTAAAATCCGCGATGTTAATGGGAATAATATCGCTACTCGAGCCCAATTACGTTTAGCTCACGGCGTCTCCTTTCCCGCGTGACATAATTACGCGTAATCGAACCCGAAATCTCGATGATGCCTCGTTACTAACCTTGCTAGTTCGGTAAATGTAGCCAAGATCATGCCTAATTTGATTAGAAGTAATTCGACGGTTGCTCCTGTGAAGTAGCAGAAATGTAGAAATGAGGGGAATTTCGTTAAGCTTAACGTGAATAACTGTAAAAGAAGGTTTGTCAGTAGAAACTTCAAGAGAAAGGGCAAGGGCAGTCATTCCTCCGGGAAAATGAAATTCTACAAAAGAAGTAAGAAGAAATCCTATGGTGAGAGTCACACGCAAAATGAAGGGCTTTGTGTTGAGGATGGACTGGTTACTGACACTGCCAAAGAGAGAATTACTGCTAATGATGAAAAGGCGAGGTTCAATCAGGAGATTGTCCAGGAAGCTATTATGGCCACAAGAGAGAATCCTGAAGTTGGTGTATGGCTATGATTCATTCCGTGAGGGGCACCTGGAAGCGATTAAGTTAGTCATTGAGAGACAGTCGCCAATGCTCGTGTTGCCAACTGGATCTGGGAAATCACTGTGTTATCAGATACCGACTATATGGTTACTAACACTCTTTACCCGCATGTACAAGTCAAAACATGGCTCAACACCTGTCTGTGACATGTAGCATTGGACTAAGAAACTCTGAAAAACCTACTGAGATGTATCTATAACTAGATATACCGTGAAGGGCTCCCTATAATTAGTTTGCTTTGAAATAATAAACAAAATGTCCATTAGCTTACCAGAGAAGGGGACTGACAAAAAGGTAAAGACTGGGGGGATTCCACCACCATCTCCATTATCATTTTTGTCAGCTGGAGTGTTTGAAACTTTCATAACATGGCTATCGTTTGCTGGATTCCTATAACATCTCATTGATTCATGGGCATTCACCATTTGACTGATTGCAGCCACCTAAAGCGGAGTAAGTTGGTACAGTATCAACTTAACAAAAACCACGTCACTTCTCTCGACGTTATACCATTCGCACATTTTGGAAGTTTTTCAATTAATTTTCACCCTCTTCATTTAAGGAGACATCAAAAAGCAAACATGCGTTGCAAGCAAAGTAATTGTATTAACCAGATGTATAGAGGATCCATGAGACTCCCATAGCATCCCATTCCATGGAATGAACACATAACAGCATTTCTTTCCAACAACAGCAAAAGCTGAAGAAATTAAACACTACACATACCAAGCTCGCAAATGCCAGAGCCTGGCCGCCATGTGTCTCTATCTGCCAAAGGCATCCGAAATGTCCCATTATAGATTATAGCATTGTGTCAACTCACTTCAAGATGCTGAGAAATAGCGGAAGGACATGCAAAGACAGATAGTCCTCGAGTAGGAAGGGCGAATATTGTCTCGAAACGGCGTTTCATTTTTCCGCAGTTAATCCTACTTTCCTAGTATCACGGTGTTCTACGTTTAACAGGAGAAATTCCCATGTCTAACTCCACAAAAATGCAGTATTTATAACACGAATGAGCTCACGTCTGCCAAAAATGAACTAGACATGAAGCATTGGTTTCCTCGGCACAGACCTTTTCAGCTTCCTCGGACGAGCGCGCATGATTGACCAGTACCTGCATGAATGAATTTCAACACGAGAAATTGCAATAACCCTCCAACTCGAAGATCCAGGCCGCTGCTTATGAGCCGATTAATATATACGGGGAAGAACCAGTCCATTTTCAATGAAGGAAGATTTGCTGATAGTAATTACTGTACAGAGACATTTAAACATTCGAAAACAAGTGACGAGAGCAGCTGAAAACAACTGATTCAAACGCCCTTTCGAGCGAGTGTTGTTTCGTCATGCCTATGGACACCATCAAAGAATGAATGAGCTTATACTTCAAGAAAGCGGTGATATCAGAACATAAACAGAGTTATAGTAGAATCCATTGACCTTGCAGCCCAATTTCCCCAGAGACAATGTGATTGCTTTACCGATGCCTCGGGAAGCCCCGGTTACAATGACCACAGGTGATTCTGCAGCTAGTTGACCCCTGAACCCTGCAGATATAAATTACAGAAAAGGCTTGTTCGTAAACTCCAATTCCTTTTCCTTTAAGCTAGACGTGGATGTTTAAACAGTGCGATAGAAATCTCGGAGGCATTCACCATGGATATCACTTCACAAAAGAAGCAGGAAAAATTTGACTCTGCCATGTCATGGAGAGGGAAAGAGGGAAGGAACTCAAAGAAGAAGTTACGGACACATCCTGACCGGTAGAAGAACAGAAGGATCGGATCGTCTGCAGTCTGAAAGAAGCTTCAAAGATGGTCTGGCAAACCGTCGCGGTAGGGATAGGAAGAAGAGGATAGCCTAGGGGAAACAGAGCTCTGCCGGAAGTAGGCTGAGGGGGTAGGTGGTGTGGCCATGGGGAGCGATGGTCAGCGGAGGGAGGGAAACATGGTTGGTTGGTCACTCGGTTACTGACAGCAACTTGCCGGCTTCCTACCGTTACCGTCGCTAGTTCTTTTATGAGTGATCGATCTTATAGGAGAAGAACCGTTTACATTTTAGGCAAATTTGGGGAAATGAAGAAATCAATGGATTGATCACAACCTTCAACGCTCGATCCAAATGGGGGAAATAATCCAAGTTATCCCTTCTTTTTGATGGTTTTTTATGTCATCTCCACCTTCTCTTATTCGCAGAGCTCGTACAAGGAAGGGGAAGGTGAAAGAACCAATTTTTAAAAATATCGACAGTTTAATAAATTATGCCATAAAATAAAATTTTGAAAATTATTATGAGCCATGCAGCATTGATCGTCTTTTTAGTTTTCTTCGATCATACTCCATCCACCACACCTCCGATTCCGCAGCGAGTCTACGACCGTAAGCTTTTCAATTTATTTGTAAGACATCGTTTGACATCTTTTATTAATACAATTCACCACATTCAAACGCCTGTGAGTGTTTGTGCCAAATATTTCCAACGTGATCCGTTTCCGAGGCGAACCCTCCCAAGTAGTTTGTCTAATAAACTCCATATCCTGAATTTCACATGACGCAAATAGCCGGCAAAGCATAGTTCCCCTTCATCAAAACTTATTATGAGCAAACTTCACTTAACAGCCCATTCTATCTCATTTTCTTTTGGGTTACCTAAAGAGACAATAAGGAGCGTGATTGTTTACCTGCGAAAGCGCACCGGAACAAATTGGACTACCAACAACCTGAGAGAAAGTTCAATATTTTTTCGACAAACTGTGTTGATATAATTTGGTTTTGATGATGACAAAGGTTATGTATTGCTAATGTGTTATTTAAGTGTACAGAAGAACAGGTCTTCGGGTGCAGAAGCTAGTATCTGTTATTCGTGCAATACGTAAAAGAGTTATGTGGAGTGCTTCAACAGGGAAAATGATCTAGCCATCAAAAATGGAGTTCTAAGGACAAGATCTACTATCGAATCCACTATCTCTGTTACAG
The DNA here is from genome assembly GCA_029817715.1 of Melastoma dodecandrum. Lineage (NCBI taxonomy): Eukaryota > Viridiplantae > Streptophyta > Magnoliopsida > Myrtales > Melastomataceae > Melastoma > Melastoma dodecandrum. The sequence continues at coordinate 6,028,040 of JARUPY010000472.1, read as the reverse complement.
AGATGAGCATCTATGTCACAGTTGCTATAACTCTCCTTGCCGGAGTACTTGCTATGGTTTAGAGAATGGTATTTCTGTAAGTGACGATTTCCTTCTTGGAGATTGTCCTATATGCGAGCACGTGAGATATTTATCTCACACAGGATCACGTCTAGGTTCATCTTTGGACCTTAAGTTATTTGGAAATATTTATTTCCTTAACTAACGTGATCTTATGTTTACGTAATTTGGCAATGACCTTATCAGGTTATGATCTCCCTATATGGTGAGAATAATTCTACGAAGGGAATGTTTTCATATTATGGAAACTTATAATCCCAATGCCAAATTCGTATGAGAAAGAGTGCTGGTTCTGCTGTCGCAGCAAACAGCTTCTGAGCAGAAGTCGTTATCTCTTATTGAGCGATCACTTTGTTTAATTATTATCTAACGTAACTAAGGGTAATGCTTTATGTTTTTGGAAGTTTTCCCACAGGATTAAATCATGGAGAATATGGCAAGTGAATCAACTGGTCGTTGGGATTGATTGGGAAACTTCGTTCTACGGACAAGCTTAAGTGCAAGTGTGAAGCAACGATTCCAAGTCGCCGTTCTACCAAAAGCTTACTAGAATCCTTGTGCCTTCACCGTTGCAAAAGCTGAGAGCGTCCGTCGTGCATTCACCGAGCCGATCACCGCTGACAGAGAGCGTCTTCTTTAACTGCAGAGAGTTTGTGCTGTAGTTGCTAATCTTGTCTTGTGCAGGTTGTTAGTCACACAGGTTGTGTGCAAGGGCAGGTGGTAGCCGTCAAGCCACGTTGGGCTTAGTGAGGAGCCGGAGTCAGACACGTTGCGTGCGGGTTGTGTTAGACACGTGATAACGTGCAATTTGTTAGTCACATTTCTGGCAGAAGTGTGCATCTGTAAAATCCCACATTCCAATCATAGTGAATACGCCCTGCTTGGGTGAGAGCTGGAAAAGTGGACATAGGCATTGTTTGCCGAATCACTATAAATCTTTGTGTCTTACACAAAAGATAACTTGTCTCAGAACTGGGAATCTGTTTATCAGATCCAGCCTCTGTGACCTAACAGAACCACGCTTCTGTGAGCGAAAAAGTGTCATAACTCTTACGGCACTAATTCAACCCCCCCTTCTTAGTGCAATCCTATACCAACAATTGGTATCAGAGCAGGCTCAACGATAAAAGCTTAACCGCTTGTTGAGAGATCCGATAGGATGCAAATGGGATATATGCACGCTGTTGGTTCCAACAGTAATAGTCCACCATTATTTGATGGACAAAACTTCTCCAGCTGGCGCAGCAGGATGGAGTTCTGGATTGCATCCCGAGAACCGAGGTGTTTAGGGATCATCCGAAATGGTCCTCTGCTTCTCAGAGGACAAGATCTGAAAGTTGAGCATGGCAGCACGACTTCACTTTTTGATCAGGAAGTTGAAATCATCAAGCTGAATGCTATGGCTGTCAACTTTCTTCACTGTGCTCTATCTCCTATGGAGTACAACCGGATCTCTGCCTGTACCACAGCAAAAGAGATCTGGGATCGACTTGTTCTAACCCATGAAGGGACGGATCAAGTCAAGGAGACACGAATAAATCTGCTGGTCCAGCAGTATGAGGCCTTCAAAATGAAGCCTGATGAGTCTATCTCTGAAATGTATGATAGACTCAATACAATCATCAACAGCTTAGCCCTTCTTGGGAAAAATTATTCTAATGCTGAAATGGTGAGAAAGGTCCTCAGGTCTTTACCCATGAATTGGGAAGCTAAAAAGACCGCTATTGAGGAAGCCAAAGATTTAACAACTCTTAGGCTGGATCAGCTACGAGGAAGAGAAACGGTCATTTGTGCCTCAGACGACCAAATCTATTTCCTTTAAGGCATCAGCTTCTACTGATAATGAATCAGATGATATAGAAGCAGAAACTGATGATGAGCTTTCCTTGTTAGTAAAGGGTTTGAACAAACTCCTTTACAAGAAACGCTTCAAACGAAGTGTTAAACCCAAGTCTTCTAACTTAGAGGACAAAAAGGGACCAGTATGTTACGAATGTAAGAAACTGGGACACATGATGAATGAATGTCCTCTGTTGGCTGATAGGTCAAAATCTTCTCGAAACAGAAGAAAAGCCTGATTGGCTTGGAGCGATGAGGAGGACAATGAATCTGAGTCTGAGGAAGAGCAGAAGGCAAACCTTTGCTACATGGCTCGTTCCAAATCAGAATCTGATTCAGATGAAGAGGTAATCTCGACATCTATGTCTAATTTATCTTCTAATGATCTTAAAGGTTTTCTGACAGAAATCCTTGAGAGAGTTAAAGAGCTATCCTCAAAATATCGCTCGGTGAAAAAGCAGAACAAGGTTCTGCAATCACAACTCACTTCTCTGCACAGAGAAAAGATTGCCTTGAAAAAGGATGCTGAGATCTTCTGCACAGAAGCATCTCCTCTGATCAGAGAACCTCTTCCTGAGGTATGGGACGAGCTACTCGTTCGTGACAAAGTGGTTTTTCCACTAGATGAGTCTAACAGAGGTTTATTACCTGAATGTCAGTCTCACAATTGTCACAGAAACAAATCTGAATGTTCAGATGATGTATGCTATGTGACACAGAACGCATGTTCTGTGATAAGTCCCAAAGTTGCACAGAAACAGAAGTCTGTGGTGCCACAGAAATCTGAATCTGTGAAATGTTATACTTCTGAGCAGAAGCATAACAAATCTAGGATTAAAAACCTTGTCGGACCGACAGAAAAGGTTAAATCCTGTCACTACTGTGGCATGCTTGGACATATGATCGGACAATGTCAGATCAAGAAGTCTATAAGCATAACCAACGCGATTCTCTCACGGAACAAATCACAATCCTATGGAACCGGCTTAAGGTGGGTTCCTGTTGTAACCTAACTTGTTCTTAATCGCAGGTACACTTGAAAACTAAAGCCAGGAAGGATGAGTGGTACCTGGACAGTGGGTGCTCACGCCACATGACCGGGGATCCTTCTAAGTTTTCAAGTTTGAAGTTACAGAACGGTGGTTCTGTGACATTTGGCGATGATAGCAAAGGCTACATCAAAGGCATTGGAACTATCGGTAGTTCACAAACAATGCAAATAGACGATGTTCTGCTTGTTGCAGGATTAAAACATAGTCTATTAAGTGTGAGCCAACTCTGTGATAAGGGTTATCAAATAACCTTTAACGCAGAAGGATGTTCTGGATCCACAGACGGATCCGTCTGTTTCGTTGCTGAACGAAGAAAGAACGTCTACATCGTTTCTCAAGACAACCTCTTGTCTTCTGAGAAATGCCTTGTTTCTTACAAGGATGAAACAAATCTTTGGCATAGGAAATTGGGACACATCAATTTCCAATTATTGTCTAAGATTGCCAAAAAGAAGCTGGTACGAGGTTTACCGAAGCTCTCTTTTGAAGAGAACAGCTTCTGTGAAGCTTGTTCTTTGGGAAAACAAACCAAAGCTTCTTTTAAAAGCAAAGGTTATATTTCCACCTCAAAACCACTTGAACTTCTCCACATGGACCTGTTTGGTCCCACCAGAACACAGAGTCTGGGCCTCAGACGCTATGCTATGGTGGTTGTGGACGATTACTCAAGATATTCTTGGGTAAGGTTCTTGGCTCATAAGAGTGATGCATTCGGTGCGTTCAAAAGCCTTGTCACAAAGCTGCAAAATGAGAGAGGAGCCTCTCTCAAAAGCTTAAGAACTGACCATGGTACAGAATTTGTAAACCATGAGTTCAAGTCCTTCTGTGACATGAATGGCATAGAACACACATTCTCTGCTCCTTATACTCCACAACATAATGGAGTAGCTGAGAGAATGAATCGAACTCTTCTTGATATGGCCAGAACGATGATGTGTGAAAGCAAGGTTCCACAGAATTTGTGGGCTGAGGCGATTAACACAGCATGTTATGTGTCTAACCGTGTACTTACACGAAAGACACTTGACAAAACTCCTTATGAGTTGTACAAGGGCAAAGTCCCTAACATCTCATATTTCCATCCCTTTGGAAGTCCTTGTTACATACTAAGACTTCCTAAGGAGAATGTTGGTAAATTCGATGCTAGATCAGATGAAGGAGTTTTCCTTGGCTATTCTGAATCGAGCAAAGCTTATCGAGTTTTCAACAAAAGACCTCTTGTTGTTGAGGAATCTATTCATGTCATCATTAATGATTTTCAATACACAAAGGAATCTATCTTATCTGATAGGCCAAGTACGCAGCTGCCTGCTGCTGAAGTTCAGAAAGAGAGCTATGTCCCTCTTAAGACTAATTCTGTACAAATCCAGTCCGTCATTGGACAGGATGCAAACTCTGAGGGCCCCTCAGAGGATAATGATTCTGATAAGAATCTCTTGGACAGAGTGCCCACTCTGTACAAGAAAAGACACCCCATGGAGCAAGTCATTGGGGATGTACAGAAAGGGATACAGACGAGACGTTCTGTGAATCTCTTCTTTGAACATTCTGTGTTCCTCTCCCAAAAGGAACCAACAAGCATTGATGAAGCTCTTGCAGATCCTAACTGGATCATTGCCATGCAAGAAGAGCTCAATCAATTCGAACGAAACAAGGTCTGGACGCTTGTTCAGAGACCGAAGGATCGTTCTGTTGTTGGAACCAAGTGGGTCTTCCGCAATAAGCTTGATGAATCAGGCTCTGTGGTCAGGAACAAGGCCAGACTCGTGGCCAAAGGGTACTCTCAATCAGAAGGGATTGACTATGATGAGACTTACGCTCCTGTGGCGCGCCTAGAAGCTATCAGACTTCTGTTAGCTTATGCGTGTTTTAATGATTTCAAACTATTTCAGATGGACGTGAAAAGCGCCTTCCTGAATGGTGAGATCAAGGAGGAAGTCTACGTAGACCAACCTCCGGGATTTGAGGATCCTAAGAAACATGATCATGTTTATAAGCTTGATAAAGCTTTATATGGCTTGAAACAAGCTCCCAGAGCTTGGTATGAAAGGCTGAGCCAATTTCTTATTGAAAAGGGCTATAGAATGGGAAAGGTTGACACAACTCTTTTCCTAAAGAAGCACGGAACCGAGCTTCTGATTGTTCAGATCTACGTAGATGACATCATCTTCGGATCTACGAACAATACCTTATGTAATGAGTTCGCAGAACTCATGAAGGGTGAATTTGAAATGAGCATGGTAGGAGAATTAACATTCTTTCTGGGCTTACAGATTCACCAAACTTCAGAAGGTACTTTCATCCATCAGGAAAAGTACACTAAACAACTTCTGAAGAAATATGAGTTGACCAACTCAAAACACTTGTCTACTCCCATGAGCACAAACGCTATTGTGGAGAAAGACGAATCAGGAAAGGATGCAGATCCTAGCCTCTACAGAAGTATGATAGGGTCCTTATTGTACCTTACTGCTTCCAGGCCTGACATTCTGTTCAGCGTCTGCCTTTGTGCTAGATACCAATCAGCACCAAAGGAGTCCCATTTAACACATGTTAAAAGGATATTTCGATATCTTTCTAGGACTACAAACCTAGGGCTCTGGTATTCCAAGAGATCATCATTTGATCTTATAGGGTACTCCGATGCAGACTTTGCTGGTTGTAAAATCGATCGGAAGAGTACTTCTGGAACCTGCCAATTGCTTGGAGATATGCTCATATCCTGGCACTCAAAGAAGCAAGCTTCTGTTGCATTATCAATAGCAGAGGCAGAATATGTTGCAGCAGCAAGCTGCTGTGCACAGCTTCTATGGATGCGTCAACAACTTGAGGACAACGGTTTCAAGTTTGACAATATTCCAATACGGTGTGATAACACCAGTGCCATAAATCTGACCAAGAATCCTGTTCAGCATTCAATGTCTAAACATATAGAACTAAGACATCATTTCATTTGAGATCATATCCAAAATGGTTCTATTGCTGTGGAATATGTGAGCACAGAAACACAGCTCTGTGATATCTTCACAAAGCCATTAAATTTTGAGAAGTTCTCAAAATTGAGAATGGAATTAGGGATTTGTTACCCCTCTAAATGGATCTGATTGATCCTTATCGTGTGCATATTTTATTTGGTGAAAAATATGATTTTCAAAAATTATTTCCAATTTTATTATTTCCTGTTTTAAAAATTTTCTTAAGACTTCCCTGCCAAATTCTTTTCTTATTTTTTTTCTTTCAAATCATCTTTGCACACACACACGTCTTCCCTCCATCTCAGAAACCCATTTTTCTTTCCCCCACGTTTTTCCTCCGACCTCTCTTCATCCTCTCCTCCAAAACCCTAACTCCTTTTCCTTGCCTCATTCTGTCCTCATGGCACCACGAACCAAGAAGATGCGCGCTGCAAAAGCTAAACCAAGGCGCTCCGCTAGGCTCAACGTCTGTCCGATCGGGACTCTCAGGAGACCCAGTCTTCATTACAGGGGAACGACTCTGAGACCGCAAGTCTCTCGTCGAAGAAGACTAAATCCGTGTCCCAGCACTCTCCCCTCGAGAGTTCCAAAGCTCTGAATGCAGAGCAAGAAGTCAACCACCCACTCACAAAGGAGGACCCTCCTGAACCCGCAAAGGAGGACCCTCTTGCAGCAAAGATTTCTGAGTCAGAAATTGAGGACATGGTGATTTCTCCACAAGGACAAGCTGAGAAAGAAGTCTCTACACCTCCGCACGAAAGCCCTCCTCTCGAGTCTCCATCCCTGGCTATCATGCCCTACACAGAGACTCTGCCTCCTCCTCCTCCTCTTCCAAAGCAGAAGTAGGCCCCAACTTCGTCTAATGCTAAGGACCAGGTTGTGAACCCTCCTGCAGTTGCGGTACAGGAGAAAGGAAAGGCACAGAAACGTCCGTCTGCGGATCCGCAGAAGGAGAACAAAAAGCGAAGAGGTACTACTCTAACCTTTACTCCTGAAATTGAGGAGATCGTTTCTGCTGAGGAAATCCAGGCTGTGTTAGATTCTTCTGAGTCTTCTGCCAGAGATCTTGAGGACAGGAAAATTGTTCCCTGTCGGTTCATAAGATTCAGTTTCTTCTCTGAGCACACTCTTGGGCGATTAGAAAATCTTTTCCGTGAGCTCTCTCTGGTAAACTTTTGTGAGCACAGAAGCCCTGTCTCTGCCTCCTTGGTTAGAGAATTCTACAGCCACATCACCTTTCACAGGGTGAACAAGATGATCAAGTACATAAAGGTGGTAATAGAGGAGAACATCTATGTTTTCTCTCTACTCGATGTATGCCGAGCTTTCAGTGCAAGATACCACTCTCAGCTCCAGCTCCTGGAGATCTCCAAGTCATCGGTGTAAAGAAGGATAACAGGGGCCGAAAGGCCAACCAAGTCCAGCGTATACCTGGAGAGCACCAAGCTGCCTCTAGAGCTACGCATTCTCCACCGTGCTGTTATGTACTGCCTCTACCCCCGGACTGGGAGCACAGACAGTATCATCACGAAGGACGCCACCATGATGGTGCATCTGCTGGAGGGACTTCCTGTCAATCTTGGATCGATCGTCTTTGAGCACATGGAGAGATGTGCAACTCTGCCTGATAGAGGACTACCCTATGGCCATATCATCATGAAGCTCCTGCAGACTTACTCTTGTGATATAACTCCCAAGAGTAATCAGGACACCATCCATGTCGAGCCTTTTGACGGTACGACACTTGATCATATGGGGTTTGTTTTTACAGGGTCAGAATGGGTTCCAAAGAGGAGCAAGGAGGAGCCATCCTCCAAAGAGAAAAGAGTTGTTGCACCTTCCAAGTGTAAGACTCGGGCTGACACCAGCAAGCAGAAGAAGATTGATACCAAACAGAAGCATACTTCTGAGGCGTCCACTTCTGCTAATCCGAAAGAGTCACGCAAATTGGATAAGTGCATTGCTCAGCAAAAGGAGATTAAGACCCTGATTACGAAGCTGCTTGTAGATCTTGCTGATCTCGCGGCATATATCAAGGGCAAGGATGATGCATCCTCCTCTCCTTCTGCAGAAGAAAGTGACTGACCAGTCCTTTCAGAATCCGGCTTCTGAAAACTGATAAACTCTTGATCTGTTGTTTTTAAAACTCACTCTTTTGAATTTCCTGCATGTTTGTGATTTGAAACTTGTTTCATGACATATCTTTTTGATATATGACTTTTTTGATGATGCAAAAGGGGGAGAAAATAGTTAAATAGTTAGCTCCCTAGAGAATTATTTTAGTTTTTAGGACAGGTGAATTTTTAGTTTTTAGGACAGGTGTTCTGTGAGACTGAGGAACAGTCTCTGCATTTTTCTTTGTGTCCTGTGTTTCTCTGTTTGCAGGTCATGAAGACGCTGAGGAGATTTCCTCAGTGTAATGCAGGTCTCAGCAGAATTATTTTCTGCTTTGAGAAATTCCTCGCCAGAACGATGCTTCTGGTTGAGATCTACTTGGGTTTGAGCAGAACTGCTTAAACTAAGGGGGAGTCAGAGAACTTTCTCTACTTATACTCTGGACAGAGTATCAATTCTGTGTGACGTTCTGAGCTCTGATTAAAAAGGGTCATCTTAGAACTACTCACCTGTTCAGGGGGAGCCATGACAGAATAGTACTTCTGTCTATAATGCATGGTATTGCAATTACGAGCGCTGATTTGATCAAATCATATAAATGCTCTAATCGATTTGGTTAATGAACATTAACTAATCTCGATCACTGATCTGAGCAAGCAATAATTTCGATCGAAATTAATCTGCTTAGATTCAGGGGGAGTTACTACAGAAAGTAGCTATTGTATCAACCATCTCGCAATAAGGAAATCTGTAAGACCATTAAAACTCTTTAATCATTACTCTCCAGATGAGCATGGTTTTGACATCATCAAAAAGGGGGAGATTGTTGATATAATTTGGTTTTGATGATGACAAAGGTTATGTATTGCTAATGTGTTATTTAAGTGTACAGAAGAACAGGTCTTCGGGTGTAGAAGCTGGTCTCTGTCATTCGTGCAATACGTAAAAGAGTTATGTGGAGTACTTCAACAGGGGAAACGATCTAGCCATCAGAAATGGAGTTCTGAGGATAAGATCTACTATCGAATCCACTATCTCTGTTACAGAGATGAGCATCTGTGTCACAGTTGCTATAACTCTCCTTGCTGGAGTACTTGCTATGGTTTACAGAATGGTATTTCTGTGAGTGACGATTTCCTTCTTGGAGATTGTCCTATATGCGAGCACGTGAGATATTTATCTCACACAGGATCACATCTAGGTTCATCTTTGGACCTTAAGTTCTTTGGAAATATTTATTTCCTTAACTAACGTGATCTTATGTTTACGTAATTTGGCAATGACCTTATCGGGTTATGATCTCCCTATATGGTGAGAATAATTCTACGAAGGGAATGTTTTCATATTATGGAAACTTATAATCCCAATGCCAAATTCGTATGAGAAAGAGTGCTGGTTCTGCTGTCGCAGCAAACAGCTTCTGAGCAGAAGTCGTTATCTCTTATTGAGCGATCACTTTGTTTAATTATTATCTAACGTAACTAAGGGTAATGCTTTATGTTTTTGGAAGTTTTCCCACAGGATTAAATCATGGAGAATATGGCAAGTGAATCAACTGGTCGTTGGGATTGATTGGGAAACTTCGTTCTACGGACAAGCTTAAGTGCAAGTGTGAAGCAACGATTCCAAGTCGCCGTTCTACCAAAAGCTTACTAGAATCCTTGTGCCTTCACCGTTGCAAAAGCTGAGAGCGTCCGTCGTGCATTCACCGAGCCGATCACCGCTGACAGAGAGCGTCTTCTGTAACTGCAGAGAGTTTGTGCTGTAGTTGCTAATCTTGTCTCGTGCAGGTTGTTAGTCACACAGGTTGTGTGCAAGGGCAGGTGGTAGCCGTCAAGCCACGTTTGGGCAGGTGGTAGCCGTGAAGCCACGTTGGGTTCAGTGAGGAGCCGGAGTCAGACACGTTGCGTGCGGGTTGTGTTAGACACGTGATAACGTGCAATTTGTTAGTCACATTTCTGACAGAAGTGTGCATCTGTAAAATCCCACATTCCAATCATAGTGAATACGCCCTGCTTGGGTGAGAGCTGGGAGAGTGGACGTAGGCATTGTTTGCCGAACCACTATAAATCTTTGTGTCTTACACAAAAGATAACTTGTCTCAGAACTGGGAATCTGTTTATTAGATCCAGCCTCTGTGACCTAACAGAACCACGCTTCTGTGAGAGAAAAAGTGTCATAACTCTTACGGCACTAATTCAACCCCCCCTTCTTAGTGCAATCCTATACCAACAAACTGGAAATCCACTGAGGACCCTTGGACTTTCATTAATAAAAAATGCAAAGAAACAGCAAGACAATTTGTCAGCACAAGCCCCCCAAAGCGTCCCAAAACATGGAATTTGGTGTAGCCATTTCCCTCAATGCAGGTGATAAGTCCAGTCACACTTTTGCATCGCTTTCATGAAGAAAGTACCGTGTTGTTTTTTCCAGAGACTTTTGAGACATGAAATCTGCGTATAAAGCAGGTTCAAGCTCATTGAAAGTGCGTGATGGGAAATATGGGGCAATTTGATGATTCTAGACGCCTGCTTGAGCTGGCGTTTTGGAGTTGTTCTTGCGGCGTACCTTCATGAAAGCTTTCTCCAATTCCTGGGGAAAAAAAGAGCAGTTTGACTTATGAAGATGATCTCTTTCATCCAATTCGTGTGCCTGAACAAGAGAAAGGCACCACAACAGGGTGCTCTATGGAAAACGGAGTTTCATGAAAGGGCAACAAAGCCATTTCTTGAAAAGGACATAGAGCAAGATTCTCTGGAAACAGACGTTATAAGAAACATTATGGATACTGCCACAGTAATGATTGCAACAACAATCTCTAAAGTGTAAGATTCTCAACAAAGCGCATAAGTCCCACAAGACAGCTGCACCAAATGGTAACAAGATGACAAAGGGCCAGATACTGAACATAATTGACGGGTTCTCTGACAATGAAAACACTGAGGCCAACCTGTTCAGACTCCTTAGGTGCTGCACCCTTAGCCCAGAGCCCTTCCAAGTTATAATAAGCTCTAGCCTTTTCATCCAGAGCATGAACAACAACATTACCTATGGAAAACAAGAACACTAGCTCAATATACATTACTTGCAGTAAGATATCCCGAATATTAACCATAGAAAGCAATAAACCCGAAGGGATCTCGCCTTCTAAAATTACTACAAATCACGCCGAAAGTTATAAAATGTCCACAAAGAATAGAGGCAAACCACAGACTGGTTGAATCGGGTCAATCAAGTTCTCTTGTAAAAAAACCCGACAGTAACAGCAAAAAGGATAAGATCACTGCAGTACTTGAGCTTACTACTCAATTGCATAACTGGGAATCTCTGAGACTCAATCACAGTTATTCTTTCATGAGAATTTAGCAGTTTTCAAATGCTTATCCTCAAAGGTAATCATGAACCCATGCTCGCATGTAAGATAGCAAGCTCCAATGGTTCCAATTTTGACGAATATCACTTCCGATCCAAACAGCATTGGTGGAGGTCCTCTAAAATATAGAACAACATCTCACAATAGCATGCACATATATGGTCTTGCACAACTGCTTCGTTTTATCAGCTTAAAGAAATAATCAAAACTTCAAAGAAATAGAGTATACCACAGACCAGAGTCAACAATGACCCATTTTCCTTCCTCCTGCCCTTCAACCCTGGGCAAAAGCAACCTCTGATTCTGATCCCCTTTTTGTTTCTGCTTCACCTGTATAAGACAACTCTTATTCAAATTAAGAATCATAGAACTCAACCATCCAAGCTCCAAACAAAAAAGTATTCTACACGGTGACTGGCCTTGTAAACAAGGGCCTGGGCGATGTTCCTAACATGCCACGTAGACCTTCCCGTGGCAACAACCATGTAATCAGCCCAACCACACTGGTTCTCGACTGGGACAACCTTCACATTGTCTGCTCTGACATCAGCAAGCACCTTCTCTACTTCCTGCAGGTCAAGCAACGCCTTTAGGCTGATGATGCGGGAAAACCGTAGCTTCCACTGGTGAGGGGCGACATTGGATGGGGAGAACAATTTATGCGATCTCAGTGACGCCCACATGGGATTGCAGCTCTGCCACAGATTTTCTAGGTGTCAAAGGAAGCGAAATTGAATGAAGTGATTGGTGAATATCATAAATATGATTCGTCAATGCTTTAGAAGAAATTATCAGACGGAGAAGAAAACAAAAGAGTAAAGTATGATAAGTAAACAAATAAGAAAATCTACAAAAGGAATCAGCTAGGCTTCGAATGCAGCAGTAACAGAGACAGTGTCAGCAATAATAGATGGACATGTCGCTAGCCAATGCTCAAGATAGGAAAACAATCGAAGGTCATTAACCTTGCAAGCCGGTTTCCCCAATGATAATGTTAATCTAGATGCCCTGAATACTAATGGGGGAATCAAAAGCTAGCTCTCATAACTGATTTTGCAATACTTGCAACTTCTTGAATTTAAGATTCTGCTACTTAAAAAAAACTACTTCGAATGCATAAAAAAAAGTATCCAGAAACAAAGACGGTGAAATGAAGCTCAAGAAACTTTATTTGTCATGTGTTGTAGCATCAAGCTATGGAGTTTTATGCGGAAATATGGTTAGTTTTAAAAAAAAATTTGCGAAATACGGTACCAGTTTCGTAAAATACGGTTTTACCGTCGACAGGGCACGTTCTGAAAACGCCCCCCTTGGATTACAAAGAGGGCGCGCTTCGAAAACGCACCCTCCGTGTCCCGAGTGAGGGGCGGGTTTTGGAAACCCGCCCCTCACTGGGAACCATTTCGTGTGGAAAAATGCTGGAAAATGCTAGGTATACAAGGGGCGCGGTTTCAAAACGTGCCCCTTGAAGAGGCCGTTCCCCCCACGACCCCCCTGCCCCCCTCCAGGGGCGGGTTGGGGCGGGTTTCCAAAACCCGCCCCTGGAGGGGGGGCCGGGGGGACAGGGGGACAGGGGGGGCCGTATAAAACTAACCGGCCAAAACCCGCCCCTGGAAGGGGGCAGGGGGGGACAGGGGGGCCGTAGGGGGAACGACCTCTTCAAGGGGCGCGTTTCGCATTTTCCAGCATTTTTCCACACGAAATGGTTCCCAGTGAGGGGTGGGTTTTGGAAGCGCCTGCATCATGAGGGGCGGGTTTCCAAAACCCGCTCCTCACTGGGGACACGGAGGGCGCGTTTTCGAAGCGCGCCCTCTTTGTAATCCAAGGGGCGCGTTTTCAGAACGCGCCCCATCGACGGTAAAACCGTATTTTACGAAACTGAGACCGTATTTCGCAAATTTTTTTTAAAACTAACCGTATTTCCGTACAAAACTCTCAAGCTATGAACCAACACAAACTAATCACAGCTTCCCTTCCTCTACAATACGAGGGGAGCTCTTTCTAGTATAGAAAAGGAAATCCAACACCACAAACCATCCGCAGCAGAGAATCTCCAATACATCGACAATTCAAACAGACAAAGAGAGCCCAAAAACTCAAAGCGCTTGCGATAAAACAAATAAATTGCACTTCGATGATTTCGAAGCCAGCCGCAAGCTGCACACACACCTTGCCCACGAAGGAAGGGCAAAACGAACAGGAGTTTGGATCGGACTTCGGGGATGTAAGGATCGGGCCGTAAGATTGATTTCTTGGGCCGGAAATTGGAATGCGGCTTCATCCCGTGAAAGAATTGAACGGGTGCCGCCGAGGCCTGCATTTTTTATAGAACCGCTCTTCGCAGACAAAACTCCCGCCATTTCCCCCTCAACAGACCCACGGCGCCAATGAGCTCCGACTCCGATTCCGACTGTTCACACATCTCCGCCACACCTCCGCGGCGCCAGTCCCCCGCCCCTCCTCGAAAGCCAGCATCTATCCCTTCCAATAAGCCCAAACCCCGGACTGGTCCTCCGCCGGCTGTCGCCACATCGTCTTCATCCCTTCAAAACCCTACTCCCCGACGTCAACATCAGTCCCCTCGCCTCCCACCTCCTCTCATCTCTCCTCTTCCCTACCACATCCGTCAGCCAAGGCATGCGGTCGTCCCCGAGGCCGATTGCCTCCCCATCCTCCTCCCTGGAGGTCGACTCTCAATGAGCTCTTCCTTCTCCAAGATCAGGAGAACTTCCCTTGATTTTGACGAATCTGATCCAGTGAAAAATGGTCTTCAGAATGCGGAGACCGGCTCGCGTAACCTATCCATTGGTCTTGAGCTTTGGGAAAAGGATACGGTCTTGAAACAAGCCAGTTCGGTAAATGCAGCCAAGATCATGCCTAATTTGATTAGAGGTAATTCGACGGTTGCTCCTGTGAAGTTACAGAAATGTAGAAATGAGGGGAATTTCGTTAAGCTTAACGTGAATAACTGTAGAAGAAGGTTTGTCAGTAGAAACTTCAAGAGAAAGGGCAGTCATTCATCCGGGAAAATGAAATTCTACAAAAGAAGTAAGAAGAAATCCTATGGTGAGAGTCACACGCAAAATGAAGGGCTTTGTGTTGAGGATGGACTGGTTACTGATACTGCCAAAGAGAAAATTACTGCTAATGATGAAAGGGCGAGGTTCAATCAGGAGATTGTCGAGGAAGCTATTATGGCCACAAGAGAGAATCCCTCAGAAACAAATCTGTTGAGACTTTTGAAGTTGGTGTATGGCTACGATTCATTCCGTGAGGGACAGCTGGAAGCGATTAAGTTAGTCATTGAGAGACAGTCGGCAATGCTCGTGTTGCCAACTGGATCTGGGAAATCAATGTGTTATCATATACCGACTATGGTTTTACCGGGACTAACACTGGTTGTGAGTCCATTGGTGGCCTTGATGTTCGACCAGATGAGGCAGTTGCCTGGTGTTATCAATGGGGGCATTTTGTGCAGCAGTCAAGTGAGTGTTGTTTGATTCATTGATTTATGTTGGTTTCTTTTGATCATTTCTAATGGCATGAGTTTTATATTCTAACAGACCCTGCAAGAGGCCGACGAGACGACGAAGATGATTCGAGAAGGTTCATTGAAGGTAAATATCGTTTTTGATAAGTTTATGTTTAGCATTTGGTGCTAAGCATTACATGCATTCCCACTATACCAGTTGTAATCATGGAACCTGAGGGACTTCGTTTTGCTCATTGACATTGACTTGGTAGACGTTTTGGCATCTCAGGTTCTTTTTGTTTCGCCAGAAAGATTCATGAGTGAAGAATTCTTGTCCTTACTTTCTTCATCGAGTACGGTGTCACTTGTGGTGGTCGATGAAGCTCACTGTATATCTGAATGGTAAGTCATTGATTAAGTTCGTGTATTAGTTTGCTTGTTGTGTTATAATAATGTTCATCAAATATTTTGAATTTCACCTGCTAGTAAGATGCTCGCCTTGTCCTTGACAGGTCCCACAATTTTCGACCCTCGTACATGAGGCTGAGGGCCTCCCTGATGAGTTCGAGAATTGATGTTGATTGTATTCTTGCAATGACTGCAACGGCTACTCGTACGACTTTGAACTCGGTGTTGTCTGCATTAGAAATACCATCAGACAATCTAATTGAAAAGACACGGCCAAGGGAAAACTTTCAGTTGTCTGTGTCATACTCTCAAAACAACAGGCAAACATTTGTCCTTTTTATGCTCATAGTTGTTGTCTTTGATTTTGTCTTTCTTCCTTTAATAACCACCAATGTTTAGTTGTTCACAGATTGAGGATTTTTATTTGACAGGATGAAGGAGTTGTTGTCGTTATTAAGGTCCGCGCCTTACCTTGAAGTGAGGAGTATCATTATTTACTGTAAATTTCAGGTGCAATCCTTGTCGGCTACCAAATTTAGTAATTCAGTTTGCCTTGAGAACCGACCTGTGTATGCTTTTTTAGGTTTTAGTTTTGATTGTACATCACTGGTGCCTGCAGAAATCATTCAGTAGACACATCCCAAAAAATCTACGCCATAATATATTTATGTATTCTGTTTGTAAAATTTGCAACTGACACAACGGTGTCCTTGTGTTTCAAATTGTTTAGCAATCTCCTCTACCCATAGTTCATTAAAATTTTAAGGGTGTACCGTTATTAAACCTTGTTATTTCATTTGTGCTAATGTTGCAGTATGAAACAGACCAGATAAGCCGATATTTATGTGACAATAATATTAACGCAAAGGTGCCCATTCGTGTCTTCATCATTGCAAATTAATTTTCTCATGTTTGTCTGATCTAACTTTAGATATTAACCGGTGTTTGCATTGTTATGTAGAGCTACCACAGTGGAATGACTCCAAAAGATCGATGCCGGATCCAAGAATTGTTCTCCTCTAATAAGATCAGAGCTGTACAGTCACCGACTCATATTTCAGTTTTGTGGGGCTTAATTGAGCCATCACTTTCCAAATAACATTGGATTTTATTAACGATTAATGTGCCATGAAAGTCATTCTTACATCTTCCACATTTTTCTTTTAAGATTGTTGCAACTGTAGCATTTGGAATGGGTCTGGACAAGCGGGACATTGGAGCTGTAAGTAATGAGATTTGCACGTGCTTTGGATTTTACACTTAAAATGATTTATTATGTGAAAGTCAAGCAGCCGGTGTTAGAGATTATATTTGTCCCTTTCTAGACAAACTGACAATGCTAGGATGGAGTTGTTGTTATTTTCATTTTCTTAAATTTTCCTTTTCCTCTCAATGTCCTCTTATATGTCGCCTGCTATTGTGGTTGTCTTGTCAGCATGCTAATTGACCTTCTCATCTTTTTCCTGATCAGATCATTCACTACAGTCTGCCAAACAGCTTGGAAGAATATATTCAGGTTGTCCTTGTAACTTAATAACCTTAATCTACCTATCTCAAGTCAATAACTCCTAAATAATATAGAGCTGAAATATACTGACAGGAAATTGGTCGTGCTGGACGTGATGGTCGGATGTCCTTTTGCCATCTGTTTTATGACGATGTTACATATTTTAGGCTGAGAAGTTTAATGCACAGGTGCTTTGTAATATCATGGCCTTGATTAAGTGTTTAGCTTTTTATGACTGACTGTACATTGAACTCAGTGATGGTGTAGATGAGTATGCGGTGAACAAGTTCCTGTGTCAAGTATTTTCCTGTGAAACAAACTTACAGGGGAAAATATCTTCTTTGGTCAAAGAATCTGCTTCTCGTAACTTTGATATCAAGGAAGAGGTGATTCTTAGCATCTCGATCCATTTCCATCGACTCACTGGTTTTCTTTTCACGCTTGTACTTTGTTTCCAGTATCATTATACTTGTATTGCGCCAGAGACCTTGCTGCATCTTGTATCGGAATGAATTCGCTCGTAGTAGTCATAGTTTGGTTGATGAGAAAGGGCTTGAATCTAATTCCTAGAGTGATGAATATTGACACAATTAAATTTCTTACCTCATATTTTCACGCTCATTCTTTTCTATTTTCAGGTTATGCTCACACTTTTGACTCAATTGGAGTTGGGTGAAGTCCAGTACCTGCAGCTACTTCCGACACAGAATATAACGTGTACATTAAATTTCCATCAGGTGCTTTCTACATGTAGTTTCTTAAATATGTCTACGCAAACCTTGTCATATTTTACCATGTGTATAAGTTCTTATTTTTCTTACTATATAATAAAACATATGAGTCCCCTTTTGGCAATATTTTAGGATGGTCTTGGGTCTCATGTGAGCATATATCAATGGTTTCTACCTGTAATATGATTTTTAAATTTAGTAATTCAGGTTAGATATGCTTGATTAGTTGTGTAAACAGTTATTCTCGTGATCATTCTTGGTCCATAAAGGAAGCCATTCTAAGTTGAAAGTATTTCCAGGAGACGATCTGACTATCTGATTCCCCATTCACTATCCTTGTCAAAATAGTCTTTTTTCAAATAATGAGTTGAAATTTCACTTTGGTCCATCGGGAGAGTTTATGACTCCTGTTTTTTTTTTTCTTAGCACTTCGCGCTTTGACACCGTGTCTGATATTTGATATTATATTTTATTTCCTTCCATTAATATTCTTTTTGGGTTTTACACAGGTTCAATCATTAGTTGCTGGCAAGGACATGGTGGTTGCAGTTATTCTAAAGATGTGAGTGTCATAAAATTCCAACGCAAATGTATGTGGTCATACTAATCGAGATTAACTGTTTCTCGGCCAGGTCTCAAGTCAAACAAGGGCAATATGTATTTGACATACCCACTGTTGCAAATACCATGGGCATCACTACAGCTGATGTATGTAATCGACTGCAGCTACTTAAGGTTTGTGACTGACAAGAGACACCGAACTTAGCTATTTATCGAGTCTAATAAAGAGTTGATGCAAAATATGCTGATGTAGATATTTTTCTTCTGCGGTGCATAGCTCCTTCAAATTTATCCCAAAACTATTTGTTATGTTGATAAAAAAATCGTATTGCTGAAAATTTAACTTCAACTGTGGTATGAGTGATATGGTACTTGGTAGCACAACCTGCCAACAAGAAGAGTTCAGGAATGAAATCATATTATTTTACATTTGATGACTTAAGAAGTGGAAATACCTAATTTACCAAAAAAAAGTAGAAAGTTTTGTTTCAGTCACAAATGGATCTTTGTTTATTTGAACTTAAATGCACCTACTTTGTTCTATCAAATGATCTCTGAAAATGTCGACACCATAAGTCTCTTTTCATGGGGAAAGTTCCGGATCCAAGCCAGGGCATCCTATAGTTTCAACTCTTACAGTTAGTTGTACTTTGATGGTCTGATTTATCCAGGTTCATGTTTTTTGTGTTCCTTCCCCGCCCATTGAAGAAACATGCCCTTGTTTTTCTCTATTCAAATATTTTCTTCTCTATGTACTCATGTGTATCTACCTGGTTTACCATGAATGTCCACTGCGGTTGTGCACACTTATCAGAGATCTTGCTTTCTGTATCTCACGCCGTATGTTGTGCCTATTGCCAGCTGAAGGGAGATATTACATATGAAATGAAGGATCTAGCTTATTGTTATACGATTCTGGAACGTCCAAAAGATGTTTGTTCTCTTTCAGCCCAAATGACAAAATGGTTATCTGAAGTGGGAAATTGCAAGGTAACAGAATTACTTTCTGATACTGTTCTAAAGTCTGCTTCTGTAGAGGACACGTGCTCTTGGATGATACTCCAGGCAGATTCTACTTGATTAAATTTTTCATACTACCATTTAAACAGAAAGACTCCTTGTCCACCTATAATTTTCTATGGATTGATATATCCACGTTAACTGGGCTGACATTTCTGTTAATGTGTGGTGTAAACAGGTACAGAAGCTCGATGCAATGTGCAATGCTGTCAAGTTTGCACTGGACGGTTGTGATAAGTCACAAGGTTGTTCTGGTACCAATCACACATCGTGCTTACAAAGAAAGATAGTGGAGTACTTTGAGAGGGATTGTGCTCTTGATTTGCCTATTCAAAAGAGCGTGAGCAGGTATTATGAATCTGATGCTGATTGAAATTTTACTTTCACAAAGTCATAACCAGTTTCTCATTCCTTAGTGGCTTATAGAGGCTGGGCCAATATAGTTTCCATTGTTCCTGAATCACTGTTGACTGTGTGACATGGACACCAACATTGATGTATGCTGATAGATCTGTTATTTTGATCTGCAGCACTTTCTTGCGAGCTGATATAAAGGTAACTAAAGAAGTTCTTGATATTATCGTAGAAGATTCAGGTGATTTTCCGTGCTCTAAGGTACTTGTTACTCACCACTTGTAGGTTTTCCTGCAAAGCAACTCGCATGCAAAGTTAACACCAAGGGCTGTCGCAAGGATAATGCATGGTATCGCTAGTCCTGCATATCCCTCTTCCACATGGGCCAAAACTCATTTCTGGTAAGCACTTTGTTTGTTTTAATGCGATGCCGTGCCTTGTCTGTATTCAGCACAGGATAAGTAATCATGATTACTATGTATTTAATTCCTCAATTGACCATGTGTGCTTTTCATATCTTCTGATACTATGGTGATTTTTTCATTAGTACCTTGTAAAAATTGGCCCCCTCTTTTGCAGTATTTCTCTAGCTCCATGGAAGAAAATCAAAATGCTGCGATCTTATGCAGTTTCAGCACATAAGAAGTTACAATAGATTCTCCATACCCTCTTTTTGTAGATTGATTCATTTGCTTCACAGTAGAAAGCAACAATTTCGCATGACCTCAGGTGCTTTCTGGATGACGAATAGTCTGACATGTTGATGCTGGTGTACATCAGGGGTCGGTACAGCCATGTAGATTTCCATATGGTGATCGAGGCGGCAAAGGCAGAACTCATGAACTTTGTTGGGAAAGGTGCAAGTTTAACTGCACGGATCGAGCCTTTCTAGCCGTGCAGCAGTTTTCTGCAACGTGTTCTGCCCAGTGGACATGGAGGTCCAGGACCGAAGATCATTTGGTTCAATCAGCATAACGAGACAGAAAAATGTTGCAGAAGAGGTAGAGAGGACGTCATCATTACGAAACTATTCAGGCGATGACTAATGAAAAGAAGCCTCCCTGGAAAAAAGGAACAACGACGAATGAAAAAGAAACATTTTTCTCAAAGCTATATATTTTCCTGCTGTCCGAAATATATTAATGAGTGTAAATCAAAGCTATATATTTTTCTCAAAACAATTGATGGTTCCTAATCAAAATTAGTTGACCCTAGAGGTTATTTGCCGAAGACTATACGGATTTACAGTTAATTTTTGAGAGACTTTTTTCAAAGTGTTTCAGGATCAGTTAAAAAAGAACATAACAAAGATGAAATAGTACTTTCCGACATGAACAGGAAGTAATATGCCCTTGAGACCTGAGATGGACCGACCGAATTATCAACCTCACCAACGCGTAAGAGCAGATGCAAGCAGTGTTGAAGGGCACCGTTTTCTTAAACAACAGCCGCTTGCACGAGAAATGTTTGAAGGTATACTCAATTTACTTACTACAAGTGATATTTTGATCCCATGGGATTCCAGCGCCCCCTTGAGAAATTACACATTTCATCCTTTTGAAATGTACACATCAAAGTTTCGCGAGGAGCTAACAGATTGCATCTACTCACGGAAGGGAAACCCAGGAGCAGAAACGCCGATTTCAACGAAGAGATTCGTCATGGAATGGCAGCACATCAAAACAGTCCATGATTCTTCTCTGAGATGAAATCAATTCCCAGTCCTTGAAAAGAACTTTTCAATGTATCTAACCCTAACGATCCTCCAAGCTAAGAAGGCCGAAAAACCAAGCCAACACCCTCCTCGAAAATATCCTTTCAGTAATGATTCCTTCGAATCCTAGACAATATTTTCCCTTAAATAGCCACAACAAATTGGGCTAACTATAAATTATTAAATTAATAATTATTCAACCCGTGACTCCCTGTTTCATAACAACTCTATCCCCTTAAAAACCGCCTTGTCCGCCCTTGAATCTTCCAACTCGTCTGTCTCAGCACACTCTACTATTTCAGGTCCTGGTAACCCATCCTCTTCCTTCAAAAGAACCCTCAATTGCTTATCCGCACACTCATGGCGATGATGATATGGCTGATGACATCGGAAGCACAAATTTTTAGCACACAAATCATCGAACTCATGCTGCATAAATTTTACGAAAATGAGCCTTGTTGTGTTGTGGGGCAGCCTGGTACAGTGTAATGGGTTGGGCTGTTGATGGAGGTTTCGCAGTCATTATCGACTCTTCGGTAGCTATCACGATGAGCGGCCTCGTGGTGTTCCCGACTACATGGGTCGCCTCAGTCCAAGGAGGCCGAAAGGTGCTACCGGCCGTGTGGGAAACCGCCGTCCCAGGTGGTCGCGCGAAATATCCCAGTGATTGGCTTGCAGTCACGGCTTGGGCTGCGAAGTGCACTGCATCTTCTATGTTTGTCGGGCGCCATGCCCGAATGTGCACCCGGATGTACTCATCTAGCCTACTCAGAAAGTATTCCAGGTATTGCGTCTCTGTTAATCCCGGAACGTGTGACGAAAGGCGCATAAACTCTTTGATATATTCCCCCACAGTACCGGACTGTCGTACGACTGCCAATTGCTCATAGGGATTGCCCTGGTACCTATCATCGAATTGATTAATTAGAGCATGTGAGAACTCATACAAGGTAACGCATTCCCTATGTTCCCCGAACCATCGAAACCAGTCTAACGCTTCATTTTCCATGGCCACCATGGCCAATTGAACTTTCTGCGCCTCTACCACTCAGTGCGTTTCCCGCTGGTCAGGACGTCCACGCACATCTTCAGGGTGCCCAGTTGCTCCTCAATTACAGAAAATCTTGTCTCCAATTCTGAGATTCTAGCCATATTTGTCATCATCTCCGTTACAGTTGCTTTCGATTCAAATTCTGCTCCAAGACAAGAAGGCCGATACCCCAAGCCAAGACAACAGAAGCTATCCTTCAATAATGATTTCCCCTTACCCTAGATAATATTTTCCCTTAAATAGCAACAACAAATTAGATTAAGCCCATAATTCCTATAACGGTCCCATCAGCCAGCCAAGTCATGTTTATCCACGCGGCAATGCCGCCATCGTCCTTGTTGAAGCAAGCAACTCACCGGAAGCATACATTCATGTCCTCTCCGACGATGGCAAGTATTTCGTTGACCCTGTTCACAAGAGAACGGCCATGATGCAACCAGATTTGGAAATGGAATTCTAAAGGAGTGTGCACAATATAATCATCAAATAGCAATGCATGATTATGAAAACTGCTCACAACATTAGCCTTCTATCCCCCACGAAAGGTAAATGAGTTGAGTATCCAGGAAAGCACAAAGATTCCTGAAATCTACAAAGACTTTTGATATCCAACTAGAGTTGTTTATTCTCACCTGCGGGAATCTATATTGACCTCTGCAATCCAAGTAGTTAGATACACCTGCAAGCATGAATTTGTCTCAACAGTCAGCAAAGGAATTTCATAATTGTGAAGTAAGTGAATGGAGTAAACAATCCAAAGATTTAGGGCACAGCTAGTGAGCTCATGCTAAAAGTAATCAAAGAGAAACCCAAAATACTGGAATGGTAAACCAGACCAACTGTCAACTCCCTTCATGGAAAGCATGCCTGAACAATTTCTACCTCCCTCATTTTTCTAAAAATGGAGTTAAAATCTATACAGCAGTTTTTGACGGCACATGCCCCAATACCTGGAAGGTTGCATTATTCAACTTGCTTTTCTGTTCAGATGGAACTCCAAAATGTCGACCCTTCAACCCAGTTGATGATACCTCGCCAGCTTTTGTTTTATACAGATGGCACAAAGCCAAGTCCTCAAACTCTCCAAGGTAAAGTTCGTCATGCCAGCTCATTTTATCACAATCTTTCTCATCACATCCAACAGCAAGCAACTCCAATATAAGAAGTCTCTACAAATATCACAAAATACAAAGGTTATGAGTATAAGAGGAATCAAGGACAACAAAACCGGCCAATGACAGCGTTTACCTTCAAAGTCAACTCGAACTGGAACATCTCCACGAGCTCCTGAGCAAGATTCTCTGCGTTCGTTCATTTTCATATCATGATTATCAGTGAACGTACAAAGATATACAACAAGAACAGTCCCAAATTGCGAGAAATATAATTTTGTTGAAGTCTAGGGCAAATGTAGTATGAATTCCTCACCAAAACTTTTAGAGATTGAATTTAATTTTCTACGAGTCAACAACACCGTCCACAATACTAGTACACACATTCCAGATCATAGTATCTGATAATAAAAGCATGGGTAAATCCTAGAGTACCACTAACACTCTTTAACCGCATGTACAAGTTATAACATGGCTCAACACCTGTCTGTGACATGTAGCATTGGACTAAGAAACTCTGAAAAACCTACTAAGATGTAACTGTAACTAGATATCCCGTGAAGGGCTTCCTATAATTAGTTTGCTTTGAAATAATAAACAAAATGTCCATTAGCTTACCAGAGAAGGGGACTGACAAAAAGGTAAAGACTGGGATTCCACCACCATCTCCATTATCATTTTTGTCAGCTGGAGTGTTTGAAAATTTCATAATATGGCTATCAGTTGCTTGATTCCTATAACATCTCATTGATTCATGGGCATTCACCATTTGACTGACTGCAGCCACCTAAAGCAAGTAAGTTGGTACAGTATCAACTTAACAAAAACCACGTCACTTCTCTCGAAGTTATACCATTCGCACATTTTGGAAGTTTATCAATTAATTTTCACCCTCTTCATTTAAGGAGACATCAAAAAGCAAACATGCGTTGCAAGCAAAGTAATTGTATTAACCAGATGTATAGAGGATCCATGAGACTCCCATAGCATCCCATTCCAAGGAATGAAATGAACACATAACAGCATTTCTTTCCAACAACAGCAAAAGCTGAAGAAATTAAGCAGTACACGTACCAAGCTCGCATAGGATGACAAGAGCTTGCACCGATGCGAATCCTGGAGCATTACAAAATACTCGTGAATAACAATTACTGGAGCATTATTACAACACTCGTGAACAATTCTGCCTTCTTTTTCCTGCTTTTTCATGCAAATACGAATAAGGGTGATGGCTGAACGCCACATCTTTCCACGGTACCATACAGGATACGAAAAACATGAAATAAAGTTTTCAAAATGCTTGTAATAAGCCTAAAGTGTGTCCATGGATCATAAGCACATTATTTACCCAGGACTGGAACTACTGCAGATAAAAAAAAAAACAATTAGCTAACCAACTAGCCTGATCCCAAATAGGATTAAAGGTCCTCGATTGAGAACAGCTTGAATCAGAGTAATCGGATGATCCACAAGGCAACAAATTCATGACAAGATCCATCGGGAGAGCAATTAACAATGACATAAGGATTTATATTACCTGCTGCTTAGATAATTTCTGACAAGCTTTGGGTCTAATGTCAGCCAAATCTTTCAAAACACCCAGCTCCATGGAAATCATACACCTAAAATTAATTTTTAAACCAGAAAACACTACACTCAAACGCCAAAACACAAACGAATACAGTTAGAAAGGCCTGATCATCGACAAACCAACCTCTGGGAGAGATAAGCATTCACCAAAGCAGTAGCGTGTGCTCTTCCAGAATCTGAAGCGGACCCCCATTTCTGCTTGCCTGACACCAAATTTGACCACTGGTTTCTCAAATTCCGCTGCGCCGCCGGCCTCCACAACCTCAAAACCGAAGAAGAATAATCCGCTTTCCTCGTGGAAGAGGGAGAAACCGATTGATCCGGTGAGGATCCCGGTCGATCCCCACTCTCCGTCGACATCGCAAAACGGCGGCGCAGATAGGCTTTCGGCTGGGCGGACTCCCGCGGGTTTCAAGGGCGCGGCTTTGGGTTTTTAATGGGCCTAAAACAGGCCCAACTTCACCTTAAGACTTGTGGGTTGTGTGTTCGCGTCTTCCTAATTGATTAAGTCGTTATCTGACTAATTGCTCCTTACAAGATCCTATTCGTAAAATAGGGCGACTTCCTTTTTCCAGATGAAAGCATTTTCAGAGTGTTACAATCTTATTGAAAGGGAGATTGTGCCTTTGATATGGATGTTAGGAGGTGCTTTCTAGCATCCCATGACCTTGTTCTGCTTAAGATTCGTCTTCACAGGGACGGTCCCGTCGTTCCCTGCCAGCGCGTGGTACTTGTCCTTGCGTGTGAAACTGGTACATTCATAGGAAAGTGTTGCCGCGATCATCCTTTGGATGTAGTTCGCCACCTCGTGGCTCGACTTCCCAGCGCTGCAGGTGAGCTCCATGGGGATCTTATTTAGGAAGGTCACCTCGTACGCAGGGCTCGGGTTCATGAAGAAGTAGAAAGGGTCCATCCCTTTCCATCCTCGAGCCGTGGTTCCATGGAACGTGCTCATCCGGTTGACCATCGCCACCGGGACCAAGTGGTCAGTGAGTTCAGCGAACAGTGCGGAGAACCTTAGGAGGAATGGCTCGCGGCAGGTGGTCCCCTCTGGGCAGATCACGAGGTCGCCCTCCTCTAGGAGCTTCTTGATCATGGCTGCGTCTGTGGCACGGTCTCGGGTCAGGCGGACGGTCTTGATGGGTGATATTATCTCGGATAGCCTGGAGACAGAGTAGGTCACAGCTGGGATGGGACGCCTGAGGGCGGTGGAGAGGAAGATGGGATCCAGGAGGGTGCGATGGGAGCAAATGAAGAGGACTCCCGTGGTGCCGGTGGATTTCTTGGGTGGAGGAGGTGGGTTGCCCTTGACGTAAACACGAACGCCGAGCGACCAGAAGGCATAGTACACGATGGGCATGGGGAGGAGGGATCCAGCAGCAATCCTAAGGCACGCGAGGAGGAAGCCAATTGGGATCCAGACGATGGTGAGCAACGCGAGCAGCGGGGTCGGCTTCTGGACTAGCCGACCATCATGGAAAACTATGGGCTTCGGCAGCTTATCGCTCGTAACTGCCTTCACGTCGGGCGTAGCTGGTGGCACCATGAATCCCTCCTGCAATGAAAACAACGCATAAGACGAGCTCATCCTCGGGTTTCCCGTTCTAGAAGACAAACCGCCGCCATACCTTGCACAAGGCCATGAAGGGCTCATCAGTATGCCGGTCCCCGAGGCCAATCTCGGGCCTATCCTCCCCAAAGGTTTTAATTAGAGCATCTGCTTTCTTCTTTCCGACAATCACCCCAGGATGCCTCACGAACCCCGTTGCCCTCCCTTTGTAGACAGCTATCTCCGTCCCTAAGACCAAATCTGCCCCGAGATAATCCTTGAGTGACGCCTCAACCATGATCCTGGGGTTCGCTGTCAGAACGCATCTCCTCCTGCAGGCAGAGAACACCCTCCAAGACTCAGGGTGGATGTCCCCCAAGTAGAACTTGGGGAGCACCGCTCTGGCCACGGACTCTATGTTGGACACCTTCATCCCCGCAAAAGTTGCGAATATGAGGACTTGAATCCCCGCCGACTCGGAAAAAAAGTAATAAAGCAGTCCTGCCAATGGTGAGACCAGCAGCAAGAAGAGGAGGCGTAACACACCCCCAACCTCGAAGGCGACCAGAGCAAAGTAAGGGAAGGAGCTTCGTCCCCTGAGGAGGGTCCCGTCGAGGTCTGCGACTACGGTGTGGTTCTCCCTACCGAGAGACGAGCAGGTCTCCACCGCAGGGAACGCAGATGCAGTCATCCTCAAATCTTAATTACTATATTTTCTTTTTTCTCTTAAATTTAACAGAACGAACTCGGAACAGTTTATATATACGCGTAAGAAACGGTCAGGCTAAGAAAACAATGAGGTAATATTAGTCCTGACATGATATCGTGTGATTAGTCCAAAGCTTGGTTTCCATCGGTATTGCAGGAGGGAGCAAAACACCGAACAGGATCGGGAGAGATGGGGTCTGGCCACCCCTCTTCGTGTTCATCGTCATTTTGGGTCGTGTCTGGGTCACCTTTTTGGTTCCGGCCATTTCGGGGATGTCGCTCTCCGTCGCTTTTCACTTGAGGGAATATTGCCTTGTTTTCTACAGGGGGGAAACTCCAGTGTTTCACTTTCATGGGTTTTAACTGTGGATTTGTCCGGAGCTGTTGACGGAAGCTGGTTCCGAGGAGGAGTTCGTAGGTCGATCTTGCGAAGGACACTCTCCCCGTATGAACATCTTGTGAGCGGCTGCTGATCGTTTACCCCGAACGCCCATAAAACCAGAACAGGATGCTGATTGCTATTGCTATGAAATAAATCTCAAAATCCCTATAGCTAAGAAAATTATGGTGGAAAACAAAAGTAAAAATTACATTAACATAGATAATACTTTTACGTCGGTGGCTTTGTACGTTTATAATATTGTACCTTTGTAAATCAGGCTACGTATTGTTGCCTTCGAAGTTTATTTACTTTGGTGTGCGGAATACATCTCCCTGTAGTTTACATTTATTGAACTGGTGAAAGAAAATTACAACCGATCTTTTGTGAATACGAGTAAAAATCAAGTCCTTTGCCAAAGGCAGGCCTAATAGATTTTAATAATCTACTAGCACAGTGCAGTTTCTTGGAAAAACAATTTGTGAAATATGATTCAAACCGCTAATTCGATGTTTCCAAACTTTGAATTAAAAAAAAAGTACCCTTTTTGAGATAACGATTTAGGCTAAAAATTGGAAAAATCACTTGAAAAGTTTTTTGGATTTTTGGGTCAAAGTTTTAAAACAGCAACTTTTCTTAAAAGATGTCAAATAACAATGACTTTCCTTAAAAGAACTATGTCAAATAACTATTTTGACCAACAATACAATTTCTCATGTCGTTTGCAACAACCATTTTAATTTAGGTCACGGTCCTAAATAATAATTTTTTTGCAAATTCAAAGTCGTTATTTAAAACGACGACTTAAAGACGATATTAAAGTAATTATGAAAATTCGAACAGTATTTGAAGATGTTTTGAAGTACAAACATCGTGTCATCTGGGCGCTTATAGTTGCTGGCATGTGTAAGAGTAGGCCTGGTTCCATTTTGAGCTTACACTGATACTGTAAACGTTTTATGCACTATCATGATAACACAAAATCATCAAATAAAATTATCTGAGTCGTGAGAGTTTTACTGGAACTTTTTGTTTCTGGTCACCAGCATTCTTTATGGACCCATTTTGTGAAGTTCAATTATTGTAGAATGTTCATCCCTAATCTTAGACCTAATCACGCAGGCCAACATATCCATCAGCCAAACATAAACACGCTGTAGTGCCGACACAAGCTGCCTTTAACTTAACATAGATCCCCACGGCTAATGAAAAACTAAGATAATGAAGCATTCATCTAACTTATCAACCGAAAAGTTGCACGAGAGGATACTTGGCAAAAAAGCAGAGTCCCTCCCTCGTTATGGGAAACAATGTTACAGATCAAGGGAATCCTCAAATTGCGAGGAGTAAACAGAATACAGAGAGGCACACGTTAGAAGGATTTAGACATGTGAGCATGGTTGAAGACCTCACAATAATAATAAAACAAGAACCCATTCGCCCCATCAGACTCGGGAATTCGGAGCAAGGAGGGGGTCGGACAAGCTAGAGCAGCAGACCAAGGCGATCAGAAGCAATAAGGCTGGACCACTGAGAGAGAGTAGCAGTCAGTCAACGTATCTCATTTCGCAACAGCCACAAACACCAAATGTGCCTGAACGCCACCTGCATCCATCCTGCCAGAACCCTACTTCTTCGAGGATTTCTTCTTTCCTGAAGCCGCCAACGCAGACACTGGCTTCTGCGGATGCTCCCTGGAGAACTCCTCGGCCACACTCGGCTCCAACCACTTAAGAGGGTGGCGATCGAAGAGCGGCCAGTTAGGGACGGAGATCAGGGCCGCGAGGACAACGCTTCCGGCAAATATCAGCATCATAAGGCGGAAGGAGTCGACCATGAAGCCGGTGAGGTACGCGGCCACGGCGAATGTCAGGAGCATAACCTGCATCAACTGCTCCGACAGCCTTTGGCCTTGCCAATCCATGTCTCTCCAAACAAAAGAACCACAAACTCCGATCAACGTGAAAATCTACGCAGGAAAACGTGGAGGTCGAACAGATTACCGCTCGGTCGCGTGGGATTCAAAGTGGACGAGGAGGGAGTAATGCGATCGATGTCGACGCCAACAATGCGCTGCTCCCCCAAGCAAGAATTGGTAAAAATTAAAATAAAAAAATACCCCTTTTGCCCGTCCGTCCTTGTCTTTAGCGTTTCCCAATGCGTCTTTTCCCCATGCTGAATGGTTTATTAACGAAATTGCCACGACGAGGGCGGGAATGGAATGAGCTTTCTATCGGATTCATCAAGAGTAAATCTGATTCCAGAAATAGTTAAAATGCGAGAGATTCCCTATTGGAGACTAACTGCTCTGATGAACTTAATCAGAATATTGGTGTTTTGAAAATGGGGGGAAATAAAGTAGGCCTTCCGGGATAACGGAAACTCTTCTTCTGTTAAATATACCAAAGGTTTGTGTCCACCCAACCACGGCAATGCCACTTGGTTACTCCCAAAAAAAAAAATGCCTAGGATGAAGCACCACTGCGCAAGGCTTGTGACCTCTTGGATTTGCTCGTTGCCAGCTGCTGAGTCTCAGGCTGCAGATAGTTTTAGAGAAAGGAGAACATTGGCTAAGAGGGGTATGACAAGGTTTAAGAAGTCAGGTCGTCCTGAGAAAATTGCAGAGACGTACCTCTTTCCTCACAGCTTCTTCCTTCTCCGACAGGATGAGCTCGATGTGGCATGGGGAAGACATGTAAGCTGTAGTAAAAAAAGGTCAAGGGGATGCATCAGATTGCTGCAGAATATTGTTTAGCAAAGAGTATGCTAACATGAAAACATGACAACTCACGGTTGATTCTTCCATGCGCACGGTAGGTCCTACGTCTCTGCTTCTGGGCTTGGTTCACCTGGATGTGAGAGATGTAAAGTGTATCGACATCCAAACCTTTCACCTATTCCATAAAAATCCATCGACATCAGTACATCAATAGCAGCCACTGAACCATCGATTCACAGAAAAGAAGACCCTGTACTTCGGCATTGCTCTCAGCATTCTTGAGTAAATCGAGAATGAATCCTGCAGATTTCACAGGCCAGCGCCCTTGGCCGTTGGAATGCCTGTTCTTAGCCTGAGCAGTTCGCCCAACACCTCTACAAAACCGTCTGAAGGGAATTGCTTGTTTGTGGGCCAGAACATCCTCCAAGTATCTCTTTGCCTTTGCCAGAGGCAACTTCCGTATTGCGAATGCTGTTTCCCGGGTATTCTACAAAACAATTAAAAAGGAGAAAAGGTAAACAAATTATCCGATAGCTTTTTCAGTACGAAAAAGAGAGACACATCATTCCCAAAGAACCAACACAAAACAAATCACAGGCCAATCCAGGAGATGTACAGTCTAATTGATGGTACTGAAAATAACCACATTAATCCCAAAGAAAGAATCAATAACCAAACACTTGTGCCACCATTTATTGAACCTTCAGTCACGATAGAGTCCACAGGTTCACCCAAGAACAGTGAAATTTTTAGTCCTGAAGGTTACGAACGCCCCATCCATAATGTCAGATAAGGCTCTGCTTTTTTTCTTCAGAGAAACTCCCATTATTAAAATCCATAAATTTCTAATCCACAAACAGTTTGTCAAAAAGACGAGTTGCCAAACATTTCAAATGTGACACCATTTACAGGCCAATCCAGGAAAAATTACAGCTAACTGATGGAACTTAAAACAACGAAATTAATCACAATTAAAAAGTGGGTCAATCCACCATCCCCAAAGGAAGAATCAGTAACCAAAGACTTGTGTCACCATTTATTGAACCTTCAGGCACAAATAGAGTCCACAGGTTCACCCAAGAACGGTGAAATTATTATTCCTGAAGGTTACGAAAGTCCCATCCATGATGTCAGATGAGGCCCTGCTTTTTTTATTCAGGAACTTCCCCTTTATTAAAAACCATAAACTTATAATCCACTAACAAGTTTTATCAATCAAACAATTACCCAGTATTTCATAACGAGACACCTTTTTTCGAACATCCACCCACAAAATTCAGCGGGAAATTCACCCAATAACAGTGCACAAATTTCATTTCCCAAAAGTATTAGAGAGCACCGTCCACAACAAACAGTTACGAATCCAGGATTTGTTCATCAGGTATTAGCTATAATGCCACACCAAACAAATCGGCCTTCGTCATTTCGACAAACTAAAGCCACGGAAGAATCTCAAAAAAAAAAAACAAGCCGATATTTATCCATTATCATACCTTGAAATGGACTCGAAGGTCAGAGCCCCTAGCCTTACAAGCTGAGAAAAAAAACACATCAAACCATCAGACCTTAAGTAAACAACAATCACGCAAATCAAGCGAGATATTAGGTTCTGAAGCTGCTCATCGACAACATACACTTGGTAGGATTATCAGGTTCCCTCGAGTACTTCACCTGCAGCACAACAACAGATCGCGATATCAAAACAAGGATACCGACCAATATTACAGCGCCTACATACTGATATCAGCCCACGATGGAGATTGCTCGGGGGAGTAGCTTTTTACCATGGCGAGAGGGGGGGGGGGGGCGGCGGCTGTTGGTGGGCTGAGTTAGGGTTAGGCAGCGCTGAGTTGGTCACCTATTTATAAATAAACCAGGCCAACGCTGAACACAGAGCAGGGGGATGGAGAGCCCAAGTACGTCGACATTCCATTGGAAATCCGCAAGATTAGCAAGATGAGCCGGGCCTGCGGAAAGCCTCGGGTGAGCCCATTATCCTTATAAAGTCACCGTCAAGTGGCCCCGGGATATAAAAAACTATTACGAAACTTTTTGTTTCGTAAAAAACTTAGTTTGTTATACGATTTTGTCATTAACTTTTATTTTTATATTGATTTTGGCCAATCTTGGATTTTACCATAAGAAAACCAAACAGGCCTTAATCTATAAATTTCAATTATCGACAAAAAAGTAAAAAAAATTGGTAATAATATTGAAACATTTAATGTGTTTTTTATGATAGGATTTTAATAGTTAAATTAAATAAGTTGGAAGTCGAAGTTGGACTGTAGTTATTGATTCTGTTAAGAATCTGTAAAATAGATGAAGGGCGAATGATGGCTTTGCAAGACGATGCAAAAAGAGGTTTGAACTCAACTACTATCGAAGAAATGTTAGACAATATTAAGGCATTGTTTGGTTTTCCACAGTAAAATCCAAGATTGACTATAAAAAATTACAACCCTAAAGATAATGATAATAAAAAAAATTTTTGACTTAGAGCATAGTTTATAATATTATCGTATATTTTGCCTTTTAATTTTTATCCATAAAAATATTTCGTGTAAAATGATAATTAATATGAAAATTTTACGAATAATGCTTTGAATTCGAATTATGTATATCACAAAATAATTTCTTGAATCCGAATTATGAAAATTGTAAAATAAAATCTTGAATTCGAAATTTAGAAAGTCAAGTTACATGAAATCGGTTTGTGAAGAGTTCCGATGGAAAAATGGTGAAACGAGTTCCCTGCGGGAGTGTTGAACTCCGGCTTTAGAAGCAAGTTACCCACTCGTTTTTGAAATAATCTTCCGACTAACAATGAGGGATTCACAAATAACTTCCACCATTGCCAAATTCAGGGCAAATGAGAAGGTTTTATTTGATGAAAA
The DNA here is from genome assembly GCA_029817715.1 of Melastoma dodecandrum. Classification (NCBI taxonomy): domain Eukaryota; kingdom Viridiplantae; phylum Streptophyta; class Magnoliopsida; order Myrtales; family Melastomataceae; genus Melastoma; species Melastoma dodecandrum. The sequence continues at coordinate 5,994,854 of JARUPY010000472.1, read as the reverse complement.
AAGGAGACGTGCCGGTCTGAACTCATGCGGCAGCGATCGATGTACACAAAAAGGGGTAAAAATCAAAGGAAGCACATTTGCCTACTCCGCAGGGTTGAAAGGTTCATGATCATGCAGTCTCAATGGTGTGGGAACTAGAATAAGTAGCTGGACATAAAGCTGGAATAGGCGGTTACGTCTGCCCATTCGGGGAAAAGGCCCTTGAGCTTTGCAGCTGCGTCAGTTAGGTGTTGGTCGATCACAGCAACATCTACCCGTAATTTCCCGGAATTGTTGGCCTGAAATTACAGTACAAGAGACGTCTATCCTTAGCGGATGCTGAGTGTATTGTATGACCGTGGGCAAGAGGCAAAAACAGTCAGTCGTGGGGAGAAGACATGGCATCTTGATTGGTAGAATGGTGTTCTATTCTAACACTGATATGTATGCAAACAGATTGTCAAATCCTAGTGTCCTGAGATGATTAATAAGGAATCATTACCTCCAGCCAGAAAGTCCAATTCTCGTCGCTATATCCACTTAGTCTACATATGTAGGACAGAGGGCCACCATCAGCTGTTTCGGGGGCTGTAACCAAATAGAAAAGAAATTTTTGCCACCAGCCAAGGATAATTCCCCCTATTAAAAGCTGCTGTGTGGATTGACGTGTTTGTTACCTGGAATGGTCCCATCTGCAAACGACCAGCCTGACAATGGACCAGTAACATTGAGCACTGCAACCCATACCTCCTTCAGAGAACTGACAAGGAGACAAAGACAAATGAGAGTTTCATTATCATTGGCATGTCACTAAATCATCCAACAATGACAATAATAATCAAAGTTTGCCATTAGCATGATCGAGAAAATGGTTCCTCAAAAGCACCGAATATATGGATCCAGCTGCTGAATTTATTTCAAGAATGTCTATATGTTGAGTTTCGTTGCTTCCCAACCATACTCACCCCAGGGAAAGTTCCAAGTGAACTCTGCGGGTATTTAAGCCAGAAGTCTGCGGCTTGTAAGGAGACAAAACAGGGAAACTTTGATGTTGCTTCAAAATTCCCTCACTTTCAGCTGGGAACGTCAAGGTTTTCGAGAACAAGAATGCTACAGGAAAAAGTCCCTGCAAAGAAGGAGAAGAACCCTCAGTTCTGATCCTAAAAAGAATAAGACGACTTAAAATTACATAAGCCTGACTGAGATGATGCAACAAAAACAATGTACAGTATTTTCCTAAACAAGGTATGTCCCTATATTTGTCAAAGAACAAATGACGCAGACAAAGAATACATAGCCAAATACAACACTCCAACAAAATATGTCTTTTCCAACATTTAGATCCAACCGTGTATCTCTTCAGATTGTTTACATGAATATTGGCCAACAAAACTATTTTGTAAATTTTCAGCACAGAAACTTTGGTTGCTTTCCCTCAATAACACAAAAATTAAAAAAGAAATCAAGAGCTTAGCTAAAACGATTCCCTCAAACAGCTCTAGATCGATGCAGTAGCATTCTAATTTTACAAGACTGAAACTTTGATAGTCTAAATGATTAAATATCCACGACAGCACACATGGATTGGTAATTTTGAGGAAATGTTTGGCCAACGCATTTGACGTGGAGATCAATGACCAAGCAATTTGCACACACTGGCATCCATAACCTTACACCAGTATTGATTTCCAGGATAAGCAACTAAGCTGGAGCGTCACATCAGATTCAACTTGTGGATCTTAGTAAATGAAAGCACCCGTCCTATGCTTAGATATTGACTATTGGATTAGTGAAAATCACTTACCATCCAAGTTTGTCTACTCAATAAATTACCAGCATCGAGAGAATAATCCAAAGTAATCTGCAATTTGTCTGCCACTACAGGAGAATGCCGGAAAAGAAAAGGCAAGTCATTCGAATCCACAACGGCAAAATCATAACTGGACTGAACTAACTGGTTACCACCTACGAAATACATATAAATTCAACACAAACAAAATGTCAGAAACTCTTTTAATGCAGCTGTTGTCACACTGTAACACCTCTCGAATAAATCAAAGTTCAATTCACAATCACAGTTCTCAGTACCTTCAGTTACATATGTATTCTGTAACACAACCCGCTTCGGAGCATCCTTGCTATATGGGAAAAACTGGGATGACAATGCCATAGTGACCACCGTAAGATGCAATAAGAATTGCAGAATGGAAGATTTTGCTAACCAACGGCCACAAACAGGGATCAGAGGTCCCATACACCACCCAGTACCAACACCAATTAGTGCCGCCACTATGATATCAGGGATGAAAAACCCTGCAAAAATATGTTTGATGGATTATTTTCTTTCTCCTTTTGGAAAAAAGTGGTAGGCATATGAAGCTCTCCGATCTTTTCTCAAGGAATCTAAAACAATACTCATCTAACACTCCTTGTTACATTCAGGATACAAGGGCACTTAAAATTGACACTCGTGATGACAAAACAAGAGTGCAGAAAATGCTTACCATATGGAGGTGGAATCGAGCCCATCATTCCCATTTTCTCAATCAGAAACTGGATAAGAAATCCACTGAAATACACAGAGTATGCAATGCATGGAACCAAAGGCATGACATATATAATTGTGGACCTGAAATAAATTTTGATGAAATAAGAAAATGTCTCATCAACAGGAAAAAGACAAACGGCAAGACAAATATGAAATATATGGGAAGTGAAGATACTACTTGTTTGTTTGAGAGAAAGAGTTGCTGAATATGAATACAACAAAACCAATTGTTATTTCAGATTATTGAAGCACCCAATCTTATCCCTCTGTTATTCATATTTTGTATCTGATTTATAAATCTTTAGCGATAATAAATCACTAGCCAAACCACTGACAAGGAGTGCCTAAAAGAAACGGCAAAACACATTGTATTAAAAGCTGATTGTTATTTTCTTAAATAAAAAACAAGTAACAAAGGATTGGCATAATTTTTTGTTGGGGAAGCTTTACTAGTCAAGAAGACTTGGAACCAAGCAGCATGATATCCGTTGAATGAATTTTGGTTGACAACATCGTGTATATATATATATATAAACAAATATAATGCAAACTTCAAACCATGATAGAGACGTCCAAAAATATAAGAGTAGCTTCCGATGTATTAATACTTTATGATTTCATTAGCAGGAAATAATGATCCACACTGAAATACAGGAAAGTCTAACTAATGTCATGACTACAAGGTATCTATATTGTACGAAATTAGGTAGGATACTCGGAAAGAAGACTCATCTAGAGTAACTCAATAGCAATTCCAAGAAATATTTAGTAGTTCTAAACTGTTACCTGAATGACTGGAAGCCACCAGACTTAGAAGAGACCCATACAATAATCCGAGAAGCAAGCATGAAAGCAGACAGCAGAAAATACAAGAAGCCCCCGCTCAATCCAGCAAAAAGATAAGCCTGCAAGGTTTCAAAAAAAATTAGACGCGAAAAATATAACTTCCGAAGCAGAATGGCAAATGCCAACAGACTTGATGTCCTCAGATGAGAAAATACCATAGTAATGATAGCATAGAAACCAAATGCTCCCCAAAACCTTGCTTCATCCATAAGAACCTGCACCACCATAATCACTTCATTAGTCCGCTGGATAATGGAGGAAGCTCCACGGTTGCTAGTAAATAATGTCATCTCTTGACAGTTTTTTATGAAGGATGCCAAGACCATAGTAGCAGTCTTATGAACACATGCTTGCTGACTTAACTACAAGTGTGGTGATACAAATTGCCATGAAAGACTGCACTCAATTGGAAATTTGAAGTTCTTCATCCACATATTAAGTCCCTTACCAAAAGACAAAGGGTACAGAGCATTAAAGAACCAAACGAATGCCCTACCTCTTTTGACATTTTAGGACCTGAAATTTTTTGAGAGATTCGAAAGGACTTCCAAATCAGCCGTGGCATCAACAAACCAAACACAGAACTGGGGATAAACATGATGAAAGCCAAGTATGGATTGGCAAACCTGCAGAGACATCATGCATGCTTTGAAATGCATAGTGACATGGATACAAGGGAATTGCCAATAATATAAAAAAGATAGAGACTATTCTTTGTGTAACTAGGTGTGAAGAGAAGAGAGAAGCTCATTGAATAGAACCTACCAGTTCATTGCCGTTTCCGTAAACATCAACCTCAATATAGAGAATACAACTGGGAAAATGACAGCAAGTATGATCCCCACAGCATGGAGTAAAATTCCTGTTAGAAATGAAATAGTCTATAAAACATTTGGTAGGAGTGAAGGAAAAAAGAAATTACACTTAAATCATGCCAAACTTATTCAATCCCTCACCTTTCATAATATCCCAGAAAATTGCAAACGGTGAACCATAATTGGCTCTTAATAAAGGCAGAAGAAAGGGCAAAATAATGAGGATGGCAAGGGGAATAGAGTGAAGCACAATGGCCACTCTTCTTGGATAATATACCTAGAATAAGATTTGATAGTACACAAACTACTTAGACTAGTCTTCCGCGAAAACAAAAAAAATAGCCACGTAAAGTTAAATGTTCTAAAAGGACAAACATACCATAAACCATGAAAAATAGTCAAAGAACACAGCTCGATCTGATGAAGAGACATTATTAGCCGTTTCCAAGGCTTTTCTCTGCCAGGAGTTTTTCAACAAGGAAGAATTTGTGAAGCCCTTGACCAAGCTAAGCAAGTTGTCGCCACGAACTTGGATACTTCCCGGTCTGATCTAATGTATTCCATTCATGAACCAAATTGGAAATTCAAGTCAACAGGAATTTAAAGAATATCACATCAGTTATAAGTACTAAGGGTGATGCGTACAATAGTCTATCCACAGTGTCATAGGATGTGTGGTAGAAGTAACCACCCAATAGGAAGATAATATCTAAGCCGGGGATATTGCCATAGTCCTCAGAAAACATTCTGTAATCAGTATCTCCAGGGATGACGGGAAAAACATCCTGAGGATCATAGATGATCAATCCAATTATTAGTATGTGAGCCAGAGTGAACTGTCTGGAAAATACAGAAAATAGAACCAATCTTATTATGATCATACTTGGTAATGAGATTCTTACCACAAACCCATTTCACAGTCATCAAAATTTCAATAATAGAAGAAAACTAAGAAAATGTGGTGAACTAGAAACCTGAGCAGCACTATGGGCCATGGGGTACACAGCTGACTCGGCATAAACAGTGGAGGGCCATGAGCCAGGTCCAGATTGGCAGACTAAATCTATTGAGGTCAATGAGAGGAGAAATCAACAAGATATGCCATAAAGTAAAAAAAAAAAAAGTAAAACGTCATCTGAAAAATCAATGTTCTTAGTAGACTGAACCTATAGTTTAGCTTCAGAACGCTATACCATTTCCACACAATTCACTAAGCTACAACATCATGCTTTGAAATGTTAAATATTTCTTAAATTACAGAAATAGCTAACACAGTACATAGAGAAAACTAATTTCTTTATCTAACCTGCAGAATCTAATTAAACAATTGAAAGAAATTGACAAGTCTGGAAATCCTAGACACAACAATATATATAAGAGTAATATGTTTCACATATTTGTATCAAGTCACCTGGTCCACCGGTCCCAGATGCTTCCACATTGATAGCAGCTCCAATTGAATCCCGCCATTTGTTTGTCTTCATAAAGCCATGTGCACCCTGTAATTCAAATACTTGCCACATGTGATTTGACCTATCACCATTACTTCAAGAAAGAGCAAAAGAAATTATGAACTTACTGAATATCTGTGCAGGGAAGAAATAATTTCAAATAGATAATTAAATAATCGTGGACCGACAGCAACACTGATTGAACATTCTTGTTAACATATTGCAGTTACCTAGAATCACCACTTGCTGCCCAAACAAGATTATTTTCCTCATTTTAACCTATATTAATTTGTCGACCTGATTTTCCATTTCAACCACATGAAAAAACGTGTCTACCACATATGTAGAGGCAGAGAGACGGATAATATAGCTTTTTAGCAGTTTATGCAGACATGGCCAGGTCAGTCACAACATTGAAAGTGATTAGTTTACTGGTGTATCACAACTCTATGAGATAGCAGAATTATGCAAGGCCTTATTGGCTATGTCAAGTATGAGGATTATCCATTATTTTCTCAAGGAAATCGCTATTGCAACTGCAAATTTGAAGTCCATAATTCTGTTCCATGAGAGTCACTTTGGTAGCTAAACTCGAAAAGCAAAAATGTTATCCAAACGGATAGATACCATGAAGAAATCTCTACAGATCGCTTCTGCAAATTTCATCCACCAGATAGGTCATTGTTAAGTTTGATATTTAGAATTCACTGCAGGGTGAAGGAGGATTTTCTCTTCTTCTGATACATCTGCCGAATAGATGTATCAAACTTGAAAAGGTACACACTGCTACCTTAATTTGGGAGATATATTCTTCTGACCCAAAGGGAAAAAGAAGCAATACATGCAAAAGAGGAGGATAAAACAGGGAAAGCAAAAATGTCCAAATTTCATATATCCATGTCACTGGTGCTGCCATTAGGAGGGGTAAAGGGGAGAATTTGGATGGAAAATCACGAATTTTGTTTTAGAAATCCTGAAAAGTAGAATTTATTTCATAACTTGCTATCCCTTGTATACAGGCAGAGCATAAGATCTCTTCTCCCCTTATGATTTCTTTAAAAATATATATATAATTTGATGGGTATAAATGATTGGAAAACTTTAATGACAACAGGAGAATAGATATGATGAATTTTCATGGTTTTGACCGAACATTCTATGGAGAGGCAAGCCTATGTTAATTGATTGGTAAAGTCATACTGTCGGTACACCAGGGCGAGATCAGAAGAAACAGAACCAAAAAGTAAAAGTGAGAATTATAATCAGCCTGCAAGGCCCTTGACTTCAAAGCATTAAAACAACCTTTGATTTCTTGAGACCCTTGGACTACTAAACTCCAAGTAACTACCCTAAAAAATAAACTAGTACAACATTAACTAACAAAATATCACCCTTGTTCCCCTAAATTAAAAGCTATGCTGGCAAATGGAACGTGCCTAAGAAACAAAAACAAAGCCACACTCAATCATTTAATTTATTTTTTGAACAAGCTACATAATTTTAGGCTAGAGATCATCAATACTTACAAGCATGAACAACTCTTCCGCGCCATTAAAGAGAAATATAATTGGTTTAGGAGGTGCCCATCCAGAGTCAACAGTAAGTCTTGCAAGTTCCAACATGGATGCTGAAAAAAGCGAAGTACAGTTTAATTTACTGACTTTCAACAACTTTCTTAGAACAAAGACTTATGCTTACCAATGCATGAACCGCAGTCACCAGCACCTGGGGAACCGAGTGGACTGTCGAAATGACCATTCACTAAAACTGATGGCTCAGAGTCACTGGAATCTGCAGATGATATCCTGAAAGAGTTTGGAACCAGACAAAAACGAAAACATAAACAGTCCCATTCCAATAATTTTTTCTTCGACTTGCTCATTTTGATTTTTAAAAATCTACACAGTTATGTAAAGTTTTATATCAGTCACGACACACTGGTATAGCAAGAAGGGCGACAAAATAAATTACAAGACTAAAAAAGAAGGATGGCATATAGCAAAACTCCATCTTCAACCAAAACAGGGAGCACATGCATTGCGTCCATATCTCACAATTGAAAATAACAGTGAAACCTAAGAAATTCATTTCAACAGAAAGGGGCACCTGGCAACAATATTGGTGTGGTTCCTGTATCCAAATGAAATACTATGGCCCAGAAATATCATATTGAACGACCCAGCAACCACAGATTCCTCGATTTCAATCCTGTCATAAAACATCATTGCGCGCAATCATGTAACGAAGCAGCAGCAACAACAAACCCCATTCAAATTAAATGGCGCATACTTCAGTTCAGGCCCGGCTCGATCCCTAAGCAACTCCAACTGTGACTTAATATACCAGGCAGCCTTGCGAATCCCCACGCTCCCTTCCTACATTAGACATTTCGAAGAAGGATCAACACTCAGACAAACGAAAACGTCCTCAATTCCTTTCCCAGGCAAGAGCTCCCCATCCAAACCTGACGGTTGCCGATGTCGTGTGCAAGAACCCTGACGTGATCAACTGCGCGGGCTTCGGAGAAGCGGTCGAGGGGGGCGTCGGGGCCGAGAGGGCGGACGAACCCCATGTGGAGGACGGAGTAGGCAACCAGGGACATGAGGGCGTACATGCACGCGAGGCCGGCCAACAACTTGAACCCGTTAAGGTCGCCGTCTCCAAACCTCCATAACCGCCATGCCATCCTCGTCCACGCCGACGGCACGGGTGAGGGGGACGATGATGACTAAGAAAAGAGAAGTACGAGGAAGACGAGTTTGAGGAAACCCCTGTTCTATTGCGGCAAATAAATGACTATATAATAAGTGAGCGACATGTTCTATATAATACTCCGGCAAAATGGCCTCAATTTTAGTCATAAATCTATTTTGTAATTATTTTAGTTTATTATATAATTTTATCATCAACTTTCACTTTTATATTAATTTTGACCAATCTTAAATTTTTTTCGAGAAAGCCAAACAATGTCTTAATATAGTCTGACCCGTCTCTTGTAATAGTATATTTCCAAACTCTTATTCATTAGCCTTATAATTCACTTTATTCGCAGTAATGACCTCTCAATAAAGCAATCATCCGACTTTCATCAATTTTGTGTATGCAACTGTCATTCAACTCCCGCCGCCAACACGCTTCATTTCATACGAGAGATTTAATATTATTTATTATTTAAAAAAAAAAAATTTAGTCAATAAATGAAAATTACATCTTAAAACTCGTTTGACTTTCGCGAGATAAAATTTAAGATTAATCAAAATTAAAGTAGAAATAAAAGTTGATGTTAAAATTATACAACAAACTAAATTAAAGATAAAATAGAAAATTGGCTCAAAATTGAGGCATCGATATTTTACCTAATATTTTTATAAAAAATCAAGACTTAATTAAATGTTATATTTACTTTTAAAAAATTATAAAAATGACTCCCTCGAACGAATTGAGAACATTTTAAAAATTATTATCATATTTCATAAAATATTTTTTTATTAACTTTATTTTATAATATATCTCGAGAACAGACAATAAATTAATAAAATAATACTAAACATATCGGTTTTTAATTTTTATAATTATTTTTATTATCTTAGGTTTGTCTTAATTATATTATGACTTAAAAAAATATTTTACAAAATAAAACATTATTATTAAAATTGATAAATAATTTAAAAAATCGAATTTATTTTTTAACGAACAACTCAATATTTCAAAAATCTGAGCTCAAATCTCGTTACTTTTTTTCATTAACTAAATTTTTTATTTTTCGAAATATTTTCTCGTATTAAACTTTACTCCATCATCACTCCCCGTCTCTGCGGCGTTTGCTTCTCTTTTTACTTCCGTTTCGTTTTCCATTCGCCCCCAAGCCGGAGCACTGAGAGGCAGACGGGGAAGAGAGCTCAGGCCACCGACCAACGACCGGCGGAGGGGGGAAAATGTACACGAAGAAGGCCACTCTCTCCCTGGCCGTCGTCTTCGTTGTCCTCATCGCCTTCTCCCTCTTGTTCGCCACCATCGACCTCCGATCCTCCTCCTCCTTCCTCCCTCCTTCCCGCCGGCTCCCTCCCTGCGTCGCCGCCTCCTCGCCTCCACTCAGTGTCTACATGTACGATCTCCCTCGCAGGTTCAATGTCGGTATGTTCCGCCGGAAGCCTCGCTCCGAGGACGAGGATTCTCCCGTCAACTCCAGGGATCTGCCTCCCTGGCCGAGAAATAGCGGTCTCAAGAGGCAGCACAGCGTTGAGTACTGGATGATGGCCTCGCTTTTGTACGGTGAGGGGGAGGGAGGCAGGGAGGTAGTCAGGGTATCGGATCCGGAGGTTGCTGACGTTTACTTCGTCCCGTTCTTCTCCTCTTTGAGCTTCAACACGCACGGCCATAATATGACTGATCCAGATACAGAGATTGATCGCCATCTGCAGGTTCTTGTTCTGAGTCTTACTTTTAAGCATTGAGTTGGCAGAATGCTTGCTCGGCTGCAGCATAATTGTGTGGTTTGGTTATGTTATTGAGTAGTGAATTGGTTGGATAGATACAGAAAAATGGCGTCTGCTATGTTTTTCTTCGGTTTGCGCTCTTTCCTCGAATTGATACCGTGATAGGGATTGTGAAGGTTCATCTTCATATGAAATTATAGGAATTGCTCGCCCCAACTAGTAGTTCTGGAAAGGGTTGGGTTAGATGAAGTGATAGTGGCAATAACACTTACAATTCATATTTTTCGCTTGAAGTGAGTTATGTTTGATAGTTTTGTTGACGGTGATGCATAATTACTTGTATTTGACAACTTACTGTGAGTACTATGGGGGATCAATCGGTCATTGCTGTTGTGTTTCTGCTTTCTTTTCAACTTATAGATGTGAGATTGAAGGTAATTAAAATTGTGCATACTGTCCACACTTTGCCTTCCATTGTATTTTTTAGTTTACTTATTGTGATCTCGACTTCTTCAAAAAATGTAAGTTGTAAAGAGGAGATGAAGTTAAGTTCTCTGTCACTGGGGGACCTTTGAACTGCTTGTCCTAGAGGTAGAAATTACTCAACGAATTATCATGTATTTGGTCTGGCTGGTTACTGGGACATATTTTCTGATCAGTTGCTTAGTTCTAATTAGATGGAGTGATTTCTTGTGCATGAATCACTTTCTGTCTATGATTAAATGGAAAAGATGATACTCAGACTACCAAATATCAAGTATTAGACTCATCTCACGTTATTATTCAGTTGACTGTTAATGATGCATCTTGATTCTGATTTCAGATCGAACTTATCAAGATCCTACGAAATTCAAAGTATTGGCAGAGGTCTGGTGGCAGAGACCATGTAATTCCTATGACACACCCAAATGCTTTCAGGTTTCTACGGGAGCAGGTGAATGCATCCATTCTTGTCGTTGTAGATTTCGGCCGCTACCCAAAATCTATGTCGAATTTGAAGAAGGATGTGGTCTCTCCATATGTACACGTTGTGGATTCCTTTCTAGATGACTCCACCACAGACCCTTATGGATCTCGGCCTTTGCTACTATTCTTTCGTGGAAGGACAGTTCGGAAAGATGTATGGCTCTCTGAAGCGGACACTGCATTATTTTATGCATTCAGTTGACATTGTATGCCGACTTCTTGTTTGGTATCATCCCCTGATCAGTTCCTTCTGTATCATTTTGACACAGGAGGGCATTATCCGTGCTAAACTAGCCAAAATGTTGACTGGGTATGATGATGTTCACTATGAACGCAGCTATGCAACAACAGAAAGCATTAAAATGGTAAGAAGTGTGATCAAGTACAAGTTTCTTTTCTACGTTAGCTGTCAAGTTGATCCAATTTTCTCTGCTTGGAGTGATGCCTACACTGTTTGGTTTCTGTCTCACAAGTCTTCTTTGGACTTTTGCATTATGTAGATGACAAGAACTTGATAACCACAAAAGAATGTAGTGTCTATCGAATGCAATAATTTGGACCCCAGAATCAGGGCTGTTATGATCTTGGAAGTGTAGTGATTTGGTTTGCATTGCATTTGTTTTAATCTATCAGTGACTTTTTTGGGATGTTGCACTTTTTTCCTTGTGCATTACCTGCTTATTCCTTTCAATGTGATGCGTTTATGTTTGGATGACCGTTGTCATCGATTATGTCTATATTCACTCCTTTTATTCAAACTTTTTACCAGTCCACGCAAGGGATGCGCTCATCAAAATTTTGTTTGCACCCTGCTGGAGACACTCCGTCCTCCTGCCGCCTATTTGATGCAATTGTGAGCCACTGCATCCCTGTCATAGTTAGCGACCAGATCGAGCTCCCTTACGAGGAAGAAATCGACTATTCCCGGTTCTCCATCTTCTTTTCGGTGAAGGAGGCACTTCAGCCCGGTTTCATGGTCAATCAACTCCGGCAATTCCCAAAGGAAAGATGGGTCGAGATGTGGAACGCTCTGAAGAATGTGTCTCGTCACTTTGAATTCCAGTATCCCCCGAAGAAGGAAGATGCGGTCGATATGCTATGGAGGCAGGTGAAGCGCAAGCTCCCGGATATCGCCCTAGGCATACACAGGAGCCAGAGGTTGAAAATTCCAGATTGGTGGAGGCGGAGGAGATAGGGACCTCTGGCTTAAGCCGTACATGCTTGTATATTCCAATCATATAGGACCTCTTTTACCATCACAGATGCCAGAGTTCCCCTTGAAGCAGAGATGTGCGGATGCACACCGACATCGAGAGAGTTGCATCTCTGTGCAACTTGTTCATTCATTCCTTCCCTATTTTTCCTCGAGCAGGAAAGGCTTTTTCCGTTAGCCTCCAAGAGACCGCTGTCAGAGAGTTTCGTGGAATTATGCTGCGAGTGTACTTCTAGGTAGGAATCATTTTCAGAGTTAAAGGAGGAAATTATAGTCAGATCAGATTCTTTAGATCTAGTCTGTGATCGTCCATTTAAATCATCCCCATTCTCAAGCCACATGCGTAGTGCTTATCTTTTGTTTTTTTATTTTATTAATCAATCGACATATTCTTTCCTTTGTCAGGTGGCAAATCCAATCACGTTGGTTTTTTCGATTAAATAGCTAACAGGTCAAAATCGAAGGTATGTTTGAAAATAACGTTGAGAATACAAGTTGTTGTCTCACTTGGCTCAGTTTCTAGACTATATTGGGTTTTCATGGTGCGTGGGATTGAGATCCATGACCGGTAAGCTAGTTGAAACTTGATTTATATTACATAATTTACGACCTTCAAGTAGAGTCTTTCGAATAAAATCTACCTGTCTCGATTCACACCATTATTGAAGATATGTAAATGGATATGATGGGGACTCACCACCTCCCCAGTGATTTCCCATCTGGAAACCATTAAAGGGTAAGCGTCCAGATAACATTACTGCATCAGAGAATGGATCCTAATTTATCACCCAATTCACTGAACCTATAGGAGAAAAGTGGATAGTGAGAACATCTCGAGCACTCGCCTGCATCAGAAGTTGGCTGAAGCCGAAGCAGAAACCACGCATCTCTTCCAGTCCATTGGCGAGCGAGCGGTCTCTTCCTGGGCGGGTAGCTCCGAATGCTCAGAGTGCAGTTTCCAGTTAAGTAGTAATTTGGCCTGCGTACAGAATACTCAAATTCGTTTCAGATATATTCATCCCAAAAGAAGTCATTGGATTCTTGGCATAGCATCCTAGTGACTTTTCGTGTAATGTTGATTGTTTCTCATAATTTGGTAATGCGTCCAAGATTGACTCAAGAAGTGAACAAAAACAATTTGTTGACATGGCAAATAATTTTGGGCATGGGCTTAGAACAGAAACCCAGTAATCCCTCAAGTCACACTTCGAGTCGGCCCAAGATACAGTCGTCTAGGCCGACTCACGACAAGGTCGATTAGGCCGACCCATAACGAAGTCGACTAGGTCGACTTATGAACGGAGCCGACTAGGTCGACTTATGAACGGAGCCGACTAGGTCGACTTATGAACGGAGCCGACTAGGTCGTTGATAGCTAAGTCTACTAGTAGAGTAAAGTCGACGGAATTCTGGATAAGTCGACCAAGTCGGTCGTAGTCCGTACAGACCAGTCAAGTCGACAAGGTTGGAATAAATTTATTTTCAATCACGTTTGTTAAGGATCGTAACTGATCCTAATATCCAGGAACGTGATCCCATATATCAAGGAGGTTGTTGAAACACTCCCACGATATTAGAGATCACGGTCTATAACACGATCTGCAACACGATCTATCTGTTACGTGTTAAACACGTACAAGTCCTCTATAAATAGTAGAGGAATTTTTCAAAACAAAGGGGCGACCATACACAGCCAAAGCACTGAAGCTTGTTCGTCAACCTTAGGAAATTAGATACCTTGACCCGGTTTATAGGTAAACTCCCCTTCCACCGACAGAGTGAGCTCGTAGGGCCTTTGCCGTCAACCTCCCGCCAGCGACACCACCGACGGAGTGAGCTCGTAGGGCCTTCGTCACAGCCTCCCGCCAGCGATCACCACCGACGGAGCGAGTTTCCAAGGCCTTCGTCACAAGTTCTCCGTCGTCACAGGATTCCACATCGTTGTCACCACTTGCCCCCTTTTCATTTTTATGGCTGTAAGCCCTTTTTCTTAATTCGTCAAGATTGTAAGACTTGCATTCTGTTTTCAATAAAATTGTGCATCTTCTTACTGGCGACCACAATCCAATTCCTGTGAGTCCTTTGCCAAATATTTCCGACGTGATCCGTTCTATAGGCGAACACAATTATAACAAATACATGCAGCTCCAATCTTAGCATAATAAGCATGTCGAATACTTGAACTAGCATGTCGGCCGATAGTCCGAACCAGTTCACCTACTCTTGATGTTCACTCCACCCGTCGCTCTCCACGCCAAATTCTCATTAGGACAAATCAATTCATACTTTGTCCCGCCTCATCATTCATTTATCTCACTATCAATTCATTACTTGCATCAATGTCATCTAAATTCAGTGGATCCATAACATCAACGACATTATATTTAGCTTTTAGCTTATAGTTGTACTTGACATAAACCAAATCAAGTAATCGGCGCTTCCTCTTTCTGGTATGAATATACAAAGAAAAAAAATATCAATATTTTATTTGAAAAAAAAAGAAGAATTGATGTCGAGCCCTTCTTTTGGCGGAGAGCTCACAACTGGCTGCGCCGTGCACGCGGAGGGTAATGGGCTGGCCTAATACCACTTGTTACGGGAAGGCCCAACTCAAAAGCTAGCTCAATGGTTGAGACTGTCCAGCGACACTTGTATAGCCCACATCGGTGTCCATACTACCCCTTATTTCCTCATTAGGATGACCGCATAGTCAATTACCACTAGAAAAATCAACGAGTAACGAAGAAATTGAATTGCAAGCACTGATTTTCAATTTTAAGATTCTCGATGGCGTCAACTAATTAAGAAACTCTTCTTTTAACTTTTTTGGGACATTTGCGACGTGCTTTGCATTTTTAACCTTTCCTCACCCATTAATGGGAGTGCGGCCGGGTCATAGAGCCATCTTCGGATGGTACCATATAAGCACAATACAAGTTCACTGCATGATGTGCCAGTGCAAAAATCTGAAGTACATGGCTTCCTGTAAGAACATCTCTCGTGTTGAGTAGTAGGACCAGAAGCTGCCATCATTAATAGAACCTTATGAGAATCAACCAGAATACCGAACGAGATAATGAGTTCTCGGAACAAAATCACTAATCTCATACATAAACTTTTTCTTTCCCTCCCCGCGGTAAGGTACCGAAGATCAAGGAGAAATTATCGGTAGCTCTTTGCCATTTCATTTGCTCCTCCAGGAATCAGGAAACCGGGGGAATGGGACGTCAAGCATCCATCGTCTTAGCAGGCCGACTCACTGCGAGTAAAATAATTAGACAAGACAAATCGCCAGAAAATGAAGTGCTCGCTCACGTGAATGATCAGTCGCGCATCCCCTGAGACAGGATGTTAAATGACAGATAGTATATAACTTATTCACGATTCCCTTTACCTCGGTCGGTTAATGATCAAACGGCATGAGCCGAATGGCTTGGAAACTACGACCGGTGACCTCGACTTTAGCCTTGAAGATGCACAAAATATTTCATAGTCATCGTGACGGTAAAAGAATTATTATTAATATTACGTTCATTGTCATTCATGACTGAAACACCGACTTCCTTTATAGTGATTAGAAATCGGCGTTTCAAATACCGATTTCCATTTTCTAAATTTAAAAATCGACTTTACAAAAGCCGATTTCTTGACATTAGTTAAAGAATTTCGAAACTTAATACCATATTTGACGAAATAATTTACGAACTAACATTATTTAGAAATAAAACACCAAGAGTTTATCTTGAAATTCACGGTAGCCTGTTCATTATAAGCTACTGAACTCAAGGGCAGACAACTAAAAAAACCCTCGAGGAAACTATTAATTTACAGGAGGAAAGAGAGGGCGGGTGTCAATGGCTTCCTTCGCGGAGAATGTGATAGGCATTGTGATTGTTGTCCTCTGCCTAGGGGCAACTCGCGTGGGAGGTGTGATAAACACAAACATAGCGTTTCACGTATGCAGCGGCACCATCAATCTAGTCGACGAGTTAGACTACGCGATCGCCATAGATAGGCTTGTTCGCCTGTTGGCGAGGGGTACTGCACCTAGGGGCGGAGAATACCAAGATACGCTCACCCATGGAGGATTTCCAGCCTATGGCTACGCCTCCTGTAGGAGGAACCTTGCGGCGGAGGAGTGCAGGAACTGCATCGAGATTGCCGATGTGGACATATACTCGAGATGCTCTTTCCCGAGGAGCGCACAGATGGTGCTCCAAGATTGTCGGCTAATATATAGCGAACATCAGTTCTAAAAAGGTGGGGTGGCAGTGGCCATTAAACATTTTCTCCATCGGGATGGCGAGCAGAGTCGGCAACCTGTCTAAAACATTCGATACATGGTGCGATAAGGCTAGTTTTCAAATATGTTTTCTTCATCTAAGATTCAACATCACATTTGATACTTACCAACAATCATACCTGGAAACCAACGCGGCCACACAAACAGGCCTGTTGTTCCTTTCCAAAATCGAGGCAACAGATATAACGTTCTTTAATGGATCCACCCAGGGAAAATGGCCGATGAAGCCAAACCTGGTAAAACCCTTGCAGCCACTCTATGACTGATATACTGTCTAATCACGATCATGGCTCTCTGCACGGTAAGTATGCCGTCCTTCGGCAAAATAGTAAGAAATCGGAAGCTAAGAGCGAGCATGGAACTGACGCTCTTCGGCTTCCGGTGACCAGCAAAACATAGGCAGGGTCAAAAACACTAAAATCTAAATAGGAAAAGGAATAAAATCAATTGGAAGGACTTGGGTATATTATGGTGAACTTCCTGGTACTGAGAAACTATGTCACCCATATATACATCAATGTACTTGATTTAGCTGCTAGTGTAAAAAACCAAAGCTGGGAGAAATGTTTTGATGGCTGTACCTCTGTTCGTACAAGGAGTAAAGATACTTTCTGAGCAAAGAAGTTGATATCCCAACGAGGGAAGCTTATTTGCACTTGAAACAGACAGCCCGAGTTCATGATGTGAGAACAATACAAGTTCACGGCATGATGTGCCAGTCCCAAAATCTGAATTACACGGCATCAAACAACTCGTTCCAAGAACAACTACTTCCAGCAAGAACATCCCTCATGTTGAGCAGGAGTAGGATCAGAAGCTGCCATCATCAATAGAACCTTATGAGAGCTATCCCATACTGGAATGCCGAATGAAACAATGAGTTCTCGTGCAAGTAGATTATTCTGTTGCAGATGAAAAGCATGAAATCATCATACATATTGCTAAACAACAACGTTCCGTTGACTCATCCATAACTAACTAGCAGTACAGCCAGCTATTAAGGGCAACACATTACTATATTCATTCATAGGAATATGTTTTGTTCTAAGCTCTTCTCTAAATTGAAATCCAAGCAAGTAATTTCCCATCATCGTGCAAATGGTTCAGGGTTAACAAGTGGCTTCACTCAAATCCAAGTTCCCATAAATGGTCTTTGAGAGAAAAGTATTGTTCCAAACTCAAAAGCAGCTCTAACCAAACAGAACCTTACGTGTGGGTGCCTCTTAATAAAAACGAAACAAACCCAGATCCAATCCGAGCAAAATAACACCAAATCTCACTTATCAAATAAGATAATA
The DNA here is from genome assembly GCA_029817715.1 of Melastoma dodecandrum. NCBI lineage: Eukaryota > Viridiplantae > Streptophyta > Magnoliopsida > Myrtales > Melastomataceae > Melastoma > Melastoma dodecandrum. Next base: position 5,976,999 of record JARUPY010000472.1, on the reverse strand, counting down.
CCTCTTAACCTTACATGCATTCGAAAAGCAAGAGACAAACCTCGAGGCTCATTTTGGAGGCTGGTGTTCCTGCTGGAGGAGATCGTCATAAGGGTCCCTCCTCCCGGGTACCTGGCTGATCTGGGGATCCCACGCGAGCTGAGAATTGTGGCGCTCGAAGGTCCAGAAGCTGTACGGCCTCAGGGGGTAACTCCACATCTCCTTAGTCTTCTTGCACCTGTCGTGGACAGCGTAGAGGCTCTCCCTGAACTTCCTGTCCCTCTCCTTTGGATCCTCCATCAGCCTCAGGATCAAGTTCTCCGCAAATTCCATCACGAACTTCATTTTCCTCCCTTTATCAATTCCAAAGTTAACCAATCGGAAAGAAAATCACAAAATCACATACATAACCTTTTTTTCTTTCCCTCCCAAAATCCTAACCTAACCACACAAAACGTAATTCCCCTAAACATTTTCATCGATAATCCTAAACTATCGTAACTGAGATCGAACGACAATCTAGTCAAGTTGTAGCAACAAACCTCGACTGAGGACAAGATGATCACTGATCGGATGAGCGGAACTCGCCACTGGCGAAGCAAATCCGCTAACGCCGTGAATTGACTTTCTTCCCTTCCTTCTTCGGCTGTAAATAAGTGCGGACATGGGCTTTTTTATAGGCTTAACTTTTACGTAAGTTTGGGCCCAGATATTATTCTACTTTCGTAAACCTTTTTTCTTATCTAAAACACTAAAAATTTTCAAAAATTATTGGTTAATAATAAAATGTATTAAATTTAAAAATATTTTACTTAATATAATTTTATTTATATAATATAATGTAAATATTAATTTATGAAGTTTTACCTGAAATAAGAATGTGTAATTAAATACATATTTTCAAAAAGATGCGTTTAATTTTATTTGTTTTCTAGAAGAGGATGATGCGGCAAATCTTCGTCCAAATTGATTTAAGTGGACAATGCTTCGGCATATTAGATGCCTATTATTATTAGTCAATCTATTCTAATTAGGGGTGAGCAGGTTCTGGGTGAGTATGTTCTGGACGTGGAACCTGGAACCTACCCTGTAATGGCCGGTTCCTTAATTTTAGAACCTAGAACCTACCCAGTAGTTTAAAGAACCACCTGGAACCAATCTACCGGTTTCGGTTCCGGTTCCAGTGCCTTCTATTAGAACTTTCAATTAGCATACCAAAGTAGCAGAGAATACAGAGATTCATCCCAATTATGTACCAATATGCCAAGTATCTACTAGCCAAACCAAAAGTCCTAAAAATATGCTAGATATCCACAAACCAAATCAATTGTCCCAAAATGAAGACCAACTCGACAAGTTCGCATAACAAAAATGAGTTACGAACAATCCGACAATGCCTCCAAAGCTCAATCCTGATCAACGTCTCCAAAGCTCAAAGCCTTCAAACATTCGTAATATCTGAATTAATTTTGGCAAAATCTGCATAAACAAGTCATGTAAACAAAACGTGAGCGAATGATACACAAAAACATCATGACTCAAATTGAAATAATTAAGATACCTTGTTCATATATTTCGGCATTTTCCAGGTTCTCCTCTATATTAATAGGAGATAAAGGGGATCTTAGCCAATCTTGAACGCATATTAATACCTCAACAACTTTAGGAGTTAGTGAACTACGGTAGCAATCCAACACACGGCCCGACGTACTAAAAGCAGATTCAGAAGCAACCGTTGATGGGGGATAGCTAAAATATCCCTCGCAATGCAAGGCAAAATGGAATACTTTGTGGCATTACTTTTCCACCAACCTAAAACATCAAAATCAACCTTACACTCTTCACATTTGTCTTCCAAGTATCGCTCCAATCCATATTTACCTCCTACATTCAACTCTTCCTCCATATATCTCATGTAGCCATCTTGAAGATTCTCATACATCTCACAACTATCATCTAAAGCAGAACCACTACTTGATCCAATATGCTCCACAACTTTATTGCAAGAAAGCACATCATTTTTAAGCATATCCGTGGCAGAAGAATACTCATAATACTCAAATAACCATTGTAAAACAAACTTAGCTTTTCAACTATCAAGTTAATCACTTCCGAATCATTACGATACACTTTCTTGCAGCAAAACTTGACAAAATTCAACTCGTAGCGTGGATCCAATACAACAGTAATTAAGACCATCATATTACAATTCTCCATACTGCCAAAGTACTTGTCAAACTTTTCCCTCATCTTGCGTGACATAATTTGAAGTTGAACATCCCTTTCTATCTTTGCCCAATCATTTAGAGCAGTCAATATACTAACTACTTCTTCGAAATAGGAATTTGATGTCACATACAAAGAACCCGACAACCTCTTAGTAGCATCATAAAACTTCTTCAGAAATTTAATTATCACTTCCAAGTTCGACCAATCTTCACTATTTGGCAAATCATATTGGAGCTCAACACTCATTGACAAATCGTCTTCTTCTAATCTTTCAAATGCCTTCCTAAATTTCACAGCAGTCTCTAACATCAAGTAGATTGAGTTCCATCTAGTTACCACATCAAGGCAAACTGAACCTTTATGTGGAATTCTTTCTTTCACGACACACTTTTCAAAATGATCAAATCTAGATGAAGAGCTCCGGATATAACGAATCATCTTCCGTACTCGACTTATAGATTCACAAACATCACTCAAGCCATCATTCACAATTAAATTCAAGATATGTGCAGTGCATCTCATGTGAAAAAACTCACCGCCTAAGATCAAGGAGTTGCTTTCAATGAGCTTATCTTTCAAGTATTTCACTGCAACATCATTAGAGCTTGCATTGTCAACTGTCACAGTAGAAATACGATGTTGTATTCCCCAATCAATAATGCACTTCTCAACCATTCTGCCAATTTCCTTCCCTTTATGGCTAGATATAACCATAAAACTCAATATGCGTTTATGCAACTTCCATTCATTGTCAATAAAATGAGCAGTAAGACATAAATAGTTCAAGTTCTGATTGGAAGTCCATGTATCAGTTGTAAGTGCCACTCGAGAACTCAAAGAGCCAATAAAAGTTTTGAGCACTATCTTCTCACCTATAAAAATCTTCATGCAATCTCTAGCAACAGTGAATCGAGAAACAGGCTTGAAAGCAGGCTGTAGAACATTAACAAACGCGCGAAAACCTTCATGCTAGACAAGTGAAAAAGGTTGTTCATCGACAATAATAATCATAGCAAGCATATCTCTGCAACGTTCTTGATCAAACACCCAAGTAGATATAACATTACGACTTCTGCATCCTTCTGATTTGCTGCTAGTAAATATCTTTTGTCGCTTATCCATATTATGAGGAAACTTCCGACAACTATTAATATGCTTCCACATCGTTGTGCCCCAATTAGGATTATACTTGTACACATTGTTACAGTAAATGCACTTCACATTCTCTACCTTATGAGTCTTCTCATTTAGAATTTTCACAAAATGATCCAAACGTTAGACTTTATGTTTTGTTTGCCTGTTACCTTAGGAGCAGTAAGAAGATTGGCCGCTGTTGAAGCTAAAGTTCGCTTGACACTAGTTGTTTGAGCCTCATTGTTGTCAGAATCGGGATTCATCTTCTAATTCGAACAACCTAACAAATCAAACAATAGATCATTAAACGGATGATCCAGAGCACCAACACCTCAAATTACATCAAAATCAAAATCCAAACCCCACAGAATCACCCCCTGATCGGCTATGTTCAGAAAAAAAGAACTTTTAAGAAAGTATTCTCATCACCCACGGCTCAATCAACCTAACCCATCCCTAGAATCCTCCAAAAAATCATAACCCAGAAAGAATTGTAAATAAAAATTGACAAGGCAAGGCGGGGAAGAAGGGAAAAAGCATATTAGGAGCTGACTTACCGTAAGAAACCGTAACCCCTGGAACCGTTTGATGAAGACGTTGTGAAGATGGGGGAGAGACTGTGAATAGAAAGGTTAGGAACCATGACAATTGTTTGGGGTAGGGTAAAGTTTAATTTAGGTTATTGGGTTGGGTAAAATTTAGGGTAGGATATTGGGTTGGGTAATATTTAGGTTAGGTTCCAGATTCTCCGAGTTGGTTCCGGGGGGAGAACCTGGAACCGTACTTGGTATCGCCGGTTTTGTAAAATTTAGAACCTAGAACCTACCCGATCCATTCGAGAATCTGTACTGACACCGACCCTATTATGCCGGTTCCGATAGGTTACCGGTTTTACCAGGAACCTATGCTCGCCCCTAATTCTAATAACAATGCAACAAAATTATTTTAAGAAGAATGTATTCTAAAAATTTATGATCGAATCACTGAAATTTGAGCGCGATTCGATTCGCTTTTTTGGCATTTTTCCATGTTAATTATTAGGGAAATATTCGAACAAAAGGAAAGTTATTGTCAGATGAAGGCCTTTTTTTCATTTTTTTTTAATATATGCCGTCTTGATACCATTGTTACACTTGGACATATTTTAAATTGCATGTGAGATTTTTTTCCATTATTATAACAAGAACAATTATCATGCCAAGCGAGATAAACATGTTACAACGTGGGCACATCGTTTAAGAATTGATACGCGACTCTCTAAACAATAAAGAATATTTTAGTTTATATAGTTTAAGTTATATAATGAAGATAATACATATTTATTTTATTTTTAATAAAAATAATTTGAATAATATAATTTTTATTTTAAGTCTATAGTTATTTTAGTTTTGAAAACTATATCATTTTCTAAATTATTAAAAGAAGGTTATATGTTTTTTTAGCTAGTTTTAACTAAGGCAATGACGGTAACAATTACTCTATACAACAGACAACATGATTCTGGAAGTGGAGATAGCTCGGTTTCAGATTCTTCCTGCCACGTGTAATCCTACCACCAATCACGAACCATTTCGTGCTATCCCTCGAAGATAAGCCCGCCCACACCCCCATCATCACCCTTCCACTCTTGTTTCAAACTAACCAATAATATCCTTTCCTTCCTACTATCTTTTGCCCCCCAATCCCTTTGGAATTCAATCAGCAGTTTTCTCCCAATTTTAAATATTCACCCATGGCGTCCGCCTGCGCTTCCTCTGCCATCGCTGCAGTTTACTCACTCCGTACAACCAAGTCCTCCTTCCGCTCTGGTAAGAAGCTTAGGCGGAACAAGTTCACGTCGTCTGCTCCCGTCTCCGCCAGGTCATTGGTTACAGTTTGTGCCGTCGCGGATCCCGATAGGCCCCTGTGGTTCCCCGGCAGCACCCCTCCCCCATGGCTCGACGGCAGGTCCCCCCTTTGATTTCTGTTGCTATGACATACATTTATTTAAGAGTTTTCATTAGTATGATCACGGAAATCGTTGGTTGTTTTGATTCCAGCCTCCCTGGAGACTTTGGATTCGATCCCTTGGGACTTGGTATGTGTTTATGCACGAGTGAATTCGTATTTCATTAGTAATGATTATGTCACATCGATTTTTATGTGTGTGATTTTTTATCGTTGCAGGGTCTGATCCCGAGACGTTGAGATGGAATGTGCAAGCGGAGCTGGTGCACTGCAGGTGGGCTATGCTGGGGGCGGCCGGGATCTTCATCCCCGAGTTCTTCACCAAGATCGGGATCCTCAACACCCCGTCGTGGTATTCGGCCGGCGAGCTCGAGTACTTCACCGACACCACCACCCTGTTCATAGTCGAGCTCATTTTCATTGGCTGGGCCGAGGGCAGGAGATGGGCTGACATCCTGAAGCCCGGGTCTGTCAACACTGACCCCATCTTCCCCAATAACAAGCTCACAGGCACTGATGTCGGGTACCCGGGAGGGCTGTGGTTCGACCCCTTGGGGTGGGGATCGGGATCACCTGAGAAGATCAAGGAGCTAAGGACCAAGGAGATCAAGAACGGTCGGTTGGCTATGTTGGCCGTGATGGGAGCCTGGTTCCAACACATATACACGGGGACTGGACCCATCGATAACCTATTCGCCCACCTTGCGGATCCCGGACACGCCACCATCTTTGCGGTAATTACTTGTCATATAAGTCACCGATATAGGAACGCATCACAGACAGATGATAGTGCTAACAATTGCTTTGTGAATTCATGCAGGCCTTCACCCCAAAATGACGGAATCCATGGGCATATTGAATCGATATTGACCGGGAAAAGAGTTGGATCTGTGTGTGTCAATGAGGATGGGATTCGTTAAAATTCCAACTAAACTTTTCGATGCAATGTACGAATAGCCTTTCATTTGTATAACTTAGCAGATGTAATGGTCCATCTAACGCCTCACTCCCACTAAACTTTTTCGCTCGAAAGAGAACAAAGAGATTGGCAATACCAACTACACCACGAATGAAGTGATTTAAGCAAAGGCTTATATTCAAGTCTCTTGCGTGTTGGAAAGCCTCGGTTTTGTCTCGAAAAGATCGTCCAAATTTATTTGTATTCTAGATCATTGATCCACAGATGAAGCCGAGATCTGTGGCCAGAATTTCTGTTGCTAAACAGCGGGAATGACCTTTATCAGGCCTAGTGACAACAACTGCCGTTTTGGGTTTGATTTGTCTAACTTCCATCTATGTTTGGTATATAACTCTTTTCGGCAAGCCTGAGGAAACCTTTAAGAAGCTCCAAAGACTGCCCAGATCTAACGAGATAACAAAAAGCCGCTAACATTGGATCTTACCCGGACAACCCAACTCGTGAATGCTAGCTCTAGTTTCAAACCGGCAAGAAAGAAAAGATGCAAGGCTTGCTTTCAGGATCAGGCGCTCATGAGCACATTGAAGAAGAAATGGTCAAGTGCCCTCACTGCTTGGTTAGTAATTCGCTACCAATCCCCATACAGCATAAGCAGACCAATCCCAACGAATAGCGATAGGTTCAGGAGCATAAGTTTCCTCCGACCTCGTTCAACAACGCAAAAACACTACGCAGACCTGTTTCCTTGTAAATTGGCAACGAATGTTTGTAAGGTGCTCCTCTGTAACTGCACATATCCTCCTCCATCTCGAATATACAGAAATCTGATCATGTAACTTATGTTACATCTTAATGACCAGCCTCCCATATGAAGAGCCAAGCCCCCAGAAGAATATCGGACAGTAAATATTCACAGAACTAATACAACAACTCGGCAAACAAAGTAAAGCGCCTAACTCCACATTCAGGCACGTGGAATGCCGGAATCCTTCATGGAGACTCGGACCCAGATCGGCCGCCCTGTCCCCATGCCGCCGCAGCTGCCGCAAGCCATTCGGCCCGACCCGGAGCAAGTCCTGCAACCGACGTCTCCATCCGTCCACCCGGAACAGAGGCAGCAGACGCGGCCGGTGCCGTTGGAGGTGAGGCACCTCTGGAAGGGTGCAGTCATGGTCTTCTGGTTCATGACCGTCTTCACGAGGGCCGCGCCAGCCAGAGCTCTCAGGCCGGTCGCCAGCGGGGTCAGCGCCAACGGCCCCATATCCTTAACGAAATTCCTTTTCCTAATTTGTGGGAAATTGGGAAAATATGCCGATTGAGAGCAAGATCCGAGATTTAAAAAAGAAAATTTCTTTTTCCTATTGAGGTATTATTTGGGGAAGAAGTGGTAATTCAAAATGTGGGGAAAGGGGGATCAAGTGGTGGAAGTGTGTTGTTATAAAACCGATTACACTGTTGGGCATGTGTTTCCTGGTTTCGTCGACGTATGGTCAGCCCCGGACGACCGAGGGAAGAAAACAAAGGTTACTTTCATAGATAAAATTTATGTTATATGATATTTAAATAGGAGAGCAAACACGTGGAGATGGCCGAGTTGGTCTAAGGCGCCAGATTAAGGTTCTGGTCCGAAAGGGCGTGGGTTCAAATCCCACTCTCCACACTACTTTCCCGCACCCCCCGGTCTCTTCAATCCTAATTTTTTGCCGCAACCAAGTGGAACATTGCGTGTTTGACTAATTTGTAGGCCTAAATCCAACAAGGCCCACCTAAACAAAAGCACGAGCAAGATTACGAGGATGCAGTAAAATATCTTTTCCCGACAAATGGAAGACTTGAACACTTATAACCGAACGTTCGTTTCATTTTTGCAACGAAATCAAGAGGAATGGCATGCGGCAGGAGCGGACTGCGTTCCCTTTTCCTCACCGAGCCCCCGTGGAGGCCTTCCTTCCGCCGTCGCTCCGTCTCCCTTCCCATCCACGGATCCCCCTCCCCTTCCGGCATCTCTTCCGACAGGAGGATAAGGATCAGAATCAGTGGTGTCCAGTAACGATCGCCTTATTGTTTCTCCACCAGCGGCGGAAGCTGCAATGGCCAGCCCCAGGACGATTCCGAACAGGGCCCTCCCCAGGAATCCGTGCTGAAGGCTATTTCGGGTCAGGGTTTGTCAAGTTGTCCGGCGTTTCTTTTTTTCACGTTCTTGGGGACGCTTTGTGAAAGAATATGACTTTCTTGTGATTTGCGAGTATGTTTCGGTTTGATATTTGTGGCTCATATCGGAAATTATTTGTGTATCCGTCGCACGATCGATCTGCGTTGATATTTATGTTGTGTTTGAATGTGATTCTGTTCCTGGAGCGGGGATGGATTTTTCTGATGTTGATGGGTTTCGGGATCTGTCAGAGGTTTCCAAGGCTGAGGGGAGGATTGGTCAGACCACGAATGTGGTTATTGGTGGTACTGTAACGGACGATTCCACAAATGAATGGCTCGCATTGGATAAGAAGGTAAATCTGCTTTGCTTATCGGATCGATTTTGCCAGGGTCTTCTGTTCTTTGGCATTTTCATTTTTTTGCTCAAACATCAAATCTGTTGTGCGGATACAGATCTTTGTGCTTAGTGCTTTGCATGTGGTCTTTGGTGAGATCATCACCGGAAATGTGCCCCAATCTTGGGGCAGAGATGTTAGTCTTATTCAATGTGATGAAGGTAATTGTGGTGCGAGAGATTTGAAACATAAATCGTAGAATTAGTACTTGGGGGTAAGAAAATACTGGATATCCTATGTGATCGCGTATATTCTCACAATTGTACCAACTGGGGAAGTTGTTGCTTGTGCATCTACTGGTCGCCTACCGCCCATTTTCATCCCCCACTATTGGACGATCCTTGGAATTGCAAAGGATGCCCTATGCCCTTGAAAATAAAGGATGAATCTATAGCCAATGGGCATACGAGAAATGCAACCCTAGATCCAAATTGGGCCATCGACTCTATACAGACTGAGTACTTGTTGGATCTTTGACGGAAAATCGAGCTATAGATGATTGTTATTTATGGCAGAATTGATGTTTGGTTTTGTGCTTTGGCATAGTCAACCGAAGCATTTGTATTTCTCAGTCTGTTGCTTACATTATCTGATAAAGAATTGCCAAAATAGATTTCCTTTCTGAGTTCTGACTGGCTAACTATATGCCTAATCAGGTGAACACTTACCCAACTGTTAGAGGTTTCACTGCTATTGGGACCGGAGGCGATGATTTTGTGCATTCTATGGTTGTAGCTGTTGAATCGGTGATCCAACTGAAGGCTGAAATAGAGCTACCTTAAGCTGCGGAGATTCAACCTCCACCCATCATCATCATCCATTCATCAGAGAATTCCCAGAAAAAAAAGAATACAGTCACATGGAGGGGGGAATCGTTACGCCGCGCACCCCCACTTTGTCTGGTTAAGAAAACCCTCACAACAAAACCCTAGTGTAATTCCTATATTGACCTTTTGTATAAGTGATTGGGCTCTACGTGTGGCCTTTCTATTTACATTGTGTTGAATAGGCCCAGCTTCAATTCCTTCTTCTTCTTCTCTGCTTGTAATGTTCTGCAACATCACCTGCACACACCAGCATCATCTGTAGCTGAGTTTTTGCTTCTTTGTTTACACTCCCCCTCAAGATGGGAGCAATGTATATCTTGCATCCCAATCTTGTCCAGCAAAAAATTCAGCCGCCCAGGTTGAAGTGCCTTAGTGAATAGATCCGCAACTTGATCTTGCGTTCTAACATGCAACAACTTGACAACTCCTTCTTCTATCTTCTCCCGCACAAAGTGTAGATCTATTTCCAAGTGCTTTGTGCGTTCGTGAAAAACTGGATTCTTACTTATGTAGATTGCAGACTTGTTGTCACACAACAGGATCACCGGTTTCTCCACCATCACTCCAAAATCTCTCAGCAAAGTAATTAACCAGATCACTTCTGCTGTTGTAGTTGCTACAGCACGGTATTCTGGCTCGGTCGAGCTTCTTGCCACAGTCTTCTGCTTCTTTGACTTCCAGCTAATCAACGAATCTCCTAAGAACACACTGTAACCACTTGTAGACCTACGAGTTTCAATACAGCCAGCCCAATCACTGTCCGAATATGCAGTTAACTGTGGCTCTGTCTTTCGTGGAAAGAAAATTCCTTTTCCCGGAGATCCTTTCAAGTATCTCAGCACATGACAGGCAGCATCCCAATGCTTTCTTGCTGGTCTGCCCATGAACTGAGCTAGTGTACGGTGTAAGTCAAATCTGGGCGTGTAACACCTAGGTAGATTAACCTTCCCACCAGCCTTCTGTATGCGCTTGCATCTACTCCTTCTAATGCCTCTTCATGCTCCAACTTATGATTAGGCGTAATTGGGGTGGTGCTGGTTTTTGAGGCTAGTTTTCCTGTCTCCTCCAAAAGCCTGAGAGAATACCCTCTTTGAGATATAAATATCCCTTTATTTGATCTTGCAATTTCCAGTCCTAAGAAGAATCTCAGAACTCCTAGATCTCTCACCTTAAATTCTTTCTGTAAACAACCTCTAAGGTCATTGATCAGCTCCTCAGTCGTCCCAGCTACGGCCATATCATCCACGTAAACTAGAATTGCCACAAAACCACCCTTATCCTGCTTAGTGAAGAGAGTATAATCTGCTCTCGACTGTTGGAAGCCATTCATCGTCAAACACTTTGTAAGTTTGCTGTTCCATTGACGAGAGGCTTGTTTGAGTCCATAGATAGATTTATTGAGCTTACATACCATGATTGAACCTTCTGTCTCCCCCTGAATGGCCAATCCTTGGGGAAGATCCATATACACCTCCTCATCAAGATCCCCATTTAAAAAGGCATTGTGAATGTCGAATTGCCTGAGGTGCCAATCTTTCATTGCTGCTAAAGCTAGGAAAGACCTTACTGAAGTATGCTTAGCCACTGGAGAAAAGGTTTCCTGGTAATCGAAGCCCTCTCTCTGCGTATATCCTTTTGCAACCAGTCTAGCTTTGTGCCTTTCAATGGTACCATCCGCATTGAGCTTTGTCTTGTAAACCCACTTACAGCCGGCAGCTCTTTTCCCTGGCGGAAGTGGAACTATGTCCCAAGTGCCATTATCCTGCAGAGCTTGAAGTTCAGCAGCCATAGCAGTCTCCCAGTGAGGTATTGACTTGGCTTCTGCATAATTTCTCGGTTCCAAGTTTGTTTCCAATGCTAACAGGAACATTTTATAGGGATTGGACAGTCTTGTGTAAGAAATAAAAGGTTCAATTGGATAAGAAGGAGAAATAGAAGGGTCTGACCTGTTGGAAGAGATTGGCCGTGATAGTTGAGTGGATAGATTCAGATGATACTCCTGCAGATAGCTGGGCGTTTGGCGTGTTCTAGTGCTTCTCCTCAAGTCAGGCTCAGTTTGTTCAGTTGGACAAGTAAATGAAGTGTCCGATGTGTTTATGTCAGATGCAACTGCAGGTGCATGAGTATGTGATGCATAAGTTTGGCTAGAATCATAAAATGTATCACAATCGGATGAATGCAATGCATTCGGCAGAACTAATGCAGGATTTGGAGAACAGTCAGCCTGTGGTGATACAGATGGGAAAATATACTCATAACAAATGACATCTCTCGAAATAAACACATGTTGACTCTCTAGATCATACACATAATACCCTTTTGTACCAAATGGATATCCCAAGAAAAGACATTTCCTGGCACGTTTGTCCAATTTAGTTCTTCCATGTTGCAGAGTGCTAGCATAGCATAACGATCCAAAGACACGAATATGCTGATAGGAAGGTTTTTTGCGAAATAAGATTTCATAAGGTGTTTTATGATGCAAAAGCTTAGTTGGTAACCTATTAATCAGATGAACAGCTGTTAGTATTGCATAACCCCAAAACTGTGGTGGTAGCTTTGCTTGCAATAGTAGTGCTCTAGTTACCTGCAGTAGATGTTGGTGTTTGCGTTCCACAACCCCATTTTGTTGAGGAGTGGCAACACAGGAGGTATGATGAAGAATTCCATACTTTTGATAGAAAGATGGAAAGTTAAACTCTTGACCATTATCACTCCTAAGCACTTTAATGTTTGTGTTGAATTGTGTTTTAACAAATGCATGGAATTGAGAAAGCAATGCTTGCACCTCTGACTTTGATTTCATGAGAAAAATCCAAGTCACTCTTGTGTAATCATCAACTATCGTGAGAAAGTATTTAAAACCAGCCAAGACAACGGTAGAACATGGGCCCCAAATGTCACAATGGATTAGTTCAAAAGCCTCTACAGTTTGTATGTCACTAACTGGGAAGCTTAATCTCTTTTGTTTGGCTTCATGACAGATTGAACATGCATTGTGATGTAAAAGAGTAATAGATGCATCAATTGATTTCAAAGCATGTAGTTTATCAACCGACACATGTCCCAAACGCAAATGCCACAAGTCAAAACAATCTAGAGTGGTATGTAACTTTGTATTACTGATATGATGTTGGAAAAACTGTTCTTCATTAACTAAAGCTGCTGACGGAGAAGCAGAAGAGTGCCTTGGTTCAGATTTCTACTGAAGCACATATAAACCACCATCTCTTCTAGCAAGACCAATCATCCTCCAAGTGCATAGGTTCTGGATTTTACAGCAATCATGTGAGAAAATGAAACATACCTTTTTAGTGTTAGTGAGTTTTCCAATAGAGATAAGGTTGAAAGAAAAAGATGGAACAAACAAGACTTGTTCAAGAATTAAGTCATTTGAAAGTTGGACTGTTCCTATGTGGGTTGCTTGAACAGTGGCATTGTTTGGAAGCTGTATCTGAATAGGAATTGGCAACTCATGAGATGAAATGAGAAAATCAAGGGAAGAGACCACATGATCTGTGGCACCAGTATCTAATATCCACTGATGACTATTTGAGTGTGTTTTGGTAGTTTTAGAGGAGTGAGACAGAGTACTTGAAAAATGACTGGATTGAGAGAGGTTTAGGGAGGTGGGTTGAGAGTTACTCGGGTCATTTGGTTGAGAGGATCTTGGATTGTCATCCACACTGAGAAACTCCATTAGCCGCTTCACCTGTTGCTCATTCAGATTCAGCTGAGACAAGTTCTTCTGCATGTTTGTATTATCTCCCGTCATCATGAGGCTGATCCTTCTGCCTCCAGCTGAACCTCCTCTTTGACCAAATCTCCATCTGCTCCTCTTCCTCCTCTCTGTGTAGAAGGAAAGCCAATGAGAAAATAACAATTCTCTCTTAGATGCCCTTTCTTCTTGCAGTTCTCGCAGAACAGATCTCCCTTAAGTCTTCTTTTATCTACAAAAGCTACTTGCTTATGTGACTCTTCCTCAATTTCAGTTGGCCTATATTCATTCAATTGAACAGCCGCTGCCACCGGTCGTTCCAAGTATCCATTCACATCTGATGTTCTGTTTTGTTGCAATTCTTCTCGCTGAACATAGTTGAAAGCTTCTGTGAGTGTGGGGAAAGGTTTCCTAAGCAGAAGTTGAGTTCTTAATGCTCCAAACTCTTTGTTCAGTCCATTCAAAAACCTGAACACCACATCTTTCTGTTGCTGCTCAACATACATCCTCTCCCATCCACAATCACATTTCTTACAGCTACATTGAGGTGGGGGTCTGTAATTTTTCAGTTCACGCAGGACCGACAACATCTCACTGTAGAAATTCGAGACCGATTTCGACCCCTGTACCAAACTGTAATACTGATCCTGCAGTAAACAAATCCTAACATCGTCCGGTACACCATACCTTTCTTGAAGCTCTTCCCAAATTTCCTTGGCTGTATCCAGGTAGAAAATGGTAGATGCAATATTGATGGACACTGACCTCTGTAGCCATGTCTTCACAAGGTTGTCGCATCTTTTCCAAACAGCAAGCCGGCTGCTACCTGTTTCTGGTTGTGGGATCGTGCCATCCACGAAACCCATTTTGTTCTTTATGGAAAGGGCTACTTCAAACGATCTTCTCCATGACGCATAGTTGCCGTCGTTAAGTTCCGGCGACACCAGCGCAATCGTCTGCAGGTCAGCTGGATTGATGTAAAATGGTGAGTCGACTCTATCCATCTCCACGCTTCGAGCTCTCTGCACCTCCGTCATGCTTGCTCTGATACCATGAAGGCTGAAATAGAGCTACCTTAAGCTGCGGAGATTCAACCTCCACCCATCATCATCATCCATTCATCAGAGAATTCCCAGAAAAAAAAGAATACAGTCACATGGAGGGGGAATCGTTACGCCGCGCACCCCCACTTTGTCTGGTTAAGAAAACCCTCACAACAAAACCATAGTGTAATTCCTATATTGACCTTTTGTATAAGTGATTGGGCTCTACGTGTGGCCTTTCTATTTACATTGTGTTGAATAGGCCCAGCTTCAATTCCTTCTTCTTCTTCTCTGCTTGTAATGTTCTGCAACATCACCTGCACACACCAGCATCATCTGTAGCTGAGTTTTTGCTTCTTTGTTTACACTCCCCCTCAAGATGGGAGCAATGGATATCTTGCATCCCAATCTTGTCGAGTAGAAAATTCAGCCGCCCAGGTTGAAGTGCCTTAGTGAATAGATCCGCAACTTGATCTTGCGTTCTAACATGCAACAACTTGACAACTCCTTCTTCTATCTTCTCCCGCACAAAGTGTAGATCTATTTCCAAGTGCTTTGTGCGTTCGTGAAAAACTGGATTCTTACTTATGTAGATTGCAGACTTGTTGTCACACAACAGGATCACCGGTTTCTCCACCATCACTCCAAAATCTCTCAGCAAAGTAATTAACCAGATCACTTCTGCTGTTGTAGTTGCTACAGCACGGTATTCTGGCTCGGTCGAGCTTCTTGCCACAGTCTTCTGCTTCTTTGACTTCCAGCTAATCAACGAATCTCCTAAGAACACACTGTAACCACTTGTAGACCTACGAGTTTCAATACAGCCAGCCCAATCACTGTCCGAATATGCAGTTAACTGTGGCTCTGTCTTTCGTGGAAAGAAATTCCCTTTCCTGGAGTTCCCTTTAAGTATCTCAGAAGATGACATGCAGCATTCCAGTGCTTCCTTGCTGGTCTGTCCATGAACTGAGCTAGTGTACGGTGTAAGTCAAATCTGGGCGTGTAACACCTAGGTAGATTAACCTTCCCACCAGCCTTCTGTATGCGCTTGCATCTACTCCTTCTAATGCCTCTTCATGCTCCAACTTATGATTAGGCGTAATTGGGGTGGTGCTGGTCTTTGATGCCAGCTTCCCTGTCTCCTCCAAGAGCTTGAGAGAATACCCTCTCTGGGATACAAAGATCCCTCTTTTTGACCTTGCAATTTCCAGTCCTAAGAAGAATCTTAGCATCCCAAGGTCCCTCACTTTAAATTCTTTCTGTAAACAACCTCTAAGGTCATTGATCAGCTCCTCAGTCGTCCCAGCTACGGCCATATCATCCACGTAAACTAGAATTGCCACAAAACCACCCTTATCCTGCTTAGTGAAGAGAGTATAATCTGCTCTCGACTGTTGGAAGCCATTCATCGTCAAACACTTTGTAAGTTTGCTGTTCCATTGACGAGAGGCTTGTTTGAGTCCATAGATAGATTTATTGAGCTTACATACCATGATTGAGCCTTCTGTCTCCCCCTGAATGGCCAATCCTTGGGGAAGATCCATATACACCTCCTCATCAAGATCCCCATTTAAAAAGGCATTGTGAATGTCGAATTGCCTGAGGTGCCAATCTTTCATTGCTGCTAAAGCTAGGAAAGACCTTACTGAAGTATGCTTAGCCACTGGAGAAAAGGTTTCCTGGTAATCGAAGCCCTCTCTCTGCGTATATCCTTTTGCAACCAGTCTAGCTTTGTGCCTTTCAATGGTACCATCCGCATGAAATTTGGTTTTGTAAACCCATTTGCAGCCAACAGCTCTATGTCCTGGTGGAAGTGAAACAATGTCCCAAGTGCCATTATCCTGCAGAGCTTGAAGTTCAGCCGCCATAGCAGTCTCCCAGTGTGGTATTGACTTGGCTTCTGCATAATTTCTCGGTTCCAAGTTTGTTTCCAATGCTAACAGGAACATTTTATAGGGATTGGACAATCGTTTGTAAGAGATGAAAGGTTCTATGGGATAAGAAGAAGAAACAGAGTGAACTGACCTGTTGGAGGAGATTGGCTTTGATAGTTGAGTGGATAGATTCAGATGATACTCCTGCAGATAGCTGGGCGTTTGGCGTGTTCTAGTGCTTCTCCTCAAGTCAGGCTCAGTTTGTTCAGTTGGACAAGTAAATGAAGTGTCCGATGTGTTTATGTCAGATGCAACTGCAGGTGCATGAGTATGTGATGCATAAGTTTGGCTAGAATCATAAAATGTATCACAATCGGATGAATGCAATGCATTCGGCAGAACTAATGCAGGATTTGGAGAACAGTCAGCCTGTGGTGATACAGATGGGAAAATATACTCATAACAAATGACATCTCTCGAAATAAACACATGTTGACTCTCTAGATCATACACATAATAGCCTTTTGTACCAAACGGATATCCCAAGAAAATGCATTTCCTGGCACGTTTGTCTAATTTGGTTCTCCCATGTTGCAGAGTGCTAGCATAGCATAAGCATCCAAAGACACGAATATGCTTATAAGAGGGTTTCTTAAGAAATAAGACTTCATAAGGTGATTTATTATATAAAAGCTTACTTGGTAACCTGTTAATGATGTGCACTGCTGTTAGAACTGCATATCCCCAGAATTGAGGAGGCAATTTAGCTTGAAATAACAATGCTCTAGCTACCTGCAATAGATGTTGGTGTTTGCGCTCCACAACCCCATTTTGTTGAGGGGTGGCAACACAAGAAGTTTGATGGATGATTCCATTTGTTTGATAGAAAACTGGAAAATTGAACTCCTGACCATTATCACTTCTAAGTATTCTAATTTTTGCATCAAACTGGGTTTTAACAAAGGCATGAAATTGACATAACAATGTTTGCACCTCTGACTTTGATTTCATTAGAAAAATCCATGTTACTCTTGTGTAATCATCAACTATCGTGAGAAAGTATTTAAAACCAGCCAAGACAACGGTAGAACATGGGCCCCAAATGTCACAATGGATTAGTTCAAAAGCCTCTACAGTTTGTATGTCACTAACTGGGAAGCTTAATCTCTTTTGTTTGGCTTCATGACAGATTGAACATGCATTGTGATGTAAAAGAGTAATAGATGCATCAATTGATTTCAAAGCATGTAGTTTATCAACCGACACATGTCCCAAACGCAGATGCCATAAGTCAAAACAATCTAGAGTGGTATGTAACTTTGTATTACTGAGATGATGTTGGAAAAACTGTTCTTCATTAACTAAAGCTGCTGACGGAGAAGCAGAAGAGTGCCTTGGTTCAGATTTCTACTGAAGCACATATAAACCACCATCTCTTCTAGCAAGACCAATCATCCTCCAAGTGCATAGGTTCTGGATTTTACAGCAATCATGTGAGAAAATGAAACATACCTTTTTAGTGTTAGTGAGTTTTCCAATAGAGATAAGGTTGAAAGAAAAAGATGGAACAAACAAGACTTGTTCAAGAATTAAGTCATTTGAAAGTTGGACTGTTCCTATGTGGGTTGCTTGAACAGTGGCATTGTTTGGAAGCTGTATCTGAATAGGAATTGGCAACTCATGAGATGAAATGAGAAAATCAAGGGAAGAGACCACATGATCCGTGGCACCAGTATCTAATATCCACTGATGACTATTTGAGTGTGTTTTGGTAGTTTTAGAGGAGTGAGACAGAGTACTTGAAAAATGACTGGATTGAGAGAGGTTTAGGGAGGTGGGTTGAGAGTTACTCGGGTCATTTGGTTGAGAGGATCTTGGATTGTCATCCACACTGAGAAACTCCATTAGCCGCTTCACCTGTTGCTCATTCAGATTCAGCTGAGACAAGTTCTTCTGCATGTTTGTATTATCTCCCGTCATCATGAGGCTGATCCTTCTGCCTCCAGCTGAACCTCCTCTTTGACCAAATCTCCATCTGCTCCTCCCTCCTCTCTGTGTAGAAGGAAAGCCAATGAGAAAATAACAATTCTCTCTTAGATGCCCTTTCTTCTTGCAGTTCTCGCAGAACAGATCTCCCTTAAGTCTTCTTTTATCTACAAAAGCTACTTGCTTATGTGACTCTTCCTCCATTTCAGTTGGCCTATATTCATTCAATTGAACAGCCGCTGCCACCGGTCGTTCCAAGTATCCATTCACATCTGATGTTCTGTTTTGTTGCAATTCTTCTCGCTGAACATAGTTGAAAGCTTCTGTGAGTGTGGGGAAAGGTTTCCTAAGCAGAAGTTGAGTTCTTAATGCTCCAAACTCCTTGTTTAGTCCATTTAAAAACCTGAACACCACATCTTTCTGTTGCTGCTCAACATACATCCTCTCCCATCCACAATCACATTTCTTACAGCTACATTGAGGTGGGGGTCTGTAATTTTTCAGTTCACGCAGGACCGACAACATCTCACTGTAGAAATTCGAGACCGATTTCGACCCCTGTACCAAACTGTAATACTGATCCTGCAGTAAACAAATCCTAACATCGTCCGGTACACCATACCTTTCTTGAAGCTCTTCCCAAATTTCCTTGGCTGTATCCAGGTAGAAAATGGTAGATGCAATATTGATGGACACTGACCTCTGTAGCCATGTCTTCACAAGGTTGTCGCATCTTTTCCAAACAGCAAGCCGGCTGCTACCTGTTTCTGGTTGTGGGATCGTGCCATCCACGAAACCCATTTTGTTCTTTATGGAAAGGGCTACTTCAAACGATCTTCTCCATGACGCATAGTTGCCGTCGTTAAGTTCCGGCGACACCAGCGCAATCGTCTGCAGGTCAGCTGGATTGATGTAAAATGGTGAGTCGACTCTATCCATCTCCACGCTTCGAGCTCTCTGCACCTCCGTCATGCTTGCTCTGATACCATGAAGGCTGAAATAGAGCTACCTTAAGCTGCGGAGATTCAACCTCCACCCATCATCATCATCCATTCATCAGAGAATTCCCAGAAAAAAAAGAATACAGTCACATGGAGGGGGAATCGTTACGCCGCGCACCCCCACTTTGTCTGGTTAAGAAAACCCTCACAACAAAACCATAGTGTAATTCCTATATTGACCTTTTGTATAAGTGATTGGGCTCTACGTGTGGCCTTTCTATTTACATTGTGTTGAATAGGCCCAGCTTCAATTCCTTCTTCTTCTTCTCTGCTTGTAATGTTCTGCAACATCACCTGCACACACCAGCATCATCTGTAGCTGAGTTTTTGCTTCTTTGTTTACACTCCCCCTCAAGACGGGAGCAATGTATGTCTTGCATCCCGATCTTGTCGAGTAGAAAGTTTAGCCGCCCAGGTTGAAGTGCCTTAGTGAATAGATCCGCAACTTGATCTTGCGTTCTAACATGCAACAACTTGACAACTCCTTCTTCTATCTTCTCCCGCACAAAGTGTAGATCCATTTCCAAGTGCTTCGTGCGTTCATGGAACACCGGATTCTTGCTTATGTATATTGCTGACTTGTTGTCGCATAACAAGAGAACCGGCTTCTCAACAAACACCCCAAAATCTCTCAACAAAGTAACTAGCCAAAGTACTTCTGCTGTCGTTGTTGCCACAGCACGGTATTCTGGCTCGGTCGAGCTTCTTGCCACAGTCTTCTGCTTCTTTGACTTCCAGCTAATCAACGAATCTCCTAAGAACACACTGTAACCACTTGTAGACCTACGAGTTTCAATACAGCCAGCCCAATCACTGTCCGAATATGCAGTTAACTGTGGCTCTGTCTTTCGTGGAAAGAAAATTCCCTTTCCTGGAGTTCCCTTTAAGTATCTCAGAAGATGACATGCAGCATTCCAGTGCTTCCTTGCTGGTCTGTCCATGAACTGAGCTAGTGTACGGTGTAAGTCAAATCTGGGCGTGTAACACCTAGGTAGATTAACCTTCCCACCAGCCTTCTGTATGCGCTTGCATCTACTCCTTCTAATGCCTCTTCATGCTCCAACTTATGATTAGGCGTAATTGGGGTGGTGCTGGTCTTTGATGCCAGCTTCCCTGTCTCCTCCAAGAGCTTGAGAGAATACCCTCTCTGTGATACAAAAATTCCCTTGCTTGATCTTGCAATCTCAAGTCCTAAGAAGAATCTTAGCATCCCAAGATCCCTCACTTTAAATTCTTTCTGTAAACAACCTCTAAGGTCATTGATCAGCTCCTCAGTCGTCCCAGCTACGGCCATATCATCCACGTAAACTAGAATTGCCACAAAACCACCCTTATCCTGCTTAGTGAAGAGAGTATAATCTGCTCTCGACTGTTGGAAGCCATTCATCGTCAAACACTTTGTAAGTTTGCTGTTCCATTGACGAGAGGCTTGTTTGAGTCCATAGATAGATTTATTGAGCTTACATACCATGATTGAACCTTCTGTCTCCCCCTGAATGGCCAATCCTTGGGGAAGATCCATATACACCTCCTCATCAAGATCCCCATTTAAAAAGGCATTGTGAATGTCGAATTGCCTGAGGTGCCAATCTTTCATTGCTGCTAAAGCTAGGAAAGACCTTACTGAAGTATGCTTAGCCACTGGAGAAAAGGTTTCCTGGTAATCGAAGCCCTCTCTCTGCGTATATCCTTTTGCAACCAGTCTAGCTTTGTGCCTTTCAATGGTACCATCCGCATTGAGCTTTGTCTTGTAAACCCACTTACAGCCGGCAGCTCTTTTCCCTGGCGGAAGTGGAACTATGTCCCAAGTGCCATTGTCCTGCAGAGCTTGAAGTTCAGCAGTCATAGCAGTTTCCCAGTGAGGTATTGACTTGGCTTCTGCATAATTTCTCGGTTCCAAGTTTGTTTCCAATGCTAACAGGAACATTTTATAGGGATTGGACAGTCTTGTGTAAGAAATAAAAGGTTCAATTGGATAAGAAGGAGAAATAGAAGGGTCTGACCTGTTGGAAGAGATTGGCCGTGATAGTTGAGTGGATAGATTCAGATGATACTCCTGCAGATAGCTGGGCGTTTGGCGTGTTCTAGTGCTTCTCCTCAAGTCAGGCTCAGTTTGTTCAGTTGGACAAGTAAATGAAGTGTCCGATGTGTTTATGTCAGATGCAACTGCAGGTGCATGAGTATGTGATGCATAAGTTTGGCTAGAATCATAAAATGTATCACAATCGGATGAATGCAATGCATTCGGCAGAACTAATGCAGGATTTGGAGAACAGTCAGCCTGTGGTGATACAGATGGGAAAATATACTCATAACAAATGACATCTCTCGAAATAAACACATGTTGACTCTCTAGATCATACACATAATAGCCTTTAGTACCAAATGGATATCCCAAGAAAAGACACTTCCTGGCACGTTTGTCTAATTTGGTTCTCCCATGTTGCAGAGTGCTAGCATAGCATAAGCATCCAAAGACACGAATATGCTTATAAGAGGGTTTCTTAAGAAATAAGACTTCATAAGGTGATTTATTATATAAAAGCTTACTTGGTAACCTGTTAATGATGTGCACTGCTGTTAGAACTGCATATCCCCAGAATTGAGGAGGCAATTTAGCTTGAAATAACAATGCTCTAGCTACCTGCAATAGATGTTGGTGTTTGCGCTCCACAACCCCATTTTGTTGAGGGGTGGCAACACAAGAAGTTTGATGGATGATTCCATTTGTTTGATAGAAAGATGGAAAGTTAAACTCTTGACCATTATCACTCCTAAGCACTTTAATGTTTGTGTTGAATTGGGTTTTAACAAAGGCATGAAATTGACATAACAATGTTTGCACCTCTGACTTTGATTTCATTAGAAAAATCCATGTTACTCTCGAATAATCGTCAACCACTGTAAGAAAGTATCTATAACCAGCCAAGACAACGGTAGAACATGGGCCCCAAATGTCACAATGGATTAGTTCAAAAGCCTCTACAGTTTGTATGTCACTAACTGGGAAGCTTAATCTCTTTTGTTTGGCTTCATGACAGATTGAACATGCATTGTGATGTAAAAGAGTAATAGATGCATCAATTGATTTCAAAGCATGTAGTTTATCAACCGACACATGTCCCAAACGCAAATGCCACAAGTCAAAACAATCTAGAGTGGTATGTAACTTTGTATTACTGATATGATGTTGGAAAAACTGTTCTTCATTAACTAAAGCTGCTGACGGAGAAGCAGAAGAGTGCCTTGGTTCAGATTTCTACTGAAGCACATATAAACCACCATCTCTTCTAGCAAGACCAATCATCCTCCAAGTGCATAGGTTCTGGATTTTACAGCAATCATGTGAGAAAATGAAACATACCTTTTTAGTGTTAGTGAGTTTTCCAATAGAGATAAGGTTGAAAGAAAAAGATGGAACAAACAAGACTTGTTCAAGAATTAAGTCATTTGAAAGTTGGACTGTTCCTATGTGGGTTGCTTGAACAGTGGCATTGTTTGGAAGCTGTATCTGAATAGGAATTGGCAACTCATGAGATGAAATGAGAAAATCAAGGGAAGAGACCACATGATCTGTGGCACCAGTATCTAATATCCACTGATGACTATTTGAGTGTGTTTTGGTAGTTTTAGAGGAGTGAGACAGAGTACTTGAAAAATGACTGGATTGAGAGAGGTTTAGGGAGGTGGGTTGAGAGTTACTCGGGTCATTTGGTTGAGAGGATCTTGGATTGTCATCCACACTGAGAAACTCCATTAACCGCTTCACTTGTTGTTCATTTAGACTAAGCTGGGACAAGTTCTTCTGCATGTTTGTATTATCTCCCGTCATCATGAGGCTGATCCTTCTGCCTCCAGCTGAACCTCCTCTTTGACCAAATCTCCATCTGCTCCTCCCTCCTCTCTGTGTGGAGGGGAAACCAATGAGAAAATAACAATTGTCTTTGAGATGCCCCTTTTTCTTGCAGTTCTCGCAGAACAGATCTCCCTTAAGTCTTCTTTTATCTACAAAAGCTACTTGCTTATGTGACTCTTCCTCCATTTCAGTTGGCCTATATTCATTCAATTGAACAGCCGCTGCCACCGGTCGTTCCAAGTATCCATTCACATCTGATGTTCTGTTTTGCTGCAATTCTTCTCGCTGAACATAGTTGAAAGCTTCTGTGAGTGTGGGGAAAGGTTTCCTAAGCAGAAGTTGAGTTCTTAATGCTCCAAACTCCTTGTTTAGTCCATTTAAAAACCTGAACACCACATCTTTCTGTTGCTGCTCAACATACATCCTCTCCCATCCACAATCACATTTCTTACAGCTACATTGAGGTGGGGGTCTGTAATTTTTCAGTTCACGCAGGACCGACAACATCTCACTGTAGAAATTCGAGACCGATTTCGACCCCTGTACCAAACTGTAATACTGATCCTGCAGTAAACAAATCCTAACATCGTCCGGTACACCATACCTTTCTTGAAGCTCTTCCCAAATTTCCTTGGCTGTATCCAGGTAGAAAATGGTAGATGCAATATTGATGGACACTGACCTCTGTAGCCATGTCTTCACAAGGTTGTCGCATCTTTTCCAAACAGCAAGCCGGCTGCTACCTGTTTCTGGTTGTGGGATCGTGCCATCCACGAAACCCATTTTGTTCTTTATGGAAAGGGCTACTTCAAACGATCTTCTCCATGACGCATAGTTGCCGTCGTTAAGTTCCGGCGACACCAGCGCAATCGTCTGCAGGTCAGCTGGATTGATGTAAAATGGTGAGTCGACTCTATCCATCTCCACGCTTCGAGCTCTCTGCACCTCCGTCATGCTTGCTCTGATACCATGAAGGCTGAAATAGAGCTACCTTAAGCTGCGGAGATTCAACCTCCACCCATCATCATCATCCATTCATCAGAGAATTCCCAGAAAAAAAAGAATACAGTCACATGGAGGGGGAATCGTTACGCCGCGCACCCCCACTTTGTCTGGTTAAGAAAACCCTCACAACAAAACCATAGTGTAATTCCTATATTGACCTTTTGTATAAGTGATTGGGCTCTACGTGTGGCCTTTCTATTTACATTGTGTTGAATAGGCCCAGCTTCAATTCCTTCTTCTTCTTCTCTGCTTGTAATGTTCTGCAACATCACCTGCACACACCAGCATCATCTGTAGCTGAGTTTTTGCTTCTTTGTTTACACCAACAGTCTATTCCTAAGGTAACTCATGCGCGGCTCTTCATCTGTCTGTTAAATGGAAAATCCCCTATGGGTTACCTTGACATGAAGTGATAATGCTACTTTCATTTGTGCGACCATATTCTTGCATCATATCTGAAAATTCCCATGCTTTGAAAGGAATGTCATTTCTCGAGTTAATTGTGAATTATCATTTTCCAAACGCATTCTCTCTGGTGTGGATGGTAATTTTATATTAGTTACTGAAAATGTCGATTTTCTGTGTAAATGAGGAACATTTCAACTTTTTTAATGTTGTAAATTAGAAAAGCGTTTTCCTAAAGATGGTGTAAAGAGTTAAAAAATCCCATGAAGTTCGTAAATCTCTTTTTGAAAGATATGCAGTGGCTGGGAGTAGAATTTGTAATGCTTTTCAGTTGTGGACATAACATGAAAACCTTTGGATGATTTGATATGAGTATTGGATGGCATACTTTCAGTTAGGATAAAGCCTTCAGTTAAATCTGGGGCTAATTTGAACTATCTCGCCATCCTATCTATTTGCAGGGTCGTGTGAAGCAGAAGTCATCTTCGAGGGGCAAGTACGTGTATGTGAACATCGGGCCAATACAAGTTGTGTCGAGCGAGCTGGTATTCATCATATTCCACATATGGGTGTGCGCTCGCCCTCTGATATGTCTCTCAGAGTAGCTGTTGCATAGCTTTTTAACGTCAAAGATAGCAGTATCTCCGGCCTCAACAAGACTTGTGATCTTCCTAACATTTAGTTTTGACTCATACGCAGGTTCAAGCGGTGTACAATGCGGTGAGAAGAGACGATAGGTTGAAGTACTTCTTGTGAACGTGATTTTTGTACAGATTAGGTGACAATAATTACATTCAGGTCACGTCGATACTCTTTTAATTTCTTTTATTTTATCTGCTCCTAATCCCTTCGTCCACACTGGCATTTTATTTTTATTTATTTTTGTTTGTGCTATCATGAATGACCAAGGTCGTCAAAATTGCGAACCTGAGCCAAGGAACGAACGAGTATACGATTCTATGGCTCATGGCGAGTTAAATCACATTAATCCCGATTCTAACGGGTTTTACAGCTTTACGTTCCCATTTTACTTACGATCCTACGAGTTTACGATCTTACATCCCCTCCGATCATGTGTAGTATTTCTATTTTTTGAACAATCTCGTGAATGACGTCTAACAAGTAGAAATCCTTCGAGGCCCCAAATTCATGAGTCAATGTTAGCAGCGAAAGTATGTTCATACTTCGTGAAATGGGGAAACTCGATTTCGACTTGTAAAACACGAACTTTGCATTGTCGTTCGTACAAGTTATTGTACAAGTTCTTAACTTTTTTAGGGATGTCGTAAGTGTAGAAATCGGGCAAATGTCGAGGAGGTGCGCAAGGTTCTGAGCCAAGTCATTGAGACCCTGAGGTTGAGTCCTGTGTGTTTGGTACGTGTGATTGGGTTTTCCACACATAGGCGAGGGGGTCCCGATCATTGGTTTTACTGGGCTTAGTCGGGCTCTCATACCATGTTAGAATATCGAATCGGCTCATATACCGAACCCAGGATACAAGTCTGTTGAAGTTCCACTCTAAAACCAATTGGTTGTAGAAGGAGTACCCCGCTGAGTACTAAACCAGACTATTCTTTCTTCATCGATAGAGTCAATGCTGGCACAGGCACCCGCTTCGAGAAGTTCATCCCAATGTATGATTCCCTTGATCCGTTCGTCGCCCAGGACAATAATCGGCCACCCAAATCTTTCACCCGTTGCAAGAATGTGCTTGGAAAATTCAAGGCCCGACTTTAGTGACCTCAAACAGGACAATTATTAGGTTGTTGTAATCACCTTCTCGTAATTTGATTCTCGTAATTCGAATCTCTCAAGTGTGCAAAGCTGGATTGGCGTCCGAGAAGACACCGCCTGAAGCCATTACCCCAAGGGCGATTAAGGCATACTCGGTGATGTTCGGTAACATGACTATCACTAAGTGCCCTTACCTTAGCCCTGTTGGGTTGTTCCCTCCAATGTGAGAGCGGCCCAAGCCCGTGGATGAAGCCCGAAGTCCACTATCTCTTTAAAGGGTCATCTAGGGTTGTCTTCAGATGACATAAGATAGAAAACGTAGTCAAGGGTGAGGGAGACAGCCGAAGAAGAGATACAAACCCGGATTCCGCCGCAGCTCCATTTCAGCCCGCGCGACATTTAATTAACTGAGTGTTGCTGCCGACGCACCGTTTAAACTTCATGAAATTTTGAAGAAGCATTTCTGACTTGTGATTATGTATTCTGAACGGTTAAGATTGTTATTAGAGGCTTTTAGCTGGTGATTTTACCCCGTTTCCGAGACTCCCAGATTCAATGTTCTTGATTTCAGCTCATTCTTCTTTGTGTTGTTAAGCGTATGATTACCAAGATGAGTTTTTGATGTTATGCTGAGTAGGGGAGAAGTTTATGCTGGTCATTAGTGATTTGATAGGAACACTTGCTAACCCACTTTATTGTTGATTTAGTGGAAGTTTTGGTGGTGCCTCGGGCCGTGATTTTACTCCTCAAAGGAGGTTTCCACGTTAAATCTCGGTGTTATTCCTTGCTACAATTTACTTATTTTCGATGTAATTAGTTGTGTTAGCTTTAAGGAAGTCATTCGACGAATTACGAGGTGTGTTGGTTCGTGTTACATCCCATCAAGTGGTATCAGAGCGAGTTTGATTGATTCTGATCTATGTCGAGTGATGGAGGCTAGTACGAGCAAGATTATTATGTTGATTGATTCAAATTATTCTTCTTGGAAGTTTCGGATGGAAGATCTGCTTTATGTAAATTATTACATACTTGTTTTCTCTAAAGAAATATCAGAGGGTAAGACAGAGGAGCAGTAGATTATCTTTCACAGGCAAGTGTGTGGATTTATTAGATAGTGTGTTGAAGATAATGTGTTGAATCATGTCAGTGGAATTAACCATGCTCGGACTCTCTGGAGTAAACTTGAGGAGCTTCATGCCAGCAATACATGAAGCAACAAGATGTATGTGATGAATCAACTGTTGGGATTGAAGTATAAGGATGGTTCTTCAATGGCGAATTATATCAACAGCTTTCAGGGTTATATTAATTAGTTGTCTTCCATGGGCCTTAAATTTGACGACGAGTTACTTGGTTTGTGGTTGTTTGGTGAATACTTTTAGGATATCACTTCGAATTCAGCTCCAAAAAGAGTGGTTACATATGATTTGACGAAGGCTAACTATATGAATGAAGAGGTGAGGAGAAAGTCTCTTGATTCTAATTCTTCTTCGAAGTCGGATATTCTGGTTACCGAGTCACGGGGGAGAAGTTATAGCCGTGAACCGAAGAGTAGAGATGGTAATGACAGAAGTAAGTCTCGAGGAAAGTTTGCGGATGTTGAATGTCATCATTGTGGTAAGAATGGACATATCAAGCCTTTTTGTCGGCTCTTGAAGAAGGAGAATAAGCAAATATATAAAGAGAAGGGCAAAGACAAGAAATCAGGTGAATGTAGTGATATGGAACGAGTTGCCA
This sequence comes from Melastoma dodecandrum, assembly GCA_029817715.1. NCBI lineage: Eukaryota > Viridiplantae > Streptophyta > Magnoliopsida > Myrtales > Melastomataceae > Melastoma > Melastoma dodecandrum. The sequence continues at coordinate 5,949,056 of JARUPY010000472.1, read as the reverse complement.
CTACTACTGAAGATTTTCTGATTGTCTATGATTGTGATGTGGTTAACTTGACTAGCCACAAGACCAGTTGAGTGATTGACAGTGGTGCTTCTACCCATACTACCTCTTGGAAGGATTTCTTCACTTCTTACACACGAGGCAGTTTTGGTTTTGTGAAGATGGGAAATGATGGTAAGGGAAAGGTTGTTGGCATGGGCGATATATGTTTGGAGACTAGTACTGGTTCTATGTTGATTCTAAAAGATGTTAAGCATGTCCCATACATTAGGTTGAACTTGATTACAACTGGAAAGCTAGATGATGATAGTTATTATAGTACCTTTACAAATGGAAGATGGATGCTTATCAAAGGTTCGATGATTGTGGCTAGAGGTGAGAGATCTTCGGCTTTATACATGTTGTATGCTAAGATTGCGAATCATGTTGTTAATGTGGTAGAAAAAGTGGCTATATCTGAGTTGTGTCATAAAAGACTTGGTCACATTAGAGAGAAAGGACTTACTCTCGTAGGCAAAAAGAATGCATGATCTAGTTTGAAAATTGCGAGCTTGCAGATGTGTGATCATTGTTTGGCAGGAAAGCATAATTGTGTTTCATTTAAGTCTTAATCGCCAGGTAGAAAAGAAAATATTCTTGACTTGGTGCATTATGATTTATGTGGTCCTATGAAGACTCAGACTATGGACAAATCTCTTTATTTTATCATTTTCATTGATGATCATTCGAGAAAGACTTGGGTTTATACCTTAAAGCACAAGAGCCAAGTTATAGATGAGTTCAAAGAGTTTCATGTTTCAGTTAAGAGGGAAACTGGAAGAAAGCTCAAGTGCATTTGATCAGATAATGGAGGTGAGTATTGGGGGCCATTTTATGAGTATTGTATACAGCAGGCAATTCGACATCAAAAGACGCCACCCAAGACACCTCAGTTAAATGGGTTAGCAGAGATGATGAATCGAACACTCGTCGAACGAGTAAGATGTCTACTTTCACATACCAAGTTGCCGAAGTTTTTCTGGGGAGAAGCTCTTAACACTGTTGTTCACGTGTTAAATCTTACACCGTGTGTTCTCTTGAAGTTTGATGTTCCAAATCGAGTTTGGAGTGGTAAGGATCCTTCTTATGATCACTTGAAAGTTTTTGGATGCAAAGCTTTTGTGCATATTCCAGGTGATGAGACAAGTAAGCTTGATTTGAAGTCAAAACAGTGTGTTTTTATCGGATATGGTCAGGATGAATTTGGCAATAGATTTTATGATCCTATCTCAAAGAAGCTTGTTCGAAGTCGAGATGTAGTTTTTGCAAAGGGTCAGACTATAGATGACATTGACAAAGTGAAATCTTCTTCTGTTTCTAGAAGTGAGAACTTAGATATGAGTATTTTTCCTCTTATGTCAATTCCATCGCAGAGTGAAGTTCAGGATGATGAGCATGAGACAGATGAGATTGAAACCGAAGTTGTTGGGGAATTTCCAACAACTGAAGCTTCAAGTGGTATGCCACTCAGAAGGTCGTTGAGAGAACGAAAACCATCCACAAGGTATCCACACCAGTATATTTTGATAACTGATGGGGGAGAGCCTGAATATTTTGAAGAAGCCATGGAGAGTGAGCAAAAACAAGAATGGGTTCGTGCCATGGATGATGAGATGAAATCACTTTACGATAATGATACCTATGAATTGGTAAAGTTGCCTAAGGGTAAGCGTGCTATGAAGAACAGGTGGATATTCAGGATAAAGTATGAACACAACTCTCAGCCACGATATAAAACTAGATTGGTAGTAAAGGGTTTCAGTTAGAGGAAATGAGTTGATTTTGATGAGATTTTCTCTCCGATTGTGAAGATGTCATCCATTCGAGATGTGATGGGTTTAGCTGCCAGCCTCGACTTGGAGATTGAGCAAATGAATGTCAAGATAACCTTTCTTCATGGTGACGTGCACGAAGAGATTTACATGGAACAACCTGAAGGTTTCATAGTAAAAGAAAAAGAAGATTTTGTGTGCAAACTCAACAAAAGCCTCTACGGTTTGAAACCAGTGATTTCAAGGCAGCTCGCTTTGAGCGCCTAGGCGCTCGGGTGAGGCGAGGCCTCCTCGCCTATTTTGGCCTAGGGCGGGCGCCAATGAGAAGGCTCTGCCTAGGCGAGCGCCTCGCCCAAGGCGCCAAGGTGTCAAGGCGCTTCGGGCACCCCTCTCCCCAACACACAAACAAATGCTTATTTTACTTGATCTGAATCTCCCTTTCAACCCTAAACCCTAGCCGCGCCCCTCAGCCCCCATCCGCTCCCCATCTCTCCCCAGACATGCCCCTCCTCCCCAACCCACATCAGCCCTCAGGCCAGCCAACATCAGGTGTCGTCGTCAGCCCCCACCCCCCCACTAAGCCTAGCCCCCGCAGGTAATCCCCCTATCTCTCTCTCCTATTATCTTCGACATGTAGATCCCAGGAAGCGCGTTGAGGCTCTCCGTCAAACCCATGTTTTTTGGGGATTTAATTGTTTGTCCAGGAAGCGCCAGACCTGAAGATTTAATTGTTTGCCCAAGAATTTGTTGGGGGATTTAATTGTTTTTTGATGAAGATTTTTGCCCAAGAAGCGCTAGACTTTTTGTGTGATCTTTCGTTTGTGTGATCTTGTGTTGTTGGAAATGAATGACCTTTCAATAACACTGATTTTGTAATTATGTTTGATCATACAGAATGGCTGAAATAGTCTTTTTGATTTAAGAAGACAATTACATTTGGCATTTCAATTATAAAAGATTGTTCTATAGGCTATACATTGGCGTCTTAAAGCCTAGCGCCTAATGCCTCGCCTAGCGCCTAGCGCCTCAGGCGATGAGAGGCCTTTTCGCCTTGGTATATGAAATTTGAGTCCTTTATGGGGGAGCATGACTACACCAGAACCAATACATACCATTGTGTCTTCTTTCATAGGTTTGGTGATGACGACTTCATTATTCTCCTATTATATGTGGATGATATGCTTCTTATTGGCAGGGATATCTCACGCATTAATCAGTTCAAGAAACAATTGAACAAGTCTTTTGCTGTGAAAGACTTAGGTCCTACAGAACATATTCTTGCAGTGAAAATTATCAGAAGAAGAGAAGAGAAGAAGATCTTCTTATCGCAAGAGAAGTATATTCACAAAGTGTTGGAAATGTTCAATATTGGAAATGTTAAAGTAGTAATTTCTTCCTTTCCTTCTGGAGTTAAGTTGAGCCGCGATCATTGTCCTTCTGATGAGCATAAGCAGTACATGCAGAAGGTTCCTTATAGCTCTGCTGTTGGTAGTTTAATGTATGCGATGTTGTGCACGAGACCTGATATAGCGCATGCTGTTAGCGTGGTGAGCCGATTCTTATCTAATCCTGGAAAAGAGCATTGAAATGTGGTGAAATGGATCATGAGTTATTTGCGTGGCATCGCAAATTATGGTATATGTTTCGGAGGTGGTGAGCCAAAGTTGATTGGCTATGCAGATGCATATATGGCTGGAGATATTGATACTCGAAAGTCGACATCGGGTTATCTGATTACCTTTGCAGGGGGAGCCATTTCTTGGCAATCTAGGCTTCATAAATGTGTTGCATTATCTACTACCGAGGCGAAATTCATTGTTGCCACGGAAACGTGCAAAGAACTTCCAAGAGTTTGGATTCAATCAAGAACGGTATGTTCTCTTTTGTGATAATCAAAGTGCCATATATCCTGCGAAGAATTTTACTTTTCATGCGAAGTTGAAGCATATAGATATGAGATACCATTAGATTCGAGATGTTGTGAATTCTAAGTTGGTGCATATTGAGAAGATCTACACCGATGATAATGGATCAGATATGATGACGAAGGCACTTTCAAAAGAAAGGATTGTTGCTTGTCGTCAAGTCGCCGATATTTCGGCGAGCTTTTCCACATAGTTGAAAGGAGGAGATTTGTTGGGTTGTTCTCTCCTATGTGAGAGCGGCCCAAGCCCGTATTTCTTTATAAAGATGAAGTCCGAAGCCCACTATCTCTTTAAGGGGTCATCTAGGGTTGTCTTCAGATGACACAAGACAGTAAATGCAGCTTAGGGTGTGGGAGACAAACTCGGATGTGGAAAATTTGGTGTTGCCTCGGGATGTGGTTTTACTCCTCACATTTAGGAGGTTTTCACTTTAAATATCAGTGTAGTTCCTTGCTGTAATTTACTTATTTCCGTTGTAATTAATTGTTTTAGCTTTAAGGAAGTCATTGGACGAATTACGGAATGTGTTAGTTCGTGTTACATCCCATCAAGCCCGAGGGACCTCAATGCCCTTAAAAACCTCCTCGTGCCCTGAACGACCTCTGCGTAGATTTTCCGGTGACAGCTTCCACAAACGCTACCCGGTCACTGTACATCTCTGCATTATGGAACACGAAATCCGGAAGAGTGAGATTCGGAACCAGACCTGGTGGATGATGGCTCCGAAAAATGTGTTCGTCCTCCACAACGGTTCCCAATGCAAAAATCCTAACACACCGTGGAGAGACCAAACCATCCAAAGCCCCTTAAGAAGGGAATGGAAGTAGGCACGATTTGTGTGTTGTAACCACTGCAGATGTGTTTGGTCTGAGTTTAGTTTTAACAAATGCATGTTACTTGTGCATTGCAGATATAGCCGCGGAAGCCAGCGAATGCCGAGGCTTAGCAAACCACAATTTTCAACATAACATGAGCGCGGTATTGGATTTAAACCTCTACGCACGAAAAAAATTCAGAAAGATATTTTACCCATATAAAGCCAAACAAGTGAGGCAATGAAATATTGCGCACCTCTTCGTTTTGAACCAGAGTATGAGATCGTGACCTTCCTTTTGTGGTGGATCCCAACAAAATTACCATAAATATTAAAAAAGAGAGAGAGAGAGAGAGAAAGGGAAGAACGGTCACTAATTGCGGCGCTCAATGGCAACCTAATTTGGTTCTCCTCTCCATTAGTTAATATAGACTATAATAATATCTTAATGTTTTGCATTTGGGTAATGTCAATAGAAGGGCAGTCGACATTAAGTCCCCCCAAACGCATACGAGTTCCAACAAAGAAAGCTACTCTTTTACCTCCGACCGCTTTCTGACACACATAATCTTTGTTGTCTTTCATTGATTACTAACTAAATTACTCTCGAGAGAGAGACATGTTTTGGTAGAAGAATTTTTTATTCCTTTCCTTTTAAAACAATCACAGCAAGGGATCTAATTCAAACCCATCTTCCTCCTCCTATCCACGGCTCTCTTCTGTTTCATGCGATACGAACCAACACATTGCGGGCGCCGTGGGAAGATGTGAACGAAACATGTCCTGGACAAACATGGTATTCCCCTTTGGGCCAACTTTTTTAGTGCAGCATGTGTTAACGGATTCGTCCACCCGGGTCGCACCGCGCCATGTCGGCATCGTCGTCCACGTCGTTCGTCCGTGGGTGCAGAAAGAAGAGCCAAGTGATTCAGTTTGTTTTGTTTTCCTTTCCTTTTTCTCCGTGGCCGTATTGATGGAACAATACTTCATTCTATTTACTTAATTATTAATAAAATTACATGAAAGGGGAAAATAAAGGGGGGTGATTCATGGTCTGTCTATTGGGGGTGTTGTGTGAGTCTTAAACCGCGTAAAAATGCGTCAGCAATCCTTTCTGGCACGCAGTAAACAAAGGGACTTGACTTGAGGAGTCATGCTGATTAAATCACATTTATTTATTAACTCGAGTGTGCTGCTTTGGCATTAGCATCTGATCGTCCACCGATGTACTTATCCATCGTAAGAGACCTTTTTCTGGTCCAGATCGGAGGGCTAAGAAAAGTGCCACGTAGCTCAAGGCAGCCTCTGACTCTCTTTTTCTCAATTGTATATTTTGTCCTCGTGTTAGATATTAAAGAAATAAGGTGAATACGTGGCAAAGAAAATGATATTTAGATATTAAGGTGAGGGAAAAAAAAAGCATTTGGAAGATCGTCGTGGGTTGGGTGGAGGAGGGAGGAGGGTGTTTTAAGTGAAGGTGTTGCAGGTTCCACTTCGTGCTCTTTGTGACTTTATTCTCTTTTTCCTTTTTTCCCACGTTGGCATCATCATTTCACCCACGAAGAATAAAGCCAAAGCTAATATTATATCACCCAATTATTTCTGGAAACTGGATAAGATGTTTACCCAAGTCGATGAGATTGCAAGTTAAGGATTCATTTAGTAGAAACTAGGCGTTGTTTGGTTCTCATAAGTTGAAGTTTCGAGGTCAGATTATTTGAGGGGGCTGGAGTGGAGGGTTTAGTTGACATGTGTTTAAGTCAGAGTAATGTTATTTTTAAGTTCAGTTTTCCCCACGTTTTGTTTGACTTGCTAATGTTGCGTTTACGTTACGTAATATTCCATTTTTTTTTTTGGAATTAAAAAATAATGTCTCCCTATAACAAAATAAGTGGTCAAACTCGATTGCTAAAAGAAAAAAAATAGCAACCCCCTCCTAAAAAAAAGACACTAACCATTTAATTATTCCAAACTTTGCTAATTTTTTTTAGACTCCTTGGAGGTGATTATGAGTAGTTGGCCAAAATTTTGACACCCACCCTGCTTAAAAACTAAAGTTAGGCTATAAAAACAAAATTAAAATATTAAGGCAAAAGAAAGAAAGAGCAGTGAAAAGTAGTTCTTGCTATAAATCGAATTTTGTTTTTAATAATAGAAAGGAAGGACGAGAAGCTTCCTCCGCACGACACGTGGCGTAGTCGGGTTCGGTTGAGATAAAGAGCATGACGCAGGGAAGCAGAAGACGATAAGCATAATTTCTTGGTCTTTTCTCCTGTGGGGGGGTGGGGGGGAGGGGTTCGTTTTCTATTATCTTCTTCACCTGTACGTGCACCAAAACTTGATTATTCAGAGGAGACGTGAAATTTGCCCCCCAACTCTTCTGTATCGAGAAGTTTCGCGATCGATTGCTATATTCTATTCGGATTCATCAATCCAATTGATTCGGATAAATTAAGTTTATTGAATTTGTCAAATATAAGATGAGGTTCGCATCAAACATCCATCTTATAACACTTTGATTGCACCTTTATCTTCCTACCGTCTCGACCCATTTTGCCATTACTTTTCCTATTTATTCACGTCCATGCCACTGGATTCTCCCCTATCCTCTTCGTTTTTCTATTATCTAAGAAGAAGAGGGAATCTCAATTCAATCATGAATATGTACGCGTACGTGTGTGTGTGTGTGTGTGTGTGTTTTGGGGTGGAGGTGTACCTAATTTTCTTTTTTTCTTTCGGCGAATAAGGAGAAGGGCAGAGTGAGTTAGGCGGAAAAAGAAAATGTTGGTCGGGTTGGGGGGAGGATCAGATGCCCCCCCCAAAGGGAAAGTACAAATTTTGGTCAATTTTGTTCTAACCCAACCAAGGGCAATTCGGTCAAATCCACCCAACCCAAAAAAAAAAGAATTATTTATTTCTAATATATTTGGTATAGACAACCGCCGTCCTTTTAGTTTTTTTGTCTAGTTGTGATTTTGTGTATTTGGTGCGAGTTGAAACTAAATGGGGACCCAGGTGTTGTTTGGTGGAGAGAGAGTTCATTAGGTGAGCATTAGGATTGATGATTTACAACAATACGACATTCTTGGATCATCTCTCAAAGCGCCTGGGGGTGTCGAGGAGAAGGAGATCCCATGGCGGGGGTGGGTGGGGAACTACTACTTGCCATAAATGTGGGTGTTCTACTTCCCCCTCCCTCCCTCCCTCCCTCTGCTCTGCTCAAGTTGGAACTAATAATTATAGTTACAAGTCGGCCCATATTAGTACAACACCTATGGCTTTATTAAGGAAGTTCCTGGTCGGTAACTCTCCTTAGTTTAACCAAATTCGGACATGAGGGGAGTATAAATAGTTGTGATAAAGGGAACAAATGGGGGGGGATGGTTGAGTTTGGATGGTACAGGATGAGCTGAGATAATGGGGGAGGGGGGCCTGATGCTGTTGCTGAGTAGTAGGCCATTACCAAATACATGTTTATTTTTTTTACCTCACTTTTTTCTTTAATTATTTTTTCGTTGCTCTTCCTCTTCGTCTCTCCCTCCTCTCTCCATTTTTTTGTTGCTCTTTTGCTTCCTTCCTCCAGCACTCTCCTCCTCCTCATCTTCCCTCCTTACAGCTGTCCTCAACAGGGAGGGATTTCTCTCTTCCACTTTGTCTTCCTCAACATCAACGGGAACCAGAGCGACTGCACCAGAGGTCGGGTCACTAGATTCCAACCCCCTGTTCCCGCATCAATTGTTTTGTTGGGAAGGAGCTCTTTTGGAGTAGACGTGGGGTTGTTCTGTACTTCTGGGATTTCTTTCCCCCGCCGTTTTCTTTCTTTCCGGGTGGTGAAGTTCAGGCCTTGTGTCGGTGTCCCCGTACTAGTTCACATATCCGGGGGGTTGTCGGTATTTGGCGGGTCGACGGCGGAATCTCAGCTGAATTGGGGTCCCGGGGAAGGGAAATTTACTTAGCTCGTTTTGGGTTGTTCATCTGGGTTTTTAGGGGGTGGGTCTCTGCGCTTGTCATGTCGGCAGGGGGTTCTGATACTGCCTGACAAGGCGGGAATTTGAGGTATTGCTTGAGAATTGATCTTGTATTTGAGTGGAGTTTTGGGGGAACTCTGGGTTGTGGGGTGGGGATATTGGATGAGTTTGTTCCACGTATTTGGGTTTGGTCTGAAAGTGGGGCATCTGGTCTGGCTGCTATGTTGCTCTCTGGTGTCTCTGTTATCCAGTAACTGGGTTGCTGGGGACGGCTGTGTGATGGGCACCAAGGCGAGTTTCCTTGGTGATGGAGGCAAGGTGCCACTCAATTGGCTGGAGAAGTTCCTCGGGAATGTGTACAAGATCCAACAGCACTATTACCAGGGCAGTGGGTCTAAGAAAGTGGGGAAAACCTGGTGGAGGAAGCTCTTCTTCGTGTGGATTGTGGTTTGGAGCGTCATTTCTCTGTGGGTGTTCTGGGGCATGAGTTCTCAGGCCGCCGAGAAGAGGAAGGAGACTCTCGTGAGTATGTGCGATGAGAGGGCTAGGATGTTGCAGGACCAGTTTAATGTTAGCATGAACCATGTCCAGGCTATGTCCATCTTAATCTCCACCTTCCACCATGCGAAGTATCCTTCTGCGATTGATCAGGTAACGAGATTTTTCAGCTGTTAAAGCTTTCCTGTAGTCATTAAGTTGAGTCTTACACAAAATGGATTGGATGAACGGGTTGAGTTAAAGTAAGATTGTGAATGTTGTACTAGTTTAGCTGAATTTAGTTCCATCATATGCATAACAGGCGACCTTCGCGAGGTACACGGAAAGGACAGCCTTTGAGCGACCACTCACCAGTGGTGTTGCCTATGCTGTGAAGGTACTTCATTCCGAAAGAGAAGATTTTGAGATGCAACAAGGTTGGAAGATCAAGAGGATGGATGCACACGTGCAAAAGCCGGTTCACAAGGATAACTGTGAAGTTGAAGTTTATGAACCGTCCCCGGTTCAAGAAGAATATGCTCCTGTTATCTTTGCACAAGATACAATTTCTCATGTTGTTTCTCTTGACATGTTGTCGGGAAAGGTGCAGTTCCCATAATCTTTTGAATTCGCTTGTAGTATTCCTTCAATTATGATGTGAAACTTCAAAGTAACCGGCCGGATTAATTGTACTTGTGAATCAGTGGAGAAACTATTCTAGAAGAAGTTCGAATACGTTTACTGGTCCCTTCAATTCTGCCTAGCTTTCCTTATGATTATGGCTGTCTATTTCTAACAGGAAGACCGTGAGAATATTCTTCGCGCGAGAGCCTCGGGGAAAGGGGTTCTTACCGCTCCATTTAGACTACTGAAAACTAACAGTCTCGGAGTAATATTGACTTTTGCCGTTTACAAGAAGGATCTTCTGCCAATTGCAACTCCTGAAGATAGAATTAAGGAAACATATGGGTAAGTTTCTTACTCATAATGATTGAAACGCTTGTTTGATTGATGCTCTTCGGAGTCACATTGTTCTGGAATGACTACGATGAGGGAAGCCTTCTTATGTGTGTTAACTTGTGCTTCTTACCATATAAAGTAGTGTTCCACCATTTCTTTGTTTATCTGCAGTTACCTGGGTGGGGTGTTCCATATCGAGTCTCTAGTGGAGAAGTTGCTTCAACAACTTGCAAGCAAGCAGATTATCGTCGTGAATGTATATGACATCACCAATCACTCGCATCCCATCAGCATGTATGGTTCGGATGTATCGTATGATGTTCTCGAACATGTTACCAGCCTTAATTTTGGAGATCCATTCCGCATGCATGAGATGAGATGCAGGTATGTGCATTCCAGAAGAGCATGTTTTGAGGCATTGTTTTATGATATGCAGATAATAAGTTCCCTTTTAACTTGCATTATGATTAATAATGATTAGGAACATAATGAGCTTATTTTGGGCTGTCAACAGATTCAAACTGCAGGCGCCCTTGCCTTGGCTAGCCATATTTACATCGATTGGAATCCTGGTGATTGCTTTGCTTGTCGGGCATATTCTCTATGCAACGATGAACCGAATCGCTAAAGTTGAAGATGACTTCCACAAAATGATGGAGCTTAAAAAACGGGCCGAGGATGCCGACATTGCAAAGTCACAGGTATGTGCAGGCATCCGATGGGCCCCACGTCACTCTCTGGTTTTCTTTCAGCCTTTGGGATGACGGTGTTCTTTTCATCTGATATTGCAGTTCCTTGCTACTGTCTCACATGAGATCAGGACACCTATGAATGGAGTGTTAGGCAAGTTTCTTGAACATAACTGGTTATCTTAGGATTCTCCTACGGGTAGGAAAACTGATGCACCTTTTCTCGTTGCTCAGGAATGTTGCATATGCTCATGGACACCAATCTGGACATAACCCAACAGGATTATGTTAGAACAGCACAGGCAAGTGGGAAAGCCCTTGTCTCCCTTGTAAATGGGGTCTTGGATCAGGCGAAGATAGAATCTGGTAAGATTGAGCTGGAGGCAGTGCAGTTCGATGCTCGATCAATATTGGATGATGTTTTATCACTCTTCTCTGGGAAATCTCAAGACAAAGTAGAGGTACTGCATGAGACACACCCCATAAAAATGAAGAAGAATTTCGTAATAATTTAATCTTTGTCGTGGCTTTGAATATGCAGCTTGCGGCTTACATCTCTGATAAAGTTCCAAGCACAATAATTGGTGATCCAGGGAGATTTCGACAAATCATCATCAATTTGGTGGGAAATTCGATTAAGGCAAGTTGGGTTTACTGGCTTCATTTTCATGCATCTTTCTCGTGCAAAGCATGGTTAAAGTTGTCAATGGCTCATATATGTTATGTTTTTTGAGAAGTTTTAATCTTTGACTGCACTTCATTTGGTAAAATTATCAGTAGCTTGAATGAACTACGGTGATCATGGCCTATATCACTGTTGTTGCCTTGAGTAATTTTGTTCATCCACCATTTTTTCCATCACCAGTTCACAGAGAGAGGCCACATCTTTGTCACCGTGCATCTCGTGGAGGAAGTTATGAACTCAGTTGACCCCGAGATGGAATCATTTATAAATAGTTTAAGTGGCTACCCTGTATCGGATAGACGGCGCAGCTGGGAAAAATTTAGAACCTTTAACCAAGATGGATCCAACATGAGATTTTCGTCACCGTTTTCTAACCCGATTAGCTTAATTGTGTCAGTGGAGGATACAGGCGTGGGAATACCTCTCGAAGCCCAGGCACGAGTCTTTACTCCATACATGCAAGTGCGCCCATCCATATCTCGAACACATGGGGGCACGGGAATAGGGCTGAGCATCAGTAAATGTCTCGTTGGTCTCATGAATGGGGAGATTGTGTTTGTAAGCACACCTAAGGTAGGATCCACCTTTACATTTACTGCGGTTTTCGGCAACGGATGCCCTGTCTCAGGTGAATATAAGAGCCAGCAAGTGAATCGACGTAGTATTGCTGTTGATATGTCCTATGGATTTCAAGGGATGAATGCATTGATCATCGACTCCAGACTGATACGTGCCAAAGTGACGGGATGTCATCTCCAACGACTTGGTATACATATCCAAGTGGCTTCAGACATGAACCATGTGTTATCTGACACAAGTATTTTTAACATGAAAGTCGACATGGTCCTTGTCGAGTGGGAAATCTGGGATAAGGACTCAAGCTCCTCGGCTGTCCTCCGAGATAGGTTAAGGAATACAGCAGAGTGCAGGGTGCCTCCGAAACTTTTCATTCTAGCCAATTCTGTCAGCTCGATGCAGATGAGCTCCTCCGCTTCTGATGCTTTTGGCCCGTTTGTCATTATGAAACCGCTGAGAGTGAGTATGTTGGCAGCTTCTCTACAGCGAGCCATGGGAATTGGAAATGTGACTTGTAATTGTAATGGGAATTCTCCAAGCGTGTCTCTGCGCAGTCTTCTGCAAGGCAGGAAAATCCTGATTGTTGACGATAACAGAGTGAACCTCAGAGTAGCTGAAGGAGCTTTAAAGAAGTACGGGGCTGAAGTAGTTTGTGCCGGCAGTGGGAAAGAGGCCATCGGCTTGCTGAAGCCACCTCACGACTTCGACGCATGCTTCATGGACATCCAGATGCCAGACAAGGATGGGTATACATTATATGAAAGCATGGAAATCACATGGATGTCGGTATGACTCGAAAGAGTGGCTAACTGTGGTGACGTCTTTTTGCAGGTTCGAAACTACCAAAGAGATTCGACAAATGGAGCGAGTTTACCGGGATAGTTTGCCGCTCGAGGACTTATTCTCAGACTCTGGGAATCAAAGATCAAAATGGAATCTGCCCATCCTGGCGATGACTGCCGATGTAATACACGCCACACACGAGAAGTGCATTGAGAACGGAATGGACGGGCATGTTTCAAAACCGTTTGAAGCAGAGCAACTGTACAGGGAGGTCTCTCGCTTCTTCCACTCTTCGCCCGACCAAAACGAGTAGTAGTGGAGTGCTTCTTCAACCAGGCTGTATCCGTGGTCAATGGCTGTCTTGGGGGGGGGGGGGTGTGTGCCGACAGGGTCGAAGATGTTTGTTTGTTTATTTGTTTCGGCAGAGTGAGTCGGGTTCCACATGGTCGAAGTTTTTTCCCAAAGCCAGAGCAACGTTGCACGATCTCTCCTACTAATGGCTTGGTTCGTGAACGCAGGTCCGACTCTGTAGTCGGCGAATAAAGAAAAAGAAGGAAGAAGAGAGAATCAGGCTGGATTCAACGTAGGGGATTGTTGATAGTTTTTGCACAAGAGGGAGATTCAGAGATTAGAAGAGGTTGGCATTTTTATTGTTTCTGTATGTATAGGGGAGTCAAAGTGTTAATGTGGTTAGTCCATCCGTCGTCCATTGGAGAGTAGAAAGAGCTCCTCCTCCTTCAGATCAAGTATGTAAAATTTGTATGTAATTTTTGTAGTAAGATCATCACGAAATCCCATAGAATGGGAGAAATTGTTGGCACTTGGGATTCTTGATTTATTATTTTATGACAAGCTGCGACCAAACGGTGCACAGCAACGACGCTTGAAATTTTTTAAAGAAGGGGAATAAAACTCAGAACCCTTTTCGGCATTCAGAATTCCCCCCCCCCCATCTGTGGACGGGCGGCGGCGATGGATCCCGACGCGGTGGCGAAGGCGTTCGTCGAGCACTACTATTCGACTTTCGACGCCAACCGAGCGAACCTGGGGAATCTCTACCAGGAGACCTCGATGTTGACCTTCGAGGGCCAGAAGATTCAAGGATCCGCCAGCATCGTCTCCAAGCTCACCTCCCTCCCCTTCCAGCAGTGTCAGCACTCCATCACCACCGTCGATTGCCAGCCCTCTGGTCCCGCCGGCGGCATGCTCGTCTTCGTCAGCGGTAATCTCCAGCTTGCCGGCGAGCAGCACGCCCTCAAGTTCAGCCAGGCACGTTTCTCGTGCTTCCTCTTTTTCTTTTAATTTTTATTTCGGGTGGTTAATGTTGCGCCGGGCGATTCGTCTTCCCGGTTTTCGTGATGCTTGGGCTGTAATGCTAGAGATTAGTTATTTCTGATTAGGGATAGGGGTTTCTCCACCGGGGTGGAGGAATCGTGCGAAATTGAGAAGGACGTTGGCAGATTTTGCTAAAGGGAAGGGTTGAAATAGCGAGCCAGGGATCGCAATTCGCGAGCGTGCTCCTTAAGGTTCTGATTCGGTAAATCCGTGACATTTGGCGGCTGGAGTCCTGTCCGCAATATTTAGGGTTGCTGATTCCTTGAATTGCTCTTCTTCCGTTGCTTCTTATTCTTTGGACTACTTGGTGAAAGAGGATTATTTCTTAATTGCATTTTCTGTTGCAGCTTCTCAGTTTTGCCTGGATTTGTATTTCTGTTGTTTTTTCAGTACCTTTGGGCATGTGAAGTGGCTTTACTTTCTAGGCGGATGCTATCTAGTGGAACTATCATTTGTTGATGGCGATCCTATCGCACTTGTCAAGCTTTCTTATTGTCTCCCCGCACTGCAACTTTTTTGACTTGTGAGTGTTGTAGTGTGACCACTGCCGCATTTGTTGCGCTCTCATGTTTGCCTGTCTTGGTTGGCACCATCCTTTATGTTGGCCAAATGCTTTGCTCGGTGCTATATCCTTAACCTTGTCATTGCATTTATCCCATCAGATGTTCCATTTGATGCCAACGCCGCAAGGAAGCTTCTATGTGTTGAATGATATCTTCCGGCTGAACTACGCCTGAGAATGCAACGGCAACAGGGTGCTTGAATTCTACTCAAACACCAGAACAAACTGTTGCTCAAATCGGATATTGTGTAGTTCATATTGTCCTCTTTGGTGAACTTTTCAGTTGTAGACTGGGTTTTGCTAATGTCTATTGTTCGAGAGGCCTGTTTTATTACTCTCCTGGACATGAATCTTTTTGTTTTGACTACTCCAAAGTGAATTGCTCCTCGGAGAATTGCTTCAGCAAATGCCCATTTTACATGGTTTACTTCGTGACGACGCATTATAACTTTGCGAGGCTACAAGAAGATCGTGAACATAATTAACTTTGGTAACAGCAAATTCTACTTTTTTCGGGCTTCATATACCCGAAACATGATACCGAACTCCGGTACCTGGTTCTTGTACGGATGATCTTAGTCGCTGTCATCGTCCTTTGATGGAAAGTTTGTCAAATCAATCATTGGCAGCTCCGGCAATTTAATCGGAGGAATGGCTGGCAGGGCTCCATTCATGTCCTCCTCTGCGGTGAACGACTTTTCGCCATCTGCATCTCCCTCTGTGGCAGGGGCCTTACCCTTGAAGAATCCTGACGCCAGTTTCCCAACAAATCTGAATGGATGGCTCAAGCTTTCCTTCACTTTGAGGATCAGAGTCACTTCGGAGAGTTGCCAAGCCACCGTGACAACGATCACGGCCGAAAGAAGCCAGTGCGTGATCGTATTCTGCCTCTTCATGTGCCTAAGCTCTTTGGCTATCTCATTTGCCATGATCCCCGCCACGCCATTGTTTCTGGCATCCCCCGTGATTGCCCTGATTTCCCCCACGGCATCCTTTACAGTCTCTGGGAGCGGATCGGGACCGCCAACCGACATGCTCGATTTCAAGGACTCCACCTGTTGGTAAACGTGTCAGTTCGTGATCCGAACAAAGTACCGAGAGAGATCACAGTCCGACAGACCTGAGAAAGCAACTGGTAGAGGAGACAGCGATCGACGTCGTCGTCGCGGATACTACTGTCGAGAAGGACGACATCTCTGCTGGCCCGTGTGGCCCTCTGGTCTTCGAGGAGCTTCTGGATGGCGAGGCTGATGAGGTCCAGGTTATGGTTCTTCGTCTCGTCCATAGGTTCTACGGGACATGCAGTGATTTTTTGCGATCAAAGAGGTTATTTTGGGGGCGAGGAGGCATCGGAGGCTGCTTGCTATGACTACACACGTTTCGGCCTGTGCTGGACTCGGTCATAATACACGTGTAATTCCCCGTTACAGAGAAAGGGTGAGTCACTTGAAATCATTATTCAAGTTTATAACGTGATCGCAATACTCGGGTGTGTATGGGAAATGGGTGGTCCGGAGAAGTTTGGCTGCCAAGTAGGAGGAGGCCCTAAAGAACCAACCAGAAAATCCAGCCACCATCTTCATCCACGCAAACTAATCCCTCGCTCCAACCCCCCTCACCAAGAATTTCTCTCACGAAACATAGTCGACCAAGGTTAAGGAGTCCACAGGCAGGCGAATGGCGGATTGGGGAGCGGTGGTGATCGCGGTGGTGCTGTTCGTGGTGCTGAGCCCCGGCCTGCTGTTCCAGATCCCAGCCAAGGGCAGGCTGGTAGAGTTTGGCAACATGCAGACCAGCGGCATATCCATCCTCGTCCACTCCCTCATCTACTTCGGCCTCATCACCATCCTCCTAGTCGCCATTGGCGTCCACATCTACGGCGACTGATGCCCGCCCCCTCCGTATCCGTGTACATGGATCTCCCTTTGTCAATATATAAGCATTTCAATTCCAGTTGTCCTCCCTTTTACTGTCGATTCTTCAACATTCCGCCGCAATTGGAGGGGAGGATACGGGGGAGTGTAATATGGGCCTTTCAAAGTGGGCCTTTTGGTCCAAAGCCTATTTAAATTATCGGGGATAATTCCGGGGACTCCCTCCAGCCAGAATTAACCCCCCCGCGATTCAAGTTCAAAACAGGATTTTAATTATGAAATTTCGTGTTTAGGAAAAGCGATTTTAAGTCTTTTATGTAAGAGGATTATGGAGATATTTTGTTTTAGAAAGTTAAATGATGACAAAGAAAGTTAATTTATGGGGGGAACCTGACGAGGATTCGTTTGTTTATAAGATGTCCGAGAAGCACTTGGCGTTATTCCTTTTATTGTTGCTTTTGTGAGAAATTCACACAATCTCAGCAACAACAAACAAAGAAAATAACGAAAGACTAGATCGATTACGCGGGTTTACGGTCACCGAAAAAAATCAAGGGAAAAGAAAGCGTACATGTATTCGCCACGTTCGTCATAGCATAAACCTGAAGATTGAAACCTGGGCGGCGTAGATCTTCTTCCCCTTTTCCTTCCCGTACGGCTGCTCGGAGGAGGCCAAAGAAACTCGCGATCTGTCTATCTGTCAGGGTAATCGAGAAAACTTTACAGGAAACCTAATAAATGATTTCCTTTAATGAAATGTCAGTTTTGCCCCTTAGTTAAGTATTTGAAGGACAGGGGAAGGGACCTAGCCGTAATATACCATATCCTATATCTTATCCATCAATGGACCATAGGTTATAAAATATGCTACACCCAACCATAAACCACATTAAACAAACGAGATGTGCATATCCCAACAACTTTAGCAATCACGATACTTTAGTGTGATTTCATGCACTGAAAATTTCTAACCGCTTTACTTGGCACATATTCTCCACCCCTTTTTCATGGCAAAAACAAAACAAAATAGAAACCTTTTTTTTTAATATCTAAAAGAAAGGATAAAAAATTTTAAAAAAGAAAAGCCAAAAAGCATCCCCTCTCTTTAACAGCATTATTGTTGTAATAAATATTATACCATGTAATTAGCTCATGAACAATACGAGGAAGCATACTGTCGGAAAAGATGAGTCACATGATTATACTAAACTCTAACTACTTATTGATTTCACTTTTGGGGGCTTCTTTTTTTTTTTAATTCCCTTAGTAATCTCCATCTTGTTCTAGATATATTCTCGTGTCGGTAAAATATTTCATGAAATACTTTTAAAATCAGGTAAATAATGTCCCGAAATCGGCTCTTGAAACACCAAGTTCCTCCACCTTTCCGATGAATTCATTGTTCCGAAAGTCCATTTCCTTAAAAACCCAGGTGAACTGTTATTGCACACAGAACAAGGAAATTGTATGTATCACATATTCTTTTTCCTAGGGGTCGGGGAATGGGGAGGGTAAAAGAAATACAAAGAAAGAAAAGGGACCAGAAATGGGCAAAATATTTAATGGCAACTAATTTGATGGGGCCTTCCAGCACCGACCCAGGAAAAAAAGAGAATAATTATTGGAGTGCCCCCATATAATTAAAAAAAAATGTTCTGATTAAGAGTGGTTGTCCGCTTAAGAACTTTCGATCAAAATCACATGACCCTCGAGTCCTGTTACGGACATAGTCGTCCGTCGCTTATGGAACGGCTTTATTAATGCTATACCTTCGGTAGTAGATACAGACACCACCTCCTCAGAAGACACCGTTATTACGAGATCGGTCATTGGGACTGAATCAACCTCTTCTGAGAATGCTATACCGGATGATTTTTTGTCTAAGCACACTCAGAACACACGTTTGAACTACCGCGATAACGCTGAACAAATACATCAAGGCTTACTCTATTTCTCTTTTTAATTTTTATTTACTTAATTTTATTTTATCGATAAACTGAACATGTGATGATGAAACACGAGTTTCTTAATTTTAATTTCCGTTTGTTTGAATTATACCCACGTTACAAAATGTTATGGCTTGATCACATCAAGAACCTTTTATGGTAAGAAAGAATTAAATTTGTTACTTGACATATGGGATGATACTTGATCGGATATCAAGTCTCGTAAGCATGTCACCAACACAAAATTTTGAGCAAAGAGGGAGGGTGGTGGCCTTTGTCTTTTCGCCTTTTGTTATGCTTAAAAGAGGTAACCAGAACAGCTACTTGTTAAGTAAAGCTATAGGGTCGAATCTTTTTGGTTTTCCTTGTTCAGACAGACGTGCCTCATCAAGTATTGACCGTCAAATCAAATGAACTTAGTTTGTCCAAATATGATGAACAAGGCCATGTTCCCGTTACCCCCTTCTCGAGGTTTCATACACTAGTAGTTCTTGTTACGCACCGATCCCGGTTGCCTTTTTTGGTTGTGGTTACTTCCCCTAGTAATTGACCAATGCAAAAGAAAAAAAAAAGAACTCAATTTCGAAAGAGCGGGACAGCCCTCCCGCACATCCATCTAACTACGTCATGGTCTCTAGCATGGACTCTTTTGGACACATGCATTCCCTCGTACTGCACAATAATTTGACGTGTGCTCTCTCTCGGCGAAAGACTCATGAAGGCTGTTGCACTCTTGTTAAATCTACGCAATCGTTCCTCTTCTCCGGTATGTATTTCTTCTTCCCCTTCTTTTTGGGAGGTTGTTCTAGTCGTCTCTGCAAATAATAATATGAAGTAGGGAGGCAATAATTCGTTTGGATAGAGACGAGATGATTATCACTGCTGGCCTTTCGCTCTTTATGCACGTACACACCCACACTAACGCTAAAGTTTCATATCGTCATAAAGATAGCTTTCTTTATCTCGTGTCGTGGATCGCAGTATACATATGCTTGTCCATTAAGAATACGCAGTCTGAGGCATACACACACGACTAGCCAAATACAGGCCGGTTGCTGATTTACCCGTTCATTAGTTGCAGAGAAGTCCTGTCGTTTTTACGTTCGGTTCTGGGGATGGAGGATAAGCCGATAACAGTTTGCAATGTGTATGTCTCCCGGGGGGCCACGTTCTGGTGAGGCAACGTCCCATTCCCAAAGGAAGCATCATTTTTCATGCTCGTTGGGACAATCGACGCAGATATCCCAACTGGGGGCCGTGCTCGCGTATGTTTTTGCTACTCCCAGCATCTCACACCGACGGATGACGCCGGAAGTGCTGATTCCAATCGTGGTAATAGTAGAAGTAGTAGTTGTTGCTGTTAAGGAAAATGAAAGGGAGAAGAAGGAGACTTTAGCTTTAAAATTTGTAAAGGGAATTTATAATGTAAAAATGTAACGAGGGGAAAAAGGAGAATGAAAGCAACAACACGCTGTCACTTTCCTTGCCACTCGTTCCTTCCTCTCTTCTCATTCTCTTCTCCCCTCTAACACCCAACACCTCTTCCTTTCCTTCCCTTGGCTGCCCGCTCTGCAGAAATGGTGGGCACGAGGGAGTCAGGAAAATCGGAAGCCACAGGAAATCATTCACTTCCTCCCCTCCCCCCTGTCTTTCTCCCTCTCCCTCTATCTATATATATGTTTTAAGCACCTTGGAAGCCAATCATTTCAGTGTGTCCCTCAAATCATCGACCCGCTTTTGAACTTCCTTTATTTATCTTTTCTCATTTTCAGTCTCCCCCGTATATCTGGATTAGCATTTCAAAATAGAGACTAGCTCCTTTTTACCAGTGGTAGGGAAAATATTTTGTCTTTTAGGGTGTGAGTTTGGGAAATTCCCCATTTACGGTGGTCCTGTTTTTATCTTTTTCCAAAAAATCAATTTAGCCCCAAAGGTTTGACAGATTCGTCAATTAAGTCCTTGAAATGGCTGGAGAAGGAAAATCTTCGGGAAATCCTTCCGGGACTCCATCAAGGTTGGAGTTCGTCCCAGAGGCTAGATTGTCTCCCTTTGGAGTTAGCAAGAGTATAAATGATATTTTAACTCAGCTAACAATTCAGGGGAGCAATGAAAGTCTAGAAAGCCGAAACCAAATGGCAAAGGAAGTAGGCTCCATTGTTAATTCAATGTTAGATGCTCTGGAAAAAGAAAGAGGTTTAAAAAGGCCTGAAGCCGAGGCTACCTCTGGACTGGAAAGTACTACAGGAAAACCAGTCGAAAGATTGAATCTGGGAGGAAAAAATTCCAAACAGAATCAAGGCAAAAGTGTGGATGAAATGTATAGGGAATCAGTAGCCCCGTTCATTTTAGACTCACAAAAGCGAAGTGCAAACTTGAACTCCCAGAGTGGGGAGTTGGCAAAAGACTTAAGGAAAGCCTTAGGTCTGGCAGAAGATACCCCAGTTCATTTAGACAACAGAACGTTTAATGAACTGGTAACTGCGAAGAGGGAAATTTACAGGCCTGATTATCCACATCGGACTAAACAAGAGTTTGTCCCAAGGGATAATGTTTTAAAGCCAATAATTACCCCTGGTGCTTTTCTGGACATAGATTGTGAAAAGCATGTATCTGAAAAGATAGATGAGTGGTTATCACTTATTCGGATGACGGCATCTGCAGGAGGAGTACCTCCTGGAGCGGTCTACGAATTATGTGTAGCAGCCCTCATGGGTACAGCGCAGAAATATTGGAAAACCTTAGTGGCGCACACAGACATTAAGGAAAAGATAGATCAGGCGCTGACGGTTGACGGAGTATTGGCAATAATCGCTGATGCCCTGAAACGAGAGTTCTGTGGTTTCTCGTTATCCACTGAGACCGTGGAGAAAGAGCAGTCTTTGACCGCTCTGGTTAAACTACAAATCTGTGATATGTGCTATTTTGATAACTACGTATGTGAATTCCAGAAGTATTATTACAATCTGGACGTAGTATCTCAACAGTTCATATTAGGAACCTTTTTTGCAAAACTTCCCGAACCTTGGCCGGAAGTTGCGCAAAAGGCCTATGAATTACTCCTAAGTGAGGAAAAGATAGTCTCGGGACTAGGAGGAAAAATTCAAGCGGTGAAGTACGCAATGCGCAAAGCATGTACTGAGCTCCAGGTAAAAGAGGCAGCTAAGAAGCTACCTTACCTAAATAAGAGCTGTTGTTCTCAGATAGAGTATGTACCGGGAAGATACGGATGCGATACTCGCAGTACGATCGGTGACTCTCTAAAGAGAAGGAACTTTCCTCGTAAAACAAGGAAGTTCGTTGGGTACAACAAAAAGAAAGTTTGGCCCAAGAAGGACTTCCAGCATAAGCAGAGGGGAGGTCCTGCTTACAAACCAAGAAGGTTTGTAAGGAGAAGGGATAACCTAAAGGATAAAGATAGGATCGATGCTTTCAAGAGAAAGCATGGCAGAGAGCCTAAATGTCCTAAAGGGAAACCTTTGAGCAGTTGTAATTGCTGCTGGTTTTGTGGTTCAAAAGACCACAAAGCGGATAGTTGTCCAAAGAAGAACCAAAGGAGAGAAAGACTCCGGATGGTCTTCCTAGAGGACAAGAGTCATGAGGAACAAGTTCTTGCTTACGAACCTATCGATGAGCAGGACATTTCCGACTTAGACTCGGAAGTAGAATCTATATATGAGGTCGTGTCTAATTATGATACAGACTCAGATGATGATTCTGATCTCTGGACCGAACATCTGTTCATGATGCGAGCAGAAAGGGAAGGAGATGGTGATGAGTTGGTTCCTTTGGAAACAACAAATCAGGTACTGGAGGAAAGCCACCAGTACGAAGATCCATCCCAGTCAATTCTGGAATGGAGGTTGCCAAATGTCAATGCAAGAGAGATTTATGAAGTATCGAGATTTAGGTTTCGATCCACCATAGATATCTCACAGACAGAAGCAACGGCACAAGTCACGAGCACTGAGCTTGAGACTTTGGATATCCCACTATTGAATGTACAGCGCATAAGAGATACCATGCGTAACGCGAGAGGTGTATATAACTATATACACATTGGGTTGATCCAGATAGGATTAATCCCGCTGTTTCATTTACCAGCGGATAGTCCTGTGGTAGCAGCAGTGATCGATAAACGATGGCGAGAGTTTAGAGATCAGCTGATATCAGGTGTACAGGCCAACCTTGCACATGGCCCTGTATGGTTCCAAGTCCATCCGAACTTTATGATGGCTTTGAACGATCGCTGTTTGGGGACTTCATTGACCTTAAGAATCAAGTCGATGAATATGGATCGTATGAATCCCCAGGCCAAATATTTGGCGTATCACACTAGGGTAATTTACCGATTGGTAAATACCACTAGTCCTGGTGTGAGGAACATCTCTAGACTTACAGAGTTGTTCGAGGAAGGTCATAACAACTACCAACAGTTCCATAGGCGTGAGGTAAATCCATTAGAATTAACCTGGCCAAGGAGTTGGGTTATGACTGAACCGGGTAGTAGTTCTAGGCCCATAAGTGCGGCAAACATTCGACAGAGGGGTAATGAAATTACTCTTATGTTAGGAGATCCGACAAGGGGCAGTGAAAGAGCTGATAGGCATTTGCCTATGCTTAGCGAAAGGGCTGACAGGCATCTGCCTGTGAGGATGCCAATCCTGAGAGAGCCGTTCAATAGAACGCCCTCTGAAGTCTCTTCAAGAGCTAGTGATGTGGGAGAAGACGTAATAGTCTCTCGACCAGAGGTTGCAAGCGCACCTCCACTAATAGAAGAGATGTCTCGAAGGTCTGTTGATTCGAGAGCCCCGTCGCAACATACGGGAAGAATCGTAGGGTATAGACAGGTATCATTACCGGTCTATGAAGACCCTGTAGATCAACCGAGAGAGGAGTCTATACGGATGTTAAGAGTAACTAATACTAGTAGCTCTTTATCTGAGATTCCTGAAGTTTGTGAGGTTATCGAGCAGATAGCAAAACAAAGGTCTATTGCAATAGACGATATCTGGAGGATGATAGAACCATCCCAGAAGGTACCTGAGAATATTGGGTTTAGTGTTAGGAAAGAAGACATGAGCACATATGTGGCTCTAACTTTCAAATTTCCTGGATACTATGAGTATTCTCTGGATACTTTGATAGACACTGGGTGTAGTACAACTTGTGCTAGACTCAATGCTCTACCAGATGAGTGGTGGGAACCACTGCAGAAACCCATCCACATGGTTAACGTCGATGGTATGGCCACAATTGTTGGTCATAAGGCAAGCAACGTGCCTGTCTTTATTGGTGGGCAAAAGTTCATCATTAAAGAGATTCTTGCACATCCTCTACTAGAGGCCGACATCATTATAGGTAACGCCTTTTTGAAGGGTCAAAAGGAAAATATTCCTTTTGTGCAGAATGAAAGTGATGTTTCCATCGGTGGGATAAAAATAAGTATTCTACAAGAGCCTAGACTTCGGTTAAAATTTGGCTTTTATCCGGTAAAACGGACAGAATACTGTGGTAATACTCCATGTGAAAGAGCTTTCAGAGTGCGAGCTCAACGTGGTGATATACGGTTGGATGAGAACGAACCATGGGTACAAACCCTGTTTTCTCCAACGAGTACCAGTAGTTGTAGCTGGTATGACGACCTGTTTACAAATCCAAAACAGGAAGTGTGTATGGCTGTCAAGTTAACAGGAACGAAATGGGATAAGTTCCTAATAAAACTAGCCGATAATTTTAGTGAAGATCCACTAAAGTTATGGACTCGAAATGGCCTCAAGGCTAGATTAGAGTTGAAAGATCCCGGAACCATTATAAGAGCCAGAAACATTACGTATACGGCTGAGATGGTTGAGGAGTTTGACAAACAAATTCCTGAGTTGCTTGGAAAGGGTTTGATTAGGGACAGTTATAGTCCGCATTCTAGTCCAGCCTTTATGGTAATTAACCATGCCGAGCAGGTGCGAGGTAAAGCA
Source organism: Melastoma dodecandrum (assembly GCA_029817715.1). NCBI lineage: Eukaryota > Viridiplantae > Streptophyta > Magnoliopsida > Myrtales > Melastomataceae > Melastoma > Melastoma dodecandrum. The sequence continues at coordinate 5,924,682 of JARUPY010000472.1, read as the reverse complement.
CGAATGGTTATAGATTATCGTCAGCTTAACAAAGCTACAAAGGACGATGGCTATAAGATTCCAACTGCGGGAGATCTTATTGATAGGATTAGTTTGAGTCAACCAAAATACTTTTCTAAATTTGACTTGAAAAGTGGATACTGGCAAGTCAAAATGGAAGAAGAGTCGGTTCCTCTAACTGCCTTCAATGCTCCACGAGGAATGTTTGAATGGTTGGTGATGCCATTTGGTCTGAAGAATGCTCCAGGCGTATTCCAGCGCAAAATGGATAATGCTTTCAAGCAAATCCGAAAATTTTGTGCAGTCTATATAGACGATGTGCTAATCTACAGCCAGACTGAAGATGAACACATGAGACACCTTGATCAGGTGACTGATATCTTCCGACGAGAAGGTATGATTCTATCAGAAAAGAAGATAGAATGGTTTAAGGAATCAGTTAACTTTCTAGGCATGGAGATTGAGCAGGGAAAAATTAAACTGCAAAATCATATTGCTGAGAAGATAGTTAATTTTCCTGACAGACTTGAGGATAGGAAGCAAGTCCAAAGATTTTGTGGATGCGCTAACTATGCAAGAAAGTTTGTGAAAGATCTTTCCCGAGACCTAAGTAGGATTTCGAAGAAAACCTCTTCTACAAGTCCTTGGAAATGGGAAGATGAAGACACTCAGTCCATTAGAAGGATTAAAGCAAAGGTAAAGAATTTACCACAATTAGCTTTACCATCTGATAAAGATGAGTTAGTCTTGGAAGTTGATGCTTCTGAAAATTATTGGGGAGCAGTCCTCAAAATTAGAGGACGAAAACCAGAACCGGTATGCAAATACTGGTCGGGAAGCTTCAAGGGGTACGAACTAAGGTACCCGATACATGAAAAAGAAGTATTAGCCTTAAAATACGGAATAAAGGCTTTTTACATCTTTTTGGCACCGAAAGCATTTTTAGTGCGCTCTGACTCGACCTATGTAAAAAGGTTTATGAGTCTGAACCTTAAGGAAGCTAGGCAAACTAGACTCTTGAGGTTGCAGGAACTGTTAAGCTATTATAAATACGAGGTCGAATACATTAAGTCCGACCACAACATAATAGCTGACTCTCTCTCTAGAGAACTTGCAAACACCTCTCTTTCTAAAAACTCTGCAGATGGATCCTGCTGCAAAGAGAAAGATATGCTGGGGATGCAAGAAGGAGGGACACTCCCGAAAGGTATGTCCTAATAATGGAAATGGTGAGCATAGTGATGCTGGTTCCGTTTCAGGAACGAAAGCGGCAGTGCTCTGCTGGCAGTGCAAGCAACTAGGACATCGTTCTTACGAATGTCCCAAGAAGCTGAAAACTGCGGATTCCCAGAAGGGGAAGGCTGAACTTAAGGAGAAAGCAAAAGCTGACTCCGAGAGTAAGGCGAAACCAGATCTCCAGAAGGAGATGGCTAATCCCAAGGAGGCTGAGGCCAGATCTAAGGGAAAGGCGAAAGAATCCCAGAAGGGGATGGCTGGATCTAAGGGAAAGGTAATAACCAATCCTAAGGAAAAAGCGAGAATTTCCCAGGAGGGGAAGACAGATCTGAAAGAGAAGGGTAACACCAACTCTGAAAGAAATGTGAAGAAAGATCTTCAGAAGAAGATGACAGATCCGAAGGAGGAAAGCTCCAGAAGAGATGTGAAAATGGCAGATCTGAAAGACGAGGCAAAAGCCAAGTCAGAAGAAAAGGCCAGGAAGAAGAGGAAAGCCAAGAGGCTTGGGTCTTCTGGTCCCGAAGAGGATGATTCTGCAAAAGATGGTCCTAGGAAGGACGGGAAGGTCGAGAAACCTTGGTGGTCTCCGTTGACCATGGAGCAGTTTAACTACTGCCGAAACCACTTAACCAAAGAACAGAAAATTTCCATTAATCAAGCTGTGAAATCCTACAAGGCTTTGTTACAAGGCAAGGAAGAACAGAAAGAGGATATGGAAACACAGTATGCTGAGGAAGAGGCTAAGTTTAAGGCCATGATTGGCGAGCCAATTCAAGTGGTAGACCCTGAACCTAGGGGAGAGCCAGAAGAAGCGGCTGCAATGGAGTGTGAGCAATACTTCGACTTCGGAAGTGCTTACACAGCATTGGAAGGCAATCTTGAAAAGAAGGAAAGCCTTGAGGAAGCAGTTCCTGTAAAAGACTCGGTCAAAGAGTCTGGTGAAAGTAGTCACGGTGACAAGAGTCACGATGGCAAAGGCCATGTAAGAAAAACCCAAAAGGATCTAGAAGGGTCCTGGTTTTTTGATGAAGACTCGTTTGAGGACGAATCCCTAAGTTGGGATGCGGCTGTGGTCTGTGGAGGACTCCTGGGTGGCATCAAACATGATGACAAGCGCCAGACTGAGTTTTTCGCGAGAAATACCGTTGAGTACATCAAAGATCTGGAGTATAAGCTATCAATTATGACTTCAGGTGAAGAGGAGCTGTCTCGAGTTGAGAAAGAAAGGCAGCAGATATTCTCCACAACAATGTCTATAATACCGGGAGAAGTTAGAGAATATGACGTCCCAATGGTAACAGTAGACATGAGTGAATCCTCTCTTGAGGAAAACACTGTGCTTCAACCGTATCTACACTGGATATCGGGGAAGTGGCCGTCTCTGAGAATACACTCAGATATGGTGGGAGTAGCAGCGCCTTATGTGTATGCTGGGTTTGTGGACATACTGGAGATCGACAGATCAGAACCAGAATGTATGAAACCCCTGCCTACGTTGGTAAGGTATATACTCGGATGCCTAGGCTACGGACCAAAGTATGCCACGGCGTTGATTACTAGCACAATGATGGAAGAAGAAGACCATCCGCAGTATGGGAAGGTGATACTTCAAAATCTGCAAGTATGGGACATCCATCCGAGTGAGAGTAGACGCCTGACGGAACCTCATAAACAGAACCTCGATCAGAGAGGTTTATGGGGGAAATATTACAAGGACAAAACTGTCCGAAAAGCCATAAAGGTTGAGTTCCTTAAGGACGTGTTGGAGCATGTTTTAGCCCGCAAGGACGAGTATTACGTGCTCTGTGATGGTATGATCACCGTCACGATTCTTCGGTCAAATTTAAGCTTCATCGATGAACAGGCAGGAGACCGAGGATGGCAGAGAATGCTCGACCTTCTGGATAGCTTCTGGAGGCGAGAGAACTCTGAGCTGCACCTCCGAACCGACACCTTCGAGGTTTGGAGCAAGATTGCTGATTTCACAGACAAGACCTTGAATCAGCAAATCGAGCATGATGCAGAGAGAACCCAGCAAATTCTTAATGCGGTCCAAGATCCGCCGGGACTCTCAGAGAAAGAAGAAGTTGGCGAACCTTCAAACGCCAATAACAAGGAAGGAGTCTCCCAAGATAATGCGTCAATGCAGAAGGGAGAAGACAAAGGCATAGAGTTAGACTAGGACATTGTTGTCGGTCATTAGGACCCCACTAACTTTTGCAATAGTTAGATTCCTTTTACTTTTGAGCTGGCAAACAGTGCATAGGCACCAGCTCCTTTGTGTATATATTCACAAGCCCTCTACCTCATTTGGGGAGGCGATCTGAATAGAGAATTTTCTCTCACATCTCTCTGAGTTAGAAATTCTTTGATCGTCCTCCGGAAAAACCAATGGGTAATCCGAATAATACCTTAAGGAATCAAGAGTAAGGTGGTTAGAATTAACCAAACTTGGTTAAAGACTAACGGAAGGTCAGATCATTAAGATCAGAACCTTGAAGGATGGAAGCCTAAGGGCCGAAACCTTTGGATGAGGAGTGTCTATATAAGACCCTCAAGGTAAGGGCATTTGGTGTGACACAGAAGAGCCTCTCCACTCAATTCCCCAAATTTGAGGAATTCTTCACTCTTGAAGATCCATAGTGCGGAAGCTTGGTGAACCCGTCGAGCTATCCTATCGATTAAGGTATGATAAACATCCTTTATGTTGTTTATGCTTTTCTTTCTTGAAAAGAGAATCTGAGAGAAGTGCAAGTGCACGAGTCATTCGTATGACTGATTGTCCTAACCCAGAGTTGCTCCATTTGGATCACGGGGTTGGCAAGGATTCTACTACGGGATTACTAAATACTGTAGTAGATCGACTGACAAGCATTTCAGCACAAATCACGCAGCTGAGTGAGCTTGTAGAAAGCTATTCTAAGAAATTAGAAGAACTGACTCTCTTGCAGAGTGAATTCGAGGAGTATTTCCTTGAAGGTAAAGCCAATCTTGGGTTTGCGGCAAGTTCGAAGTACTCAAACGAGTATTCGAGGTTGGCAGAACGCCGGCGACAAAGACAATTGAGAAAATCATCTTAAGTTCGATTCCTGTAAAATTTATTGGTATCAGAGCCCGCTTAAGATATATTTTCGTATAATCGTCTTGAAGGACTAAATCGAGGGAAAAGAGAAAGTTTTTGGGTAAAATTGAGAGAAAAAGAGAGTGAATAGTGAAACTGCCGTAAATCCGTAATTTTGAAACTCGCGACCATAAAACTAAAAATAGTTTCGGAACCATAGGTAAAAAGGTACAAAGCTCTTTCAAAATACCCCAAAGTTGATCTATCTATCCCCTTGGCCCCTTTAAAGAAAGAAGAAAACTTTTGGGTCTTTCTGTCCCTGGGTGGGTTTCTTTTCTTCCTAAGTCCAGAGGTGGGTTGCACACACCAATTACCATCCTATTTTGCTTTTTGTATGGTTTCTGGGTCTGGATGCTTACATTTTCCCTGTTCATCCCCATTTCTTCTGTGACAGGTGGAGGGAGAGGGAGAGAATGAACAGATACTTTGGGTTTGTGATGATTCCTTGTGATTCCAGGGATTTTTTAGGTAATCCCCTGACTTCCTTTTCCAATTTTTACCTTCACTTGGGATTTTTCTTTTTTCTTGTTTCCTTTTGGGTCTTGCCACTTGATTTGGAATTTGGTGAATCGGTTTCAATGAGACGTAGCTGTCAAAGAAAGGGGTGTTTGCTTTTTCCTTCTTTGTTTTCTCATGCTTTTGAGTTCCCCTTACTCTTCCTTCTATTTTAAGTAAGCAAGTATTTAATGCTCCCCTCTATTACAACAAAAGGAATCGCGATGAGATTTTAAGGACATGGAATTGGGTATTGGGAGGCGTCACGATCTTATGATTGTCATTGGAAAAAGTCGTGCTTCTTAGTTGTTCATCTGGACGAAGACAGCCGAGATTTAAGGATTCAAATGCTGTCCTGAGTATGGTGTAGATTCTGTTCTTAGTTTACCTTTAGTGGGCTCATGTGGATGCTGCAATCATTGATGTGAATTTGATTAGTTGTGGCCTTTGGTTAGTCTCTACATCTCACACGGACTGATGAAACAGGTCGTCTTCCGGTGACCATCCAGTGGAAGTTGTGAGTGAGGATTTTATGGGCTACGGCATCCAGGAACTAGGGAACTCGACTGAATTGGGTGAGACCTTGGGTGGGAATCACTTTGTGGGCTTCGAGAAGGGCAGTAGTTTTAGTCGGTCCGAGGCGCTGTAGTTTGTTCATTGGGATAACCCTCTGGTTCCTGTGATGGAGATCCCATCATCATCAAGGAGGGCCCGGATCCCTACCATCGGTGCCCGGGTTGCTTCGTGCTTGGTGGATGGTTGCAATTCTGATCTTAGCAAGTGCAGGGACTACCACAGGCGGCACAAAGTATGTGAGATGCACTCGAAGACTCCTATGGTGACGATACGAGGGCAACAGCGGTTCTGCCAGCAGTGCAGTCGGTAAGAAACTATCGGCAGCAGGGTGCCTTGTTGGAGCTCCCAGGCGGTTGTTTTTTTTTCATATGCCTAAAGCTTTTTGATCAATAGGTTCCACATGTTGTTTGAGTTCGATGACTGGAAGCGAAGTTGCAGGAAACGACTGGATGGGCACAATAGGGGCCGCCGAAAGCCTCAGCTGGACCCGTTATCTCTAGCTGCTGGCCGTTTCTTCACTGGTTTCCAAGGTGAAAAAACACATCGGTATTTCATTTTTCATCCTGTCCGATTGGGCAAGGAAATTAATGTTTGACCATTTGGTTAAATTGTTCAGTTAATCAGAATTTACTAAGTGTGTTGCCCATAGGTGGGAGGTTCACTCCATTTAGTACGTCGTCAATACTTGCCGCGAGCTCTCTTGGAGACTGCTCGTGGCCAGGGGGTGTTTTTTCGGAGAACGACCTGTTTCACTACGGTGGCAATCATCACCAGCAGCAGTTGCTGAAGTTCGGCAGCCAAAACGCTCTTTTCCCGGGATCGGCCTTCCACGATTTTCGAACTCAACTCCAGTATCCCCCCGCACCAGGGTTCACCAACACCGGCGAGTTCATGTCCGCCCACTCTCCTCTGGACTCCAGACGACGTTTACCGCCCGCGGGCGAAAAAGTCATCGTCTCCGGGCGTGCTCTCTCTCTTCTGTCACCCTTGTCGGCGGAGACCCCTGTGAAGTTACCAGGCCACGACGCAATGCAGCCCGAACCGTTGTCCTTTACCCAGTCGTGGATCGGACCCGGATTTCAGCCCAACAGGACACCAGCCATCAAATCTGCAAGTCCCATGTTGGGTCTGGAATGCAGCACGGACACCATGTCCATCCATCACCAGGGAATGCACCAAGCCAATCAAGGCGGGGGAATATCTTCGACTTTGCAAAACCCGACTCCGCCATTATGGTGGGAGTAGGAGTAGGTAGAACGCCCAAGTCGACGTGAGTGTTGTACGCCTCTTGAGTTCGAGGGTGTTGGGGTCGCCGCGAGACGGCCCGGCTCATTAACAGCCGCCCTAGTTGGGGATGAAACTTAAGGGTTTCCACCGGACGCAGCGGAAGCTCGTTTTGAAAAATACTGTCCGAAACACACCCCAGATCTATGTGATACGTATAAATCGAATAGTAAATAAGTTTAATAACTCGTACCTTGTTGTTCAGAAACAACGAGCGTTGCGGATGCGACCGTCTTCGAGAGTCCCAACCGTGACCCCTCTAGAAGTATCCACGCACACGTTCGACGGATGCCTCAAGCTCAATCTCGGGTGCTAGCCCTCTGAGCTCTTTCTAATCTCTCTGAAGCTGAATTTCTTTCCACAGAGGTTTTTCTTTCTTTTCAATTGAATGGTCTTCTTCCATTCTCAATTACTTTGGCATGCGATGGGTTTTGTAACCCACCAGACCGCCATTGTCAAATCAACGATATTAAACAATTATTTCTAATTTGGACATGGCACGTAGCAATGCTACTTCGCTAGGCTATAATACATTATAATAATTAAATAATTAATATAATTAAAATATAATAATTATTATAATATTATATCATTATAAAATCTTTCGTCTTAATACTTAGATTAAATTAAATCCAAAACTAGAATTTATTGCTTCCGATATTTCAGAATAAATTTGTAATCCAACAAATTCTAATTCTGAAAATTTATAATTCTAATATCCATTAGAATTAAATAATCAATGTCCGTGTCGACGTGTTTTTGCGTGCGACCCTATATACGAAGGCAGTGTACATCCATACACAGAATGAGGTAACCGTCTAGCAACAGTTTTCAGCCACCCAACGTAATAGAATATTGGTCATGAACCAAAATCACTATGAACCGATTACTGTGTAATTCAATCTCTTTATATCACCGACATCATGATTAATTCAGTGGATCATATGTCATCACTGAATTAATCATTTTACTTGATTTCTGAGATATAATAAATCTTAACTTGAATGATAAACATTCCTCCACGGCCGTGTGTTTAAAATCACTAATATCTCAATCAAGAGGCCAGTATGTCAACTCTCTAGTCCAAGAGAGCGATGAATCCTATATTGACTCAACATTATCCTCTCCACGCTTCACTACACACCCAATAACCGTATTACTCACAATCCGATTAAAGATTGCTTTTAACGGTATCAAAGTGAACAACTACACGTATAGAATAAATAGAGGTCTCAAGTCAAGAGATCAGTTACACTCGTTCAACAAGAGAAGTGACCAATGACACTTAATATGTGGTATTCTTTATAAACGGGTCGTGTCCAGTGTACCCTAAACTTAGGCACCCCCGAGTATAACTTGAACATCCATCCCTTGGTCTAACTCGACCTAAGTTATACTCGGCGTTGATCTAGATGTTTATGTCCCATCTAAATATCTATCGGATTAAGGACAATTTTAGATTGACAAATAATCAATTTATGAGATTTTACCGTAACGTTAATTACGAACAGAAAAGTAATTAATAAACAGTAAATACTTGCCTTTATTAACAACTATTTACATATATTATAAAGTGTCTTGGCACATACGTGCACGCACTAACAATCTCCCACTTGCACTATTGCCAAGCACTATGAACTCTCAGTCCTAGGCCCCTCACATGGGACTCATGTTTCTGCTAAGGTAAGGCCTTATGAGTGGATATGCGATATTCTCGCTAGTGTCTACTTTACTTACCAACACATCACCCCTCTGAACTATTTCTCTGAGGATGTGATATTTCCGCAATACATGCTTGGATCGCTGGTGAAACCTTGGTTCCTTTGTCTGTGCTATGGCAACATTGTTGTCACAGTATAGTAGTATTGGACCATGACTACTAGGAACCACTTCAAGTTCTGTCATAAAATTCTTGATCCAAACAGCTTCTTTTGACGCTTCTGAAGCTGCTATGTACTCGGACTCTGCTGTAGAATCCGCAACTGTTTCTTGCTTTGAACTTTTCCAGCAAACAACTGCTCCATTTAGACAAAATACGTAACCCAGCTGCGATTTCAGATCGTCACAATCTGTCTGGAAACTGGCGTCAGTATATCCTCTGACAACCAATTCCTCATCGCCTCCATAGACCAAGAACATATCTTTTGTTCTTCTTAGATACTTGAGGATAGTTTTGACTGCTGTCCAATGACCCTCTCCAGGATCACCCTGATATCTATTTGTCATGCTCAAAGCATACGATACATCAGGTCTTGTACATATCATGGCATACATAATGGATCCAATAGCCGAAGCATATGGTATCTTACCCATGCTCTTTCTCTCCTCTAGTGTCTGTGGACACATTGCCATGGAGTGTTGTATACCATGTGACATAAGCAAGAATCCTCTTTTGGAATCTTGCATATTGAATCTCTTTAGTACCTTGTCAATATATGTACTTTGACTTAATCCTAGCAGCCTTCTTTGTCGATCTCGATATATTCTAATACCTAAGATATAAGTTGCTTCCCCAAGATCCTTCATTGCAAAACACTTATTTAGCCAATCTTTAGTAGATTCTAGGCTGAACTTATCATTTCCAACAAGAAGTATATCGTCAACATACAGCACTAGGAAGACAATACTGCTCCCACTAACCCTTTTGTAAACGCAAGGTTCATCTAGATTCTTGATGAAGCCAAAATCCTTAATCGCTTCATCAAATCTTATGTTCCAGCTCCGAGAAGCTTGCTTTAATCCATAAATGGATCTCTTCAGCTTACATACTTTATCTGTATTCTCGGACGTTATAAAACCAGGAGGTTGTACCATGTACACTTCCTCCTCTAGCTTTCCGTTTAAGAAAGCAATTTTAACGTCCATTTGCCAGATCTCGTAATCCTTGTAAGCTGCATGTCATAACCCAATTTTTTCTACAAAATCACAAAAAAAAAGAAGTTGAAAATCACAAAAAAATACTAAAAAATTGAAAATCATCGAAAATCAATAAAAATCATCAAAAATCTTTTAAAATCAATAAAAATCATCTAAAATCACAAAAATCCACAAAATCAAGAAAAATCATAAAAAAGATTCGACAAAAATAATAAATAGCTAGACCAGACACTTAGAGACGGGGGCACGGAGAGAAGAAAGGAACGCTTGAAAGGAAAAAAGGCTTCGTCGTCAAAGTGGTATCGGTTTGCTCCCAGCGACCATGACTTCGGTTTGATTCCCCAGTCTAAAGCGATCAATTCCGGGTAGTGAACGTGATTTCACAGTTCGGCACCATCTCAGAGAAGGTCGACGTGGACAGCTTCGGAGTTTCTTAGATCCTGGAGCTCAGTTGTTCCCCCACCGCTCATTCTCTGAGGAGGTGGCTATACTCGACGCTTACTTTGGCAAGCTGGGCTCTGGAAGCAAGGTTTATCTGATGGGAGGGAATTTCAGAAATTCCCAGAGATGGCATATTCTGCTTGCGCCAAGTAAGCGACTGATGCTGATTCGGTTCTCACTCTCGAAATATGCATGACTGGGCTCGATCCAAAGAGGGCATCCGTGTTCTTCAAGAAGAACTCTCCTCACCGTCGTCCCCCACAAGCAGCGTCAGAATCAAGCTCGGCGTCACCCAGTCCAGTAGCGGCGAACCCACGCGGTGACCCACCTTTGCCAACAAGCTGCTCAAGGATGGTCGCTACACTTCTGTTTCCTCGGACCTGGGCAACCTGCGCTCGACGTTCCCAGCAGCCACCGTCAACGATTCATAGCCCTGTGCCTCTCTCCTGCCTCCTCCAAACATCGATGACGTCATACCAGTACTTCTCCGACGGCGACGAGGAAGAAGAAGACGACGACAACTCCACCGTTTCCTTCGATGAGGACATGAATGCCCCATTCCGCGCCTGCCTTCCGCCTGGCACCACATTGCCCTCGCCAAGCTCGTCCATGCCGCCTTCGCCTGACGCCACATCGCCCTCGCCGTCCAGATCCGGCATAGTGGCCAAGAATCCGACGCTCAGCCCCCGGCCTCTCGTCCCAGCGTCTCGGATTCGCAACCTCGAACCCCAACGTACTACATCAGTCGTCTGGCTCCCCTGTCCTCGAGGCCTGGTTCTGACTCCCTGTTCTCGAAGGAAGCTTCACCTCCAATATTGAAACCTGATGGTAATGCTTTCTATTTTTTTAATTTTTTTTAAATTTTTAATTGCATTTACACGAGTGTGAAGATTCTAATTGTTGCAATTGAAGGAATTCTTTTCATTTTTTTTACTTAATCACGTGAGTGTTCATGATATGACATTTTATTTTAATTATTTATTTCAAACTTTCAAAGTTTTGTATTTTACAATATTTTAAAATTCATTTTTTTTTAAAAGTTCATTTTAAAAAAAAAACTTTTGAATTTATTTCATTTCAACTGGAACATACGATGATTTTTAATATTTTCCTATTAAGAGTTCATGGGGCCTACTTCAAGATATCTTTTCTCATAGTAACCCGTTTCAAACTATTTTCGAACAGTCTACTTTGTTTATTTGATTTTGATGCAGATATTCCGGGGGCGTGCCTTGCGGACAACCAAGGCACGCACCCCATTCAACGCATTCAAGGCAACGGAGGTTACGAAGTATTCGAGGGATTATTTGGACTCTCGAAGATCAAGACCCTCTGAAGACGGCTTCGCACGCACCAACGTTGCGGCATCAGCGGCTCGCCCGGTTCTCCGTAAACCTATTCTAAAAACGGCACCGTGAGGTACAAACGCTAACGGGAGCGTTCTATAGAGCGAACAATGGTACAACACCCGGTTCTCCCTTGAATCTATTTTTGGCTTAGAAATTATTAAGGGTATTAATAAATCTACGATTGCTTGTATTTTTGCCCGAAAGTTCAATTTTTAAAAATAGAACTAGACATTGTTAGCATTTTTAGAAGAAATATTTTCTAAAAAATGATTCACGTAGACATTGTTAGCATATTGAGTTCGAAATCATTTTTTTAATATCAAACAATGTCTTTTTTTCAAAACCGAGCTTAAATAAAATCGGATATTAGAACCACACGATAAACGCCTCCTTTTTTTGTGATGCATGTGATTTAGTAATCCCTAATTTCCGAACCTTAACGAATCTATATAGTTTTTCTAACTTGAACTTAAAATAAGTTAGTGGCGACTCCGACACCTTTTCAAAATCCGAAGCCTTATCGTCAAGGGAGGATATTAATTTTAAATGGAACCGGAAACGGGATCCACTCGCGACACTGTAATAGCAAGTAAAATCCGAATAGACTTCAGCATTGCAACTGGCGAAAATGTTTCATCATAGTCGATCCCTTGACGTTGAGTGAAACCTTTTGCCACTAGCCTTGCTTTATAGGTATTAACGTTCCCATCCATGTCGATTTTCTTCTTGAAGACCCACTTGCATCCAATAGGTTTTATCCCAATTGGTGCATCTACTAACTCCCAAACTTGGTTGGTATACATGGAGTCCATTTCGGAATTCATGGCATCTAGCCATTTCTCGGAATCTATTGAAGCAACTGCTTCCTCATAAGTCAACGGTTCGTCGTTCTCGACGAGTAATACATCGTCATGTTGTGTTACAATACACCCATATCTTTCGGGTTCTCGATGTACTCTCGTAGACTTACGTATATCTTGCGTTTCTTGAACAGGTTCTGGTAATGGAGTCACTTGTACTTGTGGTACTATCTCCATATCCAACTGTTCATTTTCCAACCCGTCTGTAGTGTCTGAAACTTCTTCCAGACTTATTTTACTCCCACTACCTCTTTTAGAAATAAATTCTCTTTCTAAGAAAGTATCATATCGAGCCACAATAACTTTGTGCTCGCTTGGAAGATAAAAATAGTATCCCTTTGTTTCTTTGGGATAACCTACAAGCATACACTTGATGGATCTTGCTGCAAGCTTATCAGAACTATCGTTCTTCACATAAGCATCACAACCCCATACCTTGAGATAAGACAAGTTTGGCTTCTTTCCAAACCATAACTCAAATGGTGTCTTATCTGCAACTTTGGTTGGAACTCGGTTAAGCATGTATGCTGCTGTTTCTAAGGCATAGCCCCAAAATGATAATGGAAGACTTGCATGACTCATCATTGATCTAACCATATCCATGAGTGTGCGATTTCTCCTTTCAGAAACACCATTCCACTCTGGCGTTCGAGGAGGTGTAAGTTGTGAGATTATGCCACACTCCTTGAGGTAATCAATAAATTCTTGACTAAGATACTCGCCCCCTCGATCACTTCGAAGGATCTTAATCTTCTTGTTAAGTTGGTTTTCTACTTCATTCTTAAACTCCTTAAACTTTTCAAGAGTTTCTGACTTTTGCCGCATTAAATAGATATATCCATATATGCTAAAATCATCAGTAAAAGTCACGAAGTAGATATAAGCTCCTCTGGCCTGAACTGACAATGGTCCACACACATCACTGTGTATGAGTTCTAGCAGTTCATTCGCTCTTTCTCCAATCTTGGAAAAAGGCTTTTTGATCATCTTTCCTTGTAAACAAGCTTCGCATGTATCTATGGATTCTAATTCAAATGAATCCAAATACCCATCATTGAGTAACTTAGCAATACGCTTCTCGTTTATATGACCAAGTCTACAATGCCAAAGGTAAGTTGGGTTTGAGTCACACGATTTCTGTTTCTTATTCTCGATGCAATGTACCGGCTCATGTAAGTTTAAAACATACAAACCATTGTTTAAAGATCCGTTTCCATAGAAAACATCATCTAGATAAAAGGAACACATCTTGTCCTTAAATTTAAACACAAAGCCCTTGGTGTCTAAACTGGACACCGAGATGATGTTCTTAGAAAAACTTGGAACATAACAACAGTTTTCTAGTTTCAAAACAAGTCCACTGGGCAAACTTATTTTATAAGTCCCTACAGCTAATACAGCTACTCTTGCTCCATTAGCCACTCGTACGTCCATCTCGCCCTTGGACAACCGTCTGCATTCACTTAGTCCCTGCAGGTCCACACAGATATGAGAACTACATCCTGAATCTAGGACCCATGAGGATGAAACAGAAAAATTGCATTCAATCATAAAAATACCTGAAGCACCTGCCCCACTAGTATTTTTCTTTTGAAAGAGGTAGCAATTCTTTTTCCAGTGGCCTTTCTTGCCACAGTGAAAGCATATAGCTTCCTTCTCATCAGATTGGGGAATCTGTTGGCCTTTCTTCAGTTTGGGCTTTTGGCCCGGGTAAGCAGACATCTTTGATTTCTTGACCTTGGGGTTGAACTTCCCCTTGCTCATTCTCTTATTGGTATTTCTCACCAACATTGCATTTGAAACAGTCTTCTGTTTTATGTCTTTCTCTGCAGTCTTGAGCATGGTCAACAGATCGGCAAGACTCTTCTCCATGTTGTTCATATTAAAGTTCATCACGAACGGAGCGAACGATGGAGGCAGGGAACACAAAATGACATCAACAGCCAAACGAGTGTCCATCTTGGAGCCCAAACTTGCGAGCTTCTCTATGTACCCTATCATCTTGAGTACATGAGGCCCGACAGGGTTCCCTTCCTGCAATTTCATCCCGAAAAACGCTCGAGAGATTTCAAATCTCTCAGTCCGTGCACTTTCTTGGAAGAGCTCGCGCAAATGGATATCAATATCCCTAGCGCTCATATTCTCATGCTGCTTCTGCAACTCTGGAGACATTGCAGATAGCATGAGACATTGCACGTCAATAGCATCTTCCACATATTGATCATAGATGATCCGATCTGTTTCATAAGTGTCTGCTGTGGGCACAGTTGGTGGCTCAGAATCTAGTACATGAAACTTTCTCTCTTGTTTCAGTACAATCTTGAGCTTTCGATACCAGTCCAGGTAGTTTGGTCCTTGGAGGATATTTTCTTTCTCCAAAATACTTCGCAGCGAAAGGTTAGTCGACATCTACAGCAAATAAAATTTTAAATCATTATTTGTGAATAGTTATATAAAGGACTTTTACAAACTCCCACTATTTTATTCAAACCTAATAGCCCCCACCATTAGGCTCGGGAATTAGTTGGTAATAATTCCTAGCGGGACCGAATACTTAAATCCTATAGTATGCACACAACTGAGTTGTACCTACACACCATAGTCATTAAGTTGGCACTACTCGCCAGTCACAAATCCATGTAACCATCGGTATTGTTATTAACTTAGGTTAACATTTTCTTAAACCCCTTGCCCATCAAATCAATTGACCTTAGCTAAGCTAACAAATCAATTAATCTGAGTTAAGTCGACCCATTAATAATTTATGAAAAACTACAACTGTACTTACGTGAGCCCACAGCTGAGCTGTACCGACTCACGAAGTATGTCGACTATTTTTATTATTATTGATGGAGGGCAAATAAAACTTGGACTTAATATTCAGGGGATTTTAGTTAATTGTCTCACCAATATTTATTGATGGGCTTAACAATTTTAATTTAAGTCCATTTTGTAACCCATTATTTTCTAATCCATATATTAAGTTGGGCTAAAAACATTATCTCTATCGGCCTTTTCGTTTCAAATTCAAACTATAACAAGTGTTACAATTACCTGGGATTTCTTATTTACTATTCAACTATCACACCCTAAGTGTGATCACCGAAGGAAAAGAAAAAAAAAACAGCCACACATGGTGTGTCTTGCCAAAATCAATGTAGGACAGAAGTCTAGGTCAAACATTCGAAACTTGGAACGAGACCCCGAAGTCTTTTACAAAATCCCACCCCATGGCATCCGCTCAATGTAGAAGAGGTTGCGACAATCACGATGCAATAAACTTTAGCAAAGGACTGGAACCCTCTACACAAACCAACGATTCTCCTCCTCAAACCTTTTACTATTTATCAACTGGCCGTAGTTCTCTTAGTTATATACCGTTCAAAATCAAATAAGAACATTTAAAAAAAATTGTTAAAGTAACGCATCGATTTATACGATACGATTACAAAATAGCACGGATACCACTTAAGGGTTTCCACCGGGCGTAGCGGAAGCTCGTTTCGAAAAATACTATCCGAAACACACCCCAGATCTATGTGATACGTATAAATCGAATAGTAAATAAGTTTAATTACACGTACCTTGTTGTTCAGAAACAACGAGCGTTGCGGATTAGACCGTCTTCGAGTGTCCCAACCGTGACTCTTCTAGAAGTATCCACGCACACGTTCGACGGATACCACATGCTCAATCTCGAGTGCTAGCCCTCTGAGCTTTTTCTAATCTTCTCGGAAGTTGAATTCCTATCCATCCACAGAGGTTTTTCTTTCTTTTCAATTGAATGGTCTTCTTCCATTCTCAATTACTTTGGCATGCGATGGGTTTTGTAACCCACCAGACCGCCATTGTCAAATCAACGATATTAAACAATTATTTCTAATTTGGACATGGCACGTAGCAATGCTACTTCGCTAGGATTTAATATAATTAAAATATAATAATAATTATAATATTATATTATTATAAAATCTTTCGTCTTAATACTTAGATTAAATTAAATCCAAAACTAGAATTTATTGCTTCCGATTATTTCAAATGAATTTGTAGTCCAACAAATTCTAATTCTGAAAATTTATACTTTTAATTCTAATACATTAGAATCAAGTAATCAATATTCGTGTCAACGTGCTTTTGCGTGCGACCCTCTAGGTTCTATATACGAAGGCATTGTACATCCATACACATACTGAGGTAACAGTCTAGCAACAGTTTTCAGCCATCCAACGTAATAGAATATTGGTCATGAACCAAAACCACTATGAACCGATTTCTGTGTAATTCAATCTCTTCATCTCACCGACATCCTGATTAATTCAGTGCATTATGTGTCATCACTGAATTAATCATTTTACTTGATTTCTGAGATATAATAGATCTTAACTTGAATGATAAACATTCCTTCACGACCATGTGTTTAAAATCACTAATATCTCAATCAAGCGGCCAGGATGTCATCTCTCTAATCCAAGAGAGCGATGAATCCTATATTGACTCAACACTATCCTCTCTACGCTTCGCTGCACACCCAATAACCGTATTACTCACAATCCGATTAAAGATTGCTTTTAACGGCATCAAAGTGAACAACTACACGTATAAAATAAATGGAGGTCTCAAGTCAGGAGATCAGTTACACTCGTTAAACAAGAGAAGTGACCACTGACACTTAATATGTGGTATTCTCTATAAACGGGTCGTGTCCAGTGTACCATAAACTTAGGCACCCCAAGTGTAACTTGTACATCCATCCATTGGTCTAACTCGACCTAAGTTATACTCGACGTTGATCTAGATGTTCATGTCCCATCTAAACATCTATCCGATCAAGGACAATTTTAGATTGATAATCAATCTATGGGACTTTACCGTAAAGTTAATTACGAGCAGAAAAGTAATTAATAAACAGTAAATACTTGCCTTTATTAACAACTATTTACATATATTATAAAGTGACTTAGCACATACGTGCACACACTAACAGAAACTTCACTTCTTCATGACAATGATTTGTGGTATTGTTGATTGGCGTATGATTCTGTATATATTATGTTACTTCCCTTGGATTTTCCATCTCCAATATATAATATAAAAAGCCCATCAATTTTGGAAACCTCTTTCTCGGGGCTCAATGGGCTCGAAACAAAAGTGGACATTTCCAAGGCTTCGAAAAGATTTTTTTTGATAAGTACTTCGAAAAGATTTGGTTTATTCTATCTTTGTTAATGTCATTTCCAAAGTGATCACATCGTAACTTCAGATTAATTGGTGGTCCATGAAGAACGATAACTGTTCGATTAACAAGTAATTACTATGTAGAGCAATAAGAACTCGTGTTCGATGTTTTTATGATCTTTTGTGTTTGTGGGTATCCGATGTTTTTATGATCTTTTGTGTTTGTGGGTATCCGATGTTTTTATGATCTCGGTTGTTTTTATTAAACCATATAATATAAATCAAACATCACTCAACAACTTAAGTTTTTAAGTCAAATAACAAGCTTTTTACATGATATCAGAAGGTCCTGAATTCAAACCCCGCGTACAAAAAAAAATTCGGTATATGGTAAAATGGATCAAAAAGCACACCTAGCGTATGTACAGTTAAATTTAATGGAAGAAAGGGGTTGGGGGAGAAGATTAGTGATGTATGTTGTGTTTAGACAAAGGACATCAATCTTTTAGGTGAGAGAGTTGGTAACCTCCCCTCCCTTATTGAGATTGACAAGGAATCACACCATCTCAAACTTCCCCCCAAACCCAAAATCACCCCCTTTTTCTTATCATTTGCATTCTTATTTCTATTTACTGATTTGAGAACACACACTCCCCCAACCCTCCCCCGAAAAAAAAGAAAACAGCAAGTTTTATATGGCATGTAATAACATAAATGGCATGGATGGAGAAAACCGGAGTCATAGTCGAGCAGTAAAAAACTTCCCCACTTTAATCCTTGCGTGCAAGGAAGCCACGCCTCATCTCCAGGCGTTGTGTTAATTTACGTGGTTCATGCTAATGTACAGTGAATGAAGTAAAAACACAAAAGAAATGGTAAAAGGTACAGTGAATGACTAAAATTGGAAGAGAAGCAGGAGGAGGACAAGCTGGTATCATGAATTTCTGATCTTTCCAACTCCTTAAGAATTTAATCAGTATAAGCCACACGAGCTTTACAGTCAAAAGGTGTGTAAATAACAACAACACACACAGAGAGAGAGAGAGAGGCATCAGTTCTTTTTTTTTATACATGTCCATCAAATCTAAGATAGAGACCACACATTGTGGAGCCCCTTATTTTAATAATATTAATTGATGACTTCGTTTATAAAAAGAAAGAAGGGGGGAGAACAAACCCAAAAAAAGGCACATCAAGTCGGAGCTGACTTGTACGAAATGAAGTGATGACTTTCCTTAAATAGAAAGTGGGACAACCACAACCCCAATCCAAACCCAGTTATTAAAGTTTGATGCCGACGTTGCCTGCGCTCAACAGAGTAACGAAGAAAACACAAAGAACCACCACTCCCCTAATAAAAAAATAAACTCAAACTCATTGTATGGGCAGGGCAGGGCATGGATGGAAGGATTGTTTGGTCCATATAATCAGCCGTGCAAAAAAAATGTAAGAGGACGAGTTTTCACACTCTGTAAAATGATGAGACTGAGTATATTTATTCTCGAACAACTACATTATGTGCGTAATAAATGTAAAAGGTTATTTGAGATGGTGGCCGATGTTTTGGTCCCCCCATGCGAAATTGATGGGGGAGCGGGGCACTCAGCCAAGATACTCTCTCGTTCTTGGGAACTCGGAATACGACATCCAATCTAACCTTCCTTTTCAAATTCACCACCTCCCAGTCTATTCTTACATCCCAAAACTACATAAATAAAATGATGGTCTCGAGGAGGACATGGTTGTTACGGGCGGACGAAGACCGAACATGATGGATCGTCGTGTCCCGTTTATGACATTCCGCAACGATACGATCAGATCTCCTGTTAGTTCACAAATTCATATCTGGTAGAGCTCCTAGGTCTTTTACCGAATTGCTTTAGGCAGACACCTTTAGTTCCGTGTTACTGCTGGATCAATCTGCCATCGGTGGACTAAAAGATCGGGCGTACGCGAAGGATCGAGAAGTAAGCCGACCGCGTCTGGCAGGAGAATGCTAAGTAACGAATCACAACATATCTCGCAGCCCGAGAGATTGTACGATAAAAAGAAAATTACAGCCAAAAAGGACCACATGAGACAATTAATTTCTAGACACGGTTCTCATGTTCTTACCCTGACTGGAGATTGGAAAAGGCAAGCAACAAGGAGTAGGGAAAATGTTACTGTTTTTACTTATGTTATACTTTGGATGTCGGAATATACCGATAAAGAGGTTGGTTAGCATCTGCTAAGACATTCATGTTTGTTTACCTCCCGATTTTTTATATTCGTGGGCGAATTCATGAGCAAATTTCAATGGTGAAGAATTCATGGGCGAACTCAATGGTGTGGATTCATGAGCATCGCGCATTGTACTCTCCGATATCGAATCAATGCCATAAAATTGAATTCAAGTTCTAGTACCTAAAGACATTTATTCCTAGCATGGACCACACGAGAGGCATGGCTTTACAAGCGAGCATGAAATGGTGTTGCCCCCACACCATTGATGTCACTTCAAATGAGGAAAGGTGATTAACGAAGGTTGATGAAATATTCGATCGGCCATCTCAATCGTCTTTTTTTCATGTCGCGATCGCAGCCCCGGAAGGTTTGGTCAGAAACAAGCCATTAAGGCTCACATGGGTGGACATCGGTTTGATGATCACGCAACTTGAGTGGGAATCGGAAAGAACAAAGCACGCCAACACACAAGAAAGACAAAGGACCGAGGTTGTGGAGGTCCAAATTCATCCAATCGACTCAAGAGGAAAGGGAGACGATATATCCACACCAGTTGGCCTAGTTTTGCCAACTTCCAAAGAGAAAAATCCAAGGATTAAAAAATGTCTCGTGGTCAGGTGAAATTCGACTTTTTTTGGTATTCTCTGCGAAGCGATGCCCGGGTCATATTGCTTGCCCCTCCACCATTTCGCCACTCTGGTCCCCTACCTCGACATCGTATGAATATATTCAGGGCCCTTCCTATGGTTAATTCACCGTCCAAATAGTCGATCCTTGTACAAACCAATATCCCCATGTATCCGCCACTGTGCCCTAGGCTTAACAACATCATCTTTGTTGATCTCGATGAGAATGTTCTCGAGAGTATTGCTCGTGCCCTCATGTAAGCTACACGGATATTTTGCAGGTCATGGCCCTATCAAACAAAGCTTTGCAAGTCACAGGCTTACAATCTCCGAGTATGAATGAACGATGCACAATCTATCGACAATGCAGCATTAGCATACGACAATAGCAGCCACAAAAGTCCGGCGTTCATAAGGCAATTTAGCACATCCGAATTCTCGTCATCCTTAATTTCCCCATTCAGATCGGTCATCCTTACATTAACCCTAAGTTAGGGTAAGAGAGCAAGAACCTTTCTTTAAAGAAGAAACACGAAAGAAGAAGAAGATGAGGAAGACGGGTCCGATCTCCTCCTCGATGGATCGTCAAGAATACGCGATCGTTCGCAACACGCCAAGGGAGAAAGCGAATGAATGATGAGGCTCGGCACATGACGAGGTGATTGCGACGGTGGTGGTGATTGAAGAAATTTCATGGGAAGGAGGGAGTGGTGGGTGATAGGGACATCCTTTTAGGACACACACAGAGTGAATAATGTCTGAACAGAATATGGTTGTTGAGTGGCGAGTTAAATGCCCTTTCTTTTTTTTGTCCACTTAAAATATAAATAAATAAAAATCAAATGAGATAACATAAACAAAAATGTCGATGTCAACCCAACAAAAGTTGTAAGAAGTGTTTTCACGTTGTGGGAGTTATTACACCCTCCCCCACCACCACCACCCCCACCCCAGTCCACAATAAAGACTTACATCTCCGTGCCACCGTTTTTTTTAAAATAAAATAAGTAGTATTTCGAGCTTTTAGGATTATTGATGTCAGGCTATGTACAATATTTACTTATGTAGGCAAAAAGTTGTATTTTTTTTTTTATTGGTCTTACATAAATTTAATATTACTTTTAAAAAGGATTAAAAAAAAGGGTATTTATGGGACTTCTGTTTTTACCTATTTTCTGATTGGAAGTCCATTTTAAACTCTGAAATGGGGGAATGGTTGAAAAAGTCGACTAGACCCAACGAAAATGGAGGTGAAAAAAAGTCTTTACTCGTTTCAAACCAAAGTACGTATACGAATTTTACACCCCATCCGGGGGGAAATATAAACATATACACATGAAAATGAACGAATTTCCTAGTCATAGAAGAAAGCAAGTAAAACGTTCTGTTACGAGGAGGCAGCCTTCAAAGTATTTTGGTAAAAAAAAAAGGTTCACCAAAAGGGGATTATTTTTATAAATAGGCAAGAATACAAAAAATCCCCCCCCGCCCGCAAGACAGCGACTCTTTATAAGTTGCGTTACCTTTTTCTTTTTCTTTTTTTTTTTGTAAATATTTTTAATTGCCTTGTAATAGTAAGTATTTAAAGCTAGTTTCGCAAAAAGAATTCGATGTTTTGGTTTTAAAAACAACGATTTTGATTCGTCGTTTCAAACAATATATCAACGAGTAAAATTAGGTAAATTAATGTTTTAAACTGATTAAAGTTATTCTTTTCCGAACCGATAATCTTTTGTAAATTATCTTTAAAATTAACCTTAATTAAATACAAATCTCCGATTGGATGTACAGATCCCAAGCAGTGAGTCGATCCGTCAGCTCATCATATCACATCGGATTCAATTCAAGGGCTCGTGTTTTTGGGACAAGAGCAGGTGGATCCCGTCCGCCTCTCGTTTCATACTTGATGCGATGCGTTATTTAAGGTTTGGTCACATGATTGTCCTCAAACGAAAACCTAAGGAAATAATAATGTTCTCTGAACACAACTCAGGTCGGATCAGACAGACCCGAAACCCTCCCCATCCCCTAAGGACAACACTTTCAGAAGCCTACCCCGCTTCTCATCTCGACACGTGTCTGTCATCGTACGGATTCCCCCCGTCACTCTCTCCGATCGAAGTCTTTGGACGGACGAGTCGTTGTCTGAACCTCCCCAAACCCTACTTCCGATCTCAGCCGTTGAATGTTTTGATCTGAAAGGCTGGCTTAAGGGCTCTCAGGGAAGTCCCATCTAACTTCATAAAAAGAAATCCACCAAGGTTAAAAGATGGACTATTAAAAAAAAAAAAAAAGTGGAGTACCTGCTGTTGAAATTAGTCGTCTCTGCCAAATCGTCGGGGGGAGAGACAGACTCATTAACAACTCCCTCCGGGTTTTCCAGGCATTCCTTGACCATCCTCCGGTAATTCAGATGGCGAGACTTCCTTTCGGGCATGACTTCTCTGCGCAAGCTGGTCGGGTGGGATTATATATCCGTTTGGAATGAAATTCGATCTCTGCCGACATGTTTCGAAATGAGATGCGCAAATCACGACATCGACGACGACAACGGGCGTCATTATTTACGTATGTAAAATTTTTAGCTGAGAAGATTATGACACTCGAGAAAATTCAAAAAATTCTTTAATAAAAGAGAGAGTGAGAAATTTAAGCGGCAAGAAAAAAATAGGGATGTGATTAACTGACACAACCGTCGAAGACCTTGGATTCTCTCGTAACCAGAAGAACAAGAAGACGAAGAATCGATAAGGATTCTCCTATAAAAGTCGAAGATAATTGAAGAGACAAAGGAACGTCTAATAAAAAGATTTGATTGGAGTTTGAGTTCTGTCTACAACAACCGTTGTTCGAAAAGTTTTCCAGTGAGTTGAGTTTGACCGTCCATAACAATTCGAGTTCGCGAAGCACCTTCAACGAGACGAGTTCGACCACAACTTGAGATCCAGAAATATGATCTTAATGAATCAAGATTGAGAAACATCATCAAATCAAGTTCCATCGATCGCAACGATTCAAGTTCGAGGCCATTGCCGGTGGGGAATCGAACCTTCTGTTGTCTACAACTATTCGAGTTCGAGGACATCTCCACCAAGTCTAGTTCCATCGATCTCAACGAATCAAGACCGAGAAAATTGTTATTAAGTCGAGTTCATCACGTCTTCAGTGATTCATCTTTGAGGGCCCAAACGTCATCCACGCACAATTTATGACAGTTTTAAGCTCTGCTCATGACATTAGCGGTTCCGATTAATCTAACAAAAATAGGTGTGTTTTCCCTTTGTAAAAGACACGGATGATTAACCTAGACATTTTTGGCACTTTTTAATCTCACGCTCTCTTTTCCTCCTTCGTATTTCTCCTGTATTTTTCTTTTTTCAGGACAATGGATGTAAGTCCACGTATCTCTTTGTGATGGTTATGGAGGTACTATCTGACATGCTGAGGAAGACTGCGGAGACATCTGATTTTGGATTTCATTCTCGTTGTTGGAAGGTACGATTGTCTCACTTATGTTTTGCGGATGATCTTATCATTTTTTCTTGTGGGAGACCTTCGTCGGTGCGTTGTGTATTGGAGACATTATCGAGATTCGGGGATCAATCTGGATTGAGGATAAGCGCACGAAAGAGTGAGATTTTCTTTGGTGGAGTTTCGGGGGAGGTACAAACGCAGATTCTGGCTGATTCTGGTTTTGCACGGGGGGAGCTACCGGTTAGGTATCTTGGAGTACCCCTTATTACGAGGCGGCTAACCTCGGAAGATTGTACGCCGTTAGTGGATGCTATTGCCGGCAGAATTTGCCACTGGACGAGCAGACACTTATCATATGCTGGGAGGCTACAGTTAGTGAGCTCGGTACTATTCGCGACTCAAACGTACTGGTCGTCTATATTTCCATTACCGATGTCAGTTTGGAAGCGGCTGGAGCAGCTCATGTCGCGGTTTTTATGGTCGGGTCCATCGATGGACCACCATAAGGCCAAGGTAGCGTGACACACAGTGTGCAGGCCGAAGGAGCAGGGAGGGCTTGGTCTTAAGCAGGTCACAGAGTGGAACCGAGCAGCGATGATGAAGCACATTTGGCACCTCTTATCGGATCCAGAGGACTCAGTATGGGCTCGCTGGGCTAGGACGTATCTTTTGAGGGGCAAGTCCTTCTGGCAGGCGCGGCAGCCGGATAGGTTTTCTTGGATCTAGAGACGACTACTGATGCTGAGGCACCTTGTTCGACGACTTATTTCGTGGCGTATGGGGGATGGTAGCAGGATTTCATTCTGGTTTGACACGTGGTCCCCATTGGGTCCTTTGGTGGATGTCTTTAGGCGTGAGGATATCGAGCATTCCAGGATTTCCTCTAGGATCTCAGTGGCGGATTTCTTTGCTGATCCGAGTTGGCGGAGCTATATTGAGGGACGTGATGTGCGGATTCATCGGTATAGGCGAGCGTGCTTTGACAGACAGGGGAGGCAATTCAGGGGAGGCTATATACTTCCGACATGCTATTCAGTCTAGGGGTTTCGTCATCATCTACATGTGCACTTTGTGGCTTGAGGCGTGAGCGGTTAGACAACATCTTCTTTACATGCAGCTACTCAGCGGCGGTTTAGTCGTATACTGTTGGTCGGGATGTTGCGCCGAACTTTCCGCGAAGGTGGTCTGCAATTACTGAGCTGTTGTTCTCGCCGGCGGGAGTCACACTTCGGAGGCGTTTATCTTTTGCCCGGATGTTGGGAGGATGCGTTTATTACTTGTGGATAGAGCGGAATAAGCGCAGGGTTGGTGAGCGTCTACTCCCTGCTAGGGCACTTGCCTCATTTATCCTTTCCTCGCTACCTCGGACGTAGCGTGACGACTTTATTTAGTTACGTATTTGGTGCACGTAGATATCGTGTAAGGGTCTTGATTTCCCGGGGTATGCCCTCGTGATCTTTGTACAGACTCTTTTCATTTGGGTTATAGAGTATTACTTATCAAAAAAAAAAAAGAAGGTGTTACTGCTAGTTCGTGTTATATTTCACCGTGTCTTTTTCTCACATTCCGTTGAGTGCTCCGATGGCGGCTCGGGTTTTCGAGTTCGAACAACCCATCCGCGATGGTGCGAGGGGTGGGAGGAGAGGTGATCGTAACATGTTTGGAGCATGAAAGGGGATGTTAGGACTGATTCGGATACAAAAGTTGGGGAACGTATTTTGGATTGTGGAAGGTAGAAAAAGGATTGATTCCACGACGTATGAAGTATTTTATGTTATAGTTAGCTTTTCCTAAATCATGTTTTGAAAAAATTCGGCCACGGTGAAAAAACAGAGAGCAAAGTGATGTGAGATGAGGTGAGGAGAAGTACTTTCTTTTTTTCCTTGACAAGGGAACAAAAGAAAACAAAAGGGAAATCCTCTCCCTCTCCATCCCCCCCCATACGAAATTCATTCCTGTATTTCCCAACCCCTCTCCTTCCAATTCATTCCTCTCTTATCATTGAAACAAAGGAGGTAAGGAAAAGAGAAGAGAAGCGAATTCCATTCAAAAGCCATTAAGGAAAGAAAAAAGAAACACAAAGGAAATGGGGAGGGGAAGGGTTGAGCTGAAGAGGATAGAGAACAAGATCAACAGGCAGGTGACCTTCGCCAAGAGGAGGAATGGTCTCCTCAAGAAGGCTTACGAGCTCTCTGTCCTCTGCGACGCCGAGGTCGCCCTCATCATCTTCTCCCACCGCGGCAAGCTCTACGAGTTCTGCAGCAGCTCAAGGTAAAAAAAAAAAAATTACTTGACGACTAACCCAAAATCATTAAACTTACACCCAATTTTCATATCCCTGAGAGAAGTGAAAATTCAACCCGACAACTTCCGGGCAGTAGCAATCAAGATCACACCTTTCCTTTCTTGTTTTTGGTTTAGGTCAAACGGGTGGCTCCTTTTCTTTGTTTTTTTTTCTGTTTTTTTCATTTGGTTTTTTTTTCTTCTGAGAGGAAGGGAGGGAAAAGGGTTTCCTTGGGGGAGGATTTTACCTCTTTGGTGAATGTCTCGGCGTTTTAGTGCTTCTTCTTTGTTAGATCTGCAACCGGAAAATCCACGGGAACAAAACAATAAGAGAAACAAAAGAAGAGGAAGAATAGGAAGAGGGAGGAAGAAGAAGAAGAAGAAGAAGAAGACATGTTTCCATACTTTCCTTTCGTTTCTTTGTTTTTCCTCTCTACCTGATTGTAGTTCTACAAATTTGTCTCCAGCCTTTCCTTTCCCTTTTCTCTTCACCCTCGGCGTGTTCTTTAATATATTCAAGATTTCCTTTTAATGTTTTGCCCAACAATTCTCGTAAAAGAATGCTATCATCATCATTTCCTTTCCCTTTTATCTTCCTCCTCCTCCTCCTCACCCCCCTCCCCTTGTGATTTTTCCCCCCTTGAGGTGGAGTTTCATGACTAGCATCTCGGTTTCCCCCCATCTGTTCTTTCCCTGTCTCAATGTTAAAAAAAAAAAACCACACACACACAAGGGAAGGGGGAAAAGGAAAATGAAATCCAAAACCAAAGAGAAAGAGAGGAAGAGGGACTCTCCTTCTTGATCCAACCAAAAAGGGGGTACAGCAAAAAAGGAGCTCTAAGTATACCACACAACCCAAATAGCTTATAAACCTTCTCCTTTAGTATAACAAATTGGTAACATCGAAAGGAAACCCCTTTTCTGTATAGTTTGTTTTTTTTGTTTTTTTCCCTGGACTCTTCACTCTTCATTCTTAATTCTTCTTCTTCTTCTTCTTCTTGGGAAAGTTGTTCTCTTTTGTAAAGTGTGTATTATATTTCCTCCACCCACTTTGTCGACAAATGGGTTTGTTTTCTTTTTTTTTTAAATTGAGTTTTCTTGAGTTTAGGGTTCTTGAATGGTCCCCCCCCCCTCCCTAAAATTCTACATCTCAATGTTTTTCTTTTGTTTTTGTGGGGGGGTCTAGCTAGGGTTCCTCATTATAATCAATCACTCTTATTTTCTGGGCATGTCAATCCTTGAAGATCTAAAAACCTCCGTGCCTTTTGTTGTTCTGGTGTTAAGACCAAGGGAACTCAGAAGAGTTGGGCTCTTTACAATATCCCAGCTGAAACATCTAATTGGGACATGACCATTTATCATCATCATCATCATCATTACTTGGGAGGTTGTTTGAGTTCATCCACCTCCTTAACCAATGGAAAGATATGGGAGCTTTTCTTACAGGGGAGCAGTCTTTGATCCGTCGGTCCCTTTTTAAGGTTGTTCGATTCTCAAAGCCTTCCCCCCATTTTTAGGCATGGGACAATGAAGCAACTACTGCTTTTTTTTTACCGAATTTAAAGGAACGAAATCAATTTGTGATGTGAATGTCTATCTCTCCTCCCGCAATCCGCCAATTCTTTGTTTTCTCCCCCTCTCATTTCAATCTTTCTGCTGCCTTCAAGTCTTGTTTTGTTTTGATGGTAGACCCATTATGTGAAATGGGGTAGAACAAAGCAGCCTGATTTGCCAATGGATCTTATCCTGTTTGTGTTTTGAGAAAGATTTAACGAGTCGCTATTGTTCGATCAAGCCATACGCGTTTTTTGCCGGCCGGCCATGAAGCGAGAGCGGCTGACTGCCTACGTAACAGAATGAGGGTCATGAAAGTTGTAGTTTGTGTTGTTCTGTTCCCGTCGGTTCGATTGATCCGAAGTCGCCGAGAGTCACGTGCTCGGGTACGATTATTATAGAAATCGGAAATCAGCTGAAACTGTATGAAGGTTTGCGCCATCTGTGGTTTCTTTTACTTTGGCAGTGACAAACCAAAAAGATGGAATGAACTTTGATGTACAGGGAATTAAATCATAATCAGAAATCTGTTTAGCTTAACATATAGCTTAATCACGTTGTGCTTATTCGGTTATACATGTAATAATCTCGCATATGATTAGTTTTCTAACAGACGTGTTTGATGTGATTCTCCAGCATGCTCAAAACTCTGGAGAGGTACCAGAAATGCAACTATGGGGCACCTGAACCGCCGATGTCAAACCGTGAAGCGTTAGCGGTGATATACACTCTCTCTTTCTTTGCACTTACCGTCGTATCTGTGCTTTGTGGATGCCAAAGAGAGTAAACTGACGGCCAGTAAATTTAGGCTTGGCTATCATTCGGTACTTCATCCTTGAAATCTCTGGGAAGATGCTTCATGTTGCTTAAGCAATCGCCAGTTTGTCTTGCACGAACCATTTACTTTTACTGTGAAATGTCGGAGGAGATGGGTAAAGGACCTTAAATCTCTACACATACAGTACTGAAGAAGGTATTTGTGTACAGGAGTTGAGCAGCCAGCAGGAATACCTGAGGCTTAAGGCACGCTATGAAGCCCTACAGAGAACCCAAAGGTACAGTCGTTGTCGTAAACAGATTATCTTCTTTGCAAATCCTTTTTGAATTCTCGACTAAGATCCTACGATGTTTTCTTGTTCTCGCCAATGTTGGTCTTATATAGGAATCTTCTTGGGGAGGAACTGGGACCTCTGAGCTCTAAAGAGCTGGAGTCGCTGGAGAGGCAGCTTGATTCCTCGTTGAAGCAGATTAGATCCACCCGGGTCAGAATTTAAACCATTTAATTTCACCTTCCTTCGTTATTCCCTTCTTTGTATATCTATATTTATGGCATTTTGAACACTTTGGGTTCTTACCATGAAAATTTCACGCCTTATGCAGACGCAGTACATGCTGGATCAGCTGAACGACCTTCAACGTAAGGTACGTGAAAAAACGTCCGCTTGTAAAGAAACAACTGTTCTTCGTGGGAGGCATTGGATATGAAACTTAATCGAATGTGGTGTTGGATTATTTGCCAGGAGCACCAGCTCAACGAAGCCAACAGGACGCTGAGACAACGGGTGAGGAATCACAAAGCAGCTTTGGATTTGTTTGTGATGAAATGACGAGTGATGGACTATCGTAAAATTGACAATACTGACATTTCCTTTTATGTTTTTGGGTTCTGCGTGCTGCAGCTAATGGAAGGTTACCAAGCTCATGCGCTGCAGATGAATCTTGGCGTGGATGAAATGGGTTATGGCCGCCATCCAGCTGAACATCAGAGCGATGTGTTCTTCCAGCCGCTTCCACTGGACTGCGAGCCCACTCTACAGATCGGGTATGCCTCATAAGAATTCGACCTTGATCCTGTCTGCCAAGTGATTCCACTATTCTCCTTTGGAAGCCCTAATTCTGGTAGGGTTTCATCACACATGCAGGTACCAGACAGACCCGGCAGTAGTAGCAGCATCAGCTGGTCCTAGCGCCGCCAATTATATGCCCGGATGGTTGCCTTGAGAAACCGGCAACCGGCGAGCATATCCCGTTTCACCGGTTTATCGCCATTCCAGCATCTCCTCTTGCTTTTCCAGTTCTATTATGTGTGTGTGTGTGTGCATGCGCGGGGATGACAACTCAAAGGTTACACGGATCATGTGTTAGCCGAAAGTACTTTAATAATAAGAGAGATTGAACTAAATGCATGAGCCTGAGAAGCCCTGGAGGGAGTGACATGTTCTAGCGACTGTCCATTTCGCGTTGTTACTGGTCCCAAACTTGTGATTATAATGATTTCTCATGCATCTTTGTTGAGCTGAGCTAAATGAGAACCTCGATCATAAACGAATACTAAACCTTGATACCAACCTCAAGGGGCGGTTTATATATTTTCCTAAAATATTATCGGGTAAGAAACACAGCAACATTCAAAAGCCTTTTTACAAGATGTTTCTCGGACCAATCCTCCAGATATGTCCTTGTTCTTATATGTCCAGGACTATGCTTCATGCATACATTAGCAGAGGTAAATTCCAAATACACGAGAAATCTTACTTCCTTAGGCCATTTAATCCTATAATGCCCATCAAAAGTTGCCTGGCAAACTTGATTTCCCGGTCGTCATTCAACTAGTATCCAATTCCATGGAGAACAAAGAATGCAACCCAGCTTTCCAGATGGGCACTGTTGTTTCCAGTGAGTTTCTTCGTACGTGACATGTGTTACTTCTTCGCCTTTGCGAACCTCAGGCATCTGTACTTCTCGCCACTGACAGTGATCTCAAGAGCTCCATCTTGATTATCTTGATTGGAGGCGGTGCCCATGAGAACGCTCTTTTCCTTTTCGAGGTTCTCCTTCTCTATCTTCAGTCTTGATTCTTGTCTGGCTATTTCTGCCTGATGCCGGAGAGACAGGGAAGAGGGATCAGTCTTCATATATATTCCAAAAAACAAAACAAAACCGGCACAAGAACAATCTACACAGACTGGTCTACCGGTCATATTATGTATATACATGCAATTACATAACCAGGAGACTGCATGCAAGAAGGCAGAGCACAATTACTCGTATGAAAGTGAAAATTTAGCTTCCAATAAGTGGGAAGAATCAGACTACATTAAACATCCATGACGTGCAAGAAGCAATTGTAGGCTCACTAAGTTCATGTACAAAGATTCATTTTACGGGAGCAGAATGGCTTGAGTCATGCAGATCCAACTGAACCATAGTAGTTCCAAACGTCTTCTCAACGAACCCATTTTTACCACAGCATGTTGACTGTATCTTTCATGCACTACATCTTAGGCAGAAGTATTTGAAGCTATCCATTAGAAAAGTAAGAGGTAAGAAAACAAATGATATGATAGCAGCAATAGCTCAACATGGCAGAGGCACCAAAAGGACACTCTTGCATATGCAATGCAATTACGAATTAAGAATTCATGGTCATCTTCGATGGACCAGTTTATCTTCATCTTAGTTTCAAAACCGTTCATGATGCGATGAACAAAATTGTTAAATTGCAGACCAAAGTATCCTTACAAGACCGTAAAACTCAGCTTATTGATCCAGATTCCCAAAGCTTTCAATATCAACTTGATTTGCAGAACAATAGATTCCAAAAGACGAACAAAAATAAAGAATAGCTATATATAGTGGGCCAACGGGGTACAGAGCAGGTCAGTTGAAAATATGCTATAACGAGTACCCCATGTTCCACATTCTGTGGGCACTGAATCAACAGTAATAGCATTATGTTCTACCCAAAAGAAACCATTGGATAACAAAACTGTTCTCACCAGTTCACCAACTACAAGAAGACATCCAAGAGTCGACTTCAGAATCTCAGATCACATGAGAGTTGCAACCTCGAGGGAGAAAAGTCCATGAGAACCATATCCAATTGAAATCGAGCTGTAGTGACATATCATCTACAGCTGCCTACTCTATCAGCTAACTGGAATGTGGACGCATTACACAACAAGACCCAAGGCGTGCCACATCCATCTCAGGGAGAATCCAGAATCAGGAGAACATTACCTCACGTCGAGAAAGCTCAGCCTTCCAAGCGGCCTCACGCTCGGCGACCTCCCGTTCCCGCTCTTCAATGTAACTCTGCATCTCCCTCTCCTTCATCAGCCTGTCCTGAATATCCGCATCCAAAGCTTCCTTCAACTCCTGCACGAACTTGTCGACCACAGCCTTTATCCTCAACGACATGCCTTCTTCTTCCAATTCCTATCAGACTCTTCACTTATTCTAGACTACACAATCCAGCTTCATAAGACCTGCCAAGACAATCTACATCGCACAAGCACATGCCGTGAGATTCCAGCGCCACACTCCGACCTAAATCGTCCAATTCGGAAATCAACCGAGCACCAAACTCCAACACTCGAACAAGCACACAGCACAAGACTGGCAACTGGCGTCACGGTAAAGACGAACGCTCGGAGGAGGCTTAACCTGACACGCGAACGAGAGACGCGTTCCGGAAAAAAGTATGCCCAATCAATCATCGGGAAAATCCTGACGCCGGCTGAAGACAAAACAGGACGGAGGAGCAGAGAAGGGAGTTTAACCTCGGGGCGGAGTGGAATCGGAGTCGGAGTCGGAGTCGGACTCCGGCATGCGCATGATACGACGAAAGGAGTAGAGAATCGGAGGGGGAGCGACGATTATTCGGTTACGGAGCGGAAGTGGAAACGGGGAAACCCCACGACAGGAAAGAAAAAGAAATGCGTGAACAGCCCCCAGCCAGACGCAAGGCATAAAAGTGTGGAAAAACAATATTTCTTGCCTTTTGGTTTTCTGTTCGGCGTTTAACATTTTCTCTGTGGCTCAATTTCTTCCTGGGGAGGGGAGGGAGACAAACAAATGGGCTCCACGTGTCGTAAAATGGGACCAGGACCAATTGATGAAGAGAGCCCAGTGGAGTAAACTACAGATGAATGAATTGCCCCACGATTGGCTAAAAAGGAGATAAGGAACTGGCCCTTTTTCCCTCTCAGTTAAGTATTTATGCATAAACAAGATGTTAATATGGATGCATTAGGAGTTACTGGATGGTCCGGAGGGCTTTACGTCTAACCGGAGCAATGCGGGAAGTTGTCCACGAGGTTTGGATTGTCTGTGCTCCGGCAGCAATTATCTCCTCGTGTCTTGAAGGAGGTATTACCCACCAGCATTCTGTTCGCATTCCTGATGTTTGTTAGGATAAACGAACAAGACGAGAGAGGTTGATGGAAGCATTAAAGAGAATCGAGAAAGTCTTTTGATGCTGCTTCATTCGCTAAAGACATTTTGATCGCTTTCTCATTAATTCGGGCCATATTGATGCCGCTTAGTGTTTCGATCCAAGTATGGTTTCAGAAGCATGGACGTTACTTGCTAGAGCCTTGTTCCTGAGTTCATCGAATTCTTCATACACGTCGACCGGCAAGGACATCAAGCACATCTTATGCCTGACATTCTCCTCCATAGCAAATTACCAGTTCGTGTCTCCTAAAAAAGTGCCTTCTATGCATGTTTTCCTGTCTGCATGGCTCAGACTCTGCTTAAGCTTGTCTCCGTGTTGTCGCCTTGTCGGTCACTGCTTATAGGACCTCTTAAGGGCACTCACAAAGTCTTTCTGGACATAGTTAATGGTGTCTCGACTACAAAGGCAAAGCATGAGCGGGTCCTGATGTAACAGTGCCATCTTTCTCTTATTCAAACACACACATGCACACCCACAAACACGCAAACACAATCTTCACACTCTGAATATATATCTGGTTCTCTCTCACACACGCGCGCGCACTAGCACTTTTTGTCTGAACAAACATCAATAAGCACACCATAGGCCATAACTAGACGGATACATAGAAAGAGCTTGCAGAACAGCGGCGCTTCCACTTTGATGTGATGGCACCACCGACGTGCCCTGTCACAGCTCCAGCACCAGATCTGCGTCACAGCCAAAACTATGTGACCACAAATTGTATTCACGAGATGTTATGAGGGAGATCGTAGGGGCAGGCACTAGTTTGCTTACAGTCTGCATCGGTGTTGATCCAGCACTCCCTGTTTCCATTGGAGTCGTCCTCTCCCTCTTCGAGGTCGGATTCGGGCGGCTCTGTGGCCTGGTTCCTGAGGCAGTTAGTAATCGGGAATCGAAAGCTCTTGCGAGCATTCGTTCCCCTTTTCTTGCATCGGTGAGAATGGCGGCTCTTCTCCCCACTGTCGTCGGGACTCGGGGTTCTGCCGAGTTCCTTCCGGGTTGATCTTGGGCTGTCAGGGTGGACTTTTCTGTGAAACATCTGAATGATCTAGAATGCCACACAAATTCCCCCGTGTTGTAAGAAAGCCACAACGTAAGACAAACCCTTTACATCGAATGGCCTTTCCAGGCGATTCATAAGCACAAACATCTCTGGAGTTTCTCTTTGCGGGTATCTATAGTCGGAAGATTTTTTTAAAAAAATATTTAAAAGGGATGCAATAATTCATGGTGTGATGAGTATATGTGACCAGGAACAACTAGACATACTAAATGCCGACGTGCAAAAGTAACCAAAAACCAAAACCCATGAGTCGTGGGTGGACGACTTTATTTGGTTATCAACGACGACGATATTTATGACAAATATCCTGCTCTGTTTCGGGTGAATAAACGAGAATCTTATCCAGATGTACAGTTTGTTTAAAAAATAATACGTGAAATACTATCGAAGTTTAAAAATACCCGATTTATCGTGTTTAGGGCGTGTTTTGAAAATCCGTCGACGGGTTTTCCTCCGCCATCCACATAGTCGGGAGGGAGGCGGATTGCGGGTTTTTGAAAAACCATCTTCTTTGTAAATTAAAAGGGCGTGTTTTCAAAACGCATCCTAAAGAAAATAAATCGGGTATTTCTAAAAATTCGATCTTATTTTATAAAAATTTTTTAAAATCAACTTAATATCCGTACAAGGCTCTAATAAACCAAAACCTAATTATGAAACATGTGTTAAAATAAATTCGAAGCATCGCCACAGGACGAGCCACGTTGTGTAGGTTGTGGAACTCTACACGAGGGACGTACCTTTTGCAACTTCGTGTCTGCGGTGGCGGCATCAGTAGTTGCACTGGCCGAGAGGCCGCAGGCCCCGGCAACACCACCTTGGATCATCTTGTTCTTGATTTTCCTTATGATATGCATTATGATAGTTCGTTTTACCTTCTCCGATTTTGGTTTGGAATCGGCTTCTGTCATCTTAGTTCTCTGGAACAACTCCCCTAGCGACACCCTACGCTCCTTTGCCTGTGCGGCATCAGCATTCCTCGACTCTATGGCCGAACTCAGGAGGTATTCCTGCAGAGGACAGACGTCGCACCCGCCTCGGCCGCATTCCGCCTCTTTGGTTTCCAGGATTGGTTTTCCACCGAGTGTTATGGTGCTGCTGCAGTGACTGGTTCTCCCGGCGCTGACGTAGCTCGTCCTCCCAGAAGAGTTGTCCTCGCCAAACTCCTCCTTTGCCTCTGCCACCAGAACCTTCTCCAGCTCATCATTGATCAGCTTCAGTTCATTCTCTGTGACTTCAGTTTCCTTCTCAGCGATGTAATCAACAGAATAGGGAGGAAACGTCGGGGTTGACGGTTCGGTCGGCATGGATTCCGAACCGAGGGTCCCAATCGTAAGGAACCCATGGAACAGCTCCGCTGCAGCAGCAACTGCATCGTCCTGATAATTTTCTTCATCTCCATCAGAGTCGAGGTCAGAAATTTTGTTCAGGGTGTCCTTCCAGGTCTGCAAGAAGTAAGGCCTCGCTTCATAGCTCGGCTTGTTGTAGCTCTGCTGATCATCAACTGCTGGTTGCCCAGTAATGCAATTACAAGGAAAACCTGTCATGAGAACCATTAGCACATCGACAGATATATTTCTCTCGTGACGGGAAGTTATTTCCTTCATCTTACACTTGCGGACGACGCAATCCTTGAAGGGCTCGTCGCCGTTCTGCCGATGCTTGCGATGCATCCAACCTAACAGCTTCACGGAGAAAAATCCGCATACCAAGATCAAAACTATTCTCGTCCAGATAACAATGAACATACATGACAGGGAGCATCCTCCCTACCTTCATCTCGAGGGAAAGTAGCGTAGTAAGCGCACTCGCTTATTTTCGCAAAAAACAGAACAACTGAAGAAAGGCACGTAACCGGGGATAAAACGGCGGAAACGAAAAGAACAGTGGAGACGCATGATTTGAAGGGGGGGGGGGGGAGATAAGGATGACGATGGCACCGAAAATGGTGGGAAAAAACGAACAAGCAGATACCATCAAAAGGGAAGATGTGAGGGGAGGGGGTAGGGTGTTCGCTTTGGCATAATAAACAAATGCATTTCATATACATATCTCTGCTTTTCTAGGATTTGTGTATCAATGTGATCTTTTATCGATGAACAAGAGAAAATGTGAGGTACAGCTAAATAATCCGGTAACTAGCATATAAGTCTAATAAGGTTAAACTCTAAATCCAATTGTTCATGAAAAAATCATTCGTTTAAACTTATATACTAACTTATTAAGTTTGCACCGTTAAACGAGATGTTAATTGAGCATTCGATTTCGTCTCCACGACCCAAAAGTCTCTCACGTCGCTATACTAATCCCAAGATGGTCAAATCAATGGAAAATCAATTAAGTTAGATGTTCTATGTCGGGCGCGGAAACATGGACGGTCCCACTGCCCATATGGGTCACGCCCCCCTTTAGGACACGTTAAAATAAGAAACTGGCCATAAGCACCACCTATCCCAAGTTGACATAAAATAAAATCAAAAAGATCTCCCCCCATGAACGACCTGGAACACTTGACCAACCAAACCCACATCAGATCTAGGTCACTAAACTAACCGAACCCCATTAAGTGTTTGTGAGTACTTGCAAAATAGGATCATGACGGTTAGTGGGAAAGAAGCAGAAGATGATGTTTGGACAGGCCTGGTTTGGTAAGGATCCCATTTGTCACCTTGCTCATTAACTTAAACCCTTTATCCTTATTACATGTCTTTCCCACATAACATTAATAATGAATATGAGGTACTAAACTCGGTTTGACATTTATTACTTTTCCTCGATGATTTTGATTTAGGTTTTCTTAATACTAAATCACTCTATTTATTTTCTTCCCGTGATTGTGCCTCTCGTGTTGTTTTCTCCAAATTATTGTTATATAGCAGCCGATGAATACTATTAGGTAAAAACGCGGCGTACTATATATTTCATTTTAACGATTATTACATTTTGATGGTTGATTGCAAAAATTGATAAACCCTAATTAAGTAAAAAAGAGAAACACGTTTGTGTTTTTGGATTAATCGGTCTTTCATTGCGTGCATTTGGTGTTGAATTGGAGGGGCCATCCTAAAATGGAGCACATTTGCTGCGGCAGCCAATGAACATGTACCTATAGTTGTGCTGGGAAAACGGTTTGTATAGAAGCATCGCTCGTGCCGTAAGATGACCATAAGATTATGGGAAAGTTAACCCATATGATCGTTTTGATCAGAAACCTTAAAGCTGCGAATTTCACACGGAGAAAACCCTGCAAACGGATATGCTCAAGCGATATTCACGAATATCCTCTGAATCAGGTGCAGCAGAGCTGAGAAAGGCAAAGTCGGGTTGGTTTCGAAAGGACAGAATTTGGAAGGAACAGTGGGAATGGATGTAGGGTTGCCGATCTCGACATGTAGGCCAGCTGAAGGAACATCCGGAGTGCTGGTTTCCTACGACGAGGTAGGGCCATTCCTTCCGACAAGGTTCGGGGATCCCGGGTGATTGATCAGACCTTGAACCTTCCATGCAATTAAAGACTCGCTTTTAAAAAGTTAAGTTTTACGTGTAGTGGTTTGATAGATCGCAACCATTTCGTATGCAGAAAACAAGTTAAAAAGGAGGTACTGATTGCGACTTAGAATCGGAGAAGTTCAGGAAGGCATTGTTGGAATTTTGGGCTGCCATTAATTGTATATTTTTGTATTACCTTTTATTTTATTTTATCAAACTATTTTTTTTAAAAAAAAAGAAAAAAAACAGGCTATAACATAAGACAGTGCATGAAATCCCACTAAGGTATCGTACTCACTAAAGTTATTGGGATATGCACATCTCGTTTATTTAATGTGGTTTACGACTGAGTGTAAGCCATTTATATCCTATGGTCTGTTGATGGATAAGACCGTAGGTTATACGGATTATGGTTATTTACGGCTAGGTCCCTTCCTCTGTCCTTCATACTTTTATTTAATAAAGGGCAAAACTGACTTTTTACAAAGAAAACCATATATATATATATATGGTATTTCTGGAAATCGATTCATAAAGTTTACGATCGTCAGTTTCTTACGCCTCCTCCATCGAGAGCAGCCGTACGGGAAGGAAAAAGGGAAGAAGATCTACGCTGCTTTAGATTCATCCTCTTGATTCACGAAATGTCAACTACGGGTATGTTACCTGTCTTGTTCTTCCTCTGTGATTGTAAACCCGCGTAAACGATCATGTTTCCGCTGTTTATTGTGGTTTGTGACTTCTCTGATTACATGAGATAGTCAACAGGCATGACACGCCATCTTAAGGGTGTTGGTAGGGACAAAGACAGATATTTGATCTTAATCATGCGGGGAAGACGTTTCTTGCCCTACTGATGTAAACGAACGATATGGAACTTTGGGATCGTTGATCATATTGAGTGGAGAGTGGTCTTACGACACCCGGTGGATGCACGCAAAATATCAGTTCATTACATTATAAGTTAATTCACGCATTAACATTACATTTAATTTTTTTAAACTAAAGTTAAAAAACGAAGTTGAGAGGAGATAATTTGGGCTTGGAAGTTTTGGTCCGACGGGCCAACATAACTACAGGCCCAAAACATCCGGCCCTTTTTTGAAAAGTTACGGGGCATACTCGTCTCCTACTATACGTTTACCCATACCGGCACGTTACCAAACCTAGTACATAAGTCCAATGACATTTCATTCTAAAATCAATTGAATGTAGAGGAAGTTGTCCGTTTAAACTTATATACTAGCTTGTAAGCTCCTATGCTTTTACCGTGAGAATTGGGTTTACACCCTTCAACAATCCCTTTCCTTTTACTGTTAATATTTTGAAAAAAAAAATTGATTGTTTTGCGAGGGCGTGGGGTGAAGAGAAGGCACAAGTGGAGTATCTAGAGAAAAAGAGGGACAATCAGCAGTTATATCTAGTGTTGTTTGTTGTCTATATATATGGTGGGAGATACTTGTAATAAGACATTGTAACCCAAGATTTGTTGTAATGATAGTTAGTACTTAGTATTGCCCGCTCTCAATCACCGTTGTTTATTAAATTTTCGGGCGACCACATTTTCTTTTCTTCTCGAACTCAACCACGACGTATCGTTAACAACCTGTTGTTTTTCACAGCAAACTTGCCTTTCATTCTCTCCTATCCGAGACTTTGTCCCCACAGGTTGGTTGCCATCACAAGACAAGCTTTAGAAGAGATTCCAACTTCTTCTTTAACTAATAAGAATCAATGGTTGATATCATAACGACTTATAAAATAACTATCTAAGTCCTTGTTAAAGACATGATTTAATCCTCTTCTTATTGAATGTTCGGTGCGAGTGCGAGTAGTTTCCTTTCCATTAAAATCTTGTAAAATTCTCCAGTAAAAGTTCCGAGATTCATGTTGTTTCCTTTCACTATGAATAGTGCCAGTTTTACGGCAAGTTTGTATAAAATACTACTTTACTGTTTCGAGATTTTACTAACGTGAATGTGGATGTGACGACGATGATGTCGAATGCAAGTTTTTTATGAAAGAGAGGCGTTTCGGAGATGTCAAGGGACAAACACCTCGACTTCTCCGAAAAGAAAGAAGAAGAAAAAAAGAAGAACACTTCTGAGTTTTGCCCTTTTCTTGGCACATCCCATCGTCAGCTCAAAAAGACAAAAAGGCTACCCGCACGATTTCCAGCATAACCTCTTGGAATCCTCCTCTCTTTTTTTAAAAAATTATACAGCATAAAGACGACGACCCACAACACAACCCTCAGCAGCAGCAATCACACCCAGCCATGGCGACGCTTTCCTCGACGAATTCCCCTTCTTACGCCGCTCCCCTGTCCTCGTCCTCCTCTTCCTCCACGTCGTTCTATGGAGGTTGTTCCCATCGACGGGTCGCGATGCCCGGGGGGTTGCTCTCTGGCGCTTCGCTCCGGCTCGGATGTAATCGTCACCCCTCCTCCACCAACGTTGTCCGCATGCAGGATGGTAGCGTCTTGTTCCTCTTCCTCCCCCCTCCGTCCCTTCGCCTTTTGACCTTGTCCCCCCGTTTCTGTTTGTCCGAGGGATTGGATTTTGCGTGAAGGTGTTTTTTCCCCTCTTTCGATATTGGGTTTGATGTTTTTTGGTTTTCGGCGAATGTCGATGTGGATGTGGATGCCCGCTTTGAAGGGAATGGAATGGAGTTTGGTGGGTGGATGACTGGATTTCGTTCTTCTTTTGATTGATCGGGTTTGTGTTCCAGGTGTTGTACCGAGCTTGTACAAATGGGTGTTCTTCAATGTCTGATTTTTTATGTTGTTGGTTTTTGATGAATGTGGATGTTCTTCGTGAAGGGGAAAGGGATGAGATTGGTTGGGACATGACTGGCTTCTGTGCTTCTTTGATTGATTGGGATAGTGTTCCTGGTGTTTTACCGTGCTTATTGAAAAAGGGGTTGCTTCAAAGTTTGATTTTGAGGTTGTGCAGCAGTTTTAGGGGTAAGTCGTACGAAATGATTCTGGTTGGACTTTTCTGTTCCTTAAATTTGGTTCAGTTCTGTGCATCGGGATGTCTGATATGATCCTGTTTAAGGCAAATGAGTTTTTTTGTGATGTTTCCAAAGTTTGGCGGACGGTAGTATGCTGTGTTGCCATGCAAGAATGCCATGCCTCTCATTTTTGCTAGTTCATTATTGCATTCAGGTGCTGTAGCTCCAACAGTAAATCCTGTTAAGAATGAAAATGAGACTCCTTTCAAGAAGCTGGCGGAGGGATTCACTTCAGTTAAGTTACCTGAGGAAACTGCAGATCGAAATGAATGCTCCGGTGGAAGTGGTTCCACCGTCAGCATTACAGTTGTTGGTGCTTCAGGGGATCTTGCAAAGAAGAAGATATTCCCTGCGCTGTTTGCTCTATATTATGAAGATTGCCTTCCAGAGGTTTACTTTTGTTCAAACATTAATTGTCCACACACTCTGGTCTTTGCCAAATGTGTAACCTGACGGATTTGTGTTTCTTTTTCTGTAGCACTTCACAATATTTGGCTATGCTCGGACAAAGATGACCGACGAGGAACTGCGGGTCATGATCAGCAGAACGCTGACCTGTCGTATAGATAAGAGGTGCAGCTGCTAGGTCCTCGTATGATTTGATGAAGAAGATGCCCAACATGTCCCTGTCTTCATATGGTGCCCAACAAATTGCCTTACATGTTACTTTTTCTTTCAGGGAGAACTGTGAAGAAAAGATGGATCAATTCCTGAAACGGTGCTTCTACCATACTGGTCATTATGACTCTCCGGATAACTTTGCAGAATTAGACATGAAATTGAGGCAACATGAGGTAACTTCCTGAACTATACCTGATTTCTCTTTCTAGCTCTAGAGCTTTTACTACTGTTCGAGGTCAATTTTTAGTTATCTCTTTATTTTTGCTTGTCCGATCTATTGATTATGTCTATACCAGTCTATGGAATTCCTATGTATGTCAGACAAATGAATTTTTTCAGTATTGATCTGTTGAGGCTCACCCTGTAATATTGAATAATGCTTTGTCTATGTGCTTGCATTTGCTGAGGTTTCCCTGGCAGTTGCATGTGGTAATGTTTTATTCAGTTCCTTTCTTAAGATATGTTAATCTCCGATATGTACCTGCAAAAGTGTCAGCTATTCCTTTTCCTCTAGTGATAGTTTATCCTTGGGGACTCCAGACCAACAATCATTTTCTGATCCATGAAATGAACTACGATAACTGGGAATAATGGTGGATGCGGATGATAAAAAAAACGAAGATCCAGATTGATGGATTGAATTGACAATAACTTCCTTTGAAAACTATTGCCCAAGTAATTTGAGATGTGCAGTGGTTCAACTCTGTTTTCATCGCCCAGCCCCTTTATACTCACCTGCCCTAAAAAAAAGTCAAAAATCTCCTTGTCACTGATTCATACATTCTCAATGAGAGTCTCTCATCTTTCTCATTCAGGCTCTGTCTCTCACCGAACCCACTACCTTGACCTTGAACAGCATTAGCACCATGTCTATTTCCCTTTATAAACTTGCGTCCATTCAGGAAAAGGGTTATTCGCCCGTGAGTTAGCTGGCATTTGCTGATATGTGGAGAGAAGTATTTCTAGACTTGTGTTTGGTGGTGATTAATGGGTTTGAAGGATTAATTGATTCCAGGTGCTCAGTCATAGCAAGAACAGATGTAATGATGAAAAAAATCCAAGCTCATGTTTTAGTTTCTTATCTTACGGGTTTTGTTTATTTTAATCTGGCTATCTGGTTGTGATGGGATGATGTGGAAAGGATTTTGCTTCTTTGATGTATAAGACAAATATTGTGGCCAGTAGTTTACATAGAATTTTGAAGGCTGTGCTGTCAGAGTTATAAAAGAAAGATAATGTCTTACTAATTTGCGTCGATTGTAGGCTGGAAGGGTTTCAAATCGCCTTTTCTATCTTTCGATTCCCCCGAACATTTTCATTGAAGCTGTGAAATGTGCAAGCTCATCAGCTTCAGCTGCCAATGGCTGGACAAGGGTCATCGTTGAGAAACCCTTTGGCCGAGATTCGGAATCATCGGCCGCTTTGACGAAATCTCTTAAACAGTACTTGGAAGAGGATCAGATCTTCAGGTGCCATTTCATTTTATCTTTCCATGTTTACCTGCAGCCAAACGAAGCCCCAGAGCTAATGCCTCTGTCATTGATTTTACAGGATAGACCACTATCTCGGGAAGGAACTCGTGGAAAACTTATCTGTCTTGCGGTTTTCGAACCTCATCTTCGAACCTCTTTGGTCGAGGCAGTACATCAGAAATGTGCAGTTGATATTCTCCGAAGATTTTGGAACAGAAGGACGTGGAGGGTACTTGTCATTTTCTTGCTCATGTCGTAATTCAAGTTGTCTTTTAGTTTCTTCCGGATAATTATATGAATGCCTACCTTGCAGGTATTTCGACCACTACGGCATAATCCGAGACATCATGCAAAACCATCTGCTTCAAATCCTTGCCCTCTTTGCCATGGAAACACCTGTTAGTCTGGACGCAGAAGATATTAGGAATGAAAAGGTTAAAGTTTTACGTTCAATGAGGCCGTTACAGCTCGACGACGTGGTGGTCGGTCAATACAAGAGCCATACGAAAGGAGGGACAACATACCCAGGTTACACAGATGACAAAACCGTCCCAAGCGACAGCTTAACCCCGACTTTTGCAGCGGCCGCTCTGTTCATCGATAACGCCAGATGGGATGGAGTGCCTTTCTTATTGAAAGCTGGAAAAGCTTTACATAACCGAAGGTTTCTTGATTTATTAATCTTTTCTTATCATAAGTAGTTTTTGTATATTTGCCTTTGTTTTCGATGTTATAATGAGCTTTAACGCCTGTTCGGTGCAGGGCTGAGATAAGAGTGCAGTTTAGACACGTTCCCGGTAATCTGTACAACCGGAACTTTGGCACGGATCTTGATCAGGCAACTAACGAGCTAGTCATCAGAGTTCAACCCGATGAGGCCATATACTTGAAGATAAATAATAAGGTCCCGGGCCTCGGGATGAGATTGGACCGGAGCAACTTGAACCTTCTCTACTCTGCGAGGTATGTCGTAACTCTCAAAGAAGGGCGCTGCCATCAATCTTCATAACATATTCTTTTTATCTGCAGATACTCGAAGGAGATCCCAGACGCCTATGAGAGGCTCCTCCTGGATGCCATAGAAGGAGAAAGGAGGCTATTCATCCGCAGCGACGAGCTCAACGCCGCATGGTCGCTTTTCACGCCAGTGCTCAAGGAGTTGGAAGAGAAGAAGGTAATCCCAGAGTACTATCCTTACGGTAGCCGTGGGCCGGTGGGAGCACACTACCTGGCGGCCAGGTACAACGTCCGTTGGGGCGACCTCGGCCTCGAGCAATGATGGGTACCCGACCTCCCATGGAAAGGCACTGAGGCCGTCGATGCCTGGACAATCTTTTATCCATCTCCTAAAGCGCCTTTGGACGAATGAACTGGGACAAGGAATCAGTCGAGTCGACCAATTAGCCTTTTAGATCAGAACCATGAGCTCGCCACCAATAAATAAAAAATATATATATATTTGTGATGACGAGCCATGATTATGTTTATTTGTTCCCTTTACCAAAAAAAAAGCAATGATTCCCAACTAAAGAAGGTAATTTAGTATTTAGTCTTATTAAACTCTCGTCAAACGCCGCATCATCAATGTTTTTTGTTTCGTGCTCGTTGTATGAATGAAGGGGTTGGAGACAATCCGAATCAATCTCGGTTCATTCACGCGTGAACTGATGGTATTATTATTGGCAGGGTTTACACCGGCCACACCGAAAAGCTTATATTTCGCCAACGCGATCTCATCCGGAACTTATTTCGCATAATCGATTTCCATTAAACAAAATGGAACTTGTTTTGCCAGCAGAAGACGATTTACAAAATTTCTCCTAGAAATCGATTTCGAAATCGAATGGTAAAACACGTTAATAAATCGTACATGGTAACTCTAAAGTATACGTATACTTTGTAGTCTCAAATTTAATACCTCCGACAAAATTCATGCGCGTTCAATACGAGGATTTGAACTCTTACGCTATGTGGAAAGGACGAAAAAACATAACTCTCGATAAAACTTCCCAGTTATTTTAAACTTTTTTCACTTTTTCTTTTCTTTTCTTTTCTTTTCCTTGAGTACCAAATACACGGCCTTAGAAGTTCTTGCTAACTTTTTATCGAAATCTTCGATATAATTTCCCTTTATGTAAAGTAAGGTTTTTAATTTATCTTCTTTTTTGTATCGAATCTTGAAATCAGAATTCTGAACCGATAGTCCTTCTAATTTCATCTAACTTAGAGGAAATGATGGGCTACCGCCTTTGTCACATCATTATATTGTATTATTGTAAACTTTTCCGGATCATCTTATATCCAAAGTTAGAATTTAACACTT
This sequence comes from Melastoma dodecandrum, assembly GCA_029817715.1. Lineage (NCBI taxonomy): Eukaryota > Viridiplantae > Streptophyta > Magnoliopsida > Myrtales > Melastomataceae > Melastoma > Melastoma dodecandrum. The sequence continues at coordinate 5,879,880 of JARUPY010000472.1, read as the reverse complement.
CTAATATTTCATAATAAGTTTATAATCTATTCGGAAACTTATATTATTTAATTTTAACAATAATTAAAATTAAATAAAGAATGTTTGTATCGACGTATTTTTATATGTGACAAAGTATTCTGAGTTTTATATACAAAGTTTGTTTATATCCATAAATTAAGATAATCGTCTAACAACAGTTTAGTGTAATAGAATAATGATCATGAACCAAAATCATATTTAATTTGATTCACACGTAATTTAATCTCTTAATCTCACTTACATTTCGATTAATTCAATACTTCATCATTAAATTTATTGTTTTACTTGATTTTTTATACATACCGTATATTAAATAATGTTTTAAACGGCATCAAAGTACACTACTTCACGCATATAATAAATGCCGGTCTCAAGCATTTATATTCGTTCACTAAGAGAGTGGTCAATTATACGTGTTATTTTCTATAAACGAGTCATGTTCATGATACCTTTAAAATCGGATAGTATAACTTGAATATATATATATGTCTCGTAACTCGACCTAGTAATCTTTAAATGTATTTGTCCTCTCAATGATAATTTTAAGTTGACATATAACTTTAATAAATTTATGGTCGTTATCGTAGATTAAGTACAAATAGAAAAATAATTTATTAATGATATCTTTTTAATAAATATTCACGGATATTAAAATCAAAGTCTCCTCCGGCGGCATCCGCAGGACCAGACGCGGCCAAGACACGGACGGAGGGGGCCGAACCAGGAAGCGGCTAACGGTACGTGCACGTGGGACTTACGTAGTTTACTACTTAATACTAAAATTAAGTAGTAAATTTTACTAAAAGTTGACCGTTACTACTCTAGTCAACGCAAAAGTAGTAAAAAAAGTAGTAAATTTTACTACTTATTGGTCTTCTTTTAGTAAAGTCAACGCAAATGTAGTATAAAATATCGTAAATTTTACTACTTCTGGACTGTTCACCGCAGTGCAATTTTACTACTTTTACGCTGACTTTACTAAAACCTCATTTTTAGTAAAGTCAACGTAGAAGTAGTAAAAAAAGTAGTAAAATTTACTACTTTTTTTACTACATTTGCGTTGACTTTACTAAGAAAACCACACTTTTAGTAAAGTCAACGTAAAAGTAGTATAAAAAGTAGTAAATTTTACTACTTTTTTTAATACTTTTACGTTGACTTTACTAAATTTCTCCTTTTTAGTAAAGTCAGCGTAAAAGTAGTATAAAAAGTAGTAAATTTTACTACTTTTAACTGTACAAATTCTGTCGATAAGTAGTAATTGTTTACTACTTTCGTTGTGATTTTTAGTAAAATTATGTTTGAGTTGGTAAAATTGGTAGTAAATAGGTAGGGTTTGTCGTAAATGTTTACTACTTTAAGCATGTTTTTACTAAAATAAGTAGTAAACTGTTACTACTTTATAGGCGTTGACTAAGAAATTTTACTACTTTGAATAGTGTTTCCAAACCTAACTCCGAACCTAATTATTCTAAATTTTGATGTGAAATGACTATTTTGCCCCGGTTACCACGATCATAGGTTTGTGTCACTGTCCACGATCATAGTAACCGGGGCAAAATAGTCATTTCACATCAAAATTTAGAATAATTAGGTTCGGAGTTATGTTCGGAAACACTGTTCAAAGTAGTAAAATTTCTTAGTCAACGCCGATAAAGTAGTAACAGTTTACTACTTATTTTAGTAAAAACATGCTTAAAGTAGTAAACATTTACGACAAACCCTACCTATTTACTACCAATTTTACCAACTCAAACATAATTTTACTAAAAATCACAACGAAAGTAGTAAACAATTACTACTTATCGACATAATTTGTACAGTTAAAAGTAGTAAAATTTACTACTTTTTATACCACTTTTACGTTGACTTTACTAAAAGTGTGGTTTTCTTAGTAAAGTCAACGCAAATGTAGTAAAAAAAGTAGTAAATTTTACTACTTTTTTTACTACTTCTACGTTGACTTTACTAAAAATGAGGTTTTAGTAAAGTCAGCGTAAAAGTAGTAAAATTGCACTGCGGTGAACAGTCCGGAAGTAGTAAAATTTACGACATTTTATACTACATTTGCATTGACTTTACTAAAAGAAGACCAATAAGTAGTAAAATTTACTATTTTTTTTACTACTTTTGCATTGACTAGAGTATTAACGGTCAACTTTTAGTAAAATTTACTACTTAATTTTAGTATTAAGTAGTAAACTACGTAAGTCCCACGTGCACGTACCGTTAGCCGCTTCACCATAAACCAAAAATTTGAAAGACCAAAGCGACCGGCAGACAACATTGGGGGGACGCTTGTTGAAGTCGTGTTGGTAAAACTTACTAGTGTAAGAAAGTCGAGTTGTAAGAAGTATGGGAGAAACAAACTACTGTTCTTCGCTCAAAAAAAGAAAAAGAGAAGCTTTCAATTTTTCCAAAACACCCCCCCTCAATCATCCGAACACAAGAAAACAAAAGTCTCCCCTTAAATTATTCAATCCCCACCACTTTTCACCAATTGGGGAGAAAAACCCAGGAAAAGAAAAGAGGGGAAAATTAGGGCTTTTTTTCTTCTTCTTTTTGTTGTTTTGGTTCCTGGGATCATCAACACCACCACCAGCACCACCATCATCACTACATCTAACAACCCACCTTCAAAATCATCATAGGGGGTGATCTCTTCAGCTTGATATGGAATCGAGTGGACGCGACGGGGATGAGCCCAAGTCGGCGAAAGACTTCCAGATCGTCCTGGCAAGCACCAAGGAGGGTAACAACAGTAATACCTCGTCCAAGAAGCAGCTGGCCCCCAAGAGGAGCTCCAACAAAGACAGGCACAAGAAGGTCGATGGCCGTGGCCGCAGGATTCGTATGCCCGCCCTCTGTGCCGCCAGGATTTTCCAGCTCACGCGCGAATTGGGCCACAAGACCGACGGGGAGACCATCCAGTGGTTGTTGCAGCAGGCCGAGCCTTCCATCATAGCTGCCACGGGGACTGGGACCGTGCCCGCTTCAGCTCTCTCTGTTACGGGTTCGTCTGTTTCGGAACAGGGGAACGGGTGCTCTGTTTCCACCACAGATTTTAGGACCATGGTGGGGTTCGGAGTGGGGAGGGGTGGTGGTGGTAGTCTTGGGATTTCTAATGGGGGTGGGGTCTGGCCCTCAGTTGGGGGAATCGGGCCGGGGTTCGTTCATTACCCGGATCAATCGGCGGCGGCATCTGCAGGGGGTATCGGCGGAGGGGAGAACCAACAGGGGTTTATGTCGAAATTAGGGTTTCACGGCCTCGAGTTCCAGAACATGAATGTCGGGTTGATCAGCTTCCCGCCATTCTTGTCAGGGCCAAATGCGTCAAATCAGAGAGTCCCTGGCCTGGAGTTGGGGCTCTCGCAGGACGGGCACGGTGGGGTGCTGAATTCACAGTCGCTGAGTCAAATTCTGCAGCAGATGGGACAGGGCGGTGGTGGCGGTGGAGATACGTCGAATCAGCAGGAAGAGAATGACGACGACGACGGTTCCCACGAATCGGGAGACTAAAACGAATCAAGGGACCGGAACATTCTAGTTTTGGGAAATGGGTAATTAAAGGAAGAGGGAAATGGATCAGGGGACAGGGTTGCTCGGATCGGATGAGGTTACTGGAATTGATCCAAGCTCCTCCTTTTATTCAATTGAAATGCTTTGTTGGGTGGCTAAGTATTCGAGTTTTCTGGGAAAAACTGCAGAATAAGAGGATTGAGGAATGAGAACTAAGGAGGATATTTAAAGCCCAAGTGCAAGACTACACTTGAGGAGTCAGCCTCGGGTGATTCTTGTCGGGGTTGAATCCGATCCGCAGGTTGTAAGAGATGGGAATTGTGATGATAATGATTATGATGAATGGTTTGCGGGGGGTTGGGGGGGGGGGGGGGTTGGTTTTGCGTTCTTCCTGACTTTCTGCAGTTTGTGTGTGGGTTTTGGAGTGTGTGTGTGTGTGTAATGAATTCAGGCTGCCTGTCTTGTAAGAGGAGTTTGTCATTTTGGTATACCAAAAAAAGTCATTACAAAAACAGTAAGGAGGATTAGGAAAGGAAAGGCCTTTCTTTTGCTTTGATCCTCTGTTCCTTTGGGGTGGGGGGACCATCCACAGGATATGTTGATCCCAAGTGGTGGTGAATCTGAAGATGTTGTTGTGGTGGCCTTGGAGCTGGGGAGCCTGTTGGGTATTTGGTAATGAAATGGGGTCCTTAGTGAAGTGACAGCACGCTGAGGATGATGAGTCTGGAACAATAACATACGAAAAGGGTAAAATATTGAGTCTTTGTGCCGGTTTTGTATAAACTTATCACAACTAAACCAGAACTTATCTATTTCCATGTAGAAAGAAACTCAATTTTATTGAATTTGAACAAGATGACTTGGTTGAAATAACGAAACCATAGAGGGTTTTCCAAAGGAGGGGGTAATTCCTAAAACTGATTTAGTAAAAGAGATATATCGGACCGGAATAGTTCTCTCATACGGAAGAAAGATTATACTTGGGACTGATTAAGTATAACAACTAAAATTGTTCCACTAAGCACATTTAAGATGCCTAAAAGGAAGGTGAAAACACTAAAACCAAGGTGAACATGGTTGACAGAAAAAAAAAATAGATTCTAGATGGCCGGACAACTTGAGCTTTTAATATCCTTGAATCATCGACAAAAGATGAGCGACAATGTCTTCAAGTGAGGAATCTTGACCGAAGCCTCTTGAGAGTGAATACTCGTGCTAAGCGTCACGAGAGTGAAGTCTCTCGAGCGAAACATTTCGACTCGGATGAAGCCATCACTTTAAAATTCAAGATTATATTTGTGTCTCAATATCATCGGGAATAGTTTATCAATTGTAGCGAGGTTCCCAATTGATTCAAGGGAAGTGCATTCGCCTGGATTCAGTTCAATTTCAACTCGAAAAGTAAATGGGATTCAATTCGCGTGCAAAGTCGACGATGTTTAGGAGGATTATACGCGTCAGTTTTATTTTTTATTTTTAAGAAAAATAGCGTTTCTGCCTCTGAGTTGCTGCTTAAACAAGGATTTCCATTTTTAGCTATAAAAACTATTTCGAACAACGATTTTTAATAAAATTGACGGAATCGAACAACGACTTTTGTATTCGAATCCCAAAAAACCCGCTTTGATCCAAAAATTTGAAAGTGTTCCAAAATCGTTGTTCGAAGCGACTTTACTCCGATCCCAAATAGTTGGCGTTCGCAAAAAAATTTTGTTAGTGTCTAAAATTCGTTATTTGAGACAACTTAAAAGGAGCAGCTATTTCTTTAGCTATTGTTTCATCAATTTATCGGAATAGAAAATCAGGTAATTGTTTTAATCAGAAAATTCGATTCGCAAATGTTGTTTAATCTTATTTAGATATAAACGTCGAGCGTTAGTACGAGGTAATAATGTTGTGAACTAAGTTCGACACTAACCCTCCAGGGTCGCCCATGATGTATCATTATCCAAAGGCGGCCCTCGCTCCTTGCTCTCCTATACTGCATTTCTCATCGGGTACTCAACTCAGGTCCTCTCGTCAAATCTTCTGTGCTTCCGCTGGCCGTCATCAGAAGGTACCCCCGAAGCCGCGACGATTCAGTGTCCTGTCGACAATGTCGGCCACGGATGGACCGTCGTCTTATCCCGACCAAAAGATAGTCAACTCCCACCTGCACGTGTGGGCATCCCCAGAAGATGTATCGCTTGCAAGATTGAGTCTTTGGGTTGGGAATCTACGCGATTATTTGTCAAAAGGGGTTTTTCTGATTTTTAGTTTGAAATGAAGCTGATCATGACGATTTTGTTTGTCATGGGTCGCATTTGTTTAGGCTGCAGATAAATAAAATACATTTGGTTTAAAAGTTACTTCAATACCGTAACCGCGACACTCAATTCTCCGGTGAAAATCGCGACATAGACACTCACAAGAGTGTCGCTTAAACTGCGACACTAACCGCTTAATGTGGGGCAGGCAATTTCCACCACCGCCAGTGGGCTAAATTTTGAATGGATGATTAGTGAAAGGCACCATCATGTTATTGCAGCGACCTCCCTTACATCGTGCCAGAGTGCGGCTATAAAGGTGGGGAAGGAAGGAGGCGATTCCTCTCATTGCGGAGCAAGCACTGGCGACTCCCTCCGAGGTGGAGTACATATCAGGCAAGATGGCCAGACAACAACTATTTCCTGGTCATTGGCTGTAACAACAAAACACCTCCACGAACTAGAAAACTAGCTTGATCAATCATTCTCCAATTAGGGCCTCGTTGAATGAATGCTGGACAAAATCTGATGATAATATAGTTACATATCCTTTCTCTTTTCGCTTTGACATGCTCTGAGCTTCAATCTGAGGAGCCGCTATCCAACAAAAACTCTACGATTCACAAGACGGGACCCAGAACCATGGACACTAGCGGAAACTAGCGGGGAGACATTTGCAGAGAACATTTCGTATTGGACCTCTTTTATGGGACTAACTATATACACCTGACCTGACCGATTCGTATAAAAAAAACAGATGAAAAGATGTGTGGTAGAATCTTACGGGAGGAGATGACCTAATCATCAATACGTTGGATCTCACCCATCATGATCCGATTGCTCGTTACCTTGAAGCCCAGGAGAGCGGGGTCTATTTGCTTCCCCTTCTTCCCTTTCTTCTTCCCACTCCGTCCGGCCTGTGAAGAGTCCGAAGGCAGCTCCGGAGGAATTCCCCCGGAGAAGGACTGGGCATCCGGAGGGGGGTATGACATCTTCTTGCTACTCTTAAGCATGTCCATGAATGAGGCTTCCGTAACCTCTGCATCGCTATAGGATGAAGTCCGCCTGAACCCGGGATCTTTCTTGCCTGCGGCAGGATCGTTCATGGGAATACCTCCTTGCTCCGGTTTGATTCCTGTCATCAACAACAGACAGGAATGGGTGTGAAACATCATTTCAGTAGTATCACAAAGTTCTCAGTTCACTTAAGGAATCAGAACCAGATAGAAGGTAATGCTGCAAAGAATATATTTACTCCTTTCATCTATTATGTCTATTTGGAAGAAAAACGTGCAAGCAACCAATTTAGCCAGCTCATTTTCGGTCCTATGAATTTATGCAGGGACATAGCTCCTCGAATATTAAGGCTCTGACAGTGTCCGGTTTCGTTAAGAGCAAGGAAATTTTGGTAGGAAAATTAAAAAAATTAAATCATACCGTAAAATATGCAATTTAAATAATTACTCCCTCTCTCCTGGTGAAGTACACCAGACAGAGAGCTTAAGAGAAAAGTTTAAAAGCTTCAAGTAATTTGTCTCAAAGGTCCCACCAAACATGTCATAAACCACATACTAAAGGAATTATGTCTTCCACTTTGAAATTAAATACTGATGGAAGGAAAACGAATCCCAAAAAAGTTGCACCAACAATATCATCCTTTCTCTAAAGCATGCCAATTATTCTTTTTTAAGATTCCAGTTAATATTCCATTGCAAGAAATTCAATTAACGGATAGATTTAATCAGGTCTTCACTAAAAGAGTTAATAAAAGAAGCTGATATATACCATCCGGAACACCGCCGAAGGAATTCCTAAGTCTCATGAGAGGATCACACGCCAAGTCAGGCAATCCTTCCTGGGATCTCACAAAGATATTATTCTGGCTCTTTGATAGGATCACTGGCACCCTGAAAAGAGAATCGAATGATGGAAGATAACTAATATTTCCCAGTAAAAACTGTATCTAATATTAAGTTAAAAGGCGTGGGAACTAGAAGTTCTGGGATCTCAAGCACAATGAGCCATCCAACCACCAAAGACCAGTAACCAGTAACCAGTAACCCGAGGAAAAGAACCCATTCACTGTCCAGACCCAACACACGAGAAACTTTTCAAACATTACATCTTCCTTCATCACCTAACTCCATCTATTGCTAAAACTTGCACTAGCTGTAACCAGCCAGACTGTAATTGAAAAGCAATGAAGACATCTCAAACAATAGATACAAGGGTTGGCGTGAGTTCGATATTGTTGTGCCTTGTGAGAATGGCATCGCAGAATCACTTCGCAAATAAAAGAGTAATTTGGTAAAATGGTTGTACTTTTATGATAACAAAGTGTTTCATAATTGGGACGCAATTTTTTTTTCTTTTAAAATAAATACAGAATGTTGCAACGAGTTATTTTGGTCCCATAATTAGTTTCTCACTGACTAGTAAAATTACAAATTAACCATCAAGTTCATGAAAAACTTTTGAGAAAACACATGGCAGAATTCTTCACATAAACAAGATAATAAAACATGCAGTAATTTTGGTGCTTTTGGGATTCTCGGGTTTGGGTAGTAATTGAAAACTTGAATAAAAACCAAAGCCGTTTGAAACAAAGAAAAAGATACCTAAAAAACAATATCAGAACCACAAAACACAGAATTAGCCAAAGGTAAATCAAAATAAATATAAAATTTTGCATAAGCCATGTCATGCAATGACTGAAAATTGTCAAAATTTCAACTCCCAGTCTTAGTGATAACAAAAATCTCATTAACAGTAGCATCCACTGTAGGAAGATGAAACGCCATCATAATGGTACTTGTGACTTCATTGACCAATTATCTTGACAAAAGAGGGAAAGGTTATGGACAGAGCAGAGCTAGTTTAAAGGTGATAGGAGTTAATTCAGGGAACAATATGCACATGTAGCAACAACTTACAGATTTTTCTTTATTGGTCCAGTGTGTCGAGATTTAATTCCTTCATCATAAAAGCCCACATCCTCACCTGCGAACATATTCATATGTAGGTCATCAGTCAACAACAAGGCAATATCCAAAACAACAGGGTAATGTCTAGCCTAAATTACCTGCAACACCAATTGGTGCATGCCTGGCAGAAGATTTTCGAGCTGGATCATGATCCGCAGCTGCCGATGGTCTCTGTTCAGTCATACCCTCAAACATCTCAAACATCGATCCCTTAAACTTATCCCCACTGGTTGAAGAAGCTTTTCTTCCGTCCCCCTCAAAGTAATATCTCATTACAGGTGGCTTACTGACCACGGTTGGATTTGTATGAATTCCCAGATTGGAACCAGGCATGCCAGGCAAAATCTGCCCCCCCTCAACAAAAGCTCCGGCACTACTTTTAAATTGTAGATCACTTTTTATCTCAAGAGCCCCAGTATCCTCAGCCCCAACAGAAAATTGAGGAGGTTCAGATGAATTTGACCCATATGATCCTACTCTAAGTGAATTGTTTAAATCAGTATCACATTCTTGAGGCACAGTGACTAGGGGATCTACAGAGGTTGAATTTGCACCAGCATAAAAACCAGGTGAAGGTGTCCTTTTCGTCGATATTCCTTCGCTATGATCAAAAGCTTGGGATAACTGGCTGTGCTGACCAGATTGCTGATGGAGTAATTGCATTAGCAACTGCTTGGACTTATCATCATGCTGTCCTTCGGACATCCATGAACTTTGATTTTCAGGAGCCATTTTCTCAAAAAGTTCTCTTTTCTGATGCTCAACATTGATATGATGTTGCTGCAATTGAGAATCCATCCAGTCATTTGCTAGTTGACCGTTGTCATGCCATTTACCATCAATGGCATCCATTGGGATGGAAAACTGATCGGAGAATAATGGGGGGCGGTTATTATGAGCATGCAACTCATTAGAAAACTTCCCATATTGTGCACTGGACTTTATTCTTGAATTAGAATCCAGCACATCCACATTATGAGCCCCAGCTATTGTATCTAGCATGTCAAGATTCATTCCCACATTATCCGAGGGCAACAAAACTGAGCGTTCAAAAGGAAGACCACTGGAATCATAATAACCTTGTCTTTGTTGCTCTTGAATTGATTGATTCTGCTCATATAGGCTGAGCTGTTCATCAAGAAAGGATAACCGTTGCTTCTGGTATTCCTGTGAATTAAACCCTAAAGAGTGAGAGCGGTGAATGCCATGTGCCCTGAGGAACAAATCGTTTTCATCTGCTGGCCAGACAGAACCTGTATGCCTTTCTTCTTCAACATTGTTTTGTAGGCTCAGTCCAGAGAATTGCCTTGCATTTAGTTCAAGCAGCCTCTGGTGCTGCTGAAGTAATGCTATTTCTCTCTGACCATCTTTTTGGGATAACCTCCGAAAGCTTGCTTGGGCAATCTGCTCTATTGGTTCAACATGTCTCGCAAGCTGGTGGGATCGGTGCTTCAGTTCATGAAGAATGTTTTGCTCCATTATAACCTGTTCAAGGACATTATTTCCTCCGACATGATCAATAGATGACTGTCTAATACCAGAATCACGCATTCTGCTTTGTAGGATTCGTTCAAGGAGAACTTGTTGAACATGAGCTTGCTGTTGTTCCTGCATAAGCTTCTGTTGTTGAAGAAGTTGCTGCTGCTGCAATTGACGTTGAAGCTCCTGCTGTCGCTGCTGATGCAGCTGAAGAGCCATCAGACGCTCTTGCTGAGGGATATTATGAGCACCCAGCTTTTGCTGATGCAAGAGTGTGTCAGCAGACATCTGTTCCAGAATGGATGGGTTCAACTGCGATTGGAAAGGCATGAGATTCTGTTGTTGATGCTGATGCTGGAGTTGTGTGATAAGTTGCTCTGGAAAATCCAAACGGGCAGATTCCTGCTCCAAACATGAAACATGCTGGGAATTCATCGTGTCTTGATACATGTCTGGATGTTCGTTTAGTACATTTCTCCAGGCTGCATCGGGCCACGCGACAGAAGGATGAGATGGATCTGCCATAGCTCCAAATGGGGTTACATTACTGATATTAGAAGACAAACTGGAAGCTGGACCGTGTTTTGCATTCATTCCTTCAAGTTCTGCCCACAATAAACCAAAGGGATGTGGCTTATTGTCTTCCTTAAATTGCAAGCCCGGAAGAGTCGGCTTGCTAGTCAGAGAAGAGTTATTTCTGAAATTTGAAGGAGTATCAACCCTGTGGCCAGTGGACTTGGTGACTGGATGACCAGTACTTCCAGGTCTTCCAGGGAAAACAATTTCTGCAGCAAAGACCATGGTAAATAGAAATACAGAATACTCCAAGAATGAAATAAATGCCTAGAGAAAGTAAGAATCAGCGAGAATTGCAATTTGAACAAACCTTCATCCTGTCCACTGAAATCATGAAAGCTGGCATCTGGATGGTTCGGTTGAGCAGAAGCACCAGCTTCAGAGATTTGAAACTGAGCATTCAGAGAAGACGTGCTTTTTAACTCTGCTGGCAGACTCCTATCTTCTGGCAATACTTCATCCATAGTCATGCTTTGAGCAAGAACAGGCAAAGAGACCTCAGAGTTTTCTCTCGCTGCACAAGATTCTCCAAGTGAGGAGACAATCTTGGCACCATAGTCAATCGCAAGATCGCCCCTCAGATGTGGCATCATCTCCCCCAGTTCTTGGAAAGGGGTTCCGTCAGGAGCATCAGCCAGTCTGACCGGTAAGTCAGTCCCAAAAAAACCCTGCTCAAACCAGGAAATAATGTCCACTCCAAGAAAAGGTCCTTGAATATCCCCTTGTGGATCCAGGTAGTATATACCTAGCTCCTCAGGAGGAGTAGTCCTGTGCAAGCCAGTGGTCTCAATATCACTCAAATGATGGAAAGTGCCTCCTAGGTTTTGTCCAGAATGGCCCACAGAGAACTGAGAAATCAAACAATCAGTTAGGCTGGAGATAACATTTGTAGACAATGGAGGATTAGTGATGTTAACCTCTGGGATGACAGATTCCAAAATTATGCCACCATCAACAATATCGGATTGAGCATATGAAAAGAGAGGGGTAGCATTCTCTTTATGGTCTGCACTTTCATCAATTAATGAACCCCTTGAATTGGACTGACTGGTTTTGGCAGGAACTCTCTGTTCTGCCTTTCTATTTGCCTCGAGTGCAGCATTTTCTGAACAAAAAGGATTACGTGAAAATTAGCAAAATGTCCGCAACAGCGCTAAAGGAGTAGTTGTGCAGCAGGCTACCAACCACTGATAAAACTCTTCTGGCGATTACTATCCCACAAAAAGATGTCATTGTCCGCATGACCTGTGTCATCATTCGAAGTATGTTGGAGTACACTGACTTTTTCCTCAGAAAAACCTGTTGGCATTATGTCCGGATTACCTTCAACGGATTCATCTCCAAGGCCTGCAAATAAAATTCAAGAAAATCAGCTGAAGAGATGCACACACAATAGAACTCATGAATTTGGTGAGCTTGGTACCTGTAAAATTCTCAGATGATCTGCCTTTCGTGAAAGAATAGTACGTTGTTCCACTTCCAGTTATATTTCCCCTGGATATATCACCAAGGATTGCCTGTTTCCCATTATTAACAGAGGCATTTAGAATTTTCAAAGCAAGTACATGATCAAACTCTTTCACAGGTCATAAGCAACGCGTTAAATGGAATTTCAGCATATGTCATTACCTCCTCCTCAACATCAGGGGATAAAAAAGCCAAAGGCTCAGCAAGATCAGATTGCGTGATTGGAGGTACGTTCTCCACATCATTTGGCATAGGTGCAAAATAAGACTGAGCCTTCTGCTGGCGATATATATCGAGAAGCTTTGCCCTGGGGTAACAGAAAGAAGTTGCACAGGCAATGGTTCTTCCAGGGACAGATTCAGCCTTGTCAGAACGAGCAGCACCAATAGAACCAGAAAACCTTCCAGTTGTACTTGACCTACCACGTCCAACAGCAAATCCTACATTTGATCCCTCTGCTCTTCCTTTCTCCAGTCCAAAACCAGGCGCGGCTCTGTAAGGAGTCGAAGAACTTGACTGAACCTCCATTCTATGCCGTGGTCTCCACTTATCACGTGACTCAGCTTCACGCTCAGAAGCCACATGATTTCTCTCTAAGGGTTGAGGATGGTCATGACCATCTTCCTTATCTCCATCTATCCTTTTCTCACTACGAGATTCTTTTTCTTTATCATCAGGACCCCACCTAGAAGACCACTTGCTATCACGACGGGGTTCTTGCCCAGCGGGACGAGCAATACTATCATGCCACTTATCAGCATTAGCCAGTGTTCTATTTCCAGTAACGTCCCTGTTCAAGAAATTGTCAGGGCACCGATCTGCCTTCCTCCGGTCTCTTCGACCTCCAAGCAAACCAGTTTCCCTTTCCTCCTCACGCCAATGGCGCATGTTATCACTTTCATTGGCAGCTTTCCTCCAGTCTTTCTTTTCCTCAGATCCATCCAAACGCCAGTTTTCATTAATATTATGGTCACTAGAGTTCCCAACAGATCCTGGAGGTGGGACTTTAATCTCCTGCCAAAAGAGAAGAATGATAGGGTAATTCAGTTAGTCAGACATGACAAATCCTATTACGGAAAAGCTGGCACAGTCCAATTAAAAAGAGACTTATAATTTTGCAAGATCAGTATTTGTAGATTTTTTCAATGGAGTATGACAGAAATCTTCACCAGACAGATATATCACTGCACTAGATAATATACCACAAGTGTTGGGCCTTTGGCTAGCAGAGCTACTAGATTATATTCATTTAAAAGGTACATGATTAAGTCCTCTAGTCTAGGACAGGCCCAAGTAAATACATCATAAAATTGCTATTCCCTTGTAATGCAGGATGAAGTGTGTCTGTAGGAACTAATTGTGTATCTAAAACGGGAAAAATCATTACACGGCCAAAATATTTGCAGCACCCTCATTAAAATAGTTGCAAAGAATACATCAGAAAGCAACAACTAGTAAATATAATGTACATTTGGAGCAAATGAGCTTCAGCATGGTGCTTTTAAAAAATGTTTCACGTAAAATCCACATTATTGACAAAGATAACAAGCACAAGCATGTAACTCCATAAGGAGACACCATCAACAAAGAGAATGTTTTTTTTTTCTGAAATATTACCATTTTGCTGTCATTTGGTTTTGCATAAAGCCACTGGGGAGACAAAGGTATGCTGTTCTCCGATGCCAGTTGGTCTACATGTACAATGGCATTAGCAGGATCGACAGCAACATTGTCAATATAAGTTCAAGAATTGTTTTAACAAAAGAACAACTTAAGCACGCAGATTATTCAGTTTATCTAAAGCGAATCAAGACAATCTCATGCATGGAGTGCTCCTGGATAATGCTAGGATAAGGAAAGGATGGACATATATATCACAGCCTTATCCAAGTTGCTTAAATGCATTAATCCCATGGCCCACATCTCCCACAGAATAAGCAAATCGTTGACTCATCATTATAATCATAGGACATGAGAGACCACATTGCTGATAGTTGTGGTACCATCAACACTTAAAACTAAGAATTATCCGAAAAATTTTCACCCTTTATTTTTCGCATGAACCAAAAGTTATCTAATGAGGATATCTGAGTAAATACTGTATATTGATGCTGACACAATCTTGCATTCAAAAGCATACCAGATCAAATAAATAAGAAGGTAGCCACAAGAAAACAAAGCTAAGGTACCTCTGGAATCATCATTTGGCCCCATGAGCACGTTTTCTTCATAATGGCCTCCCAGATCATGTACTGTACATTGAGAGTTCATCACAAAAATGAAAACCAAACGGACTTGCTTAGAACATCTCCCACAATGACAGATTGCATTAAAAGGAATTGTATGCTGCTAAAGTGCAAGGTTCCAGGAGAGGCTGGAGTCACATTTTAAGTACTTTAAAATAAGGAAATATTAAGCAGTGTTCCGTTCTTTAGGAGTTTAAGCAAAAAAAGGTAATCACCATTTGTCTAACTAGGTTGATCCAAAAGCCCTTCACTATCCTAGGGCCAATTACCTCATAGACATCCAACACAATCTTATTGCTTTCAGCTTCCAACATCTATAACATAGTCTAACTTGACTCAGCCAGAATACATGATGAACAAGGCAACTGAATGACCTTGAATTACAGTTTAAACAGTTTTATAGAAACCAAATTAAAGTCGACAACCTCAATGAGATGATAATGATACAAGCAATGGGCGGAAGAGCTTGACAGGAAAAAAAGAAAGCACATATACAGAATCTCACGACTAGTAACTGCTACCAAACCAAACATTTCAAACAACATAAGTACAAAACGCTTCTCATTCCCAGGTAAACATATAATTAGAAAATGAAATTGATAATTCAACGATAAATAGGACAGAAAATCAGCAGGAAATCCGAAATCTAGCAAACATCAGAAGACGCCTCCATAACCATGCAAAGAAATTCGACCAAAATTGCCTCCAAATGGCAATCCAACCTTCCTCTCGCTCATTCTCTCCAAATACCAGACTAATAAATACACTGGAAACTAAAACTCAACCACCTGGATAATCCACCAAAGGAATTCATCACCCGCACTCCTCCCACTAACGGAGGCTCTCAAAATAACAACCCTCACCTAACCAATCAAACTCCTCCGAGTAACAGACAGCAAATAGCAGCGGCATCTACAAACTCTACCAGGCGAAAGAATCCGAAAAAAAAATTCCGTCAACATAAAACTCCATCCAATAAGACTAAGACCGAAACAACCATGGAGGAAAACAAAAAAAAAATCAGGAAAAAACGGGGGAGAGAACCCTAGCGAACAAAAAGTTTAGGCGTCGTCGGATCCGAACACTAACTCGGATTCAACAAAAAAACCGAATTAGAAAGAAGATGAAGGAAATCAGCAGGGGGAGGGGGGCGCTCACGCTTGGGAGGGAAAGGGCGGGGATCGGGAGGGGAAGGATCAGTGGAGAGGAAGTCTTTGTCATCGGGGAGATCGAACTTGTAGGCATCGGCCATTTGCAATCGGCAGAGATCAGCGTACGGAGCTTGGGGGGAGGGGATTGGGGAGGAAGACGATAGAGCGAGTGAGAGACGAAGAGGGAGGGAAAGCAGTGTGTCCAAGGGGGAAGGGGAGTGTTTGGTTGCACGCACGCTGACAAGAAAGAGAGGGGGCAGCAGCTAAGAAATTCATCTTTTTAAAAATCTTTTTTTTTTAACAGTCGGGCTTCATGTAGGCCCATTAATGCTCATTAACAAGGCCCATGGGCCATTTCTTTTTAAATAATTTGGGCCCATTGATTGAAAACTTCCTGAGGGTGTGGTAAAAAAAATACATATATTTTGCTTGGAATGCATTTAGATTCAAAATCAACGAAAGGATGTATTTTGATGAAAAATATACATACTAGTACAACTGGCTTTATTTAAATAAAAAGAAAAAAGTAATATACTCAGAATAAGTAAAAATGTACAGAGTTTCTCTAATCCTTATCCGATAGTAAAATAATAATAAAAATATTTTGTGCGCGTGCAATATGAGGCCGGCACGTATTCCGTGTCACCCTAAAATCCATCTTTATATATATTATATATACATATAGTCAACCTTTTAAACTCCAATCAACAGTTTTTTTTTTTTTTTTTGTGGGGGCAATGCTCACCCTAACATCAACCTCTCTTTCTTTTTCCTCGTGGAGTCACATCTTATGTTGTTCACGGCCTCAGTTGAGTTCCCGATCCAAGGGGATGAGACGTGCTTGTATCTTTGGCCAACTTGGTACGTCGCAACAAGACGCTTAAGGAGGCTCTATAGAGGCGTGTTCGATTTCGTTTACCCGAGACGTGATCTACATAACTGGACGTCGTTGTACTGCCAGGCTTTCGACTATTGCTGTCAAATGGAAGTTGGTGGGCACTAATACCGTCAATAGACAAGTTTTTCTTTAAATGTTGGATTATTGTTACGTAGCGTACCTAGTATTGGAATTACTTAAAAATCAATTTAGGACTAAGGAAGAGGCGTACATTAAATGAGATCACACATTTTTACTCACTTTCCTATGTACAGTTCCCATCATCAACTTGGGCTGTCTTAGTCCCCCTTTTTATTAATTATTATTTTGGATTCCCCCGTTCATTTTCTTCTAGTTTTATCCCCTTAATTTCACTGTCAAAATGGACCATCCACAAACGTGACATTACAGTGCAATTTTCCTCCCAAAATAAAAATAAAATTAAGCTTCATATTAGCATTTACAGAAATCAAGCTTCTTACAGAAGCAAAGGAAAGGAAGATTATTATCCATCCCTAAGTAGTCCTAAGTCCCATGTCAATTTAAGACACCAACCAAACAAAAGGGGACTATAACTGTCCGACAGCCACCATCAATCTTGGCGGCAGCCGGAGTTGACACGGCGACGACCGACCTCTCGAAACCCTTTCCTTCACAGGGAGCTGCCTCGGCGAGTGCCCTCATCCTCCGAGTCGTCCATCTCCCTCAACACCCTGTAGAATATCTCGACGTCGCAGGGCAGCTCGATAGGACCGCAACTGTTGTACCCATACTCGGCCTCCGCTTGCTCGAGGAGCACCCTAAATAGAGGATGGTTGGCGAACTCGGTCCTCACCACAAACTTACGCTTCTCAGCCCCGACGTAAACCGAGAAGCACCCTTTCGGTGCCACCCTCCTCCCCCCGCCGCCTCCTTCGCCGGCATCGTCGTACGCCTCGATACCGTTCCATGACTTGCTCCTCTTGGTGAAGCCACTGCGGCGGCAGCTGGGGGGCTGGCTCCCTCCCCCTCGGCCGAGCGACTTGCATCTCTCCCACGTCTTGGCAATCAGATTCTTCTTCCCCTTGATTTCCTTAACTTGATCCATTTCTTCAAGATCTCCTTTTTTTTTTCTCCTCCCCTACCCGAAATAACTACAGAATCCCTTCACAGTCCAAGGAATGGTTTTTTTCTTCTAACAGATGACGAAATCACTCTCCATGAATATCGATTCTTTCTTTATTGATTTTAAATCTTAAACCACAGAAAACGGGACTGAATTCAGATCAGGGCCTCATGTGGATACAGAGAGGGAGAGAACAAAAAATAGAGAAGAGAGAGTGGAGTGATGATATTTATCCTCGGTCGTAGGCCAGGTTGAACATGGCTTCGGATCTTGGCTCCATGGAGTTGCTCATGAGGAAGAAGATGATGATTGGTGGGGGGATGCGATAAAAGGAGGAGGAGGAACAAAATATCGTGATGAACTTCACGAGAAGATGTTGAGTAACTAGGCTTCGGGTGTCTGTCCCTCTCTCGTTGATGTAATAACTAGCATCTGCCTTTTGGGAAATAGGGAAAAAAATCAGTCACTAAGCATGAAAATGGTGGCTCTCCCACAAGGGATAACACCCTTACCCTTTATTTATAGAGAGAGACAAGTGGGAATTTCGTTTATCTCTTTACTCAAGAAATCCTCAATTTCAGTTGAAAATATTCCGATCTTTAACGATTCTTTGAGTTCAGTTATTGGGACAGGATAACACTAATTATGGTTAAATTAGTGTCTCAAGAGTTTTAACACCTTTTCGATTGTATTTTACCTACAGAAATTGAATCTGCTTTACAGATTCTCAGTTCTGATGTATATTATCTTACGTGTAGATGACACAAAAACTTATAGTGGCTCGACAAACAATGCATACGTCCACCCTCACATCTTCTCACCCCAATTAAGCGTATTCACTGTATGATGATCAAGTGAAGTTACATATGCACATTTCTACTAGAAATGTGATTAACCACTTGCACGTACACAAAGCTCGTGGCTTCACGGCTACCATCTACCCTTGTACACACTCGTGTGACTAACAACCCTGAATAAGAAGGACAGCTACAGAACGAACAATCTGCAGCCATGGAAGAAACGCTCTCTAAAGAGGAGATCAGCTCGGTGAAAGAACAATGGACGTTCTACGCTTTCGCAACAGTGAAGGAACAAATGTTTCTGATAAGCTCTCAAGTAGAACAACGAATTGGAATTATGTCTTCACTCTTGCTTATAAGCTTGTCCACAAAAGTAGCTTCCTAATTAATCATAACGGCTAGTTGATATCTTGTCATTTGCTCCAAGATTCGATCATATAGGATAACTTCCAATAATATAAACATTATCCATAAAACATTACATAAATAAATAAGACTTTAAATTCCATAATCATAGAGCACTTAAGTTTAGGAAATATATCACATAACTTTCTAAATTAATTTAAAGAGTGATCTTGACAAATAAGTCAAATCAAAAAGCGAATGTAGATTTAATTCATGAGTTAATACAATAAAAATTATCTTTAGGTCGTATGAGATCATTATCTCATGTGTTAGCTTAAATAACAATCTCCAATAATGAAATTGTCATTCACAAAAGTGTCACTATGTAACCCATTGTAAGTACTTCAGCAAGTAGAGTTATAGCCTATGTGATACAAAAGCTCATCTTTACAATAGAAATAATATACTGATAATAGATTTTGTCTTCAGAACACCACTTTTTATGGCTAAGTCGTTTTCTCTGTTGAAGTCATACATTTAACTCTTTCACATATTACTTAGATAACAGAAACCAGCTTCTGCACTCGAAGTCATATTCTTTTGTACACTTAAATAACATATCACCAATACATAACATTTATCATCATCAAAACCAGATTATATCAAAATTAGGAGTATCTTATTTGTCTAAATACGAATAAATTTTTTGCTTATATATTAAATTAGACTATATTTTTTTTCTTACATGAGATTTTGAGTTTGCATCATTTGAATTATATATATATAGGTAACAAATAATGAAACCCGCATTTTTATTTGTTAACCGGGACTGACTCGACTGCTCTGGAAACTACGTCGTCAGCGTGAACCATAGCTTTCATTATCATTGCGTGATTAAACATGGACTAACGGGGCGTTATCTCGGTGGTGTGGTAGGAATAGAAGAAGAAATCAGCATGGAGTAATGATGACGGCATTTTATTGACGACATATATTTGACTATAAGAATCGAATCAAAATGATTCGAAGGGAAACCACGAGTGCGGGCAGGTGGTGGTGGTGGTGCCCCCCCGACAACGTCGTCGTGGAAAGCCAAAACCATTGGCTTGGTTTTGTCTGTTCCTACACGCCATCACTTGCTGTCAGGAACTGTACCGATTGCCCCTTTGAACTCCCTCCCTTCCTCCCTGGAGAACTCGCTCTTTGCAACAAAAGTATTAATGTTCCTTCTTCCAAACACTCGTACGATAGCTTAATATTTAACAGAAAAAAAGGGAACACGGATAAGCGTTCGTTGTTTATTCACGAAATTGGGCATTGACGCAATCCCCTTAGGCAGTACTGGGTGTCTCTTCTTTAAGTGGGTGGTTCCGTAACAACTATGATTGTCGGGGTACGCAAGCCACGAAAAAGTCATGAACTCAACCGGGGCAGTTCGCATCTGACAGTGGGGGTGGGAGGGAGGGAGAGACGATGAGTTTTTCTTACAACACAAATCTTAGTAACGAAAATATGTCATTTTTGTCATATATTAGATATTTTGTGCGTGGTTTGACCATAATAATTTTATAAAAATATTATTGTAAAATCCCGCATTCCTGTACACATTTTTCAGAAATATAATATTTAATTTTGACTAGTCAACTGTTGACGGAAGTCAACAACCCGTTACGCTACTAGTCATCAGACATTTGCATATCAGCAACAACAAAAGGTATACAAGTTCGCAATCCAGTAAAACAGTAAATAACACTGCGACTTCCGTGAATCCACATATCCTCGTATCAACCATTTCCAAGGTGCCAGGACCACCGCAGTGCATCCACACCCACTCCTCCGAGAGCGTCCGGGATTCGGAGCAGGTAACCGACGTGGGTGGCGGTACCTTCCCGTACTCCTCCGACATCATAGCCGGGTTAACATGCGAAACCAGTCCGAATAACACATCGCCAATTCAACCGCAAGCTCTCAGTCTGTCATGGAGACCCTTCGGGATGGGTTGTCATCAATGACGACATCCAACATCCCCGATCAATCCATCCAAACTGCACTGCATTCTCGGGTCACTCGGTGATACAAACCTTCCGAGGGTTCATTACATCCACTGATGCGAAAACTATCGCACGATTTGCACAAGCATCCCAACAACATTTTCAGTAGCAGCAGTCGCATTTTAATAACCATTTCAGCACTTACTCGATACACCAGTTCACCATATCCAACAAGGAGATGCATATTAAATTCCCTTGGACGTCATCAGGCAAACCAAGTCCAGCCACAACAGCAGGAAGAGTTACCAAATAATCTCAGAGAAAATCGATTCTCAACCAAACCGTAGCACACACTTTCCAATGGAAACACACAGTAACTCAACCCTCACCAACCACATTGGAGGAATAAGCAGATTGCCATAAAGAAACAAAAGTGAAACCTCCAAGTCAGCCGACCACAGCCCAACCGTAGTGGTGAATGAATCAATTGGCCACAGAAGCAATTTAACGTTGCCAATTCAATCAACCGCCGACGACGAACGCATCAACACATGACAGCATCACTAACACACAGAAAGTAGGGTGGTACGGGTCTAGTCCTACTTCATCCTAAGGACAAGGCTAACAGACTCCGATGGCGACAGGACACTCGTACGACTAATCGGAGGCACACCACAGAGAACAGAGCAAGAGAGGGAGGAGGCGGACGTACATACACCAGCTCGACCTAACCAGACCCAACCGTACTACGGACAAGACCCACACGCGCGGAGACAACGAGACATTTGCACGACTCGACGGGGACAAAAGCAAGAAGGAAAACAGAGAAGGGTGTGGACTTACAAGGTTACGACACCATCGCGACTTGCCGTTGTCCCGAGTTTTCCACGCCCGCAGCCCTAGGTTTGCGTCAGCTCCGTCCCTCCCGATCGCGACGATCCGGGTCGGGTTCGAAACCTCCCCGCCTAATCACCCTACCTCTAGCTTGGCGACGTCATCCGCATTCCTCCTTGGCCGAGTTCCAGCGTGAAATGCGCACCTCCCCAGTGCCTTGTCCAAGAACCCTCTCCCCCTCTTCTGTTCGTTTCCTTCTCCTCCGAGCCATAGCGTCCTCTCCCCCCAAAATGTCAGGTAAGGAACGATCCTAACTTTTTCTTTTCCTTTCCCCATATTATAGTCTTATTATTATTTAATAACAATTCCCACCTAGCTATTTACCTTCCCCGATTCGAGAGGTATTTTATTAGGTTCGAACCTTCTTATTCCTGACTAATACATTATAGTTAATTCAGATCGTGTGATGACAGTACATGAATCGTTACTACTAGAGCTTGATTATGATTGAGTCAGGGTTTTCCCTTTCACGTGTGACGTAATCATACGTAATCGAACTCGGCATCGATAATGTCTCGCTAACAACGTCTATTGATCACGAGAATACTAGACTCTCGTGTCCACGTCGGATTTTGACTAAATCCAAATTTGACTCGTCTACTATTATAATTTCAATAAATCATTTATACGTAAATGTATCTAACATGTAAATTTCGGGTCGATTATTGTTTGACCTAAATGTATTTGTTTCCGAATGTGGTTTCGACAGGCATAGTTAAGGGTTTTCAGTTACTTGGATGAGTTTCTTCGACAAGTTTGAGGTTGTTTCCCGGGCTACAATCGAGAAAGTGATTGTTGCGTGAGAGGAAACCGGAATGATCTACGGTTACGTTTATTATTACAAAATTTTCCATCTCATTACATCCATCCGCGGGAATATGGGTCTTAGAGAAGTAATTTGTCCCCTGGTCTGGTCATGTCTTCTTCCTGCCCATCGAGGTTGGGTTCCCGTCGAACAGATCGTCGATCAACCCCTCGATGTCCTCCGGCTGATACTTTATGTACTTCTCGCTCTGTCGCCCTGGGTCTAAGTACTGCCTAAACCTCCCGAGGAACGACCTGTATGCGGGGGTCACCACTGCCACGATCGACACCCTCAGCTCTGACTGCATCCGTTCGTCGTTAACCACCCACGTGCTCTGCGTCTTGTGTATCTCGTCGAACATCGCATTGAAGGCCTTCAACTTCTCCTTGAGGGCCGGCTTCTGAATCTTCCCACTCACCATCAACCCTTCTTGGTTCAGACATTGCAAGAGCTGGTACCACGTCTCGTGCTGGTAGCTCTTGTGGTAGTTCCTTAGGTCGGATGACCGTTTCCTACACCATGCGTCGCCCATCAGGTCACGTATCTCGGGGGTGCTCTTTATCTTCTGTAGGATATACCTCCCGTTGTTCATCAGGAATATGTAACCTAGGGACGGGTCACGGTACAACTTCGACTTCATGTTGAGGTTCGCATCCAGCAAGTCCATCACCGACATCAGTTCCGCCCCGAAGGAAGTAGATTTTTCATTACTCTCGCTCTCGGTGTTGCCATTACCAGATTGATCATGGTGTTGTCGGAACACCTGTTCGAGAGTGTCCTTGTATATGCAAACGTACTCGAGATAATTCATGGTGTAACGAGTAAGCGGGTGGACTACGCCGCTCGAGACAGGAGTCCTCCCATTGTCTCCCTTGATCGAATTCTCCAAATCGCAGAAGATTCTCACAGCCACCTCGTCTACCCTAGTCTTTGCAGCCGCAATCTTAGCCCTAACCTCCTTCGCGGCATCCACTTTGTTGGATTCATCCAAGGATGAGACCAGATCCCTCAGGGTCTCGTACATATCGAGGAACTTGAAAAGCTTCTCGGGGGCTCGTGTCGTCAACACAGCTGCCTTGGCAAAGTTGAGGAGTTGTATGGCGACCGATCTCATTAGATTGCTAAACATGCTATGAGATATCTGGGGGAAGCTCGAGAATACCGATTCGCAGAGTTCCTCTCCTTGGGGAACAAATCGACAGAGCACTGCTTGACGGCCGCTACCCACATGCCAATCTCTCCCTCGAGGGACTCCCACGGCATCTTCTGCACGTTCTCCATGCTAATATTATCCATTCCCAGCTTCTTTAGCGCCAACTGGAATGCATTAAGCCTTGATACACTGTACACCATACAGCACTCTGTTTCATGCCCTGCCTCGATCATTGACGTACATATTCTATTCATAAGTGATACTTCATCAGGTGAGAAAACAGGGAGCAGTTCATCCTCGGACGACGAATTGTGTTGGATAGTGCAGCGATTGGTCTCATTGGCCGAATTAAAAGACGCCTTGGCCTTGATGGACTTGGATTCAGTTCCGTAGCTCGTTCTCAATGGTTTGTTAAGGATAGATCGGAGTTCCTCCACAAAAAACAACATAGATCGTTGGAGAACCGAGCTCGCCCTGCTCAAGACACGAGCACTCGCGCCATTACTCCCCTGGGAAGCACCCTTAAGCTTATTCGCCACGCCGGCAAGCCGAACAACAGATTGGAAAAGGCCATCCTCATTGCTCCCCAGCCTCGAGCCAGAGCTGTACCTTGCGATGGCCGTTTCCACCCTCTCGGAAAGCAACTCGATCACTTTAGACATTTCAGGCGAACTCGCGCTAGACTCTCTCTCCCCTGACACATTCCTACAAATAAAATCATCGACTTCCTCGAGTATCCGAGGGAGTGTCATCCATGGCCCGCGATACCTCCCCCTCTCTCTTGCCCTTCTCGTGCCGGGCATTCTCACATTCTTCCCCGGACATGAAGCCACCCTTCGCCGATCCGCGAGGGCTCTCCACAGCCAGGTCATATTTCCCGGGGCCATCGGATCTCCCCATCCCACGGTTGATTAATCAACGGTAACAAACGATGAAGATAGGATCGATGGGGAGGAAAATGAGTGTTCAGGAGGGGCGGGGCGGGGGCGTGGATGAATTCTTGCATATAGGAAGCTTCGGCTATTATTGGGACTAATCCAAATTTAGTGGATGATTTTGGTGGCTAGGTTTCTTTTTTTCTTTCGGGCACATCATCGGATCACAGTGTTTGCGTATAACACGTTTAAATGGACTTGTCCCATCCCCAACTTATTCCAACGTTGTGGTCGGCGCGATCGCATGTTGCTTGTCCTCTCGAGCCGAGTGGAGGGCCCCGTGAACGAGGATGGGCTTTCCACAATGACACCGTGGCGAGGACAGTTGAAGAATAATCTCACATCGAGTCTGAATTCATAACTTTTATGTATACAAACCATTTAAAAAAAAAGATATTTCTACAACATGGGAAATGATTCATTAGGCAGGTCAAACATAAGCTTGCTTTGTTACTTACTTAGCAAAATATTTCGCTGAGTTTAAAAATTCGTTAACTAATAAAAAAAATCAACTTTACATAGTTTGATTTTGATTTACAAAAAAAATACAAAAACTTGACTTTACCTCTGCCGATTTTGATTTATAAAAAAATACAAATTTAAAAATAGGGAAACCGATCAGGCCGACTTTTTATTGAGATATGGAAGTCGACCATGCCAATTTTCTTCGAATAAGATTGATTTCTTGATATTAGTCAATAAATTTTAAAACTACTTACCTGATAGAATATTTTGCTACATTGAACAAATATCTTTTGTTACTACGTACCCAATTCTGAAGGTTTGACCAACCTTCAAATAGAAGCAGGCTTAAACCAATGATAACATCAACTGTTGCTATCACGAACGTGTCCGTAGAGGAAAACGACAAAAGCATTCGGAACATGATTGTTCAATCATTACTACTACTACCACTACATACGCATTTTTTGGTTGGTTGGGGGAATGCTGCTTACTTTTGATTACATAAATTAAAAAGGCACATCTAGTGGGGGGTTGATTTCTTTTGATTTTCTTAAGAATGAATGTAACGCGATCATTGGTAAATTGTCTTCGTGTTCACTCCTGGCCAACCATGATGATCATGGCGAAATCACATGACCAGGAGGGAATTCCCCCCAAGGGAAGGAATTATTCCTAGACTCTTCCTTTTCCGCCATTATCCCCTTCGGACACGTTCGTGCCATAATCCTCTCCCCGCACTCCCCTCGAATCGAATGTGACACCTCCAAGAAACTAAGCAACAGTAATCATTTGATAACGTGGGATTGGAAAGTGCCAATAGAGCCCAAAAAAAAAAAAACATTAGTCCGGTTTTATCCTGTAAGAAGAAGAAGTTGCCGGGAAAGAGGTAAAAAAAAATTATCCAAATTAATTACGCGGAAATCCAAAATTACCCGAATTAAGGAAAGAAAGGGGAAAGATATTGTTTCCTTTATAGCGACAAATTATCATTAAATACGAAACGAAACTAGGAGAAAGAGTGTGTACTGAAACGGGACAGGATTTTTACGAAAATAAGATTAGTTAGGAAAAAAAATAGTATAATAGGTTCTTTATTTCTAATTAATCCAAAATATCGTCCCTTAGACTAGATCAGTTACCGTAATACTGTGGGGTCTAAAAGACGATTGTCTAAGACGCGGTTAGGAAACCAAAGTATTTCTTGTAAATTGAATAGAGGGCTTCCGATCGCGATATTTTGATATTTTTGTAAATTCGAACTTTTTTTTTTCGAAACTATTTGTATCCTGGCATAAAAATTCATATCTGCTTTGTGTCTGAAAAGAGGGGAGGTTAGTTGAAAGAGTTAGTTAACGGTTGAAGTAAAGTAAAAAAAATACCCAAAAGAAAAGAAACAGGCGAAGTCAACCAATAACGAGGGGAGATTGGAGGGATTAAATTTATTGGTCAAAGGCTCTCTGGGGTGCGACTATTTTTACTAATTGCGCGTCTCGTGGTGGTTTGGGTCTGCGACCAACCTCGAAACCGAAACATATGGGATTTTTCAGGAACGACTGAGGGAAGGCTGCTCCTCCCCCCCTTCTTCCTCATTGCTCCACAACTCACCGCCAGCAATACCCAGATTGGTTTTTGTCGGCTTGGCTTCTTCTGTTGGGGAATTTTGTCAAACGAGCCGCGTCCGTTTCCCTGGTTCCCTTAGAGAGAGCTCTGCGGCTGGCGATTTTATTTGCCTTCTTTTTGATCGGGAGGTAACAGAGAGGGAGATGGGCTGTTTTCCTTGTTTCTATTCGAGGAAGGGCGTGAAGCTGAACCCCGTTAAGGATGCCGACTACAAGGGCCAGTCGTCCGCGACCCCATCGTCACTTGCCTCCAGATTGCCTTCCGGTCCGTGCGCCCGATTATGCATCTCTAGCCCGTCGTGGTTTTGATCTTGTTTTCGGGTGATTGTCTGTCTGATTTCGCCGACTGATCTGATTGGAGGATGGTTGCTTGAATTTGTGGCCGTGTGTATATTGATGAGGTTGGATGGATTCGATTGCTTATCATGTTTGATTGTGTTTAAGGGATTTCCTCAGGAGGGGATTGTGACTGATTCAGTGAGCTGTTAGTGATTGGTTGCATTTCATCGATCGTGATCTTTTCTGTCGCCAGTTCCTAGTACTACCTCCGATCAGTAGAATTTACCAATGTAGATCCAACTTTCTATTCACTGGTGGGATCCGGGCGGTCGATTGCCAATTCTTGTTGCTTCGAAGGATATGTTCTTCTAGTCTCTTAGTAGGCTCAGATCCAAAACCTCGCCTTAATATCAAAGTGTTTTTTACTTGATCAGTACAAATCCTGATCGATTGATGTTAGCCAGAATTTTGAGTATTGGTTGGATGAGTTTGCCTTTTATAAACCATGGCAGGATCAAACAAACCTCGGGCAAGAAGCAACCTCGGGCCAGGAATAAAGACTGAACTAAATGTCAAGGACCAAACAGGAACGAATATTTCTTCTCAGACATTCTCCTTCCGTGAACTAGCTGCTGCGACAAAGAATTTCCGTCCCGAATGCTTCTTAGGGGAAGGAGGATTCGGCCGTGTATATAAAGGGAGACTCGAGAGCACTGATCAGGTAATTCTACTTACTTGTTTGCAGTAGAGACCGTTGGCTGAATCAGGGGGGCATGATTCCTTTAGCCTGGAAAGTCGGTGGACTTGGCTATTTCGAGCCTTTAGTGATTAGCTATAACTTCAGGTCGTTGCAGTCAAACAATTGGATAAGAATGGTCTTCAGGGCAATAGAGAATTCCTGGTGGAGGTTCTGATGCTTAGCCTCTTACATCATTCGAATCTTGTGAATCTTACTGGCTACTGTGCCGATGGAGATCAGCGGCTCCTCGTGTACGAGTACATGCCGCTGGGGTCACTAGAGGATCACCTCCATGGTACGTATGTCGGTAAACCATCTTTACCCTGGTTGAAATGATTATACGGTCAGTTGGCTTGTTAAGTTAAAGGTCGAATTGCAGATCTTCCCCCTGATAAAGAACCGCTGAGCTGGAATATCAGGATGAGGATCGCAGCGGGAGCAGCAAAAGGTTTGGAGTACCTTCACAACGAAGCAAATCCCCCTGTCATCTACAGAGACTTTAAGTCATCCAACATTTTATTAGACGAGGACTTCCATCCCAAGTTGTCGGATTTTGGGCTTGCCAAGCTCGGCCCTACAGGAGACCAATCTCACGTCTCTACAAGAGTAATGGGAACGTACGGTTATTGCGCTCCAGAGTACGCCATGACCGGTCAGCTGACCGTCAAATCCGATGTGTACAGTTTTGGAGTCGTATTGCTGGAGCTAATCACCGGGCGCCGTGCCATTGACAGCACTCTTCCAAACGGAGGACAGAACCTTGTAGCCTGGGTGAGTATTCATGTTGCTTGGATCATCATGACACCACCTATTAACTTTACTGATCTTGCAGTAACCATTAGCCTTCGATGCTTTCAGGCACGGCCGCTGATCAATGACCGTCGGAAATTCGTCAAATTGGCTGATCCACGGCTACAGGGCCGGTTTCCCATGCGGGGGCTCTACCAGGCGCTTTCCATAGCTTCCATGTGCATCCAGGAGAATGCTGCAGCCCGTCCCCTCGCCAGGGACGTGGTCACGGCCCTCTCATTTCTAGCAAACCAGGCGTACGACCCGAACGCGCCTCCGCAGAAAGGGTCCGGCAACAACAAGGAAGGCAAAAGCAACAGCAACGGTGGAGCCAAGGTATCAAGAAGCGAGGAAGGGGAAGGGTCGGGGAGGAAGTGGGAACTGGAGATGGGTAACGAGATGGAGGACTCCCCGAAGGAGGCGATGAGGTCTCCGAACAAGGACCTGGAGAGGGAAAGGGCGGTGGCCGAGGCAAAGATGTGGGGGGAGAACTGGCGGGAGAAGAGGCGGCAGAGCGATCAGAACAGTCCTGACGGGCGACAATGAGTCGAGCGAGCTCAGGACAGCATGGGGATGGTCGGCATCCGCGGTTTGTTTATCTCCTCTTCATTTTTTTTTTTTTTTTGGCGGAAGATATAAAAATTATACGAAGGGCGAAGTAGTAAAGAAGATGCGGGCGTTTCCTTTTCCCCTGTTAAATTTTCTTTGTTCAGGAGGAGACAGAGTGAGTGCATTGTTTTCAATATCCTTCTTCATTATATTCCCAAAAGAGAGACTTTTTCTGGTGTGATTTATATTTACATATAAAACAACAGAACAACAATTCCGCAAAAGTTTTGTGCCACTTTAGAAAAGCCTCTCTCTCTCTCTTCAAAAACTAAGCAGATGGCCCAATTTGTAGTAGTATTAGTAGTACACAACACAACACCTGTTCTCAATTCAGTAGTCATCATTTGGGCCAGACCCCAGAGACCGATCCAGTAAGAAACTAAGGGAAGAGGGGAGGGATGGGTACAAGTCGTTGTTGCTTCCCGGACCACTGCCTCCGGATGCTGATTCCTAGGTTGCAAGAAGTAAACAATAAACAAGAAATTATTTCAGTCATTGCGTGACGTTTTATGATAGTTTCAAACTGGGATACCAAAAAAAAAAACATCGTCCCAAAAAGAATGTCCGGTTCATGTTCAATCCCGATGCCCCTCGTTTTGAATTGTAGTGGCTGGTGCGGGCACTAACTATGATTTATTTTCTTTCTGGGAGGAAATTTCTTAAGAGTTTGTCCACTTATTTTATTTTGTTTTCGAGAGGGGAGAGTGACGACGACGACGATGATGAACATCATTATTATTTTTTGGTTGATTGATCGAAAATGGAAGGGTGATGAAGTGTGGTTTTAGACAACAAAGTCATGAGAAGCAACTTCTTCCCATTGGGTGGGGGGGGGGCAGAGGGAACCCGATGCATTTGTTATTTGTTTCCTGAGGAATAAGTACCAACGCCAATTTCAGAACCCGCATGACAGATGATGATATAAGGGGGAAGGAAATAGGGGTTTTTTTTTTCCTTCCCTTTATAATTTAGAAGAAGATATAAGAGGGATTGGTCGGGTAAGCAAGCAAGTACCACTCTTTCCTTTCCCACTTCCCCATTTTGGAACATTCTAATTATATTTATTCTTTTGAAGTACGTCGAACTTTACCGATGTCGGCTAGAGCTGTTATTGAGTTCCCGTGTTCGGCTCATTAACACCCCTAACGCCTGTTGCTATAGGTTTGCGTTTTGGGAAACTAAAAAATGAAAGAATTAACAAAAATAGAGAAAAAAAAAAGATAAGAGAAGCTTACCAAATAAATAGAACAAAGAAGTTTGTATAACCCTTTAAAAATGATAAAATATTACTATGCGTCAAGTAAGATATTCTCTCCACGAAGAAGAACACGCCAACCCCGAAAACGGCAAGCATCTCCCGACGTTGGTGTGCGAAATTTCACTCGAGGTACTTCGCTTTCATGTTGCACACCAAGTTTGAGCTGTACTACTCTTTCGTCGACGGATCACAACAACGTATGTGAATGTGCGTGCAATCAAATCCCCACGCATCATCTTCGCTTGCAAATGGGTCAACTTCGGGACCCCTCCACCCGGGGGGGGGGGGGGTGTTTCGATAACTTGAACCGTGATTCCAGGTGAATGTTTCGGACAAATACAAGTCCTTTTTGTCCGAACCCGCAATCAGGCGGGCGCTGACCAAAATGACTCGTTCGTTTGCGTTCACCACCGCGTACTCTTTGATCGGTAATAACATTAAAACGTGATGATAATGTTTTTTGGCGTCTTATTAAATTAACATGGACTTTTTTAGGATTCATTCCACCTCTACGTGTAGTCGGAAAGTGCCTTGCTTCCCTTCACACACGCACACCCCCTCGAAATCATTGTCAAATGATTCCCGATTTGTCAAACCCCGAAATGGATTGTAACTTTTGAATGTTCCGATCATCAATCCACTAAACGACCTTTACCTTTATCCCAACATCCCCGAAATCGATTTCCAGAAGGAGGAGAAAAGTCCCGAGTTTTTCGAGAGAATCACGGTTCTCCCACTTGAGTCATCGCTCCGAAAACTCCCCACTAGTTACGAAAAACGCCTTGTTTGGTAATTAAAAATATGGTCTATAAACATAAAAAACTGTTTATTATTTTCTAGTAACAAACATGTGTTCTTATTTTCATAAGAAAAATAAAACAGAAAACGGCCTTTTATTTTCTTTTCTCTTACCAAACATGTCTGGTTTCTCTAAACTTTACTCCTGCTACGATTTCTAAAGTGTTGAATTGGCTGAGATATAGGATAAGCTTCATCCAATTTGTCTTGGTCGAAAATAAATAGATAAATAAACAAACAATAGCGTGTGGTGATATGATATCATCAAGATATTATAAATCTTGTATCAAAGTCCGAGGGCCAGGATGGAGTCTCCTTTGTCCATCCTAGTCATGATCACTACAATTAGAACATAGGCATAACCATAAGCTTTCTGTGCCTTGCAAGATTGAAATTCGAGAAATGGGGAGAAAACATAAGGTGATTAAGGAAAGGAAATTACCTCCTAAAAGGGTTAACCTTTCCCCCTTTTTTTAAAAAACAAAGGTTAAAACATCAGCCACTCACAGTAGAAGAAAGAGAGAAGGGAAGAAGCAAAAGCAGACAAAAAGCAACCCTCATGGACAAGTTTTAACATTGAATGATTGTGAAAGTAAAAATAAAAAATAAAAAAGGTGGGTTTTGGGATTGGGTTTGGGTTTAGACCTTTAAACCCTCAGTTGGGGTTAGGTTAGGTTAATCCAAGGAGATTAAAATAAAAAGTCAAATACCACCCCCCCCCCCCAACATCATTTGCTGCTTTTGCGTGGTTAAAGTAATAGCAATTATATATATACTTTATAATAGTTTGGGGTTTCTTTTCCTTGTAAGTAATCATTAAGAAACCTCTTTAGTCCTCTTTTTATTTTCTCCCTCAAGGAAAGATCAAGATCATTAAAATCTTTGGCCAACTTGTGGTTCAAAAGATACTTTACTCCTTTTGAGACGATTTATCCCTAAATTAAACAAAACTCAAACCCTCATATCTCCTCTCACACACTCTCCCTCAAGGAAAGGAAAGAAAGGCATTATGTATATAAGTATGATTGTCCGTATGTGGCATGACGAAGGCCGATTCACAGAAGACAGTGCCCCCCACCATTTAGGCCATTGGGATGGGATTCCTCACCAGAAGAGAAAAATCAAATTTGCTTCAAGGACAGGTTACCCACCAACCCTAAAAAGGAGACAAAAGAAAAACCCAACTTCACACAAGCCACAGCTCGACTCCGAAGTTTCTACAGATATAAATATTAGTTTAAAAAAAAAATTCAAATATTATCTTCTATTTTAAAAATTTGCAATTACTTTTACAAAGAGGTCGAGTTTAAAACATCGTTATAATAATTTAAAAATCGCATAAATTTAAAAATTGCTTCCATAATTAGTAAATCACCACTAGAGTTTCTCGAGACCCAGAGTCATAAATCATATTTAGGAGGAGGTAGGAGAATTATTAAATTACAATAAAATAATTGTGGACTTTGACGTTTCTTTCTCCCCCCTTTGAAAATCCCTTCTTCCTCACTTCCCTCATCCACACGCAACTTCCATTCCATCCTCCCTTTTGACCCCAATTTATATATATATATATATATCACTCTCCCAAGTAGTGTACGAATCTTTTATCAAAGATTTTCTTTTCTCAATAAAATATATATTCCCGATTTGGGGACCTTCGGGGTATACAAGAAAGACTATTATTAGTGGGTGTCCTTGTGTGCCTACTACAAGTGGTGTGACCTAATTCCCTTTCCCAGTGGGGACAGCCAAGCCAAGGGGCTCATAAATTCCTATACATGTAAATGTTTCTCTCCATAAAAAATGGAGTTTCCCATCGGGATACGGAACCCAACCCCTCCTATTCTGGCCTTAGAGCCATGTCTCCGAATCTCTGTTATATTATGTTGTACTTCAAATCAAACCGAACTCTCATAAACAAATATGATAGTCCGGTTTGATTTGAACCATCATGTAAAAAACATTATGGTTTAACATAAAAACTTAAAATTTTTAAATAAAGCTTGATTTTATATTATATGTTAGAAGGCTGAGATCGGGTGGCGAATGGATGGAGCAGTGTTTCGTGTTTTCAAGTGTTTATGTGGGAGTACCAATTTGCCAACGATGGGACATCGCGAAACGAGAAAGGAGTCCGACAGTTATGGATCAGGATGGATTAACAGCAATAATGGTAATTAAGGAAGAACTGGAGCTAGTGGAAATGTGTTGTTGGCCTTTTATATATATATATTTATTACTGATAATCACTCCATCATTGAAAGAAAGAAGGAAAGAAGAAATTGTGGGGAAGTAGTGGTGGGGCTGGAAATGGTGAGACAGATGAGATTTGGGAAATCTTTGAGAAAGAAAAAAACAAAAAGGTGAAAGGGCAAGGAGGCGGGTTTCTGTCAGCCAGAGAACCAAAAACGACACCGGTTGCCTGTCGTTTGGAGGGCAAGCAGAGCAGGGTCCCTTTCTTAATTCCTCTTTGACTTATCAGGCACCTCCCTAAACTTCTCCTTCATTTACACATTTTGTTTAAGAAACTCTCTAGCATGTATTCCTTTCTTTCTTTCATAAAAAAAAAAGAGGGTTAGAAGAGCTTCCCGATCATACGATGCATGCTTCTATTCATGTTGTATGTTTTTCTTGTCCTACTTTGATAATATTTGTGTAGATAGATGCGTCGTAGTACCTTATCTCGCGTGACGTAAACTTTAACGGACGCATGTATGCTAGGGCCACGGTATCTCGTCTGTCTGCAACCACCGAAGACCAACTGAAAAGAGTCTCATGAGACGACTAGATGATGATCCTATCTCTACTGTAATAAATACGTGGATGTCTATTGCTACAAATATCGGATGCGTAATAAGAAATATCGAACTGTTAGATCATTCTTTTAAAAAAATTGGTAGAGGTGAGAAACGCGAAACGGCCAAAAAAGAAAGAAAGCCACAATCGTCCTTATATTTAATTACCAATTGGGTTTAGGAAATGGATAAGTCTCATTGGCAAATATCAAGAGAGTAAATTAATTTGGGTTTTTGGGTTAAAGTTGCGAGAAAGCGACAGCTTATGGGACTAATTAGAGGCGGTTGATTATGATGATATGAGAACACATCACACTATATATGAATTATGCCAATGAAATGTATTAAAACATTTATAAAATGAGCGAAGACTACAGAAGAGACGTAACCATAAAAAGAACCTGGATTCCGTTGTGAGAAAGGAACTACCGTTTTTCCTTTTCTTAATTTCCCAAAACAATCGTAGGATAGGGAAAGGAGAGACACATCTTTCAAAGGGTGAGAATGAGAACTCAATCTTAAACCCAAAAGATTTCAATCCTTCAAACCTCATCATCCCTTGGGTTTCTCCTTTTCAAAAACAACGGCTACAAAGTCTATCGTTTGCCTCGTACCCCATGAACCAATGTCTCAAACAACTACGGCCTTAATAAAAAGACCCACGTTCTATCCCCCCGTCGGTCAAGGGGTCTCTTTCACTTAGCGTAGCGCCTCAGGCGTTGCCAACCTCGTGGCCGTTCCTCATCGAAACCCTGGACATTTTCCCGCCGGAGATGACATTCACCGCTCTCCGATTGGCTTTGTTATCGTTATAGCCCCCCCCCCCCCCCAAAAAAATGCCGCCGTGTTTTGTTAGTAAGGTCTGGTCGAATTCGGGTTCTTCTACCCCTTAGTGCATTTTGATGTATATTTTGAGGTGAAGGCGCACACCAATAATCATTTACACATTCGACGATGTCTGTCAAAGCTCGTGCGAATGCAGACGTCCCTGTTTACATGGTAAATATCATTTTGGGTCTCGCTACGGGCTTCGAAGGGGATAAAGGTCGATGCCAGTTGTAAAATGTTAGCTGATGCAGTGTCGAAGATGATCTTTAAGGCAAAGGTCGATGCTTCATCAGAAGCTGGTCGATGGTGTAGAGTTCAAGTTGATCGGTCGATGATATGGTCTCGACAGTTGATCGATAGTTAGTTTTAGACAGTTAACACATGTTTAATGTGCATCGGTTGACAGTTATTTAGGTTATGTCTATAAATAAGTTACCCCTGGTTAATTGCAAGACACAAATAATCCTTCTATGATCCCGAAAGATTGCTTGATTGTCAACCTGATCATTCTTGATCGTTTTAAGTGTTGTGCAATGGCAGTAAGTTTCTTTCTTTACACTTAGTGAAATTCTGATTGTTTTTTGTTCGTTTACTTTATTGGTGACCACTTTTTCATCCAATATTTGAGTCCCCGATATATCGCGACATATTTCGTTAGTAAAGAGTCCCTCTTTTAACTTTCCCAGTAAAAGAAATAGGAAGAAACATCACATATCGTTCCTATCCTTAATCCCATGATTATCTCCGTATTAGTTCCCACTTAGAGACAAACTCCCCCGACCCTTCTTAATGAAAAGAGAAAATGAATTATTAAAATAATATCTTAAAATGGGACCGTTGTTGTTGTGGTTGGAATTCCCAGAAATGGGTTAACGTAAGGGAACAAGTAGGGTAAATGGTGAATAAAGTATTTTAGTATTTATTTACCGAAACAATTTGTGTTTTTTTAAATATAAAAAATCATTAACAGAAAGAAAGAAGAGGGGAGAGCTTATTTGGGGACTTTCGGACACAGAAAAGGTTCAATGAAACCGGGGGGGTTTATGTAAGAAAGAATGGCGTCAAAAATAGAAACAAAAAGTAAGAGGAAGAAGAAGAAGAAGAAGAAGAAGAAGAAAGGGGTTGAGTCCGGTTCACGCCAAATGCTTGTGTCCCTCTTGTCGTCTCCCTTCCTCATCACCCGCCCGCTATAAATCCCCCCCACTCTTCCCTACTTGGCAATTTACCCTTTCCCTTCATCCCTTCCCCTTCTTCCCACATGATCCAACCCTCCACCCCTCTTCCCCTTCCCTCCTCTTGATCCATCCCTCTCGTCCTCATCCAAGACCCAATCTTTCCTTCGTTTTTTGGCTCCTTCGGGGTTCAATCGTATTGGGTCTCGGGTTCCCCGAGGGAAGAAATCCATGGCCACCATGGTGAAGAATGGCGGCGGTTTGCTGAGATTGCCCCCCGGGTTCCGTTTCCACCCTACAGACGAGGAGCTCGTCGTCCAGTACCTCAGGAGGAAGGTCTACTCTTGTCCCCTCCCCGCCTCTATCATCCCCGAGGTTGATGTCTGCAAGTCCGACCCCTGGGACTTGCCGGGTAATGCTCCGATTCATTTCGATCCTTGGGTTGAGGTTGTGGGAATGTAATGTCCCGTGTCTTGGGATGTTCTTGTTTGTTGATTTTAAGCCGAAATTGTTGTTTTCAGGTGATTGTCACCAGGAGAGGTATTTCTTCAGCACCAGGGAAGCCAAGTACCCCAACGGGAACAGGTCCAACAGGGCTACCCTCTCCGGGTACTGGAAGGCCACTGGGATCGACCGCCAAATCTTTGCTGCGACCTCTGCCACAAAGGGTGGACAACCTGGTAACCGGGTTGTCGGGATGAAGAAGACCCTTGTTTTCTACAAGGGGAAGCCTCCGAGTGGGGCGAAGACCGACTGGATCATGCACGAGTACCGACTCGCCACTCCTGCAGACTCCCCAAATCCGTCTCCCCAGAAGATGAAACTCAACAAGGTGAGAGGAACTCGAGCTTTCGTGGGCCGTGCTCTGTGTTTGTTCGTGTGGAAAATCATGGGATCGATTGAATCATTGTTGTTGTGACCGACTCCCCCACTCGGAAAAGCGGCTCCATTAAAAATCTCTGGTCATTTGTGCCGCTTTGTTTGGTATCATGATTTGCTTTTCGGGATGAACAAGCCTTTTTTGTTTGTTCACTTTTTATGAACAGGAACTAGTCATCCCCTTTAAAAGACAATTAAAAGGTCTCCCTTTTGGTTTGCGAGATCATCCTCTTCTGCATGAAGATAAGTCCACCCAGTGAGGATCTGATGTTTTTGGTTGTTAAATGCAGAGCCCTGTGGTGGGGATGGAGAACTGGGTACTGTGCAGGATATTCTTGAAGAAGAGGAACACCAGGAACGATGAGGATGACGCGAGCGACAGGGACCATGGCGTTGTCGTCGCTGGGCAGGGGAAGGTTAGGGCCGCAGGTGCTATAGAACGTTCCGCGAGGCCTGCTTACTATGACTTCATGGCAAGGGCAGCAAGGGCCGACAGCGACGCAGGGGAGGGGGGCGATGATAATGGGAGAAGGGTGAGGAGGAGATGCTGCCTGGCTGATCTAAACCTCATACCTTCCTCATCTTCATCGGAGTCGAGCGGGATCACCGAGGTGTCCTCGGGCGGCAACGACGACGACGATAACAACAACTAACGTTAGCAATAGCAAGGAAGATGACAACGAGGAAAGCAGTTGCAATAACAGCTTACAACTTCTGTGGGGCAAGACATGAAGGAAAGGGCAAAAACACCAGCAGGAATCAGGGCAAGGGCGGGCAGGATTAAGGAAAGGAAATGAAGTAGAATTTTGACAAGACGGTAGTAGATGAACACTGTTGCCCTTTTCTTTTTGTCCTTTTTCGTCTGTAGTTTTTCCTCCATCTCTTTCTTGTGTAGCTTGGGGGATGTCGAGAAGGAGTGTAGATCGGGGGGGAGGAAGCTCCTGTGATGAAAACCGGAGGGTGTTTTGACTGCTCGTTCCTGCAGAAGACTTTAGTTGTAGTGCAGCAAGCAATCAGGAGCATAGGGAAGGAATGTTGTTTGTTTTTGTATTTAAGGACGACCTTGGTGATGGTGGTGGTTTTGGCTGTGTAATGAAATCCCCCCCTTCAGGAACACCCCGCCCCGCATTCAAGTTCTCAGTGATGATGCCTTAATCTCCTCAAAAGGTCAGCAGCAACCGGTAAAAAAAGTGAGACTGACTTTGCGAATCGAATCCCTCTTCTCTTGACTGTTGCCTCTGGAAATCACTTTTCAGAAAAGTTTGGGGGGGAGTTCGGTTTTCGCGGTTAAGATTGGAGAACTTCTCATTCTGAGGCATAAAAATCTCATAACATGTTTCGGACACAAACAGAGTCTCCAAAACCGATGAATCTAGAGATTTTTTAGTCACGACATCGATCGGCCGCATGATGATCGAGGAACCTTCTTGCACATTTCTCTTAAGCTGTATTTTTCAAGGTTGTGTTGTGTTGTGTTGTGCAAACGCCACACACACCACACCAACACAACTGACCTAGCGGTGAAGTCACATCAAACCCCAAAAAAGTTAAAACAAATTAACCCAATGTGTTTATGTGTGTGTTTGTGTGTGGTAAGTAAAGCCACCCATAAATGAAGTAACTTACAGGGATCAAACTCTTTCCCATGATCAAATCAATCATACATCATTACAATATTTATTTTGGGAACAAAACAAAAATTTAATAACACATGTTGAGGGAGTAAAAATAAACTATTAATTTAACCCCTCTTTCTCCTCCGCCACGAGGAAGTTCAAGTAGGTCATCCCTCTCATGCAGTCAATCCCATAAAAAGAAATTGGGAAACAAACAATTGTGGGTGACCAAATCTACGCCGGCAAACAAATTGAAAAACAAAGAAATGGTCGGCAGCAGAAAATGAATTAGATACTCCCACCCCCATGATGATCGACTTTCTTGCCCTCTTCCTCTCCCCATCTCTCTCGCAGATATCCAAAAAAATTGTTTTCACTCCCAAAAAGAAGAAGAAGAAGAAGAAACCGACAAGAAGAGTTACTTGTGCAAGTGGGTTAACAAATGGGGAGGGGGGTAGCATAGAATCAAAGCATCGTATGCTGAATATGTGCAACATGTCCGATCCGAGAGAGTTGTTTCACGTCACCCCAACCCTCCCACACAGAGTCAACATGACATGATTTCTATATCCATTCCATTTTCATGACAGGGAAGTGTAAGTTTATGGAAATCTGAATTGTTACCTCTTTACACTGTTTTGGTCTTCTTGTCACGAGGCTTGGGAGCCCTAGAAAATGATAAAAAAATCCAGAAGCACGCTTTCATTTGATCATAATCTGGTACGTCTTCATTCACGACAAGGAATCTTAAAATAATACGACTGATTGCTATTACCTTGAGAATGGCATGCCGCATGCTGTAATAGTATGAGTGGGGGGACGAGGCGTGGAGACCGTAAGCCTGATGTCACCAAGGAAAAGAAGAGTTTGAACATTCAACGCAAACCCCCACCTCAAACAATATATATGGATTAAAAAAAGAGAGAGGGGATTGATTTCTCTCATGCATGCTTGTAGGAACTTGTACGCAACTACTACTACTTGTTTCTCTGACCCGACAGTTTCAGACACCTGAAAGAACACTCTTCCTAAATAATTTCTCTATGTTGGAAGAAAGAAACGCCCCCCGACCAAGTTGGGGGAATAGTATTAAGGTAACATGGGGATGACCCAGAATCGATGTCACCCACAAGATTCTTGGGGTGGGGTGTAACGATTTCAATTTTCACAAATTTCTAATAATTTATATTCATACATTTTTGTTTATTACAAATAATTCACGTTCAAATACATCACACATTACTACTTCGAAAAACTTTAAATGCGCGTCTTTGTTTTTAATTCTCCTGCATGAAACACAAAGTTAGTATACAATAATCATTTATTCTCGCTATTCAACTCCAACACTTCACATCATTTCCATCCGTAAATCCTACGGACGAATTAGTTGTTCGTTCATAGTTTTATAATCACGAAAGAAGATTAATATCACTCATTCTTGGAATTCTAATGTACCGTATCTATCTTACCTCCCATCCTCCCCCGAGCTAAACTCGATACATTATCATATTTCGAGGCAAGCCTCGCAAGTTCCTTCTACCAAAATGTAGAAATAACAATGTCATTTCATTTGTTCGACCATCCCTCAATCGTTCCCGGCCTTTAGCCGTGCATACAAGAAGTTCGGCCATGGCTACCCTATCCTCGATGGACATTAACACGGCTGTCCAAACCCAAGAGAACGTGCCTTGTCTCGACCGTTCCCAAAATTTCAGCCCACAAGGCCGTATGGTTCCGCTCCTAGAGCGAGGAAGAAGTTGCGGTGGTTGGTACATTCTTCGGGCGTACGCCACCCTCCTTCTTCCGCGAATTTCCAGCCTTAGGCCGTATCTAGTTCCGGAGCAACTAGTTCCGTAAATTCCCTCCCGAAGGAGTAAGACACGGGGCTGGCCTAGTATCGGCCGTTTCCCCTATTTTCCAGCCATATTCGGCCGCCCAACTTTCTTCTCGGCTTTAGGCTGTTCATTCCGAGGCAACACCTCGCAAATTTCCGCCCACGGGGCGATATACCAACGGACATGGGCCGAGGAAACCTTCCCTCCCTTGCAGCCCCCTTGCCCTGTTTCCAGCCCGAAGGCCGTACTCTTCCGAGGTTTCCCTCGCGTCATTTCCGCTCCTAGAGCGCATCGGAACTGTGGTCTCACGGAATCACACCTACGGCCACCTTACGAACTCAATCTCTCACCAATAAAACTAACGTCTACCACAGCCCGTCTCATGATCATTTCAGCCCCAAGATTCGACATTTCAGCCCCAAGATCTCGACATTTCAGCCCCACAACTAAAGCATAAGAGTTTAGGGAAAGAGGGTACCTCTCTTGCGGTTCCGTAGCTAACTCCTTGAGCTCCCGCCTTCGCCGCGTGATTTCACCCCTCGAAGGTCTCGATTCAGCCGCGATTCGTCCGCGACCCGTTCGCCCTCTTCTTCTCCTTCCCAAAGACTCCACGATGGCTGCCTTGCTCGTGCCTTCTCCCCCTTCCTTTCCTTGCCGAGTTAGAGCCTTCTTTCCCTCTCTTCTCCTCCCACGTAAACTTCCAGATGGGGTCGTGATGAAACCTCCTCCTTCCCCCCCACGTTTCAGCCCCCGGAAAATGAAGACCAAGCCTCATCTTCCACCAATCAAAACATACCACCTACCCACACACACACACACCTCTTGTCACCAAAGTCTTCATCATCATTACCAATCAATTCCCATTACACTAATATCATTGGACACTTGTCCATAAATGAGAGATTGAGGTGTGCTAATTGATCTAAGGCCATCCTTCCTTCTTGGTGCCACTTGGACGATCCAAGGGCCATTGTTCGGTTGAGTTGTGGATTGCTCATGTGGATGCCTACTTGGCTCCTTGTCATCCGCCACCTCACGTCTCCTCCTCCTCTCATGGGTCACCTTGATTCCTTCATGAATGGCCACCTTATGTGCCATGTCATCTAATCAAACTTCATCAATGAATGTCTTGAGATTAAGGGGTGATCTCAAAAATCTAACATTAACTAATCACCTCCTTATGGCCCCTTAAACACTCCCAAAGTATTAAATTTCACTTTCGAGTCGAGACATTTTTCTGCCGAAAACGCCCCTCGGACGCCCACTTGGACGCCCACATTGAGTTTTCGGGGCGGCAACAACATCGCTCTTCCATCGCTTATCGAAAGGGTGCCCATGCTTGATTTCTCTCTTCACGAGTCGATAATGAGGCAATTCTATTAGAAACATCATTCGTAATATTAATAAAAGGTCCGGCCCTTACATGGGGTCGTCTGAATATATCACGTATAGCACGGATACAACAAGAGGTACAAAAAGGAACAGA
This sequence comes from Melastoma dodecandrum, assembly GCA_029817715.1. Taxonomy (NCBI): domain Eukaryota; kingdom Viridiplantae; phylum Streptophyta; class Magnoliopsida; order Myrtales; family Melastomataceae; genus Melastoma; species Melastoma dodecandrum. Next base: position 5,838,119 of record JARUPY010000472.1, on the reverse strand, counting down.
GAGGCATGAATCCCCCCTCCCGCAAAAAAAAAAAAAATCCCTGTTTTGTTGTAATCAGAAAGTGATATCAGCCTAAAGCCTATCCTCTCCCATAAAAAGAAATAATTAAGACTCGATAAGAATTCCATGTGAAAAATCTTCAAGTTCTTTTCATGGGTTGGGTTGGAACAACAGGGAAGCAAACCCCTTCAACTTTTGGGATGATGGAATGGGATTGAGTTCCCACTACAATCCCGAGTCCTCTCTCCTATCCCTTTTTTTGAAACTATGGATGGATGGGTGGATGGTTGGTTGGGCAAGGTTCTCATATTAAGATATCTATTTGCTCTTTGAGTGCTCAAATCAACAAATCAGCTACGTAACATATCCTATTGACAATGACGTGGTAATGGGAAAAAGGGCTCCAATTCAGTCCTCACCTTCATTATCCACTTCCCTTCCTGGTGAGGAAGTAATCTATCTTTGTCTAGATTTGGAGTGTAGAGAGACAAAAGGCGACCTCTACTGAACGAAAAAGTGCAACGCGGGAAAAAGCCAAGTGAGGATGCCAGGGATGCTTCAAAAGTGAATCAGTTCAAGGGAGATGGCGTCATATCCATCAATCAACGTATGGAGGCCCATCATGAAAGAAATGCATAAAGGAGCACGAGAGTAGTGAAACCTGGAATAACTTGGAGGAAGAAGGGGTCCAACGAGTACAATCACTCCGCAAGTTCAGTCAGATAAAGCTTATTCAGGGAAGTATCAAGCAAGAGATTTGCTGAATGGGCATGTTAAGCTGACAAAACGAAGATCAAACATAGTTACATGCCAGGAAAATATGACACGTTAACTATCGCATTTGAAGATGCATACGGAAAGGGGAAGAGAGGAAACTAGCCATGCAAATGTACAAGTCTGGAACTAACTGAACCAGAGCATGGCTGCAATAAGCCAGCATCTAGAGATTACCACAAAAATCATAAAACATTTAAGACAGCATGTAAAAGATGAGCACAAGATTATACCATCGCCCAGAGAGACAACTACAAAGAGTTAATCCCATGCAAAACAGAGAAGATATCCTCATCCAAGATACAAAATTGACAGCACCGAAAGTAATTGCTTATGAAGCTTACAGAGGCAAGGTGCAATTTCTATAGAGCTCTATCTCCCTTGATAAGCTAGAGGAGTAAAGATAACCCTACACCCACTTTTGATCTGACCAACTTAACCATTAGTTCCTTCTAATCTCTTGGAAGCATCGGCAGCGACATCCGTAGACTTCGATTCAGGCGCTTCTGCACATGCCTTCAGGACGGCCTCGTTCTGCAAAAAAAGGAGCACGGAAATTTGTTAAGGGCTTGGGCATTTCAACGAGGCCATTGAAGCCAAAACTTGTTGAATGGCAACGTGCCGTCATTTCCAAGAAGCACAACAATTAAAAACTAGGATCTGCAAATGAGCAGAATCAAGCAAAGCAACTGAGGTCGTGATGAAGCTCAACTCGATGCAAAACGTACAGATCAAACGCAGCCTCAAGCTCAAATGGGCATCAAGAAAATCTACACACTCGAGTTCCACTACAAAAATCTATTCCAAGAGCAACTCGACTGGCTTGAGTTGTGAACCGGCTCTCAGCTCAATGCCCTACATGGGTCGGTACTTCGATTAAAACCTTAACTCATAGCTAAGCTACAATGCCTATAATTAATTATTCCCCTAAAAAAAATAAAACTCAACAATGAAATTTTGTTATTAGATGGCCGAATTCTAACCAGAATCACAACCAACGAAATCGACAATAAAAAACCCTGGTGGCAAGCGACAATCGAAGGGGAGAATGAAAGCCCTAAAGAGAGACCTGCCAAACGCGGAGGAGGCGCTTCTTGGCGTTGGCCTTGCGGGTGGTGGTGAGCTTGATCCTCTTCCAGACGAGTCCCCCCGAGTCGTGTTTCTTCACTATCTCCAGCACCCTCGTCCCCCAGAACCCCCCCATCCTTCTCCTCCCCCTCGTTGCCTCAGGCCTCCCGGCTTCTGCTCTTCTCTTCCTCCGCCGCCTGCACCCTCTCCCAGAAAAGAAAAAAATAAATAAACAAACGAAAGCCGGACAACCCTCGGCCCGGCCCGGTATAGATAAAATGGGCCAGGGTCATGATAATAAAAGCCCACTAAATAGATAAGTCGAGGCATGTAAAATATTCGGTTGCATGAACCATGAGTGAGTGAGTGGTTCACCCCGTGAAGAGAGGCTAAAGAGAGGTTTGTGATCCCAGGGGACTTATTGTATCGACAGGTAACGTTAAGGCATATTTATTGGTAATGACTGACAGGGGGTAGGGGAGGGGGGGAAGTGCGTTCCACGATTGGAGAAAGAGTTAGGAGTTGACTCTTGCGTTGGTAGGTTAGGTGGGGAAGAAGAGTGAGGGATTTGGTGATTCGCGCGTGCGGACTTACACCCCCCATTTGATGCCCCTCGAACGACGTCGTTTTGTATCGGCTCATGGTCTGAAACACCCCCCCCCCCTCTCGTAACACTCACTAATAATCAATTAAAATCCACATATACTTCATAAATCAAATACAGATCAATTATAATAATTAATTATTCCTCACGCAAAGGGACAAACGCTAGGAATTTTCATTTGAGATTTTGGAGGAGTTAGTGTTTACGGAGTCCGTTTGCACGATATAAATTCCTTAACTAATGATTTCTAATTAAAAGTATTTTTACAAAATATTCCTTTGAAGCATGTTTGTTCCGTTAATAAGTGACTCTGAGCCTATGAAATTATTCTTGGTATTTATTTTTTTCTTTCAAACTTAATGGTAAAGAGTAACGTTCCCGGTGGGACCATGGTCCTAATCAAAATTTTTCATTCAATATTTTAGGTTTTGGATAGGATGCGGAAGATGATTATACCATATATTAGGGTTAGTTGAAAAAACATTTCAAAATGTTCATGATTTGAGAAATTCTTAATTCACCCGCTGGCTCAAGTGGTTCAGTGAATTTTAATATAATAAAAATACCACAGAATTAATTAGTTTAATGATTTTTTATTTTTTTTCCCAGAATAGTAGTTTTAGCCTTTTAAGCCGTGAAAAATAAAAAATTGCGCGATTTTTGATAAATTATTTTTTTTTTCAATTTGTTTCAAAAGGGACGATAAATCCCTACAAATTCGGAAACTTTATTTTACGTTATTCCGGAAACACCCCCCAGATAACGTTCCGACATCAACCAACGGGGGGGCAAACAAAGACTTCATTTCCCCGTAAAAGACAAAAAGAAACACCATTCCACTTCAATCCCAGTTTCGCTACTAAGATCGCAGCACACCGAACCCGACTCTCTCCCTCTCCCTTTGTGATCACCGGCGGCGGAGGAGGCGATTAGGAAAGTCAGTCTCCTCCCTATCTCCATCCTTTTATCTGGGTTTTGTGTTGTTTTGTTTTGGTTTCTGGGATTCAGATTTGGCTACCGTCTCCTATTGGGACGGGGAGTGTTTGATTCGATCGATTCGGTGGGATGTCATGGTATAAGAGATGGTAGCCGACGACTGATTGTTTTCTCTGTTTTTGTGTTTTTTCCCCATTTCTTGGTGAATTTGTTTTGTTCCCGGAAGGGTAAGACCTGTTTTCCTGTGTAAGGGGTGAGTCCGAGCTTTTTTGTTGGTCCGCTGGGCATCGCTTTTGCCTTTGCCTGTTTTTTTCCAGTAGATTTCATCTGGGCGTTGTTTGTCATTTGTGTTTTATGCTGGACCTAACCACAAAGGTGAGATCTTTTCGTTTTTCTTGTTCGGTTTTTTTTGGGTGGGGGGGGGGGGGATGGGGTAGAAGAGCTGTGTTTTGGTTGGGGAAGGACGTGGAGGATATATGATCCGACCGTTTTATAGGACTGACTTCTTCCACTTGTTTGACTGTCGGATAGCTGGGTTTTCTTCAACAGCTGCAAAGTATTTGTTCATTGACTTCCAGATTAAAAGTTGCCCGTTTCATTGCCATTTGGTTCTGTTAATCCCTATTTGTTTTGTTCTGGATAAGAAATAAGTTTTTTCATTAGATAACTGGAGCCTAAGAGCAAGTGACTTCAGTTCTCAGTGCTACGAGGGTTTGCTGACGCTTGTTGAAATCTATTGGCTGTGTTTTCTTGCCAGGCATAGTTAAATCAATTGCGTTGATGTGTGCGTTAATCCACAACAGCCTCATCTGTCTGGGAAGAATGATTTTGGAAAATTAGATTAGCTGCAATTAATTGCTGCCCCTAGGATTTTTTAACTTCATATGTGTTGATGATACGATGCCTATTCAATGAGCTCCTTTGTGATAATACTCTTATGTCAATTTGCAGTCAATATGTTGGGAATTGTGCGGAGAAAAGTATGCGCTAAAGGCTTGCCTGCGACGGTGCTTCACAAATTCTTGTCTATATCCCTTACATTTTGGCTCTTCTTTACTATTGCACATCAAATAATGCTTTACTTCTCAATAGAATAATCCTGATTTGTATCTGACTCTTGTCCCTTCTATCTGCTTAGGTGCCTGGAGAGACTTTGCGATTTTTCTGTCCGGTAGTTCATGCCCTAAGAAATTACTCCTCTGCTGCTAAAGAGGCATGTATTTAGCCCATTTCAGCGGATGATGTGATTGTATTAGTTTATCTTATAAAGTTCCCGGCATAAACTGTTGAATATGATTACACTAATTTGTAGTATAATTTGTTTTCTTGATCCAAAATAAACTAATTGTTTTGCTGAGAGTTAAAAAAAATTGTTTTTCATGGAGTCACTGTCACCATGGAAACTCATTGGACCAAAGCTGTTACTTTCACTACTATGAGATTGTCGCTACTTTTTCTAACAAATATCTCTTTTGTGCAGGTAACTGTAAGAGAAGCTTTGAATTCTGCACTCGACGAGGAGATGTCAGCTGATCCGAAAGTTTTCCTGATGGGTGAAGAGGTTAGAATGGTGCTTTGGTGTAACATGCTTTGATGTTCTGACTTGCTTGTCTAAGCTCACTGTACCTTTTTCAGGTTGGGGAGTATCAAGGCGCATACAAGGTTGGTGAAATCATGATGACAACAAATGATCTTGTTTACATATCCATCACTGATTATTTTGGATTACTGAATCATTGTTCTATTTTGATCTGTCCAGATATCAAAAGGTCTATTGGATAAGTATGGTCCTGATAGGGTGCTTGACACCCCAATCACAGAGGTGTGTATGTGTTTCTTTCTATGTACGATTTTACACGTACGTGATTTTTATTTTATCCCTTCTGCTTCTAGTTGAGTACTTGGTGAAGTCTCTCATCCTGATATGGTTTGCCCATTTGTTTTCCATTTCTTGCAGGCAGGATTTGCCGGCATTGGTGTCGGTGCTGCCTACTACGGTCTCAAGCCTGTTGTAGAGTTCATGACATTTAACTTCTCAATGCAGGTTTTATATCCTGGCAACCTGTCAAACTTGCATTACACAAATGCATGATTTTCTTGTCCCTGAAATGTCGTGGCTAATTTCAACAAGGCTTTGCTTTGTATATCTTGGACTATGCCATCAGTTATGCATCATAAATGAGTATTTGAATTTCAAGGAGTCCTTTGGACAAGGCATTTTTTAAAATTAAGTATAGTACAAGATTTACTTGCCAACAGTTTACACATAATTCGTGATTTTTGCTATTTGTTCTGTGAGTTCCATCTAATTCAGTGACAACAGGCATTTCAAACTTGATGCTTTCACGCTCGTATGGATAAATTATTTCATATTATTAAAAATAGCCACTGTACTGTTTTTGATTTGTTGTTCTGTATAAATTGTGAAGAATGATTATTTTGCTTTCTGTATTGAACTCCTTCTTTGATCATTGGAGTTATAATCCTAGTTGTTTTCGGCGCCTTACTGCTCCCCTGACTCTTAATGTTATGCAACTCTCAAAAACAGAGGGATAGGTGGAATGATGATGGGAATATGGGGAAAAGAACAACTACTTTAGATCATGTGTAATTATTCTAATGGTTGCAAGATATAACTTCCTTCAATTTGCCAATTATATGACGGAAGTCACATTTGCCTCGAAACTTATATGCTTGTTGAGGTATCAAATCAATAGCTAGCTTAAATTGATCTGCTCCAAGTGCAGGCTATTGACCACATAATTAATTCCGCGGCAAAATCCAACTACATGTCGGCCGGCCAGATCAATGTGCCGATAGTTTTTCGAGGGCCTAATGGGGCTGCTGCCGGAGTCGGTGCTCAACATTCCCAGGTAGGATGCCCTTCTAGTTATTTGGCACTTGATGTGTACTTTTCGTGACATGCATTAGATTATTTAATGTGGCATCTCAACATTTTTAGTGTTATGCTGCCTGGTATGCCTCCTGCCCGGGCTTGAAAGTTTTATCCCCTTACTCATCCGAAGATGCACGAGGGCTGCTAAAAGCTGCCATAAGAGACCCCGATCCTGTTGTCTTCCTTGAAAACGAGTTGTTGTAAGAACCTTGGTGCTGTATTGACATTAGCCTTAACCTCCAAAAGGAAAAAAAAGGAAATAGTTCAAAGCGATCGTTTTTTAGGTATGGTGAATCATTCCCTGTTTCTGCCGAAGCCTTGGATTCCAGTTTCTGTCTTCCCATCGGGAAAGCCAAGGTATCCCCGATTAACTCATGGTTCTTGGATGTGTCTTTCATGTTTTGTTCCCTGATGTTTTAACTTGTAATGAAACAGATCGAGAGGGAAGGCAAGGACGTGACGATAACTGCTTTTTCAAAAATGGTGGGCCATGCCCTCAAGGTTTGTCTGCCACTCACTCTATTATTGTCACAATCCTCGTCATTCTCTCAGTAATAGTACTGGACTATGGGATGCTGTTTGAACAGTACTGGACTCTGTGATGCTGTTTGAATAGTTCTGGACTCTGTGATGCTGTTTGAATAGTTCTGGACTATGTGATGCTGTTTGAATTTCCACGTTTTGAACGAATCATGGGACGGATAAGAAACTCTTTGTCATCTTAGGATATCAATTGTCCCCTAAAGGAAACCGGTGTCCTGTCCTGTCAGCTGAACTTTGGTTAAAGCTGCTATGTTCTGTTTGTTTATTGAGATATGCTGTGTCTTGTTCTTTCAGGCAGCTGATATACTAGCCAAGGATGGAATCAGTGCGGAGGTAATAAACTTGAGGTCGATACGACCTCTGGATAGGGCCACCATCAATGCATCTGTTAGGAAAACCAATAGACTTGTAACTGTCGAAGAAGGATTCCCTCAGCATGGTGTTGGTGCTGAGATCTGGTCAGTCTTTCTTCATTACCTGATCAGCTTTCTGTTCCGGGACTTCATGTATCTAAGCCGCACTGCACTTCCTGCTTCTGCAGCACGTCGGTCGTTGAGGAGAGCTTCGGTTACCTTGACGCCCCTGTTGAGAGAATCGCCGGCGCCGATGTCCCAATGCCTTACGCAGCAAACCTGGAGAGAATGGCAGTACCTCAGGTTTGAGTACCAGAATCTTTTTTGCAGTTACCCATTGAATGATATTGGACAATCCCTACAGACTCACAGCACATGGGCTCTGACATGTTATTTCCATTTCTTTAGGTTGAAGACATTGTGCGCGCTGCAAAAAGGGCTTGCTACAGATCAGTTCCTTTGGCCGCTGCAGGTTGAAGTCCTCATGGATCGAACTTCCTTATCCTGGGTCGGTTTTTTGTCATTCCTTTTCCCTTTTGGTGTTTCATTTTGAAAATGGGGCCTGCTCCCCTCGATCTGAGGTTTGCAATGGCTGCTGCGGGTTGGCCACGTCTTACGCATGCATTGTTTTTTCTGCTTCCAACTGTTGATATCGGGAGATGAAGATAAGGGCAGGAAGAATTGATTTTTTGGGGTCACTCTAATGTAACTGCGTCGAATAAGAGTTTTTGACTTGATATTTTGTGAACTCCTTGTGTTTTGGTCGGAGAATAGTGGACTCCCGCAAAATCTTGCTCTTGCCTGAACTGCAGCACTGACTATACTTCTAGCATTTGAATCGATTCTGTTGTGGGTCAGACGACTTTGCTTGCGGGGATCTCTGTATGTCGTTGGAGGCGGTCCTGTTCGAGCTGCTTTCTAGTGAGCCATCGGCCTGGAGTTTGGCCGGAGCATCTAGATGGGACAAACCTACTATTTTCCACGTTTTTACTTGTTTAAGATTCCTCTGTTAATCCTCCATGGTTTAGTTTGGGAAGATCCCATCAATCTGGAAGCTGGAAATCATCGTCCATTACCTGTTAAAACGATTAGGTCATGCGACTTCTGGTTATGGTTCCCAATCTTCTTTCATCGTTTTTTGTTTGGAGCTGGGGATTCCGCGACCAACTATGGCATCAAACACGGCCAGGTCTTACAACTCGAGAATGGAGTTGGCTGTCCATTATCGTCATTACATAAAACCAGTATGGAAGCCATAATCGTAGGGCTTAAGGACACGAGATAAGAAAAAGGGTTGGCAAAAGCAAGAGGTGGATGAAGGAACAACAAATGAACATAACGTTTCCCATGGAACTTCCTGAATGCCACCGGCGAAGTTTTGCCATGGATAGTGCATGCAATACATATATGGATCATATCGTGAATGAACATCAGCTAATCACCAACTACGTATGCCGTGATAAACACGACAAGATAATTATAAGGCGCTCAAAAGTCTGCTTACAAATAGTGCGAACAGCATGCCAGTGGCCTGACTTGTCCGCGAAATCATTCCGGATCTTTGAGAATCGTTGGTGAAATACAGTTAGTTCCCTGTCGACAGTATCAAAACACCTCCCTCTTTCTTACGATAATCCATTATCTATCTTCATTCATAAGATAAGACAGGTCGTTGATTTGGTGCCCATATCGTTGTCTAGTATTCAAAAGAAAAATCCAGGGATAAGCTTTTGAGGAAGTCCAGGATTCGGACAAGACAAGTTAGAGAGCAAAGACCAAAGGAAGGGGGCAAAGCAAAACGCAACGGCAAAACCAAAAGCCCCATTTCGATTTTTTTTTAATGTTTTTAAAGTATTATAACTCACGAAGGTTGTCGTAAAGAAGCAGCCCCAACCCCTACGCCTTGCCTTTTGACCCGAGAAAAGTTTCGCCCTCCCGCGTTCTCGGTCTGGTCGAGGAAATCCCCCTCCCTTCCCTTTTTCCCTCGTCATTATTATTATTATCAGTCAAAATTCAATCCTCTCGATCGGAGGCCTTCCTCCCCTCCTCCTTTTGACCCCTTCCCACAATTTCCCTTCTCCTCCTTCCTCGTCTTGGTCCGAACCCTAGTTCCCCCCCAACCCCCCCATACGGAAGGTACAAGCACGCGGCAGCCAGATGAGGACCTCGTTGAGGAAGCTTCGCGTGCTCGGCGGCGGAGGTGTTGGTGCTGGTGGAGCGGGGTCTCATCATTCCAGCAAGCACCGCCGCGGTTTCTTCGAGGACAGGAAGGATGCCCTTTCTTTCAACCAGTTCGACGAGCTCGATCACGCTTGTCAGGTTTCTTTTTTTTTTTTGAAGTCTTTATTTGGGTTTTCTTTCTTTCGAGTTTGGTTCGGGTGAAAGGAAGAATTTGTGTTTGTGTTTGTTGTTGGCAGGATTTGGAGGATATGAAGGATTGCTACGATAACCTGCTCTCTGCCGCTGCCGCCACCACCAACAGCGCCTATGGTGATCTCTTGCTTGGATTGTTTTTGCCTCTGAGAAATTAGGGGTTTCGTGCCGCCCGAACCTGAATGTTTTCGAAGACGGTGATTGGAAGGGTTTCATTTGTATAGGTTTTGGGACTCCGAGTGGCTGTAACTTAAAACCTTTCTTCTTTTGGGAGAAATTAGATTGTTTGAATATCTTTGTCTGATGTAGCTCAAGTGCTTATCACTGGCCTTCCTAATAATTTTCATTCTGGAAATGGTTCGGGGGCAATTGGGTGGATTGATAAAAAATTGTATTGTCAAGTTTATTTTTTTTGTGACAGTGATAATCAGGTTGTAAGCATGTGTTTAGAATTTGGATTCCGAGAATCATCATTGTTTCTGACTACATTGATTTCTTCACAGAGTTTTCAGAGTCCTTACGGGAATTGGGGGCCTGTCTCCTCGAGAAGACTGCATTGAGTGATGACGAGGATAGCGGTAATTCATTTATTTCTGAATGTTTTGGAATATGAGTGTTTTCTACTCCTATTTTAATTAGATTGTGTAGATGAAGGGAATAAATTGATCTATTTGAGTTTGAGTAGGGACAGAAATGAGTTAGTCTGATGAACTTCTCGTGCAGGTAAAGTTCTTCTAATGCTTGGGAAAGTGCAATATGAACTTCAAAGACTTCTCGACATCTACGTGAGTTCACTTGAGTGTAAACTGTAAAATGATGCGGAATTTCACAACAGATTTTATTGACGTAACTATCTTTTAGTAATGACTTCTTTCAAAATTTCAGCGATCCCATATAAATAGGACGATCACAGTCCCATCACAATCTCTTCTTAATGAATTACGAACCGTTGAGGTCTGTTCCTTTATTTTCTCCCATATATTGTTTTCTTGATTTCTTACTCTATCAAGTGCCCCCTTGTGCCTATATCGCTGTTCTATTTGCATTTATCTGACGTTAATCAAATTTTCATTTTCAAAATTAGTGTTTGTGCTTGCTTTCGTTTATCTGGTAGAACATAATATTTTCTGCTTCTTTTTTCCCTTTCCTGTGTTGGGTTACTATAAATATAAGTTACGCCTTATCAGCACACTCAGCTGATGATAATCATTTCTTTGAGTGCCGAAGTTGAGATTGTGAGTTCAGATGACAATGCCACGATGGAGAAGCATTTTTCAGAATAGTCTATATCCACCATAGATTCTTGGTTTCATTTTTATAATTAAAAATGAAGCACTGACTTTTGGATATGGTCTGACACCTGTTGATTCGCATGCAGGAAATGAAGTACCAATGTGACGAGAAAAGGTATTTGACAGTCACTCATAGAATAGGTTACCCTATTCTGTTTGATGAAGCTGGCGGTCTGATATTTTATTTGCATGCAGGACCACTTATGAGTACATGATATGTAAGCAGAAAGAAAAAAATAGGTCAAAATCTGGCAAGGGGGAGAATTTCTCCATGCAACAACTGCAGGATGCCCATGAACAATTCGATGAGGAGGTAACCCTCTTCATGTTTAGGTTGAAATCCCTAAAACAAGGACAGTCGAGAAGTCTTCTTACGCAAGCAGCCCGTCATCATGCCGCTCAGGTATTGCAGCATCTCTTTGTTGATATGTTCTTTCTTGCCTGTATATATTTGTCTATATTTTCAGAGGACCTATGGAAAGAGTTTTTCCTGACAAGTACTCCTACTCAACAGCTGAGGTTCTTTAAAAAGGCCCTGAAGTCTCTTGAGGGAGTGGAGCCACATGTAGAGTATGTTACAGAGCAGCAGCACATTGACTATCCATTTGATGGGCTTGATGACGAAGACGATGACGATATGGATGATGACAGCTATGACACAAACGATGATGGAGAGTTGAGCTTTGATTATGCTCAGAGTCGTGAAGGTGCTGCTTCCCCAATTCAACAATCAATGGAGGTAATGGTTGGCGGTAGTCCCTTGTCTGAGAGATTCATCTCTAATTTCATAACATGATTACTACATGAGTTGTCAATATCATTACTGACCATACAAAGTGAAGTTTAAGGCTTGACTGATGGTGTTATAGTATGTTGATGATTGGCACACTGTTTTACTTAAGCATATACTGCAATATAGATTTGGATCTTTGGTTTTAACTTCAGCATTTGTGTTCCCCCTTTGTGCAAAACACGTCAGTTCGCAAGGATACACAGAGGTCATATGCGTACGTGACCTTATACTTGCAACAAGTTGCGAAAAGGTTCCATGTATTGAACCTATAATTATGTTCATTCTCTCATTCATGCTCGCCTCCATGGGTATGGAGACCATAATAATTCTGAGTAATTTTGATGCAATTCTATGATCATTTAAAGCCAAAAGCTGTCCAAAGAGTTTTCAGCTTACTGAAAGTAATTCTGATGCAGTTGGACCAGGCGGATCTTACTTTTCCTCCAACCTCCATGGCTGAATCCTCAAAAGTAAGAACTAATACTCTATTGTATTTGTAGCATGGCAACATGTATGATTTTTTCTGTCTTGTCTGATCTGGACTTAGAATTTGCCATCCTATTTATTGTATCTTGACATGGTTATATCATGATTCCATTGTTTTTTAGTCAGACCTAATAGAAGCCTTCTTCTTTTATCAACGTGCTTTTAGTTCTTTTAACATTTTGCATTCATCTGCCCGAGATAACACCGTTCATTGTCTCAGTTAGACTGATTAATTGCTTCATGCTATCATTCTCACAACATAAGACATTCTCATAACGTTCAATCTGCAGGTAGTCTTGGAGAGAAATACTGGAGAGAATCTTTTCCTTGGTGGAGGCACACAGTCTGCCCCACTCTTAGCAGACCGGAAGTCGGAGCCTATTGAAAAACCAATTCCAATTCGGCAGTTTTCCACTCGGAAGCTACAAACCTATGTCTTACCTACCCCAGTTGGCAATTCGAAGAATTCATCCTCAAGTACATCCATTAACCGATCTCCTACCTTAAGACAGTCAAGTTTGAATTGGCAGAATCAGAAGTTGTGGCATTCAACCCCGTTGGAACCAAAGCGGCAAGGATATAGACCAGCTGATGTGAAACACTCTAGAAATCCCGGTTTAGGCTCGTCAATCATTTTCAAAGAGACAAACCAGCCCGTGTCATCACCTTTACCCCCTCCCTTGAAAGAGGGGTTTCCATTTTCGAAACATGACCCTTTTGGGGGTTCAAGTTACAAGAAGATGAGAAGGCAATCGTTCTCTGGTCCGTTGTCTAATAAGAAACAGCCATACCAGCAAGTTCAGGAGAAAAGTCCCATTTTATACTCAGGGTCCACTTTTAGGAATCTGATTTCGATGTCGCAGCCGTTCTCTTCTCCTCCAAAAGTTTCTCCGGCATCCTCCCCGCCTCTCACATCACCGAAGATAAGTGAGCTCCATGAACTTCCAAGGCCTCCGGCTAATTCTGGTTATGCCTCCAGTAGGACAGCTGGACTTGTTGGTTATTCGGCACCTTTGGTTTCTAGGGCGATGGACAGAGACATCTCTGGTAAACACGAAGGGTCTCTGCCGACAATAGCTTCTCCGCTTCCAATTCCTCCCCTGGGGGTTTCTCGTAGTTTATCTATACCTGCTAGTGCTTCGAGGGGGATGGAGTTGCTAGTGCCAAAGTTTTTGGATATGCCCCAGAATTCAGAGATGTCTGGGGAAGTCTTCTCGCCACCATTGACGCCAATCACCTTGCCTAGTATACGGCTTCCAACTAATCCAGGAGTGACTCAACCAGTCTCTCCCCTTGCAGGTAATTAAAGGGCTTCCCTTCATTTACTTCTCCCCAAATCCTCGAGGAATCTCTGTTTAGGTAATTCTATGTCTGCTTTTCTTTCATGTGTGTTTTTATTGATATATTTCTACAACGGTAAGGTAGGGGAGAGGTACGCAAGTGTTTTAAACAGAAAAGCGGATGTGAATCAGTCTTTTCTGGAGCTTAGGTCAACATAAGATGGTGCTATACTTGCCTTTTTTTCGTTGTGTTTTCCTCCACTATTTAACAATTCACATTCACCCTTGTTACGAAAGATGGTATGCTAAATTTTGACACCTAGGCAGCCCTGATAGGTGATTAATCAAGACGGAGAGCTCCTTTTACATTCATTGTGTTTTTTCTCTCTTCAGTAGTGAAATTTAGTGCTGTTTAGACTTCTTAAAATTATTGATGGCATTGATCAGTTTGAGGGCTCTCTAATGTTCAAAACCTATCTAGTGGAGGCCACCAGATTTTCTTTGGCTCGTAAACTTTTGTTTTTTCTCGGGGTTGCAGGGACGAACTAACTTCCCTGGCTAGTCAATCTAACTGGGTAAACTCGCTCGGTGTCCATGCGGTAGGAGCTTCCCTCCAATCATGCAGAAGTTGGTTACAAAGTGCATCTATAGACTCAGTTCAGTGGCAGAGACAGACGTGGGCGCCCACGACCTGCATTCGCAGTAGGAGCAGCCCGATCTGTGTACATATACATCTCTCAGGATCCATCTATTGTTGACATCGTTTTGATCAAAGTCCCAGTTATAGTGTGTTCTGACCTGCAACCAGTTTTCTTTTTTGCCTTGCCATTCAGGGCGAGCGGCCACTACCGCCTGTCGCGATGCCGAATGGAGAAAAGGGGTCCATGCCTTCGTTACCGGTAAACATGTATTACTAATCTATCTGTTTTGATTGTTGGGAAATTTTGGGCAATGATTGGAAAATGATGATATACTTAGTTAGACATTTGTTGTTATGACAACATCTAGAGGTTTATACAGATATTTGTTTTCTTGTGTAAGAACTAGAGACTTGTGATTTGTTGCTAATATGTCTTTTCGAACACGATGAACGTGGAATTTTCTCTGGTTTTGATAACAATGGAAAAGGAAACCGATGCAACCCGACCACGTACTGGAATGGAACTTATTCATGTTCATTACACATAAGACAAAGGCAATGCAAAATTGTCCGATTCGGGGTTCACTTAACATTGACAATACAACAAAATGACATCTCATTCAGTTATGTTGTCTTGAAACAGTACAACGCTATTCGTTTACAGAAATCAGGCAATGAACAAGGTATTATCGATCGTCTGAGCAAGAAGGGTTGACCGGCACGAGAAGAAGAGGGACCTTCTTGAACACAGAGATACCCGCACCTTCTTCCATGTCCACGTCTCCCTCCGTCGTCCCCTCTGGCAACCTCCAATCGAAGCCGTGCATCAGGTTCGCTAGCACCAGCTCCACCAGGGTCATCCCCATGTACATCCCGGGACAACCCCTCCGTCCGCCCCCGAATGTCAGCAGCTCAAAGTGCTGCCCTTTGTAGTCGATCGGGCTGTTCTCGAACCTCTCTGGATAAAACCTCTCTGGATCCTCCCACAGGTTGGGGTCCCGCCCAATCCCCCACACGTTGACATGGATCCTGGTTCCTGCCGGGATGTCATAGCCGAAGAGCTTGAAGTGGCGCATGGTTTCTCTTGGGAGTAGGAGGACCGCCGGAGGGTGAAGTCTCATAGACTCCTTCAGAACGAGCTTCATGTACTGGATCTGGCCGAGGTCGTCCTCCGTGACTAGTCTTTTGTTCCCGATATGACTTCGGATCTCGTCCTGCAGCTTCTTCATAACCCTCGGGTTCTTCACGAGCTCCGTCATCGTCCACACCAAGAGGATCGATCCCGTGTCTACCCCCGCGATAAATATGTCCTGCATTTGCATGAAACAACAGATTACCCCTGGCTCGCTTGTGGATGCAAAATCGTCATAGAAACTATGGTAGACCGCAAATGTTTTCGAACCAAACCATTAGGATTGCTTTGATGTGATTCCTGGTAAAGCCGATGCCATCTCCAGATTCAGGTTGACCTTTGTACTTGCTCAGCAGGAAATCCACGATGTCATCTTCTTCCTGTTCTTCTTTGCGATCTTGAAGATGCTCCTCGATGATCTGCTCGTAAAACCTATCCAGCACATGGAAGTTCTCCTCCAGCCTCCTGTGAAGCCCTGAGAACCTGTCGATGACCCAACCGAAGTACGGGAAGAAGTCCGATGCTGGGAAGCTCCCGAACATTGCCATCGCCTCATGGAGTATGTACACCAGGTCGTTCCCTTTATCAGATCCTATCCCGCGGAAGCTCCTACCAAAGGCGACCCTGGAAACTACCCTGGCACTCAGCCTCAGCAACTCCTCACTAAGGTTGACGGCACTTCCCGATACAGCCAAATCACCGATCCGCTGGAGCAGGACCTCGGCCTCCTCTTCCCTGATGAACCGAAACCCATCCACCCTCTTCGTGCTAATGAGCTCCATTATACACAGTTTCCGCATCTCCCTCCAGTAATCCCCATAGGGAGCAAATGCGATGTCGAGGTAGTTATAGGAAAGACGACCCGGGCCGGCCAGCCTAGGCCGGCTGCATGTATCGAGATCACGGGTCATGAGGACTTCCCTGGCTGCTTCTTTAGATGAGATTATGACGGTAGGGACACGACCTAGGTGGACGATCATGACGGTTCCGTGAACCCTGGAAAGATGCCAGAGGGATTGGTGGGGGAGGCGGCCTAGCTGATGGAGGTTGCCGATGATGGGGAGCGGAGGAGGTCCAGGCGGGAGGTTGTTCTTGTTCTTACCTTGGTTTCCCCAGGCTAGTAGAGACAGTCCAAAGACGAGGACAACTATGGCCATGGCAAATGCGAAGGAGAAGAAAGCAAGCGCCATTTTTAACGAGACTGAAGCGCAATCTCACCAATGGGATTAAATACGCATAGAGATCCAAAGCAGGTCGAAGAAGGACGATGAAGTTTCGAATTTGACTGAAGCACACAACTGGTTGGTGCCCGACTCGATCCCGGAGGATAGATAACAAGGAAAGATGAACATCGGCTGGTGTACAAGTTCTGGTTAGAACTAGGTGATTTAGGAAATTATTTTTTGAAATAGGACGATAAAATAATGGTCAATATTTAAATTAGTTCACTTATGCTCGTATACAGCCACCCGTAAAGAAAGACTCTAATTAATTAAGCTGGAATTTTTTTTTTAAATTTTCCAAAGGTGTGTTTTGAAAACGTGCATTTTATTTATTTAATTGAGGGGTGTGAATTTTCAAAATTCGCCCCTTGTTCAGTTAGTAAATGGGACGGATTTGACATCGACTTCGTCTAAGTGTTGGCGCTGAAAAATTTCAGTGTTAGAAGGACGGATTTTGAAAACCCAACCCTTGGAAGGCGTGATTTTGAAAATATGTTTCTACTTGAAGGTGAGTTTTCAAAATACGCCTTCATTTGGATGGCACGCACCTCGATGTTTTCTTTGAGGGCGTGTAAAATGATACATACTAGCTAGCAGTCCACCGAGTGCTATATCACAAGCACATTGAGCATGTATATAATTATAACCATATACATATAAAATCAAAGCAGTGGAATTCCAATCATCGAGATTTATTCGTAAAGTTTCTATTCCTTGGTAATCGAATCCCAATGATCTGTGAACTTGCTTCGTGTTTGATTAGTCAAGTCAACAACTGACCCCTATATCTTTTCTCTATCTCCGATATTTTTAGTTTAATTTATATAAATTAAGTAATTCACGTTTACGCCGAGAAATTTATTAAAATTAATTTTTTTTTGTAGACACTATTTACTTGGAACTATAGAAAGGAATTTTTTTTCACTAATTATTCATTAATACATGGTAAGATACTAAACATTTGTATTTGAAAAATAGTTCCGACGAAATCTCGACAATAAATAGTGATCGATAAAGTAACCCGTAATCATAATTTTCAGTATAACTATTATATTCAGGATCCTTCGTTGTAATTCAGTGATACGTTTTTACGATAAATTCGTATTTTATGAAATACGAATCATATTTCATAAAAAATTTTAAAATTAATCTTTTTTTTTTACAAAATTCCTTACTTTATTTCGCGACAAGAACGCTAGAGGGACATTGGCTGTACTTTGTAATAAAGGTTTGGAGATGGTGGACATGTCGTTTCAACATGTCACCAACAAACAAAAACTTGCAACATGTCAACTCCCAATGATCCAGACAAAAGAAAGCGACCTGATTGGGCGGAAAGATATTCCTGATGGGTGTGTCCGAAATCACACTTGTCCTGGATACAGAAATTACGTAAGAATCCATCCATGCCCGAAGAATATCCTCGAAATTTTTTATTCAACAGGGGGGGAAATAAAATCTGGAGACAAACAAGTGGCGTGCATTCGTCCGCTACTGTCAAAAAATTGGAAAAGTGAAAACGACTTCCCAACTTCCAGCTTGCTTTACATCCCGCGAAATTCGGGAGTCTACTTCCTTTTTACAGCTAGTAGAAAAAAGATTTTGGAGTCTACGGTAGGAGTTTGAGAAATTCTTTATTTACGGTGGTCCTATTTTTATCTTTTTCCAAAAATCAATTTAAACCCAAAAGTCTGACAAATTCGTCAATCAAGTCCTTGAAATGGTTGGAGAAGGAAAATCTTCGGGAAATCCTTCTGGGACTCCATCACGTTTGGAGTTCGTTCCGGAGGCTAGACTGTCTCCTTTTGGAGTTAGCAAGAGTATAAATGATATTTTAACTCAGCTAACTATTCAGGAGAGCAATGAAAGTCTAGAAAGCCGAAACCAAATGGCAAAGGAAGTAGGCTCCATTGTAAACACAATGCTAGATGCTCTGGAAAGAGAAAGAGGTTTAAAAAGGCCTGAAGCCGAGGCGACTTCTGGACTGGAAAGTACTACTGGAAAACCAGTCGAAAGGTTGAATTTGGGAGGAAGAAATTCCAAACAGAATCAAGGCAAGAGTGTGGATGAGATGTATAAGGAGTCAGTAGCTCCTTACATTTTAGACTCACAAAAGCGAAGTGCAAACTTGAACTCCCAAAGTGGGGAGTTGGCGAAAGACTTAAGGAAAGCCTTAGGTCTGACAGAAGATACTCCAGTTCATTTAGACAATAGAACGTTTAACGAACTGGTAACTGCGAAGAGGGAAATTTACAGGCCCGATTATCCTCATCGGACTAAACAAGAGTTTGTCCCAAGAGATAATATTTTAAAGCCGATAATTACCCCTGGTGCTTTTCTGGACATTGACTGTGAGAAGCACGTATCTGCAAAGATAGATGAGTGGTTATCACTTATTCGGATGACGGCGTCTGCGGGAGGAGTACCTCCTGGAGCAGTCTACGAATTAAGTGTAGCAGCCCTTATGGGTACAGCGCAGAAATATTGGAAAACCTTAGTGGCACACACAGACATTAAGGAAAAGATAGATCAAGCACTGACGGTGGATGGAGTATTGGCAATAATTGCTGATGCCCTGAAACGTGAGTTATGTGGTTTCTCATTATCCACTGAGACTGTGGAAAAAGAGCCGTCATTGACCGCTCTAGTTAAACTACAGATCTGTGATATGTGCTGGTTTGATAGCTACGTGTGTGAATTCCAGAAGTACTACTACAATATGGATGTAGTACCACAACAGTTCATATTAGGAACCTTTTTTGCAAAACTTCCCGAACCTTGGCCGGAAGTTGCGCAAAAGGCCTATGAATTACTTCTGAGTGAGGAAAAGATTGTCTCTGGACTCGGAGGAAAAATTCAGGCGGTTAAGTACGCAATGCGCAAGGCATGTACTGAGCTCCAAGTAAAGGAGGCAGCTAAAAAGCTGCCCTACTTGAATAAGAGCTGTTGTTCTCAAATTGAATATGTACCCGGAAGGTATGGATGCGATACTCGCAACTCTTCAGGAGATTCATTGAGAACGAAAAACTTTCCCCGAAAAAGGAAGTTTGTTGGGTATAACAAAAGAAAAGTTTGGCCCAAGAAGGACTTCCAGCGTAAGCAAAAGGGAGGTCCTGCTTACAAGCCTAGAAGGTTTGTAAGGAGACGGGATAACCTAAAAGACAAAGAAAGGATCGATGCCTTTAGGCGTAAGCATGACAGAGAACCTAAATGTCCAAAGGGAAAACCGTTGAGTAGCTGTAATTGCTGCTGGTTTTGTGGTTCAAAAGACCACAAGGCGGATAGTTGTCCAAAGAAGAACCAAAGAAGAGAAAGACTCCGGATGGTCTTTCTGGATGACAGGAGTCATGAGGAAGAAATCCTTGCTTATGAACCCATGGATGAGCAAGAGATTTCCGACTTAGACTCGGAAGTAGAGTCGATTTATGAGATAGTGTCAAATTATGATACAGACTCAGACGAGGACTCTGATTTCTAGAAAATGCATCTGTTCATGATGAGAGCAGAGCAAAACGGAGATGGTGATGAGATGGTTCCGTTGGAAGCATCGAATCAGGTACTGGAGGAAACCCACCAGTACGAAGATCCATCCCAGTCAGTTCTGGAATGGAGGTTGCCTAATGTTAATGTGAGGGAGGTCTATAACGTATCGAGATTCAATTTTAGATCGATAATAGACATTTCACAAACAGAAGCAATGACTCAAGTTACAAATACGGAACTTGAGACTTTGGATATCCCATTACTCAACGTACAACGCATTAGGGAAACCATGCACGTGCGAGAGGTGTATATAATTATATACACATTGGGTTGATCCAAGTAGGACTTATCCCGCTATTCCATCTTCCAGCGGATAGTCCTGTGGTAGCAGCAGTGATCGATAAACGATGCCGAGAGTTTAGAGATCAGCTGATATCAGGTATACAGGCCAACTTAGCACACGGTCCTGTATGGTTCCAGGTCCATTCAAATTTCATGATGGCCCTGAACGATCGCTGTTTGGGAAATTCATTGACCTTAAGAATCAAATCAATGAATATGGATAGAATGAATGCCCAGGCCAAGTTTTTGGCGTATCACACTAGAGTAATTTACCGATTGGTAAATACCACTAGCCCTGGTGTGAGGAACATCTCAAGACTTACTGAGTTGTTCGAAGAAGGTCATAATAACTACCAACAGTTTCATAGGCGAGAGGTAAACCCGCTGGAGTTAACCTGGCCAAGAAACTGGGTTATGACTGAACCTGGTAGTAGCTCTAGACCGATTAGTGCAGCTAATATACGACAAAGAGGTAACGAGATTACTTTAATATTGGGAGAACCGTCTAGAGACAGTTTTAGAGCTGATAGGCATCTGCCTATGAGGATGCCACTCCTGAGAGAGCCAAGAGCACATACGCTCTCTGATGTTTCTTCTAGAGCTAGTGATGTGGGAGAGGACATAATTGTGTCCCGACCAGCAGAAGCATCTGCTCCACCACTAATAGAAGAAATGTCTCGAAGGTCTGTTGATTCAAGAGCCCCGTCACAACATACGGGTAGGATCGTAGGGTATAGACATGTATCATTACCAGTCTATGAAGACCCTGTAGATCAAACGAGAGAGGAACCTATAAGGATGTTAAGAGTCACCAATATGGAAAACTCTTTATCTAAGATTCCTGAAGTTTGTAAGGTTATTGAGCAGATAGCCGAGCAAAGGTCTATACCAATAGACGATATCTGGAGGATGTTAGAACCATCCCAGAA
Source organism: Melastoma dodecandrum (assembly GCA_029817715.1). Classification (NCBI taxonomy): domain Eukaryota; kingdom Viridiplantae; phylum Streptophyta; class Magnoliopsida; order Myrtales; family Melastomataceae; genus Melastoma; species Melastoma dodecandrum. Next base: position 5,816,972 of record JARUPY010000472.1, on the reverse strand, counting down.
AGTACTTAAGAATATTGGGTTTAGTGTTAGGAAGGAAGACTTGAGCACATATGTAGCTCTAACTTTCAAATTTCCTGGATACTATGAGTATTCTCTGGATACTTTGATAGACACGGGGTGTAGTATAACTTGTGCTAGACTCAATGCTCTACCAGATGAGTGGTGGGAACCACTGCAGAAACCCATCCACATGGTTAACGTCGATGGTATGGCCACAATGGTTGGCCATAAGGCAAGCAACGTGCCTGTCTTTATTGGTGGACAAAAATTCATCATTAAAGAGATTCTTGCACATCCTTTACTAGAGGCCGACATCATTATAGGTAACGCCTTTTTGAAGGGTCAGAAGGAAAACCTTCCTTTTGTGCAGAATGAAAACGATGTTTCCATAGGTGGTGTAAAGATAAATATTCTACAAGAGCCTAGACTGCGGTTAAAATTTGGCTTTTATCCGGTAAAACGGACAGAATATTGTGGCGATATCCCATGTGAAAGAGCTTTCAGAGTGCGAGCTCAACGTGGTGATATACGGTTGGATGAGAACGATTCATGGGAATCATGGGAACAAACCCTATCTTCCCCAACGAATACCAAGAATTCTAACTGGTATGACAGCTTGTTTTCAAAACAAGAAGTGTGCATGGCTGTCAAGTTAATAGGAACAAAATGGGATAAGTTCCTAGTAAAGCAGGGAGGAACAGAAAGAGAAGATGGAAACACAGTATGCTGAGGAGGAGGCTAAGTTTAATGCCTTAATAGGCGAGCCAATCCAAGAGGTAGACCCTGAACCAAGGGCAGAACCGGAGGAAGCGGCTGCAATGGAGTGTGAGCAATACTTCGACTTTGGAAGTGCTTACGCAGCATTGGAAGGTAATCTTGAAAAGAAAGAAAACCTTGAGGAAGCAATTCCTGTTAAAGACTCGGTCAAGGAGTCTGGTGAAAGCATTCACGGTGATAAAAGTCACGATGGCAAAGGCCATGTTGGAAAAATCCAAGAGGATCTGGGAGGATCCTGATTTTTTGATCAAGACTCATTTGAGGATGAATCCCTAAGCTGGGATGCGTCTGTGGTCTGTGGAGGACTCATGGGTGGCATCAAACATGATGACAAGCACCAAATTGAGTTTTTCGCAAAGAAGACAATTGAGTATATCAAAGACCTGGAGTATAAGCTATCGATTATGGCTTCAGTTGAGGAGGAGCTGTCCCGAGTTGAAAAAGAGAGACAGCAGATATTCTCCACAACGATGTCAATAATACCGGGGGAAGTCAAATATTATGAAGTCCCAAGGGTAGTAGTGGACATGAGTGAATCCTCGCTTGAGGAAAACACTGTACTTCAACCGTATCTACATTGGATATCGGGGAAGTGGCCGTCTCTGAGAATTCATTCAGACATGGTGGGAGTAGCAGCACCTTACGTATATGCTGGGTTCGTAGACATACTGGAGATCGACAGATCTGAACCAGAGTGTATGGAACCACTGCCTATGTTGGTAAGGTACGTACTTGGATGCCTAGGCTACGGACCAAAGTATGCCACGGCATTGATTACTAGCACGTTAAGGGAGGAAGAAGACCATCCGCAGTATGGGAAGGTGATACTTCAAAATTTGCAAGTATGGGATATGCACCCTTGTGAGAGTAGACGTCTGGTGGAACCTCAACGACATGACCTCGATCAGAGAGGTTTATGGCGAAAATACTACAAGGACAAAACAGTCCGGAAGGCCATAAAAGTTGAGTTCCTTAAGGATGTGTTGGAGCATGTGTTAGCCCGCAAGGACGAATACTACGTGCTCTGTGATGGTATAATTACCGTCACGATTCTTCGGTCAAATCTAAGTCTCATAGATGAACAAGCAGGAGACCGAGGATGGCAGAGAATGCTCGAACTTCTAGATAGTTTCTGGAGGAGAGAGAACTCTGAGTTGCACCTCCGAACCGACACCTTCGAGGTTTGGAGTAAGATTGCTTATTTTACAGACAAGACCCTAAATCAGTAAATCGAATATGATGAGAGAGCCCAACAAATTCTTAAAGCGGTTCAAGACCCACCGGGACTCTCAGAGAAAGGAGTTGGCAAAACTTCAAGCGCCAACAACAATGAAGGAATCTCCCAAGACAGCGCACCAATGCAGACGGAAGAAGACAACTGTATAAAGTTAGACTAGGACATTTTTGTCGGTCATTAGGACCCCACTAACTTTTGAAATAGTTTAGATTCCTTTTGCTTTTGAGCTGACAAACAGTGCATAGACACCAGCTCCTTTGTGTATATATTCACAAGCCCTCTACCTCATTTGGGGAGGTGATCTGAATAGAGAATTTTCTCTCACATCTCTCTGAGTCAGAAATTCTTTGATCGTCCTCCGGGAACATTAATAGATGATCCGAAAATACCTTAAGAAATCAAGAGTAAGGTGGTTAAGATTAACCAAAATTGGTTAAGATTAACGGAAGGTTAGATCGTTTGATCAGAACCTTAGAAGGATTGAAGCCTACGGGCCGAAACCTCTGGATGAGGAGTGTCTATATAAGACCCTCGAGGTAAGGGCATTCGGTGTGACACAGAAGAGCCTCTCCACTCAATTCCCCAAATTTGAGGAATTCTTCACTCTTGAAGTCCTATAGTGCGGAAGCTTGGTGAACCCTTTGAGCTATCCTGGCGATTAAGGTATGATAAACATCCTTTGTGTTGTTTATGCTTTTCTTTCTTGAAAAGAGAATATGAGAGAAGTACAAGTGCACGAGTCTTCATATGACTGATTGTCCTAACCCAGAGTTACTCCATTTGGATCACGGGGTTGGCAAGGATTCTGCTACAGGACTACTAAACACTGTAGTGGATCGACTAGCAAGCATTTCAGCACAAATAACGCAGCTGACTGGGCTTGTGGAAAGCTACTCTAAGAAATTGGAAGAGCTGACTCTCTTGCAGAGTGAATTCGAGGAGTATTTCCTTGAAGGTAAATCCAATCTAGTGAATTCCTAGATTGTCTTGAGGGACTAGATTAATTTGGGTTAATTTGAAAGAAAAAGGAAGTGAATAGTACAATTGCCGTAAATCCGTAATTTTGAAACTCGCAATCGTAAAAGGCAAAATTCTTTAAAAACTAGTGGTAAAACGGTACAAAACTCTGAAATCCGGGTTATCTTGCGAGCATTTCCGGACCGAACACCGTCGCTCTCGCTATTGAATTAAGTCTGTCGATCAAATTAACTCAAAATTACCAAGGCGTGAACGATGCGCTGGCTGTTGTTCTACCTAGCAAACCTACCCTGGAAAAAACCCTATTCATATTGAAAGGACTCTCGACTTAATAGGAATTTTGACAATTAGCTCCACCTATGCAAACTACCGAACTCTCCTGAATTCTCGTAGTCGAAACATATTCTAAAAAAAATGTGATTTCAACTAAGAAGCGTCTATAAAAAATGATGGGTAGGCCCATAAAAATCTGTCTATCAACCATTAGGCTGCATGAGTTTAGGCTGTGACTTGTTTTCTCTGTCAACATGTCAAGCAACTGGTGCCCGGAGGATTCGTGAATATGTGATCGCCGTATGAAATGAATGAAAAGAAGAGGAGAAGACAACGGATAGGCAGCCTTAAGCGGAAACACTTACGGATGTCATCGACGATGCCTTCGAGAGTGAGCAAGAACGCATGAGCACAAAGAGAGCTTAAATTCTGGAATGCTTGAAAAAGATAAATTGACAATGTATATGTCCGTCTGCCGAGAGATGTTGATGTACAATGCCTAAGAACTACTATTTATACTAAGCTAGACCTACGTATATACGGTAATGTAATATTGCACATATGTTACGCTTCTTTTGCTGACAGTCTCCATGGAATATCTCTTTTCCATATGAGTAAATTTGGCAACAATCTCCTTCTGGATCCCGAGATCTTCTGGAGCCTTCCTTGACAGCTGATTGATCGACCGTGTCGCCCATTGACTTTTGCCATAGAGCTTCATTGCTCGTCCAGTCTGAATATCGCTTGTCGCTTCGCCGACCTGTTGTCGCTCGTCGCCTGGTAATCCCGTCGCTTGTGATCTGTTGAATATAGATTTTGATGATGATCCTTGACCTTCTGTATAACAGGAGTCAAACATCTACTCTACATAAGCTATTCACATTGAGAACTTTTTGTAAAAAAATATTTTGCGATTAATTGATTAGTTAATGATTAATTAATCAAGAAATAATTAAGCTTTGATCAAGATATTATCAGATCAATTTAAATCGATTACGTTTCCAAATAACCCCATTAGGGATTATATTTTCCATAGAAGGAAATATAATCTTATATTTATGGCAAGATTCTATAAGGTTGTCTACAACCTTCTGTGGTGTTGTACGACTACCGTATGATCGTTATTTGGGATGTCAATCATTACCATTTGTTTAGATACATTCATTTGAGTGTGCTGAACAGAATGGTTCCGGATTCAACTCAAATGGAAGTTAATCTTTGATTATTTCCATTTGCAGAAGGTTGTTGACAGCCACAACCTTTTGTAGCATAGTATACATGGGAATATTATCATATCTAAATCTTAAATGATATGATTTGATTACCTAAACGTATAGGAGTGACGTTTTTGTTAATTATTAATTTTATTTTATCTGATTGCTCGGTTTCCTTGTTTTGCAGAAGGCTGATCGTGTAATTCTTTATTCTTTCACTTAGACAATTCTTGTAATAAAGGCACTCAGCCACGAATCTTAAGTGTAATTTTTTCATTATTTTCTGAGAGCGTGTGTTGAGTATCCTGTTCGTTCGAGTTTGAGTTAGTCACACGAGGAGCGTTAGCTGCGGAAGACTGCATCGTTGGTGAAATCTTCTGGGAGAGTGACTCGGGGGGCTACGATGGACTCGGTTGGAAGCTGTAGGAGACGTTGGTGGTAAGTGCGGCTAGAGGCTGTGTAGCCAACGTGCAATGGGCCGGAGAGAATGGCAGAACCCCGGGAGCACAGAAGGTGAGGGACTAACCAGTTTATGTGATGTAACGTTATGTGTGCAGGTTAGCTTTATGTTTGCTTAGCCGTAGCCTCGAGGGACCACGCAGGAGGGCCTTGGGCAAGGGCTTTGTGTTTGTTCAATCGATCTCGAGGGATCGCGCTCGGGAAGTCGCAGCCGGGTGCTGTGTAGATGGAGACGCCGCCAGAGTGAAAAGTCTCGGAGGAAGTCACAGCAGGTCGCTGTGTGGGAGAGGACACCACCTGAGGGAAACATCCAACAACCGGTTACATTTGTTAGTCACTGCAATACATAATCTTTTAGGTCTGTGCTTTGAAATTCAGTCACCTTTGCTACAGAACCTTACGGTTTATGCAGTAGAGGGTCGACATCTTTGGTACAGAACCTTTCTGGTGTGTGCGGTGAAATTAGTCCTCTCTGATACAGAACCTTCTGGTCTGTAGAAGATTGACATCTTTGGTACAGAACCTTACGATTTGTGCTGTGAAACCAAGTCATCTCTAGTACAGAACCTTCTGGTCTGTGATATAAAGAGTTGACACTTTCGGTACAGAACCTTCAGGTCTGTGCTGTGCAACTTACTCACTCTAGTACAGAACCTTCCGGTATGTACTTTGCCACTCAGTCTTCTGTGGTACAGAACCTTCTGGTCTGTGCTATAAAAGGTCTATTGTTGATCATCTTCTGTAATTGTTATGAAGTTAAGTCTGAGTGAAAACCATCCAAATTTTGGGCGAAGAGTGGACGCAAGCAAATTATTGAACCACTATAAAAAGTCTTATGTGCATCAACCAAATCGTACAATCACATTCGTACGTTCTGTCTTATATAAACCGGTCTCTACGGTTCTGTTTTACAGAAGCTTTCTTCCACTACGGGGTTTGTCGAAAAAGTGTTAAATATTCATAATTAGATTATAACACAAATTCATCTCCCTCTTAGTGTAACATGATCCCTTCGTTCGGCAAGCCTTCGCCTGGTGTGTATCCGTGGTCACTTCCTTCCTGGATTTTTCTTCCTTGGGCCTGTGTTATGGACCGTCGATCCACAAATTGGGCTGAGATCTGTGACCCAGAATTTCTGTTTCTAAACAGATGGGACACTTTTTGCCTCTTGTGGTGTGTGCATGCATCGTGTTCATCCTTTAATTATGTGCGAAGTGTGCGACCCTCCCGCTCGTTCCGGATGGGAACAAAAGGGAGGACCGTAATCCTTCGTGGCTCCGTAAAAAGAAATTTGTTTGTCGCTTAACCTAGGTAAGCTAGAAGAACGGAGTCGCCACCGACTTTATTTAAAAATGGTACAAAGTCGGAAAAACCAAAGAAGGTTCGGGGATTCCTAGCTACTCACTCTCTCACACAAACATGCGAAGAAGGGGTGGCGATGCTTTTAAAAGTTTCCGGTTACGGGTGTTGGACCCGAACTCATATGTGATGATCACATGCGCAATTACTTACAATTATTTAGATCAAAGTAGGCGGGAAAAGGCGGTGACCGTGGGCCTATGCACTTGGACCCACGGCCTGTTACAGGTGGAAAAATAGAAAACTCAGGAAGGCCCGCACCTTCCCTCATGTACCATAAACTTAACGGTCGAGGCCGCTTTAAAGTCTTCAATCATTGCGGTTTTTACACACGCGGAGAAATCCACGCGGTCTGTTACACGCGTCTTCGAGAATCCTCCCAAATGTGATGGGTCTCTAAGGATCGTCTTGTCAAGTCCTCGAACATGGACGGATAATGTACATGTAAATGAAAACAAAGAAATGAAATATAAATGTGATTAGTAAATTGTAAATGAAATGAATAAATCAACTAGAATTGATCGGTAAGTCGGAATGAGACTTACGTGGGTGATTTGCACCATTTGACCGTGAATGCATCCCGGGCGTTAATCGAATCGATACGGGTCGGTTTTCACATGTGAAAAACGATAAGAAAAGTATACACGGATTAGCAGATGAAATCATGTTTTCATAAGCTAAGTAACGGCCCTATTTTGAAATAACCATGTCATAGGCAAATTATTCCAAAAAATCAATTTACGAATGTAAAATGTAAGCTCATATGAGAACACGTATAAAAATGAAATATAAACGATCGAAATGTGAGGTAGATGACACTCCCTAAACTTCAATGTAATAAAAGTCAGTCAAATGAACCATTGGGGAGTAAAAAAAACCAACACAAAAGAACGTTCAATCAAACACAAGGCAAGTAAACACACAAGAACATACAACGGCAGACTTGAACAGCCGCGAAGAAAGGGGTGTAACTTTCAGCTCTAAGCATGAAATCATGTGTTTTAATACTTAAAACGAATCTACGGAAGATACAAATCTAATACCACAAATTTCAGCTCAATCCAACATTCCAAACTCAAGATCCAAACGAAAGTATATACCTCCGTTGAGCTGTCCTGTTTTGCATCCGAGAGTGAACATGCTCCATGTCCATCCAAGGTTGCTCGAGCGTGTCCCAACATGTCCAGAATACAAAAGGGACAAGACAAAGAGGGGGAAGACGTTACTTTCATTCAAGTAAAGCGAAATCAGTACAAAGAAAGGGTGAGATTGCTCACGTCGTGGGAATCTTGTTTCCTGGGCCTTACAAGTCTTTGAGAATTCGCTAAGGATATCCTACAGTAAAACCAATAGAAAAAGAAAATTAAGACTGGTTCTAATAGCTATGCCATGGCGTTCGTCTGAGTAGATGTTTCCTGGCGAATACCAACAATCAGACATTCAAGGTGGCGAAATTGATGAAATCAAAAGAAAAATTGAACAAATCAGCAAGAAATTCATGAGACATGCTAAGAACATAAAAAAAATAAGCCAGCAACACGATTGAATGATCCAAATGTAAATTGGCAACAATACTGTGGCACTACGGGGATAGGTAAACTTAAAGCCTGCAACAACGACATTTGCATAAGACAGTGATACATAAACAAACGTCAACAACCATGTTGTAGCAAAAAGAAATGAAACTGTAGCCATGTTATATTCACAGTATGAAAAGGCATGCATGATTGTCCTAAACTAATCGCAAAATTCGAAGTAGATAATGACATATCAACAGTTAAATCACAAACATAGGAGGATGAGAAGTTAATGAATATAATCAAAGACAAGTTGGAGCACGGATATAAAGAAAAATACAACCCAATGGCTGGAGTTATATCAACCAAATACTCTCTTAATGTCTCACTTAGTTTGCTGAAACAATCTATAAAATATATAAGAGAACTGACCATACGCAGCTAATATTAAGTACATGCTCAGGCCTAGTCTTGGAAATAGATTATCAATGAGGTCCAACGAATGAACGGATTAGTAAGCATCAGTGACTTTGCAACAAAAATAGGACCTATAGCAATAGTGAACGCTGCAATATTAATCCAGTAAGAAACAAGGATTTTGGCAAGAAGATAACCGTATCAGATGAGACAAGAAGCAGACCAGAGATCATAACAAACAGCAATGGAGAGACGGTCAAAGGAACACAATACAATTAATGAAATCAAAGTATACAGGCATTATCGGTAACAAAAATGTGTGATTCAACTAGAACAGTTGCAACAACACTATGGAGGGAAACAAACCAGAAAAGCTGTAGTGAAATCAAAGGATTAGGAAATGAAACAGCCAAACAGAGATGAAACCAAAGCAAACAGATAAGAAGCCAATAAGCCGAACTAATAAAATGTGGGAATTTGCACCAACACTACTCGACCATTTTCTCCTAGTAGAGAATCACTCATCTGTCAGCGGAAATTCGCAACAACACTTATAGGGCCATGAAGATTTCTCGCGCTGGCTGCCAACGAACTGACTCCAGAAAAGAGGACGAGAGCAAGGATGTTGGTGTTGCAGCCAACGAAAATCCCTTGACGAGGGAGACGGACGATGAAGGAGCGCCGGAAAGAGGAGGGAGGAGGGAGCTGCTGGACGCGGAGGCTGCTCTTGACTGGGGAAGACAAGTCGACCGGTAAAGAGGCTCAGGACGCCGTAAGGAGTTTAATCGAGGCCGACTCAAACACCGATCCTGCTTCCTCTGCCGCGCCGAAGGAAGACGAGCGAGAGGAGGGACTGTAGGATGAATGGGCTGGAGCCGGAGGGCGTTGGTCGGGTTCTATTTCGCTGCGATCCACCTCGGTGGCGAGTGGAGGGTTGGCTCCAGGGGGTTTCCGCCGGGACTTTGCTTACCTTTGCCGAACGAGATGAAGAAAAGGAACTCCGTTGAAGCTGGAATGGCAGCGACGATGGGCTCTTGGCTGAAGGCGACGACGGCACGGAAGAGGAGTGAGGGCAACAAAAAAACGATCGGGGAGGGAGAGAGCTTTTTTCTGTTTCTTTCTATTTCTGGGGGGGGGGGGATTCCGTTTTTAACTGCTCAACAGAAAGTCTCCTTTTATAACTAGGTGAGGAGAGCGTGGGAGCAAGGCTCCGAGCGTTATCAGGTGAGTTTATTTATTTATTATTATTATTTTTTATTTTTGTAAAATCTTTCATTGAGTCTCTTGATTTGTTTCATCTTCTCATTTTAGTCCGCTCAATTTTGATCTAAAAAGGAAAGTGAGATCGTGGTTAAAATGTTTTTTAAATTGTACATAATCTTTTAAAATCTAAGAATCATGGATGAATCGTGAGGTTTTATTATCATTATAATTTTTTAAGATTAATCACGTATTGGTTCTAAATAAATTTTATCTTATAGAACGAAAAATTGTCAAATCTTCAAATTTTTATGAAAAAAAAACAAATCAAAATGCTAAAGGTTTAAAAAATGAATAAAAAAGACTTTCATCGACAAAAGTAAAATGTAATAAGAAATTAACCTCATGTAACTAATCTCTTTAAAATTAGCAAACTAACCATGTCTATGGGTGATTTTTTACTAACAATGTGAAATAAAATTTTGAATTACTAAAACTTTGCTTTTAGTGAAGTCGAAAAATAAACATATTTGTAACGTCGTGCAATAGAATACAATTGGTTGCATGTAACTAATTCGAAATTAATCACCTGATCATGTTCATGTTGATTTTTTTACAAAGAGAAAAATTCTAAAACTTAGACCTTTTGAAATTTCGATTTAGTTATTTCATTTTGAATTTTGATTTTTATTCGTAAAACAATTTACGGAACATTGAATCGGGATTTGCTTCGTTCGATCTTCAAAATTCCAAAAATTCGATTTGGGGTAACTACAGTTTGCCCCTCTTTGTGGGAGAATCTGGAAAGATTTTCACACAAAGACGATCTGGGGACCCCAAATTGAATTTTGGGATATGCCTTTGAGACCTACACTTTGGGATCTCATTAAAGAAATGGGTTAGTAATGAAGGAAACTTGAATTATATGCGAACAAATGCAACTACAATATCCATGTGTATCATGCTTCACTTATGCAATTCCGTAAGAGGGAATGCTTTTGAACATGGTTATTGAAGGTCTTCCTCACGCTCTCAAGGTTCACTCGTGTTTGTGTGAGCTTGTCTTGATTAGACTTGGAATTCCTTTGACTTGGATGCTCATGTACCAGTCGAAGGAGTCTTGACCAGGGTTATGATGTTGGCTTCGGCGTAAAGCCTTTCATAGAAAGTTTAAATTTTTCTGCTTAGAAAGAATAAGTCCATGAGACTTTGTCGGAAACAGGCCTGTTTTACAAAGGTTTCACCGTTCAAGCAGATAATTTGTCATTTGGACAAATTACTATTCAGCACACTTCGCTTGGGGATAATGTGACCATTCACTGGGAGTAATGAAATTCTTGTTTTAAGCAGATCCGCTGGGGATGAAAGTTCCATTGGGAATTCTTTGAATTTGCTGCGAAAATTTCGTTTTGAACACCTTTGCTTTTGCAACCGCCTTGTCGGTTCTGGTGTTTTTTTGTTTTTGCTCTGTTGAATTTTGCACTTTGCTTTTGTAAGGCTCTGGCCTTTGTACTTTTCTTTTGCTCTTTTTTTTTCGAAAGATCTGCTGGGAATGTTTGTTGGTTCTTTTTCTGTTTTTCATTCTTTGGGGAATAAAACTTCATTGATACTCATTTTGAGAAGTGGCCTAATTAGTTTTGCATGTCCACTGACATTGTCTTTCCACTTGAACTTTGAGGAAGTGTTGCCTTCGCCGTCGGTCGTTTCCCATTTCCTACTACAGGACTCCTTTTGACCTCGGTGTGAGGTTGTCTTTGGACTAAAGGGTAACAGTATTTATAAAAGCTTCGTTTTGGCTCTAAGGGTTAGCAATGGTCGATGTACTGTGTTTGGGATAGAGAAGAGAATGCTCCTTTTCATTCTGGCTTTGAGCATCTTTGTCAACAGATTCTAAGTCCAACCCCGACGCTCGTTTTTTATAGGAACTCACAGTGTTTGAACTCAACTCTCTGGGGTAGGTGTTTAGGATAGGGTTTGCCTTCTTTTCCCATGTCCATAAGCATTTGCAAACTCCATGGGGTGATGATATGACATCTACATTATAAATGATATGCAGATGATGCAAACTCACTGGGGTAGATGACGTTTATGTGCATCTCTTGATGACTTATGTTGCGCCTTGGTTGCGGATTTATGAACTTCATTTCGTGGATTTGGCGTCTGCCTTGGAGATCATCCCTGATATAAGGTGTCCGTGTTCATGTAATCGTTGTTTGTTGACAACGAAGGCTTCTCCAAGATTGCTTGAAGTTTTTCCACCCTACCACCCTCGCCTTTCGTTGTCTGTCTAGGATGCTCATGTACCTATGAGACGAACGCAGGGCAAAAAAAAAAAAGAAAAGAAGTATGTTCATGTAACTTGTTTTGTAAAGAAAATATTAATATTGAAATAATACTCCCTTTCATGTTGTTTCGTCATTGCATCTTCGTCCGAAGGAATCGAAGGGTTGACGAAATTGCGATAAAGCTTTGTCCTTTCATGTGATTCGTTGTTTTGTCAACGAAAGCTTCTCCAAGATTGCTTGGAGTTTTACCACCCTGCCACCCATGCCTTCATCCACATGATAGGAAGTTTTTGTACCTATATGTGACAAGGGCAAAGACAAGTGATCTCATGTAACTTGTTTTGCTAGGAAAGTATCGATTTGGATCGGATACTCCCTTTTATGTGTAGTAGCGCCGAAGAGCATCCGCGTTAATCGGTTGCGGTAGTTCTTGTCCATCCATCTTGGTCCAAATGGTTGCGCCTCCCGAGAAGGCGTGTTTTACAACGAAAGGTCCTTCATAGGTCCAATGACGTCCATGCCCCACATTGAAAATGGCCACGGCTCGAACAAAGGGTAGAGCCTGGTAGGAGGTACATGCACCTTGTCACTGTAAATTTGACACTTGTGACATGCTCTGACGTATTTGATACAATCGGCTTCCATTGTCGACCAATAATACCCGAGACGTATGATCTTTTGGGCAAGTGCGTATCCATTCATGTGAGGACCACAAACACCTTCGTGTACTTCCATCATAACGTCTTTGGCTTCTTTTTCCGTGATGCACCGCATGAGGGTCGTCGTGAAGGACTTCTTGTATAGGATGTTCCCGTCAAGAAAGTAACCTCTGGATAACCTCCTGAAGAATTTGCGTTCTTTTCTTGTACTTATTTGAGGAAAGTCTCCTGAATGTAGATACGCCCTAATATCGGCATACCATGGAGATGGATCAACTTGTTGATCGGGTTCAGTGTTCATGCAACTGGGCTCTTCGATGATGTTGATGCGGAGAGGTTCAATGTCCATTTCTCCGGCCAATGGTATCATTGATGCGAGAGTTGCAAGTGCATCGACAAATCGATTGTCAGATCGTGGTAGGTAGCTGAAACTAATGTCTGTAAATTTTCGAATCAGCTCTTGCAGATAATCTTGATACGTGATAAGCTTTGGGTCTCTTGTGCGCCAAGCTCCGTTGGTTTGAGAGATTATGAGCGCAAAATCTCCATAAACGTCTAAGGATTGTGCTCTTATGTCGAGTGCACGTAGTAAACCGAGAATACATGCTTCATATTCAGAAATGTTATTTGTGCATGGGAATGTGACTTTAGCAGCAACTGGATAATATTGCCCGTTTGGGGATATCACAACTGCTCCAATGCCAGAACCTGATGAGTTGACTGCGCCATACAAAATACATCGTCCAACGTTGTTCTGAATCTACTAGTAAGATGTCATCATCTGGCAGCTTACTTTCCAGTGGGGAATCGTCTGTCCCTGGATATTATGCTATGTGATCGGCAATAGTTCTGCCTTTGATTGATTTCGTTGAGTGAAATTTGATGTCGAATTCGGCAAGTTGCAGCTGCCATTTTGAAATTCTTCCGATAAGAGTTGGTCTATCAAAGAGATAATTGAGCGGATCATTCTCTGAAATTAGCAAGATCTCGTAATGGAGAGTATATTGTCGAAGACGATGAAGGACCCAAATGAGTGCGCAACATGTGCGTTCCGGGACTGTGTATCGGGCTTCGCAGTCTGTAAATTTTTTGCTGAGGTAATAGATGGCATGTTCCTTGGCACCTGGTACTTGTTGTGCTAGCATTGCCCCAAATGACTCTTCTAGTACTGTTAGGTAGAGTGTGAGTGGATGTCCCGGCTTTGGCGGGATAAGGGTTGGTGGTTCTGTTAAGTACATCTTGATTTGTTCGAATGCGATCTTGCAATCTTCATCCCATTCAAATTTGACATCTTTTCTCAATTTCCTGAAGAGAGGTTTGCACGTATCGGCTAGGTTGGAAATAAACCTTCCGATATAGTTGATGCGGCCCATGAAACCACGGATCTCTTTAACTGACTTCGGTGTTGGAAGTTCCTTAATTGCTTTGATTTTATCTGGGTCTATTTCAATACCTTTGTTGTTGACAAAAAACCCGAGAAGTTTCCCTGATGTTGCCCCAAACATGCATTTGGCGGGATTAAGACGCAATTTGTATTTACGAAGTCGTTCAAACAGCTTGCGTAGAACGACTATGTGATCTTCTTCTATTCTGGATTTGGCGATCATGTCATCAACATAGACTTCGATCTCACGATGCATCATATCATGGAATAGGACTACCATTGCTCGTTGATATGTTGCTCCTGCGTTCTTGAGCCCAAATGGCATAACTCGATAACAGAATGTACCCCATGGTGTAATGAATGTCGTCTTTTCCTTATTTGCTTCGGCCATCTTGATCTGATTATAGCCAGAGAAACCGTCCATAAAGGAGAATTTGTTGAAACCAGCCGTGTTGTCCACTAATAGATCGATGTGTGGTAGAGGGAAGTCATCTTTGGGACTTGCTTTATTGAGGTCTCGGTAATCCACGCATACTCTGACTTTTCCATTCTTCTTCATGACCGGTACGATGTTGGCGACCCATTGAGGGTATTCCGATACTTCGATAAAATTGACTTTAAGTAGTTTGTCTACTTCTTCTTTGATCGCGAGGGCTAGTTCCGGTTTGTATCGACGTTGCTTTTGTTTGATTGGATGAATCAAAGGATTAGTGGGTATTTTGTGCTCCACTATTTCTGAGTCTAATCCTGGCATATCTGTGTATGACCAAGCGAAGATATCTGAAAATTCTTTGAGAAGATTTGTAATTTTCTCGGCTTCATCTGTTAGTAAATCTGCACCAATGAAGAGCTCTTTGGGCTCGTCTTCTGTTCCAATATTGATAGAAATTGGTTCTTGAAGAGTAACCTCTTTGGGATTTTCATGTCTCAGTAATCCTTGTTCTAGACCATGGTAGCCGTCGAGGGATTCGGGATTTTGAATAACTTCTTCATATGGATCTTTCGATGTTTCGGGGCCTTTTGAAGACTGGCCGCTGTTTCATCAAGTTCATCTAAAATCTGACTACACTCTACTTGAAAATGCTCTGGGAGATTGTCCTGGAATTCGTGAATAGCCTCTGAAGTATTATTCCCTTTGAGCGACAACTCGTCCAGGTTCAATGCTTTTTCGAGGTTGAGATCTGCCATAGCATCAGTTAATTGCTCCTGCTGCAACGTACCCCGTGATGCCGGTACGAATACCTCGTATAAATCTGGATAGCCGAGAATTCCACATGTTTCAATTCTTAACTTCCAGTCTTGAATAGTTTCTTCTTCATATCCGATACCCGCTTTGTCAGCTGGCGTGGGGATCTGAATTGGGAAAAGCATGCCTTGTCCTCGTGCTCGCAAACCTCCTCCAATCTGGTATCCCATTTGAAGTAACACCCGTGCCATGTTTGCGATCACAGGTTCAATTGGCCGGTCATTATTGACTTTTCGGATCATGTTTACCATCTCGAATGCTTGCATCGTAGACGGTTCAACAGAGGGTTATCCAACATACGGAATGTCGACTTCATTGCATAATTCAATATTTCGTTCTCCGTTGACGGTTACGAGTTTGCCTCCGAATGGGAACTTGACTTTTTGGTGATACGTGGAAGGGATTGCCCCAGCTTGATGAATCCATGGTCTCCCTAGTAACATGTTGAAAGAGCTGTTAGTTTCAAGCACTTGAAATGCAGTGATAAATCTGGCCGGGCCCATAATGATTTCCAAAGCTATTTCTCCGAGGGGTTTGCGCTTTGCCCCATCAAATGCTCTGATGTTTAAACTGGACGGAGACATGTTTTTAACTTCGAGTCCCAATCGGCGAGCGACCCCCAGAGGTAGTATGTTAACTCCAGAGCCTCTATCGATCAAAACTTTAGAGATCTGACTGCCCATGCAGCTTAATGTTATGAACAAAGCTTTATTACTTTCTTCTGCTCCTTTTGGGACATCTTGGTCGGAAAAAGTGATGGCGTTTTGAGCCAACATCCCATTCATGAATACGTCAAAGGCATTAACTTCGATTTCTGGCGGCACATGCACTTCTGCCAAGAACCTCTCCAGTGAATTTCGATGTTTATCTGACGAGTTGATCAGATCAAATAACGAAATTTGTGCTGGTTGTCTCTTCAACTGTTCTATAATGTCGTAGTCGCTAACTTTTATCGTCTTGACGACTTGCCTGATTTCATCGGCGGTGGGCACTTTGGGCTCCGGATTCTTTGGTAGTTCAGGTCCCGCCACAATCTTTCCTGATCGGGTAATTAACCCCACATTGTCTTCTGTCAACTGGACATTTCGTGTCACCGTTGGTCCCATCATAATAGGGGTGACTGAAGGAATTCACACTTGCGGTACTTCTGAATTTGAGCTCATCCCTGAAGGATAGTACACATAAGGCTTTACCGGTAGTGGAGTAAATGGCATAGCTGATTGCCCCGGAATAGTGTAGAGATGCTTCGTGGGTTGGGGTTTGCCTTTCCCTTTTCCTCCTTGTTTGAATGAGTATTCATACATGTGAGTTTCTTCTTCTGACTTTGAACCATTTTCATTTTCTGCCGGAGTTGTCGGTGTCCCTTCCAATGCTCTGACAGTTGGGTATGACAAAGGTGTCGACATTCCATATGTTGGAGTCCTCATCTCCATAGGCTGATATTGATATTCTCATCTCGGCGCTAGTGACCATTGGTTTCCCGATATAACTGTAGTACCTTCTGTATTTGCTTGAACTTGGCTGCTTGAGCCTTCGTCTCTCGGATAAGACAAATCTGAAGGCGGGGTGGACATGTAGAGGAAGTCCTGGGGATATACAGGAGTTCTATTGAGTGGTGGAAGGGTCCCATGGATAGACGACGTCCCTGTCAGGAGATGGGTGTCGGGAGAGTCTCACTTGACCTCGCGTGGGGAGAGCGGAGATGCATGATCCGGCATATTCTGCAATCTTTGGACATATTCTTGCTGGGCAGCTTGAACCTTGTCTAAGAAGTCATTTGCCTCTCGAGCTGCAATAGCGTCACCTGATTTCCGATTTTCCAGTGTTGGGAAGCGATAATTATGCATCATGCTCGATCTTGCCATTCCTTTCGGAGGGTTATCAACAATTCCTTCTGAAGGTTCCCGTTCATCCCCAGAACTACATCTTCTCCTGATGATCCATCAGTTATTCCTTCTGAGGGATCTTCTTCTTGTTCGGAGGAGTCCTCTTCTTGTGATGATTCTTCAATATTCTCTTCTTCTGAAATCTCTCCGTCTGAAAATTCTGCTTCGATCAAATTTACATGTTCTGGTAGAGGATTCTTTTGCACATTTGGTGTAGGGGCCGGAGTAGACACAAACGTAATCACTCCATCATCCAAGAGGTTCTGAATTTTGAATCGCAGAGCGATGCAATCTTTCGTGTCATGTCCTAGTGCCCCAGAATCATAATGGCACACCTTTTATGGTTATAACCAATGGATGTAGGATGGGTTGGTTTGGGATCAACCGGCTTGAGAAAGCCCAAATCCCTTAAACGAAAGAACATGACATCCAACGGGTCAGGAGTTGGAGTCAAGTCTTCGAGTTTGCGTCGTGGTCGCTCTTGTCCTACCGGTCTTGGCGGTGGAGGCCTCACCATGGGGGTCAGTGGTCTGAACCTGTTAGCAACAGGTACAAAAGGTCTAGGTGTCGTTGCCACATAAGTCTTTGGCGTATAAGAGGCTGGGGGCGGCACCGTTTTCGTCAAAGGTTTGTTGTATTCTGCTGTTGCGACCAGCTCTTTGGGCTTAGCCTTCATTGCCGGCTTTACTGCTGGGGTCGGAATAAGACTGTCTCGACTAATCTGATTCAAACGGTCAGCGTTAATCACTGCTTGGGCGAGGGTTGAAGGAGTCTGTCCAATCATGTAAGGAAGATATTCTCTGGGTAACAACTGATTGAACTCGTCTATCAGTTCTCGCTCTTTGAGAGTGGGTTTAATCTGGGATGCCACCTGACGAAAACGGTAGGCGAACTGCTTCATGCCTTCGATTCGATATCTCTTCATTTTCCTCAGATCTGATATGGTAGGAGCCATTTCCACGTTAAAACTGTAATAATTCAGAAAATCCAGTGCCAGCTCTTTGAAAGTGGAATATTGACTCAGATCTTTTGTATAATACCAATGGAGTGCCGACTCTGCCAGACTCTCTTGGAACATCGCAATGCGAAATTTGTCATCAGCCGGATATACTGCCATTTTGTGACAGAAGTGTTTCAAGTGTAGCTCTGGGCAACCTTTTCCTCTGAACTTCTCGAATTCAGGTATCTTGAACTTCGGAGGGATTTGAAATTGAGGGACATGGAAATCATTGTATTCCCATGAATGTGCTCCGTAGCCCTGTAGGGCATTTAGGCACTCTTCTAGTTTCGCCAAGCGCTTTGACTCTGATTCCTGCATGGAGGATATCATTGCCTCGAGTCTTGTCTGGATTGCACTAGTTTGGCTGTGGTCTCCGAGTAGTTCATCGACAAGCGCAGCATTACGGATGGCAGGGTTTGTTTGGTGGGTCTCCACTTGAGGAGTTTGGTTGCTGATAGGGGGGCTGGGAATTTCGAAGTTGTTGATTGGCGGAGCCACGGGGGAATGAATAGTGGTAGAGACATATGGAGTTGGCCCTGTCATGGGGAAATTTGGTCTAGCAGTAGGTGGTTGGTGAGGATTTGGCCCATAGGTAGTTGGTGGATAGGGAGTCGGCCCGAATCCAGGCTGGGGATAATATGGGGGAATGTAAGGTATGTAAGCATTTGGTATAGAGGTTCCAAGCATGTTTGGTGGACTATATGGGTGGGCCGGGATGGCCGTTGATCCCATCCCGAGAGTGGGATGGAAATAAGGGTTGTATATTGGAGGTGGGTTTGTCGAGACGGAAGACCCCATCATGTAGGGGGGAAGGTGTGGGTTATGTGGTGGAGCTGAGGTTGGGGTTACCACAGGCGGAGTAGTGAAAGGGGTAGAAGTTGGGGTAGGGATTGGAATCTCCATGGCAGTCAGCTGCCTCTGTAACAGTTGTGCCATCATTTGTTTTAAGGAATCGAGTTCGGTGGTGAGAACATCGACCTTCTGCGACAGGGTATTATCCACATCGCTTTGGGCTGGATTGGCATTGTCAAGTACTTCCACAACTGGCAGAGTAGTTGATGACTGTATGGCTGATGCCGTAAAAGCGGTGTTTACAAGAATGTGAGTTGGGAGTGTACCCCCTGATCTCGATTGCCCCATGTTGAAAGTAGGGGTTGCAGCATTCAATGGCGGGAACATCATGTTGATCTCCGCAGTAGTAGAAGTCGGGAACGACCCCAGAGCGGGTACTGAAGTGGCGGCGGTGGCAGTAAAGCTAGACCCGATCATGTTGGCAGGAAGCTCTTGAGCAATCTGGTCTTGAGTATGATTGGCCATGAGGTTTTTCAAAGAGCGATATCGACGTCTCGTAGTTGGAGCAATCTTGACAGATTAGTACCTTGATTGGAAACGACAACTTAATCAGTATCTAGTGGTGATAAATTTTGAATGCATGATGTGTAATGATGCATG
Organism: Melastoma dodecandrum; assembly: GCA_029817715.1. NCBI lineage: Eukaryota > Viridiplantae > Streptophyta > Magnoliopsida > Myrtales > Melastomataceae > Melastoma > Melastoma dodecandrum. Next base: position 5,797,629 of record JARUPY010000472.1, on the reverse strand, counting down.
ACATGTCTAATGCAAGGATTGGATTGTGATTATAACGAATTCAGTCCAAGTGAAAAGCAGCACGTTAGATAAAATTCAGAAAGGTTCACTTCACAGTACAGTTCCTTAAAATAAGAAATGAAAGATAGGATGGGCTCGCAGGCCCATAGGTTGCTATGAGGTGTCCGCCATTAAATGCGATCCCAAGGAGTTATCCGTTTCTTCTGAAATCATGCAGATCGGGCGTCGATGTCAGCCTGACTCTCCACGGAAAGATTGTACTCTTCTTCTTTGAGATTTGCCCAGACCCGAGCGATATGTGTCATTACTCGTTGAACTACTGCTTTTGTCGGTTGGCTGTCCAATTCGATCGGGTCAAATAATTTGTTTGGCGCTGGTCTAACTCGCGAACTTCCTCCAAACTGATGCATCACCCTTGCTGGACAGTAATAAGATGTCCCAGTGATTCCAGCGATCGGGATGTAATCTCCGTCTAGGGAGCTTGTAATGGCCAAGTCTACGTCAAAGCATCTGGCCTTCTGATAGAAGTCCCCTGGTTCCAGCGAGTGGAAGAGACCTCTAACCCCTGTAAATGTGTAGGTTGGAAGTCGAGCGCGGTATGATATGCGGTGGAGTAAGTCTGGAAACTGCTTCCGCCTGAACGACTCTCCGGTGATGCCAATGTGGGTGTAGAACCAGGCCTAGAGCAATAGAGGGCTGAAGGAGAAGTGATGGTTCCGAACTCCTTCTCTTGCTTTCCGCACTATCTTGGTAAGACTGTAATTTGTCTCCCCAATCAGGTTAGGGAGGAAGGGTTGTCCCTTAAGAATGACCTTCGTCAGGTAGACTGCTCGTTCGTGAATCGATTCCTTTTTGTAGGGATAGAGAATCGTTCCTGCGAATAAGAGAATGAAGGCGTGCACTGAACCTTGACCATCTCCTCCTTGCGGTATGTACGGTGTCAGTTGATATTTGCAAAGTTCTCTGACGCTGATGTGCCCCTCCGTCGTGAATAAGGTGGACACGTTCGCTGGAGAGATCTGAAGCAAGCTGGTAACATATTCTTTCGGCTTGTCGAAATTAGGTAGGGCGATATTCCTGGGAGATGAGGAAGTCCAGAGAGGTGTCCGTATTCCTCATAAAGCGGTGCGAGCTCCAGGGTGCCGAAGTGGAAGGTGTACGTGTTCGGATTCCACCGGGCGACGAGGTGCTGTATCATGAACCAATCGACTTCGAGTCTGATCAAATGGAGTAGACCCTTGAGCTTTTGCCTGACGAATTCCTGCTCCGAGGGTCTGAGCTCCTTGAACCAATCCCGGAGTTTGTCAGAGGATGGAATGTCCGACCACAGTGCGATTGAATCCATTTTGATAAACCTGCATACTTGGACGTCATTCAATTGTAATAACAATCCAATCCAACTCCTAACGTGAGATGAATTCACATGCAAGTTTTCTCCTAGTTGAACAATAATAATACTGAATAATTATAAGAGTGTTGATACATTGATTATTGATTAACAAGCATTCGTGCGAAATGGATGTAAATGAGTATGACGATATAAAAAGAGAAGGTAGGGAAGGGAGAAAAGAAATTGCGGAAACCCCCCATGACCAACCCAAACCGCTGCAAAACGAACAGGGTTAATGTTACAATTATCACATACAAAACGTACCTGACACATGTCCCTGCACAAGTAATAGTCACTTAGTAACACGCAAATGCACGTGCGGAGTCCGGTACCTGTAGTGAGCAAACAATTCTAGACTCGGAAGAGGTTTCTAGACCTCCCTTGGACTAAGGGAGGCGGGGCCCCGACCCAAAACCACACCGCAAAGAGCAGCACAGCTGGGCCTAACGGTGACCCCCCTAAAATCCTAGCCCCGGGTTCGGGCATACCTAGACATGCCTAGGAAGCGGTAAACAAACACAAACAAAAGATCATACAAAAGGCATGAGCCAAACAATTACATGCGCAAACAACCACTCCTCCCCGCATGTGGATAGAAAAAAAGAGTTTTCGGTAGGAATCTACATACGGGGTCCCCAGCGGAGTCGCCATCCGGGATGTGCGTCCCTCCCGCTCGTTCCGGATGGGAACAAAAGGGAGGACCGTAATCCTTCGTGGCTCCGTAAAAAGAAATTTGTTTGTCGCTTAACCTAGGTAAGCTAGAAGAACGGAGTCGGCACCGACTTTATTTAAAAATGGTACAAAGTTGGAAAAACCAAAGAAGGTTTGGGGATTCCTAGCTACTCACTCTCTCACACAAACATGCGAAGAAGGGGTGGCGATGCTTTTAAAAGTTTCCGGTTACGGGTGTTGGACCCAATCTGGACCTTTGAGCCCAGACTCATGTCATTGGGTTACGAGCTTAGGCTCGATTTAGGCGTTGGACTCGAACTCATATGTGATGATCACATGCGCAATCACATACAATTATTTAGATCAAAGTAGGCGGGGAAAGGCGGTGACCGTGGGCCTATGCACTTGGACCCACGACCTGTTACAGGTGGAAAAATAGAAAACTCGGGAAGGCCCGCACCTTCCCTCATGTACCTTAAACTTGACGGTCGAGGCCGCTTTAAAGTCTTCAATCATTGCGGTTTTTACACACGTGGAGAAATCCACGCTGTCTGTTACACGCGTCTTCGAGAATCCTCCCAAATGTGATGGGTCACTAAGGATCGTCTTGTCAAGTCCTCGAACATGGACGGATAATGTACATGTAAATGAAAACAAAGAAATGAAATATAAATGTGATTAGTAAATTCTAAATGAAATGAATAAATCAATTAGAATTGATCGGTAAGTCGGAATGAGACTTACGTGGGTGATTTGCACCATTTGACCGTGAATGCATCCCGGGCGTTAACCGAATCGATGCGGGTCGGTTTTCACATGTGAAAAACGATAAGAAAAGTATACACGGATTAGCAGATGAAATCATGTTTTCATAAGCTAAGTAACGACCCTATTTTGAAATAACCATGTCATAGGCAAATTATTCCAAAAAATCAATTTACGAATGTGAAATGTAAGCTCATATGAGAACACGTATAAAAATGAAATATAAACGATTGAAATGTGAAGTAGATGACACTCCCTAAACTTCAATGGAATAAAAGTCAGTCAAATGAACCATTGGGGAGTAAAAAAAAACCAACACAAAAGAACGTTCAATCAAACACAAGGCAAGTAAACACACAAGAACATACAACGGCAGACTTGAACAGCCGCGAAGAACGGGGTGTAACTTTCAGCTCTAAGCATGAAATCATGTGTTTTAATACTTAAAACGAATCTACGGAAGATACAAATCTAATACCACAAATTTCAGCTCAATCCAACATTCCAAACTCAAGATCCAAACGAAAGTATATACCTCCGTTGAGCTGTCCTGTTTTGCATCCGAGAGTGAACATGCTCCATGTCCATCCAAGGTTGCTCGATCGTGTCCCAACATGTCCAGAATAGAAAAGGGACAAGACAAAGAAGGGGAAGACATTACTTTCATGCAAGTAAAGCGAAATCAGTACAAAGAAAGGGTGAGATTGCTCACGTCGTGGGAATCTTGTTTCCTGGGCCTTATAAGTCTTCGAGAATTCGCTAAGGATATCCTACAGTAAAACCAATAGAAAAAGAAAATTAAGACTGGTTTTAATAGCTATGCCATGGCGTTCGACTGAGTAGATGTTTCCCGGCGAATACCAACAATCATATATTCAAGGTGGCGAAATTGATGAAATCAAAAGAAAAATTGAACAAATCAGCAAGAAATTCATGAGACATGCTAAGAACGGAAAAAAAATAAGCCAGCAACACGATGGAATGATCCAAATGTAAATTGGCAACAAAACTGTGGCACTACGGGGATAGGTAAACTTAAAGCCTGCAACAACGACATTTGCATAAGACAGTGATACATAAACAAACGTCAACAACCATGTTGTAGCAAAAAGAAATGAAACTACAGCCATGTTATATTCACAGTATGAAAAGGCATGCATGATTGTCCTAAACTAATCGCAAAATTCGAAGTAAATAATGACATATCAACAGTTAAATCACAAACATAGGAGGATGAGAAGTTAATGAATATAATCAAAGACAAGTTGGAGCACGGATATAAAGAAAAATACTACCCAATGGCTGGAGTTATATCAACCAAATACTCTCTTAATGTCTCACTTAGTTTGCTGAAACAATCTATAAAATATATAAGAGAACTGACCATACGCAACTAATATTAAGTACATGCTCAGGCCTAGTCTTGGAAATAGATGATCAATGATGTCCAACGAATGAACGGGTTAGAAAGCATATGTGATTTCGCAACAAAACAGGACCTATAGCAATAGTGAACGCTGCAATATTAATTCAGTATGAAACAAAGATGTCGACAAGAAGATAAACACATCAGAAGAGACGGGAAGCAGACTAGGGATCATAACAAATAGCAATAGAGAGAGACGGTCAAAGGAACAAAATGCAATTAATGAAATCAAAGTAATACAGGCATTATCGGTAACAAAAATGTGTGATTCAACTAGAACAGTTGCAACAACACTATGGAGGGAAACAAACCAGAAAAGCTGTAGTGAAATCAAAGGATTAAGAAATGAAACAGCCAAACAGAGATGAAACCAAAGCAAACAGATAAGAAGCCAATAAGCCGAACTAATAAAATGTGGGAATTTGCACCAACACTACTCGGCCATTTTCTCCTAGTAGAGAATCACTCATTTGTCAGCGGAAATTCACAGCAACACTTATAGGGCCATGAAGATTTCTCGCGCTGGCTACCAACGAACTGACTCCAGAAAAGAGGACGAGAGCAAGGATGTTGGTGTTGCAGCCAACGAAAATCCCTTGACGAGGGAGACGGGCGATGAAGGAGCGCCGGAAATAGGAGGGAGGAGGGAGCTGCTGGACGCGGAGGCTGCTCTTGACTGGGGAAGACAAGTCGACCAGTAAAGAGGCTCAGGACGCCGTAAGGAGTTTAATCGAGGCCGACGCAAACACCGATCCTGCTTCCTCTGCCGCGCCGAAGGAAGACGAGCGAGAGGAGGGACTGTAGGATGAATGGGCTGGAGCCGGAGGGCGTTGGTCGGGTTCTATTTCGCTGCGATCCACCTCGGTGGCGAGTGGAGGGTTGGCTCCAGGGGGTTTCCGCCGGGACTTTGCTTACCTTTGCGGAACGAGATGAAGAAAAGGAACTCCGTTGAAGCTGGAATGGCAGCGACAATGGGCTCTTGGCTGAAGGCGACGACGGCACGGAAGAGGAGTGAGGGCAACAAAAAAACGATCGGGGAGGGAGAGAGCTTTTTCTGGGGGGGGTAATTCCGTTTTTAACTGCTCAACAGAAAGTCACCTTTTATAACTAGGTGAGGAGAGCGTGGGAGCAAGGCTCCGAGCGTGATCAGGTGAGTTTATTTATTTTTTATTATTATTTTTTATTTTTGTAAAATCTTTAATTGTGTCTCTTGATTTGTTTCATCTTCTCATTTTAGTCCGCTCAATTTTGATCTAAAAAGGAAAATGAGATCGTGGTTAAAATGTTTTTTAAATTTCACATAATCTTTTAAAAATCTAAGAATCATGGATGAATCGTGAGGTTTTATTATTATTATAATTTTTTAAGATTAATCACGTATTGGTTCTAAATAAATTTTATCTTATAGAACGAAAAATTGTCAAATCTTCAAATTTTTATGAAAACAAAACAAATCAAAATGCTTAAGGTTTAAAAAATGAATAAAAAAGACTTTCATCGACAAAAGTAAAATGTAATAAGAAATTAACCTCATATAACTAATCTCTTTAAAATTAGCAAACTAACCATGTTTATGGGTGATTTTTTACTAACAATGTGAAATAAAATTTTGAATTACTAAAACTTTGCTTTTAGTGAATTCGAAAAATAAACATATTTGTAACGTAGTGCAATAGAATACAATTGGTTGCATGTAACTAATTCGAAATTAATCACCTGATCATGTTCATGATGATTTTTTTACAAAGAGAAAAGCAAGTTCGATAAATGAGCAATCGAGTGCGTATTTGCCGGCTAAGACTTGGAGAGGAAAGGAGACGGTGGTCTTCACGTCCACAATAATAAGAATAAATGATTTACTTAACGTGCGTATATACTGTTCATGTTAAAACTGTCCAAGAGAAGCGAAATTGTCGTAAGAGGAAGTGTTGGTCGATTTTGAAATTTCGAAATTAGGGATTTGGTGATTTCATTGGGCGGTGGCGAAGGGATAAAATCGCAAAAAGTAAACATCGTAAGTAATCCAAAAAAGTAACAACAGGTCAATGTTGGGAAAATTCTTCATGTAGTGGGGAAATCTTCAAAGATGAAAGGTGATAAGACTTTAAGGATGTAGTAAAGTTAGTTCTCAATCTTCATGGTGTACATAGCAGTCTCTCTAAGGAATTATTTGTCCCCCACTATCCAGTTACATAAAGGAAAATATCCGTAAGTATCCATGTTGAATTGGTTTTGATGATGAGCCCTGACCAGTATCCATGTTGAATTGGTTTTGATGATGAGCCCTGACCAGTATCCATGTTGAATTGGTTTTGATGATGAGCCCTGACCATTTGTGAAACAAAAGTTAACCATCACATCACATTGAGAACTTTCTGTATGAAATATTTTTGTGATTAAATAATTGTTTAGTAAATATTTAATTGCGACAATAAAAAGAATTGATCAATATATCAATCTGATCAAAATCAATGGATTATGTCACCAAATAATTACAATATAAATTATATTTTTCATTGAAAGAAATATATCACATATTTATGAAAATGTTCTACAAGGTTGTCTCAAACCTCTGTGGATTGATTGGACCACCAAAGAACTGTTATTTGAGACGATTATCCACATCATTTGTCTAGGTTTGTTGAATTAAATATTTTGGACACAACTATATCAAATTTGATACTTATGAAGTTAATCTTGAATTACTTCCCTTCGCAGAAGGTTGTTAATCAGTTTCAACCCATGACCTTCTTTATCGCATTATTCATGAGAATCTTATCAAATTATAATCTTATTGATATGATTTGATTGTTTAACGAATAATTGTCTGAGTGACTCAATTTGTAATTATGGAATTGTAATATTATCTAATCTCTTATTCTCTTTTGTGTGTAGAAGGTTGATTTGTCAAGTTTTAAAAACTACGTTTAGCCTAGAACTTTTTGAATAATTTGGGAGCCATTTCGGCCATATTTTGTGGAAACATATCATGTGTAATATTGTGTAAAATCTAGAGAGTGTGTATTGATAGCTTGTAAGAGCTTGTTCGTTTGAGAGTTAATCACAGATGAGAGACAACGTCGGTGAATTCTTCTGGCAAAGTGACTTGGGGGCCACGAGGGACTCTTGGTTGGAGGCTGTAGGAGACGTAGGTGGAGGCGTGTGACAGTTTGCACGTGGCCAACGTGCAGTGGTCCGGAGAGAATGGCAGATATTCACGGAGCACAGAAGGTGAGGGATTGACCAGCTTATATGGTACATTCTGTATGTGCAGGATAACCTTAGGCATGGGTTTTATCTCTGCTTAGCGGTTGTCTTGAGGGACCGCACAGAAAAAGCTTGGGCAGGGATTCTGTGTATGTTTAGTCACCATCTTGAGGGATCGCGTAAAGGAAGTCGCAATAGGTTGTTGTACAGGTAGGGACGTCGCCTGAGTGAAAAGTTCTGCGGAAGTCGCAGCGGTTTGCTATGCAGGTGGAGATGCCGTCTGAGTAAAAAGTCTCGAAGGAAGTCGGAACGTGTAGCTGTGCAGGCGAGGACACCACCCGAGAAAAACGTCCAACAACCGCTATTAGTCACGTTAACACGTGCGCGAGTCACCTTTGGTACAAAACCTTCTGATCTGTGCTGTGAAACTTAGTCACCTTTGGTGTAGAACATTCTGGTCTGTACTGTGCAACTCGGTCATCTTTAATGTAAAACCTTATGGTCTGTGCTGTAAAAGGTTGATCACGTATTACCTTCTGTAATCACTACCACATTACGTTTGAGTGATAACCATCCAAATTCTGGATGAAGAGTGAATGTAGGCAAGTTGTCGAACCACTATAAAAATCTTGCGTTCATCAATCAAATCGCAATTATATTTGTACGTTCTGTCTCAAAGAAACCTACACAAAAGGTTATGTTTTACAGAAGCGTTCTTCCGCGACGGGGTTTTGTGAAAAGTAGTTAAAAATCCTTAATTAAATTTTAACAATAATTCACCCTCCCTCTTAGTGTACGGACGAAGAATAAGAATACCGACCCTATAAATTCGAGTGTTCCGACAGGGAATCTCAAGAGAAAATGGTTTTCAAAATCTTTGAAGTTATGTGTAATATGTTCTCATGCCTCTACCCATCAATCAATCATATTAATACTTTTTCGTATTAGGGAACCATTACATGACCGTCGAAAACGAGAAGGCGTAACCCTTCATGAGTCAGTACAAAGAAACCGTCATATATCCTTTAAAACCTTGGGGATGCAACATTTCGTGAAATTATCTGAATAAATCTGCACATAGCCATTAAGAATGAGCTGAGTACAACCATTTATCATAAGTTTAAGTTAAATAACCAAGCAACATGTACTTTTATGACAACGGTTTAAAGGGCGAGCCCCTTCGTTTCTAAAGACATATCTTTCTCAGTTTCGTAACATAACATACCATACAACAATGGACGCATTCTCTATGTTGGAAGACATGTGATTCTTGATTTTGTGATCCTTAGTGTACTAATGGGCTCCCTCTTATTTCATGGATGTGTCATTCTTTATTATGTACAAGAATATCATCATACTGTTAGCGCCCATCCAAAACTCTCGGATGTTAATTTGGATGTACTGTTTTGAACACTTCTTTAATATTTTTCTGAACAATTCCAATCATAAAATAATATATATGTAATCTATCCTTTATAATTAAAATAATTAATACTTCACAAATCCTTTAGTTGCGTCATCACCTTAAATGCGTATGAAGAAGTTCCACTCTGATGGAACCTGCCTTTCTAGTAGGAAGGAGAACGATTGGAAGAGTAAAGAAAAATCTCGACGGCAGTATCTACCAATGTCAGTGCCGCACCGGTAATGTGTTCGATCCGTAGAGGGGGGAGGGGGAGGAGCTAAGAGGGAGTGTTTGGTTTTGGCCATTGAACAGCCGAAAGAGAGAGGACCAAGGATTTGTCCTGAAGAAGAAGAAGAAGAGTCCAACCTCTTTGGCCAACTCCATGACAACCAAAGGAGACTTTAATAAAATAGTTGGGGACCTCTGACCCAAAAATAAAATAAACCATAAAAAGATATCGTTGGGAATCGGGGTGTGACTTTTGGCATTATAATGCGAAAGATGATCATAACATATTTATATTTTATGGGAAAGTAAATGGGAGAGACCAACGAAGTGGACAAAGAGCAAGAACAGTTCCCACCAGAGGAGGTCAGAATTCCGACTCATCTCCACCCCAGACGTCCGTGTCGTACGCCCATGGGCCAAGACAGAACTCCTGCCACAGCCCAATAAGTGAACGCGGCCCAATAAGCTGCCTGTTGTATTGATGTGTGTTGCGTCTTATAAGGACCGTTCATTTCTTTAGAAACGGAGGGTGTCCATTTTAGGGTTGTGATTAATTCTTTTCTAATCCAACTATCATAATTATTTCTAACATTATAAAATTACTTTGTTATTAATAAATAAATTGTTACCATATATAATTTATTATTTATTTTATGGTTTAATATTTAGAGTTTATCGGTTTGAATGCATTAGTTTAGGGTTTAATATGGTCCGTTACTTAACTTATTATTTTACTTTTAAGGTTTTAAGGTTTATGGTTTAACTTTTAATATTTAAGGTTTAACGTTTCGGATTTATAATTTATGATTTAACATTTAGGATTTATGATTTAACTTTTAATATTTTAGATTTAACATTTCGGAGTTAATGCTTTGGATTTATAATTTATGGTTCAACTTTAATATTTATGTTTTAACATTTAAGACTTGTAATAGTTATTGTTTAACATTTCGGATTTAATATTTTGGGTTAATTTATTGTATTATTAATTAAATGTAATTTTTTAAAGCGTAAAAATATTTAAAAAGATAATTTATATAGGGTAATGTCAATTTTGTTCTTATGATAATTAAAATAAGAAAAAAATAAGAGTGTCATATTAAAATTAGAATTACCCAACAGTATAATGGATACTTTTTCATTTCTTCATAAACACGTCTTGTAATATTTCCTTCCTTCCCATATTTGATCGCCACTGCGCGTCGCTCGGAAGTCGTCCGTCGCCTGATGTCCACTTGGTTCGTCAATCGCCTGATCTTTAATTTGTCGCTTAGTCAGTTTTCCGGACAAAGGTCTTCGTGAAGTAAGGCCCTTTCCCCGTGGTTTCGTCTAAAGGTGTTCCGAACCACTCCACGTGATCTTAATTTGGTCAATCTTAGGCTCCTGTCCTGACCCTATCTGTTCCAAATGCTTGTTGCTCAGATTTTTTGTTGTCAAACATTAACTTCTCGTAATGATAAAGATCATCGTGACATATATATATTTTACGGTGAAGTTTGTTGACGCGGAATTCGTTCCCCGCAATACATATTTTTGTGTGATCGTCGTAAAGTGTAAGTGAAAATAAAAACAGGAAACGAATACTTGAATTGATGAAATAACGTTGAATTACAAAGATGAGGTCTTTACAACACTTACATACATCATTTGACTGAAAACACAACAAAAAGGGAATGGAAGACAACAACAACAGGGCTTCACACTGACGGCGAGCGAACGACGGTTATGGCAGACTCCTTTAATGAAGTCTACTTTAGGGGGACGAAGGTCGAATGTGATGAAGGTGGAAGTGGTTTCAGGACGCTTGAAAAAGAGAGAAAAATCTGAGTTCTGCGTTTTAATTGTGTTCGTTGTCTCGTTGTTCTTTCTGCCTTTTATGTTCCTGAAATCTTGTAATTGTGATTATTTATTTAGTTACTACATGATCTCCCTAGATCGTGTGCATGATCTGATTCCTATTTTGTTGAAGTCATGCATACTGTATCTCACACGGCTTCCCTAATCTTACTACGTGTCCTGCTCCATCATCGTAGCTAGACGCGAGTTTCAGTAAAAAAGTATTTCTCGAGCTATGGTCTGAGTCTCGAACCACGTAATGTTTGAAGCTTACTCGAGAAGCACTTCTCGAACGACGTTATTCTTGGAATCGAGTGACGTTCATACGGAGTTTTACCTCTTCGACTCATTGAGAACGAAGCCAATATTCATGTTTAAACAAAGCGAACATGTGAAGCAATAAACCAAATCCCGTTAAGCCTGACCCCATAAAATACTCGGGTAGTCTTTTGGGTTACGTTTCCTCTTTCCTTTCCGTTGTTTCTTTCCACTTGCCGAAGATTTGAATTGGGTGGTTTGGTCCTTCTTTGAGCATTATTGGAGGAGGTTGTGCATTGTCTGTATATTATATTTTCCTGTCTGAATCAGTAGAGAATTGGAGGAAGGACTTCACCTAATCCTCTCAAGGAAATTAATAAGACAGCGGTTGCCTGTGAGCGCTGCTTAGTGCTAACACGTGTTCCAAATGTATTAAAAAATATATATGAATTCCAGTGAGCATTGCATATAATGAGGAGGAGAGGCCCAACTTCACTTTTTAACTTTTGTAAGACAAATTGGCCACCCATCGGCAGGCGGGGGTGTGTGGAAAGACAGGACAAAATGGCGCTTCCATGGTTAGCGTTGAATTCTGTGGCATCCTTCCTCCCCTTCTTCGTCTCCGGACTGTTGTTACTGCTCCTCCGCCGGGTAAACCAACGCAAGTCAAACAACCACCACCAACTTCCCCCGGGGCCGCCTCCCCTCCCCGTAATCGGCAACCTCCACCAGCTCGGCCCCCTCCCTCACCAGTCCCTCTGGCGTCTTTCCCGAGTCTACGGACCCGTCCTGCTTGTCCACCTCGGCCGCGTCCCCACCGTCGTCCTCTCCTCGGCGAAGGCCGCCAGGGAAGTCCTCAAGACCCACGACCTTGACACGTGCAGCCGCCCGAGGTTGATCGGCACCGGGCGCCTTTCCTACAACTACATTGACATTGCTTTCGCCCCCTATGGGGATTATTGGAGGGAGATGCGTAAACTGTGTATCGTGGAGCTCTTCAGCGCTAAGAGGGTGGACGGGTCTCGGTTCGTTAGGGAAGAGGAGGTCGAGGCCTTGCTCGAGCAGATTGGGGAGTCAGCCGCCTCTGGGAGCGCCGTTGATCTCAGCAAGAGCTTGATGGGGCTGAGTGCTGCAATTGTCTCCAGGGTTGCCTTTGGGAGGAGCTTCCGGGGGTTAGGAGCGGCCGAAGGGAACATGCTGGTGCACATAGTCCACGAGGCCCTGGCGATGCTTGGGAGCTTCTCGGCATCTGACTTCTTCCCCTACTTTGGTTGGATCATTGACCGGTTTTCTGGGCTTCACAAGAGGCTGGAGAAGAACTTTCACGAGCTTGATAGGTTTTACCAGCAGATCATCAATGATCATCTCCGGGATCATAAGGAAGAAAGGGACGAAGGCGACATAGTGGACTTGTTGCTGGAGATGGAGAAGAATCGGACTCAACTAGGCGAAAACAACATATTTACCAGGGATCACACCAAGGCAATCCTGATGGTATCGATCAATTATGCCTGGGATCTAAGTTCGTTTTACTGCAAACTCATAATCACAGGGGATTATTGTTGTTTGGTGAATTGCAGGACATATTTCTGGCTGGAGTAGACACGGGTTCGATCATCATGGAATGGACTATGACAGAGCTCGCAAGGAACCCGAGAGTGATGAAGAAACTGCAAGATGAGATCCGAAGCTGTGTCGGAAACAAAAAAGCAGTCACGGAGGACGACCTCGGCCAACTCCAGTACTTGAAGCTTGTACTGAAGGAGTCAATGAGGCTGCACCCTCCAAGCGTGCTCCTAATCCCCAGAGAAACCATGCGCCACTTCAAGCTCTTTGGCTACGACATCCCATTGGGAACCCGGATCCAGGTAAACGCGTGGGGGATCGGGCGGGATCCAGAACTCTGGGAGGATCCAGAGAGGTTTTACCCAGAGCGGTTCGAGAACAGCCCGATCGACTACAAAGGGCAGCACTTCGAGCTGCTCATCTTCGGCAGCGGACGAAGGGGGTGCCCGGGGATATACATGGGAATGGTAACGGTGGAGCTTGCGATCGTGAATCTGCTGCATCGCTTCGATTGGAGATTACCGGACGGGATGACGAGGGAAGACATGAACATGGAGGAAGGTGCTGGCCTCACAGTGTTCAAGAAGGTGCCCCTCCTTCTGGTGCCCGTGGAGCCTTGTGAATGAGCAGGTTTCTGCCATCTCGACATCTCTGGGGTAGAATTGCTTAGCCAATCTCAGGGGGAGTAAAATAAGAAGTTGCTGGTGCAATGAATGCTCTAGAACCGAATAAGAATTGAAATGCCAATACCAGAGAGAAAGGGATGACTTGTTGAAATGTCCTCGGATACGGGCACTCGAACAACCGGCCTGTTGCTTGATCCGGTGACCCCGCTAATCCTGTCGAGGAGGAAACCACATGATCATGGATCCTAGGCTTTTGCGCAACGGGCGTGATGATCTACCTACCCGAAAATGAATCAATAAGGTGATGCTGGTCTGGGCCGTAACTTGAAGGCCCACTAAGGTTGTAGGAATCCATATGGCCCCAAAATTAACAGTTGGGTAACTAAATTCGGGGGCCCAAAATATATGCCAGCCGAGGCGGCAGGGCAGTCCAGAAGAAAAGACTGAAGGAACTCAAATGACTGTAAACAAACATTGGCAAAATCATAATTGTCTACAAGACAAACCAAATTAATATTATTCACAAGGCACATTCATTCATTCAGTGGTCCCCCTGATAAAATAATCATTCGAAATTCGGGTACAATTTAATTCACAGATTCAGCCACATCCGGAGTCGCGTACGCACTCATCCCACGAACCAAGCCTGCCATGCCACTAGTAACATGGTCCACCTAGGTTGTCGCGCTGAGGATGTTCGTTTACGCATTAGTCCAAGCAGAGCATGCCGGCGTACCAGGAGGAAGAGGACACGTATTTCTTCCTAAAAGCTGTGCAGTTGGGTCAGCATGGGGACTAGCTCGTCGCTGGACGGCCGATCAGCCGGGAGCTCGGAGAGGCACGCCACAGCTATCCTCACCGCCATCACCATCTCGTCTTCCTCGACTTCTTCCCCGAGTATGCTCTTGTCCAACGCTTCCTTTGCCTCCCCAGACTGCTGCAGATGCCTTAGCCATCTCCCCATTGTTCCTCCACCTGCAGCTGCATCCCCGGAGAAGAACGGATCCGTGGGGTCTCTCCCAGTTAAAAGTACCCCGAGCACCGTTCCGAAGCCAAACACGTCGCTCTTGTCCGTGTACCTGATTAAAACTCGTTAGGTCGTATCGGTGGCAGCCAAATCAGACATGGACAACAGATGGAGAAACTACCTTGAGTTTTGGAGACATTCCGGGGCACTGTAACCGGCCGTCTGGCTAGAGTCTCGGGCAATCTTGGCCAACCCGCAGTCGGCCAGCCTCGCCCTATACTCTGTGTCCAACATCACGTTGCTCGGCTTGACGCTGTAGTGCAAAACCTGAGGGTAGCATCCGAAGTGGAGATACTGAAGTCCCTTGATCACCCCAACGGCAACACGAAGCCTCGACTCCCAACCCAATTCCAAGCCCCCCTCCCGAACTCGCTTCATCGTGTCCTCCAAACTCCCGTTGGCCATGTAATCATAGACGAGCAGCACCCGGTTCTGCTCAGTCTCGCACAGATAAGCCCTCAAGCTCATTAGGTTAGCATGCCTCAGCCCCGCGAGGACCTCGAGCTCCTTCTGCACACGCCTGCCTACAGATTTCCTCTGCCTCTTATCCGGAGAACCAGGATCCGCGAGCTCCACGCTTTTCACTGCGACAGTCAGCCCGTTATCAAGAACCGCCCGACGGTATCTCCCGCCCGTGCTCGACCCCAGGGGATCGCTCTCGTCCTCCAGGGCTGTCCTGAGGGTCTTCGGGGATATCCTTGGGGAAAACACCACCGGCCCACGGAGGACCGGCGTCCGGCTCATGTAATGGACAAAGCTTCTAACAAGGCAAGCAAACAGGAGGGCGCCGATCAACCCAGTCAAGACACCCAACCCGACGCTCAAGACTATACGCCAAAACCCAGGTCGGAACCCGCCCGGGACGCTCGACGGAGTAGGCGGCTGGGCGGTCAAGTGGCGGAGGAACATCCTGTACTGCCCTTGGGCCGTGGAATCCCGCAAGAAGCAGGATAACAACAGCAGCAGCAGCCAAGTCCTGATTTTTCCACCATCCATGGGAGCAATTTTCAGTACCACGAGTGGAAGGAGCATCTTTGGAGGAAAAGGCTGGGGAGGAATCGATTCCGAGGGGACTAACAACAACTGACGCCCCAGTCTTCACCCACCCGACTACCCGGGAGTCAACATCCCAAAGACTGGAAACACATTCGGGTTCCCACCCTGTTTCTACAAGAACCCTCCTTTCTCATTCTTCTTCTACATTTTACTGCCGGCGGTGCTTTCGACCGGGTTTTCGGATGATTATAGCGTTTGTCTTGGTTTGTCGGGGGTTATTAACATTATTATTACCAATTCCGAGGCGGTGTCTCTCTGTGTGCGTTTTTTTCCCTCTTCTTCCTTTTCCTCGTGTTCTGTCCGTCTGTCAGAGGAGGGACGGTCTTAAGTCTCGTCTTCCCCACGAGACTCAGAAAGAAAAAGAAAAAGGAGGGATTGAAAAAATATAATATATATATATATAAAGGGAAGAGGAGGATATGGAGAAGGAGCGGGAGGCTAAGAAATGAAGCAAAAATAGCAACAATCATTACGGATAAATAAACTACCGAGTTAAAATTGGATAAAGCTTTAAAAAAGCCCCCCCGAAGCGATGACGACGGGACACAACCGGAGGGAAGTGAATGAACCGAAAATTGTAAGAGTGTAACTTGACCGTGTCGTTTCGGCTTAAGTTCTTAGGTTTTGTTATTAATAAGAACTAAAATGAAATTGTAAGATCGATTTTTAAATTTAAGAATAGAAAAAATCGATTTTATAAATTTTGAATTTTGAAATAGGTGTTATGAAGATAAATTTTCTTTAAACACATAAACAAACGGCCTTATAAAAATAAATTTATTCGTATTAATAAAAAAAAAACTCTATATTCTCAGTGTCACCCCCCTCCCGAAACGTGAGGAATAATTTGGGAAATGAACAAATAGTAATCGGGAGGTTATAAAATTTTGCAAAATTAGGGAAGGCAACGGAAAGGGAGGAATAGGATCCCAACCGTTGAAAGGACGGGGACGATGTTTGGGTGCCGTTGATTTCGAATCCGCGGGCGGGGGGAGGGGGATCTGTCTGAGGCCACCACCTTTTTCCTTCTTTTTTTTTT
Organism: Melastoma dodecandrum; assembly: GCA_029817715.1. Lineage (NCBI taxonomy): Eukaryota > Viridiplantae > Streptophyta > Magnoliopsida > Myrtales > Melastomataceae > Melastoma > Melastoma dodecandrum. The sequence goes on along the minus strand of JARUPY010000472.1, from coordinate 5,781,128 downwards.
TTTTTTGATATCAAAAAGTGGGCCAAGAAAGTATGGGAATTTGGTAAAACAAAACTTTCACCTTTTTTCTTTTCTTGGGTCGAGTAAGAATGTCTTTTCCCCCGTCGCTGCTTCTTTGCTTTTTGACTTCGATATCTTTTTGTTACATTATCTCAAAGCGAACAGAGTTGTGATATTTTTTGCTCTTACTTTTAGACACGGTAAATTCTGAATTTATAATTTACAGTTTAATTTTGGAACACTAACTCAGATTTTGAGTTATACATCATCTACGAATTTTAAATTTAAACAATCTTTTTTTTTATATAAATTATTTTGTTGACAAATCTCCTCCCTGTTCCTGTTTAGTTAGGGCCATAGGGTGCATGCGATCTGAGAAAGGGTTGGTCCGGACGGTAGATTTCATGCCAGCCGGTGGTGACATCAAGCCCAATGGGCCTAGTGGTGGTTGTCCTCCCATTAAGGATCTCTCCCACTGGCCCAATAAAAGGCAAAATTGGGGCACCACCCCAAAGATAACATCGTCTTTATGAAATTTCACTAAATCATTCGACTTACTATAAGGAAAAGGAGGGACTTGTACAGATATATATATATATATATATATATTGGTCCCAACAACAAGAAGCATCCATCCATCCTTCCCTCCCTGACCCCCCCTCCCAAAATAAATAAATAAAAAATGGGAGGGGATACCTGAAACAAAACAAAAAAATTATGAACAGCACATGGATTTTGGGTACACCTCCTCAGTTTTATTTAAAAAGAAAGAAGAAGAAAATCATTGCAACTCACATGAAAACCCCAAGCGAAAAAGGAAGGATAGGCTTTGATTGACAGCTCGCGGGTGATCGATCATCTGTTGTTTATTCATCTGCTCCTGTGTGCCTTAATCATCATCATCAAATACGTGTACACATATAACAGACAGACAGACAGCTAACAGTGTCTCGTCGTCTCTCATCCTTGCCCGCCGGGTGGGGGGAAGAGGAGGATGGATGTCGTCGATATAATTGTCGGGATCCGCCGGGGGGGTGAAGAATGAAAGGAAGGGCAAGGGCATTTTCCAGGAAATTTACAATGCTCGTCCTCTTTTGCTCCTTCCCCGGCTTCATCAATTAAATTGCGTGAAAGTAACTTTCCTCCCCCGGGGGAGGGATAAGTAAACGGCGGTGACTTGTTTGGTTGGGTTGGGTTGGGGGGATCAAGTGTTCCTTGTGATCTTCCAATTAATATGAAAGAGAACAAACACCTTTTCATCCTTCACATTCAAAAACTGAAACAACCACCTCTACATTTGTAATTACAAGAAGTTGATAAATGTGGCGATTGAGTAAATTCTCCCGTGTATTCCTTTTTGGTCGTGGGTGGAATATCTCGAGGGTGAAATCCATGTTACAACTTTGATTTGTAAAGTTGATAGTCGTCAGAGTGGATTAATTTTTTTTTTTTGAATTAGGTTGAGAGTTGATAATCGATACGGTCATGAAATCTCATTGGACGACCACATAAATAGTAAAAGAGTAGTTACGGGTCTCCTCTGTCGAGTCAAATGACATTCCTTTTAACATATTTGATGTGATTTTGATGCATTATGTCATACTCGATCACTCCAGCGTAAACATGGTGTCTGCATTGGGTGTTGTTCTCCATGCTGGACTAATTTTTTCTCACATAAATCTTCCTATTTTATATGCAGCACACAAAGTCTTGTTCCAAATATTGAAGCCATTTTGTACATCTCAGCATCCAATGACCATAATCCATTTGCACTGACTTGGCTTTCATCAACTTTCATATCATTTGACTCATGATGTGGCAATGTATGGGTGCCGTGGCATAGACATGACATTACCTTCATCTTCTTCAAGAAACACCAAGCTACAACGAATGCAATCCTCCCTAGTACATTCACTCGTACCATAATAACATAGTTTATTTGTTGAATGTAAGGTACGTACGCCATTCATTATACAATGTGTTAATTCAGGACTACTCAAGAAATTACTTCTTCGAAATTGAGCTTAATACTACATCGCCAATCAAAACTAATTGACTTACTTGCTTTGTGGACGACTTTCATGACCCATCGCCATCTCGTCTGGGGATGGGCGATGTATTTTGCGATAGATGTAATGAATATCAATGTAAAAATGATGGTTTCAAAAAAATTCGCTAAGATTAAGATTAAATTATTTCGTATCGCACGTGCCTGACAATTTAGCCGGGTCCAACTAAGTTCCGAAATCTTCTTTCTCTTTTCGGTTTTTGGTTAGGGGTGGTCGGAAGGATATAATTGTAACTTCACTAGCTCTTTAACTATAAAACCTGGAGACGTCCAACCAATATCAGGCCAGCGTGGCCAACTTCAGTTTTACCCTGCAAAACCCCGTTAAGTTGTTATTAACCAACCACCAGACGGCGATGATCTAGCGAATATCAACCAACAACAATGCCTTCATTTTCAAACGGACAACTTCACTCCGTCAAAACAACAAAAAGAAGAAGAAGAAGAAAGGAAAAAAAAAAGGAGAAAGTAGGAGGGAGGGGGGGGGGGGGAATTCTAACTCCTTCCTTTCTCTCTGTGAAACCGTTTCCCTCTCTTTCCATTTCCGTCTCCCCCAGGCCGGCGGAGGGATCCGCGGCGGTGCTCGTCGTTCTGTCATTTCTTTGACGAGTTCAGGTAGCCCCTGGATACGCGTGGTGGCGCTGTGTTCCCCGTTCTTCCTCTGCGGTGGTGTTGTTTTGACGAAGAACTCGGGTGGAAGGAGAAATCCTCGCGGTTTACTAGCATTGTAGGGTAGGAGAAACGGAATCCCCCCCCCCCCCCCAAGGGTTTCTCGATTCTTCTTCCTCTTCCTTCTTTTCTGGTTTTGGTTTTGCTTGATCTTGCAAGGCATAACAAGATGCCCAACTCCCAAGGGGGTGACGGGGAATGATGATGGCGATTATGCTTCTGTTTTGTGTTTTCTCCTCCTTCCCCCCCTCCCTGCCTTACAGCCGCAATTTATTCTCGGAAATTCTTTCTTCTTTTCTTTTTGGATTGCGTGTGTATAAGTTTCTTCCTCCGCTTGCTTGTGATAGTTGCTTAATCTCCGGTTGAAATTGAAGTTCCCCTTCCCAAAAGGAAGGTCGTCTCGTCTCTTTCCCGCGTCTTTCTCTGTTTTGGTTTCCGTTTCACCAAGACTTTTGGTCGGATGCCGTTGAGTTTGGCTTTCTAATTCTGATGGTTTCGCTCGCTTTTTTTCCCTTTACCCTCTTTGGGTTCTGAACGCTCCATTTATTTGTTCCCGCATCATTTCCAAGTGATCTTCTGCCTCGTTTTCCGTTTATTGACTCACCGGATGACATGATCTTCTCGATCTGTTCCCTAGCAAGGCTTTAATTTGCCAATTCGGGGAGCTGCTGCTCTTAATTTCCTTTTATTTTTTTAATTATGTCCTGCCAGTGCTTATCTCCTGTTTATATGACACGTTCTGCGTGCTTCTGCAGATTCCCTCGGCCTTCTGGTTTTATTTCCTGAAGAAATTCAATTGAATGTGAGCGGACGTCCCGGGTGGCATCTGGAGATGAAGACTTCTTTATTGATCTCCAGGTGTTACTGAGCAGTCAGAGTTGCGGCCTTTTCTTACCACGATTGGCTTGAAGCTGCTTCCCGCGGTTTTCACGGCTCGAGGTTCTTCTTTTTACTGATTGTTTATATTAAAAGCTTCCACTCCTGATTCGGGGAATGAGAGTAATTGGAATTGGGGAACGGAACTAGTTCATAGCTGGCATAGTTGTTGCAGTTTCGCAGTCACCATCTGCTTTCTGTAAAGTTGGGTAAATCGAATTGGCCGCTTTACGATGTTAAACGACAAAAATAGCTATGAGGTTGAGGCTTGGAACGACAGCTTAGATGTATCTTTGGTGACTTGTTATGATGTGTCAAAATACCTTTGCTAAGGTTCCCTCCATACTGCTATTCCTGCAATAGCTGCAGAACGCTCTGCATGCGTGGGCCACTTGAGTTTCTTTCATTCCTGTGCAACTTACATGGTCATCATGCTTCAGTTGTCAGTGCTATTGTTGATACCAATAGATCTGTTGTTTCCCTTGTATCTTGCAACTCAGTGTGCTGAGATAGACATAATGGATATTAAGTGTTCATTCGCCTTTTCGTTTTGGGTTTTCCTTATAGAAATTTTAGTAAATTGACAAATAGTGAATGACTAAAAGATCGCTATGAATATGAGTATGACTAGGCATTTCAGTGATTAAATGGAGCTCACTGACTGATTCTGTTTCGACTTTATGTTACAATGGCAGGAGCCACTCGAGCATCCATGTTCTGGATCAGAAAATAAATTGTAGAACTGACAATAAGTCAGTTGCATGAAGAAGGACCATGGGTCCAAATCATTATTCAGTTTAACCCAGCAAACATTGTTTGTCTTAGGAGAAGCTGACAGCATCGTGTAAATGGCAACCAAATATGAGAACAGTCACTTTTCGAGCTCGTTCTCTGACCTCTTTCGCCGCAAATGTGAGTGCAACTTCGTCTTGATCACTTGTTAATGTTTGCCAACTCTGGTGTACCTTCCATATATGCAAATGCAACAAACTAGAGTGCTTAGCCTTGTAGTTGGGTTTACCTGCCATCTTATTCAGCTGTTCATTCATTTGTTTACGAGTCATCCGAATTTTTTTAGTACCATTGTCTTGACTATATTTTCTGTTAATTAGCGGCTCATTTGTCTTTTGTGCAGTGAAATTGCCATCAAGTAACCAGCACTATGGTCACTCTGTTAACACTATTGCCTCCCACTTTGAGGAAGAGGAGCCATTCGCATCGCTGGAAGAAATTGAGGCCCGGACAATTGGAAATCTCCTACCCAACGACGACGAGCTTCTTTCTGGGATAACTGATGGACTTGATATCAGTCTAAAGCAATCCGTTGATGCTGTTGAGGAGCCGGACTTCTTCAGTCATGTTGGTGGAATGGATTTGGAAGACGGTTCCAACAGTGGCCAAAAGTACAATAATATCTCTGGAGGAATACCCAACGGGCATTCAGAAAGTAATGGCACAATGCTCGGAGAACGTTCTCATGGAGAACATCCTTCTAGAACTTTGTTTGTCAGAAACATTGACAGCAGTGTCGAGGATTCCGAGTTGCAAGCCCTTTTTGAGGTTTGCCCTTCTCTGTTGCACTGTATGCTTTTGCATGGGTTTGTCATTTCACTGTGCACATTAATCGTCACATCAATAAACTTTTGTAAAACAGCGGTATGGAGAGATTCACTCTCTATATACAGCATGCAAACATCGCGGGTTCATTATGATATCGTTCTATGACATCAGAGCAGCTCATGATGCCATGAGAGCACTTCAGGGTAGACCATTTCAGCGAAGGAACCTTGACATCCACTATTCAGTTCCAAAGGTTTGCTATTTTTCTTTTATACACCAAAAGCATGATCATTCTTTTCTTCAAAATGTTCTTTGTTAGCCAGTTGCCTTTCTTCTGTTTCCTGTTTTGGCCCATTCACTTTGTCCATGAGTTGATAATATTAGCTTCAGGGTCTTTATTGGATGCTGGTGGTTCATTTTTTTTCGAATGTCTACTTCTTTGATAATAGTACTGACTTTTGTGAATCAATTTGCAGGACAACTCCACTGAGGAAGAACTTAAGCTGGGCGTCCTTGAGTTGTTCGACCTTGACCCATCTGTTTCAGATGATGAACTTCGTCATATTTTTTGTGAATATGGAGAAATCATAGAGGTGAATAACTTTAATAAGCTAAAAAAAGTAAGCAATTAGCTGAAAGTAAAAAATTCATTATTGACTGATTTTGACGTTGAATGCAGATCTGGGATGGAGCCCTAGGGAGTCGTAAATATGTTGAGTTTTATGATATCAGGGCAGCAGAAGCAGCTTTTCATGCCTTGAACATGAATGAAATAGCTGGTAGAAGGATTAAAGTTCAGCCTGTTGGTCATGTTGAACCAGGGCGGTATGTCAATCTATATAATGAGGATTGTTTTTTTTTTTTTTTTTTTTTTTATCTTCTTGAATGATACCTAAGGACATTTCCTTTATAAACGATTGGGGTAGTTTCTCTTATAGTAGCAACCTATTCAGAGATGAATTCCTGACATAAGTGGAGAGAGGTTTAGAGCATATAATATTCATTGCCTCTTAACTTTTTTTGGCTTGCAACTAGAAGCTTGAAACCTCATCGGAGGTCCTAACTAATTATTTTGAGTGATGACTTAATTTCTTCATCCTGGCTCTCTCGACAGTCTGGTGCCACACAATCAAGACTCAGAAAACAATGATGGTGACCTCTTTCTTCAGCAAATTACCCCCATCAAACACTACACTCCTGGTTTTGCTGGTACGATATCATTGAATTACCTTTCACTTAAATCAACCCCGTCTGGTGCTGGGAAATGGAGGGCGACTGGAACTGTATGCCACCTTACCCTTCCTTACTTTTGCGAAGAAGCATAATCCACTGAACCCATTCTCTTGCAGCAACATCATGTCCAATCAATCAAACTGCCTTGAGGATGCAGACTGCTACCAGAGCCCCTTTCCTTGGAAGCACATTACACCATGGGATATCTTCCTGTGTTCCAAGCAGCTTGCCTTCACTAGTAAGAGTTGAATCAGGGAGTAAAAGATCTGGTTTTGTGGAACCTCTTCAGCCTACTGGACAGTGGAAATACAACATCCATGCAACCCCAAATTTTCATCCCCATTCCCTTCCTGAGTATCAGGATGCCCTAGGTAGAAGTCAACTCATGCCTACCAGCACGCTGAATGGCAGTGGTAACTCTGGACCTCCTCTAATAACTAATAACTGGCACATGTCGAGAACAAGCAGTGAAGTACATTTATTGGATGTCAAGCAAGGAGGTACAACGCTGATTTTAGCATTGTGAACTTTGTATCTCTATTTATCTCTTAAATCATTATCCCATACCACGTCTTTTTGTGCATTCATGTCATGTTTTTAAATTGTCTTGAAATTACAAACCCTGTCAGCAAGTCCATGTGCCCATGAGTTTGGTCACAATTTTTCATATTCAGATCCCATGTTCCCAACACTGGGTGTGGAGGTTAATGTTACTTATTGGTTGATGTCAGCTGACCCCTGTAGTTCTTGGATTTCTTTATGATGTCACAAGGACAATTGTAGTAGCAGTTGGTTCACTTGACTCCAGTACTACCTTGATTTTTCTGCTTGAGACAACTCATATATGCAGATTGATCTTGACAATGAATTGATGCTTCTCAAGATATTCATCTTTTCTTGTTGCAAACTTTTCTTCTGCCATGTCCTTATTTGTTTAGCTACCTTGTCTCAGCTTTTGGATCTGCGGGAAGTGGAAGCTGTCCAATTCCCTTGCTTCAATCCATGTGGGGTAACTCTTACGGTGCTCAACCTCCAAATATGATGTGGCAGAGGTCTCCATCCTTTGTGAATGGCATCAGTCACCTCCCACCAAGAATGCAAGGATTTCTTGCAGGATCAGGTCAAGCGATGAACAAAACCTTGCCAAGAAACAGCCTCCATGTTGGATCTGCACCAGCGGTCAATCATATGCCCTGGGAAAGGCAGACATTCACTGCCGAGTCTTCCGAGGCTTCTAACTTCCATCCAGGTTCTTTGGATAATGGCAGGAGCTCTGAGAACCCGCTACAGTCCATGGAATTCATCCACCACAGTATCTTCCCTCATATTAATGGGAACTGTATGGACTTCCCTGTCGCTCCTAAGGTGATGGCTCCCCAGTCCCCAGAAAGGGGCATGATCTTCCCGGGTAGAGGCCAGATGCTACCTGTTTCTAGCTCATTTGATTTACCTAACGGACGGTTCAGAAGCCGGAGAAATGATGGTGCTTCCTATCAGACTGACAACAAAAAGCAGTTCGAACTGGATATTGACCGCATTGTTCGTGAAGAAGATAAGAGGACTACCCTCATGATAAAGAACATCCCCAACAAGTATGCTTTTCACTCTTGCTTCCAACTGAGTGCATAGATCCCAGCCTTGAGTTAATTAGATTATCCTTTTTTTTTTTCATAAGGACAGTTTTTCAATAATGATGTTCTCTGTTTATCCTGGAAGGTATACTTCCAAAATGCTTCTGGCTGCAATTGATGAACGGCACCGGGGAACCTATGATTTCTTGTATTTACCAATTGACTTCAAGGCAAGTAGTCTTCTCATGCATAAAAACTTGATGCTCAGATCTGATTGATTAAAAGAACTTTGCTTTTGGCAATGTTCTGAAGTAAAGTCTAGTTCTAAATCAGATGCTAAGTTACTTCCTGCTCATTTTGCAGAACAAATGTAATGTAGGATATGCTTTCATCAACATGACCGAACCCAGTCAAATCATCGCCTTCCATGAGGTATGTCTTTGTTAAACTGTAGCTGTTACTTATGACGGTACTATATCCTAATACACTTGTTAACATTTTCTGCCAGGCTTTTAATGGTAAAAAGTGGGAAAAGTTCAATAGCGAGAAGGTTGCATCTCTCGCATATGCTCGTATACAAGGGAAATCTGCTCTCATTGCACATTTCCAAAATTCAAGCTTGATGAACGAGGATAAGCGATGCAGGCCCATCCTTTTAAATACCGAGGGGCCAAATGCTGGCGACCAGGTAAAAATATTAGAAAGGGTCCGCTTAAGAAATAAAACATTTCTAATGTTAGGATTCAATTCTGAGAAAAGGCTTCTTTGAATAGTCTAATACTTGGCTCTGCCCTAAAGATGATTGTCCTGGAATAACTCGAAATTATTAATTTTGCTGATGATACAGGTTCCGTTCCCGATGGGTGTAAACATCCGAACTAGAACGGGAAAAGCTCGAACCAACGGCATTGAGGGGTCTCATCAGGGAAGTCCACCCTTTGGAAACGAAGGAGAGTATGGTAAAGCCAATGGACTCATTAGCTCGGAAAAGGACTCTGACTGAGAAAAGTCCCGTTCCCCCGCTCCTTCTTCGGATGCTAACAATCACGACAGTAACTTAAGGGTCCATCTCCAAAACCACCCCCCTCGGAAACCTTTTACGCTGGGGCAAGTAAAGAGAGAAAAAGACTTGCAATACCGGGGAAAAGTTTCTGGGGCTTCCAAATTTTGGTTGGTTTGTTTAGTAAATGTGGATGGGAGTGTAATTGAATTTTGGAAAATATATCATCATGATCATGTACAGGAGCGGTTCGCGTGAGGAGAGTTCTGTGGGTTTGGCGATCACGGAGGATTCTTCACCTGTTGCCACCCCCCCCCCCTGCTTTTTCTTCTTTCTTCTGGGGTTTAATTTCTAATTTGGCCTTCTCTTTTTGGTATTAGATAGGGTGGAACTCGAGCCTAATGTTATGTAACTGGTTGGAACAATCGGTTGAAAAAAAAAATTGATTTGCTTTTTTGCTTGTGACGACTCTTTCTGCATTCTGTGATGAAAGACTTGAAAAGATGATTTGGTTTTTGCGAGAAGTTACACTCTTCCGAAACGGGAGACTGGGCATTCGAGTCGGGGGGAGGAGTCATTGCCAATTGCCCCAATCACAAAAGCTGTCCCAAGAGAAAAGCTACAACTTACAGTTGTCGGACGGCCCAAAAGGGATGAAAATTGTACATTCCGATCGGCCGGCCCCCCGTCCCCCTTTTGCGGGACAAGATAATCCAACAGTTCAACCATGGGCACCTGTCCATATATGAAAATGGCGTCACGTAACCACCTGCCACAAAATGATGCTCCTTCACTTCTGGTAGAGAATGTCATAGTGACCCGGGCGATACAGCAAGGTAATGAAAGGAAGAGAGGGGTGCTCGGAACCGCCGGACGAGGTGCTCGGGATGAAATCATGGTGGTTTATGTTGATGACACCATTATCGCAGGAGCTGCGGTCAAGGTACACTACACGGATCGGCACGCCTAATGCATCCGATACAGCTATTATGTGGATGTGGTCGCTTTCCTCCCCCATAGGTTCCACAGATGACTTGCAAAACTGCCAACAGACATTGAGCAAGATCAGGAATCTGGAATATACATGGCTAAAATTACAGCTCTCCAGTTCACAGACTCCTGGATATATCTGTAAGCATTACGTTGGTTGGGTACAAACCTAGATCATGGGGAATTTCGTGAGAGCCAACCTCACGCTTATGAAGTGAGAAAACCGTTATGATATGTCTAAACTTCCAAGAAGTCATTATAACAATCATTGAAGAGTAATGATGACTCCAAAACTCACTCCCATATGCAGCATATTATGTAAACGAAGGAGAGTGGGAAACACCTGCTCCACTGTAGTATTTGCCAGTCCCAGTATAAAGGGTTCAAAGAATTCTGCCCTCTTACGTATCTCACCAGCGGTAACGAATCTGAAAAACATCACCACTACAGAACCAAGTCCATCAGAAACAGGCCAAATTAGCCACTGTAAATATATAAAGGTATTTAAGGCTTACCATAGTCCGACACTGATGGATCCTGGCACCTATGAAGCAGCTCCTCGGGACTGAAATTGCAAAGAATTTGTGGTTCAGGAACTTGAAAATGGAGTAAACCTCCAGCATGTAATCTTATTTCAAGATTTATTTTCAGTTAGGAAACGCTGATGGTGACACCTTATTGAAGTTTCATCCCCTTGAAGAACACTGTCCAACTGTTCAAGGAATAGCTGGAACAACAGGCCAAGGTCACAGATCATTATTTTAAGCAGGAAGCAAGATTTTAGAGTAATATGAGTTCATCAAGACGGTACATCATTGCCCCAATTCCAAAAAATGCAAAGAAAGAAAATGTTTTCCATGAAAGATTGTTTGTCGACCGCCTGCCTGATGGGTACACAGGCATGGTGGATTGACTTTGCCATACCAGACTTAAACATGACTGCATGGATCAAGGTAAATATTCGAAAAAACAATTCATATTTCATCTCTCTGGACAAGTTAGAGTCACAAAAGATAAGCTAAGTCCGAGATGGCTGCTTGGAAGCTAATGAGACCACATCAAAAGGAACGGTTACACAATACTAGACAATCACATGTTTAAACTTATGTTTAAATAAATCGTTTAAACTGACCAGTTATTGGAACTAATAATCCCAAATAAATAAATCATTGACTAGACAAAAAAGAGGTCCCGTGCTGAGATTTCACAGGACTGTATTATTAACATGTATTATCAGTATGGCCAAAAAAAAAAATCCACGAAAGGAAAAGAGAGCGACAAATCCTGAGAGGAGATCTCCTTACAGAGAAAAAATCCTCGAAAGTGAAATCCACGTATCCTAAACCTTGAAGTGTTCTCCTACATTCTTCAACGTTGCTCTTTATGCGTTCCACCTCCGCTTTGTCTTGTGTTTCCAAAATATGCTCCTATAAATTGTTCTATTAATTAAAATACCAAGAAGGGGGCTTCTAAAGAACAAAAGCTCCCAGGAAGAATCAAACATTTTGTAAGGATGAACACAAAATTCTGGGACTTACAAGGTATGAGAACATAAAGCCTCGAAAAAAGCAGTTTCCATCCCCTCTTGTCCGTCGAATAGCAGCATATTGCTCTTCAAGAATCTGTTATACCAAATAATTTGGTGAATTCATCATAGAAGGACATGGAAGAAAATAACTAAGTTATGGGAAGACCTTTATCTTCTGCAGCAAAATAGGACTGCCTGACTGATACTCGGCTGCTAAAGAGGAAAGAGCCTCCTGCAGTTCACGGCAATTAATTGGAACTATTTCAGGACCCAAGCATTTGCAAGTCTCAATCACATTGAAGTCGCGTTGTTTATTGTTTTGGTTCACATATGAAGTACAAATAATTCTGCAGAATCCAACCAAATGTCATGGCTTGGGGCTTCAAACCACATCATCAATACCAAGAAAGCAATTCACGTGAACTATTATTTCTAAGGTGTTAGATTAGATGTCAATTTTCTATGTATCTAGTCGAGTAGAGACACTTTAAAGTAGAGCAAAGTATCAAAAAATACAAGTCAATGAAGTTATTGGATAACACAGAGACAGCCATTCCCGATAAATACTTGATCATGACAGATAAGGATGCTTAATGCACAATACAACAGACCAGTCAAATAGAGATTATAGTTGTTGCGCAGAAAGAAGGTATAAGGTAAGGATATTGGCGATTAAAAGACATGACCTTCCAGGGAATGACTTCATAGAGAAAGGCATTATTACTCCCCTCTACAACTATGAAACGATTGTGAGATGTCAGCAATTTCTGGCAGATAGCTACAGGATCGATGCAGTAACTTGTCTCCAAATCCAACAACTAATGATAGGTCTTCAATCGAGACAATGTCAATAAAGATTAAACAAATTCATGGGGAGCAGACAAAAGCCAATCAAGACCCTTAGGATTGGAATCATGCTACACTGAACAGAGGGAAGAAACAACGGTACAAAGTATCTAGGTCTACGAACCATCTCCACACATCATAAAAGGCAACACGAGATATTCCGCACCAACAATTCGACTGCATCGGGGCATGAACACAAGAGTGTGAGAGATAGCACGTACCTTCTGTCCGACAAAGGGGATCTTCTCCGCCTCCATCGCGTCGATCTTACTCCGCTGCTCCATTATATCCTCGTCATCGGCAAAGCTGGGCCAATCACCATGATCAGCAGCGGCCGACGCCTGGCAGGACGACTCCACTTCGATCTCACTGGACAGTCCCAGTCCCTGTCCTTGTCCTTCCTTGGTCTCCATCATTACCGGCCTGATCGCCATACAACAACATCTCTCACGAAACAATCCAAACCTAACCACCTATTTGTTAAAAAAAAAAAGAACATTCCGGATACAACAGTCCTGACAAGGACAAAAACCAGATCGCGCCCCACCCCGCGGCATCATCGACTTTGGGGGCACACACCGACGAAGTCAAGAATGAAGAAAAAGGAAACAATGCAAGAAGAAGGAACCGCTGACGAGGATCGGTCGCCGGGGGCGGGAAAGTAAGGAAGACGACGCGCCTTTACGCCGGCGGGAGGTAGTGATCGGAGGAGGTATTCCTTCCGAAGAGGGGAAGTCACGGTTGGTTCCGCGGAGTTTGTTAGGGAAAGGAAGACTGGGGTTTTCCTCCTCGTCAACTGCTGCTGTTGATGCTGCTCTTTCATTAGTATCTCTCAATCATCATTTTTAATACAATTGGACGGACTTGAATTCATAAATGTCCAAGCTTTATAAAGTTATTAAAAATAAATAGATAAAAGAAAAGAGACAGATAATGATAGTATTTTTACTAATTTTATAACTCTTTGGGCCCCACAAATGTTACTTAAAAAGCCCACGAAATGAAGCCCATCACAAATTTCGGAATAAAAAGTGAAAATCTCCCGAATAATTTATCTCCTCCCTATCTCTATTTATACTCTCCTTCCTTTACCTTCATTCTCCACATTCCCTCCCACCACCCTCACCTCTCTTCTATCATATCTCGCTTCTCTCGCAACAACTTGGCTGTTTTTTTCCCCCGAGATATGGACCGAAGATATGGGGAGGAGCACGACAACGACAACTACGATTTCGCTCGATACGAGTCCTCCGTCTCCGAGACCGATGTATCCGCCATGGTTTCTACCCTAACCCAGGTCATCGGGACTAATAACCCCGAAAATCCTACGCCTCCTCAACCATCTCAAGATCAAGGTAGAGTATTTGTCTACTGATTAAAGATGACTATGATTTGGAAATGACAAAAAAAAGGAAACCATTTTCATCTTCTACCTTCCGGTTGCAGTCCTCTATTAAACGTGTATTTCTTGCCGGGGAGGATTAAGATGAGGTTACGGGTCTCTTAAGGAAGATCTTTCTATTGTGGGTAACATTTGATCATATCATCATGTGAAGTTTTAATATTTGTTTGGCTTGGGGTGAGGTTACGTGGATTGCTTTCTCTTTGCTTCCTTTGTTTATAAATATTTGGTCGGCCGGTCTTCCTCCCACTTGTCCCTTTGTCCGAAACGTTTTCCATGAATCTTTTGTCAGTTTTCTTGCGTTCATACAACATATGACGCGTGATGATCATCTCATCACATATCCTTGACGGCAGATGATCATCAGCTTGGACACGTAATAACTTGCGCGTGTTGTAAAGTTTGACTAGATTTTATGTAATGTTTATACTTCATTTGCTTGAATTTGATAGTCCAAAGGCAATGTCCGAGGTTTGAGTCATTCATATTTCGTATCCTACCTTTTTCCCTGAGTGGGTGTCACGCATTGTGTCGCAGAAACTACCAGGCGAAAGCATTATCGAGGAGTTAGGCAAAGGCCGTGGGGCAAATGGGCGGCTGAGATACGTGACCCTAAGAAGGCCGCTCGAGTTTGGCTAGGCACGTTCGATACGGCAGAAGATGCTGCCCGCGCTTATGATAGGGCAGCCTTGAAGTTCAAAGGAAGCAAGGCCAAGCTGAATTTCCCTGGAAAAGTTATGGGAAATAAGCTCGAATCCGTTGCCGGAGCGGCTTCTTCCGGAAACAGCCTGGAAACAGTTGTTCCCGGTGGAAGTGCAACCACCCAGATGTCGCAAACGGACTACCCCGACATATTTCATTATGCCCAAGTACTCTCGAGCAGTGATGCGGATTTCCCAAACGTAGTGTCGAATTTGTATGGCCATGAACAATTCACGGGCGATCATCATCCTTCGCAGGCTTCCTTTGCTCCATCTTATTCCTCGGGGACGTCGTCGTCATCATCATCGACATACTACTACCCGCAAATGCACCCGTGGCCGCATGACGGGGCCGACTCGGCACAATATCCTCCTTATCACGGAAACTACGGGTGGCCTTCTGGAATTGGTAATGATTTCATGGGAGATCACGGAGATCAGAGGAACCCGGATGAATAACTCTATCGACAGCCATTATTCCTTAGGCACGATCGAGCAGTACTCCATGTATGCCATTTGATGGATTCCGCCGCGAGATGTCAGTTCTTCAAAATGGAGTTTGATTAGAGTTAGTGTGGTATTTGATCTTTGTTAAGAGAGATTCCCCCTACTAACTCAGTAGTGTCAGGGCACATAAAATCACATATCGCTGAACTCCTATTATTTCATGCATCGTTTAACCACTCTAAAGACAGCCAACTCTTTTTTCCCTTCCTAGCACAAACAAACATTATAAATCACGTAACTAATTCAATTCGATTCGAGTATAACCGTATTCCATTACAACTTCTTTCTTTCACGTAAAACCCATGTGTTAGATACAATGTTTGAATTGCGAGAGAGACTTAGTCCTGAAAATCAAATGGGAAGAAATATAAAGCTAATAGGAGGGAGTAGCTCCAAATGGATGAAGATTTGGCCCCACATATGGATGAATCGGGAAGTGCGAGGAGAGTAGTGTTATTAGATCTTATTGGGCGCTTTCCACGTAAGACCGGCGTGTGTGATTTTCTTCTGATTTTGTTTGCTTGTGAGGAGCTCGTTTGGAGGCGTGGATTCGATCCTCGTCCTTTAGCGAAGAAAACCCAAAAAACAAAAACAAAAAAAAAAGCAAAAGGAAAAGGAGATAGTGATGTGACTATAGAATCAGATAAGAGGATATCGCGTGAGATTTCCTTTTTCCCTCCATTCCCCTTACACGAAACATAGACCCACGTCGTCATTCCTCCTCCATTCTCGTAGCGTATGCATGCCACGAGGTTTCAGGAAGAAGAAGTTCTCCACTCAGTGATTGTACGTAAGATAATACTAAAAAAAAATCACGTATATATGATCAAAGACAAATCATTTGTTGCTTGATATATCAAAAACCCTAGAAAAGTGGATGACCAAAGGCTCATCATTATCCTCATCGTCTTCTTACCCTTTTTT
This sequence comes from Melastoma dodecandrum, assembly GCA_029817715.1. Classification (NCBI taxonomy): domain Eukaryota; kingdom Viridiplantae; phylum Streptophyta; class Magnoliopsida; order Myrtales; family Melastomataceae; genus Melastoma; species Melastoma dodecandrum. The sequence continues at coordinate 5,765,253 of JARUPY010000472.1, read as the reverse complement.
TCCGTACTTTTTATATGATGATCTTGATAGCTTTCGGCAAACTGGCTCCCTCGTCAAATGTTGCGGCTGCTCGTCGACCACTAAAAGAAAGGAAGGAAAACCCAGATCGTCATCATCATATCTCGTATTATCCTACAATCAATCCCACATTCCATTCACATTTAAAAGAATTGGGAATGGATGAAAACAAAAGGAAAATTACAATTAGTAGTTGGTGTTAAGTGGCGACGTCGATCACGACTGACGGCGACTTGCCCCTAGTTCGAATCACTTCCTCCTTTTCGTTCTCCTCATGCGTTGTTAGTAGCGACACGTTAGCGTTGTTATCCCGTGATCTCTCTCTCCCTGTTCACCGGCCACGCCTGACTTTTAAATTCTTCCCTTCTTTCGCAACTCCCCCGGCAACCGCAAGCACGCGCTCGGTCACTCTCCTCCATGGAAAAACCCCTGACCTAAGTATCTTAAGACTTCCATTGAAAAGTGTCAAATGGTTAAAACACTTCACTGCATAATACTACTTACCAAAGTCATTCTCTTCCGCCACGCCAACAATTCCCGCCGCCCAATGAAATTCCCTCACGTGCGTAAATTCAGTCAACGTCGATCTTATCCCAAAAATCATACTAAATGAACGAACGAGAAGGCAGAAGAGCACACACTCGAAGATCCAAAGCCCGCCCCGCCCCCGTTGGAAAGAAATCTCATGGGGGCGAAACTTCAACGTCCTTGTCAGAATTTCTTTTCCTTTTTTTTCCCTTTTAAATATTTTCCCACTTTTTGGTTGGATATAGGAATAAGATTTTGTTCCCAGATTCTGATCTCTCTTCGAATCTATAGGGTGAGAAAAGCTCTATCTCCCCAAATCGGCATGCTTGGAATCATTAAAAATATCATCGTGAATGGTATGACGCTGACGGGTCATTCACCCATTGTCATGTAACGATTCTTTCTCTCTCTTTCCTTACCAAAATATAAAAAAGAAGTGGAACTACCCGACCGACCTTCACATGTATTCATCGATTCACACCCCACGATACAATTAGTATATCATTAAAATTTAATTATATGTAAGTATGAGTTTAAATAAGGTATTGTATTAAAATACGGAGGAATTACCAAAGCTTCGCCGTCGTATTCTTTTTGGGTGGTCCAATTAAAACGTATATCCAGCAAGCCTAATTATTCACCGCACGCACCCCCCAACAACATATCATTGGACCTAATATGGGCCGGGCTTCCATGGACTCACTAAGCCCATTTCGACTTTCCAATTAGTTAGGACAAACAACGTTACTTTGTGGCGGCGGCGCGTGTCCGTCGTCTTCGCCACGGCAATGGCTTCCTCCACCGCCGGCCTGATATTATTCCTCGTCAACCATCGTGCGATAGGTTCCCGAGCAGCCAGGCGGTGAGTGACAGCAGTTCTCCGGCTCTGGTTTATCAGGGCGTTTACTTCCCCTGGACCTTTGAACCTGCCGACGTGAGAGAGGTAATGGCTGAACTGAGGGAGTTGTTATATTGATTGTTTGGGAATGGAGTTCTGCGGCCTGATTCGATGTTCTGTAGACTGTAGAACTTGAAGGCTCGGTTTGATGGTTGCTCGTGCTTTGTGGTTCAGAATGGAGTATTGTATCAGTTAGAACCATTACTGACTTGGATGGATGAGAGCAACTTAACCTGTTGCTCGCTGCATGGATATTGTTTCATCTTTCTAGTTTAGTTGTTTTAAAATCTTTCAAAAGACATAAGGCCTATTATGGTTTTAAAAAGATAGCTCTAGCTGCCAATCTTATAAAAACTTAATGAAACTGCATCGAGACATATGGGTCTGAAATATTTAATGGAGCATGTTAATTTTTATTGTCAGTTTCACTTCATATCACCGCATAGAATCTTCTAACAAGTTTCTCTTATCCAGGATGATGTAGGCGAGATAAGTCTGTCGTCATGTTCAATGCTCTCCCCAAAGAAGAAAAACAAGCCTGGATGGAGAAGCTTAAACTGGGAAGATCAAATGACTTGCAACAGTTTTTCACTGGAGAGCAGGTAAAATATTGTATAGTACTAGTCTTTGCATATATGTTATCAGGAACTGAAGGCGCCCATTAGCTAGCTGAGACATCATTGACTGGGGTCTCAAAGTTATATCAAAGAAATAGATGGTGATTCAATCACAAGTAGTGCGGTAGATGTTTGTTTCTTACAGAAAAAAATATATTGCGTTTCTTGTCAGTGGTTTTATAGAATGTGTTTGACCATCCTAGCAAACAACAGTTAATGTTCAACTATCGTCCATGGCCGGACAGTCAAAGATCTTCGTTCAGTAGCAAAAGCAAAAGCTCTTAACAAAATTTCTTAGCGGCAAAACAATCAAAGTGGCAAACGATGGGAACACTCTAAAACTGCTTGTGTCATGAACCTTTTAACTAACCTCTAAGCATATATCACTCAACTTTAGATCGCTTTAAATTGAATGGCTCCCCTCATTAGCGATTTCCATCGTCAATGCTCGAAGAAGGCAACGGCCTCGCAGTCAGAAGATCTCCCACTGAAACAAAGATTAACCCCACCCGTAAAATGTCGAGAGAACAAAAAGATATCTACACACCAGGAAGCCCCGCCACAAAACCACATCCACATAAAATGTCCAAAACTGGCCAAGAAAAATATTCATTTACATAATAATGTGTTAGTGTGTGCATATATGTGTCAAGACACTTTATAATGTATGTGAATAGTTATTAATAAAGGCAAGTATTTACTGTTTATTAATTATTTTTCTGCTCATAATTAATTTACGGTAAAGTCCCGTAGATTGATTATTTGTCAATCTAAAGTTGTCCTTGATCGGATATATGTTTAGAGGGGACATGAACATCTAGATCAATGCCGAGTATAACTTAGGTCAAGTTAGACCAAGGGATGGATGTAAAAGTTATACTTTGAGGTGCCCAAGTTTAGGGTACACTAGATACGACCCGTTTATAGAGAATACCATATGTTAAGCGTCAATGGTCACTCCTCTTATTGAATGAGTGTAACTGAACTCTTGACTTGAGACCTTCATTTATACTATGCGTGGAGTTATACACTTTGATGCCGTTAAAAGCATTCTTTGATCGGATTATGAGTAATACAATTGTTGAGTGTAGAGCGAAGCATAGAGAGGATAATGCTAAGTCAATATAGGGTTCATCGCTCTCTTGAATTAGAGAGTTGACATCATGGCCACTTGATTAAGATATTAGTGATTTTAAACACACGGCCGTAAAATGATTAATTCAGTGATGACGCATGATGCACTGAATTAATCGGAATGTCGGTGATGAAGAGATTGAATTACACAGAAATCGGTTCAATGTGGTTTTGGTTCATGACCAATATTCATTCTATTACATTGGGTGGCTGAAAAATGTTGCTAGATGGTTACCCCAGTCTGTGTATGGATGTATAATGCCTTCGTATATAGAACCTAGAGGGTCGCACGTAAATGCACGTTAATACAAATATTAATTATTTAATTCTAATGAATATTAGAATTAAAATATATAAATTTTCAGAATTAGATTTTATTGAACTATAAATTTATTCTGAAATCGGAAGCAATAAATCCTAGGGTTGGATTTAAGACGATGAAATATGTCTAATTTGTAGACTATAATAATATAATTATAATAATTAATTATTATATTATTATTTATTATAATATTATTTTTCCCACATGTCTACGTGGGTTAATCCTATTTGGCTAAGTAAAAGAATGGTAGCTTTGCTACGTGGGATTCAGCTTGATAAAAGAATCCTAAGGCGGAACCCATCCTTTTAAGAAGTAGCATAGCTTCGCTGCTTGGCATTTTGTTTATTAAATTTTAGTTATTAAAATTGCAAGAAACTTACGCTATAAACAAAGAAAGTGGTAAAAACAAATCAATGAGAGTGAAAAAAATTTAAGACATTCAACCACAGAAAAGGAGCGGCCGAAAGAAAATTGACCGGCCGAAGAAAAAATAAGAAGATTTTAGGAGAAATCGAGTAGAGAACTCCGAGGGGCTAGCACCCAAGAGAGTTTGAGTTGTCCGTCTCACATGTGCGAACTCTAGAAGACGATCGCATTAAAAATATTTCAAGATCACGAGGTACGATTTATGTAACGTGTTTTAGTATTCGATTTAAACGTATCACATAGGTCCGGGGTGTGTTTCGGATAGTTTTTCCGAAATGAGCTTCCGCTATGCGCCGATGGAATCCCAACACAATGTTCCCCGTCTTACTCGGATTCCAGTTTTGCGCCAGCATTTCTCTATTCTATAGATACCGTCATAGCGAACGCCAGTTTCCGGCGCATATGAAGATCTTTTCTCCGTGTGAGACCTGTTAAAAATGCTATAGAATCAGAGGCCAACACAAATATAATACAGTACTGACAAAAACATTGGTATATTCCCCTTTATGGTAATAAACAGGCGGATATTTTATGAAAAACCCATCAAAGCGAAGGAAGACAATGTTGCAGAAGCAATTTCTCTTATTCTAAAGAGGATTTCAAGTCTACCATAACTAGTCTTAAACCATTTCCATGAATAAATTGTGTGCTCCCATTAATTATGTTATGTGTATCCAACTATCAATGAACTTAAACGATTTATAACTGCAAGTGATGGATGAAAACAATTAACCGGAAGAGCAATCAAATTAGTTACCATCGGATAACCACCTTCTTCCATCCACATGATAACACTCCTACCAATTCTAGACCATTCATTTAATAATGGGAAACAAGTTACTGCATCAAAAAAATAATGAGAAACGAGACAAGATTTACCTTACGACTCGGACGGGGTAACCTTTCTTGCAACTTAAACGCAAAGCCTCATTCAACTTCTCAAACCTCTGATCAGAGGACTGTTCCTCGTTCGTTCGTTTGTTTCCAGTAACATCTCTCCCACCACTACAAACAAGCAAATAAATTTAAATGGTCCCAAAAATGAGCTTTCTTACAAATCTGTTATGAATAATACAATAATTGTTTCAAGGGGACGTGCCAAGGGGTAGCGCAGGTGGCGCAAGCGATCGTCGCCTCGGTCGACGGCTTCTTCCGGCAGACCATGCACATCCCATGCACTCTCCGGCGTGCGCCATGGGAGCGGGGGGGACGGTGGACACACGGGGAAGGTAGGGAGGGTGGCCAATGAGGAAGGGACACGTCGGCAGAGAGGAGTGGGGGTGGAGTGACGTTGATAGGAGTGTGATTGGGGGATGAAGGAAGGAAGGGTTTTGTTTTCTGTCTAATTTCTTTTATACGGGATGGGTTGATGACGTGGCGAAGATGGGGAGGGAGAGCACTTAGTGTTTGAAATTTTCGTTTCCCTCTATTTTTTTGGGGAGGGGATCCGTTTCTTATTCCCCTGTTTGGTTTGCTTTAAATTTCAAAAACTTTTTTTTTTTGCCACGTGAAAAACAAAATGTTACATGATATGTTCCCATAATCGTTTTAAAATAGTAATAATTTTTCATGATTCGAAATTAATTTTTACACTCTAATGAGAAAATTAAAAGAAATATTAGGGTGGTCTGTATTTAGAGTTCTTGATTGTTCCAAAATAACCCAACCAAACAGGGGGCTTCTTATTTCAGTTAAGAATCTAAATAACAAGTTAGGAACCGAACCAGCGACCACGTAATTAAAAGCCAAGCGCTCTGCCGGCTGAGCTCCTGTGTCTTCATGACATTAATTGTTAATTAAAATATACCCCTCGTCATTTTGCCGATCAGAAGTAGCAGGATTACGTCTTGTAACCCTCCTAAGTCACGCCCCCTTTCTAACAACCCACCTCCGACAAGTGGGTCGATCGATCCATCCCACGATGCTTCGCGTCGCCGGGAGGAGGCTCTCTTCCTCCTCATGGAGGTTATCGCCTGCTTATTTCGCTTCCCGCGGCTGCCTTGAGGCCGTGACCCCTCCCGATTCGTCCTCCGGACCCGCTCCCCCACTTCACCAGCCCGCTCCTATCTTTCCCCAGCTTCGATTTCCTGTCCGAGGTATTTCGTTTCGATATGTTTCCAGCGATGAGGTGTCGGTCACCGTTGTCGGTTTCGTTGTTGATCGATGATGTTTGGATCCGTGTCTGGTGGTTTTGAGTTGACGAATTATATTGCAAGGCGTAGGGTTTCGGTATCTGGGGAGGGATGTTGATAGGACAGATGGTGGATTCCCATTATATTTTGTGTCTGGTTTGGTTGCTGGATGTGTATTGGTGACGTGACGCCATATGTGGGAGAAAGTAGGTGTTTCTATGTAGTGGGAACTCCAATGATTGGTTTATGCGGACTGAAGATTGGGGGATTCAATCTGATTAAGTGGTATGTTGATGGAATCACAGCAAGAGCATCCATGAATTTGCTGCGCTAAGTGATGCTTGGTGTGGATATATGAGAATTGGTGTTGATCTTGTCACGCCAATTAAATAAGTGCTAGGACAACCAACTTCTCCTTTTAGGAACAAGCTGTTATTTTTTCGAACACTTTATTGTTGGATCCGTTTATTATTAGCTTTATGTTTGTTGGGCACATAAGAGCAGACTTCATAATAGCCCCATGAATATAGGCTAAGTTGAAGTTACTAGGCATGGCTCGAGGATTGACTTATGGGCCACAAGTGATATGGTTATGGATTATGTTTCATTTTTCTTTTTTTGTAAACTTGTGTAACTATAAGGGATGTTAATCTTCAATGTAGTTGGTAGCTTGTACTTCTAAAGGTGCAGTGGTTAGTTTACATTCAACATAATCTCAAAACACTTTGGGAAAGGAAGGAAGCCTGGCATACCTGACATTTTCAAGTTTTCTATGAACTCTGTTCTCTACTTTATTGTTCTCATCCTAGTGTATATTCTATCACAGGATTTTCATCAGGAGCCTTATCAGAGACCGAAGACATGGGTTTTATTTCAGATCTTCCAGCCACTGTGGCAGCCATAAAAAACCCTACATCTAAGATTGTGTATGATGATTACAACCATGAGCGCTTTCCTCCAGGCGATCCCAGCAAGCGTGCATTTGCCTACTTTGCCTTGACAGGTGGCAGATTTGTGTATGCTTCCTTAGTTCGCCTTCTGGTCCTCAAGTTTGTCCTGAGCATGTCAGCAAGTAAGGATGTCCTTGCCCTTGCATCCCTTGAGGTCGACCTATCGTCTATCGAGCCTGGAACCACTGTCACTGTCAAGTGGCGTGGGAAACCCGTTTTCATCAGACGTCGGACTGAGGATGATATCAAACTGGCAAACAGCGTCGACCTGGCATCCCTTCGTGATCCACAGGAAGACGCTGTCAGGGTTAAGAATCCCGAATGGCTTATTGTTATTGGCGTGTGCACTCATCTGGGTTGTATCCCCTTGCCCAACGCCGGCGATTTCGGCGGCTGGTTTTGCCCATGCCACGGCTCGCACTACGACATATCTGGTAGAATCAGGAAGGGACCGGCACCATACAATTTGGAGGTGCCCACATACAGTTTCTTGGAGGAGAATAAGTTATTGATCGGCTGAGGAATAACCGCAGGAATGCCGTGCGCGCCTATTCTTTGATGAAATGTATGCTTGTTCTTTCATTCTCCTAGCCAACAACTAAAGGTCACCATCTTTGCCGAAGGGGCTTGCATTCTGCCTTCTTTTTCTGCTTTGCAAGTAAATTGGTGCTATTATTGGGCTATGAATAATTGTACTGGATCTTGATTACAGGAGTGCCATCTACACTTATTGTGAAGGTGATGTCAATTTGTTGGAAGCAGTGACTATTTGGATGATACATGATCTTTTCATGGAACTGTTGGTTGCTGTCATATCATGCTAGAGGGAGACATGGTTTGTCTTAGTAACAAGTATGCTTTCCCACGATGGTCATAAACACAGTAGGATCTGGGACCATGAACCATGGTCTTACAAAGATGCTTAATACCTTGATCATCCCAAAACCATTGTCCCTGCCTCAAACCATGTCTGAGTTCATCACGTGGTGTCAGGAAGCATTTAACAATAAACTTTCATCCTTCAGGGTTAGTGGCGATTAATTAATGGAAGGTTTGAGCATCACACGTGATGTAGATTAATCAGGGCTCAGGCAAAATGGACAAACAAATGGGATTGTGAAAATCGAAGGAATAAATCCCAGCATCAATGGCGAAAGATTCACTGGAGCAACACAAAAGTACGAGGTACATCACACATAGTAAGGTTCAACACTGGCAATAGCTATGAAGAGCAACAGTGCGAGCGACTCCCGTCTGAGACAGAAATAACGGAAGAGAAAGACGAGGCAAAAGGAAACCAGGCAGGAAAATAACCTAGATGGAGAGCTTTCGCCTCTTGTACCTCACCATAACATTACCCTTCACACCCACCACCATTGCGTTCCAGTCTATCTCAGGGAAGGAAGAAACCAACTCAAGCTCGAAGTTTCTCAGCAGGTGACTCCATATCGCCTTGATCTGCAAGTAAGCAAATGGCTCTCCAAGGCATCCGTGCCTGCCTCCGCCGAAGGAGATGTAGGAGAATGCTCCAGCCACCTTGTCTTCTTCTCTTCCGGGAGCGAATCTGTCAGGATCGTACTTGTCCGGGTCCTGGTAGATGTACGGAAGTCTGTTCGCAAATGCAGGAGAAGTTGCCACTATATGTCCCTTAGGTATATCATAGTCCTTCCCCTCCCTGGTCCTCACAGTGAAGTCACTGTGCGAGCTCCGCATCAGCAATATTAGTGGAGGGTGCAACCTGAGGGCTTCCTTGATGCACCGGTACAGGATGTCCATTTCAGAAAGAATGTCATGATCGAGTTTGCTTCCATGCTTCTCCATCACACGCTTTTGCTCATCCACGACAGCCGACAAGTACTTGTCGTTTTTTAGTAAATATGCACCAGTCCAGGTCGATGTTATGGAACTTGTGTGCTGCCCAGCAAACAGAGCGGCGATGAGCAATCCGGTGACTTCTGACTCGGTGGTAGAACGACCATTCTTGTATTTGGAGTCAATAAAGCACTGCAACATGTCATCTTCAGACTTTCCAGTAAGCTTCCGGGAAGCAATGATGGTCGAAAAGATCTCGGCGAGCCGCTTGCGAGCACGGTCTCGTCGGCGGTGAGCAGGGATGGGGAGATAAGGGAAGATGACACTGATGGGTAGCATTCCATTATCCAAATCGTGAAATAGTGCAGAGACATCGTCAAACAGCTTCTCACGAACTTCACGGCCCAGAAGGCATCTACTTGCCGTCAGTATGGTCAAATGCTCAAGTTCATACTTGAGGTCTACTTCACCAGAATCTCCCCACCTTGAAAAGTATTCCTGCACCATTTTTCACTCCCCATAAGTTGCATTCGCCAATAGTCACAGAAGTCCTAAAGACTAAAACCAAGCATGAAATGGCACCAGTCGGTACAGAACAAGTTAAAGCAATTCTTCAGCACTCTTTAATTGGACATAAATATTGACATTCTAAAGATAATGAACTATCAGTGGCTATTGTTCATGTTTGGCCATTTTAGAACAGTGAATGATAAATGCTTATTATCATGGCAAGGATTAGAATATCGATATCTAACCTCAGTTTCAGCAACCATCTGATCGACGTAACTTTTGAGCTTATTAACCCGCAGAGCCTCCGTGAAGAACCGAAACTGCTCTTGCCGTATCGTGTAGTCCACATCGAACACAACACCGGGCCCAAAAGTTGGGACATTGAATTGGTACACTTCCTGCTGACTGAGATCGGCTTCGGGGGCCTTGAAGAAGTGTGCAGAGACCTCTGGACCAATTAGGAAGGTGACCTTCTTATTCAACAGGCCAATGGTGAACACGCTCCCGAGTTTAGGGAACTCCTCCCGCAACATGACGATCGGCCCTTTCAGGAACCGGAGAAGCCCGCCGATCAAGGGCAGCGTTTTGACAATGGGAGGCAGGCTCTTCCTCGATCTGGACATCAGCAACGCCGAGATCAACTTCGCCACGATCACGGTGGCCAAGAGGAGGAGACCCACATTGAGGAATTTGTTATCCGCGACCATCAGATCCATTTTCCTCTCAGCAAACCTGCCAATAACATATCCAAAAACCCATGAGCATCGCCTCATAAAGCATGCCACAAATAACATCAAAAAAAAAAAAAATACTAAGGGGGAGAAAAACGAAGGCGACCCAATTAAGCGAACACCATTAACATCCTAACTTCGGCCACCGACGCCGGCAAAGAAGACAAAAAAAATCACAAAAAACCCCCAACACAAAAACCCGGAAAGATTAGACCTTTGACGACTACTATTTACCCCAAAAACGAAAACCCACAAAGACAAGAATTGGGGAAGGAGGAACTGATATTTACTTACCCAGAGGCTCACTTGTCTCGGGGTGGGGCAGTGAACTGGGCAGCAATGTGTGGAGGAGCACCGTTTTTTAATAAGGTAGTCGGATCCCGCTTCCAGCCGAGCCGAGCCGAGAATTCAGAAACAAGTCACGTGCGAGGGTGCTGCTTGGTTCTAGGTGGAAGAAACAGGGGGCCCTGTTTTTCCAACTAATCAGATTTGATATATAAAGAGTATCTCTAACTAAATAGATTTCGATTAATATTTTTTAAATACCACGATTTTAACTCTAACACCTTTTACTTATATTTTTTCAGCATATATATATGTGCTTGAGCTCCCGTGACAATAATACCGCCACCATAACACCACAGCCCAGTAAAATTTATTACTATAACCCGAGGAATATTACTCGATAACATACTCAAAAGATTTTACCAAGTGCGTCGATAAAATAATAATAATAATTTTTACTAATGTCAAAAAGTCGATGTCAGAAGCATTTACATAAATAAGAAACTTGACGTTGTAGAAAAAACTCGAATATTTGCGGGATAGACCTTCTCTTATATTTATCATTCCAAAATCACGTAAAAGGTGTCGCGTATATTATTAACGAATAGCCCCTTTTCGCCCTTACCATGAAAGAAGGGAATCAAAACAATAGCTAAATGTGGTCACATAATCCTAAACTGTCTTCCAGTGGATCTGTCATTACCTTTTCTTAACACACTGTCTGAGCTCTAAACCCATTAACCGTACGTACCTATTTCCTGTTTTTAAGTGTCGACCACTTTTGTGAATGACTACTAGAGCACAGAATGGCGATGCTAGAGGCTCACAATGGCCGAAAATGGACGTCAAGTGCACAGGCGCCGGCCTTATCTTAGAAAATAGTGTACAGTGGCGAGCGCGTGACGGAAATGGTATCCAAAAAGGGAATGTACTTTAATCATCCTGTATTTCAACCTTGTCAAGGGAATGTACTTTAATCATCCTGTATTTCAACCTTGTCAAGAAGCGCGGATAGAAGCAAGGAGATGGGGAACTGAAATGTACAGAAACAGATGCCTGGAATTTACAGTCCTGTCGTCGCCTCTGCCCGGGTGCTCATCCTTCATCCCATAGCAGTTTCACGAAACTCCATTTCCTGGCATACGACAGAAAATTGCCAAAAAGTTATGCATACACCAAAGAAGACGAGACCAAAAGGATTTCGGAGATTTGCTTCACTACCAAGCCATCTCGCTGCAATGTGGAATATCTCTGCTCGACATCGTATGGAGGCGGCCTGTTAGCAAGGTGAATGTCATGTACTGAATTGTCTGGCAATCCTCCCCTGATCCCTGAAGAAACTAAAGAAGTTGATCCCCGCATGGCCAAGTCAGAGATCGACCTTGAGGACTCTGAAACATGGCCGTATACTGCACCCAAAAGAGTGCTAGGTGAGAAAAAAATCTCTAGCTTTAGGCTCATAACATGGAATGCCTTTAAAGAATGCTTGACGGTTTACATATCAAATTCTATCACACTAACTGCGACTATAGATCCTACAAATTTTGCAGGTTCTTGTGATGGATTCCATCCCATCGTCAACAAGAGAACAATTCTAGGAAAGCTCTTACGACCAGTTTCAGCGGCCAAACTTTACGATGAGAGGGATACCACAAGTTGGAACACTTAGTATTAGCCTCCAATATAAGATACCCATTAATCTGTGTTCACTACAGGGAGAAGCTGACGACAACTACCACAAAGGCCAATCTGCTTCACCGACTCAACAACAATGCAACTCCAACAATTTTTTTCTAGGATAAAGGAAACAATAAGATGATGGCACTTTATGGACGTAGGAAGTTATGTACAAGCCAGAGAGCTACAGATGCTACATAAGCCACTTAAAATGATTTAAGAAAAGGGCAGATCACATAAGAGAAAACGATTCAATAATACATACCCTGTAAATAGCTGGTGGAAAAAATATCCAAGGCATAGCCATTGCCCATACATCGAATTGCCCGGATAGTATTCCTCATATTCATCCATTCGTGCACAACAGTAATACCACCCGTGTTAAGGTCTCTCGGGAATATCTGCAGGTGCATCATATTGGCATAGAATGCAATATGGGAAAGGATTTGAACTATCCAATACAACAACAACAACAAAAATGCAGATGGTGCTCATTAGCAGGGACAACCGCTTTGCAACCAGAAAAAAAAAGGATAGAATTAAGCAGTCCGAAGGTGAACAAACATCTTGATCACTGAGAAAAAAGGCATCTTCTTCTGGATGACCACTACATTCTTCGGGGTTTGTTGGCAGAGGCGATATAAATTTATCATGGACAAAGCAGATAGATAGTGATGCGAGTTCAACAACCAATGGGATCTGATGATGCACAAATATCATCATGATCACCCCAAAAGCTAACCCCAGGGGAGGGCCACATCGGATAGGCGTCCTCATTCGACATGAGACTTTTTTCATGCACATTTACAAACCTGACGCCCACGCGGGCAGACAGACTAGGCGCTAGCTTAACCTAATCCGACACTCCATTCATCCGTCTTTACTCTTTGTGAGACTTTTTCCATGCATCACATTAGACAAGAGGATCGTAACCAACAAGTATCCAATAAGGAGGGAACGACACGGAACAGGGAGGGAAATCGGGACACAATCTGACCAGCCAGACCCAGAATTCAACTACTTCTTAAAAACCACACCTAATTCGACACAACCCAGTTGGACAGGGGGAGAAAAATCCAGCTGAAAAATGGACTCAAATGAACGGTAAAAAAAAAGGAAACAAACGACGTAGGAAGAAGAGGAGGAGGAGACGAAGAAAACAAAAAGACTTTGGGAGGATTTCGTCCAAAAAACTGGGCCGTTATTAGTATGTGCCTTTAAATGGGCCCAGCTGATTTAATACTGTGGCTTATCCAATGGGCCTCATCTAATTGCCAAGGCTTGTTTAGGCCCTTAATATGGGCTTTAGAAAAGAAAACAAATGATTTTGACTCTAGCATGAACCGTGCAATTTCCCCTCGCATAAAAAAATCCTTATTGTTATCTATCGTTTTTGGAGAAAGAATCATCTTGTAATTTTTGTCCAAGACCATCCACCTTGGGAGTTGAGATTCATGGGATTCACAACAACAACAACAACATGGACTTTTTCAACGCCCCCATCACCACCCGACCCAAAAAAAATGCATGATGATGTTCCAAATTTTTATGATTCCGAGACTAGTAAAAATTTTGACCCATGTATTTATTTCTTTCCCCTCGGAAGACCAAAAGTCACTAAATAATCGGACCTCAAGTTGTCTCCTTCCCCAACACTCAAGGTTAAAAAAAGAAATGAAGGTGGCCTTTGGGCTTTAGTGCTTGGAATTTCTCGAGGGAGGGAATACATTTTTCCAATCCCAATACAACCTCACGAGTCAATCAATATTTATCCCTAATCCCAATACACGCGTTACGCAATTACCACTGGTGATTTATTATTAAAATAAAAATAGCTATGCATTCGTTTTTAGTAAATGTTTGACGTGTTTTGTTCAGTGTATTCAAGGGAACCCATGTGAAATCCTTCTTCTTTTTCTTGTTTGTGTGTGTGTGTGTGTTTGGTCGGCAATTTTTCTTGACCGTATTCAGACATGGTTTCAAACTGGTAAATAGGCGTAGTTTTGACTAGTGTCTTGCTCATGTGCTTGCACGTGAAGGAGGGAGACGCAGCCCCCCCCTCCCCCCCCCCCCCCCCCCCCCAAAAACCATCATTACTTTTTTTTTCATTCGAGTAATTAATCAATCACTGCGACTCGGAAATCCCTTATCAGTTAGGAAGAAACAATGGGCACTCCCACGCTAACGTAACATGTGAAATAAGCCAACGGGAAGAATAAATGTGAGTTTAGTCAAGCACTTTTAAAGTTAGAAATAACGATTTTGATTTTACAAAAAAAAAAATCGCCGCGAAAAATAACGGGTTCTTAATTAAATTGTAAAAATCGCTCGACCCAACATGGAGTTCGTTATAAATGAAATTCGTCATTTGGGAACAATAATTTCTCACCTTTATATCAAGAATTTTAAAAATTTGGACAAAATATTTCGCTTAATAATGGAACAAAGCTACGGTGGGAAAGGCTTAGTTTTTATTATTGTTTTTTTTTGGGGGGGGGGGGTGGGTCCACTTTTGGTCAAGGCCCCCTTCCTTAGCACGCCTCTATTTGTTTTATTTTATCCTTTCTCTATTTTTTTTACTTAATTCTACTTTTTTTTTTGAGAAATGATGATAAAAAATCGAGAATAATAATAATAAGGTAGTAAAAGGGGAAAGAAAGAAGAAAAGGAATCTCACGCTCTCACATGCAACCCAACACTGAAGGTGATCTCTTCCAATCTCAACCCCTCTCAAATCTCCAATATCTATCTCACTAGAAAGCTTCAAACTAGAGTTTGGTTTGCTAATATGACTCGACTCATGGACAGGAGTCCCTCTCTTGGTTTGCTAATATGACTCGACTCATGGACAGGAGTCCCTCTCTGGGGTAATTGTCTAAGGTGTGTCCTATAAATTTCAAACTCCACGAGAGCGAGCCTCGGGGGACGACTGAATTCTCGTTCAGGATACAGGTTTGCGGCGGCGACTACGGATGTTTGGGACCCTCCACGAGAGAAAGGAACGGAAATGCGTACAAGCCACGAGAAAAAGCTCATCGTTGCTGTTGGAAAAGTGGGATCAGCTCTCTCTCTTAGTCATGGGATGTTGTTATAGGGGGGAGGGAGAGATTTGGGTCCCTTTTTTGAGATAATGATATTCCTCTCAATGTTGGTTCAAATCTTAAAACACTCGCCACTTATTCCTTAAGTAGGCAAACCTGATCCCCACACATTTTCTGGAGACCAAATCGTCGGGATGTTGATGGGTACTTCTTCTAATACACCACCATTTAAGAATCCAACATGTTCGTTCTCCTTCTGATCATAGAATTATATTGGATTACCCCAAAATTCTTATCATAAATGGGAACTGATCTTTAGCATCAAGGGTTTAGGAAAACAAATATCTCGTGGCATGCATGATTAAGGGATGATTCTTCTGACACAGTTTGGCAATCATCTGACAATATGGGGGGAGGGGCTTGATGATTGGGGTTTAGGGCTAAATGATCAGGGGGAACTTACTTAGTCCCCCTCCTTTTTCTTTTTGTGTGAGTATAAAAATAGGAGTTTGGAAAAAAGCATTTGCATGCCTCATTGTGCCATCATTAGATTTGGATCAGTACATTGAATGATTGATTGGTTCCTTCCACACAGTTTGTATACTTCCTAAACCCTTTTTCCCTTCTTTTTTCTGACATCGGGTCATGTTGTTTAATGCCGATAGAAACTCTTTGTAATGGCGAAATACTATCGGAGAAAATCGATTCTATTCATCTAAAAGGGGTTTATAAATATAAAAGAGATGTCGTTTGTTGGCCTTCGAAAAGGGGGAGCTGCGTATAATCGTTTTGTTTAGGGTTGTAGTCCAATTGCAACTAATATTGGGTTTTGCTTTTTCATTCCTTCTTTCTTTGCATTGATTGTATCACATGTGAGGGGGACTACTCGATCAGTTGTGCCAATGATTAGTTCATGAAGCTTAAGATCATTTCTATGGATAGTGGGTATGTACCTTTTCTTTTCCCATTTCCTAAAAGCATGGATATCAATCATCATTTCCCTCTTTACATGACAAATTGTTGAGCAGGATAAGAGTGTGTATAGAGAGACTCCTGCTCTGTGTTTGTGTTCGGGACATAATCCCCACCATTAAAAGGTTAGTATTAGTAGACTACCAGTGCCCATTAATAACGTATGATTTCTATACATCCTCTTGGGTACGCGGTATGCTCCAAAATAACGCTCGACGGGAAAATATTTCGCAAAATATGTCAGTAACTTTCAAAATTTATCAAATAATGACCATAATTCGGTGTTCTTATACCGAATTTATCCTAAATATTTTGATAAATTCGTTTCTACACCGAATTTACTATGGAGATGTCAAATTCAGTGTTTGAAAATCGAATTCTCATTAAACGACTGAATTCGGTTTTAGGTACACTAAATATTTTTTTACAAATCGAATTTAATTTCTAATACCAAATTATGAGCAGACGAATTTTAAAAACAAACTATCTTGGGTACCGCCAATTTCTATGAATATTTCTAAAAATAGTTGATGTGATGCAGCATCTGAAACATAAAATTTAATCATGATTTTTTCCGTTTATCAACAACACAAATAAATTCCCCACTACTCACATCTCCATTTCCCAAGAAGACCAAACCTTCCGTTCCATATAAAAAACAAAGGAGGAAGGAGAAGAAGAAATAAATTTAATCAACACTGCCAAGCCATCATCATCTTCATCATAATATTATTATTAACCAAGAAAGAAAAAGATGGACTAAAACAAATCTCCCCTTTTAAAAGGTCAATTATTACTAAATGGGAAGAGAACGTGACTATTTAAACTCCCCCAAATTCCATGCAAAACTATCTTTAACTCCCACACCCTCCAATCACCAGTCTTCTTCTTCTTCTTCCTTCTCCTCCTAATCATCCTCTTAATCCTCTTCTCTCTTCTGTTCGATCATCTGTCGTGACCCTAAAGTATGGACTTACTATCCGATAATCTTGCGACCAAGTCTTCCTCTCCTTCCAAGGCCAAGCGCAAGCAACTCCAGCCCCCTCCCCATCCCATGGACAGCCCTGATGCATCCGCCCCTCCCAGGTTCCTTGGTGTGAGGCGTCGCCCTTGGGGCCGTTACGCTGCCGAGATACGCGACCCTACCACCAAGGAGAGGCACTGGCTCGGGACTTTTGATACTGCCGAGGAGGCCGCCCTGGCTTACGACCGAGCCGCCCGGTCGATGCGGGGAACCAAGGCTAGGACCAACTTCGTTTATTCGGACATGCCCCAGGGATCTTCCGTCACGTCCATTGTTTCCCCAGACGAACCCCAGAATAACCTCGCGGCGATCATACTGATGTCGGGACAGATGATGCCACAACAACTAATCCCGGCCGGCGGCGGCCGTGCATCTGTGGCCATGCATAACTTCGGAAATGGAAATAGTAATTGCGCTACAAGCATCAATCAGCTGCTTTTCTCCGGCGATCAGAACACCTTTGGCTCCCAGTGGGCCAGCGGGCTCGGCGCAATGGATGCCCTTACAGACGGGATGGACGCCGACCTAAGGTTTCCAAACTGGCCATCGGATGACACGGAACTTCCCCCGTTCCCACCAGACATGTCGACTTGCTACGAGCCGGGTCTCGCCGGTCCGAACATGGGGAACGTGGCGTGGACTGATATGGGCATGTTCGGGCTTCAAGAGGAGGGCAAGGATGGGATCGGAGGTAATTTGGGAGGGGCCGGCCCGTACGCAGGGGACACAAATGGTTTTGTGGAGAACAAGGTTGGGGATGGGTTCGAGGTTGGTTCGTCTTCAGCGTATTATTTCTAGTAATACTCTGTGATACGATAATGGAAGTCTGTCTGTCCTTGTCCAAGGTTGTAATTTGGTTTGTTGTCAATGTGGTGGAGAGGGTCTCACTGTTGTAACTTTCAAATTTTTATAACTTTGTTTCTTGGATTATGTGGGGATATAAATAAGTAACTGAGTGTAATTTTTAAGAATTATCCTGGTGATATATTGAAGTGGCTTACGTGTTTAAATGTATGATTTACCCCCCCCCCCCCCCCCCCCAAAAAAAAAAGGAGGAGTTATTGGGCCGCAGCCCGGTAACGGTTTATTTACCCATTGTTAATTCTACAAAATGATGAATTTGTGTCACAATCACACGACATGGCCGATGGATCGTTTTGATCAAGAGCGTTTGATGAGGCCATAAAAGTGCGATTTTGTAGTATGATGCTTTGTTCGGAATGTGGGAGTTTTTCTTTTCGTTTGGGATCGATCTTCTTTTCTTTGTTTGATTGCACACCCACAAACCTTTTTGGGCGCACTTTTCATTTTTTTTCAAATTTTTTTTTTAATTCTTGCACCTGCACCTTGGACCTTGGTTTCTTTTAACAAAGATTTTGCACCCAAGCCAATTGCCATAGAATAGGGTTCGAGCTTTTATGATAATTTTATGTATGAATTGATCAATTGAGAGAATACTCCGCTTAGACTTAACTATGGAAGAAGTAGAATGTTTACACTTATATACTAGCTTGAAAGATAGGTTTTCAACGTGGGACTAGGTTTGCAACCTTCAACGGAGATAAAACATATGTTCCTACAGGATAGGAGTAGTCCGAGGGCTGTGCTCGACGGGCAGGTGCATGGTGAAATGACTACGGTCGACTTCTTGGGACTGGGCCACGTTGGGAACTCAAGGACGGAGACAAAAAGGAGCTACGACGGCACAATCATGGGGATAAGCCAACCGAACGTCCCGCAAGAGACGCGGAACTAGCATTCGGGCTGGTGACAGAACGGACACATCCCGCTTTTGTTAAAACATGTTTGGTTTCCTTGATGTTTGTTACCTTCTTCTTTTTGCCCTTAGAACTCAAGAAAAACCATGAAATTCCT
Source organism: Melastoma dodecandrum (assembly GCA_029817715.1). Taxonomy (NCBI): domain Eukaryota; kingdom Viridiplantae; phylum Streptophyta; class Magnoliopsida; order Myrtales; family Melastomataceae; genus Melastoma; species Melastoma dodecandrum. The sequence goes on along the minus strand of JARUPY010000472.1, from coordinate 5,746,301 downwards.
CAGGACTCAGACAAAAATCACAGGAATGCAAGTGGTTGCAGAAATACTTCCATCAATATCTCACCAGCTGTTTGTACGATGAATTGGTAGCACAGACAAAAACTCTGTTGTCCGAACTTCACTGTTCGTAGTCAGGAATATTATACACTGATTTCTCAAGTTGTTGGGTGGATGGAAGGAATGTGGTTCGCGAATTGTTTCGGATAAGATCTTCCAAAAAGATCCCAACTTCAATCGGATCAGGGAACTGAATGGGATGAAGGAAATATAAAGTCCACTCGAAAAGACAAACCCAGGAAAAGCAAGAAAAAACATATGGCAATTCTCACACCTGGAAGAAATCTGGGAATCAAATCCTAGAAAGTAATAAAAACAGGATAAAAGGAGGGGCTTCTTATCCACTCATAACAATGTCAACCCCCCTACCAATACAATACCAGGGATTTTGTTACAAAGCAACGCCGAAAATATTTTACTGTATTTTTAAATAATATCTCAAAATTAAAGTTAATAATTTCGATTTTATTTTTAGTTAGAGTTGGCAATTTCGATTTCTATGCATTATTCGAAGAATTTTGAAAAATTTATTCTATTACGCATAATATTTTCGCGATTAACCTTAAATAGGTAGAACCCTATAATACTCGATCGAATGATACGTAAGAATTACTGAATTTGAAAGTTTGGCTATGTATATTTATATTATTCGAGTTGATAAGAGGAAGTTTCTTAAAAGGTGGTGGTACCACGCCAACGATGCTACTACTGCTGAAGGGCATAAACTGTTCCATCCACAACGATTGAAGTTGGTAAGGAGTCAGATTCCAGCAGGGTGCGGCGAAGGGGGGACTCCCCCCAGCCTCGCCTATATAAGGTTGCGGTAATGTCCATGCTTAATCGATGTGCAGCCGAAGCCGCACTAAATAGGGCAGAATAAGAGGGCGAGATTTGATCATAAGGATGAGTTGCAGCCTCCCTCAAAGGCTTCCAATTTTCCAGGCTTTTTCAGATGAAAGAAGGCTCGAAAAATGGGGGCCTGCGAGGGAGGTTGAAAGCTCACTTCCTTTACTGCGTTCTTCGTATCCGGCTTCAAAACATCCTCGACATATATGGTATTTACACAGGAGTGCTGTTAAAAAACTACCTATAGTTACAAAAACTCTATATCTAGTTTCCCCAACGAAAACCCTGAGGCTTTAGTTGTCAAAACAGTGCTGGAACTGATCGTAAACCTGAAATTGTTTTTTTTTAAGGTTCCCTGTGCTGATTTTGATCCTTGGGGGTGCTGTACTGCTTTCCGAACTCGGCAGCCAAGACTTTGACATCGGGAGTGATCTCCAAGTTTTGTCTCCCATCCCAGTTTTCACGGGGTAGTTGATTGCTGCATATCTCGAGCCCGCTGATTCTGTCGATCTGGGTCTGCATTTCCTCTGAATCTTTGGCGGCAACGCCTTCTCGTTTCCCCGCCTCTGTGTCGTTGTTTTCTTTCAAGAGCATTGGGCTCGGTGAATGTCCCACTGACAACGAAGTGTGATGTTCTGAAGACGGGCCTTTTTTGATCTTTGCCCGGAAATCATTCTTTGAGGGAGGAACTTTAGAGAACAACACATCAAAGATATTTCGTATACAGCCTAGGTTATGAGGATTGCTCTTGCTGTCATATCGATACCGGCAATTCTCATAGGTCGTCTGTACAAACAGACAGCACTTAGAATATGACAGAAACTTTGAAGGAGGGCGATTTTAAGAAATTCGTGATATTGCATACCTGATTAGTCGAAATAAGATAAAGATGAAATGATGTTAATCCGCCAACGAACCATGTCACTATGAATGTATAAAGGATGAGGATCCCGGATACGGGAGACATCGTGAAGGCCTTCCCGAGACTGCATTCAAATTTGTGCATGATCCAAATGATGTTAACCCAACAGAATGCAAACACGTATATGCAAAGTGCCGTTGTCGACGTGATGAACATGAAAAAGAATCTGTAGTTCCTCTGCAAGCCATAAAAGAATAGATGAAATGATGAGCCAACACAAATTCAACCAAAAAGATTGAAGATTCGAGAGGGAACAGAAATTCAAGCTTGTTCTGTACCTTCCCAATGCATTGTCCCACCCATGGACAATGGTGATCGAAGCGCTCGACGCAGTTATTGCAGATAGAGCAGTGCGAGCAACGTGGAGGACGATGGAGCATGCATGTTTGACAGTACTTGACTTTCACGATGATACCATTTACTATAACATCCTTAGTAGGTGGCAAGCTAGAGGGACCGCTCCAATCTGCCGACAAGCTGGAGCCATCAGCATCGTCTTCCAGCTCGGGAGGATGTGCATTTCGAGGAATTATGCCAGGATCACTCATGGCCGTGAGGAAGAGAAGAACAAGAATCTGGAATGGACTAGGGCAAACCACTAAATACCAATATTTGGAAAGCGGACATGCTTAGAGAGAGCCATGGAAACTCACCAAAACTGCAATGAGGACGGATATAGCAGCTATTAATATGGCTGAGGTTCGGTTGAATTCCTCGACGAGCCACTGTGATTCGAACATGCAGAATAGTACCACTGGAGCGATGATCAAAAAGACCGTCCAGAATAGAGTTCCCGCGTCAGGACCTAACATTATCCTGCCTCCAAAGTAGAATCTCTGCAATATGTCTTACACTATGAAAACTATTTCCATGTTGCGCCCTAGAAAGAACTTGAAACACATTCCCAATAAATTCAACGAAGCTCAACTCAATGCAGGCTCCTGAGTCCTACACCTATGGTTGTGACAGACATCGACGACACGCAAAAATTCCCTTATTTTCCCCAAGCACTGAACTCGATCATCTAACCTATCGTCCAGTTGAAACAACCATGCAGAAGATCGTGGAATTCGAACAGGAAGAGGAAAGGAAAGAGAACAAATCAACAGAAGCTTACATTGTTTCCTTTCCAGGCTTGATAGGCGCGTAATGTACGTCCATCTGAATCCACGATAGGTAAAGGGGGGCCTGCCGATGCCGGAAACATCTTCGTACCAGGCATTTCCAGCCACCGCAACCACCACCACCTCCCCTTCCTGTTCTTCCCCTTTCACAACCGAATCTAACACGAATTCCCCCTCGATAACCACACCGATTTCCACGTCTTGAATTGGTCACTCCTGGTCTGATCTGCTATTAAGAAATCCATAAAAAAACAAACCAAAGGCGCACTTATTCGCCCGAGATTGACAAGTATAAATAATCAAAAGCAGAAACGGGTAAGCCACGGAGGGATGCGTGCACCTTAAGAGAAAGATGCCAGGAACCACGTGCAAGTGGCCTCGCGAGGGCCTTCGTGGTCTGGATAATTGGGGATGAAGATGGACCACCGTCTGCTAAGGAAGGAGGAGGATCGACGACGTTGCTGCGGTCGTCCTCTCTCTGCCTTTCTTTTTCGGTGATGGCTAAAATGCCGTTACGTAACGTCTTTTGCTTATAAATACTTGTACTTATATTTGTCATTTCATAAATATATACTAAAATCGTTGAAAAAAAATTATTACTCGCGTGTTTCAGGAAAATATTTTGTTAGCATTTTGTGGAGCGAAGTCGGTTATATTGCGATTTGGAGAATATTAGATTCGCTCGTTATATACGAATGGAGAGAGCATATATGTCTTGAGGGAGATATATTGGATGATATTTGATTATATCACGAATATGTTTGCCTATCATACTTTCGATATACGTGAGGCCATCTATTCTATAAATATGTGTTAGTATACGAAGTGAATGAAGAGACGAGATAGAGCAAATTCTGAGAGCATAAAAGAGAGATACACGAGTACAAAGAGTGCGGCAGTAAAGAAAGGGTGTATGACGGGAAAACACTTCGAGGTTATTTCTTACCGGGAAAGCGGGATCTTATACTCGGGTAGGTCGAGGGGTTAGAGAGGGTCTCAACCTAAAAAATTTGTACTCCATAGAATATAGTGAAATCTTCTTTTCCGTCAGTACGCGCGCCTTCCGGCCTAGCACGCGCGCTGCGGCTCCAGCAACAAGAGGATCCGGGCCTGCTCCCCGAGGCCCAATCCGGTCGGCATCACGACTCGAGCGTCGAACGCTGCGGAAGGACACCGGGTTGAATCATTCCTTTGGTTCCCGAACGGATCTGCGGGGCGTTTCGCCAACCGCCTCCAGTCCTTGAAGGCGACGGGCGAAAGGCTGAATGAGACCTCGCTAGGGAAATTCGAGGAGGATTCAAGGAGCGACTCGAGTTGCCGTCACCCATCCAAAAATGGCTCCGTTTGTAAAAATGTGTTGTTGTTTAACCTAGGTAAACAATTACGGAGTCGCCACCGATTTTTATTTTAAAACTGTTAAGTCGGAAAAACAGTTGGTTCGGGGATTCTTAATTACTAACTCTTACATTGAACATGTGAAAAGGGTGGCGTTTGCTCCAAAAGTTTGCTTTTGGTTAACGGGTGTTAGACCCGATTCGGGCATGACTCCGGACTCATGTCAATGTTTTACGGGCGTTGGACCCGATTCGGGCTTTTTGGGCCCGAACTCATGTGTATTGGTTTGGCAAACAACATACGACGATAAAATCCTCAAAGCCTAATGACATGCACGCAACCACAGATCAAGTATTTAGATTAAAGGGAGCGGGGAATGGTGGTAATCGTGGGCCTATGCACTTGAGCCCACGACCCGTTACATGTGGAAATAATAAAATTCCGGGAGGCCCACACCTCCCTCATGTACCTGAAATGACGGTTGGAAGACGTCATGAACTTTTCAAAAAAAGTAATCAGTCGTCGGAGAAACGAGGTAATAGGTCGCGAGCGCGGAGAAGCAAGAAGATATGGGTACTCAAGTCCGTCGTGGATAGGCTTGGATGTTCCATTGACTAAGCTCGTTGGAGCCTGGAGGAGAAGAAGGGAGATATTTATAGTTAGTCTAAGAAAAAGACCGGTACATGGAGTGATAATTCCTCAAACGTGTTATGGACTTCGGCCCAATGTGGAGTTTATTAGGATTTTGTGGACTAAAGTCGGTTATATTTCGATTTGGAGAATATTAGATTCGCTCGTTATATACAAAAGGTGAGAAAATATAGAGATATATTGGATGATATATGATTATATCACGAAAATATTTTCCTGTCAGATTTCAGATATGCGTGGGGCCATTTATTCTATAAATAGGTGTCGGTATATGAAGCGAATGAAGAGACAAGAGAGCAAATCCTAAGAGCATATAAGAGGGTTACACGAGTGCAAAGAGTGCGGCGGTAAAGAAAGGATGTATGTTGGGGAAACACGGGAAACACTTTGAGGTTATTTCTTAATGGAAAAGCGAGATCTTGTACTCGGGTAGGTCGAGGGTTAGAAAGTGTCTCAACCTAAAGTCTGTACTCCATTGAATATAGTGAAAGCTTCTTCTCCGCCCGTGAACGTATGTCGATTGACCGAACCATGTAAATTCTTTGTCTTCTTATTTTTCGTTAACTTCCAATCGACGATCGAATCCGGTTCAATATGCTACCGAGGAGTTCCATGTGCGCCAAACATATTTCTAACTCTATGGTTTGAGAACAACTTTTGTAACTGAATTAACATATGGTTAGTCAAAACTTTATTAAAGTATTATACTTAGTAATTGCTTTGAAATTTGATAGAAACGAGGTTGAATTATCTTCTCTTCTCTAGACTCTTCTTCTCTAGACTGTAGGTTGCATCAGGTGCAATAGATTCCTCCCACACCCGAAAGATGACGATCCGAGCGCCCTCGTTCCTCAATCTCGTCATCTTGACCTTAACTTCACTCGCGAAATCCGAGACTGCCGGAGATAAGTGGATGAGTGATTGGAATTTTGATATGTTGTTGTTGTCTATTTTGGTGGAGTGCAGTGATTACCAGAGGATGGATGAGCATGATTGGTATGACTCCCTGGGGATGGACGAAACTTTTGAGGACGAGAGGGATTTCGATCAGATCATGGCAGATCGGAGGGCTGCCAAGGTGGAGCGACACACGGGATGGTCGTGCGGCCAACCGCAAGCTCCCTCAACTCCTGCACGGTCAGGGTATGCTATTGTCTCTTTGAATAAAATTGGCAGGTATTACTGCTTATGGATGGATATCTGTGTCCCTAACTAACTAGGCCATTAACTAACTAGAAAGTGGCCATGATTGAATTCAGCTTTCACTTTTAAAAACATATAGTTTACTATTTTCTACTTGAAGATACTCTAAAATTATGATTGGCCATTGAGTAAGTTGGCGGATGAGTTTTGTATGCCATACCAAAACCTGAAGCTGTACAGAAACTGAATGCCACTGCTGGATCTCTTGTTGTTCGAATGTGGACAATACGAGCTTGAGCTTTGTTAAAGAAATGACTTTGTGGCTGCAGAAAGTGATGATCACAGCTACCGGCCCTCAAAGAGGCATCGAGCTAACTTCAGACCTCCAAGGCCCAGAGGTACGGATGATGGGGATGACAGTTCGAGTTCTCCAGGAAGATCTCAAAGAGGACAGTCAACTGATGATATTCCAATGACAGATCATACAGATGATGACCCCTTTGACATGGTGGGTTTATTTGCTCCAACTAGTCGATTTATAAGTGACGCCTTGGATGTTTATCAAACTGTTTGACTGACGCTGGAGGATTTTATGCAGGAAGAAGATGATGATGAAGGTGAGTTTGAGACGTACAAAGTCGAGGGAACGCTAAGAGAATGGGTAATTAGATTTGAAGTGCACCGCTTCATTGCTAAGAAGTTCAAAGAATTTCTTCTCACCTACAGCAAAAATGACCAAGGAGAGCCTGAATATGTGAAGCAGATCAACGAGATGGTGTCAGTTATTGATCAGATTAGTCCTTAGCTCAGATCAAGTTTGAAAATATAGCAAACTTCTTTTTATGCTCTAATAAAAGCAAATGCTTACGGAGAAATGTTTCCTTCTATAGCTAAGAAGTGTATTCTGGAGGTGGATTACAAACAATTCATATACGTGCACCCTAATATTGCAATCTGGTTGGCGGATGCTCCCCAGCCTGTCCTTGAAGTCATGGAGGAAGTTGCCGAGAGAGTGATCTTCAATTTGCATGAGAAGTACAGTAATATACATCGGAAAATTTATGTGCGGATAACCAATTTACCTGTTTATGACCAGATTCGCAACATCAGGTAATTGGGGATTGAGATTCGTTTGCAGAAATTTTTGGTCTCTTTCAATCATTAACTGGTATGAATTTCAGGCAAATTCACCTAAATACGATGATTCGTATTGGGGGAGTGGTTACAAGACGCACGGGAGTGTTCCCGCAGCTGCAGCAGGTAAAATACGATTGCAACAGATGTGGAGCTGTTCTGGGTCCTTTCTTCGAGAACTCGTACTCCGAAGTTAAGTTGGGATCTTGTCCAGAATGCCAGTCTAAGGGGCCATTTACTGTGAATGTTGAGCAACTTTTCTGAAAATGGTAACAACTATTTTGAAACTCCAGTCTTGTTTTTAGCCTCTATCTTGTGGTGCATTGTTAATTTCAAATGATTCCCGCTTACTGCTTATTGAACTTACATTTTTCTACTTTTTTCAGATGATCTACCGAAATTACCAAAAACTTACCCTCCAGGAGAGCCCTGGGATTGTTCCTGCTGGCCGTCTACCCAGATACAAGGAAGTGATACTTCTAAATGATCTGATTGATTGTGCCCATCCAGGCGAAGAGATTGTACTGCCCAATCCCAAAGCTTCTCCCTTTTCACTGTTATTCTCCTTTGTTGATTAACTCTTGTATATGTTTGTTTGCAGGAGACCACTGGGATTTATACAAACAACTTTGACTTATCTTTGAACACTAAAAATGGTTATTTATCGCAGCGGGGTCTATGGAAAATCTTAGGAAAACGACAACGGCTGAAAATCTTTGGCTAACATAAAAAGAACGGTCTTTGCGACTCTGGTTGAGGCAAACTATGTTGCAAAGAAACAGGATCTGTTTTCTGCTTATAAGCTTACTCAAGAAGAGAAGGCAGAGATCCAAAAGCTGTCCAAAGATCCCAGAATTGACGAACGGGTCTGTCATTGTGACAAGGTTTTCGGCATTGTTCAGTGTGACAGTCTACTGCAAGACATTGTATCATACTTACTTTTCTCTAATTTTTTCAGATCATCAAGTCCATTGCCCCATCTATATACGGCCATGAGGACATTAAAACTGCCATTTCCCTTGCTATGTTTGGAGGCCAAGAAAAAAATGTTGAGGGTAAGTATCGACTAAGGGGAGATATCAATGTTCTTCTACTTGGTGATCCTGGAACAGCTAAATCGCAGTTTCTCAAGTGAGTGATACTGAAACTAATTGGAAGTACTAAAGCATTGAAACAGCTGTCATATTCCATTAATTTGAGGTTTTTGTTGAAGGTATGTGGAGAAAACTGGGCACAGGGCTGTGTACACTACTGGCAAAGGGGCTTCTTCAGTAGGTTTGACAGCAGCTGTGCACAAGGACCCGGTCACACGAGAGTGGACCCTTGAAGGCTGTGCACTTGTCCTAGCTGACCGAGGAATATGTCTTATTGATGAATTTGACAAGATGAGCGATCAAGACAGGTCAGCAAATGTTGGATTTGTTATAAATGGTCCTATCTATGTGTAGTCTCCTCTCGTTTTTATATATATCATGTCTAATATCCTCGTCGGGTCTTAACCACTTACAGGGTTAGTATACACGAAGCAATGGAACAGCAAAGTATCAGGATATCAAAGGCTGGCATCGTCACCTCTTTACAAGCACGATGCTCTGTTATTGCTGTTACATATCCAATCGGAGGAACGTATGCTCTGCTCTAGATCGATAAATTTGTCTTTTTGTCAGTCTCATGATCTTTCTGATTTCTGGTTTTACTTTCAGCCAGAGTTGATTTCTTTTAATTAATTGTTGTTCAAACAGATCTTGTGTAACTTTTATTCAGATTGATGGATTGTCTCCCAAAAGAAGTTATCTTTAGTTGAGTGGATTTAAGTGGTACCCGTGTTTCTAAGACTCTGCAAACCCCATTTGAATTAATTTTGCGATCTATATAATGACTAGTTTTCTTAAGATATGACTTTGTTGAATTGTATCCTATACAGATATGATTCCTCAAAGACCTTCTCCCAAAACGTTGAGTTGACAGACCCCATCATCTCCCGGTTTGACATCCTTTGTGTGGTCAAGGTTCGTGTAGTGTCAAAGGAATTGGTTTCCTGGTAGACTGATATTAGTTCATAATAACTGGAAGTGGACATTTTTATGACAGGATGTCGTAGACCGTCATCGATGAGATGCTTGTGAAATTTGTCGTGGACAGCCATTGTAGGTCTAAGCCTAAATGTGGAAATTGGGATGACAATGCTCTACAAGAATCTGAGGAAAATGTTGAAGCCTCGGCCTCATCTACCGATCCCGATGTATGATTCTAGCTCTCAAGTTTTACCAGTTTCTTCCCTATTGAATCCGTTTTGTCATTCTAATTATACGAGTCTTTTTGTTGGCAGATACTCCCCCAAGATCTGCTGAAGAAATACATAAATTATGCGAAACTCAACGTTTTCCCAAGACTGCACGACTCGGATATGGACAAACTCGCCCATGTTTACGCAGAGTTAAGAAGGGAGCCCTCAGTAAGTTCGTTACCCTCTTCTTAATCCCCATTCACTTTTCTCAGTTAATGTGCCAAGTAATATTTGGTGGGGATTCTCCTGATGGAACTCCTTGTTTGGAATTAGCATGGTCAAGGCATACCGATTGGTGTTAGACATATAGAGTCAATGATAAGAATGTCGGAGGCGCATGCCAGAATGCATCTCAGGCAGCATGTGGATGCCGACATGGCGATACGAGTCCTGCTTGATTCATTCATATCGACGCAGAAATTTGGAGTTCAAAAAACACTGCAAAAGGTAATCAAGAGTGGTCTAATATCATTTCACTCCTCAAGTCCTGCCTATTGTAGCTGTTTTTATTCTTCTGTCATTTTTCTCTAGCCCTGCTTTTAATTTTAAAGGCATGGATGTTGTGTTGGTTTTCCGCAGAGTTTTAGAAAGTACATGACATTCAAGAAGGACTACAACAAGCTGTTGCTACATCTACTTCATCTGGCCGGATATCATTTTCTGGTAGAGACAGATTTCAAGTCCTTCAATTCAATGATGAACATCAAAGCAAAAAGGATACCGAATGCTCAGCTTTTACGACTTTCTCAATGGTTCTCACAATACTCTTTCTCAGTGAGACATATCAAAGGAACAGCTAATATAGTTGCAGATTTTCTCTCCAGACCCTTTGATATAGTCAATCCACATCTCCTAGAGTATCCAAAGCTACAGGCTATGTTCATCACTCATGTTCAAGCACAGCCAAGACAACACTCTTCTACATCATTACCACCTGAGATCCACAAGTGGAATACCATTTACCGTTTCGACTGTGCTATGGAAATAATCTCTGACCCTTATTCACAGATGCGATATTATTTGACAGACATTTTCAGGAAATATGGACAACTCTTCTTCCCCAGAGAAGGTCTCCATCCTACCTGTCCATTCCTACAAGTTTTTCCTATACGACCCACAGAAAGATTCCCTGTGGAATTAAAGTGGTTTTTCTGGTATTTCTTTCATGCACACACTATTGCTTTCGAGTTTCCAGCATTAGAAATGCTTCAGTATTTGGAACAATTCGGAGACTTATTCTCATACTCTCCTTCAGCATACCCTCATGCACATCTTGCTGACATTTTAACATGGTTTGCTCCATTATTCCAATGGAAAGTTTGGTTTGACGAACAGGCATATCGGTTTCAGAAATGGCCAGGAGTAACAGTCTACTCCACATATCTCTTTCACAGAAATTGGCATTACGATGACCAAGTTACCTCTTTGATATCCATCAACACTGTTGATAATTTCTCATGCCTTCCTCACTCAATGGCTATACACTATGGATATTTTGAAGTAGATGATAATATCCCAGCAACATGGTCCATACCTCCAACGTATGATGTCAAGGACCCAGAATACAGAGATATTCTGTACAGCAGAAATTGCCTCACAGAAAAACTCTTCCAACAGAATGCAATTTCACCATTAACAGAAGAAGCTCTCATTCTTGATAAGATTGCCAAGGTAGACATTACCCATGTTTGGAACTTATCACAAGCTCTGGAAAGCTTTATTCACGAACAACCAGATTGGGATGTCATAGCAGAAGACATACTCCAAAACCTATCCTTGACAAACCCAACAGACCTCCAAGGCCCAAGCTCATCAGCAATACAAAGTCCAGGACCATCAACCTCAAGGTCCAGTAAACTGTCGGCAAGGAGAAGGACCCCACAAGAAAAGCAAGGAAAACGTCCAAGACAAAGAGATGAAGACTAACAATAGTACCCCATGTGCTGAAAGGACGAAAAGATTCCTTAGAGATAAGATGATGACTCATCGCGCACATCTCTTAGGAAAAGGCTAAAACGATAAGGTTGTAACGTGGCACAACCATGACCTAGTATAGTTTTCAAGTTTTTGTATAAATAACCTCCTCTTGTAAGTTCAAAAACAACAGAAAAAAAAAACCTCCCAAGTTTTCTCCAAATCCATGAGCGGCTAAAAACACCCTTCTGGGCAATAACAAAGGCAAGGCGGTACTAGTTCTCTAACTCCTCTCAAAACCACTCTCTCTATCTTCGATAAACCCAAAAACTTTTGAAAAATCAAAATCCCAAAAATATTTTGTTATGATCTATTCCAGCGTCCTTAGGTTTGCATTTTCTTGTTTGATCATCTTATATTTCTGTTATTCCCAGTTTTCCACTATTTATGTGTTGTGTTTCATCTGGTCTCTTTATCTCCTCCAGTAAACTTCAAACCTCCAGAGTTTATTATCGATAAGAATTTTCATGAGTCCCTCAGGAAGGTAGGTCTGTAAAGCTTTCGCAGTCATAATTGCCACCGGCTAAAGGTAAAAGCCACGGGCACGGACAGCTTGAAAGTAGGAAAACCGATGAGACCTCCCAGAAGAACTCTTAGGGATGATAAGCCATGGTTTCCCCCATGTGGAATTCTCCAAGCTCATTTTCGACGACTTAGACTCGAACGAGAAGAGTATGGAGAACCCAGATGGAAGTGTCCTCGTTTTCTTAAAAGAGTCGGTCGTGTTCTAAGATATTTAAAATATTATTGTGAAAGAAAAACCCGAAAAATGATTTTATACTCCATAGACTGTGAGATTGCATTTGCAGTTGCTGATGATCCAGAAAAAGGATGGTACATGGATCCTAGTGATCTTTGTCGCAAAGTGTCATGTGCGGACGCACATATGCCAGGCGCAGACGCGCCCGCGACGTGCGCCGCGCGGCCGAGCGTGCTGAACAGGCGCTGCATGGGTTAGCCTCTACTGGCTAAAGATAGAAACACAGCGCGCACGCGAGGAGCAGCTGGGCGCGGTCACCGGTCAAGGCAGGAGATCGGTGCTTTCTATTTTGGGCGTAGCTTTCTGTTTTGATTTGCATTGGCTGTCCTTGATTTTAGGGGGCGTGTACTCCGGTTGGTTAAGCCCGTGAGGCTATAAACATTCTGTAATCGGCACTGTTACGATCAGGCAATAACAATTATCTCAACCTCTCTCTCTCTCGTGTTCTCAAGCCCAGGCAGGCGCGAGGGGCATAACCTCCGCTACTGGAAGACACGGCAGGAGACTACGAACTCCGTAGTCGAGGGCCGCCGTCCCTAGATCACCACGCCCTTGACAACCTGGTATCACGTTCCCGGCGATCCTCTCCCACCCACTCCGATCAATCTTCCGCAGCCGCCGACGCCCACCACTACATGCCACCGCCATCGCCACCGTCCTCCACCGCTTCCGCCCCGCAGCCCTCAGCTATGAGCGAACCTACTCTGGCCGATGTGCTCGTCCAGCTGCAGACCCTCTCCTCCGCGATGACAGCCATGAAGGCCGAGATGGCCACCATGAAGGAGAAATCCGCCTCATCGTCGGACAGCGGTGAGGGCCGCCGTTCGGAAGGACCGCGCGATCCGGATCACCCCCCACAACATAAAAAGTGGGATTTTCCCCGCTTCGACGGCACGACTGATCCATTGCTCTTCCTCAACAAGTGCGACTCATATTTTCGCCAGCACCGTACCATGGCGGAGGAGCGCGTGTGGATGGCCTCGTACCACCTGGACGACGTCGCGCAACTCTGGTACACCCAACTCCAGGAGGACGAGGGCGCGCCGCCGTGGGGGCGATTCAAGGAGCTCCTGAACCTGCGGTTTGGGCCTCCCCTCCGCTCAGCCCCGCTGTTCGAGCTCGCCGAGTGCCGGCGTACAGGATCCGTGGAGGAGTATTCCAATCGCTTCCAGGCCCTCCTACCCCGCGCGGGTCGTCTCGATGAGGCTCAGCGCGTCCAGCTCTTCACCGGCGGCCTCCGTCCGCCACTCAGCCACGCCGTCCGCATCCACAATCCGGAGACGCTCGCGGCCGCCATGAGCCTGGCACGGCAGGTGGAGTTGCTGGAGGCCGACCGGCCGGTGCAGCCCCCTCCTCGAGCGCCCCCACGGGCCCGCTGCCCGCCCCCGCACCCCGGCCAGCGCTCCCGGCGCCCCAGCCGCTGCTGGCGCTCCGTCCCCCTCCGGTGGCCGCCCAGCAGGGTCGCGGCGAGGGCAACCAGCAGCGCCTCACACCGGACGAGATGGCGGAACGGCGCCGTTTGGGCCTCTGTTTTAATTGCAATGATAAATATACTCGTGGCCATAACAGGTTTTGCCGGCGCATCTTCTTCGTTGACGGCGGGGAGCTTGAGGACGCCGCGGACGCCGCTGCCGACGCGCCCTGTTTTTCCCTGCAGGCCGTGGCGGGGGTGTCCGGGGCGGGCACGATGCAGATCGCCGTGACACTGGGCGCCGCGTCCCTCGTCGCCCTCCTCGACTCCGGCAGCACGCACAACTTCATCTCGGAGGAGGCGGCGCAGCGCTCCGGCCTTCCACTCCGCCAACGGCCCCGCCTCACCGCCTTGGTCGCCAATGGCGAGCGGGTCACCTGCGCCGGCGTCATCCGCGACGCACCCCTGCTCGTCGCTGGCGAGTCGTTCCCGGCCGACCTCTACGTCATGCCACTGGCCGGGTACGACGTCGTCCTCGGCACCCGCTGGCTCGGCGTGTTGGGGCCCATCATGTGGGACTGCCGGCACATGTCCTTCCAGCACCGAGGGCGCACCATCTCCTGGACCAGCGTGGCCAGCCCCTCAGTGCCGGCTCTGGGCGTCACAACAGAAGCCGGTCCCATACTCGAGGCGCTGCTGCTCTCGTATGGGGGGCTCTTCGCGGATCCCGTCGGTCTGCCCCCCAAGCGTGCACACGACCACCGCATCATCCTCAAGCCCGACGCCCAGCCGGTCGCCGTCCGCCCCTACCGGTACCCCGCGGCACACAAAGATGAGTTGGAGCGGCAGTGTTCCGCCATGATGGAGCAGGGGATCGTCCGCCGCAGCGATTCGCCGTTCTCGTCGCCCGTCCTCCTCGTCAAGAAGGCCGATGGTTCGTGGCGCTTCTGCGTCGACTACCGGGCGCTGAACGCGCTCACCGTCAAGGATGCTTTCCCGATTCCCGTGGTCGACGAGCTCCTCGATGAGCTCCATGGCGCCAAGTTCTTCACCAAGTTGGACCTCCGCTCCGGGTACCACCAAGTGCGCATGCGCCCGGAGGACGTGCACAAGACGGCGTTCCGCACCCACGACGGCCTGTACGAGTTCCTGGTGATGGCCTTCGGGCTGTGCAACGCCCCAGCAACGTTCCAGGCCTTGATGAACGACGTGCTCCGCCCGTTCTTGCGCCGCTTCGTCCTGGTATTTTTTGACGATATTCTGATTTACAGCAAGACGTGGGCTGATCATCTTCGCCACCTCCGGGCCGTCCTCGACGCACTCCGTCACCACCAACTCGTCGTCAAGCGCAACAAGTGCTCTTTTGGTGCATCCTCCGTCGCCTACCTCGGTGTTGACATGGCAATTAATTTTGGGCCTGGGTTTAGAACAGAAACCCAGTAATCCCTCAAGTCATACTCCGAGTCGGCCCAAGGCGTAGTCGTCTAGGCCAACTCATGACGAAGTCGACTAGGTCGAGTTATGACGAAGTCGACTAGGTCGACTTATAAACGGGGTCGATTAGGTCGACTCACAATGAAGGAATATAGTGAACAAAGCCAATCAAGATGACTCAACAGTAGCTAGGTCTGCTAGTGGGGTCAAGTCGACGGAATCCTGGATAAGTCGACCAAGTCAATCATAGTCCGTACAGATCAGTCAAGTCGATGAGGTTAAAATAAATTTATTCATTTTTGTTAAAGATCGTAACTGATCTTAAATATCCAGGAACGTGATCCCACATATCAAGGGGGTTGTTGAGACACTCCCACGACATTAGGGATCACGACCGATAACACGATCTGCAAAACGATCTATCTGTTACGCGTTAATCGCGTACAAATCCTCTATAAATAGCAGAAGGATTTTCAAGACAGACGAACACACACAGCCAAAACACTGAAGTTTGTTCGTCAACTTTAGGAAATTAGATACCTCGACCCGGTTTGTAGGTCAACCTCCCTCCGCCAGCAGAGTGAGCTCGTAGGGCCTTTGCCGTCAACCCCCGCCAGCGACACCACCGACGGAGTGAGCTCGTAGGGCCTTCGTCACAGCCTCCCGCCAGCGACCACCACCGACGGAGCGAGCTTCCAAGGCCTTCGTCACAAGTTCTCCACCGTCACGGATTTCCACATCGTCATCAATACTTGCGCTCTTTTTCCATTTTTTAATGGCAGTAAGCCCCGTTTCCTTTACTCATTAAGATTGTAAAACTTGCATTTAATTTCAATAAAATTGTGCATCTTCTTACTGGCGACCACAATATAACTACTGTGAGTCCATTGCCAAATATTTCCAACGTGATCCGTTTCGTGCGCGAACACGTTTTTGGCGACCACAGTGGGAGAACATGCCGAGAAATACTCGAAGTACTACTCAGAATCCCTTAGATGGGGAAAACCAGGAGCTTCCTCCGGGAATGAACTTGGAAGCGCCAGCCCCAGGAGGCCAGGCAGCTACGAACCAGTCCGCTTTTGATTCACATGCCCAAGTGCCAGCCCTAGGAGGCCAAGCAGCTACAAACCAGTCCGCTTTTGATTCACATGCCCCGTCCGAATTTATTTCGAGACTGGAGTTCCACAAGGAATTGGGGAGTGTGCGTCAGGATTTGACCGATATGAAGGGCATCCTAATGGATGTCCAAACTCTAATAGGGCGTCTTTCTGGCCCGAGAGACGAGGAAAGAGTAAGACCTCGTATGAGAGAGGCCCCATTTAGGGAGTCTACGTTCATGGCAGACGCTCGTCGGACTACTCAAGGGCCACGTAACGTGACTTTTGAGCGATCCGACATAAGGACAAATACTCTATTCGAACCTGGGAATTTGGTTCCCCCTAGTCGACCCTCTTCTTCACGTAATCAACCGACGAATACGTATTGGAATGAGGCAGAGGACTTTCAAGAGGAAACGGATCTAGGGGAGGATTTTATTCCGTCTCATCGCCCTGGAAAAGAACCTGTAATCGACGCAACTGGAGACCCCTATGGGCTTGGATCCCGAGGTGGAAACTTTCGGGAAGAACCTTCTTCCTACACGAGGAATCCAGCGAGTCAGACAGTGGGGGAAAGATCTCCGTACAGCCCGATAAGGTCGACTCGACCTACAGCGCAGGCCCCAGTAGGCGGTGTACCCCCAGACCTGAGGGAGGCCATAACTCAGGTTATAGAGCAAGTCGTCCCCGGAATAGCTCGGCGAGACGACGCCTGTTTGTACAGGTCTCCCTATCCTACGTATGTCGACAGGGATTTCCCTTTACCTAGAGGTTATAAGGTGCCCGACTTTACACGTTTTTCGGGTGAAGATGAAATGACCCCACTCGAGCATGTCGCTCGCTTCACTCACCAACTTGGTGAGGCGGCTGGGAACGACTTTTGGAAACTGAAGCTCTTCCCTAACTCGTTAACAGGGGATGCCTTTACGTGGTATGGGAGTTTGCCGCCAGGGTCAATAGCCTCGTGGACTCAGATGCAATCTATGTTCGTTAAGACCTTTGCTCGACTGGACACCCCCATGTCGATGTTTGAGGTAATGCGCCTTAAGCAGGCTAACGGAGAACACCCAGGGCAGTTCCTAATGAAACTCAGGAAGGCCCTACTACGGTGTAGCCCCCCCATACCGGAGAAGGATCAATTACTTCTCGCATTAAATGCGTTGACTATTCCGTTCCGGAAAAAGCTGCAGGGCGAGCGCTTTGCTGACCTGTATGACTTAGCAAGGAGGGCCGCAGAGTATTATCAGCTCCTTACAGAGGAAGCCCAGCTGACTCGAGCCTACCAAGTCGACACTTATGAAGTCGACGTGGCGGAATTTGTCAAGGGGGAGTCGACTATATGCGACCCCCTGGCTAAGAAGAATTCCAAAGCTAAGGCATCCCAAAAGAATGCCGAAGAAAGAAAATATTCTTTCGACACAGATAAAGTCGACGCTATATTCGACTGGCTTCATCAAAGGAAAAGGATTAGGCTTAAGCCCGGCCATCGAGTTCCCCAGACGGAGAGGGAAAAGAATAGGAATTACTGCAAGTGGCATGGGTCTTTCACCCATGCTACCAAGGACTGTTTGTCCTTTAGAAATATCATACAGGATTTAATAGAGTCTAAAGAGCTCCGTTTTCCCGAAGTTGACGAAGTCGCCGTGGTGGATAATAATCCATTCGGGGATGAAGTCGCTATTCATACGTTTGACATATTTGACACTGAGGTTAATCTCTTAGAAATTATTGACGACTCTGTCGTACCCTCGCAGGACGTACAAGCAACTGGCGAGACTTTGGTGGCTAATGCCCTCATGAAGCGACTAGCTGAGCGTGGGGTCTTCATTCTGCCCAAAGGAAGGGAGAAGTGGCTATGCCACTGGCACTTGAACGACACTCACACTACGGATCGGTGCCACACGTTCAAGAAGTATCTACTGGACAGCAAAACGGAGGAGTGGTACGACTTGACCCCGTTCGAAGAAGCAGCAATGTCGCTCAATACTCCCCAAGGATCTTCTCACGCCTTCAGAAGCCCTCCTAGCGCAGATCGCCGATTAGCCTCGCGAGGTGGAAGAGGAGGCCCCCAGGGTCACAAGGGCAATGGAGAGGCAGCGCCCGGGGAACAGAACGCCCGGCACGGCGACTGGAGTTCATAGACTCGTCTGGCCAAAGGGTCATCAAACAGGGGTACACTAGAACTACCCCTGTCAAGGAGATCAAGCCGGTAGCGGAACATAAGGGAGAGGACCAACCTCAGCAGGCCATGAATCGCAGACCCCGTAATGCGTCGCAGACAGTCGATCCTCAGGAACTACGGAGGGGGCCACCCATCGCCCAATTCCTAGACGAAAAGCTGCTGTGCCAAAAGTGCAAGCTGATCGCTCACAACCGCATACTCATTACCCAGCTCTGCACAGCATGCTGCGTTAGCTACTTCTTGCGGCTCGTCGACTTATCCGCAAAAGGGGAGATGCTCGTGAAGGCAGCCCGTCCTGAAGGCTCAGGTAACTCGAACCTTAACAAGCCCTCGAATAGGCCAGCAGATAACCCTGTGCAGGTAGGATATGACCCAGCCGACGGAAGGTTTGTGGAGGTGAGTCGACTTCCCTTTGGTTCTAAGAAACCGAGATTTGTCAAAGCGCTTAACCCTTCGTCTCAATGGCAGAAGGCGGAAAGAAAGATTACGCTTCCCGTGAGGGCTCAAAAGAGAAAAGAAAGGCGTCTAAGTCACGCCCAGAAAAAGCCAAGAATGACCCCTGTGATGCCATCCTTTGGCGGGAACCACGCCACAGGGAAACAAGTCGCAGAGCCCGAGCGGGTCGAGTCTACTGATTGCTCGGAAGACCCAGGCTCGAGTTTCGACTACACTCCTCTACGAGGAGATAAGCCCTGCGACTTCGATGCAGAGCAACGGCCCCTCATGGGCTGTAACGTTCTTACCCTCCCTGCGGAGTTCGCCTGCAACAACAAGTCGGAGGCACCGGAAGGTAAAACTCTCGACTCTAAAGTCACTACATTTCCTTCTGGCTTCCCTCTGCACTGGTTGAGGAAACCATCAGATCGTATGAAACAGCATATGCATTCGCTGTATATCTCAGCCACCTTTGATGGTGTCTTAGTGGGTCGAGTCTTAATAGACAATGGCGCCACTGTCAATGTTCTTCCCCTCGCCAAGTTTAGATTACTTGGATACAAGCCTAGCGAGTTGGTGCGAACCGACGTAGCTGTAAGTGGCTTCAATGGGAGAAAATCCGAGTGCCTGGGTATATGCTCCGTGCGCCTAGGCGTCGGGAGACACGAGCAGGAAACTGCTTTCTTTGTAATCGATATAGCCCCTTCATTTAATGCGCTTTTAGGACGCGATTGGCTTCATAAGGCCGCCGCGATTCCATCTACTTTGCATAGGGAGTTAATCCTATGGCTTGACTCCGAAATAGAAATCGTTAAGGCTGATGAATACTCCTGTTGTGACAAGGGTATTTTGCATGCAGAGACGTGTAAGACAGTCAAGGACCTCACTCTGGACCAGCGCTACAAGCTGGGAGACCCCACAGTCGGACCCTTAGGTGAACCTTCAGGGAAGTTCGACTTCATCGTGAGCTATGGCACCTCTCACCCCAAGCCTGACGAAGGACCGATTGTGCCAACAGGATGGGGGCCCGACTTCACAGACAAAGACATAGACGAGGTCCTGCAGAAGGTAGTCACGACTGAAGATGGAGGCGAAACGAACAACAGCCCAAGCGACGACCAGGGAGAAGCGCCTAAGAGCCAAGAGAGCACTGCGACGGAGTTGGAGCCCGATAGACTCCTACATGAAGGGATGTATGGACAGTGAGGAGAAAGGTCATGCAGTCGCTGATATCCTACAGCGACTTCAGAAGCATGTTAGGATGACTAGGAAAGTAGGATGCCAGATAGGCAACATCGATTTCGAAATTAGGCCATGTAATAACGTGGACACCAATTTAGGTGGTGTCCAGAGTCGTGAGTCACTGATGATGCCATGTGACTCACTCGTAGGCGTCAATTTAGGCGAGGCATCGAGCCCTCGAATTGTTTTTATCAGTTCCTCGATGAATAAAGAACTTTTCCATTCTATCAAAGCTACTCTAGAAGAGTTTAAAGATTGTTTCGCTTGGGATTACACTGAGATGCCTGGCCTAGATCGCCGACTTGTGGAACACAAGTTACCAATCAAAACAGGATTTAAACCAGTCCAACAGGCGCCGAGGAGAATGACTCATGAAGTCACTCAAGCAGTATTTGAGGAAGTCAAAAAGCTCTTTAAAGCCGGATATATAAGGACATCGAGGTATACCGAATGGATATCCAGTATAGTTCCTGTCATTAAAAAGAATGGTAAGATTAGGGTTTGCATCGACTTTAGAGACTTGAATCGTGCCACTCCAAAAGATGAGTACCCTATGCCCATCGCAGATGATTTAGTCGACAAAACTGCAGGGCACCAAATTATGTCCTTCATGGATGGTTTCTCAGGATATAACCAAATCTTCCTAGCCGAAGAGGATATCCATAAAACTGCGTTCAGATGTCCCTTAGGCATTTTCGAATGGGTAGTCATGCCATTCGGACTCAAAAACGCTGGGGCAACCTACCAACGGGCCATGAACGCTATATTTGATGCCTTAATTAGCAAAACGGTCGAAGTATACATAGACGATATAGTAGTCAAGTCACGAGATGAGAAGTCACATGTTAATGACCTTAGAAATGCTTTCATTCAAATGAGAAAGCATCAGCTCAAACTAAACCCTCTCAAATGTGCCTTCGGAGTCAGAGCAGGACATTTCCTAGGGTTCCTAGTTCATCAACGTGGTATAGAAGTCGACCAGAACAAAGTGAACGCCATTCAAAGATTGAACCCTCCGAGTAATAAGAAGCAGTTACAGGCTTTCTTAGGAAGGGTCAATTATCTAAGGCGATTTATTGGTAACGTCGCTGGACGGACAGAAGTTTTCTCGACCTTACTAAAGGCAAAGGGAAATTTTGTGTGGAGCGACAAACACCAAAAAGCATTTGAAGGCTTAAAGGAGTACTTAATGAAACCGCCTGTGCTTGCCCCTCCTCGGATAGGAAAGCCTTATCTGCTTTACGTGGCAGCGACTGAATCAGTCATCGGTGCCATGTTAGCCCAAGAGACAGAGGACAAAACTGAGAGAGCAGTCTACTATTTGTCAAGACAACTAACTGCTACAGAAAAGCGCTATACAATTAAGGAGAAGTTATGCCTGTCAATCTTTTATGCTGTTAAGAAGCTGAGACATTATATCGGATCCCAAGAGGTTCATGTTATTGCCAAGTCCCCAGTCATAAAATACTTTTTCGAAAGTCCCCTATTGACCGGAAGAATTAGTAAATGGAGCTTGGTTCTTTCCGCATACGATCTGCGTTTCAAACCTCAACAGTCGGTGAAAGGGCAGGCCTTAGCCGATTTCTTAGTGAACCACGATTCATCTACATCAATCGATCAAGAGGAATTCCTTGAGGATGTCTGGCAAGCTTGGTTTGATGGATCTTCGGCGAAATCCGGCGTAGGCATAGGCCTCCACGTACTTTCGCCACTAGGAAAGGATGTTCGCCTAGCATATCGTCTGTCGGCAACTCATACAAACAATGCGACTGAGTACGAAGCGTTGATCACGCTCTTAAAGGAGTTATTAGCCTTGGGAGCCAGGAAAGCCAGAGTAATGGGAGACTCTCAACTGATTATTAACCAGATGAACGGCGACTCTCTATGTCAAGAGAAACTCGCACCCTATCATCAAGTCGCTCGAAGGCTAGTCGAGCGGTTCGAAGTAATTACTTTCCTTTTTGTAGGCCGGGAGGAAAACACAATCGCTAACGACCTAGCCCAAAAGGCTTCAGGATACAAGGCCAAAAAGGGAAGCGATTGTATTCCAGAAATAGCTTCCCACTTAGCTCCCCAAGGCGACGCGTTCACTCTGAATATAATGACAAGCGATAAAGATTGGAGGAGACCAATCACCGACTTCCTCTCCGACCCAACACAAAAGGCGAGCCAAAGAATCAAGACTCAGGCTTTGTCGTACACTCTTATAGATGGGGTACTTTACAGAAAGACCAAAGAAGGAGTCCTACTAAGATGCGTCGACTTAGACGAAGCGACCCCAATTATGTTGGAGACTCACCAGGGTTTATGCGGGTCTCACCAATCTGGCACCAAAATGTCTTGGACTATCCAAAGACATGGTTTTTACTGGCCATCAATGCTAAAGAATTGCATAGAAATGGCTAGGGGGTGCCAAGAGTGTCAAAAACATGGTCCGGTGACAAGGGCCCCAGCGTCCGATTTAGTCTCAGTCATCAAGCCTTGGCCGTTTAGGTCTTGGGCTTTAGATATAATCGGGGAGATTCACCCACACTCGAGTAAAGGCGATGCCTACATTCTAGTCGCTACTGACTACTTTACCAAGTGGGTCGAGGCTCAAGTATACCAGAAAATTGATCACAAAGAGGTGATCGATTTTCTCAGATCCTCCATCATTTATAGATTTGGGATTCCCCAGAATATCGTAGTAGATAATGGCACCGTTTTCAATAATGAGAAGGTGCGTGAATTCGCTGCTGAATTTAGCTTTTCAATCACTAATTCGACACCTTATTACCCCCAGTCGAATGGACAAGCTGAAGCTACTAATAAGCTCATAAAGAATAACATTCAGAAAATGGTTGGTGCAAATCCAAGAAAATGGCACGAACTATTACAGGACACCTTGTGGGCTCTAAGAGTCACCAAGAGAGACAGCACAGGAGAAGCCCCTTTTTCGCTGGTATATGGGCAAGATGCTGTCCTACCTATTGAGATTCGATACAAGTCGCTCAGGGTAGCTCATCCTGACTTGCAAGACGAGGCAATGTACCTCGCTTTAGAAGAATTGGAGAAGAAGCGACTCGACGTAATAGACCGACTCGAGGTACATAAGCAAAGAATTGCTAGATACTATAATAAAAAGGTTGTCCATAAGCGCTTCAAAGTGGGCGACTTGGTATGGAAGATGATCCTACCCCTTAAATCAAAAGACCAAGTCTTGGGTAAGTGGTCTCCTAATTGGGAGGGTCCATATGAAGTGTGCGAGACATACTCATCTAATACGTATCGACTTACGACCAGAGAAGGAGGTAGGCATCCATTGAAGGTCAATGGTAAATATCTTAAAACCTACCGCGCGACTATCTGGGAAGCTCATCATAAAATCCTAAGACAAAGGACTCCATTAATTTGGGAAGCGCTTAATTCCTAAGAAGATCGCGCTAGGCTTCAGTAACGCTGTTTGGAAGAATGAATTTAGCGTAGTAGGCAGAAATTCATTCGAGACATAAGATACTTGATTTGTTCAGTAAAGCAAAAATAATGGAATTGCAATGTTCTTTGGACTACAAGTCTAGCCTCCATAACCCGCCAACTTCTCTGAAATCGAGGACAAGGGATTTACGAGCTCGTCGCTTCGCGTTCACCTTGTTTCGCTGGGCATAAAGGTCGACGACCTTTTCTCTATCCTTCTCAGCGTTGGCCTCCAGCTCCTCGATTTCTTGAGTATTGATCGACGCAAGCTGCTGAGTCAGGTCATTCTTGAGGTTCGTATAGAACTCTATTTGTCTCTCTGCCTCGGCCAGTTTCTCTTGCACATCGATCAAACGTTGGCGAGCGTCCTGTGCAGCTTTAGAGGCCTGCCCTCGAGCATCATTGATCGACCGAATCTTCGAGTCGGTCAAGTCGTAGGCGAGCAGGTCGGCGTAGTAATCCTTCCAGCGAGTCCAATACGTCGACCTGAAGCTCTTGCAGGCCCCCAGTATTTCGTCCGTAACCCGAGGGGATGCCTCGATCTCCTTCAACAGCTTCTGCATCTTCTCAAACTCGTCGACGCTTAAGGGGTCAATGAGCAGAAGTCGGCAGAATTCGTCAATGTCCTGATGAAGCTTCACCCATGGGTCGACAGTCGAGGTCGCTGCAGCAGGAGCCTGCAGAATAAGAAATGAAATGTTGCTAAGACACAATGTCCCAAACAGTCAACACCTCCATGCAATCAAATACTTACCTCTGAAGGTAGTAAATCCTCAGAACTTTCGCCTGAAGAAGTGGAGGGAGTAGGAGCCTTCTTGCGACCAGCAGTCGTCTTCACTCTCTTCGGGCGAGCCTGTGAAGTGTCACGGTTAGAATCGTGATAACAACGCCATACTTTGTGTGAAAGAAGAACACATACCATTGGTGGTGCAGGAGTGGGGGCTGAAGAAGAAGGGACGCCTTGTTCTTCCTCCTCTCGCATCGGCTGAGGTAGTGCCCCCTCCCGCGTCGACCGAGTTGAAGGATCGACTGAAACCATAGCGGTCCCTTCTTGTAGCAAGGCTTCAGGAGCCTGCTCTTCCTAGAGTGGAGTGTAATAAAACTAAAGTTCATGTATGAACTAGGGTAATATATCCTACCAGGGTGTCGAGCTCACCTCGGCGGTCGAAGCCGTTGCACCCGTCTCGAACGCAACCAGAGTAGGCTGGTCACCACCTCCGGTTGACGCTTCGCCCTAGGCAATATAGTGCGGGTTAGATACAGAAGCTCAAGATGAATTAGAACCAGTAGAGTCATACCTCTGTAGCCGCTCCTCGAGCGACATCGACCGTCGCTAAGGTCGCAGGTACAATAGCAGATGATGAGCTCACTGGGGCCACTGCTGTTGGCGACCTCGAAGAAGAAGTCGCCGCTACGGTAGTCGGCGACTTGGGAAGAGGAGCCGCCACTGAAGCTGGTACCTTCACCAATCTCCTCCTCTGGGATAGAGACATCTTCTCAAGATCTCCTTTCTCGGCCGCCTTGCGCTTTGGAGCAGCCTTAGGTCGAGCCTTAGCAGGGTCACCTGCGGCTGTTTCCCTGGAGCTCGCCACCTTAGCTTTCCCCTTGCCAGTCGACTTGAGTCTAGAAGGAGCGGGGGCAAGGGGAGCCTTAGGCTTTCCAGAGCCCTGAGGCATCATTGA
Organism: Melastoma dodecandrum; assembly: GCA_029817715.1. Classification (NCBI taxonomy): domain Eukaryota; kingdom Viridiplantae; phylum Streptophyta; class Magnoliopsida; order Myrtales; family Melastomataceae; genus Melastoma; species Melastoma dodecandrum. Next base: position 5,721,132 of record JARUPY010000472.1, on the reverse strand, counting down.
TCCTGAAAAGGAGAAAGCTCACGATTAATACTAAGAACCCAATACTCTTAAAGTAAAGCTAAGCCTTTACCTCTCGCTTTGATATGTGCATCGCCCATGTAAAAGTCAGGTTCCTTGGAGACCTCCAAGAAATGCATCAAAGCCCGCAGCTCTTCATAAGTAGTCGACCACAGCACAGTGAAGAATTGCGTGGCGAAACAGGCAGAAGTACCAGATGGGAATTCTATCTGGGAGAGCTGCGCCTTGCTGTTGAGCAAGTCGAGGGTCTTCGGGGAGATCGGCTTGCACGAAATCCTCTTCATCCTATCCCCGCACAAGCCACCGGTAGGGTCAGCAAGTGGAACCGCTACGCCCTGGATGAACCCAAACTGCCTTGCACACAGCTGAGGGTTATAGGCTTCAAAGGTCAGGTAGCCGTCGAAGATGACTGGTAGGTCCCTGCGGGTCAATACCCCATTCCAGAAGCCACGAGCAGCTTGGAGCTTAATTTCCCGAGCAAATGTCTTGCCACCTGGAAAGGGTGCCCAGTTGCGTCGATCTGCCCTGCCGAAGTCGACGATGTGCTTCATGTGGCCAGTGACCGATGTCATAAGCCATTGATCCTTCCGCTGGCAGCACTGCTCCAAGATGGTCTCCCCATAATAGGCCGACTTGAGGGGCGAAGCAGGGCCCTTGAACCCAGTCAATCCTGGCATCCACATAGCTGACCAAAGGTGAACTAACCAGAGCAATCCTCCTGCTGGATGTTTTGGAAACGGCTTGATCTGAGTCGTCGCTCTGTCCAGATCATGGTAAAGAAGACCCAAAATGAAGGGGGCCCAAGAGATTTCTTCATTGGTCTCCCTCAGGAAGTTGGCTACTGGATAAGAAGTGTGGCTGACCTTCTTCCCTGGGAAGCAATAGACAAACTTGCTTAACCAAGTGCTGAGGAACTCGACCTCTTCCCGGGCGCCAAAGCACTCGGTCGACAACTTCTCATCTGGCTCTTTGCCTGCTGAGGCCCTTTTCAAATGCCTACTTACCACCTCCATGTACTGAAGGGCGCCCTTCGGATTAATATCGCCTGCCAGGGAGTATTGGCGAACAGGGAGGCTATTGACTTTGCACCTGGCCAAAATCTTCACATCTGCCAAGGTAATAGACATGGGACCCTCCGGGAAATAGAAGCAATTGACTGAGGAGTTCCAGAAAGGCAGCATAGCCGAGCAGACTCTAGGATCACAGTTCTTGTCTGCCACGGACATCCTAAAGAACCTCAGAATTTTCTGACTCCTAAACCTCTCTGTGAAGTGCTCCTCCCACATCTCGAGCAATTCCACCATCTCAGATTTAGACGAAGAAGGAAAGCACAGGAAGGATCCCTGACCTTCCCAGTTGAGGGGATCGACGAAGTTGGGATGGCAGATCGGGATGGGCTTCTCGGTGACGAGATAGTTGAGCGGCACTGTCCCCGGGAAGAGACGCTCCGGCAGGATAGGTCCGAGGGTGACGCCCGATCCCTGATCCTCTGTGACCGGAATGGGTCCGGTTGGCCCCGCACGCTGATTATGGACCTCGAAAGCCTGGAAAGTCGACATCTTTTTAAGGATCGGAAGAGTGTTAAGGAGGAAGACGAAGAGTTTTCCGGGAAGCGAGGGTTTTCTAGTTTCTTGGAGAAGATGAAGAAGTGTTGAGCAAGGAAGAAAAGTGCGGGAAAAGGACGATGACTCTCCTTTATATAGGGTATGATTTTTGCTGAGTCGGCGTAGCCAACCCAGCATAAAAGGGGGGCTTATGTTGACATGGCAATTAATTTTGGGCCTGGGTTTAGAACAGAAACCCAGTAATCCCTCAAGTCATACTCCGAGTCGGCCCAAGGCATAGTCGTCTAGGCCAACTCATGACGAAGTCGACTAGGTCGATTTATGACGAAGTCGACTAGGTCGACTTATAAACGGGGTCGATTAGGTCGACTCACAATGAAGGAATATAGTGAACAAAGCCAATCAAGATGACTCAACAGTAGCTAGGTCTGCTAGTGGGGTCAAGTCGACGGAATCCTGGATAAGTCGACCAAGTCAATCATAGTCCGTACAGATCAGTCAAGTCGGTGAGGTTAAAATAAATTTATTCATTTTTGTTAAAGATCGTAACTGATCTCAAATATCCAGGAACGTGATCCCACATATCAAGGGGGTTGTTGAGACACTCCCACGACATTAGGGATCACGACCGATAACACGATCTGCAAAACGATCTATCTGTTACACGTTAATCGCGTACAAATCCTCTATAAATAGCAGAAGGATTTTCAAGACAGACGAACACACACAGCCAAAACACTGAAGTTTGTTCGTCAACTTTAGGAAATTAGATACCTCGACCCGGTTTGTAGGTCAACCTCCCTCCGCCAGCAGAGTGAGCTCGTAGGGCCTTTGCCGTCAACCCCCGCCAGCGACACCACCGACGGAGTGAGCTCGTAGGGCCTTCGTCACAGCCTCCCGCCAGCGACCACCACCGACGGAGCGAGCTTCCAAGGCCTTCGTCACAAGTTCTCCACCGTCACGGATTTCCACATCGTCATCAATACTTGCGCTCTGTTTCCATTTTTTAATGGCTGTAAGCCCTGTTTCCTTTACTCATTAAGATTGTAAGACTTGCATTTGATTTCAATATAATTGTGCATCTTCTTACTGGCGACCACGATATAACTACTGTGAGTCCATTGCCAAATATTTCCAACGTGATCCGTTTCGTGCGCGAACACTCGGCCATGTCATATCCGCAGCGGGTGTAGCCATGGACCCGGCCAAGGTACAGGCGATTTATGATTGGCCGGCCCCTCGATCGCCCCGGGCTGTACGCGGCTTCCTCGGCCTCGCCGGGTACTACCGCAAATTCGTCCACAACTACGGGACGATCACCGCACCACTGACGGCCCTACTCAAGAAGGAGGGTTTCTCCTGGGACGATGCGGCGGCCGCGGCATTCACAGCGCTCAAGGACGCCGTCACAACCGCACCCGTCCTCGCCATGCCCGACTTCGCCAAGCTGTTCACCGTCGAGTGCGACGCGTCAACGTTCGGCTTCGGCGCGGTCCTGGTCCAGGAGGGCCATCCTGTCGCCTTCTTCAGCAGGCCAGTGGCGCCTCGCCACCGCTCGCTCGCCGCCTACAAGCGCGAGCTCATCGGCCTCGTCCAGGCGGTACGGCACTGGCGCCCGTATCTCTGGGGGCGGCGCTTCATCGTCAAGACCGACCACTACAGCCTGAAGTACCTCCTCGACCAGCGCCTCGCCACGATCCCTCAACATCACTGGGTAGGCAAGCTGCTGGGCTTCGATTTCTCGGTGGAGTACCGTTCGGGCGCCACTAACGTCGTGGCCGACGCCCTCTCCCGCCGCGACAATGACGAAGGCGAGGTGATGGCTATTTCGGCGCCCCGCTTTGACTTCATCGAGCGCCTCCGACACGCCCAGGCCACTGATCCGGCCCTGGTCGCCATCCACAATGAGGTCCGAGCTGATACCCGCGCCGCGCCATGGACGCTGGTGGACGGCATGGTCGCCTTCGATGGCCGCCTGTACATCCCCTCGGCGTCGCCGTTGCTGCCGGAAATCCTGGCCGCCGTCCACAACGACGGCCATGAGGGCGTCCACCGCACCCTCCACAGGCTTCGGCGGGATTTTCATTTTCCCAACATGCGTCGTTTGGTGCAGGAATTCGTGAAAGCCTGCGTCACCTGTCAGCAGTACAAGTCCGACCACCTCAGACCGGCCGGCCTGCTGCAATCACTGCCGGTCCCGTCGGCTGTGTGGGCTGACATCGGCATCGACTTCATCGAGGCGCTGCCCAAGGTGCAAGGCAAGTCGGTCATCCTCTCCGTCGTGGATCGCTTCAGCAAGTACTGCCACTTCATCCCCCTGGCGCACCCCTACACCGTCGAATCCGTCGCTCAGGCCTTCCTCGCCGACAGCGTTCGCCTCCATGGCGTTCCTCAGTCCATCGTCTCGGACCGCGATCCGGTGTTCACCTCGGCGTTCTGGCAGGAGCTCATGCGGCTCACTGGGACGAAGCTCTACATGTCGTCCGCCTTCCACCCACAGACGGATGGCCAGACCGAGGCCGCCAACCGGGTCATCGTCATGTATTTGCGCTGCTTCACTGGCGACCGTCCCCGGCAGTGGCTACGTTGGCTGCCCTGGGCGGAGTACACCTACAACACCGCCTATCAGTCCTCGCTACGCGACACTCCGTTTCGTGTTGTCTATGGCAGGGACCCCCCCACCATTCGCTCATATGAGCCCGGTGACACCCGCGTCGCGGCGGTCGCCCAGGAGATGGAGGAGCGCGCTGCCTTCCTCGACGACATCCGCTACCGCCTTGAACAGGCCCAAGCGGTCCAGAAGCGCGTCTACGACAAGCATCACCGGCCGGTGTCCTTCCAGGTGGGCGATTGGGCTCTTCTTCGCCTTCGGCAGCGTGCAGCTGCTTCCCTTCCACGAACAGCAACTGGGAAGCTCAAGCCGCGCTACGTCGGGCCGTACCAGGTGGCGGAGCTCATCAACGAGGTGGCTGTTCGGCTACAACTTCCTCCCGGCGCTCGCCTTCACGATGTGTTCCACGTCGGCGTCCTCAAGAAGTTTGTCGGTGCACCGCCGACCGTTCCGCCGCTGCTGCCTCCGCTGCTGCACAGTGCTGTGGTGCCTACACCTGCCCGGGTGACTCAAGCTCGCCTGGCCCGGGGAGTGCGTCAAGTGCTTGTCGAGTGGCAGGGCGAACCACCAGCGTCGGCAACATGGGAGGACCTGGATGACCTCCGTGCTCGGTTCCCTTCCTTTCAGCTCGAGGACGAGCTGGACTTTGAGGCAGGGGGAGATGTCATGTGCGGACGCACATATGCCAGGCGCAGACGCGCCCGCGACGTGCGCCGCGCGGCCGAGCGTGCTGAACAGGCGCTGCATGGGTTAGCCTCTACTGGCTAAAGATAGAAACACAGCGCGCACGCGAGGAGCAGCTGGGCGCGGTCACCGGTCAAGGCAGGAGATCGGTGCTTTCTATTTTGGGCGTAGCTTTCTGTTTTGATTTGCATTGGCTGTCCTTGATTTTAGGGGGCGTGTACTCCGGTTGGTTAAGCCCGTGAGGCTATAAACATTCTGTAATCGGCACTGTTACGATCAGGCAATAACAATTATCTCAACCTCTCTCTCTCTCGTGTTCTCAAGCCCAGGCAGGCGCGAGGGGCATAACCTCCGCTACTGGAAGACACGGCAGGAGACTACGAACTCCGTAGTCGAGGGCCGCCGTCCCTAGATCACCACGCCCTTGACACAAAGGCTGGACTAAACTCCGGAATTTCGATATGTACCGAAAGTTTCTGATCTGGTATTCCAAACGTTTTCTGTATTATAATACCATGTAAAGACATCTTTGTCTGTTTTAAGTTATCCTTGTCTGTTTTCTCTTGTATGATGATTTGGGGTACTCTTGGGGAACTCCCCTCCAGTTGGTATCAGAGCCATATGTTTGTACGTATCCTGTCAAATTTTCTTCCTTCTTTTAAGAGAGAGAGAGTAGTAGAAACTAATGCCCCTGCCTGCCGTTATTGCCCTTCTTCATCATCATGGAAAACACTCATGTTGTTCTAAACGCCCCTATTTCCCTTGAGCCAAGTTCTTCTTCCCGCAGATCTATTTCTAGCCCTCAATCATTATATGAAATTGCTTATGAGGACTGTGACACTAATCAAGTGGTAAATACTAAGCTCAATTTGCTTAGTCCATACACTGCTTTTCATAAACCATCAGCAGGACCAATCAGACGAATAAGGACATTAATCAGACAGCCTGCCTCATCTGCCCTTGAATATGTTCAGACAAGTAAATTCAGTCAACATCCTATCTTGGGGACCCAAAAGGAATAATTTATTTCCTTACAATTGCCTACAGAATTCCCTGGACAATGGATGGACAAAGGATACACACATCTCCATTTTGGAGCCATAAGACTTGCCCTGACTTATCATGGACGAAAAGGACTGCCTGTGACAGCCATAATGGCTTTATTGGACACCAGATATATGGAATATATACATGCAGTAATCGGGACAATTGAGACAACACTAAATGCGGGAACAGATTTTGTAAACCTCTATCCTAACTTTTGTATGTCTCTCCGAGACCCGAAGGTCTTGTCAGCTTTGCAGGTTCAGCTCCAGCTTTGTGGTGCCACCATGGAATCAGAATCCATTGAAGCCACTCTTCATTATCTGATGGCATACAGAGTCCAGAATCATGCGTTGGATATCAGCATGCCAAATGACTCACATGATGCCTTGTTCATCGTGGCAGACTACCACAATCAGAAAGCACCTACCTGCATTCACATTCCAAGACAGATTCCAAGAGCAGAACTCTTAAAGTTACTCCCAGAGAGATGGGTGACAAATTATGAGCAGATTAAGAAGCAGACTGCACCAGTTGCTCCAATTCAGTCTACATCCCCAACGTTCATAAGGAATCGAGAAGGATCTGTGACAATCAAGTTTGATAGATCACAGGAAAAGGAACCAGCAACTCCACCCATTTTTTCTATAATGTTCATGGTTCAACCAGTTCCAAAAAGGAAAAGGCCTGATTCCTTAAACAAGATCATTCATTCCTTTGATGAACAAGGAAACCCAACCTTCCTCTTCCGAGATCCTCAGTCACAACATTGCTATTGGGATGTTGGAAAATGCCCAACAAATTGCGACTGTGAAGACTGTGAAGAACCTGATTCTTCAAGGCGAAAGAGCAAGATAAGTTGCCAAAAAAGGAGAAATCTCCCGGCCTCAGATAATGACTCTGACTATGAAGATGATAATTCCTGTCAGCAACCCATGACAAACAAGATGGTGAAAAACCTGCCTCTACATCAACAATACAAGCTAGGTAATCCCACAGTTGGACTCTTAGGCCAACCTTCTGGAAAGTTCGACTACATTGTGAACTACGGGATACCACATCCCAAGCCAGAATATGGTCCAATTATTCCAACAGGATGGGAAAATGAGTTCAGAGATAAAGACCCATTGGCATCAGTGTCAGCCCATCAACACCAAGCATGGCAAGAATTGGCAGACTTAGCCAAGGACACAAGACGTCCGTTAAAACAGAAGCAGACGATCTTACCCTGCTACAAGCCAATCTTAAAATGGGTAAAGAAAAAGGCCTCTGCACAAGGCATAGAAACAACAAGAGAACAAGCTACCCAGCCGTTTTCATCCACAATGGTTAAGTCAATCTTACCAGATCCAGAACCATCAAGGACAGCTTCATCCATAAAGACCTACGCCTCCTGTTCTCAAGAAGCCCTACATGCTTCATTGGATATGCAAAAAATCCAAGCCCCCGCATCCGTTATGATGATGCAACCAGAACACTCAGAGACAGATCTAAGGTTTCCACCTCTTGAAGAATTTACCCACAATAATGTGAGGTATGCACCCAAGGTACCAATACCTACAGCAGTAGACCAGGCCGGAAATCCAATGAGGAACAGCCTGGCAGAAACAGTGCTCAACTGGCAAAGCCAAAATGCCATTGCACAAAATACTGCCCTCACTACTATTTGCAAAAGAGTACAGAAAGTATAACATAATTTGGAAAAGGTAGAATCAAGTCTCCACCAACAAGGTGCTCGGCTTTCAGAAAAGATGGATCAACACCACACCCAGACACATGAAGTACTGAGAGTACTCATGCATTCCTTGGATAACTTTGAACAAGGAAGATATCCATCTTATTTTAGGTCAGATCCAGATGAAGAGATTGCCAAGTTAAAACGACAGATAAAGGCAATCCAAGAAAATCCAAAACCAGTCACTAAAGGATCAGACTTCTTCAACTTAGGAAGATCCAGCTCCCATTTCCCACTACAGGAGCATGCTAAAGGACATAATCTCTTTGGAAATCCAGAAAAAAGAGATATTGCGGACATCAGAGAGATTGTTCGTAAACAGAAAAATGAAGAACGAAGAAAAGAAGACATCAGAACAGGAAAGAAAAAACTTTCCAGTTCCTCACAACCAAGACGTTCTCCAAGTCCTACAAACTCTTCCAGTCAAATACCGACTCAACAATTGCTAATCAAGGAGAATAGAATGAAGAACAATCCCCAGATTTCCATCCCACATTGGATGAAACCTGTTTCCCAACAGAATCACTACCGAAGTGACTCTTCTGCCACCAGCTCTATCTCATGGCCAAGCGAACCTGATATATTACACCAGGTTAGAGAACACCAGTATGACCAGCGCCTGGACGAAAGTCCATACATATTCCTTACAAGGACACCGGCAGAATCAATTTCATCAGAAACCTCTGATTCGGTAACCTCTACAAGCTCCACACATGAAGAGTCAAGTTCTGATGAGCAAGGTTCCGAGTTTTTCCTATCCCCAACAGAATCATCGACCACCGAGGATCCACAGATACTAATGGCAGATAACAATCCCCATGTGGATGAACCAGAAAGTTCTTCTGATCAGTCCTTAGAAGAGAATCAAGAACGACATCCTATTAAAGGACAAGAAAAGTTTACCCTGGATGATATCGCAATGGACAAATGGCCTCAGAGATTTAAAGACTTCTATGCATGGTGTCTCCAGAAAAGATTATCAGCTCCATCTTCTGCAGATATTCTTTCTGAACTAACTGCCAGATTCACTGGAATGCTACAGACGTGGTGGAACAACTTACCAGAACAAATACAAGTCCAACTCATTAGCCTTCCTTTCCAAGATTTCCTTACCCAACTCTACACAAACTTGATTGGAAGTCCAGAAAATTTGATTGATGAACAAAGGAAGGAGTTCTTCAACAGAAGATGTTGTTCCTATCGGAAAAAGGATATCAACCGACATTTCAAACGAATGGTGACACTTTTTATCAACCTTGGTGCAAACAATGCTCTCAAGCCAGTCTTCCTGTCTTCCTTGACAGAACCAATCTCCTCATTGGTAGAAAAGGAAATAACTGCCAAAAACCTGAAGATCATGGACTTGACAGTCGGACAAATCATTCAAGCAGTTCACTTTGCTATAAGTGAATTATGTCAACGACGAGAAGTCATCAGAGACTTCCTTAAGCACGCCAAAAGGATAGATAATGCTTGCAAACCAGCCAGATATCTTATCATATGCACTAAAGCTGATTTGTGCAAATGCCCAAACCTACCTGAACGAAGAATTCCCAAGAAGAAAAGGTTTGGAAAACGGCTCAAGCCTAAGCAAGATACTCAGTATTATCAGCCCAGAATACCCAAGAAAAGGTTCTCTAGAAGATTGCCCTATAAAGGAAAAAAGCGGTATCTACGCTTCAAGCAGAGACGGTCTCCAGATAGAAAAGCTTCAAAATGTTTTGTCTGCAATAAGCAAGGACACTTTGCTAAAGACTGCCCGAAGAAACAGAAGAAATTTGTAGCTCAGCTGGAAAAGGTCACTGGAATTTCCCTACAAGACAATGATGTTGAATCAATTTTCTCCCTGGATGATGAACCATCTTCCCAGACCATATGCTGTTTGGAAAGTCAGCCACACTTTCAGGCCTCAAGAGACCTCGACTCTTCTGCAGCAGAGGAAGATATTCATGGTATTTACACCTTCACTACGGTAACCAGATACCCTCCTCCTCGAAGGCCACACATTAATACCTTGACCAGAAAAATTCCATCATGTGAGTCCTTCACAAATTTGGTGATTCAGACCACAACCTCTGGACAAGAAACTTCTGAATCAGACGACTCCCAAGAATACCAATTTCCTCTCCTAGCTACTACAAGCATTCTGCCTCATGTCAAAGTACAGGTATACTTTTCAAAGTACCATAGACCAGTACAGGCTATCGCCTTCATTGACACTGGTGCAGCAGAAAGCATGATTAATCCAGTCATGGTACCGGCAGATTTCTTAGTTCCAGAAATCAACACTTATAAAGCAGCATCTGGAAAAACTTTCCAGACATATCTCCGGACAAAGCCTCTCAGGATAATGTTTTTCCCTACTTGCTCTATACAAGCCAAGATCGTTGCTACAGACCTCCCAGGAAAAGATTTAGTCCTAGGATGGGACTTGATTCAACAGCTTCGACACTTGCGACTTTTAGCAACAGGAATAAGACATAAATCCAGTTTCAAGCCCTTCACTCATGAAAGCAGAATTTATTCAACTCAGCCAGTTGAAAAGGCTATTGAACTATTCCGGCCATCATTTGCAGCAGACCACAAGGAATTTTTGACGAAATGCTCAGCTCCATTATGGACCAATCCAGAATTCTTTGTTCGACTTCCTTTCAAACAAAATGAGGATATCAATCCTACTAAGGCAAGCCACCCGGGAATGCAGCCAGAAGATTCCAAACAAGCTGCTGAAGAATGCCAAGAACTTCTACAACAAGGACTGATTGAATATTCAACCTCCTCATGGGCATGTGAAGCTTTCTACGTCAACAAAAGATCTGAACAGAATAGAGGAAAGAAAAGGTTGGTTATTAACTATCAACCCCTGAATCATTTCTTGCAGGATATCAAGTTTCCTCTTCTCAACAGAACAGCTTTGTTCTCCTCACTTTCCCAAGCAAAGGTCTTCTCTAAATTTGACCTTAAAAGTGGATTTTGGCAATTGGGAATCCATCCAGAAGACAGATGGAAGACTGCCTTCTGTATCCCAAACGGACATTTCCAATGGAAGGTTCTACCTTTTAGCTTAAAAACAGCACCCTCATTATTTCAAGAAGCCATGACCAGAATCTTCACGCCACTTCAATCATCAGCTTTGATATACATTGATGATATACTTCTTTTTAGCCAAGATCTGAGCTCCCATGAAATACTCCTACAACAGTTTGCCCAGATACTACAGCAATATGGAATTATGCTAGCAGAGAAAAAGGTCCAACTCTGCACTACCACTATTGACTTCTTAGGAATGCGCCTGGCAAATGGACAATATTACCCAGGTCCGCACATTGCACGAGAGCTACTCAAATTCCCAGACTCCCTTCTTACAAAGAAACAGGTACAACAGTTTTTGGGAATTGTTAACTATCTAAGAGACTTTGTTCCAGGTATCAGCCAATATACCAGTCCCTTAGAGGCCCAGCTCAAAAAGAACGCAGCCCCATGGGCTCCTGAACAAACCAGTGCGGTTCAATATTTAAAGAAGACTCTACAGAATTTACCCCCTCTACAGATTCCCTCTGACGGGATCAGAGTCTTGCAAACAGATGCTAGTAATGAATTTTGGGCAGCCATTCTTATTGAAGAAAAGAATGGAACAAGAAAGATTTGTGCCTACAAATCTGGAAAATTCAGCCAAGCAGAACAACACTACCATTCCAGCATCAAAGAAATCCTAGCCGTGAAGTATGGTATCAAGCGATTTGAATTTCATCTGGCCGGATATCATTTTCTGGTAGAGACAGATTTCAAGTCCTTCAACTCAATGATGAACATCAAAGCAAAAAGGATACCGAATGCTCAGCTTTTACGACTTTCTCAATGGTTCTCACAATACTCTTTCTCAGTGAGACATATCAAAGGAACAGCTAATATAGTTGCAGATTTTCTCTCCAGACCCTTTGATACGGTCAATCCACATCTCCTAGAGTATCCAAAGCTACAGGCTACATCTCGACATCCAGGCTCACTCACATTGACATTATGGTGGAAGAACTGCGAAGCAACGTAATCCGGAAGAACCGCCCTTCCTGTCACACACTTGCAGATCTTTTAAACCTCATAGTCACCCTAATGCAGAAGCAAGAATACGAGATTTATGACCTACAGCCCTTCCTGTCGAGCTCACTTTTCTCCGGCGCCAATTTTGTGCACGATGCCGAACTGGGTCTCATAAGACATCACCTGGCTATCGATACCAGCGTCCTGACTTAGGTTTGTGGGGAATAGATTTGTAGGATAACGAGACCCTCCTTTTAAATTGGCCCGAGTTTCAGTTTAAAAGTGGCGTTCTTGTGTGACGTAATTATTTGAAGAATGTATCTATTTTATTGAATTTGTACGCTTTAGTTAACGATGCTTCTAGAATTTGCCACGTCGCAAGTCCAATTATGGTAAATTGTCGAGTCCCAGAACCAAAACAGGAACAGTTGACTAATAGGAATAGATGGCCCTGGAGGAGAACGGAGGACAACGATATGTTAAAAGAGATTTGTACCGATATATTTTTAATTTTTAAAAAATCCATTTTTTAATTTAAAAAAAACAGATTTTTAAAATTTATCACTAAATGACAGAGGCGAACACCTATTTTGAAAATTTATTTTTTTAAAAAAAATTAAAAGACGAGTTTTTAAAATTCATTCTATCGACTCAATAAAATTCGATATTTTAAAAATTTCAATCGTATTTTATAATATTTTTTAAAACTAAGCATGTATTCTTACAAACCTCTCATTTTAAGTGCAGTTACTGTTTAGTTTCTTTCTACCTGACTCTATGCTAGTGTTGGCAGTTGCTGCTTCTTTGCCTTCCATTGGTTATTGCTCCTCTAACTTTTATGGGACTTGAGCACGTTTCTCTGGACTTGTTCATCGGGGACACAACGATGTGTTTCTTGCTTCCTTCCCTTCGGAGGCAGATCAGATTTCATGTTTCAAAATAATAAAAAAACCGACGGCTCAGATTCTGACTCGTCACTCGATGCCGACGTGGCTTGAATTCTCGTCGCAGCATCCTATGTGGCGTGTTGTTACTGGCTGTGTACACGGCATGCGTTTCGGTGACGACGCGCAGTGACTCTACATAAAGAACCCTCCATCTCCGTCTTCATCTTCGCTTGATTCTTGCTCGCTGGGTGCTCCGTCTCCCCGCTTCGATCTCCGTTGGGTTGTTCACGACGCGAGAGAGTAGTTGGTTGTCGCGGGGGGGATGGAGTTGAGGCGGAACCCTAGGGTTTCTCCTTTCGGAGTGGCATTGGTCGTCCTCCTCGTCGCTCTCTGCTCTGTCCTAGAGATCCGCGCTTCCGATCCGGTACTTCTTCCTTGGCTTTCGCTATTTCTGTTGATGCTTTGGTTTATTGTTTTGAGATGTGGTGGAGAGTGGTGACTCGAGTGCTGATTGTTAAGCGGATTTTGTTGGATCAGGTCTTTTATGATTCGTTCGACGAACCGTTCCAGGGAAGATGGGTTGTTTCTGAGAAGGAGGACTACAAAGGTATGGGGTTTGTGGTTGTTTTGGAAATTTTGTGCTTGCGCGGTAACCGTGTACGGATTGTGTTTCTTATTCAAGCTTTCCGTCTACGATTTAGCTTTTATGCAATCAATTTTCCGAGTTGCAGTTGCTTTCTGGACTTTAAATGCAGGAATTATGTTTGTCATGGAGCTTCTAGATAGCCTTTGTGATGTAGAGGTTACTTGTTGTTTTTGTCTGCAGCTTTAGATTGTTCTTACTCTCAGATTTGTGGACATCTGTCTTCATGCCCGGTTTTGCCCTTTTTAAGTGATATTGAACAGATCCATCGTCTGGTTGAGTGTTATGCAAAGACATTGTCCTTATATTTTGTCTAATATAATTGTGCTAGCAGATTGTTGTGGTTGATTATTGCCTTTGGGTCTGAATATATCTGATCTGATGGATGGCTGGTTTAAAAGCTTTCTCTAAAGATGTGGATGTGAAGTGGGGATGCTATTTCTTTGTTTACACGAGTAATTTCTGAAGAGAAATTTTTTACTCAATCATCGGGTCAGAGCACTGGAAACATCAGTCAAAGGTGGTCTTTCAAATTTATTTAGTTTCTACAATCACGGATGTGCAATTGATTTTTGTTATTGTTTTTTTTTGTATAGTGTAATGCTCCATGCATACCAAATTGTCAATGGTGTCTAAAGTTCTATGGTTTTCTTATTTCAGGTGTTTGGAAGCATGCTAAAAGTGAGGGGCATGAAGATTATGGTCTCCTAGTGAGCGAGAAAGCGAGGAAGTATGCCATTGTCAAGGAGCTTGATGAACCTGTTAGTCTGAAAGATGGAACGGTTGTCCTACAATATGAGGTTAGACTCCAGAATGGGCTTGAATGCGGCGGTGCTTATTTGAAGTACCTTCGTCCTCAGGCGGCTGGTTGGAAGGTCAATGAATTTGACAATGAGTCTCCTTACTCCATCATGTTTGGTCCCGACAAGTGTGGTGCAACGAACAAAGTGCACTTCATTTTGAAACATAAAAACCCGAAGAGTGGGGAGTATGTGGAGCATCATCTCAAGTACCCTCCATCTGTCCCCTATGATAAACTCTCCCATGTTTACACGGCAATTTTGAAACCCGACAATGAATTGAGTATATTGGTCGATGGAGAGGAGAAGAAGAAGGCGAACTTCCTCTCTGGGGATGACTTTGAGCCACCGTTGATTCCTGCCAAGACTATTCCGGATCCTGAGGATAAGAAACCGGAGGATTGGGACGAGAGAGCAAAGATCCCTGATCCGGAAGCTGTTAAGCCTGATGACTGGGATGAGGATGCTCCTATGGAGATTGAAGACGATGAGGCTGAGAAGCCTGAAGGATGGTTGGACGACGAGCCTGAGGAGGTCGATGATCTGGAAGCTACCAAGCCCGAGGACTGGGATGATGAAGAAGATGGTGAATGGGAGGCCCCTAAGATTGACAACCCAAAGTGTGAGGCTGCACCTGGTTGCGGTGAATGGAAAAGACCAATGAAAAGGAATCCTGCTTACAAAGGAAAGTGGCATGCCCCTCTCATCGACAACTCCAACTACAAGGGCATCTGGAAGCCTCAAGAGATCCCAAATCCTGACTATTTTGAGCTTGATAAGCCAGACTTTGAGCCCATCTCTGCCATTGGTATTGAGATCTGGACTATGCAAGATGGAATCTTGTTCGACAATGTTTTGATTGCCAGCGACGAGAAGATTGCTGAGTCGTACAGGAAGGAGGCATGGAAGCCCAAATTTGATGTGGAAAAGGAGAAGCAAAAGGAGGAGGAAAAGAGCACTGGCTCTGACGACACTCTATCTCAAGTCCATGTGAGTGATTTGACTCTGAAGCTTTCCCGATTTTTACATGCTTAATGAGTTATATATTAGTTGATTGTACTGAATGGGCTTGCTTGGCAATCTTTCAGAAGAAGGTATTCGAAGTTCTTTACAAGATAGCGGATGTTCCTTTCTTGGAGCCTCACAAGTCCAAGATCTTGGTATGCATTTGGGATATTACGTTTTGTACTTTGAACGTATTCTATTTAGATTAGTGTTTTGGCAGGATGTTGACTTTGTATTTTCTGTTCATTTTTCTTTCCTTGTAGGATCTTTTGGAAAAGGCAGAGAAGCAGCCCAACATCACAATAGGTGCATTGGTCTCGGTCGCGATTGTGATCCTGACCGTCTTCTTCAAACTTATATTTGGTGGTGGCAAGAAAACGGCAGCCCCAGTAAGTGCATCTGGAAAACTCTTGTACTCGTTCTGAAGGAAAAGTATGGGTTGATCTTGATCAGGCGGCGGCGGTGTGTTTAAGTATTGGCTTTGTGATATGAATTTGAAGGTGAACGTGGCGGTGCCTGCAAGAAGCGAAGAAGCTGCTGCAGAGAGTTCTGAAGGCAAAGTTGACAACGATGAGGGGAATGAGGACGACACCACGGCAGACGCGGCCCCACGGAGGAGGGGCAACAGGAGGGAAACATAAGCAGGAAGTGTATTTTGGCGGATATGGACAGGTGGTAGTTGTACCATGTCGCGGGGTCTCTGCCATTTTGTCAGCTATCAGCTTGTTCAATTAGGGGTTATTAGGATTTCATGGAGCTATTTTTAAAATTTTTGGCTTTTTTATTTTCTCGTTTAGAATTCTCAACCGAGAGCCTATTGATCCTTTGTAGTAACAGATTTTCATCGCATACTGTTGTTAATCATGGTTTTGGAAGAAAAATTTCCTCGGAAGAACAGTCAACTGAATGTTCAAATGACCGATTAATTTCTCTAGGACGACAATAATGGGAAAGAAAAATTAGAACAAACGGGCAAGACAATTCAACTAGGGATGACAGATCTTTCATTGAATTATGTTTAGGATAATTCTGAAGTACTTTGGAAGACTCTTCCCAAAAGTATTTTTTCTAAAGAGTAGGAGGTTGGGAGGGATGCTGCTGTGATAGCATTTAAAATAAAGAATGTATCTAATTAATTTCTCGAGATTTCATTACCATACGTAATCACATCTTTTCATTAACATTGGGTTTACGAAAAGGGAGCAATTAGAAAAGGGGGAATATTATTTGAATAATTAAGTGTTTATGACTAATTTGCTGCATTAATGGAATGTTAAATTCGTGTTTTAATTTGGGGGACGGCGTCGTATTCCACTCGATTGCTTTCTCCACATCTCTTCTGGTTCCACATCCCCCCCCCCCCTCCCCGGTTGACCCGTCGCCAATTCTGTTCCTCGTCACAGCCCATTCTCCGGCCTCCATCTTCCCATGGAGTCCCTCCTCCACCCTTCCGTCTCCCCCAAACTCCTACCCTCTCGATCCTCCTCCGACCGCAGGCCTTCCGCTGCCGCCTTGCCGCCGCGCCCTCGTCCCTTCCGCTCCTGCCTCCTACGGTCGACGCGTGCGTCCGGATCCGCCGATCATTCCGGCAACAAGAAGGCAGCGTCCGTGCCCAACTCCAACTACGTTGTCCCCCTCGACAAGTCCTTCTCTTCTTCCTACTCCTCATTCATCACTAGGCCGCTCGTCGAGATCCTCCGCGACCTTAACAAGCGGATTCCGGATGGCGTGCTCGTTCCAAGGCCCGATCACGACCACGCTTCCCCTCCTTACTCCCTTCCCTGGTAAAGTTGATTCTTCATTTTCCTCTTCTTCGGCTTCCCGAATCCGATGCTGTTCTGGTCGTTGATCATTTTTTATTTGCGTGAGTTTGATTGAATCGCTGCGATTATGTGATTTGTTTTTTTTTCGTCTTTATGATAGGTATCATGCGAACAGGATGTTGAGCTTCTATGCGCCAGGTTGGTTTTCTTTACTCTCGGCAGTTTGATTACTTATTGACAGTCCATTAGGGGTGTAGTTATTAGGACATCCATGTCGTTGCTTCATGTCGATAATCTTTGCTTGTAGAATAAGTTGCGCCACACACACACTTCTAGAGGGGAAATTAAGCTTGTATTTCTTGCTCGAAGAGAGTAAATCTTGGACAGTGCCCTTTGAATTGTGCTGTTTCTATGATTCTGATCTGCTGGTTGGGGTGAATGTGAATCTATTACTGATCCTCATAACTGCTCGTCAGGATGGTGCGGAGAAGTCCGTGATGTCATATACTCTGACACCGGGAGTGTTACTGTACTATATCGTGTGACAGTGCGAGGATCTGATGGAGAGGTGAGATTTCTGTCTGTTGTTCTGTGTGGCCTTGCTTAGGATGACTTCACTTTTTGTTTACCATAACTTGGCTTTTTGTCTGGATGAATGATGAAGGTTGTCCTCCAGTTAGACAATTATAGGGTGTAGTTTCAGCAGCACGATGGGTGCTTTGATATTTATAAGATCCAGATTCATACTCGATCTTCTCTTTCCTGGAATTATGAGTTCTTCCTAGTTTGGTTCTTTTGCTAGTATCATAAGCTTCACTTTGGTGTTATCTGGCAACAAGGGCGAAGATGGAATGACAGAGTCTTTCTACAACGTTAGCTGTGGCCTCCATTACATTACTCTTGTCCAACGAGAAAACGGACATGCAATGCCCTGTGTGCACATAGCTTGCAATGCAGCATATGCTTTTACATGAAATCTTCTTTTCCTTGCATTTACAGGGAAATTTTCCCTGCTTTGCATCCTTTCTGGAGCACTGAATACATTGTGCCTCTCGGTGAATGTTCCTCCTCTCATAATGAGTCACAATATTTTGTCAAATATTACTATATTTTGTATGAACTCATATCTGAGCATCATAATTAAAGAGCCAGGGTTTGAAGTCTGACCTTTTGTAGCTTTCGGCCAACAGTGAGATTTGAGGTCTGTGCCAGATTAGGGCAGCTCTTTGTTTGCACCCCCTCTTTATGGCTTCAATGAAGAGTCCTTTTCTCAATAAATTTTGTATGAGCAAGCCCTTGAATTAGTTTACTGTTTGAAACCTGACGTTCTCTAGTTACTGGGTTGAACATTGCATTTATTGCTTAGATGCATCACCAAGATATATTAGATGTGAAATGTGAGCTCCCTTCTGGGATTGAGTTTCATATTCTTGCTGACAGTCTTCTAACTCTTTTACCTGTAAACTTTTCCGTCGATTTGTTTTCCCTGTTAGTTCTTTCCGTCAGTGAGTTGTACTCATGATTTCACTATATACACCGGCTCATGCCTTGCTATACTGACACAGGCGCATCGGGAAGCCTCTGGGACTGTGTCCGCTGACCATGGCAATGAACTTGGTGATCCAGTGGTTGCCGCGGAGGAAATAGCTTTCTGCAGGGCGTGTGCCCGCTTTGGTCTTGGCTTATACCTATACCATGAAGATTAGGTCTCTGACACTGGAAGACTTCAACCTAGTATGTTGTCAAAGGTATCGATGCGAATGCCTGCTCTCTGTGAATAGGATGCTGGTAGATGCTCTTGTGGAACTTATTACAGGTACGGATATATTCTATGTAAGAAACGGCCTTTGTAGCCAAAAATAAGCTTTTCGAGATGCGGGATCTAGTTTAGTGGAAAGACCGAGACTTCTGCTTTCTCGATTGCTTTTTGTTATATACTGTTTAATTATGTTGTGGAGCATCGACTGTTTTCTTATTCAATCCTCCTCCTCGAGGGGCTTTTGATGTTTAATACCAATATCACATTAACTGCTTAATGTACATCCCCCGCCCATCTGTTTCCTGTATTGAACTTGAATACGTATATATACATGTCTCTCTGACTATGATCTCAAAAGCTTGGGACCAGCATTTGATGCCATCCACGAGGAGATGACATCGACGAGGACATCCACATCCTTGGATACGTTTGCACGGAGGACCTTAGAGTCCACTCCTAATGTGTTCCCAACCTCCTTGGCCACATTCTCCCACGGTGTGCCCACCGCTAGATTTGCAATAAATTCACTCCCCCGGTTGACGGCATCCGCCATTGCTGGGGGAACGTCGGGAAGAGCCTGTCGAATGACATTGAAGAAACACAGAAAATATTCGTCATGGGTTTCATCTCATTCATAACAGATCATCGAAGGATGCATATAATTTCGAACCTGCTGCAAAGGAAGACCATGGTCTCCGGGCAGCAGGCGGATGGACATGTCGAGCATTGAGCTAATGGCCGATTCTGAACTTAGGACCTGCGCCAGGGTTGGAGTTTCATCGATCCCATCGTCCTTGAACTTGATCAGGAGGTTCCTCGAAATCCCATAATATGCCTTTACCTGGATCGATTACTTACTATGATCAGTATTCATTTGGTAAAACAATGCCATGACAGCAAGTCATCCACGTGGAGAATTAAAAAGGAGGCAAGCACATACGAGACGCCGGGTTTCTTCTGGCTTCGGGGAGAAATCTTCTCTGCCATTAACCAAGTCCATGTACAGCGGAGGGAGTTGCTCAACGAGGGGCAGAACTTGCTTCATCAGAGGCGGACTGAGGTTCTCTAACTGCTTCATTGTCATTTCAGCCTGGACAACGAAAATAACCGCTTGTCATATCCAAATTCCAGTCATCGGTACTCATCATAATGTTCTACAAACATGTTGAAGAAAATGACATGAAGTCGAGTACCAGTGCTGTGTTCTCAATTCCTCAAGGAACAGGAATCGATTCTTACCCCCATGCGAACGGTAGGAGAGACAGCAATTTGAGATAGAAGTGGTCCAAGGCTTTGTGCCACGGGAACAAGTACAGGCGAGAACAGAGGAATAGCCAGACTCGCTTCCTGTCAAGCCATCCCGAGCCAATTCAACAATACCATTAATTGCAGAAACATTTGACTAGTATTGCAAAGGAAGTCCTTATCGTTGAATACCTTGTTATTGAATGCCATTAGGACATTACCATTTCTTTGCACAGCATACCTTGATCCTGAAACAATAACTATAAGCAATCCACGTTGAACAATTGGTGAGATGCATTCGATAGAAAACATTCCTCACCAATTAAAAGATGGATGACAGATCCCAAAGAATGACCCATGCCAAAAATAGGAAGACCGCGTTCCTACACGAAAAGCGTCCAAGCCAGCTAAATTTCTATCCCTTTATTCAAGTTAAATGTGCAGGGAGGAAACTGGCACTTAAAAGAAGTAAATAAATGATGCAGGGTACCCACGGTATCTGACAAAGAGCGATGACAGCGATCGAATTTGAATTGCACTTCATCTGCAATGAAGAAGTGATCAAATCCACTGGCATACGGTGTCGCAATCACTAAAACACCCCTATATCAACAACAGAAGAATTTTAAGATATAGTTTGTTGACCAATAAAACAAAACAATGGAACACCGTAAAAAGTATTTGCATTGACCGTATAACTAATTCCACGGATTTGGTAAAATTTCATCCAAAATCATCACTCGAGAATATTTTGACGGAAAAATACAGAGAATGGCAGCGAGCATATCATAAAAGATACTTACTTATCGGCAAGCCGCTCAAGAAACATACGGTAAGTTAATTGAGGTGCAGCTCCAACGAATATTCCACCGACAAAATGTATAACTGACTTCAATGGAGAGTCCCTTGGTCGAAGCACCCAAGCCCCCTGCCATAATCAGGATGTATAAAACACGAGTGACATGAAAACATTTTAGGTGATCCAGTTAGGATTATTGAAATGCTAAAGATGGTTCTATTTTATTTCAGAAAACAACCATGGGCATTGGCTCCAAGGACTCTTAAGGTAATGAATATCACTAATGTAACACGACAAGCTTAGCAAATCATGAATTTTCGGAGCACAGTACAAAATGGAGCTTACCTCGACCTGGTCCCAGTCTCCTGACCTCCCCCAGCCATTTTGGGATTGCCTTACAGTGTCCGTGAGTACCCTACAAAAATATTAAGCATCCTGCTCTAAGCACCAAGAAGGGAAATGTCATACTGGGTCACACAATTGCCCAGACTCGCACAAACCATCCGAGAAAGATTTCCAGCGCGCAAGTCATACTGGACTCAGGAAACCATCCTTAGGCAGCCCCGCGATTTGAAAACTTTTCAGGCTCAAAGATTCCAAAATAATGTTCGTCTAGAAAAATATTTTGCGAAATAGGATATCAAATTTCAAAATTCACCAAATAATGCTCCTAACTCGGCATTAGAAACACCGAGTTCGATTTACAATCAATGTTTCTAACACCAAGTTCGCTGGGAATAAATACCCTTCCAGAGTAAACCCGGTGCTGATTTAAGGGTATTATTTAGGAATTTTAAAACGTACCTCCAAAGACTCCACCCATTCTTGACACGAGAAAGAACTAACACACTTATAAACTGCAATTTGAGGGAAAATCTTCTTCGGCAGCTCTCCACGAGGATGACAGACGGTTTATCTTTATTCAACACCCACTTAAGTCTTAACTGAACTACTCTGGATAATAATATGATTGAAACCTATGATAGGGAAGCTAAACAGGCTAACCAGATAAACAATACTTCCCCGATAAACTAACTGAAATAGGGCAAAACGAAACAATCGAATCTTAAACTGAAAACCCAGGCAGCTATCAAGTCCTTGAAGAGACAAGTCCTAACGAAGCGAGAACAAATGGAACCAAACCAATACAGCCAAAGCTTATTACAGATCAATTTCCTCAATTCAGGTCGCCCAGAAAGCCATGGCCCCTTGCCTTTTGTCCGAATCTTGATAAAACCAAATAAAATAAAATACTGCCGATCGCACGGATACCTTTCGATCTCTCGGTACAGCCGGATTCCCGTGGATTGAGTCTCCGGCTGCTGCTGCGGCTGCGGGGGTGGTGGCTGGTTCCTCCTGCCGCCATCATATCCTCCATAGCCGTCGTAATTACACCTAACCAAGCAGCGAAAACCAACTCCATGGCGACGCCCGATCACCACCACCCTCGGATTGACGCTCCTCTCCTTGGAGACCCCGAACCCAATTCCGGGATTCACGCGGAACTGCACCAAGCTGCCCATCTCAAACCCAATCTGAATTCGGGAACCCTTTATCTTCCTACTGCCAACGCAAATCCACGCCTACCCTCGCAAATAGCGCGGGAATAGGAAGATGTCCGGCGGCAGGGGGAGAAGAGAACTCTCTCCTACGACCTCGCTCGTTCCATCAAGTCGAGGAAAACCAAGAAAAGACGAGGAGTGTTCCTTTGGGCATTTGGCGGTTGTCGTGTTGCACGGCGAAGCAGGCCGAGGCTTACGAATACCCCAAATGAACGATGTCTAAGAAAGTCAAGACCAACGTCCAATCGGGAGCTGTAAGGACATTACTAGGAAAACCAAGAGTGCTTTATAAGTATGTATAATAATCAGTCAGCGTCGATTACTGTATAATAATTATATGAAAACTTTGATCATAATAAATTATAGAAATATCCTGTACTTGAAAGAGGTATTATTTGGTAATGAAACATAGAGATATTCCTCTACTTGAAAGAGGTATTGTTGTTCGTTAAGATAGAAGAGTCCGAGGATATGTTCCATAATATGTGTCACATACGGAGGTATTTTGTGTGGCACATCTCACCAAGAGATTACTATGCCTTTTACATGACTGCATACCAGCCATGGCTCAGGAAAGGTGTGCAACGTCTGCCTCGATGATGCCATCCTGATTGAGTATGATGCGAGCGTCAAACAGGGGGAAGCGAGTGGTTGTGAGAAATGTTCACGTTCATTCATAGTCCAGTAAAAGAAAACACAAGCGCCAGTTTGGGGACATGATCTGTGGCTGTGAAGTATCCATTACACAGTCTAAGTTAAGAACAATGTGGAATGTTGCGCGGCAGGAGACATCTATGTTGAACTGGAGTTCTTCTAATAACGAATGAAGTTAAACATTTCCATCCTCACGCTCCTTGTGGGATCTTGTTGCTGCGTTGGACAAGTTTGTCTCCGATTTTGGAGTTTGGTCATATCTTCATCTTAAGACAGTGATCAATGTCTGTGATCTCCTTTATGATCGATCATCCTTAATTAAGCATAAGCATGGATGAAGGAAAAACATCTGTATTGTGACGTAAAAATCGATTTTCTCGAGTGCTGGTGGTGATCCTACCTCCTCCATTTGCTAAAAATGTTTATTCCTGGAACTCAATAACCTTGAAATGAAATATGATACAAGACAATGACAATTTTTAGTACAAAATCGTACTCAGGTAACTGGTTTAATCTTACTAAACCCGTCTTGTTCTGTTGTATTCTCTACATCTGTTTACCAGTTGATGATTGCTGATCCATCTCTCTTTTTGCAGCATACTTCCTTTTGCTACACGGTTTCTTGCTGCTAGTGCCGGATTAATCAGTCTAGTTCTTCTATGCCTATCCTTCTATCCCTATTGGATGAACTTGAACGTGGGGCAGTTGCTCAAATAGTGTAAGGAGGAGGTTTTGACATCCCCTCGACGATGCCACAGAGCAGGGCATTGTCAGGAATGTTGTACTCGTCACGAAGGGAACGCTCGGGCGAAAGGACGCTAATGTAAAGCTGTTGCCCCAGGTAACGTCTCTCCACCAGCTCCGACCTCAGGTTCCACATTCCAGCATTGTCGAAGGTCAGCATTATGGCGGCCCATGATTTGGGGAAGACTTGAATCGTATGCCTGCTGACTGCATCAAGAAGGTTGTAGCCCTTTCTCTTATCTGGAGTCCATGTTCCTGGCTCGATACTGTTCCGTTTCAATCGCAGAAGGACTTGTTAATGAGCTATTTCGTGAATCAGTGGCCTATGGGTGAAGTAAACAGAGAAATTGGAGGCCGGCATGATACTTACGCAACGGCGAAGAAGGAATAGCCGTCAAGCTGCCAGGACTGGATACTCTTCTCATGGTTCTCCAGGATGATCTCCACATAAGTTCTGAAGGTGATGTTCACCACATTGGGTGCAGTTGTTATCTTCTCTTCTCCAGTTGCGGGTGGAGTGTCCGACATCAGGTTGTACTTGAACTCCTTGTCTGGAACCCCGTAGTACTCTGCAAGCTTGAGGGGTGTAGGGGGATCAATGTGAGATATCCCGTTGATTGCATAACGGAGGTTTCCTTCGCCCCTGACGGCCGAGTTCACGAGCTTGATCGTACGAGTAATGTTAATTTGGCCATAGTGGTAGGATCCCTGAGGATTAGGCCTGGCAGCGCTTGCAGTAAGGTTCCATCGGAATGAGCGGAACTGGTTAAGGGACCAAGCCCAGCCTTCGGGTGCTGGGGGAAGCTCAGGTGATGCTGGTCCCTTCCCGTTAGTATAACGGACTATGCCCGTGGCAGTCACAACTGTCTTAGTGAACCGAGTTGATGCCACCATGAAGTAGTCTTTCGGCTCCTGGTCGGCGGTGACGAGTACACCGTAGCATTGCCCGACATGGACGTCGAGGGAGTCATAGGTGTTTTGGACGGTGTGCGAACCTTCCATCTCCACAAGCTTCATGGAGTGATTCTGGAACCTGAAGTTGAGGCTGTTCTTCAGCCCCACATTGCAGATCCTATACTTGTACGTCTTCCCGGGCTTCATCGTGAATAGAGGCTCATCTTTGTTTCCGTTCCCGGTTTTCCCATTGATCAGGACCCCATCAGGCCTCCCGAGCGCTCGCCCGCCGTCCAAGAACTTCTGGAGAGACTTGTAGGTCTTGGAGTACCAATCCCCAATAATAACAGTGTAGTCGTCCTCGGGATCAGCATACGGGACAGGGATCAGCAGACGGCTGTTAACACGAAGGCCGCCGAATCCGCCTGCAGCCCTGTGCATGGCCGTGCTTGGGTAATAGAAGTAGCTCCCTATCTGATCCTTAACCTGGAAGTGGTACGTGTAGTTTTTCCCTGGCGGGATGGGGCAGTTGGTCCCGAGCACTCCATCTTGCCACGAATTCTTCCTCTGCTGGATCCCGCTCCTGAAAGAACGTTGTTGATCAGTCACACAGATGATAAGCGAAACGAGGAGACAACATGGGGGGGGATGAAGACAACAACTTACCAGGTGATGAGGAGGGGGTCTTGGAGGTTGTTAAAGACATTGACGACGACATTGTTATTGGTGGTGGAGTTGATGTTGGGGCCGGGGAACTGGCCGTTGATGAGGATACCCTGCTGGGGCACCCCTAACGGGGAGATGGTGCCGAAGGTGACGTTCCAGGTGAAGAACAAGTAAGGGTCTTCGCAGACGACTACCACTGCCTCGCGCAAGAGGCACGCCATCATCAGCACAACGAATCCACCCATGTCCCTGTTTCGATCGATCGATCTTATTCCTGGCCTCGCCTCAAAAGCTTGCAAACTACCTTGTGGCAAGTGTTGGGGAATTGAATTATGGTCGGGGATTGAGGAATTTTTTCTTTATACAAACTGAGAGTTTGGGGGGTGTGTTAAGGTTACAACCATTGGAATTCCCTATAATTTCTCCCCACCCCCCACTCTTTTTTCTTTTTTTTTTGCTTTTGAGGTTTTCCTCTGCTTTTTCCCATTTTTTTGAAAACGGAAAATCCTTTTTCTTATGTTGAGTCGATAAAAAAACTTAAAAAAAAAAACTGAAATTATATTTAGAATTGTTATTTTTATGCAAAAATTGAGTATTGGGTCCTTAATATTTGGTTATTTAGTGTTATTAAATAATTTATTTACATATAAGAAGAAACTGGACAATGTATGCCGTAAAAATTAGTATATTTTAGCCCGAAAGTCTTGTCGGAAGTTCCTTGAAGGAATCAGAAAGTTGAACTGCGAGTACTACTACTAAGTGAGCAGCGTGATCGGTGTCCAGAGATGAAGTTGTGTGGCAACCACCGCAGGAAGTATGTCTACTTCCCTGTCAAGTGACCCTGCAAGCTTCTTTAGGAGTTCACCGTCTCTTCCTGTTGTGTTCTTTCTCATCATCATCATCATCAGAAGAAAGAAAGAAAGAAGAATAAGACTGGTTTTCTCAGTATCGCGAATGGAAGTTACCCTAATTACATGACCATATTAAGCCGTCCATCCCACATGACGATGCAAGAGTTTTGTTTCTAGTTAGACTTGTAAAATAATTTTACTATACAATGCGAATGCGAACTCGGTGCATCCTTTAAACTATGAAACCTTATGCTTTTGCTTGAGATAACTTAAAACAGGATGTTGGTTTGATGAACTTGTCTTAACCAAAAACAAAACAAACACGCATTCAACGCAGGTAAAGACGAATCCATTTTGGAAAAGAAAGGGTTAACTAAAATTAACCCAAAAAACATATGGGAGGGAAAAGGCGCGAGGATAAACTCCACGGGTGGTGGGGAGTGGATTCCTGTCCTGGACCGGCCCCGACAACCTCGTCCCACCGATCAATGTCCTAAAATAAGCAAAAGTCCTCAGAGTCCCACTTATAAAAGTGGAGGGGACGACGTTGTGTTTCCCCAAAGCCAAGGAGGTGGTAAGAAGAAGAGAAACCAATCTCTATCTTCTTCCACGAACATCGAGTTTCCTAATAACAAGTTTTAAAAGAAAGAAAACAGAGAAAGGCTTTCGTGTTATGGGCAGAGCTACATTGTTGCTTCTGTGCCTTGCGGCGACCGCCCTCGCCGTCAGGGCTGAGGATCCCTACCTCTTCTTCACCTGGAACGTGACCTACGGGACGATCGCCCCCCTCGGCGTCCCCCAGCAGGCCATCCTCATCAATGGCCAGTTCCCCGGACCCAACATCAACTCCACCTCCAACAACAACGTCGTCGTAAATGTCTTCAACAACCTCGACGAGCCGCTCCTCTTCACCTGGAACGGTGTCCAGCAGAGGAAGAACTCGTGGCAGGATGGTACCCTCGGGACCCAGTGCCCCATCCTCCCCGGTACCAACTACACCTACAAGTTCCAGGTCAAGGACCAGATCGGCAGCTTCTTCTATTACCCCACCACAGCCTTTCACCGTGCGGCCGGCGGTTTCGGTGGTCTCCGCATCAACAGCCGTCTGTTGATCCCCGTCCCGTACCCTGACCCCGAGGATGAGTACACCGTCCTCATCAACGACTGGTACTCCAAGAGCCACAAGACCCTCAGGGCCTTGCTTGACTCCGGCCGTCCCCTCGGCAGGCCCGACGGTGTCCTCATCAACGGGAAATCTGGAAAAGAAGCCAAGGTTAAACCCCTCTTCACCATGAAGCCTGGAAAGACCTACAAGTACAGGATCTGCAACGTCGGTCTTAAGAACTCGCTCAACTTCAGGATCCAGGGTCACCCGATGAAGCTTGTCGAGATGGACGGTTCCCACGTCGTCCAGAACATTTACGAGTCCCTTGACATCCACGTCGGCCAGTGCTTCTCCGTCCTCGTCACTGCCGACAAGGAGCCCAAGGACTACTACATGGTCGCCTCCACCAGGTTCACCAAGAACGTTCTCACCTCGACCGGCATCATCCGCTACACCAACGGCAAGGGTCCTGCTTCCCCTGCCCTCCCTCCTGCCCCCGAAGGATGGGCCTGGTCCCTCAACCAGTTTCGCACCTTCAGGTGGAACCTGACTGCCAGTGCTGCCAGGCCAAACCCCCAGGGATCCTACCATTATGGCCAGATCAACATCACCCGCACCATCAAGTTCGTCAACTCGGCCTCACGTGTTGGTGGCAAGCTCAGGTATGCCATCAATGGTGTGTCCCACGTCAACCCTTCCACCCCCCTCAAGCTCGCCGAGTACTACGGCATTGGTGACAAGATCTTCAAGTACAACAGCATCTCCGATGACCCGACCGTCGCCCCCACCACCGCCACCGAGACCATCAAGGTCGCCCCCAACGTTTTGAACATCACCTTCAGGACCTTCGTTGAGATCATCCTTGAGAACCATGAGAAGAGTATCCAGTCATGGCACCTTGATGGATACTCCTTCTTCGCCGTCGCGTAAGCACCAGATGCTTCCTTTCAACGGAACATCCATTCCCGATTCGAAAACCTTACATTACCTTTTTCCATTCTTCCTTGGCAGCATTGAGCCTGGCAGGTGGACCCCTGAGAAGAGGAAGAACTACAACCTCCTTGACGCCGTGAGCAGGCACACCATCCAAGTCTACCCCAAGTCATGGGCCGCGATCATGTTGACCTTTGACAACGCTGGCATGTGGAATGTGAGGTCGGAGATTGCCGAGAGGAGGTACCTTGGCCAGGAGCTCTACATCAGCGTCCTCTCCCCTGAGCACTCCTTGAGGGACGAGTACAACCTCCCCGACACTACCCTCCTCTGTGGCGAGGTCGCCTCCCTGCCCAAGCCCCCTCCTTACTCCATCTAAAGAACGCAAGAGATGATCAGATCGATTATTTGAAAAGCTCTCTCTGTACTAACCCCATTTGAAAGGAAATTACAAAGCTCTCTATATTTTTAATCATCTGTCTTCATTGTCATCTTCATCAGATGATGTTTGAATCCTTAGGCAAGTTCATCGACGCACTTGCTGTGACATCGAGCAGGCATGTGCTCTTTGATAAATAGTTTTTGGCCCAAGCCAAACCATGGTTTCGTCCTCGTACAGATACCAAATCAGGAAAATTGCTTGGAAAAGATATGTCGTCGGCGGCTCGGCCATGCAGTCAATTCAGCTTCCGCATATTTCAAAACAGGAAATTTGATAGCTGTTGTCAGTTATCTTCATCTTTCATTTCCGGCAGTCACAGCTCGTGTTTGTTGAGGACTATGGCCCTTCTATGCTTTCTGTCACCCGACAGTTACACTGCTGCCTGGACAGAAGCCGAGTCTCGAGGAGAAGCCAATGCCGAATGCTTCCACACAAGATTGGTAGAACGAGCTCATTATCCATTTTCCCTTAATCGTAGCATTCTGCTTGTACCCGGATATTATTCCCACGGCACCAGGGCCAGATGCAAACTTCGCTGAACTCATGAGAAGAAGTCTAGTTCTATCCACATAAAAAACAAGTAAATCAAGAACAGAGCAATCATTGTTTATTCAAATTGCCAGTGTCAAATTACAAGTACATCATACATTGAGGTCTTTCCTGCTTCTTTCCCTACCTGTTATTTGCCATTGTCCTGATTTTCATTCTCTATCCGCCAAACAGATCATTGTTATTACCAACTTGAACGACACAATGGAAAGGAAAGGCCAAAAAGAGGGAAAAAAAACCAAAGACAAACGAAAACAACCGGAAAAAAGGAACACGATTGGAGCGATGGTCAAACATCTATCTGCAATGACGTAAGAGGCAACAGAGACTTCCCTGCTTCATCTTTGAGGGGGATCAACAGTTCGGATGCTTGCGCCTGGTATCCCCTCGAGCCGATCTTTTGTGATCTCTACAAATTGGCCAACTAGCTCATGGAATTGCTTCAAACCAGAAAGAGGGAGAATGATCGACGATCTATCAGAGCCAGCAACCTGCATATCAAATGGTTTATCACTTACTCTTCTAATGCATCAAGGAAATTACAGGATCATATAATTATTCCAGTGACAAAAGCAGTAAGTATGAAACAAACAGTGGGCATCAGAAAAAGAAATGTCATCGTTCACCTCAGAGATCCTCAAAAAGTGGCCCCTGTTGTTGCTCCCGAGGTCAAAGAAGAATTTTTTCTGATCAACTCTAATCACTTTTGAGACTCCCATATTCCCAATCTCTTCCGGCCCGGGTAGTTCAACCGATCTATCCGCATTTAACTCCGAAGATGGCGAAGGTTGACTGTTATGACCAGAAATAAAGCCCGCCCCAACATCATCAGAAAGATCAACAAGCTGTTCAGCAGATTCAGGATTTTGCTGTTTACAGAAAGATTCTATGTCAACATGAAGTCCTCCACAGGAACAGAATGGGAAATAAACTGCTTCAGCAAAAGAAAAATGCAACTTCATGTAACTAATTCGTTTATTGACCTGATTAGGTAGTATAAATAGCCTCGACGCCTCATTAACCTCAGCCAAAATGTTCCGAAAAGCTGCCCATCCTTCTTCACGGGAATTTCCAGCTGGAACTATGATTGTGCTTCTGTTTCTACTAACAGAAGCCTCAGAAATCTGCCAAAATAAGTATAATTACAATAAATACCACATAAAAGATAAAAAGAGGATAAAAGTTTTTGACATGAGAACTAGAATTGGCTGGAATGGCTCAGCCAGTGAGTTGGAATGAGTCATACAGAATGGCATAATGCGCTCTACAATGACATTCGGAATTATTACTACACCACACATGGATGCCTGAAATCATTACAAATCAGACATCTACACGCCAAGCATAAGCCCAGTACAAAACATAGGAAGGAAACAAGTTGGCAGCCATAAGGAGAATCATCCAGAGTAAAAAGGAAGTCCAGTCACTTACTTTCAAGAACCGACCTCTGCGATTCTCGCCTACATCAAAATAAAAAACCTGCGGAATTCAAACAACACGATGAGAAATCCCCACTCCAAGAATATCACATTGACTACAAACGCGAACATAGCCATAAGGCCAGAGGCCGAGCTGGGGAATCACCTTAGTATCAAGCTGCAACTCCTTGCTAAACAAATCCTGCTCATCAGCACTGACATAATAATTAAACAGATCTAGAAACCACGAAATCCCCGAGAAGGGGACGATGATCGTCGACCGAGCGGCAGAAGTCTTCTCGGAGATCTTAAGGTACCTCCCGCGCGGATTCTCCTTCAAATCAAAATAGAACAGCTTGTGCTCCACCTGCAGCGTCTTGCACATCAGCTCCACGTCACTCCCGCCACCGCCACCGACACCAATCCCAACTCCGCCAGAATTCCCCTCCATAACAGATTCCTCCTCCCCCGCCCCTGCCACAATGCCCAAATACCCAGCTCCGAAAAATCCCCAAAAAAACAAAACTTTACGACCGTGGCGCAACTGTCATGCCGACCGGTGAACTGGGTCGCGAGGGGTGAGGGATCTGAGTGGGAGATTGCTCGGTTTGGGTAGTGTGATCGAGTGGGGGGACATATGATTTGGGGGAGAAATAATTAACTAGGGTTAGGCAGGCATAATCGAGTGTGAATTTTGGAGTCGAAGGTGGTGATGATGTGATTTTAGTGTCAACTGGAAAATCTCACATCCCGAAATCTTACAAGTCATGCTTCGGAATAGTACACGACGACACATTTTTTCTTCAGAAACTTAGTACTGAACCATTAAGCATGAGGAGGTATGTTAGTACAACATAGTTGCTTACTAACGAAATAATTTTTTGGGTTTATGTAAATGTCTGTCCGATCAAGTGAAGTTCGGAAGATGACGTGGAGTTCCACTTCTGGTTTATGACATGCCGGAAAAAGGAAGGATCGTCTTCGAACCTCGTGCCCCAATTTCCATTTTTGTTAACATGATTTTGACAAGTCCTAACGTTTTTCTTTATTTAATTTGGGTATTTTAATTTATTATACGTGCTTTGCTTTTCTAAAGCAACTGAAAAGTAACTGATATTTTAATTATTAGTTAAGGGAATAAATTAAAAACACCGTAATTATTTTTGTAACTTAAACTATGATTCCAATCCACCGGATTTTAGAAGATCGGGCCGGGGAAGAAATCATGCTCAAGTCCATGTCCACGGAGTCCGTCTCCGATTAGGAGGGCCGGCATAATTTGAACTATCTTCAGCCTCGGGTTTCTTGTTGGTGCCGTATCTCGTCCGTTTTTTTCAGGTTTCGCGGAAACCATGGCATTGCCGTCATTTGTATCGCAGTTGAATTATTGCCTTTCTGACCTTGAGCTAGCGGCAGGAGACCTCCTGTTGAACTTGGTCCCATGTCCTCTGTCTAGGCATTTAATTCTGGGACCCGACATTCGTGTTTGTTTTCTTGAGTGGGAATGTTGTAGTCGGGAAATGTTCTTGTGCATTTCCTTGGCTCACCTGCTTCGGTCCTGCTTCTGAAGTAGATGCCGAGAAAGAATCTGAGGAATCAGCCAATTGCGTATCTGTTCCTGAAGTCGAACCTCCAAAATCGCTGCCGTGCCTAACCAGTCCCTCGTGATCTTCTAATTGGAAATCCACAACACTAGATCTGCCAAGAAACTGGTCGTCTTCTGAGCCCCGTCGATCTTCAGTAAAGGGAGTTCGTCCTCAAGAACTCCAATCTCGAGTGGGTATCCGCTTGTTCCGTGGATATTTTTATATCACCAGCAATTAGTTCCTTTCTGTCATCAGGAAAGTATGGATTCCCTTTTTTTGAGCATACGGCAACTTTTGCTTCGCATTCCCTGAGACTCGTGTCTTGGCTGCATTCAGTTCGATTCTCAGTGCTGAGCGTACTTTTCAAGCTCACTAAACTCGAGCCAGAGTCGCCGAATTCTGATTTAAATTTCGACTGCTTCTTGATGGGAAAATTCACAAACCCAGCTCCATAACTTATTCCGCATTTCCTCTGGCTGCGTCGGCTTCAAAAATCGTTGCAATAGATTGATCTTGTCTGCTGCAGCTAGAATTGTCCTTCCTGTAATAGATTTCAAACTTCGTCCCTTCTACTGTCAAGCAATCTTCGTTGTAGGAAGATGAACTCGTTCTTTTCAAATCTACTCACCGTCTATTTGATTTCTCAACTTCTCCTTTCAAGATACGGCTCTGACCTGAGCTATTGTCTTCTCCTGCGTGCCTTTTCCTGCACATCCAGGAAAGTTGGGGAACCTTTTAAATTCCGTGCACGGAAGTTCCGTGACTTTTTTTGTAGAACAACAATTTCGTAAAGTAATACAAATATTTTGTATAATATAAAAAAATAGTAAAATTTTTTCTTTTAACGCAAGAATAATATATTCGTTTACTGTAGCAATTTAGATGTATTGTACGAGTTGAATGCAATTATTGTACTTGTACAATTTTTTCGTAATGAATTCGTTATTTCTAGAGTGAGTTTCGTGTATGTTTTTGTTGCTTTTACTGTTCATGGGATATCATACTAAAGTTATTCTTTAAAAAACAACAAAACTTCAAAAAAAGAAATTCCAAATATTTAGTATTAAATAGGAAATAATAAGCATTCGAAGTAGATTATTTTACAACAATAATTAATGTTACTCTTTATGAAATAATTGCAGATAACTACAAAATGTGTGATAAAGAAATGCCGTATTACTAATTTATAACGAATTTTTCGTAGTACTATTTAGTTGATTTACTTTGCGTTTTTTTCTCTTTTTTCGTGCATATTTTATGTAAGCGATTTTATCGTATAATTATACAAATAATTCGTATTCAAAATGAGGATTGACAAAGTTTTCGTACTTTGCAAACATTAAAGGTGGATAAAACGAATTTTATGGAGATATTTACCAAATTTCGTATTTCATTTTAATGTGAATTTTAATTTTTTATTTTGTTGCTACAAGTTTTTTGTAGTTCTTTGCGAAGATATTGGCAGTAAAGTGAATTTGATCGTACAAATTATATGCATGAAACTACAGGTTTTTTGCTTAAAATTCCAAAAAATATAGTATCATTTTTTCGTTTGCATTTGTCTTTGTAGTGGAGTGGCACATGCAACAATTATTGTAGTGATTTACTTATATTTCGTATAAACGTTCAAATTGTTTGTACGAAATAATATCATCAGCAGTTTTATGGAATAATTGTTATATTTTACGAAAAGAATGTTAGTTAGTTTTTAGTAACAACTCGCAAGTTTTTCGTAAATTTAAAACATATTTTATGTATAGTACGATTTAATTGTTGAAAGTTGTCACATCTATGTCAAATTAAAAGGTTACCTAAAAGTTTTTCCAAAAAATTTTGCCAAAGATTTGGTGAAGATCCGGTGAAACTTTTTTTAAAAATGGATACGAAATATTTGTTCAAGATTTTCTTTTTCAAATGAGTATGAACTTGTTTTATCAAATGGGTTGATTTGGTGATCCATACTTAAAAAGGATTGCCGTATTGAACACAAATCAAGCAAATCCTGATGAGAAAGGATTTCCTGTTCAAGGCCTTCTGTCGGCAATCCTGTGCCCTCTACTGGTAACGCGCCTTCCTGATGAATTATTTCTTAATAAAATCGGATTACATGATTAGTCGGTAAATGTCAACTTTCTACAATTAATTTCGTGGTGTACAAAATATTTCTCCATCTTTACGAAAAAATCAAACAAAACTTACAATTGAGAACGGATTCCCGGTGGATAAGTGTATAAATATTTAGTATGTAATTTTGTTTGATTTTTTCAATAGAGAAATATTGCGTACACTACAAATTAATTGTAGAAAGTTGACATTAACCAACTAATCCGGCAATCCGATTTCGTTGACTTTACCGAACTAGAGAACAATGTGGGAATCCGGTTGAAAACGGATTACCAGCAGAAAGATGAACATAATCGTTTAGTGCGTAATTTTTATTTGTATTTAAATTTTTCGTACGTTACGAATTAATTGTAAGATGTTGGCAAATGAACCATCTAATGAAAGCATTCACCAATAATGTGAGCTAGGGAAATGACGTGCGTATACACAATTTTACCTTGTAAATATTTTCAAGGAGGATATTTTCATGTTCTTCTCAGATATATGTCTCACAATATATCTTAACTGAAAGTTACCAATAATTAGAAGTGCTAGTGATGGGAGTACGTTAAGATTTAAAGTTAGTTTAATGACTTACAATGTTTGTCAAGTGGACTCGAATGACTTACAATGTTTGTCAATACTATCAAGATAGTCCCCGTCTCGATTGCTTCTCTTGATTCGATCTCGACTTGGCCAACTCGCATCACATTCATTCGAGGGATATTGGTGGCCCGTTGGATTCCAAACTCGATCAATCGGACGATTATGAAGAAGATAACTCCGCCTCGATTTGCCTCGAGTGGAAGTATTTAGAGTTAGTCGCGATTTCGCTTCACACAGATATTTCAGTGTTTTTCAAATGCCATCGATGAGGATCTTGTCGAACGCTATTATAGTTATTGAGTAACAAATTACTCAAATTTGGATTCATCGATGTGTCCTAGATATATGTCATTTAAAAAATAATCACGACCAATTATAAAACATCCAGATAGAAATTAAAGGAAACGGATAAAATGTATGCACATCTTTCAATTCAATTTTTTTCCATCCTTTGTCCACATAAAACAACACACTACGCAACCTGTTTAGCAATATAAATTCTAGGCCACAGATCTCGGCCCCATATATGGATCAACAGTTCAGAGTACAGGCCCAAGGAACGGGAAACCCAGTGAAGAGGTGACCACGGAAGCACACCAGACGAATGTAGTCACCAAGCGACATGGTTATCAGGTGACGGGGAACCAGGCAAAAGGTTTGTCGGGTGACAAGGGTCAACAAGGCGAACAAGCGACAGTCAACTGGGCGAACGAGGAAACTCTACGGCGAAGGCCAATAGACGACGCGGTCGATCAATGGACTGTTAAGGAAGATTCCAGATGATATCAAGATTTGGAAGGGAATTGTTGCCAAATTCCCCAAATGGAAAGAAGATACGATACGTAATATATATGCAGTATTTCATTACCGTACATACGTATGTTTAGCTTAGTGTAAATAGTTGTTCTTAGGCATTATATACAGATACCTCTCTACAGACAAACATATAGTCAATTTTATCTTCAGCATTCCAGCGTTCAAGCTCCCTGTGCTCCTAGGGTGTCCGTCCGCTATCTTCCCTCTCTCTCTCTCCTCCGAGTATCAGTTGCTCGTAGTGCCCGAGATTTCCGACGTATTCGAATCCGACTTGTCCGCGATCACTTTCGGAACGAACACAACCTATTCTCTATCAATATTCTCATCGGAGCCATCTCATTATGCACATGGACGTTCTCGATCTAATAATAAAAAAAATAACAAAAATATAATACATAAAGCGTGAAACAAGAAACATAACAAAACTTTTAAAAGCAGGATATTGACTCGAAGATGTTACCTTGAGGTATGTTCCAAGCTTCTTTGAAAAAATATTTCACGAAATAAGACAATAATTTTCAAAATTCGTTAAATAATGACTCTGAATTAATGTTACAAACACCAAGTTTGCCCATGAAAAATGAAAAAGTCAGTGTTTTAAGCATCGATTTCCCTTTGCTGTGTAACTCGGTAATTGAAACACTTGGTTATCAATTTTTCACATGCAAATTCGCTTTAAAAAAACCGACATTTTCATAAATCAAATTCTGTAATTCTAACACCGAATTAGGGAAATTATTGGACGAATTTTAAAAATTGATGTCCCAATTCTTAAAATATTTTACGAAGTAACGTTATCTTGGAACAAATCTCTTCAAACTTTCTTCGAAAGCATCTCGCGCATTATTTAACATATAGCTCACAATAATAACATATAATTTTTTGAGATTAAATTTAATGTAAAGTTCAATTTGATCTTTTTTTTTTTCTCTAATACGCCATTTTTTTTACGTCAATGATAATCAAAATACACTTCAATTTTGATATATATTTAAGTTGATTATTTAAGTTAGATTCTCTCGAATTGCATAGGTAAAAGTTGCTTGATCTATAAGCGACGCATCTAGATTGGGAAAAAAAGAAGAAGCTTTTGTTTAATTTTTGGTCAAAGTAAATAGATTACCTTTTCCTTTAATCAACCCGATTCCCAAGACTAAGACTAAGACTAGTTGGTCCAACATGTACAGAAAGTCAAGACTCTAAACTATATCTAATTAATTCTTAAGAGATAATTTCACGTGAGTTGGGTCGGATTGAAACAGGATAAATAATAATAATAATGACAATAAAACAAAATTAATAGTTCAGAAAAACAAGAATGAAAAATAAACAGAGTGCCGTTTTAGTAACGGCGTGACAGAACATAATCGTTCATCTAAACAATAATAACGGCAGAGAACGAAACGGACGGCCCCAATCTTCTGTCCCCTCCCTCCTTCCCGGAAGATACGGTTACCGGCGCCAGAGTAACCGCCCCATTCCCCTGCCGCCGCCGGAGTTCCGACTCCGATCACCCGGCGGCGGCCGTAACAAGCAGCAATAGCATGTATGATGCGGTGCTGTTGTTGTTGTCGTTGCGAGGCCCTTAGGGATCGACTGCTGCCGTGGCTCCTCGACTACGATAGGCTCCAGTACTTTGCCGTCATCCTCATCTACATTCAGGTTTTCGTCGGTCGTCGACTTCCGTGTAGGCAGTGTTAGCTATCGAAATCGGCTCGGATTGATGATTTGGGTTGTCATTTTTTGGTGTCTGTTGTAGATAGGATGCGCTTTGATAGGATCTCTGGGAGCATTGTACAACGGCGTTCAACTCATCGATCTGTCGATTTCGCTGTTCGCGCTGGTCGCAATCGAGAGTAGTAGCCAGAGCCTGGGGAGGACTTATGCTGTGCTTCTGTTCTTTGCTCTGCTGCTCGATTTCTCGTGGTTCATTCTCTTTGCGCGGGATATATGGTGAGTTTTCCAATACTTTTTGTTGGCCATTTAGGATATTGAAGCGACATTGTGCCTTTTCTTTTAGCAGGTGTCCTTGAATAAAGTTTTTGATGTTCCCAGCATTAGGGCTATAGATCTTGGAAGAATGCATCTGCAATCTGTGATGTTTTACTGGACCTAGATTCGGAAATCAGACTACCACAACACAGGCTCTAATTTATATGGTTTAAACAGCTTAAATAGCTATGACTATGAGAGTGAGAACAGATAGTCACTTAAAGTGCGATGTGATTATTGTTGTAAGTCAGATGGAAAGGATGGTAGAGCTCGATAAAAGGCTTGCTATGGACAATCAAATTGGGAGCTGTTGAAGATCATTTGTGGCTTATAACTTTCCTTCGAAACATATTTTTGTTGAACTTCCTCATGTGATGCCTTCGCCTATTGCTACAAATCCACCCTCCGGCTGAAGCGGTCATCATGCATGATTTTTGAATTGCTTCAATTTTTAAAAGACTTAGCCGGGCTGCTTCTGGCTGTTGAGTTGATGATGTATCTTCCTCGATCAATTTTATTGGTGTTTTTGCTGATGTAATTAGAACCGAAATTGATTTGTTTCTTCCACTGCAGGAACCTGTCATCTGAAACCTATGGAGCATTTTTCAACTTTTCAGTAAAACTCACCATGGCGATGCAAATTCTAGGGTTCATTGTTCGGCTGTCATCCTCTTTCATATGGGTACAAATTTATCGTCTGGGAGCTTCATATGTGAGCACTATGGTGCCACAAGAATCGGATTTTGATTTGAGGAATAGTTTCATAAATCCTGCACCCCCTGCTTCCGTTCGACAATCTTCTGAGTTGGAGGATGCCACAGGGGGATCCATATATGATCCTGCTTACTTTACATCACTTTTTGGAGACAATCGAGAAACTGGGATTGCATTTATGGTGAGCTCTTAATCTGATAGGAAGTTCTATCCTATATTTTGCATTCCTCTTAGACTCTTAAAACTATTTCGTGAATATTTTTAAAACCATTTTTTCTTCTCGATTATTTTGAATTTATAATGTGTTTGCAGGATCAGAAGAATGGCATGGTTGATGATGCATCTAGATATTGCATAAGAAATCATGAATCTAGATATGCTGTCGAAAATTGCCAGCCAAGACCAACAAATGGTGGATCCTTTGAGGCTATAGACGTGCAAGCGGTTAGTATGAAATGCGAATCTCTAATTTTCCTTTCAATCTTTCAAGCATTCTAGCAATCATGAATTCCTTCAGAAATTTTCAAATATAAATTTGTATATTGGCTTGTTGAATTCCCTAGCTTCATTGCATTTGGCAGGCTACTTTGGTCGTATTTGGTAATATCTAGGATGGATTTACTTTCTCTTTACTCCTTGTTTTTTCGTTGTCTTCCATTTATCCGTAGTATTGTATCCTACTCATGAATGACCTGATTCAGTAGTTCAAATCTAGAAGAGTTGTCTTTTAGGATTCCAGTGCAGATGAAGTTGGTTCCAAATTAATCGTATACTCTTGAATTTATGGAATCTTCGTCACTGTATTGCCGTGCTTACTCTCCCAGTTATCTTTCTAAGCTCAATTTGTCGTTGGTGCTTTATGGAATGAAGTTTTCGTTTGTATTGGCCTGCCTTTCCTTGCCATTTATATGTTGTTAAAGAGTCATTATGCACGTCTTGGAACTATTTTCTTCAGAAATTAAGTGTAGTGAAATGTCATGGCAGATATTTGAAACTTGTCCTTTGTAATTGAGAGTTGTTTTTTTGCAGAAAAAAATGAATATGAACATTTTGCACTAATTGCTTGAGAGTAATCTCAGCCATGTATGAAAGAAGAAGGGAGAGAATAAATGGGCTGCCTTTTCTGGATGTATAGGATGTGCTTTTTGTTGGTTTTTGCTTTGCTGATGAAAATGCTTATGCGCATGATTTCCTCCTGAACCTGACATGGTTAATTTTTTTTCCAACTAGAGAGTTTAGCCAACAAATCTCATGATGAAAATGCCGCAATACGAGGACATGAGATTGTCAAATAGGTTTGTGTAAGACATCTCCATTCAGCTTCCATGCACAAAAGGAGGGGACATTCACTACCACTTGCCGTCTAAAATACGATCAGCGAGGGCCTCAGTTTTTTTTACAAGAGGCAAGTGCAGTGAGGTTCGTTCGCAGTGGTTTTTGAGACAACAACTTATTAGTTTAGCGCAGGCCGGTTTCACATTTCCGTTCAAGACCACTACTAACACCACCAATAGGGACAGGGTGCAGAGCATCCCACTCGAGAAGGTAGGACATAGTCAATTGCAACAGAAGCTACACAGTTATGGATACCTCATTCTTCTACACTTGATATATGAACTTTTTTTTTTGTTTTTTTTTTTGTTTTGGGAGGGTTTCAAAGTAGGGAAGCTTAGCTTTAGCTTCAATTCTTTTCGTATTCGTCTCATGGCGCTGCTCCTGTTAAGATGGATAGATAGAATAGCGTTTTCAAAACTTCCCGTATACGCATGTCTCTGTGTTTTTTCTTTCTTGGGGTCAGGGAGATGGGAGTGTGAGCTGTGACAGGAATTTATTGGGGGGGAGGGGGGTTGTCAAGTGATTTGTGTCCAAATCAGGAAAGGGAAAGGGGACAGGGAGGGAGGATAATTTAGGTTGGGAATGGGACGGGACGGTATGGGATGGCCTAAAAAGGTGGCGCCGCATGCGCCCTGTGCTGGCCCCTCTTAAACTGTGTTGGGACCCCCCCCCCCCAGTTTGGTTCATACAGGATTTCATCATGGGGGAGGGGGGGGGGGGTGATGAAGAAGAGAGACCTGGTGGATGCGCTTTTGTTTTGTTAGTTAACATCATAATAGAAACAAGGCAAAGGAGGGCCCGGGGGAGGCAGGAGGGGGTGTTGCAAATAGCAGCAGGGCAGCATTAAAGCTGCCAAATGCAGGGGTGGGGGGTGGGGAGGGCTATCATTGACGGTCATCTCATCTCTTTGTTATTAATTTATCGTCATCCTTTTTCCCCTAAAATTGTGCACATTACAGATGTGGAAAAAAAAAAACACATAATAGAGTTAGTCGTGCCTACCCTCTCCCCTTTTGCCCATCACTGCCGAAACCATGTTGATTAAATTTGTGGGATTGGGTCATATGTTTGCTTTATTTATTGAGAGTATTGCGTTATGATTCCAACCTATCACTGTTAGCTGACGTGTTTCAACTCATTATCCCCCGCCGAAAATTAAGGATTAAAATGGGAGATTACCCGTCCCTCTCGGGACTTGTTTATTTAGCCTTGTCACGTTATGGTTCAACGAATCAAAGTAATGATTTCTTTTCCTACTATTATCTTCTTTCCTTTTCTTGGGGTTGTCTGTCGTCTTGATTTCAAGCACAGGCCATCATCCTACCTCGTCTCAATCACTTTTCTTCAGATCGAAAAAGGTCGGGCGACAAAGTGATTTGAATTGTCTTCACACTTCCTCTTTCTTTGGTTACGTGGTGTTTCACGGTAGCCAGCTAGTTATAATCTAACGTTGATTCTCAAAATATTTTAACACCGAGATATCTAATAAAATTAGGAAACTTTTACAGAAAATTTTTGGTTTTCTCGACAACACCTCGTTTTCTCTAAATAAATTTTTCTTTGTAAATTAAACTCACAACACCTCATTTTCTCTACTCACAATGCCAAGTTTTCGTCGTTAGTCAATAAATTTTATATTTGATCAATCAACTTCGTAAAATATTTTATAAACAAAAGTCAACTGAAAAACAATCTTTCGTAGATAACATAACGATAGTTAAACTTTTCTGATACTTCCCCGAATCCTTTCAACTTTCAACAAATGGAACACACCTTAGATTGTGTTTGATTATTATATAAGTAATAAAAATAGAGTTGGGGAGTTGAACGTAACAAAGGGAATACATGAAATTTTGGAATGAAATTTTAAATTTTAAAGGATAAAAAATTATACTCAAAAGTTTGATTCATGACTTGCATGATCTACCCCGGATTACCAAGTAGCCAAACATAGCATTAAATAGTATACATACATACAACGAAACCGATGGGGCCACGCCATCCATGTTGTAATATAATTATATAAAGGCTCTTGTTAATGGATGCTCTAAGGGCAATAAAATTATTTAACATAATTTATAATTTTAATGTTTAATTTAAAAAATTACGTAATAAATACAAAAATCACCATAATCAATATATATTTAATACTTCTTAAGAGGCAGCCGTTAACACATTCCTTTTATATAAATTACGAATTACGCACCGCACCAATTTCCAAAAGGAGAAGCTAGAGAATTAGTATAAAAATTATATTTGAATATAACTATTAATAAAATACCATTTTTTATTGTTTGGAAATTTACCAAGAACTTCCCCCTTCCTTATTAATCCGACTGACTGCCCACATGCTCCCCATTTCTCGTGTGGTCCCTTTCAAATTTGCTTCCACCAAGCGACCAAATTTTCCATCTACTCCGCGCGTCAAGGTCGCCTCTTTCTTGCACCGTCGTCCATCCCGAGACGGCACCTCTTATGGGTTTAGTCTCAAAATCTATCTCACCCCTTCCCTTACGTCGCCTCAGATTTGTCAACCCCATCTCTTCGTTCACTTCGTCAGTCTCGTCCCGACAAGACGTGTGAGAGGTTCAGATTCTAACTGCGTTGCTATTTCTGGGCAGATCGGGGCTTCTCATTTCTGTTGGGTAAATAATCGATTCCCATCTTCCTTTATGTTTTCTGGGTATTTTTTATTTTTGAGATATTTATTTCCTATAATCAGAGCTGCTAATTTTATGGGTTCTCTCCCTGATGGTCAATTTCTCTCCTTTAATTCTCCGGACGAGGTTTTTGTTCAAGGAAATGGTTAGGATTCGCATGAGATGATGTTTCTGTGGCTGAACTTTTTCTGAAGCTAATTTTTGTTTGGATTTTCCCTACATTT
Source organism: Melastoma dodecandrum (assembly GCA_029817715.1). Classification (NCBI taxonomy): domain Eukaryota; kingdom Viridiplantae; phylum Streptophyta; class Magnoliopsida; order Myrtales; family Melastomataceae; genus Melastoma; species Melastoma dodecandrum. The sequence goes on along the minus strand of JARUPY010000472.1, from coordinate 5,678,682 downwards.
CCCCTTCCTTTAAGGGGGCAAGTTTTGGGGACTTGCTTGAGGTTATAGATGTTAATCGATCCCGGATCTGATTAGTCTTTGTTGATACCTGCAAGTGATTTTGTTTTGTGGCTGGTTTGTCTGAGATTATTCCGTTTTGATTGGATAATGTTCCTTTCATTGGACCAGATAAGACAGGAGAGCTTGGATTCGAAGTAGGGAAAATGGAAGAACCTGGGACGATGAGGTACTGGTGTCATGTTTGTGCTCAGGAAGTGAGCCCAGTTATGGAGGTCGAGTTAAAATGCCCGCGCTGCAACGACGGTTTCGTGGAGGAGATGGGCGGTCTGGCAAGCGGAGTGGAGAGCGATGTGTTCGATCCTGATCTGGGATCGGATCGGACCCTGTCACTTTGGGCTCCTGTCTTGCTCGGTATGCTGGGGAACCCGCGCAGGCGGAGACGAGCCAGGCGCTTGGAGTTTGAAGATGAAGATCGTAACGATGAGAACGATGGGTCTCGTGCGGATGGGGAAACTGAGTTGGTTCGAGAGATCGAGACAATTATCCGGAGGAGGAGGCGGAGCTCGGCTTCCATATTGCAGCTGCTGCAGGGGATTCGATCAGGGATTGGGTCGGATTTGGAGAATCTCGAAACCGGCAGGGATGGGCTGAGGGATGGAGGCAGCGATGCGGGAGAGAGGGTTATCTTGGTCAACCCGTTTAGTCAGACGATAGTTCTTCATGATTCCTCGAATGATGCAATGCGTAACCCAGCAACGTTGACTTCTCTCGGTGATTATTTCGTTGGCCCTGGATTAGATTTGCTGTTGCAGCATCTGGCCGAGAACAACCCCAACAGGCACGGTACTCCTCCGGCACAAAAGGAGGCTGTGGAAGCCATGCCGACCGTGAAAATTGCAGGCAATATCAATGTGCAGTGTTCGATTTGTTTGGATGAGTTGAATGCCGGGGAGGAGGCAAGGGAAATGCCATGCAAGCACAAGTTCCACGGGGATTGCATCTTGCCATGGCTCGATGTCCACAGTTCATGCCCCGTCTGCCGATACCAAATGCCTGCAGACGAGTCTAAGGCCGATCCGGAGGATTTGTCTAGGTCCGGAATCATCAGGAGGCGGAGAGATAGAATGAGGGAGAGGGAGAGCACAAGAACAAGCAGGAATGAGGTTCCTATATACGGGGGCAGCCGTGAAGAGATGGACGGTAGCGGAAGTAGCGATTATGCCAGGCAGATGGGAGGTGGCAGTACCATCCCCAATGCCACCAGCGTCACTAGTGCAGGCAGCGACATGGATGTGAGGAACGAGAATGTTAGACGAGGATTCTCGTTGCCTTGGCCTTTCAACGGCTTGTTTTCCTCTTCGAGTGGATCTGGGAGCACCCCGTCTTCGGCTACCGGGAACGACTATGGGGGCAGCACTTCGTGAATGGAGGATAGTTAAGAATTAAGGGAAAAAAAAATGGAAGGGACTATCTCGATCTTCCTTGCCAATTGATGATCCAAACAAAGTTGTTCTGAATCGTAACGTGGTTGTATTTAAAGGACTTTTTTTTTTTGTTTGTCGGAAAATTCCGCCGTGGTTTGCCAAAGTAATTAACGGCGTGTTTTAACTTTTTAAAACAGACGGAGAAAAAATAAAAAAAGAGTTTTTAACCGGAAACTTATAACAATTGGGGAGACACGTGTCAGTTAGATCAAAATTTTTTCTTAGGTTGAACAACAAGAGAAGTCGCCGGCCATTTCTGGCATATCGGATCGACATCCCTGAAAAGAAAACCGATTAGGGCAAGAGTTTTTCGGCCTTCTTCATAGTAAATCAGCGACGGGGGCAAGATTGATTTCTCGGAGTTGTAGTTTTTTTTTCATCGTAAATCAACAGTTTCTGCTTTATACAGGTGATAATGATGATGATCCCTTGACCGATCAAGCCAATGGCCGATTTCAAGTTCCCGCCGTTCTACAATTACCCCCCTTATTTCACGTAAATCCGATGCGGCGATGCTTCTGTTTTTTGGGTGGAGGCGTGCTTTGTTATTCGTTCTGTTGTTGTGGATGCCTATCCATTCGAGTTTGTTGTATTTTCTGGAGTTGTGTTTCTCTTGTTTGGTCGGTGCTTTTCGGGGTGTTGTCCTTTCAATTCTCCCTGTCGATTCTTCTTCCTGGAGTGGTTTTTTTTTTTTACTCTCTCGTTCCAGGCTTCAGCCGGTGAAGGACACCCGAGAGAAGCAAGTGCAGCTATGGAAGGAGCTCATCCTCGACTACTGTAAAACCCGTAATATATTCGTCATCAGACTGGAGGAAGACTTTCCTCTCTTCTCAAACCCCACCATTGATAGTAAGATCCGCTTTTTATGGTACCACCCAAGCTTGTCGCCAATGTCATCGTAGTCTTGAGGGTCCTGGGCGCCACTGATGCATGCCTCCATTCACTTTCATTGTATAGCTCTTTGGTTTCTTCCTGAATGGCACGTTTCATAAGAATCCCCAGTTGATTTTGTTACTAGGTTGTCTGTAGGTCCAAATCAGAACTCTTCCGTGGCACATCTTTTCTTTTTTTGATGCTATGCAGCTGTATTTCTCATAATTGATTGGGAAGGGAAAAAAGGATAAGACTGCGTTGTTGGATTCGAATGAGTGTGAATGTTTGAAAAGCTGTATTCATGCCATATCCATGATCCCATTTGTTTTTGGCTGCTGGCACTTGTTTTCATGACCTCTTCTATATGGTTCTATTTTCCTGTTTTTTTTTCTCCGCAACATCCTGATGCACAACACTACTTGACTGGTTCTTATGGGGAAGAATGGGTGTATTTATAAGCAACCATTGATTTGAAATCCATGGATTCAAGAGGCTGGGACATTGGAAATTAAGACCAGATAGAGTCGTGGGTTTCGGGTTAAGCATTCAACATGAAATCTTGTTCTAGTGTTTTTACTTTTGCAAAGACTACTACTTTGCGCGGACAATTTCCTGACAAGGTTTATTTGTCTGTTTTTTTTTTTCTAGAGTATGATTTCTTTAGCATCTTCCATTCATGAGAACTGTGATTCTTTCCTTTTCAATAATCTGCAGATGTACCTTGATTTACCTGTTCATAAGTTTCATTCAGTACTTTGTGCGAATTGTGTGATAAAGAAATGTTACAAAATAAATTTTCTCCCTGTATTTTGGTTAGTTGCCACATAAACTAAACAGAGTCTAATGCCCAGTGACATTACTGCACCTTGTAAACCAATTTTATGGACATGATTGTTTTCTCTCTGATAAGGAGACATGAATTTTCTACCTATGAGAAGTTTGACTGATATGTCACTGTATTATTATTGAAGGATGGAAGTAAAGACTTCAAAAGATGCATGTAAAGACTCTTCATTGCGATTAACTTGTTTAATGAGGCTTTCTTTGTCCCATCTAATTTTACAAAACAAAGAGGTCCTTAGTTTCTAGTAGTTCAATGGCCAAATTGCTGTGGCTATTACATTGCTACACTAAGGTGTTCTTGGTCCTTTCCCTAACTGAGAGGAACACCTGCAGTCTTATTAGGAGAGGAGACTGATAATGGTGAAACCACTGGATGATGTAGCTGTAGGGTTTCTGTTTACTTGATCAGAGTTCATCTGTTTCCTAGTCAAGGAGAAAAGTGACTTGAATTAGACTCTGTCACACCTTTGCCTGTAAGAAATTAAGAACAGCATCACGGGTGGTATGCGCACCTGAATGGTCGTCCTTTTGAAGCTGTCACAGTCTTGTATTAATCCCTGGCTCTGTTTTTTTTTTCATCTGGCAGGATCTCTGACCCATGAAGCACGGCAAGTATTTCTCTCAGCTTTGGTTTCAGAAGGTGAACATGCAACCAGTCGCCAATGATACCAGATAATCTATTATTAATTTACTCTAGGTATTTTACTCTGGCAGGTCGAGCTGAGTGGTTGGATAAAGGACATAAGAAATGTCTTGTTCTTTGGCACCGTATTCAGGATTGGGCAGACATTCTTGTACAATATGTAAGATCTCTTAGGCCCCTAATGGGAACGTAAACGCTTGGCTCTCGAATGAATAGGCATGTTATCCCGTTTTTATTAGGTGAAAGAAAATGGCCTGGAGGATAGTGTTATGACGGTTGAGGAAATTCGGTCCGGTCCAGAATCTCGAGGAACAGGTTCTGCCATGTTTTTGTATCCTTGTCCTAGAACTCCTTTTCGAGGTTTTTTTTTTCTTCCATTTGCATGAAGAAGAACTGACATTGTTGGCAAGCAAGTCTGTCATTCTGATGAAGCTCGTGACCTTGACTGTGTTACAGAGCTCCACGGCGTGGACCGGATTATTCTGTGGCGAGCATTGAAATTACTAGAGAACAAAGGGAAGCTTGCAATTTTCAAAGGGACTTCGGCCGATGACGAAGGCGTGAAATTCTCTCTTTGATCTCTGTTTTACGTCGCCCTCTGTCACAGGCGATGCAGCAGGGATTGTTTTCCTTCCTCTTGTTCATCAGAAACGTGTCAGTTCCGTTGCCCTTCTAGTATTCATCTCCCATGGCACGAGATTGGCTCCCCTCTTGATGACTGTTTGACAGATATGGTGTGCGTGTCAAGTGGTGCCTGGACTGGCATGGATGTTGCAGGATTTGATGTTGATACAGATATTATTACTCTTGCCTCAAGGTCATTTGAATTGGGACATATGTTATCGGAAGTAATTTTTGTTGTAAGATCATACTTCATCAAAAGCATTGCTTTTTCAGGATCTTTCTGGTGAAGAACATTGCAAAACAGTTGGTTTAATTTCACTGACCTCTGTCTGCCTACGATAATTTAATCCAAATTATCAAAATTTAGGAACACAAGGAGGCCATGATGTTTAATTCGAAGAACAAATCATGTACTAATCAGCATTATTACACCTGATTAGCCTAATTAAAACAAGAACAATGCAGTGTGATTGTTTTCTGCAACAATCTTTACCAAAATGTTGCCAGCCACTTGCAACAAAAAAAATGCATGGATCTGTAGACTAACAGACGTGGCGCGATCACTTCACGTTCACGATCTTAATCACCGAGGCTGTGCCGACACGGTGCAGCGCGACGACGGAATCCCCTGTCTTGCACAGCCTCATGTTCTTTCCATGCTGGATTGCGAACTCCAGAGCTTGCTCGGTGGTCTCCTCTGTCGAGGCCCGAGCCGACGCAGCACACAGTACGGGGACCAGGCCTCGGAATATGAGGCTGTGCCTTGCTGGGGCTACGTCGCTGCATGACCACTCAAAGCTCTCGGTCTTGATCTCAGGAACGACGACGGAGAGTATCGGCATGCTGGGCCTATACTTGGCCACAAGCTTGGCTGTGCTTCCTCCCCTGGTAAGGACCAAAATGAGAGTCGCCTTTGCAGAGTTTGCCATCCTAACGGCTGAAGAAGCCAAGCTCTCTAATGGACTCATCGGCACTGGCGAGTGCGCCATTATACTCCGGAAGGCGTCAGTGTAATTAATAGTGCTCTCAGATTCGACACATATCTTGGCCATGGTTCTGACCGCCAGCTCTGGGTATGCTCCAGCAGCAGTCTCCCCGCTGAGCATCACGCAGTCAGTGCCATCAAGGACTGCATTGGCTACGTCAGTGGCTTCAGCCCTCGTAGGACGAGGGGATTTGATCATCGATTCCAACATTTGTGTCGCTGTGACCACTGGCTTGCCTTGAATGTTGCACTTCCGTATCATTACCTTCTGTGCAAGAAATATCTTCTCGATTGGGATTTCCATCCCGAGATCGCCTCGTGCCACCATAAATGCATCAGAATTGGCCAGAATTTCATCAAAGTTTGCAACCCCTTCTTGATTCTCAACCTGACACAACAAACTCATCCGTCATCAGAAACTGACAAAACGGACTCCACATTGTTTGTCCACGTCGTCACGTCGGCATACCTTTGACATGAGAAGGATGGTCTTGGCATGCTCCCCAAGCAACTTCCGCACCTCAATGAGATCAGAACCCTTGCGTACAAAAGAAAGAGCAATCATGTCGATATTATTCGGGATTCCCCACAGGAGAATGTCTTCCTTGTCCTTCTCAGTCATGGTCGGAAGGTCCACGATGACGCCTGGAAGATTGACATTCTTCCTTTCTCCGAGTACTGCAGTGTTCTCGCATCGGCATCTGACTAATCCCTGTTCCGGATCGCAAGACAGCACAGTGAATGTGATAGTCCCGTCGGCGCAAAGTATAACACTACCGGGCTTCACGTCCTCGGCTAGCTTCTTGTAGCTCATGCATATCATGTTCTCATCTCCCTTTATGTCGTAGCTAGTAGATATGGTGATCTCGTTCCCTTGCCTCAGCTGGATAGGTTTGCCATCCTTCAGGAAACCAGTTCGAATCTCGGGACCCTGTAAGAAGAAAACCAAACAGCACAAAGTCAAACATGAAGAGATATACAGAATTGGTCATGACAGAAGATCAGACAATGATATTATGCTGGAGGATCATTAAGAGACTGTTAATCTAATAGTATCCAATGGCGAGTTTGTGATAGCAGTCTCCTCCGTCTTTTGCACCGAACAGACAATCCACCACATCGAAGCCACACAAGAAAACAAGTAACCTCGGAAACATGTGCCGATGCACCACGACCATGTTCTATTGCCCAAGGGACCATGTCTGCTCAAGAAGAAGCAACACCAAACAATGCAGCGGTAACAGCAATCCGCTTACAGATCAAAAAACGAGGAACGATGTTATTACTATTGGTTCTAAAGGTGCAAACAACAGGCAAACTAGGATCAAACGGAAACAAATCGAACCGCCCCCAGAACATGGGATCCAAATCCAATCTAACGCAAAAAACGGCAAACCTTCCACGTGGAAACACGACCCCAACGATCCGGAAAAAAAAGGAACCGCACCTTGGTGTCGAGCATGACGGCGCAGAGGATCCCGGTGTTCTCCATGGCCCGACGGAGGTTATCAAGGGTCTCCTGATGATATTCATGAGATCCGTGGGAAAAGTTGAAGCGAGCGACGTTCATTCCGGCCTTCAAAAGCTTCTCGGCCATCGCGATGGACCTCGACTGTGGCCCCAGTGTGCAGACGATCTTCGTCTTCGGCCTGGCGTTCCTGACCCCATTCATCTCCATCTCTTGGGAAAAGAAACGGCCGTCGACCCGATTTCCGTGGGGATCGTCTGATGGCGAAAGGTGGAAACTTTGTACGCCGGAGAATAAGAAGAAGAAGAGGAAGTTGAAGGATGGAAGGAATAAGAAACGACGTTGTGTTTGCTGTTTTGATTTCATTCTTTTCTTATTTTTGTTTTTATAAAAAAATTAATTTTTTTATTTTTATTTTTTCATATTTTATTCATGCATACGGGCTAATGTAATGGCAACACTTGAAAGGTGATTGCTTTTTCGACAAGTATTGGGAATATTGTTTTGCGTGGAACTTAAGAAAGAGGGCAATTGTTTAGACTTTGAAAGACTTGCCTCTTTGCCACGTTTCTGTATGGATAAAATTTCAAACTGAATGTCGAGTTGGTATGGACAATTGATAAATGCTGAGGACGTTGAATATAAATGTGAGCCGGATTTAGTCTCGCTTTTGTTTTCCTTTTCGGTATAATCTTTGCTACGATTAATTATGACTCGACATGAGTACGACACTTGACTATGGTGTGTGTGAGTATTTTAATAGAATTGCTTGTGGAAAGTAGGTTCGAATCCGAAATCTCCTTCGACTAATCTGGTAATCCTCGCTTTTGTTAAATGAGACAATCATCACCACCAGAGAATGTTTTGGGCAGATGAACCCGAAACCAAATTTCCCCATTATGAAAAGGGAAAAAATATTGGAATTCATTTAATCCGCCTTGAAGAGTGAAACTAACTATAACCAGACCTTGCCCTCCCCAACAATTGGCTAAGCTGTGGTTATAGTTCTTCGGAGATCTTCAACTATGTTATAGCTCGTCGTGGCTGGACGGCTGTTCTTCCTCAATCGAAGCGAGCTTCCTTTGTAGCTCCTGTTGTTTTAAGAGTGTTTATATACTAATCCAAGGCGGCATGCACTAAGACAGGAGATGATGTCCTGTTAAAAATGTTCAGATATACGTGCCTTGAGTTTATCTTCCGTGCAAACCAGCCATTTTCAAAAGGATGGCTGCATATCTACGTGTTAATTTCAATGAGAGAACATGGTTGTGGATAAGAAAGGAAAGAAGAAGCTATTACTCGCAATGGCTTGGCTCGTCCACATCAGTAATCTCGTTCTTGATCCTGCATTTTAGCCTAACATGCAAAAATTTCATGTAACGATGAGAGATGTCCCATTGTTCATTTGTCAAAGAGCAGACAATAATTTCATTCTGCAGTGATCTCGCTTGTTGTAATCAGTGAAGCATTGCAAACCCCTACCGTCATTTTCCTGTTAGGACCATTCCAGCATCTGTCGCCATTCGAGAATGCCATGGTCCGATAAGAATCCTTGAACTTATCCCAGCTCCTACAAAGTCAAAAGAGATTCAAGTTGTAGGGTTGTCATTGTTGAGGTTGATAATATAAAGGATGACATCGGTGTAAAAACGGTGCCACCAAGATGGGACAAACCCAAAGTCCCACATCAGAAAGGAAAAAGAGTCTAGCCTTGTATATATGCCTAACCGGGCTACTCTCTCTAAAGCCAGTTGGTTTTAGAGAGGAATCCCGCTGGACTTGTATGTTGGGTTCGACATATGGGCATGTTCGATATTCTAACATGGTATTAGAGCTAGGTTAAGCCCAGTAAGCCCTGTTGAAAAGATTTTGATGATAACCTCCTGTAACGAAGATATGCTTCTTAATAAAGGAAACAAATCACGAAAATATTTTCTTCACCCTTCATGATCATATCAGATCAAGAGACGTGATTAGAGAAATTCGAATTTCTTAATTCCATATTTTACTGCCAAAATATCCTTAATGGTCGAGTGATAATGTTGCTCAGCCTGATCAATAATAATTAATTATTGATTATCTTAATTATATTATTAATTCAAAAAGGGAATGAAAGTAAAAAATAAAATATTTCCTAATCAATGAAATTATTTTGTTATTTTTGGCAACTTCTATCTAACCTTCTGTAAAATATTAGGTTATATAGAAACCGTTCTCAAACAATGTTTTCAGACCAATTTCGTCCAGATACAATGAAAATCTTATCCGGAACGAATTATGTCAATTTGGAAATAATTGATTGATTATTTCCTTATATAGAAGGATAACTTCTCTGACGAGCTGAACCTTCTATCATGTAATATATGGGGAATAAAATGTCAAATTAATACAAATTAATTATGGACGATTCCAACAGATAAATAAACGTGTCCATTATCAGATTTCTCAAGTTGGAAATAAAATATTCTTTCTTTCCAACTATAGAAGGTTGCTGACCGAATCAGGCTCTAACCTTCTGTAAGATGAGATCTTACGATTGGATGATCTGATTGATCTGATATCAATCAGAGATTGTCTCTAAATAATTTACACACGTTGGGCATGAATCTGGTCAAATTTCGTATTTGGTAAAATAAGTTTCCTTCTTCACAGGAGGACGAAACATCTATATAAGAGAAAAACCTAAAAACATTTTATAATATACATCAGAGCGTAAGTCTTGACATTTGGCAACGTTATTGGCTGTTTAACGTGTGTGTGAGTGTGCAGGACGGGTTCTCCAGGCGAGAGTTCTCGCAGGAGGTAACTACAACGGGTTGAGCGTGGGTGAAGCCGCTCCGGTGACTTCGTTGCGTACGGATCTGAGAGACTCGACCGGAACTTTGTCCATGCAGTCTGACTGCGTCCATCAGGGCCTGGGGGAAGGGTTCGTTGGTGGCGAGTAGACATACAGAGTTGGTCGGAGAGAAGAAGTCCGTAGCAGGGGTTCAGTGGTGAGGGACCACCAACCTTCTGTAGTTGGTTATTTTGTTGTTTGTGTTTGCAGCAGGTGTGCATTGGTGAAGCCACTCCGTAGGCGTCGTTGGCTGTGAATGCGAAGGACTTGACTGCGAAGCTGTCCGTGACGTCGGACTGCGTGCACCAGGGCTTGGGAAGGGTTCGTTGGTGGCGAGTAGGCGTACAGCAGGTCTAAGAGAAGGTTTAGCAGCAGGCGTGAGTGGTGAGGGACTGCAACCTACTGTAGACAGTTTATCTTTATTTGTTTTGCAGATTAAACCAAAAATACCAAAAAGAGAAGCACATCAGAGACGTCCAAACACTTGGAGAAGGCGTCGTTGAATCTGTTCGCTGATCCACAGAAGCGACAGTCCGCTACAACGTCACAGAAGGCTGAAGCTTCCAGCCAAGGTTCTGTGCTCGTGCAAGTCTGGTTGATTTCCTTGTTATTCGACCTAGACTCATTCTAAACTCAGCAAGAGAGTTTCTTGCACTGGTTAAGCCTAACCGCATCGTGGTTAAAGAAATTATTTTCTTATACCACAGAAGGTTCAACCTTCTACACTGTAATCACTATTTCAAAGTATTAGTGAAAACGACCGAAAGTGGACGTAGGTGTATTCACCGAACCACTATAAAATCCCTTGTGTTCTTCGATTCATTTTGAAGTCCATTTCACAAGTTCTGTGTTACAGCAACTTGCTTCCGCTGTGTGGGTTGTGAAAAAGCGTTTAAGAATTCCTTAATTGGACTTAACACTAATTCACCCCCCTCTTAGTGTAATCTTTGGGCCAACAAGCCCGTGATGGGCCGATTCGATATCCTAACAATCGGCCCTCATTTTAGCCTCAATAATGCTTCTAGTAATCTGCTGTATCTTCTCTAACCATGAGCAAAAAAAGTAGCTAATTACAATGAGGTAACCTGATAGTCGGATTCATCTTCTAATTCATATCTTGACGGCGGAATTGGTGTGAGGATGGTACTCACCATCAACATCATCATCTACGTTATCTTCTATACCTTCGGCCTTGTGCTTCTGATCATTTTTGTCACTTTCTGAAGCATATCCATCATCTGTCCTTGTAATGATCATATTTCGATCGATTCTCAGAATTGTTTTTTTCGAATCATACACATGATTTCTTTAAGACGACAAGTCGTGTCTTCTCAATTTATTGTAGATGTTTGTGCATATGCATTAGCACTCGTCCGAAATATACTCACTTGCATTATAATTTTCACGACACACCACTGTTGAAAGTGTTGCTATATAGAAAAACCAATCCCACATCGGATAGAAAAAAGAGCCCAGCCTAATATATATAGCTTAGCGGGCTACTCCCTCTATAGCCAATTGGTTTTAGTTTGTTTTAGAGAGGAACCCCATTGGGCTTATATGCTGGGTCGGTATGTAGGCCGGTCCTATATTCCAACGATTAGTATCAGAGCGAGGTCGTGAAGATCGGTGGATTTCCTTGACGGAAGTTCAGAGGGGACGAGCCTTGATAAGGCGAAGGATGACGATGCAGTGGGCGAGATGTCGACGAGAATGCAGATTGGTAAAAAGAGTGCTTGGAAAAAGCAATGATGCATAGAGATATGCACGGGCTCATGGACAATGAGCCAAGAAAGTACGTCGAAAAGAGTTAGTGCACTGAGTTCGACGTAGATACTTGTAGATCGACGGACGCGTTGAGAGCAAGGGGGAACGATTCTTTAGTTCCGGGTGGAGAAGTTTGAGGATTGAACTTCTTGCGGTGAGGTGGAGAAGTTTGATGATTGAACTTCTTGCGGTGAGGTGGAGTTCACCGGTTAATGATCAGGTGTGCGGAGCGCGGATAGTGAAAGCCACGTGGGTGCTAAGGTGTAAGTGCAGGTTCATGCGGAATTTGGGGTCGGAGTCAAGGGAGTTGGCAAGGCTCTTAAGGGCACGAGAATTTGTTCAGGATATCTGAAGCGGGTTTTTAATTTTAGGTGGAGTGTTAGCTAGCAACGCGGGTACACGGGCAGTGTGTACGGACTTGAGGGTGTCAAGCAGGTACAGCCGATGAGGTAGTTCGGCGGTGATGCTCGCATTGACGGTGAAGTCAATAGTGATGTGGAACGGATTAAAGTTCCAGGTGGAGAAGTCTGGCAACGGTCGACATGTGTGACTTCTCAAGTAACCAAGAAGGTATTGAGTTCGGAGCGCAAGAGAGAGCTGGAGCCACAGTGCATAGTGGTTGCTCGGGAGTGCAAGTGCTGCGAACATTTGGAATGTAGAGCGATTGTCACATGCGGTAACGACACGCTCAGGAAGACGTGACGGATGAAAGGGGAGTCTTTCGGAGCCTGAGAGATCTAGGAAGGATATCTCGAAGATTTCAGGGACTTCGGCTCAAGGTGGAGATTGTTAGGAATATCATCCGAAGTTGAAATCTTGAAGATCACCTAAGATTTCGTGTGATATTATAGGATATCGGAAAGATATTTTCCTAGATTATATTGTCTCTGGTAAATAGATGGGGCGATATCATTGGAGCGGAAACCGTCGGCGCTGATGACGAAAGCGGAAACAATAATGGGGGACAATGTCCGACGCACAGATTTACGTGGTTCGGCCCAAACCGGCTTACGTCCACGGGGAGGTCCTCCTTGAGATTCCACTATAACCAACGAGTTACACGATTACAAGCTCCGAGAAAGTTTCACCCCAAGTTCCCATAGAAAACCCTCTACCCGACTCTCCGAACATTCACACTGCTCATCGTGTATCACTCGTTCCCAGTACAACGACTCACCAGAGACCCTGGAGCGCCAACCCCTCTCCTCCCTTACCCTAGTTACGGAGTCTACATCGCACTAACCCGTTGTTCGCGTCGAAACGGATCATGTTGGGAATATTTGGCACGATTACTCACAGGGATTCGGATGTGGTCGCCAGTAAAGAAAAAGATGAATTGAATTGATCAAACAATGTCAAATGATGTCTTACAATAGAATTGAAAAGCTTACAGCCATAAAAACAAATAAAAGTTGCTGGTGTGGATGATGGTGACGCTGTAGACTTGCTGCTGGCGCCATAGACTTGCGAACAGAAAAGGTGGAAACTGATTGCTGAAGGCTTGGTGGATGAAATATGGACAAAGGTAATGGCGGACTTTGGATATTAAGGCTACGGTTGCTCACCCTAGTGACGGAACGTAGGCGGGATTTGTTTGTCTGGATTACGGTTGCTCGCCCGGACGGTGGAGTGAAGGCAGTGCATTGGTGTCCTGGCTACGATTGCTCACCAAGACGATGGAGTGAAGGCGGGGATTGGCTGTCAGGGTTACGGTTGCTCGCCCCGACGGTGGAAGTGAAGACCAATAACCCTTGCGAGTTCACCCAGATCGGGGTCTGGACGCCTGTAAACTAAAACTAAAGGGTGACGATCAATGCAAATGTATCTGAGTTTGATTGTCGTGTCTTTTGTTGAGAGAATCTTCTTTCATTTATATTGAATCTGATATGCATGGGTATATACCACGTTTTTCATTATTTTTCTCCATCTAAAAGTCGTCTCAAATCATGGGAACGTGGCCCCCATAACCACTTTTCCTAAAATATCGGAATCAAGATCTTTTATGATCTTCGTAGACATAGCAGTGTTTCCTTCTTCGCAGACTTATGTGCCGTAGGCTTAGTACGGGCTTGTATTCCCCATTCTTACTTTGATGGGCTATATTAAAATAAGTTTCTACACGGTCCATAATTAAATTAGGCCCAAGATTTTTTACCATGCCAACGCCAGTTGATCTCACCTATCCGACTATCCTATTCGAAGCTCTGGACAATCCATCTATTTATAATAGACAATATAATATAGGACAATATATTTCCAATATTTTATAATATCACACTTTATGTGATATTACGTACCAGATTCTCCAAGATTTCAACTTATGATATTCCAAACACACGACAAGATGATAACCCAAGATCTCGAGAGGACCATCACCTTAGAAGAAGGCTCTGGATCATCGTGCAGTTTGACGTGCATGGCGTGATACGTTGAATAGTCTCACATCGCCTAAATAAAGACTTTCAAACTAAAATATAAGGCCAACGTGTCAATTCTTCAATCGTGAATTGGTTCTAAATTGAAATTCCATTTGTTCTTCTTATATATAGATTTAGAGATTGTGCCCGGGAGAATTCTTTGTCGTATGACGTGGTTTGTTTGTAGTGGGCGGGTGATATTTTCATTTTTCCATTTCTTTTTGCCCATTTTATGAAGCCACGACATGTAGAAAACGAGATAAAGCCCCAACTAAACCCCCCCAACCCAAACTACGAGGAGAGAGTAGGGCGGCACCAAATTATGGAGGCAGCGTCGGTGGCGAGCAGTTGCTGCTTTTCTGCTTTCGATCCTCAAAATACCCACATCGGGAGTTCCAATTTAGGCTTCTCTAGGAACCTCCCCATAGTGCTCACATGGAGGAGACCGAGCCACAGGCTTCTCCTTTCGTGTCGTCGCCGGGGCTCGCTCGCGACTCCTGTGCTCCAGGACGAGAAGAAAAAGGAGGACGAAGCGGTGGCCGAGTCGGGTTCCCCCTCCAAGGAAGGGCTCCCGAAGGTGGACCGGACCGGCAGGTTCTCCAGCCCCAGAGCCGGCCGGGAGCTTGCCTTGTAATGTCCGGACTTTGTGCTCGCTCTTGTTCCTTTGAAGAGTTTCTGGGTTTTATTTCGATGTGGGGTTTCGTGTTGCTTGGACACACTTTAGTGAGAGTTCCGAGCTTGGTGAAGCTTGTTGGGTTGTCGCTGGATATGGTTCATGGAAATGATACTAGTCCTGAATGCTCATAAACGCAAAAAGAATCTCGTGGAAAAATAGATCTGTTGAATTCATTGCATTGTTGTTGGAGATTCGGCTCGTAATTTGGTAAAATGGCTTTGACATTATGTGGATATACCAGAAGACGATTTAGCAAAAAGCCATCATGTTTCAATGCAATAGATCTGGCTGAGCGCCTTTGAGCACCTTCAGTTCTCACTCTCGTATGCTTGGTTGCCTGGGCGAAGGGAGCCGTAACATATGCAATGAAGTGAAAAAATGTGTTTTTGTTCTGTTTGTACGGAGCAAACTGCTAATGTATTTGCATTCCCTACTTCTCCTTGAACTTTTCCCTTTTAACATAAATTTGAGAGGCCTTAATGTTTCATTCATGGGACAGATCTGTAATTTATGCGGCTTGTCTAGAAGGGTCTGATCCTGTTCGGCTACTTGAGAAGCGCATGAATATGCGAAGAGGTACTAATTAGCATTTGTGTGGAATCTTGGTAGCTTTAGAGCCAAAACCATGAATTTGTGCCTGGGGAAAACTGAACAACTGACTGTTTTCTGACGATTGTTTGTTTTACAGAATCTGGCTATGAATTTGATAAGGCATCATTGCTTGAATACAATCACATGAGTTTTGGTGGGCCGCCTGTCACAGCTGAGACAGCTGAAGAAGCCGATAGGCTTTCACAAATTGATGAAAAGGAGACTGCAATTGGTATGTTACATAGTTCTTCAGTTGTCATAGAAAATTTTTCTTATGCTTAAAGTAGCATGATCAAGTGGCTACCCACCAGCGACGAATGTGTTTTTAGTGTTCTGGCATATGACGCATGGAGTTTAACATTTTTAAGTGTTCTTTTATCTAAAACGCGGGATGCCATCTGCTAGCTTGTCAAATTCTATTTTAGGACCCATTTTTCAGTAGCAACTTCCTCCAGAAGATTTTTTCAGTAATATGTGAAACTATGGGATCACATTACCATTAAATTGAATTACTATATTGTTTTTGAGTTTGATTGTATTTCATCATCAGCTTTTTTAATCGATTAATATTTCGTAGAACAAGTTTTTCCATGACACTATCTGCTGTGTATTCCCAATGTGCATTTCGATAGTACATATTGAGGATTGAATTTGTTACACCTCATGTGTCTTGCAGAGGCTGAAGTCCTATCTGCCCCTCCAAAGTTGGTATACAGCAAATTGATATTGCGGTAGGTTAACGAACATTTATAAACTATCATCTTCTGAGAATCACTTCAATATCATTTGATATTGGCTGGTCACGGGAATGAAGGTGCTTTTGCTTGAAAATCTTTGGGAAAGCACAAAAGCGTCTCGCTATATAACATGATTATGATTGACTTCTACTGCAGTTTTGCGAGGAAGCTGTTGCTTGCAGTAGCAGATCGGTGGGATGATGATGTGCTTGTAATTGAGAAAATTGCTCCACAAAATTGGAAGGTCTTTTCTACATGCATCATCTGGGACTTCCTACTTTCCTATTGTTGTTCACCTATTCCTTGCTTTGTAACTAACTTCACTTCCTTGGAAGCATAATGGACCTGGGTATTTAACTTCTTTACATGCACTTGACATGCTCATGCGAACATGTCCACACGAACATGGACACATGAAGCATACATATTGCATTCGCAAGCCATCAGCCATGCTAAGCCAAATACCCATGATTCATCTTTGCTAGACCATTTACGTAGTCTCAGCATTTGTGCCCTTCTCTTTTGGTCAAATTCACGACTGTGATGCCTTTCCAATCACGACATTCAATATCGTGTTATTCAGAATTCTCCTGCTGGCAAGATTATAGAGTTATGTATTCTTCACTTGGCGATGTCAGAAATTGCCGTTCTAGGAACTCGACACCCAATTGTCATCAATGAGGTATGTCCTCCACGCCTATTTTTTCATACTGTAGCCCTTCTATCCAAATTTTCCTATAATCCATTGATTCTTTTGAAGGCTGTTGATCTTGCCAAACGATTCTGTGATGGGGCAGCCCCTCGGATAATCAATGGATGCCTTCGGAGTTTTGTCAAGGATTTTCAGGGTGGCCATTCAGCTCAGACAGTAGAATCCGAGAAGGAAGTAGCTGTCAATGCATGATCTACTAAAGAAAAACATGCAGTTCCATGAAAATTGCCATGATCAGGTCATGTTGCCAACTCCCCGCTTGGGCTATCGATGGAAGCTGGTTGATGGAAAAAGGGATCAGACACTGTGCTTCTCAATATGGGACATCCAACCAAAATGTGTGTAATGTATGTGTTAATGTATGCTGCTTATCCAGTCAAATCAGGTAATGTGACTAGCAACTGATAATTCAGAAAAATGATCTCTAGGATTCATTGGAATGAACTGGTTGTCTCTATAATGGGAGGGAGGGAGAGGGAGTTGTTTTGATCTTCAGATGATTGCGTTGTATCGTTCAGCTGGTCTTAATTTGTTGGAGAGAGCCATGTTTGCCTACAAGTCCAAGCAGAGACAAACCCAAAGCTTAAAATGAAATAGGAGTGTACACGGTGCCATGTCAAAGTAGATCAAACCACTTGCAGCTGAGAGAACAAATTTGACCTAATTTTACAAGATAGGGACTAAACAACTAAGCAAAGCTAAAAGGTGAGGAAACTAGAGCAAATGATGAAGAAGACCTCAAAGCAATCAGGGGGGGCGGGACAAGACAGAGAGCTGCGAACAAGGGGCTAAACCTACAGCCAAACTCCTAGCAAATGAAAACTAGTTAGTAGCCAAATGCTAACTGGAAAAGACGCCTACAATCAGACCAATTCCACCCTTGTGTCGAAACTCAATCTCGCAGGCAACAATATCCCTGTTAAACCATGGAGAATCATCTCAGCCACCCCAAGCATGCCCTTTCCTTCTCATCTCGAGCAGTTGACTTGAGCAGCAAGATCTCCACGAAAGAATGGCCATCAGGACAATCCTCTTCCTTTTGCTAAAACTAAGCTAGCATAACTGAATCCACCTCCTATGCACAATCTCTAAATTAGCTAACATTGGCCACCCCATTAGCTACAGCTGGTTTCTCCGGAACCGCTGCCTTCATGCCCTTCAGGCCATCTACCATCTGGACAGCGATTCCATCATCGGTCTTACCAGCTGCTGTATCCTCCAGGGGCTTCTGAAATTTCAGCTCCCCATTTGTCTCAGCATCCTTATCGGTTAGAGGCTTACCATCCCAGACCTACACAAGATTGCAGACACAGTAAGCACCGAGATTTTGCAAGCAAAACCATCCAAAAATACAACAATCATGCACTGTGGCACCTGCTTCTGTAAATACAACTGCTTGGCTTTCTTTTCCTGAACCACTCTTTGTCGATTTTCATAAAACTCAAAATCGTCCAAAAGACAAGTCTTGATTGGTTGCTCCTTGAATGTCTTAATCATCTTGAGGCCTTGTGCCAACTTTACCTGCAGTACCAAGCAAGCTCATTCAAACCCAGCAAGAGGAACGTGACAGAAGAATGGTCAGATCTAAACAAAAAACAAACATCGGCAATTCAATATATATTGTACCTCTTGAGTATCTCTGCTGTTGGTTACAGGTTTGTTCTCATTGTTTTCAAGGATAATATACTTCAACAAACTGTTAGGTACATCCTTCACGATGTGCCACCTCACAGGGAATTGCCCATTCCACTTGTCCTGCTGCCAGTATTCGACATTTTTCTGGAAGTCGACTGGGCCAACCATTTCAGCAAGGCCAACAAATTGACCACTTGCATTTACCTATAAAACAAAAGAGGCAGCTCAGGATCTGGACAAAGAACAAGGGCCAATGTACTTCAGCCGGGGAAAGCAACCACTTACCGAAAAGAAAAGGAAGACCGGGCAGCCACTAGAATTTTCTTGAGCCTCCCGATAAGCTGCATCAAGCTTTTTATTACCGGTCGGGGTACTGGCCCAGACATTGTACTTAACACTTTTGTGAACATCATCTTCGCTATATGATTTGATGACAAAGAACTTGGCATCAGCGTATTCCTCCGGAAAGTCCGTGTTATTAAATTGGCTTCTCTTGGGAATTACACTCCCATTACTGTTCTCCTCCTCAATTGCACCATTAAAAGGCAAATTCTGAACCTTAGCCGGGAGGGTCGGGGTAGGACTGTTTTGGTTCTTTGTGATCTTGGCTCTAGGCCCCCGGTTCAGCTCGTTCAAGCCATCCACATTGTCATCGTTGTAACCGTAATAACCTTGACCTCTGTTTTTGTGCTTGTCCATAGACAACCAGGCACGCCCACCAGATCGTGAATCAAACCCATAAGACCCTAAGCCCACGCTTGATCGGAAATTACTTCCATAATGATCGTACAGCTTGTTGGGGTACATCCTGTTAGTGAATCCACCTGTTGGCCCCACAGCAGACATAGGCCTAGAGTGGTGGGGACCCTAACGACAATAAATAGAAGCAAGGATTACTCTTCATGATAGACATAATTTGGAACAGAAACTATTCACAATATATAAACATGAATGGATGATAAAAACAGAATACCATATAATTGGAATTGGGACGAAACGTCTGGTTCCGTGATTGCTGATTTGACATAGCAGGGGTAGTCATGGGACCAGAAGGTCCATCCAAGAAAACGGCATTTTCAAGCCAGGGAATAGAACGCATGCCGTCAGTACCAAACCTAGGGTCCTGGTAACAAGATGCCATGCCACCATGCGACGAAGCCTTTAAATTATAAGTTGAGTTTTGATCTGACGATTTGGGATGGGTTGACCTGCCAGTTCCCTTTACGGCATTCATATTGCCATTGCCATTAGAATTGGCAGAGATTGTGTCAACCGTCAAAGGTTTCTGATCAGAAGAGGCAGGTGCGGGGACTTCCACAGTTGCAGGTGTCACAGGACTTGGTGAAAAAGGCGCACTTGTAGGAGTCAACGACTGGAAATAGGGAGAAGGATAGTGGTAGTGTTGAGTCCCATAAAGCTGATCGCTAGTCGGAACAGGGGAAGTAGCCGACGAATACGGACCATAAGGTGGGAAGCAATAACCAGGATACACATGGGAGCCATTATCTCCAAAGAAACCCTGACATCATCGCCAACAGAAAATAAGTTAATTTAGATAACACTGGCAGCATTTTCCCCAGAAAAAATTTAGGGCACGGACTGTAGATGCTTACAGAGTTAATGTCCACTCCTTCAGTACTTGAATATCTCGGGTACTCATCCCATTCTCGGCCTACCCATGAATCAAAGAAGACCACCAATTTAGACATGCGGGCAACTTATAATATTTCACAGAATTTCCTCTCATCAAGAGAGTTACCGCCGTAGTAAAAAGGTGCCGATGAATATCCATTGGGAACATAGCACACTGCTGGATCTGTAAAATCGGGCAGAACTGGGGTCAAAGAACGCTCATAGGGCTGCATCGGACCATTAGCGGCACCCGCCTCATCAACAGATCCAAGCTGATTCCCAGGGGCCTGTAGGAGAAATACAAACACCGGGTCAGTAACAAGCTCCTCTCACTTCTCCCGCTTCCATCAGACAAGATACATCAAATCGAAACATCCGGACCGTGACACCGCAGTCATTCATTACCTTCTTGGTGTGATCATGGATATCAACGGGCTTGGGCTTGGCATCCAACGACAGCTTCTGAAGTAGCTCCGAAGCTTCTGTGAATCACCAAGGTCAAGAAAAACAACACCCACCCAATTCATCCAAATACAAATCCAATAAAATAAACCAACTAACCAAAAGTACTCTTAAAAATCTAAAAAACAAAGATCAAATATAAAAAAAGATAGAAAAACCCGACACCCACAACGCAGACGGAATCAAAATCGAACGGATCCACGACAATTACTTAAGATACGATCACCAGAGGGGGCAACGGCTGCCATGGGATCACGAAACCAGATAAAAAGGGACGAACTTTGGTATGGGAATGTATTTTTGGAGGGGGAGAATCAGGGGAGAGGCGAAGAACCCTAAACAGATGAGAAAGGAGTTCAGAATTGGAGTGGGAGGGTTTGGGAGACGTGGCCGCCGCCAACGAGGTTTCTGTGTTGGGAGGAAAGATCGAGGGGTTTTTATGTTGTTGTCATCGTCGCTGTCTCGCCGCCGTCATTTGTTCGGTTCGTGAGATTTGACCGCCGGGTGGTTCTTTTGTAGTTTCGTCGGTGGCGACAAGATCACGACACGTGGTGGGTTTTGATTAGTTGGAAGGCGTGTGAGGTGGAAATGGGCCGCGCCCGAGGTTGTCGTGTCACGCCTTTCATCCTGAGGATTGGGATTTTTTCCCTCCTACTGGCCAAGATATTTTCCTCCTAATTCTTCTAATTGTGATATTTCTCAGGTAAAACGATTAAAATTTTTTTGTTTTTAGGTAAGACACGAGAAAGGTACGCGATAAATGAATCGATTCTGATAATAGGATTTTTCCCTCTTTTAGAGTTAGCGGGCCTTTTAACTTCACAAATATTGGGCTTTGTGTTCGGCCCAATCCAAGGACGGCCCGAAAATTTGGCACCAACATGACCCGCGATGCGAATCTTTCGGCTCCATAATTTGTTCCAAAACCTTTGTGAACGAAATATTTCGCTTAACGACTTTTAAAATTCGTTAAGGGGTTAAAAGTATTGAGTTCAATTTTAAAAAAAAACTCAAGTCTTTCAATAGATTATTTAGGAAAATCATTATTCTATTTCGTGAAATATTTTTTCGATTAATATTGAAAAGTAGGTCTGTTATGTAACGGGTGGTAAGTGTCAAGACCAGGCCGCTGAATTGCCTTCGCCCGCCTGCCTAATCTAAACAGATTTAGAGGGATAATGGCATTCCCAAGGAAGATCATTTCCTGCGGATGTCGAATAGAATGAGCTCCCTTTTATGGAAAGTAGGGAAGGGCGAAGAATATATCGAAGCGCCAGGAATGTGTCCGGTTTCACCGACATCTGTACCCGCCCGCGCCTTGCTGCTCGAATGTCACCGAAACAAAGAGGAAAATAGAAGAAGTTGCCATCATCATGAGTAAATCATCTTTAACCATCACCCTATGGGATTCTGCAACTCAGCTTCTTCATCATCCTCTCTCCTGTTGCTTCTGCAAAAAGAGATGTTCTTTCCATTTTCACAGACCCGGAAAAGAGACATGGCTGCAACTGTTAGTCCTGTTCATCCCTTCCTTCTTCAAAGCTGTATATTCTCTTGGCTTCGGACTTCAAACTGCAAACTCTTAGCTAAACATATCAGAAGCCGCGAATAAAGTAAAAGTTTCTGCATCCCCATGAATTTTGATTATCCATTTCCTCTACTTTTTCTTGAAAGGAAAGCCAGTAAAACAATCTGCTGAAGGGACAACATAGAAGATCAAATAAAATATTGATAATGCTCCCTGAGATTGTGTTACTGATCGCACTTTGTGATTTTACTGTAACATCGATGGACATCTCTACTTCTCCTCCAGGGGAGCTTGTTCATAATTTTCGTCCCGAAAAAGCTGAAATTGCGCTCTCCTAAAATGTATTTGGCCATCTGATTGCATAGCACATAATCTCGATTCCAGCAGCCAACGAGCAACGGTGTTTGCTGTGTTATATTCCGCGAGGTTTCGTGTTGCAACTCTAACCTTCTGTGGAGGAAGAAATCGATGGGCTGCCTATTCGGAGAGTACTCTCTCTGATTAAACGTTAAGCAAGAGTAATATCTCAGGAAGCGGAGCTGTTCTATTCAAAAGCCATCCCTCCTCATGAATCCAAAGCGTTGTCGTCACGTCTACTTGATGTTATTCTTGAACCTTCGCATGAAAACAAGAGTTGTGTAACTCGAAATATCGGAGCGGCAAAGCGAAGCAAAGCTTCAATCATCAGGGACTATAACCATAGCTCGGAGTAGGGAGAAATCATGAATGGGGGCACTCACGGAGAAGCCATGGATGAAATTTAGCGAGACCAGTACAAAGGTCACCGCCGAAAGGAAAAGGAGGGATGCTGCTACACTAATGATGTTGGATGTCACTTGGCGAGATGTAGAATATACAAGAGTGCCGCTGAAGCATGCGCAGTGTTGGTCTATCCATGATAGCTTTTCTCGATTCCGCTCCTGAAGCAAATTGCTATGCAGAGAACCTAGTGGAGGGAATGATTTAGCTTTGCTAGATCACACAGTTCGTTTTCGAAAGATGCCTTAACGAGAAGATAGTTTACCGTTTACTTAAGAGTATGGATCAAAGTATGCAGTATATGAGTGCTGGGAGCACCGTAGGGAGGCGCGAGCAAACCCGGAACGGCTATGCAGTATATGAGTGCTGGGAGCACCGTACGGAGGCGCGAGCAAACCCGGAACGGCATCAACCGATCTCACAAGGACACCTCTAAAAACTCACGAGACCGACCCCCAGCATGGTAACAGCAGACAAACACCAAAAGAGGGTTTAAATTCATGACAACCTTGGACAATGTACAATATGCACAGGTCTAAAAAAACTCATGTTTCTCTGCAGGACATTCTCAGTCTCCATCCCGAGGACACAAAATGAAATTATGAAGCCCAAAAAACGCATAGGTAGACGACTAGAGTCCTGATTGTTCCCATGTGTCACTTCTATCGACAAAATTTTCACCCGAGTAGGTTATAACGAAATAGCTTCCTTTGATTAGTGGAAGAGAATGTCATCATGAGCAGTTCCCAAAAGAGACAATGTCAGGATTCCCCTACTTTTTGCAGCTTTTTCACCGCCGAAAATTCTAAAAAAGTATTATACAAGTATGCCTTTAGTAGACAATGAATTGAATATGGGATGTTAGTAAGTCAAAGTCAATTGACAAGAATACGATTTGCTACTAAAAAGTGGCCTAAACTCTAAACTAGGGGTGCACTTAGAACACCCTTATTTAAGCACCAACTCGGGATATCCATGTCCTATGCTCTTCCTCACTGCACGCACAAGGAAAATCAGGAGATGGGTGTTTGGAGTTTGATCCTCATCTCATGTCTGATCTCCTTTTATTACATCCTCCCTTCATGTGCAACATCATCCGAGGATGTGGATAAGGCAGGCCTTTAGATTCTAAACTTTGTCCATGTGTTTTCCGTGGTTGGATGATGCTTCTATGTGTGTGTACAGGTTTACATTGTGTATTTAGGACACGGTGCGGCAGCCGAGGACGATAACCTAATAACCTCCCGATTGCATATTCGACTTCTCGCGAACCTCTTCGAAAGGTTTCTGTATATGTTTGCTAACGAGAAAGACACGATTGAAGAGAAGCTTTACATAAAGCTTTTGATTTTTTTTTTCCAGTGAGGAAGAAGCTATGGGGTCCGTGGTTTACTCCTACACTCGCAGTTTCTCAGGGTTTGCTGCGAAGCTCAACCCCAGTCGAGCACGGGCTCTAGCCGGTAGTTACATTATATGATTATCAAACTTTGAATCTCCTTGTGATACTGAGAGATGGAATGCACAGAGATGGAGGGAGTGGTTTCGGTGTTCGAGAGCAGGATGCTGGAGTTGCACACGACGAGAAGCTGGGACTTCATGGGCCTTAGGTTGGACCACGACGCCGCTGTCCCCAACTTCCCCTCCATCTATGGTGATGATGTCATCGTCGGAATTCTCGACACAGGTCGTTTTCCTGCTAGTTGTCATGAAAATTTCTCATTGAAGTTAGAACAATGAGATACTAAACGAAACGCTTCGATCTTTAAAGGAATATGGCCCGAATCTAAGAGCTTCAGGGAAGAGCCTGGGATGAGGCCAATCCCATCGTCATGGAAGGGAAAATGCATCGGTGGCAATGGCTTCGACCCGAGAACGATCTGTAATCGTAAGCTGATTGGCGCCAAGTACTACGTCAAGGGATTCGAGCAGCAGTACGGCCCACTCAACACAGCCGATGAGGCCGAGTATCGGTCACCAAGGGATCGGCTTGGCCACGGCACCCACACATCATCAACCGCAGTAGGATCAATCGTGCCGGGTGCAAGCTTTGATGGATTAGGGCTTGGGACAGCCCGTGGCGGAGAGCCGAGGGCTCGGCTGGCAGTCTACAAGGTGTGCTGGAGTATGTTAGGGGAAGGGAAGTGCACCGAGGCAGATATAATGGCTGCCTTTGAGGAGGCCATCTCCGATGGAGTCCACGTGATCTCAGGATCATTTGGGATGCTCCCACCATTGTTGCCTTTTTTTGCGTACAGCGTCAGTATCGGGTCCTTCCATGCAATGCAGAAGGGGATAAGCGTTGTGTTATCGGCAGGCAATTACGACCCATCTCCGGAGCCGTCCTTTGTCCAGAACGTGGCCCCGTGGTCGATCTCAGTGGCTGCTTCGACAATCGACCGAGACTTCCCCGTGAAAATCGTATTGGATAATAACGCTTCCTTCATGGTAGAAAAACTGAAACTCATCCCAAAAATAAGAACAGAGACGTAATTTTACAATTTTATATTATTGGACGTCGAATGATCTTATGTTCTTGATTAGGGAGAAAGCTTGATGACAAAAAGGCTGGAGGCAGAATTGGCAAGTTCAGGAACATTCTTCACAAGAGGGCAAGCAAAACAATTAATTTGCTCATATTTTTGACATTCGACTTACATTCGGTCTGATTATGCTCGGAACATCGGTTTCCTCACTGCAGATGGTGTAGGCCTGAGAACTGGATGAACGTCTCGGCTTCGGGGAAAGTTATACTTTGCTTCTCGACGACAGCCGGGGGATTAGTGACGAGCGGCACCGCAGTGGCGGCTGTTTTGAAGGCAGGGGGAGCGGGGTTAATCTACGTGGAGTCAGTAGGGAGGCAGATCCCGGACATATATCGGATCCCGGTCGTCTACATCGACTTCTACCAAGGGACTAAGATCCGCTACCTCCTCGCATTTTCTCCCTCGTAAGCCGTTGATGCAAAATTTCCCGAATAAACATGTTCATTATATTCTCACTAAAAATGTCAAATTTAAGGATTCCGGTGGTAGTTACTCCAAGCAAAGCAGGAGTAATAGGCACCGTCCCAGCACCTGCGGTCGCATACTTTTCATGTCGTGGCCCGAGCTCGCTGTCGCCAGACATTCTAAAAGTACATGAGTTGATTGATTCCTCTCTTGCATTTCTACCAAGTTGGGCGTATCTCTAACTTTTCCTTTTGGACGATTGTCATCCATAGCCGGACATAACTGCTCCAGGGGTAAATATACTTGCGGCATGGCCCCCGAACACTCCCACCGGACTATCAGGTGAGCGAGGACAATTCGGGAACTGGAACTTCTTGTCAGGAACTTCCATGTCCTGCCCACATGTGACCGGAGCTGTCGCACTCATCAAATCTGCTCATCCAGATTGGTCTCCCGCCATGATTCGATCTGCGCTCATGACAACAGGTTATTTCTAACAACCCCTACACGCCAGGTAGTCGTATGTTTCTGTTGCTGATATCGAACTCGTGACTTCTACAGCCTACACCAGTGATACCTCTTCCGAAACCATACGAGCAGGTGGATCACGGAAACCCTCCGACCCATTCGACGTCGGCGCGGGCCACATGGATCCTGTGAAGGCAATGAACCCAGGACTCGTATACGACATGACGATCCACGACTACATCATCTTCCTATGCAACATGGGCTACTCCACCAACCTCATCAAGGGTCTTGTCGGTCCAGTCACGTTTGTCACCTGCCCTCAGTTCCCAACAACCAACTCCGACCTAAACTATCCTTCCATAACGGTCACTGACCTGCGACGAACGATCTCAGTCAAGAGGACGGCCCGCAATGTGGGCCGCGAAAGGAACGCCATATACTTTGCGAGGGTGGTGAGCCCTAATGGGGTCGAGGTGAGCGTGTGGCCAAGGGTGATGATCTTCTCGTGGTTCACCAGCGAGAACACTTACTACGTGACGATGAAGCCGACTATGAAGTCAAAAGGGAAGTGCGAGTTCGGCGAGATTGTGTGGTCGGACGGGTTTCGCAGTGTTAGGAGTCCGTTGAGTGTTTGCGTGAACAACGTCGACTCCGATCGTGACGACACCTTCGTCAACATCATTTGAACTCCTTAAGTGTTCTTTTACAATGTTATTCCCATGGACTGTTTCTCTCGAACTATTCACTAATGTTTTGTCATTTAATCACATTTTAAGTTTTATTATAGGTCAATCTCTAAATTTGTAACTCCTGGAAATTGGGCCGTAAGCCCAATTAAAATATGGGCCTGATTGCAAAAGTTCTAGATGGTTAGGTCGGAGGGCAATCTCGACCGTTCCCCCAAGATCGGACGGCCATTATGAATTCGAAACTTCGGGAGGCCGAACCCAAAACCTTCTCGGGGATTATTACGTTTTAATCTTGTAGTTTTCATTTAATCTCAATTAGCACCCCCAAAATCAGGATTTTAATTTTAAGTACATTAAAATTTTCCCATGGAGACTGTAATATTTTCCCCCGGACCCTGAGGTTTAAATTATATACATTTTACTAGCTTTATTTTAACAGAGCGGGCGATTTAGAATAGTTGGATTTCTCGTAAACAAGAACCTAGTTGAGATAAAATATAAATTGATGGACTGAATTGGTTAATGCATTAACTTGGGTTGCATTTCCGTCCCCCCCCCCCCCCCCCGGTTGGAAAGGACAACCTCGTAAGTGGTAGGGGCGGAAGTAGCTGAAAAAGAGCGAGCTTGAGTCTGCCCTCGCCCTGCCAACTAAATCAAGTCCCCCACCCCGGCGGCCATCCTTGTCCTAAAGAGGAGTCCCATTCCCCTTACTTTGAAGGTAAGCGCGGATGACCCCGAAGAGCCTGATCTTGGGTTTCTCGGAATGGATACATCCTTTCTCTGTTGCTTTTATGTGAGGCTGGCGGTTGGTGGATTTGTATGTCTTGAGTTGTGTGTATTTTGCGGAGGTTCGTGGGGGTTTCCATGATTCCTGCGTGTTATTGGAGAGGTTTGGGGGTGGTGGAGAGAATGATACTCTGGTTTCATGTATTTTGGCTTTACTTGAGTAGGAAAGTGATGGGTTGTCGGTGTTTTGCTCAAGTTTGGAGTTTTTCGGGATTGTGTTTTTTCTGGCTAGATTATGGGATTACTCGTTTCATTTCTTAGTAGGTATGAGGTAGGAGATCACCTTTGTGCTATTGATGTGGATTTACCTTGACCGAGGAGGAAATTGACGGGCTGTATCCGTTTCTTTCAGTTGTTGAAACTGAGCTCTCTATTTTTTGTGGTTTCCAGTTTGTTTTGGTGGCATATGGCATCGACAATCTCTGGGATGTCTTCCGTGGGATCCTTGGCTGCTCCTGGAAACCCTGTCATGGATAGGAAAGTCACTGCTCTGTCGGAGAGATTGTCTTCTCTTTCAGCCATTTCTTCAAGTTCCTTTCCCAAGAGAAGTGTTAATCTGAGAAAATCAGGGGACTCCAGAGTTCGTGCCATGGCCAAGGATTTGTACTTCAACAGAGATGGATCTGCTATCAAGAAGCTGCAGGTAAGGGCGTGAGTTTTCTTTTTATTGATTTTGACTCTGCTACAATATATTTTAATGGTCTTTTGCTCTTTCTTAAATTTTCGCTGCAGACTGGAGTTAACAAGCTTGCAGATCTAGTTGGTGTCACCCTTGGTCCTAAAGGAAGAAATGTTGTTTTGGAGAGCAAGTATGGATCCCCAAAAATTGTGAATGATGGTGTCACTGTGGCGAAAGAGGTAAATGATTTTTGAACTCTTAGCAATTGATATTGTTGATGCATCACACGATGGAATTGTAGCCTTTTAAATTTGTTGATTCATTGTTCATCCTTTGGGAATACCGCCTCTTGGGCTTACAACTGGCGAATTTCATTATGGAGTGTTTATCTTTTCTAACTATTGGTTTATCCTTCAGGTGGAGCTTGAGGATCCTGTTGAGAATATTGGTGCTAAGTTGGTTAGACAGGCAGCTGCCAAGACTAATGACTTGGCTGGAGATGGGACAACCACATCTGTTGTTCTAGCTCAGGGTCTTATTACTGAAGGAGTCAAGGTGGTAGCAGCAGGTGCAAATCCTGTTCTTATAACCCGTGGAATCGAGAAGACAGTCAAAGGCCTAGTGACTGAGTTGAAGAAGATGTCAAAGGAGGTTGAAGACAGTGAGTTGGCTGATGTTGCCGCTGTCAGTGCTGGAAACAATTACGAAGTCGGAAATATGATAGCGGAAGCATTGAGCAAGGTCGGCCGAAAGGGTGTCGTGACACTTGAAGAAGGGAAGAGTGCTGAAAACAGCCTTTATGTTGTTGAGGGAATGCAATTTGACCGTGGTTACATTTCGCCTTACTTTGTCACTGACGCAGAAAAGATGTCCGTTGAATATGAAAACTGCAAGGTATCTTCGGATTCAATTTCTTTGATCCATTTTTGTGTCATATAGAATAGACTAGTAAACACACATTGCTTTAACTTATGGGGCAACTTCTGAAATGGATGTGTTTTATTGGGTTAATTGTGAGGCAGTTGCTTCTGGTTGATAAGAAGATCACCAATGCCAGAGACCTCATCAACGTCTTGGAAGATGCCATTAGAGGTGGTTATCCAATCTTGATTATAGCTGAAGACATTGAACAAGAAGCTTTGGCTACGCTTGTTGTCAATAAGCTCAGAGGATCATTGAAGATTGCCGCCCTCAAAGCTCCAGGCTTTGGTGAAAGGAAGAGTCAGTATCTTGATGATATTGCCATATTGACCGGCGGTATGTTCCTTGTTTACTACATCTTTCTCTGATTGGCTTATTAGTTGGTTTGATATCTGTATAATTTATTTTTGTGACCGTTTTGTG
Source organism: Melastoma dodecandrum (assembly GCA_029817715.1). Lineage (NCBI taxonomy): Eukaryota > Viridiplantae > Streptophyta > Magnoliopsida > Myrtales > Melastomataceae > Melastoma > Melastoma dodecandrum. Next base: position 5,649,156 of record JARUPY010000472.1, on the reverse strand, counting down.
ATCTCATCAGGAACTGTCATACGGGATGAGGTGGGGCTGACCCTTGACAATGCCAGCAAGGAGGTACTTGGCCAAGCTTCAAAAGTGGTGCTTACAAAGGACACGACAACAATTGTGGGTGATGGGAGCACTCAAGAAGCAGTAAACAAGAGAGTTGCTCAGATTCGTAATCTGATTGAGGTTGGTCTATGTGGTTATCATCCTTAGACGTGGTTATTCCATTCTTTTTTTTAGGGGGGAGTTCATGTACTGACAAAATAAACATGCGCTAAGGCTGCCGAGCAAGATTATGAAAAGGAGAAGCTCAATGAGAGGATTGCTAAGCTCTCTGGTGGTGTAGCAGTGATACAGGTGGGCAATTATTGAAACTGATTTTTTTATTTTGCATTAATTTTGACAATGTACCGCATCTGGTGGCTGGTTTTGTACTTGAAGGTTGGAGCACAAACTGAGACTGAGCTGAAAGAGAAGAAGCTCAGAGTGGAGGATGCTCTTAATGCCACAAAGGTATCTACTAGTTTGGATGGTCGAATTTGATGTCACTTCTTACTATTGTCACCATGTGACATTTAGCATCACTTGGTGGATGGTAATATGGCAATTTGCAATAACAGGCTGCTGTTGAGGAGGGCATCGTTGTTGGTGGTGGCTGCACATTGTTGAGACTTGCATCTAAGGTTGATCCCATCAAGGAGACACTGGACAGTGATGAGGAGAAGGTATATTTGAAAGAAATTTGTTTGATTATCTAGCCTGTACTCGGTTATCTCTTGTCAAATAGCTAGCCATTCGTCCTAACTCCTAAGGAGCCGGGCTTCACAGTTCGTGCTTTAACTTTGCCTCAGGTGGGGGCAGACATTGTGAAAAGAGCTTTGAGTTATCCCCTCAAATTGATTGCCAAGAATGCTGGTGTAAACGGTAGTGTTGTTAGCGAGAAGGTACCAGCTCCTTATTTCTCCATTTTCTTTCTGGATTTTTTATAATTGCAGAAGGGGTTTTGAGAACTCATTTTGTCATTGTTGTTTGTCCTTTTACCAGATTCTGTCAAGTGACAATGTTAAGTATGGATACAATGCCGCCACCGGACAATATGAAGATCTGATGGCCGCAGGAATAATTGACCCCACCAAGGTGAGTGTTCAACTGTTCATTCCACTTGTGATCACAAAGGGATCGAGGAAGTTTATTTTCCATTACGATTTTGGTTTAGTAGTGCTCTCATTAACTTATTAAGGATATTAGCTAATATAGGGAGTTTCTGACACTTGCGAAGATTAAAGCTCTTTTAGTTTTGGGTTAAAATCACTTTTGCAATGAGAACACATGTTGCCATAAGAAAGCACTATCAAATGTTAACAGCATTTCCAATGCATTTGAACAGGTTGTTAGATGCTGCTTGGAGCATGCAGGCTCAGTGGCGAAAACATTCTTGATGTCTGACTGCGTCGTTGTAGAGATCAAGGAGCCCGAGCCCGCCCCTGTCGGCAACCCAATGGATAACTCAGGTCCCATCAAAATTCCATCCACCCCAACCTTTGTGCTTGTGTTAATTACATTTCCTAGCATCAAACGAAGACTAAGCCTTTTCTCTGCCGTTGATATTTTCAGGATATGGCTATTGAGATCCATAGATTGACTACAATAAATACCGTGGAGAGAGCAAAAAAGAAGTGGTCTGGGAAAGTCCCTACGTACGTGTGTCGAAGTTTGTGCTCTTTACGTGCTTCCTAGATAGTGTAGAGGCATCACGCCACTGTATGTGCGGTTGCGACAATTTTGGACCCGATTTCATATGTTGACCGACACCATCCTCACGAGGTGGAGCTAGTCGTCTCTCTCTCTCTCTCTCTCGATTAGTTGATTAATCTTCAAACTTGGTCTGCAAGTCTTGCTAATTGCTGTCAGTGATGGGGGGGGCGGGGGATGTTCATGTGTTCACACACTATTGGGTAAAAACGCATACAGGAACAGCAGGTGATGAATGTAGTTTTAGTAAAAAATTGTAGAGGGGAGCTGGAAAGCATGAAGTTGGGTTTGGGGAGTGAATTATTACAGACCTTAACAAGGGGGTCGTTTTGGACTGTCAAAACTTCCCCAGGTTTCCTGTTTCGGAGGGGCAACGACGGGGACGTAAAAGACAGAGCTAAACTTGGTCTGGAAGACAGAGTCGCGAGCTGTCTGCAGTTTTTAAGCGATTAATAGAAGATGCCGGGATGGACAGCGCGATTGAAAGTGAAGCCATCCCAAAGCACATCCAACATTGGCTGAATATACGATAATTCGATAAAGGAACTCGAGGGATGAACATATCAAAATGGGTCGCTCTGTTCAATCACCAAAGAAAATACGTCCTTCTAACACGTGTCGGATGTGGGGTTGGTTGGTCCAAAGAGATTTTGTAGGACCACCTCGGAACCTAGGAACCATTCCAACGAAACGACATCGTATTTGGAGTGACTCTTTCCATTCCCTCCCCACATGCCAAAAGGAAAAACGTGGAGAGCAAGACAGTAGTTGTGGTAAGGAAATAAAATAATTACTATTTGAGAGAGAGAGGTGAAGGCAATTCCTTTCTGTTCATTCATGCAGAACGAGCCAAATCCAACAAAGAACGCCCACAAATTCCAAATTAAATAAACGCTCTTGATTTCTTACCCGGAAGGGAAAAAGAGAGAAGATTGAATCGACCATTTGAGGGACAAAAGGAGAAGACAAGTGAAAATCCCCGACATCCCAAACAACAAAACTACGCTACACATGACGATATGATATGGACAAAGACAATGAGACGTGCCTCCATCCCATTCAAAATCTTATGCGCGTTTTGTGTTTGTGTATATAAATATAGACATTGCCCAATGATTCTGTCCAGCTCTTTCGCTTTCTCACCTCCTCTCTCCCTCCCTCCTCCCCTCTCTCTTCCTCCCTTCGGATTTGAGTACTTGTAATATTTGTGTAGTGTGAGTAATAGCAGACCATCTCTCTTCTCCCCCTTTTTCTTTTAACGCCGCCATCCATAGCCTCTGAGAATATGACCCACTTTGGTGTTCTCTCGGTTTTCGGGGGAAATCAACGAAACCCTTTTGTGAGATTGATGATTAATGAGGATCGAGAACTGGGGTTTGTTTTTTGATTTGTGGGTGACGAGAAAGTTTGCTGCTTTCCTTTTTTTCCCTCTTTTCTTGTGACGCTGTTTTCGGGGCACCTCAAATAAAATAAATCGGTCGTGAAGAAACGTTTTGTGGCATCGTGTCGGTGAGTCTTCGGTGACTGACTCCTTGTCATCGAAGTCGTTTTTGAGCGTTTTACTTTCTTATTAATTTTCTTTAACCACGGTATTAACGGGACATAGGCTGGTTCCGTTTTGCCTTCATTGGTTTATTCCGAGGTTGGTCGTGTTCTATAGCCTGTGTGCTTTGTCCGAATACCGACGACGATGATTTCTCTTGCTAATTTCGGGCTCTGTCAAATGTGTTGGGGGGGCTAGTTTTACTGGTCGAGGTCACACTTGTCAGATTCGGGGTTGGAGACTTTGCGATCATCGGTCGATGTTTTTGCTGCTGCCCATGTTTGTCAACTTCGCAGACGATTCTGGTTTTTTCCAGTTTTTTTTTTTAAGAAAAAGTCATCTATTTTTTAAATAATTTTATTCCTGAGAATATTCAGAGGATGAAATTTCGGTCCGATTGCTGCTGTTCTGGGTCGACTAGGTTAATAACTGTTACTGGCTGTTGTAAAGCACAAAGCTTATTTTGGTATTTTTTGTTGTTTTACCCATCTGATGATGATGATTTTCATCGAGCTTTTTCTGTGGTTTCTGGAACATGCTTTATGGTTTGCTGGTTTTTTTTTTCGGTTGAAATGGAATCGTGTCAGATTCATTCTGCAGGTTGAAATAAAATGTTTTTTTTGTTGTTGATTGCAATTAATTCTTCCAAAAGTTTGAAATATGACTGGTTTTAGTAGTTTCTGAAGTTCATTCAGTATTTTTAGCAGATTTAGAACCCTTTGGTGTTGCAAATGGATTCATGGAAACAAGGGATTGAGCTTCCTGGCGACACGCCGAGTTATTCTCCAAACCTGCATCCTGCGGTTTCCTTACAATGGGAGGACTGTCCTCTACTTATGGGAAAGGATGGACTTGAAAGTCATTCTCTATATGGCTTTTCTGGGAATAGAACTTCACCGACATCGTCTGGCAGAATCATTCAACCGGTCACGAAGATGGACGAGCTGAGGCTGCTGGATGACCATTCCTTTATGTCTTCATTCTCGGGGCTGGCGATCTGCAGTGGTTACTCGCCTTGCCACTTGAAGTCAAATCCTAATATTCCATTGGAGAGCCAACTTTACTACGTGCATGGAGAAAATGCAGAATCATATGCAGGAAGTGTCGACTCATTCCAACTTCAGAACAGTTTATATCATGGTACGAATGAGGATTTGCTGTTGTCCGGGATTGTGGAAGACTTGGATGCATTAAGATTCAGACTTCTAGCTGTTCAGAGGCCGGATGTTGGAATTTGCGGTACTCATGGGGCATTTGACTTGTCTACTCCATTGCAAAATGTAGCGGCTATGCCAAAACATCCTGGTGTCGCTTCAGACTTTGGTAGTATCCCGGACGAGGATTTGCACTTCTTTGTACATCAACAGAGACAAGTGAGTGAGCATTTGTTTCCTTCAAGGACAATGCTGGAGCCGAACAGTCGTGTAAACTATCTGTATAATGAAGTGCAAAAGCCATTTGATGCACAGCAGGTTCAATCGATGAATTTTTTACGCGACGAACAGAAGCAAAGACTCCTTTCTTGCAGAAATGAGCTGACTTGTCCTGCCGGTGTTCACCCAACTTCAGGCTTGAGATTCCACTCTCTTTCTCATGGCGAGAAACCTGACACCAACATTAGTAGCCTTCCCATCGAGAAGTTGATTTCCGGGGACCTGCTTAAGTATTTCAGCTGGCTGAATAATACTGGGAAATGTGCTTATCTTCTGTCAAAAGATCAAGAGGGTTGCCGGTATCTGCAGAGGAAAATTTTGGAAGGAAAGAAGAAAGACATCGAGAAGATCCTTCTCGAGGTTACTGATAATATGGTTGAGCTAACTATGGACCCCTTTGGGAATTATCTGGTACAGAAGCTGTTTGATGCATGCGACGATAATCAAAAATCTCGAATCCTTGGTGTTATCACGAGGAGAAAAGGGGATTTGTTGCAAATTTCCTGCGATATGCATGGGTAACTCCCTTAGCTTAGCTAGAGAATTAAACTCTCATGCTTGTCTGACTTATACTCCATAACTATTTTGCAATCTTTCCATGTTCAGGACTCGAGTAGTTCAGAAGATTGTTGAATCACTTCGCATTTCCGAGCATTTCTCTATTATAGTTTCCTCACTAAGGCCTAACATTTTGACCTTGATGAAGAACGTTAATGGGAATCATGTCGCTCAACACTGCTTGCGGTACTTGCCGTCCAAACATATGGAGGTTAGAATAATCGGTGCATGGCATCCGTAGATTGAAAGGCGTTCTTTGTTACTTACAATATTTTTGTGGAAATTCCTGATGTTTGATGAATGGAATCGGGCACTGATTTCTTCTACAGCAACTCTTTGAATCTGTGGCAAGCAACTGTGTTGAGCTGGCAACTGATCGCCATGGCTGTTGTGTGCTTCAGAAGTGCATTGCGCACTCATCTGGCGAGCAAAAATTTCTTCTAACTTATGCAATCGCTTTCAATTCACGGATCCTTTCTCAGGACGAATTCGGGTACCCGAACTGTTCCCTGTAATTTTTGTTTCTCGTGTAAGTCTATCTTCCCTATCTTGGTAATAGGATCCAATTATGCAGGAACTATGCGGTCCAGTACATCCTGGACAAGAATGAGCCTCGGGTAACTGAAGTTGTCCTCAATCATCTGAAGGGACACTTTCTCAATCTATCGATGCAGAAGTATAGCAGCAATGTTGTGGAGTCATGCTTAAAATTGGCTGGGGAAGAATGTCGAGCTTGTATCATTCAGGAGCTTATAGGAAGTCCTCGATTGGATCAAATCCTGCAAGATCCCTATGGAAACTATGTAATCCAATCCGCGATCATGGTCTCCAAGGTAGAAAAATTGTCCATAATTCGACGCATAAACTACAGACAAGTTCAATACAAACAGGTTGTCTGAACAGGGAACACTCAGATCAGCCATCGTGAAGGCCATAAAGCCGCATATCCCCACCCTCCATGCCAACCCTTATGGGAAGAAACTTCTCTCGAGCAAATGTCTGAAGAATGTGAAATGGTAATATCGCCTTCCCCTTGTTCTATTTTCAGCAATCAAATTCTTGTTCATTTACTTTGTGTTGCAGGCATCTCGTCTAGATGAAAAACACTCCGGCTGAGGATCCTGTTGTTGTTATAGAGCCACCTCAGCATAGGCTTTTTGTAGATAGACTGTAGACCGATACCGTGATATGGCAAAACCATAGTCCGGGTATAGATAGTTTCGACGAGGCCAAAGGTTTTACAATGGCTTTTTGATACCTTTCTCGTGTTGTATTAATCTAACATGTCGCAGAATGAAGTGTCGGCTGTGAGCATTTAACCGTGCATGCGCTTATGTTAATCTAAAACATTGTAGTTATAGTTTCAGTATCTGTTTTTCATCTGCATACATGTTGTCAAAGCAGCGATGTAATTACGGGTAAAGGCCCCCGTAACGGGAGGTCTTGACAGGGACCATTCATTCGATTGTGAACAAACTGGTAAAAGGATCGGTACACAGCTCGACTATCAACTGCCGGTCGTCGTGACAGACAGGTGATTTATTCTCGCGAGGAGTCTAACATGCTACTAATAGAAGATTATAACTTGATAGGGTTAGGCAACTCAGGCCCACTTACTCGAGGTAGAAGACGTACTGGAAGTCCTTTGGCCGGGGTTGGCACCGGATTTAACGTGATTCTCTCCTCTGGAATTACCGGGTCCCATTTGAAGTTCACAGCAAGGTTGTGTAGGAAGACGAGGATCTCTAGACAGCGAGCTCCTTCCCTAAGCACATAATGGCCAAAGTGAGCGTGGAACCCGTGGACTCGTGTCCAGAAAACAAAAGAGACAGCAGGTTCTTCGAGATCATGATCTCCGGCATGAGCATCCCGTTCTCATCAACCTGTGCTAGCAAATGAGTCAGAAGGTCCTGCTGGGGAGAAGCTTCCTTTCTCTCGAACTCAATTCTCCTTTGATTCACCAGCACCATGAAATCTTTGGTCGAGGCATTAGCGGCTTTCTTTGCAAGATGATATCTCGTTTCCGGGAGATTAATAGGGAGGCCAAAGAATCCCTTGAGGAAGATGTTGAAGTTGATGGAGAGCCTCAAGAGAAGTCTCCGATCGTCAACGTTCATTAAGAGTCGGCACGTAGGCCTTGACCAGCTACGAGTGTTTCGACCTGCTCTATATCTTTTCAATGACATTCGATATTCCTTCGAGCCACCTCATCAGTAACTGTCGAGACCAAAGAATGTCCCCAAAATCTTCATTACAACTCTTCCTTGCCCTTCACGATCAATACGCCCCAACATCTTCGACGCCGGACTGGGCCACCACGGAACAAACTTCTCATTCTAGTCCAAGAAAATGAACTTTTTAGCAGCCAGACCACATAGACATTGATCCGATGCTAGGCCAACCTGTCGATGACGGACCTTTCATGCACTGTTGGCCATGGTCCTGACTAACCTATGCACTCCCCGATGAATGGTCATCCGAAGTTTCATGGGGAAGCTTACGACTAAGACGACAAGTCCAAACACGCTCGACAGATAAATAGAGTAGAATCAGAAGAGATGATAGGATGAATGCAGTGATCAAGAACATGATGAATGTACTGATATAAGATTTCGGGATCACCACCTCAAAAGCTAGCAGGAGGAGGAGTGGTGATTCCGGAATTCTTATATCAAGTGATATCAGAGCCGGTATTTATCATTTCGAATGCAATTCTACGGTGTGGCAGGTAACACCAGTGAGAGATCTGACAAGCCGAAGTTGTCAGGAAGTCGCATATAAGATGTCCTCGCGGATATTGATAATACATCCAATTTATCTACATTCCTATAGCCAATTCTTCACGGGGAAGGGTCGGTGCCAGCATCTTTGGGGTGGGATCGGAGGGCCGAGTCCATACATATTCATGCACCTCCCTACCTAACACTTTGTTTGAAAGCCAAACCATCAGCCCCTTGCTTTCTTTTTTTTTTTCCCCTTTTGGTTCAACAAATCAAAACGTGATCGAAACATTGATGAGGAAATTTGATTAATTTATTTTTGAATATAGAGTAGTCAAAATATTACATTCATTACTCCCGACAACTTACTGTTGTGAATCAAATAAAGGAGGCCAGCCAAGCCAGCCAAAACACAAACACGCTCGCACACACACAAACAAACAAGTGGACCAATCATAAGGCCAGATTCTCATTCCCCAAAGGAAAAAAGAAAGGTACACCTTTTGATTTATCAGAATCTAATCTCATCTCATCTCACACCCTACTTGGCCTGCCCCACTTCGTTTTTCTTTATTTTTTTAATGTAATTAATCAGATTCTGTATCTCTCAAAAATCAAAAGGTAATCAGAATTTTGTTACATGTTTCCTTCCACTTGAGACAACGAATGATCCACATGCGTACAAATAAAACATAATGCCTGGGAATGAATCAGATTCTAAAAAGAAGACTAACAAGAAAATCCCCCGTCTAATCGGGATTCCAGCCAGATACCAAACCTTCAATTACATCTCATTTAGTTATTTGTTTTTTTATTTTGCAAAATATATACGTGCTTTAAAAAAACTTTTAATTTTATTATTAACTTAGTTTATTATATAATTTTGTTATCAACTTTTTATTTTTATTTTGATTTTGACAAATTTTGAATTTCTTATAGCGAAAGTTAAACAATGCCTTAATATAATCGCGTCTCCTATAATAGTGAATTTTCGACCCCTCATTCAATTCGTCTCATAATCCACTTTATCCGTAATACCAGCCCCTAACAGAACATCATCTAATCTTCATCGATTTTGCATATTTTTAGACATCAACAATAACTATCGTTAACTTCGTCTTCGTCTTTCAATTCACTTGATTTGTCTATCAAAATTTTAAAATAAAAAACCACATGAAATGTTTTAATATTATTTCTCATTTTTTTAAAATTTTTTTTTCCTTTTTAATTGGTAAATGAAAATTATCTATTAAAATTTGTTTGGCTTAGGCGATAAAACTCAAGATTAGTTAAAATCAAAATAAAAATAAAAACTGATAACAAAATTACATAATAAATTAAGGTAAAATATACGATAATATCAAAAATTATTACGAAACTTTTTGTTTTGTCAAAAACTTAGTTTGTTATACGATCACTAACTTTTGTTTATATATTGATTTTGACCAATCTTGAATTTTACTATGAGAAAACAAAAATGCCTTAATATATAAATTTTAATTATTGATTTAAAAAGTAAAAAAAAAGGTAATAATATTGAAATATTTTATGTGTTTTTTATTATAGGATTTTAATGGTTAAATTAAGTAAGTTGGAAGTCGAAGTTATACTGTAATTATTGATGCTGTTAAGAATCTGTAAAATCGATGAATGCCGAATGATGGCTCTATTGTGGGGTTACTACTACGTGTAAGGTGGATTGTAAGACAATGCAATGAGAGGTTGAAACTCAACTATTATAGGAAAAATGTTAGATAATATTAATGTCTTGTTTGGTTTTCTCACAATAAAATCCAGGATTGGCCATAAAAAATTACAACTCTAAAGATAGTGATAATATCATACATTAAAAAAAATTTTGACAAAACAGAAATTTAAGACATACTTTTACCTTTTTATTTCAAGTACCTTCTTTTTTAATTAATTTTAATTTAAAATAAAATAATTAATTTAATATTTATTAAAATAATTAATAATATAATATTCGGCGTACGGGAGTTTTGTACGGAAATAACGGTTAGTTTTAAAAAAAATTTGCGAAATACGGTCCCAGTTTCGTAAAATACCGGTTTTACCGTCGATGGGGCGCGTTTTGAAAACGCGTCCTCCGATTTATAAAGAGGACGCGTTTTCAAAACGCGCCCCCCGGCGTGCCAAAGGAAGGGGCGGGTTTTCAAAACCCGCCCCTATGCGAGATGGGAAAATGACATGAGGGCGCGGTCTCAAAAACGCGCCCTCATGCCAGGGGCGGGTTTTCAAAACCCGCCCCTTAAACACTTGGAGAAAATTCTCCCAAGTATCGAATGACGGGTGAGGAGGAGGGGGTTGAGGGGGGGGGGGGGGCGGGTTTTTGAAAACCCGCCCCTTGAGGGGGTTAAGGGGGGGGCGGGTTTTGAAAACCCGCCCCTTGAGGGGGGGTTCAGGGGGGGCGGGTCTTCAAAACCCGCCCCTTGAGGGGACTCGCCCCCCCCTCAACCCCCCTCAGTCGCCCCCTCTTCAACCCCCTCCTCCTTCAAGGGGCGAGTCCCCTCACCCGCCCCCCCCCCCCACTCAACCCCCTCAAGGGGCGGGTTTTGAAAACCCGCCCCCCCCCTGAACCCCCTCAAGGGGCGGGTTTTGAAAACCCGCCCCCCCTGAACCCCCCTCAAGGGGCGGGTTTTGAAAACCCGCCCCCCCCCCCCCCTCAACCCCCTCCTCCCCACCCGTCATTCCGATACTTGGGAGAATTTTCTCCAAGTGTCTAAGGGGCGGGTTTTGAAAACCCGCCCCTGGTATGAGGGCGCGTTTTGAGGCCGCGCCCTCATGCCATTTTCTCATCTCGCATAGGGGCAGGTTTTCAAAACCCGCCCCTTCCTTTGGCACGCCGGGGGGGCGCGTTTTGAAAACGCGCCCTCTTTATAAATCGGAGGACGCGTTTTCAAAACGCGCCCCATCGACGGTAAAACCGTATTTTACGAAACTGGGACCGTATTTCGCAAATTTTTTTTAAAACTAACCGTATTTCCGTACAAAACTCCTATACATGGTACCTTATGAAGTACAGTACACGTACACGAAGACGATCGAGAGTCTGTTGATCTTTCTTCGTGTTCTTCTCGAACGATTGTATGAACGCCAAACTCTGCATCTGGGCTCAACAAACCCGTCGCTCACAATTTCATACTCAGATGGATCCCACCCCCTCCCCTTTTTGTGTGGTAATAAGAATAAAAAGACAGGAGCTTTAAAAGAAAAGAATTGTAATTGATTGTAGTGGGATCTGCCCACCTCCTTTCCTTTCCTTGCAGTTCTCACCGCACCCCCTCTGAGTCTCTCTTCCTCCTCCCATTCCTTTAGTTCCGTGGTTCTGTCTCCTTTCCGGGATTACCCAGTTCGAGATTTAGCCTTCTCAAGGCGGGAAAGGAGGCGCCCTTTTACCTGGTCGGGAGAGGACGAGATGGCGGAACAGAAGAAAGGAGGAGTTTGGCCCACCGTTAAGCCCTTCGTCAATGGGGGCGCCTCCGGCATGCTTGCCACCTGCGTCATCCAGCCCATCGACATGGTCAAGGTATTATACGTCACGTCCCTTTTCAGCATGCTCCGATGGGTAATTTGCATTGCCCGTTGATTTCTTGGGTCTAAAGCTTGTGGGTTGTGAATAAGGAGGAGAGGGTTTGGTCGAGGTTATGTTGAGATTGAACGCGGGAGGAGAGATTGTGGTGTGCTGCTAGGGTTTCAGATCTGGGGCTCCTTTTTCTTTCGCCTGAGTTGAGGTGTTGTGCTTTCGTTGAGGTTGTTCGGGGGTTCTTTTTTCACTGTACTTACTTTTCGTATGTGTGTTGGATGGCGTAGGTGAGGATCCAGCTTGGTCAGGGTTCGGCTGCTCAGGTGACCAGGAACATGCTTAAGGAAGAGGGTTTTGGTGCTTTCTACAAGGTGAGGAGGATATTGAGGACTTCTTTCCCAATAGCTTTCCTTCTGCCTTTTGCTGTCGTGGACTCTTTTCTGAGTAGTTGAACAAATTCTCGTGATTGGTTTGAGTTATTCCTAACAGAGCGCCGGAGGATCCATAAGTTTAGGTGTGTAACTCTGTTTTAGCCCCCTTCTGGGTGATGACAATTTGGGTTCGGTGGCATAGGTTATTTATATTTAGTCTTGAGGTTGTAATGTTTAATTCACTCCCATTGAAGTTAGTGCTCTTTTTTTCCTTTTAACCTCAATGAAAGTTGATTTCGCATGGGTGCTTTCTCAGCAGTAATGTTCGTTGTTGTGCTTGTTATTGCTTTGGGCAGGGACTTACTGCTGGGTTACTCAGGCAAGCAACATATACAACTGCTCGTCTTGGTTCATTCAAGTAAGTCAACCGGTCAAATTCTGTTGAATCATACAAAAGGCTTTTATTTAGATGCTAATGTGATTGTCCTTTCGTGTATCATCGTCAAGCACTACATTCTATTTTGTATCGACCGAATACATTTATTTAGTTATTCATCTTTTGTGGTTTTTAGCATGTTTTCAAAGGAGATTTGTATAATCCGGGCGGTCCAGGGGGGACCCCGATCCCTCCGTCACCCCAGAATTTTTACGAGAAGTTACCAAAGTTTGGCATGTTTTCTTTTCTAGGATTTTGACAGCTAAAGCAAGTGAAGCCAACGATGGGAAGCCTTTGCCTCTTTATCAGAAGGCACTTTGCGGATTGACGGCTGGTGCAATCGGAGCTTGTTTCGGTAGCCCGGCTGATTTAGCCCTCATCCGTATGCAAGCAGATGCTACATTGCCTGTTGCACAACGGAGAAATTACACCAATGCCTTCAATGCCCTTTTCCGCATAGTTGGAGAAGAGGGAGTTTTGGCTCTCTGGAAGGGCGCAGGCCCTACCGTTGTGAGGGCAATGGCATTGAACATGGGAATGCTTGCTTCTTATGACCAAAGTGTCGAACTTTTCAGAGATTCACTTGGTTTTGGGGAAGCTGCTACAGTCCTTGGTAAGATTTTGTTTTGACATCGTAGATCCCTTAACTGAACATGCTTTAAAAATTTTAATTGATGCTTACCCTCCCGTATCCCATTGTCAATACGACTGTTGTTTTGGCAAGGGCTTGTTAATTTCCGGGCAGAATTTTCTGTGATTCTGGCAGTTTCTACATGTAGCATAACCAAGAGGATATGTGCTTGTTGTTGCAATGTGGACAGGATATTCACTGTTTGGTGTGATTATATGAATGTTACGGCCAGTTTGCTGGACTTTTTTAAGCAAACGTTATATTGTTATAGTGCCCATTCTTTAGGATTGTGGAATATGAAGCTTTTATATTGATTGAATACCTTGACACCAACCATGAGATGAAATATACGGGTTTTATCATATACAGTGCATTATCTTCTTTAAGGAGTTACATTTCATAACTGCTACTTCATTGTTTCTGGCTAATGAAACAACAAATCACATTATGATTTGTTTTTTCCGTCTATGTGGATGTCTGGATGCCGGCCTTTTGGAGTTATAATTTGATGAACTTATCTAGTTTTCTTTGGATTTACATTTCTTTTGGGTAAGATGTCCTGATTGTGCTCTCCTGTTGCAAGTTCTCAAGTATTTCATGCTGAATGTTACCACAAACTAGATGTGGAATGCACAGTCATCCTTTTTTAAGACAAAGCTTTTGCGGTCCGAAGAGTGCATTGTTGGATCTGGGTTGGAACGCCAAGCGGCTCTAGATTCAGGGGTTTATCGTGCGTTGTTAAATTCATACTGAGGAGCTGAAAATCTTCCTTGTGTGTTTCTTCCATCTTCTTGGAGTATTTATCCTCGAGCTTCCTTTCCATATGCAGTGAAGGGTTTCTTGAACTCGTATTTGCCTTTTTGGAAATGGTTTTCAAATATGATTTCTTCTATAGCTGTTCTTCCATATTCTTTTCTCCATTTGTAGCTCATTGGATAAATGGGCTTGGTGGCGAATGTCTGCCCCTTGACACATCTTTGTAACTCAACCATTTTTGCAGGTGCTAGCACTGTCTCTGGATTCTTTGCCGCAGCTTGCAGCTTGCCTTTTGATTATGTCAAAACTCAGATACAGAAAATGCAACCTGATGCAGCAGGGAAATTCCCTTATACGGGCTCTTTGGACTGTGCTATGAAGACTCTGAAAGCAGGGGGACCATTCAAATTCTACACTGGATTCCCTGTCTACTGTGTCAGAATTGCCCCCCACGTCATGGTAAGTCGTGATTTCATTACCTAGTTTGAGAATGACATGATATTTGAATGCTGAATTGCTCTTTTATGCTTCGCAGATGACCTGGATATTCCTTAACCATATTCAGAAGATTGAGAAGAATGTTGGCTTGTAGACATCATCAAGTGGGGCAGGTTTTTATTTCAAGGTCACATAAAAAATAAAATTAACATTGGCTGTATTGAAGACTCGTCCATTTTTAGCTCTTATACCCATGCAAAAACTTAACCCCGGCGATTTTTACCGTTTCTCAAATTCAATTCTATTCAGCCAAATGGTTATACTCTACATCCTTCTTTGTAGAATTAAACATCTCTAGGGGTGATCCCAAAGGAACAATCCTGGATTGATTGTTCTTGAGTTACATAGTCTTCGAGAACTAGAATATATTGGGTGAGCGGCTTCTATGAATGGAATAAGCAAAATGTACACCTTATCAATTGAGACTGCTTATGGGATTTGAGGTTATGCTATGCTTGATCTTCCGTTATCTTGTTCTTGATGCGGGTGACTTCAGCAGCCTATAAAGTGATAATAATGTGGATTTGGTAGCCTAATGGTGTTTCTGCAGGTTGTCTATTATGTGTGCTGCTCAGGACATTCATTACTTGCATCTGGCTCGGAAAGCTTGGTGAGACTGTGTTGATTACCTTATGTGTGCGACATTTGTTGTTTGTTCATAAAGGCCGAGCTATGCAAGAAGATTGCCCGGGATCGATATGGTGGCTCAAATTGGGCAGGGTGGGTTGGGGGGAACCCTGGGTTCTGGAAATAAAATCTGTGATGGTTGTGGGAGGCATTTCATTTGAACATGCATCCAACGAGGATGATAGAGACACATGGGGTCGCAATTAATTGTTGCGTGCCCCGGTTGCTTCACAACAATTTCTCTTACCAGACAATTAATGTTGATCGTGCTGTTGTTTGATTGTTTGTGTGCTTGAAACATCTCATGTTGTGGGGTTGCGCGGTGGCCTGCCATCTCCTGTCCTCCCTGGCAGGGGTGAGTAGGTTCCGGTTGGGTTGGAACCCTAACGTTCGATTTCTTATTTTTAGAACATAGAATATATTATTTACTTTAGGTTTTGGGATAGCGTAAAATTTAGTTTAGGTTCCGATTTTCTGGATTGGTTTCGATGAGAGAATTTATAATCTTATTTGATATTACCAGTTTTTAAAAATTTAGAACCTATAACCTACTCGATTGATTCGAGAATCTGTACTGATATCGACTCTATGATATTGGTTTCGACCGATCTTCAATTTTATCCGAAGCTTATGCTTACCTCTATTCTTACTGACTGAGCTCTCGGAGTTTTTTAAGAATTATAAATTTAATAATTTATTTCATAAATTATTTTGCGAATGAATATTATTATATAAAAAAATTCGAATTTTCTCACGTAGTTGTCGTGGATGCCGCGAAAAGGAGGGTCTTGGAACAATGTCCCCCTCTTTCAACGCTAGGTTGGTGTTTAGCTTCAAGTTATGACTTAAAAGGTGATTGTCGTGGCCGGACTCAAAACCGGGGTCGGAACTAGGGAAGCGACCATGGTGACATGGACTTCAGCCACTGGAACAAACCAACCGAGCCGAAATATCATCGTCATTTGCAATAACGAGCGACAGACATCAACAATTGAATGAATCAAGCATCCCCCTATTTCCTAGAATTCCCTAAGCGACAGAGAAATAAGCAAAGGCAGAGGGGGCAACAAGAACTTGAGCAATCATGTAGTGTCATCATGTAATACACACACATATATATAAACGATCCCAATGCTCGGGTTCAGTAGAAAAGCGCGAGCGCGAGAGCCAAAACGGAAGCGAAGAACGCGGGGACGTAGATGGTGGTGGCACCGGAGTTGGGGCTAGGGGCGGGGGCTTCCACGACGGCGGCAGCTACGGGGGTGGAGGAGAGGGCCACGAGGACGACCAAGAAGAGGGCGAAGAGGAGCTTAATCTTCATGGACTCCATGTCTTGTGTATCGGAAAATGAAACCGAGAGACACGAGACAGACAGAAAAGGCACTCACAAGGAAGTTGGGATGTTAAGAGGGTGGTGGGTGGGAAGGGAGGAGAGGGTATTTATAGTTAGATGGTACGAGGGTGAAGGGTGATGGTAGTAGAGTCTTTTAATTTTTGGGTTTTTGAAATTCGAGGAAAGTTAAGGAGAGACGTTGGAGAGTGAGAGAGTTCTTAGGACAGGACGGGAGTGGACAGAGTGTAATTGGCTGTCTGTGTGTGGTTCTGCTGTTTTTTTTTCCTTCCTTGAAAAATCTTGTCCTTATATTTTATTTGTTTTTGGTTGGCAAATTGGTAAAATAAAAGTTAGGGGGGAAAAAGAAGTCGAAGGCACGTTAAAGTTTCACCTCCCCACCCTACTTAATACTGGTGGGGGTTGGGGAGGGAGTTTGCTTTTCAAAATTCAAAACATCTTTTCTTTTTTTGGGGTCTGTCTGCTTTTTCAGACTCCAATTTAAATATAAAAAACCAACACTTGAAAACCAGTTTCATTTTGAATTTGAAACTTACGATGAAGCAAAGCACATTGGAGTTTTTGGATGTGCACCATTTTAAGATAACAAAAAACAATCTGGGATATTATCCCCCCCCCCCCCCACTCCGTCATCCTTCAAACAAACCCCTCAATGTCTTCGAACTAAATAATAAGAAATGGGGCTGGGAGATCATGTCGTTCATGTGCTCCACCACCCCACCCTTCTTTTTTGACAGTAAGAAAAGAAATCCCCTCCTCTCCTTCTCAAAACCAGGCTTGGTTATGGGCCTGTGCAAAAGTCACGGCCCACCTGGACTATCTCGTTTGCAAATTCCATGTGTAATGGGATCCTCTTTTTTTACATTTACACATTCCGATGCCTAATAATCTACCGTCGGTTCCATTTCTGTTTTGTGAAATACGATATCAGGAAATGGAATGGGACAAGACCATCTGCACACACATCAGGACAGAACCCAAGTGTTGTTGCCACATGATCTTCCTTCCTTTTGTTTGTTTCTTCTTCTTCTTCTTCTTATTTGTCATTGCATGGCCCCCATTTTCGACATGTGGGAATCCCCAATGCAATAACAAGAGCATTAAAAAATGACGTTGGGGAATTTGTTGGGTTGTGAAATTCTAGAGCTTCTTTACCTTCCAAACAAGGATGCCGACGCCGGAGACCAAACGAGCCTCGCAACAACAACATCACTGTTTAGCAACAAAAATTCTTAGCCACAGATTTCAGCCTAATCTGTGGATCGACGGTCTATAAGCCCAAAGAAGGAAAATCCAGAAAGGATGTGACCACGGATAAACACCAGGCGAAGGCTTGTTGGACGAAAGGATCACTAAGCGACGGGATTACCAGGCGACGGGAAACAACAGGTCGGCGAAGCGACAAGCGACAGTCAGACTGGACGAGTGATGAAACTCTACGGCGAAGGCCAATGGGCGACACAGTCGATCAGTCAACTGTTAAGGAATGCTCCAGAAGATCTCGGGATCCGGAAGGAGATTGTTGCCAAGTTTGCTCATATGGAAATGAGATATTCCATGGAAAACTGGCAGCAAAGGAAACGTAATATATGTGCAATACATATTTACCGTATATACGTAGGTCTATCTTAGTATAAATAGTCGTTCTTAGGCATTACACAAAAACACCTCTCTACAGACGGACATATATTGTCAATTTATTATCATTTCAAGCATTCCAGCGTTCAAGCTCCCTTCGTGCTCCTGCGTTCTAGCTCACTCTCGAAGGCATCGTCGATGGTATCCGTAAGTGCTTCCGCTTAAGGCTGCCCATCCGCTGTATTCTCCTCTTCTTTATATTTATTTCATACGGTGATCACACATTCACGAATTCTCCGAGCACCAGTTGACCAGTAGTGCCGGAGATTTCCGACGTGTTTGGATCCGGATTGTCCGCGGTCACTTTCGAAGCGACCAAACACAACAAGTAGCACAAGAAGAAGCAGAAGGCCAACCTCAGTGCACAGTCCTGGAGCCATTCCCCCCTCCTCGCCTTCTTCCCCACCTCAATGTCTTAGGACAACAAGAGCTGGAGGAAGGAAATGCAAGACGGGGCAATTGTCAAAAAACAACGTCCACTCCACATGTATTCACACTTGCGCGGGTACCTTATGAGCGACTGTTGACATGGTTCTGATTTAAATCTACATAAGCTAACATCATCGTGTGAACGCGGGAGCTAAATGCCAGCATTGATTATAATTAAATAATTATCATAGATCATATCGTAAGATATGTCTATGTTCAATGAATCAAAATTATTTGTAGCCAGACAAATATAAACTAATCAAAAGATTACATATGTTTAAATAAAATCAATGAATTACTTGATTTTATCTCATGTTTATAGAAAGAAACTA
Organism: Melastoma dodecandrum; assembly: GCA_029817715.1. Classification (NCBI taxonomy): domain Eukaryota; kingdom Viridiplantae; phylum Streptophyta; class Magnoliopsida; order Myrtales; family Melastomataceae; genus Melastoma; species Melastoma dodecandrum. Next base: position 5,630,543 of record JARUPY010000472.1, on the reverse strand, counting down.
AATAAATTATTTTGTAATATTTGGAAAGCATTTAAATATGATTGAAATATTTTAATTGTTATCTTTCTTACATTAATTAATGTTTGATTGATAACAAAATAATACACTTTATATATCGTTTATTAAAATAATGCCTCCTCGAACCAAATTACATATCCACCTGTAACGGGCTGTGGGCCCAAGTGCATAGGCCCGCACTCAACATTCTTCTCCGTCCCCTTTTATCTCAATAATTGCTTGTGCTTGTACGCATGTCGTTAGGCAACTTAGGTTTATTACCGCATGTTGGTGTAAATCAACAAACATGAGTTTGGGTCCAACGCCTGAATCATGTCCAACGTCCGTAAAACAGTGACATGAGTCTGGAGTTACGCCCGGATTGGGTGCAATGCCCGTTAACCAAAAGCAAACTTTTGGAGCCAACGCCACCTCTTCGCATGCTAGAATGTAAGAGCTAGTAAATAGAAATCCCCGAACTAACTGTTTTTCCGACTTAAATAGTTTTAAAAATAAGTCGATGGCGACTACGTAATGGCTTACCTAGGTTAAGCAATAACAACCATTTTTACGGAGCCATCATGGATGAGGGAAGGCGACTGAGCCGCTCCCGATCCTCGCAAATATTCCTTATGTGGATGCGATCGGCGAGGGCCCGGGCAGGCCCGATTAGGAATCGAGGGAAGATCGACTCCGGTATCCCTCGCAGCGCCTGGACGTTCGAGTCTCGGCGTCGACCGGAAGATACTTGAGGGGAGCGGACTCGGATCCTCGTGTCGTCCGTACCGCAGCACGCGTGCTAGTCCGGAGGGCGCGCGTACAGGGATGACCCCCATCCTGATGGGTTGAAACGACGACGTAACACAGCAGGCGGCCTGCTGGTGTAAAGGAATAAGTCGGACGAGTTGAGGACGAACGGACCAAGGGTTTGTTGGCCCGGCATAGCAGTACCAGAGTCTGATTGCGCATATGGTGGAAACGTGAGGCTGCCAAGACTTGGTGAAAGCATGTCGAAACTTGGCAGCGTCACCGTCTAGATGGACCGAAGACTCGAAAGAAAACGAGGAAGAGCTATCAGAGGCCACGAGAATTGGAAGAACGATAGTTTCTAAGAATCCGACAAGGCAAGAAAGAGTAGGATTTCTGAGTGCGTGAGCGGGAAACCCTGACCTTCAAAGACCTAGAAATCGCCAAAGGTCGGGCCCAAAAGGGATGTCGCTTGACGACCGAGGCCGAACACAAACGTCGCCTGGATTATGGGGCGGGCGACATCAAAAGCATCGCTTCGCTTGGAAACTGATGAGACGATTTAATTGTCATAAGTGGGTAAGCGAAAAGGTTCATAATAAATAGACATTTATTCTCATCCAAACGTTACATGGGTTTGTTTGGTAGTAAGTGTACACGAAACAAAAAAAATAATAATCCAATAGACGACGTTTCCGTTCATCAGGAAATGGCTCTATTGGAGGTATTACAAACGTTCTTCAAGGGTTTCTCCCCAAAACTGAGTACGCTCCCGGTTCATCCCCTCAACTCGATTATGGCTACAAATGACGGCATCGCATGAGAGAACCCCTGGCCTCCAAGATGCCGGAAGGAACTTCATGCGAAGCCATGGAGTTGAAAACTCGGACATAAGGTGATGGGTATAGGCTCCCAAACAAGGTAAGGTGATGGACATAAGCTCCGGTTGGAACACCAAAAGAAAGACATGAACCTCATGACTTAGCTATTTCCGAAGGACGATGGCTTGTGCATCAGAAGATGATCCGAGTCCTTGAATTTATAGCGAAGTCGTGAAGGGTAAAAGGACTTTGACGGGAGATATTATGACAGAGATTTCAGGGATCGCAATAGTTGTCCTAGAGATCTCAACCTATATGATTCGGAGATATCGACGGTCAAGGGTCATTACTCGCCCGCACACGTTACCGAGGCTGTAGGGGAATGATTAATTGCTCTTTTTCAAGGCGAGACAGATTACTTAGTCTGCCTTGAGGGGGGGTTTATATGTTTAGCAATAAAAATTCTGGGCCACAGATCTCAGCCCAATCTGTAGATCGACGGTCCAGAACATAGGCCCAAGGAAGGAAAATCCAGGAAGGAGGTGACCACGGATACACACCAAGCGAAGGCTTGCTGGGCGAAAGGATCACCAAGCGATGGGGTTACCAGGCGACGGGTGACAACATGTCAGCGAAGCGACAAGCGACAGTCAGACTGGACGAGCGAGGAAACGCTACGGCGAAGGCCAATGGGCGACACAGTCGATCAGTCAACTGTTAAGGAAGGCTCCAGAAGATCTCGGGATCCGGAAGGAGATTGTTGCCATGTTTGCTCATATGAAAATGAGATATTCCATGAAAGACTGGCAGCAAAGGAAACGTAATATATGTGCAATATATAGTTACCGTATATACGTAGATCTAGATTAGTATAAAAATAGTTGTTCTTAGGCATTGTACAAAACACATCTCTACAGACGGACATATATATTGTCAATTTATCTTTTCGAGCATTCCAGCATTCCAGCATTCCAGCTTTCTTTGTACTCCTGCGTTCTTGCTCACTCTTAAAGGCATCGTCGATGGCATCCGTAAGTGCTTCCACTTAAGGCTGCCCATTCGCTGTCTTCTCCTCTTCTTTTCATTTATTTCATACGGCGACCACACATTCACGAATTCTCCGGGCACCAGTTGACCCGTAGTGCCAGAGATTTCCGACGTGTTTGGATCCGGCTTGGCCGCTGTCACTTTCGAAGCGAACAAGCACAACAAGCAGCACAAGAAGAAGCAGAAGGCCAACCTCAGTGCACAGTCCTGGAGCCATTCCCCCTCCTCGCCTTCTTCCCCACCTCAATGTCTTAGGACAATAAGAGCTGGAGGAAGGAAATGAAAGACGGGGCAATTGTCAAAAAACAACGTCCACTCCACATATACTCACACACGCGCGAGTACTTCATGAGCGATTGTTGACATGGTTCTGATTTAAATCTACATAAGCTAACATTCATCGAGTGAACGCAGGAGCTAAATGCCAGCATTGATTCAAAATTATTTTTGCACTTGCTATATTAATATTTCGAGTTTGAAATATTATAATTAAATAATTATCATAGATCATATCATAAGATATGTCTATGTTCAATGAATCAAAATTAGTTGTAGCCAGACAAATATAAACTAATCAAAAGATTACATATGTTTAAATAAAATCAATGAATTACTTGATTTTATCTCATGCTTTTAGAAAGAAACTAAATAAATTATTTTATAACATTTGGAAAGCATTTAAATATGATTGAAATATTTTAATCGTTATCTTTCTTACATCAATCAATGTTTGATTGATAACAAAATAATAAAATGATGATTCGTTGTATTTGGAATTTATTTAAATTCACACTTGGAAATTATCCAAAATAAGTAAGAAATAATTAATTTACTTCTCCCAAAATAATTGTTCACGTCCTAAGATAATTCTAGGATTACGATTGTTTAATTAAATCATTAATTAATTTTCAACGGGGATAATGATTATCGTAATCAAATTAATTAATTAATTTGATTTTCACATTCAGAATATTCTTGTTTTAGAATTTCCTCCCTAATCCTATATAAAGGCTACGTTAAAATGGAAATAAAAATTATTGTCTTGATTGAGAGAACATTTCACTGAGATAGAAGAAAGGTGTTGTCCAAATTGTTTTTTGTGCTGACGAGTTTTCGTGCTTTTTGCGGGTTTACCTTAACATGGGATCGCCGTGTAGTTAGTCACAGAGAAGCCGTGTATGTGACTCGGAATAGGGGGAGCTGTTTACTTACGTGGGGTACTCCACGTAGTCGCTACTGAGGAGATCGTGCATGTCTTGTGGAGCCGCCGTCGTGAAATCCATCCTTGGACCGAGATAGCTGTCTGCTTGCGTAAGGCTCGTTACGTGCTCGTGTGGGGCTCACCACATAGTCGCTATTTCGAGGAGATCCTGCAGGTTGTGGATACCGTCGTCGTGAAACTCCAACCTTGGTCAGGGGTTGCTGTCTACTTGCGTAGCGTTTCGCTACATGCTTGCATGAGGCTCGCCACGTAGTCGCGATCTCGAGGAGATCGTGCAGGTTGTGGATACCGCCGTCGTGAAACTCTAACCTTGGACAACGTAGGTTGTAGAACCGCCGTCAGAAAATTCCATCCTTAGCTCATGGGTCGTTGTGCAGTGAATCACATAAAGGATTAATTGTGTCTCGGTAACGGAGGAGCCCGTGCCTATGTATAGGAGAAGCTATACCTCTATATAGGAGTTGCTATACGTATTATTTTCTAATAGTGGAAATCACCTTATTGGGTGGGGTGGAGCGGATGTAGGCCAAGTTGACAGAACCACTAAAAAAATTATTGTGTTATTTATTTTTATGCTACTAACCTGTATTTACTTAACCAAACAACTACATCCACACAGACGTTGAATTTGTTCTGTTATCGAAATATCTCGGCGGCGACGTACTTATGTTATCAGGACTTGCTGTTTCAGAAGTCTGCTTGAGTACGATTTCGTATGATACAAACTTTTCCTTTTGCAAATAGGAAAAAATGTTTTAGTTGTTCACAATCCGAGCAAAAGATACTAATTCACTCGCTCTGTGACAGAAGTTTTCAACAGAGACACTCGCCCGAGGGCAAGCGTTCATCTTTCGTCCCAAATTTCATCGGACCTGGTAGTAAAAGTAGCAGCAGCAGCTGGGTAGTACTGCTGCCGCTGATTCTAGTACGACAAAAAAAATGATTTATTGTCCATGTGGCGGCTCACCATACGTCCAAAAACTGATTTATCTAAAAAGCCTCCTAGCTTTTTGTTTGTGTAAGAAAAGGAAAAGGGCAAGGACGAACCAACGATGGATCGAAGAGATGTAAATTTGGACTAAACTTATATGTAATTCCATCTAATCTCTTTTTTATTTAAATGTTAAGGATCCCCGTGGGGGGATAATGAAGGGAAGAACTTTTATGTTATGGGCCTCAGCCCTAAGCCCGGCCCACGTTGACTTCCTCAAGCACCCCGGGGGAAGGGGAGTAATACATTTTTGAAATTGGATTATTGCCGCCCAAAATAAACTTTCAAAAGTTTTTCGTCAAATGCCCGCCCACCCCATCCCCCCCGTTCCTAATATAATAAACCCATCAAACGTATTTACTTATGTCTTAAGCACTCCAACTCAACCAACAACCCATTTATCTCCTCTCCCTAAGTATTAATTAATCTCAATAAGGGTATTTTAAAAAAGAGTAAAATAGATAATATCATATATTATATAATGAAACAACACATGAACAAAACAACGAAGCCGAAAGGGTAAATAAATAAATAAATGATTGAAGAGACTGAAAACAGCTCTTCACCCGCTGGCGGATGCCGACAGCGCATTCCCCCGATATCCCCAAACTACCCTTTGGGACAGGGGTGGTATGGTAATTTTGTAGGGAGGGGTTTTGGAGCCAAAAAGTGGAGGGATATGCCCTGTCCGCCCCTCCGCCCGGGCACCTGCGGACTCCAAACCAAGCAATCAATTCCCGTTAAATATCTGTAAAATCTACATTTTCTTCTTCGTTCTCACCCCCCAACTCCCACAAAAAGGAGCCGATATTTTGTTTTATCTTCTCTGTCCTTCGCCGCTGTTACTTGGGAAAAAGGGAAGAATAGGGAAAAAAAACAGGAGAAGGAGAAGATGAGGGAGATCATCAGCATTCACATCGGTCAGGCCGGGATCCAGGTCGGCAACTCCTGCTGGGAGCTTTACTGCCTCGAGCATGGCATCCAGCCCGACGGTATGATGCCCAGGTAACCACCCCTCCCTTCCCCCTCTGTTTGTACGAGTTATGGATAATGCTGCGTGTTCCTGGATCTGGGGGAAGGGGGGTGTTGTCGGGGTTTCGTCAGATCCGAAATGGGTCGGTTTGGGTGATTGGGTTTTCGTGTTCTCCCCCCCCCCCCCAATGGGCTGAATCTGAGAAGTAATGCCAGATCTGGGGCATTACCTTTTTCTGGGTTTTGTGTGGATATTTTGGAGTGTTGACTTGCTTGTTGACCCCTGTCGGATCGGATTTGTGTTTACTCTCGGGATGTGAAGGCGTTGGGTTGCTTGATTCTGAAGGGATCTGATGGTTTTCGGTGTTTTCTGATGTCGATTGGACCGAATCAGATGTAATAACGTGAGGTCTGGGCCACCGTGCTATGGCATTGCCGGTTTAGTTGACGCGATTTGTTCGATAGGCGGCTTTTCTTTCTGAATCTTGGCGATCTGTGTGTGGCGCCTTGGATCAGGAGGTCTTTTGGGTTTTACATTATCCCGTTACTGATTCTTCTCTGGTAACTGTTGGTTATTTTTGCAGCGACACTTCGGTGGGTGTTGCGAATGATGCCTTCAACACCTTCTTCAGCGAGACTGGGTCGGGCAAGCATGTCCCCAGGGCGATCTTCGTCGATCTTGAGCCCACAGTCATCGATGAGGTCAGGACCGGGACCTACAGGCAGCTCTTCCACCCGGAGCAGCTCATCTCCGGCAAGGAAGATGCCGCTAACAACTTCGCCAGGGGTCACTATACAGGTGAGGAGAGTTGATTGTCAACTTTTCTTGGAGAATGTGAGGTGACTGGTCTTGCTTTGCTAACTGATGTATTAATTACCTTCTTTTGTGTTTGCAGTTGGAAAGGAGATTGTTGATCTGTGCCTCGACCGCGTGAGGAAATTGGCTGATAACTGTACCGGTCTCCAGGGTTTCTTGGTGTTCAATGCTGTTGGTGGTGGAACTGGCTCTGGTTTGGGTTCATTGTTGCTGGAGCGCCTCTCTGTTGACTACGGCAAGAAGTCAAAGCTTGGCTTCACCATTTACCCATCGCCTCAGGTAGCTACTTTAGAATTACTTGAGCTCAAACATCGATTGATATTGGCTCTTTAGAATTAATTGAGCTCTTAGGGTTATGTTCCGTGTCGTCTGCTTCAAGCCTTACTAACAATCTCACCTTTCTGTGTCCTCAATCTGCAATCAGATAGAGGACTTGTTCATAGACATATCCCTTTTGTTTGTATTATGGGTAGTTCCTCCAAAGGATTGGATTATTGATGTATACAATACTTGAATCGGTGCAGGTTTCAACTGCTGTGGTTGAACCTTATAACAGTGTCCTTTCCACCCATTCTCTCCTCGAGCACACCGATGTTGCTGTTCTCTTGGACAATGAAGCGATCTATGATATCTGCCGCCGATCTTTGGACATAGAAAGGCCAACCTACACCAACCTGAACAGGTTGATATCGCAGATCATTTCCTCTTTGACCACTTCCCTGAGGTTTGATGGAGCAATCAACGTGGACATCACCGAGTTCCAAACCAACCTTGTTCCCTACCCTCGTATTCACTTTATGCTCTCGTCCTATGCTCCCGTCATCTCAGCGGCAAAGGCATACCACGAGCAGTTATCTGTCCCTGAGATCACAAATGCCGTGTTCGAGCCCTCAAGCATGATGGCAAAGTGTGATCCTAGGCATGGGAAGTACATGGCGTGCTGCTTGATGTACAGAGGAGATGTTGTTCCCAAGGATGTCAATGCTGCTGTCGCAACCATCAAGACAAAGAGGACCGTTCAGTTTGTCGATTGGTAGGCCATTGAGTTATTTCCCGTCAAGGAAGCCCGAGTGTTTTTCTTTTTCGTTTTGCATGCATTGTCACATTCAATGACTATTGAGTTCAAGGCCGGTGCATCGAAATTTTGCATTATTCTTGTCTGTTAATCTGCTCATTGTGGATGAACAGGTGTCCGACTGGCTTCAAGTGCGGTATCAACTACCAGCCCCCTACTGTGGTACCAGGCGGCGACCTTGCCAAGGTTCAGCGTGCAGTGTGCATGATAAGCAACAACACCGCGGTGGCAGAGGTGTTCAGTCGCATCGACCACAAGTTCGATCTGATGTACGCCAAGAGGGCATTCGTCCACTGGTACGTGGGTGAGGGGATGGAGGAAGGTGAGTTCTCGGAGGCTCGCGAGGACCTTGCAGCGCTGGAGAAGGATTACGAGGAGGTTGGAGCCGAGGGAGTGGACTATGAGGAAGAGAACGAAGAGTAAACAGACGGGCAGGCACTGCCCAAACTGCTTGCTAGCAGCAATATCATGTACTCTTTTGGGTTTTTGGCTTATGTTGGCACGGGGGCTTGATTTGATATCTCGATTGCTTAAAGACTTCCGGGTTGGTTAGCGCTCTAAGCTGTGGGGCTGCTGTCTTTTGGCTTGTGTGTGTTCCCAAGTTCCTTTTTAAAAGAGTAAACACTACAACGACTTGAATTGAATTTGTGTTTGGCGATGAGGGATTTGTAACATTGGATTGGATTCGACGTAGCACATGTCCCAGTTATTCAACACATACCTATTGCTTTTATATTTGATCGATCGGGAGTCGCATGAGGTGAGCCTGAAGGGGGAAGTCGGAGATGGACTAGAAGGCTCTTCATGAGGACTATAATTCAACAAATAGTTTTTCTTGGAGAGAGGTACTCAGAAAATCATGGAGCGATCGATGGTTGAGTTTTTGGAAGTACCTTTGGAGATGATTATCGGTACATGTACATGCTATTACGGCATTGGAACTCGATACCCAAGTAGGTTGGTTTGTGCTCTTTTTTCTTCAACCTACTTGGTTGAAGAAGAGACAGCAAACGTTGTCTTTTGAGTTCTGGTCGGAATGAATAGCACACCCTTTCCTTTTCGTTTCCATTGGTTGTTGGATAAAATTGGTTGGTCCAATAACTAGAAAAATGTCGGTCGTTAAATGTTCCTTTATTGCTGAATTAGAACATCTATTATGTACAAAGATGTGTACATGAACAATTCCTAAAGAATTTCCTCCTCGTCCCTAGAAGGGAGGAGAGGAGGAAAACAAATCAAATAAATTCCCCAAAAAAAATAAAATAAATGAAACGAATCGAAATCGACCCGACCCTCATTATACACACAAAAATTGGAGTGTTATGACGACCGAAGAATGGTTAACCTCCCCGACGGCGCTCCTCTCTCTCGTCCTACGGCCACCTAAATGAGCCTTGGACTGGCCGGAACGAACAACCTGCCGGGGCTCTGCAGGGACGAACATCGTCTGTCGGTCCTCGGCGACAGGTTTACGTGCTCGAGCGCACGTACCTGTAACTTCTGGGGATAGTCCCTCACATATCCGATCCTAGCCCCTGCCCCGGTCGTCCATTTGCACGACGACTGGTTTCCCAGCTGCAACTGCTTTGAGTTTGTAGGATTTCCGTTCGTCTCCATGTTGCATTCTAGTATGCTATCGTCCGTGTTGGCCTTGAGGAACAGGTGGCCGCTGTCCGTTCGTTGGATTATTTCGCTCCGTGGGATCATGAGACTGGTTAGTTTATCGCTGAAGCTGGTTACTTGACCCCACGATGGCGGCTGTAAATCTGTCGATAGAGTCTCGCTTTCTGAGTAATCCACACTGGATAGAGCCCCATGGGAATCTACTCCTGTGGCCGGCACTTCCAGCATCATGTCGTCATTGGAAGGAACGCCTTGAAGATTCGACATGCTGTTTTGTCGACTATGTGACATATTGTCGTCAGTATCCGTTTCTTCTGGACTCAGCTGCAATTGAATCGATGAAAGGTAAACAGATAAGTCTTTCTATCATGAAACAGATTGCCTGAGATATACCGGAATATCATCCACATCATCATCATCAAAACAATTAACTACCTTCGCGTCTGAGAGGTCCACATCGTTATCCCGAAGGAACGAAATGAAGTCCTTGAAGTTTTCCTCAGTCGGCCGATAATGACCACTGTGCGGCCAAACTGCCTGTCGAATGAATCCAGACGACACGTCGTTTTAATACATGGAAATATTCAAAGACAGCATTTTTGAACAAGACAGGAAAACTGAGGAAACTCTATTCACCTTTACTACGCCTTCGTCGACAATCAATCTGCCTGCAGCCGATGCAGCTCCACCAGCCAAGAAGCTCGAATGTTGGAATGAACCTTTCTTCTTCTTGCTAACATACATGACTTTCGATGTGCTGAGGACAAATATCCATTTTGCGCTCGGTTCAGCGGTTGTGTCGAGCAGCTCGCCAGATTGCCTGTAGTAGAGCTTCCCACCCACAATGACAACTTCATATGCTTTTCTTTCCATCTGTAAAACAAAATTCAAAACATGATAAGAAAACGTCCACGGGAAGCCGATGATTGAGGAATGTTCATGCTTTTCTGAATAAGAGAACTAACCGGGCCGAGGTACTTGATGCACTGCTGTTGAAGTTTCGATCTGGGGCATTTCTCAAGATTTACTTCCTTCCCCTCCCCGATATCGAGCCTGCAACAAGAAGTCGGCCATCAGTTCTAGTCTCTTTGATAATCAATCATCAACTTAATGAAGAATTTACATTCGTACACGATCATTACCAGTAAAAGAAGGGTTCTCTGCTCTGACTTTGCAGCCACTTCTTGTAGTAAAAGTGAAGATTATGCCCATACCGATGCCGCGGATCGATCTGCAGCGAGTCCAAAGTAAATAAAACAAGAGTCAATAACCGCTGAATGAACAACATATGAGAATATGAAATAGTGAACTTATCAAAATTTTTCGACTTACTGCTTCAAGCCAGTGCTGCAGCGCGAGCTTTTGAGCCTTGTCGTTCTTCGACAAGCCTTTGCCGACCTTCGCGGCTCTTGTTCTTGCTCTTGACCATCGGGAAATGGCGGTCTCGTGTTTCTCACCATCGAAGAATGAGACAGAACTATGCTTGAGTTCGGCAAAATCCAAAAGTTTCCACCTGTTGTTACGCCAGAGAAACTCATTAAGCACATTTTCCAACGCACTCCAAAACCAAGATCTAGCAGACTAGAGAAACCGAATCACTCACCAGCTCTGCTGGACAAGGACCGCGCAATCGGCCAGCTTTCTTCTCGTTCGGAAGCTCTTGTAAACTTTCTGCAGTTTAACCGCGGCCTCATGCCGGGGATGATCAGGTCCGAGCAATGTCAACTCCTTCGCCAGCTCCATTGATTTCTGGGGAGTCTCGACGGAGGCTACCATTTCCGAATTTCTTCCCTCGAAATTCACCAGACACTGGAACTCTCGATCACCCGCAAGGAATCCCGAATCCCCGTCAAGCCCGCGACCAGTCTTCTCCAACGATAAGGGGTCGTCATTTCCCACAAGCAGGGCCTTGACGAGAATAGAACCGATGGCTCTCTGGACGTCGTTGGGCTGGCTGGGCAGGCTAGAAAAGGATACTCCCATAACAAGAGAGGGACGAGCAATGCTTTAAATTACAATCCTGACCAAACAACGGAACAGAACGAGGACGTCATTACAAGGGACGAGGTTGTTGTAATAAAGAAGAAGAAGAAGAAGAAGAAGAAGAAGAAGAAGAAGAATGGAACCACCCCGGGGTTGAAATGAATTGAAACAGTCAAGAAGACCAGAAGAACGAGAACAAGAGCAGAAAAGCATTGGGGCAATGACGACAACAGCCGTCCGATGAATGAGGAGTTTCATTAAGGACGGGGCACCAACCCAGTTCCCAGAAACCAGGAAACAAAGAATTTGGGCGGGGGAGGAGGGACAACTGGGATCGAGAAAAGATACCTGAACAAGAGAAATGGGAGGGAGGGGTAGGAATGATGGGTGGGTGTCGGTTGGATGGAATTAGCGGTGAATCGAACAAAGTTTGGGTCTTGGTGTCCGGAGGGAGAGGGAGTTTTTTTTCTGGTGGTGGGGGGTAAAACGAGCTTTTTTTGTGTGTGTGTTGCTTTTCCTGGTTAATGGCGGCTAAACTGGTGAGTTGGGCTCTTCCCTTTTATATAGAGCAGAGCAGCCTGCTTGGTTTGGTTTGGCTTTGACCCTAAATAGATTTTTCAAACCCGATTTATCACGTCATCCATCTTACTTTGTGTGTTGCGCGATGTTTATGATTAGGTACGTCGTCTTAGAACAAAAGGAAAAGAAAAAGATAATGTCCGAATGCCTCAAAAGGAAATGTGCGTGTTTTCAGAACAAATAATTTTAAAATTTATATTCGAAATCCAACTTTATAAACTAAATTTTTACTACTAATAATGACGTAAGTGTATCGGTTAATGAATTTACGGAGGGGAGCTTGTTGCCCAAGCACTTTTTACGAAGTCTCATCGGTCTCGTGTCAAGAGAGGGAGAGAGAGAGGGGGGGGGGGCTACGAGTCAATTTACAAAAAAAAAAAACCAATGTCGTGACATGACATGACATGACCAATAAAAAAAGAGAAAAAGACCTGGACAAAAAGGGAGGGGGGGGGGGGGGGGGGAGTTTTGACTTAGTTTTCCTTTTGTAATAGCGCAATTGCTCTTCTCACCTCGGGAAGCTTCTGTCCTATTCTTTTCTTAATTCTATAACTTCACACCAACTTCTTTCTACATGTGCCGGCACTTCCAAAGACAGGATAAACCTCGACCGTGCACCAAACGTCATCGATGATCCCTGCTTTTTTTTTAAACCAGATGAATGTATAATAATAATAATAATAAGGCAAAATATCAATTTATGCCCTCAACTTCCTGTTTTGTCCTTAATTTAGTTTGTTATATAATTTTGTCATAAACTTTTGTTTTTATTTCTATTTTGGCCAATTATGAATTTCTTCTAGCGAAAGCCAAATAAGGCCTTAACATAGTCTAACATGTGTCATATAATAGTGGAGTTTTGACATCTCATTCATTCGTCTCATAATCCACTTTATCCGTAATAGTCGCCTCCTAATAGAACATCATCCGACATTCATTGATTTTTCATATTTTTTGACAACATCAGCAACTATCGTTAACTTCGGCTTCCAATTCACTTGATTTGTTCATCAAAATTTTATAATAAAAAAACAAATAAAAGGTTTCAATATTATTTCCTAATTTTTAATTTTTTTTCCTTTCTAGTCGATAAATAAAAATTATCTATTAAGGCCTTGTTTGGCCTTCGCTAGAAGAAATTCATGATTTGCCAAAATAGAAATAAAAATAAAAGTTTGTGACAAAATTATATAACAAACTAAGTTAAGGACAAAACAGAAAATTGGCTCAAAGTTGAGGCCATAAATTGATATTTTGCCTAATAATAATAATAATTCTAAATGGAAGAGGTGTAGTATCAACTAGGGGCCACATGTTAGAGGCATCAACTCCTCCCCCCCAATTAAATAATCCGGGTCTAGCAAACAAAAATTGTTAAATTTGAAGATTAGTATTCAGAGAGAGAGAGAGAGAAAGAGGTGGATGGGCAGGCGTGTATTGTGATTCGTTGACTAAATGATAATTCCAAGTATCGGGTTGAGGTTGTCGAAATGGGGGACATAAGAACACTTTTGGTTAGACAAGGGGGGGAGAAATTGCTCCATCTTTTACGCGAGGACGACTTTGTTTTGGCGTTTGTTTTGGGTGGGGGCTTTTGATGATTTGCTTCTCGAGCAAGGAAGAAAGATTTCCTCCTAAAAGGAAACTGGGAGAGAGGGTGGTCTTGACGTCGATGTGTATTTGAGTATTGACGAATCCAGAAAGGGACATTGCGTGGTTGGAGTTTTCCTCACCTCCTCCGGCTGTGACGACATCGATTGCGTCAATTCATTCGAGGGGGTGGGGGTCTCGTTTTTTGAATAATTCCTTTGTTGTTTTTTCTTTTTCTATGCATATAATTCTCGTCAATATTCTTCAATCCACATGCTAATGGTGTCACTTTCTTTAAAAAAGAAAAAATATTAAGCTTCAGAGCCATCCTCGTATTCCGGGTATTCCTACCGCTTTGTCCGGTGTACACTACTACTACTACAGCTCCTGCTGCTACACTCTAAGGTAATAATATTGTCCGAAAACATGTTGTTCGTGGGGGTCTCGAAAGAAGAAAGTCTTACGAAAGAACCCTCCCACAGCTGTCGTCGTCTCGGGATCTCCATGCAAATCCCCCCCCCCCCCCCCCCCCCCCCGTCGACTACTACAGATTCTGTAATTAAGTACGAGAGCTGTCCTTGGGATTTCTTCTTGTTGTCGTGAGAGTCTGCTCTCTGTTCTTCTGCCTCCACGTCTCTTCTTGCAATAACAATGTCCCCGAATCTGTTAGTAAAATATGGATGCCATGTGGAAAGCCAAGGACCTTCTTCCCTCCTCCCAAAGGTAAGTAGATTGAAGTATAATAAAATATGTGTGTGTTTCATGGTACGGTCGCGAGTCATCTAAAAAAAAAAGGTGACTCCGAGAAGGTCATCATGCCGTGTCCAACATTAACGCGGTATTAGGGGAGGGTGGAAATGTGAATGGTTGTCGAAAAGTCCAACTGACTGAGCATCATCCCCACCACCCGAGGGTCAACCTCCAATGCTCGTGTGTGTGTAGGGGGGGGGGGGAGATTTTACTTTTTTTTTTCTCTTCTTTTAATTACCACGATTCACTCGAATTCACCAAGTATATGATGATTATATATATGTAAAGCTGCAAAGAAGGGTTGAAAAATTTCGTCTCGAAAGCTTCCCCAGCAAGCAAAGCGAATTTTCGTAAGTATAGCAATCTGCCTTTTGGGGTCCGATAAAGAAGAAAGCTGTCATCAAGCAACAAAGATTATTAAGTAAGCATGTGGGTCACGGGGAGCCATATGATATGCCCCTTGTTCTCTTTATTGTTTAAGTGAAGTTAGGCGATGAGTTAATCCCCTCTTAAAGACAAGACACCAATGAAGGGGGGAGGGGATCTTCACGTGATACAGCAATGCCAATGCATGTTTTCACACACACACACACACACTGAAGGAGAATGGACGATCATTTGTGCATATCCATCCGAACTTTCCGAGGAAGAAAAGTCAGTCACCTCCCCCCATCCCTTATCCAAATAATATTTTCTCCTCAATCCAAACAAGTTGTGGGGAGGGCCACAAAACCTACCAACCACTCCCGTAGAAGCCCCCCCCGGGATTTATTTCATTACAAGACGTGGGATGTAATAATCATGGGGGGATGGGCGCATCGAATCTCATCACAACCAATAATTACTCCCACCCACAAAACTAAGTAAACTATGATAGTATATTATGGATAAAAAGGTAATCATAGTGTGTATGTGTACCAGTCACAACCCTTCGGGCTTAGATATGATCGTGAATTCTTTATCACAGCGGACCTGCTCGAAGTACCACGGAAACCAAATGAGAGATCTCAGACAGCGTGTTTGTCTCTGTTTTTTTCTTTTTTTCTCGGCTATTGTTATTCTTAAGACAGACGTGCATGAATCATGCCAGATTTACTACAAAAATTATTTCCCTTCTGGACACAGACATTGTGCCGAGTTAGTCTGTCGGCCGGTCTGTCAGAGGGTATATTAGCTGTGTATCCGCAATGAGATGATAGCGAAAGATCGTCCTGCATGTTCCTTAGACCCTGTTTGGTCATATTAAAATCCGGAAGGTGCAAGCAATCTTCGAGCGGGGTCTGCATAGAGGAGGCCCAAGCCGAGTGGATGGCCCCCCGATCGAGGGACGCCCAACGGCAATGCTTTGGTCGATGGAGTTAGGGTGGGGGCAGACGATTTGGGCCCCGTTTCTGGGCTAAGGAGAGGACATAGCCTTTAGTTTTTCTAATGCGAAACGGGTGGTGAGATTCTTCTACTTTTACTTTTGCTTTTTATTTTTCTAACAAACACGAAATACAACTCAGCAGTTCCCTTTGCTTTTTATTTTTTGCTAGTCTCAAATCAAATTTAAGGCAAACGGAGTCCCACTCAGGTTGGAAGAGACCAACATGAGATTATCAAATAGATTCACTTAAGAAAACTCGATTTGAAATCTACCGTAACAGTTGACGCAACCGCTATAGCTAATAATAAAAGGGCGACATGGAATCAATGCAGGGTCATGGAGGGGTCAATGTGACTTATCTCTTTGGGAACCTACGATTTCACATCGCCCTTCAACTAACTCAACATGAGACGAATCATCATTCCATGATTTAGGAAACCCAAAAGTCCCCCCAACCCCACCATCATTATTTGATCATTCATTACAAAATCCCGTTGAATGAACGAATGTTCTCGAATACCCCCGCCGTTTTGGAGCTGCTTCAGCTTCACCCATTTGCTGTTTTTGAAGTTTAGCTCCTATCCACGCCATCTGCTAATAATAATAACGATGAGATGAACGGGCAAATGGCTAGGGAAACGACAAAAGTGGCAAAGCAGAGAGAAGAGAGAAGAAGCGTTGTTGTTTCCTTGGGACAGGAAGGAATCTGTCCTGAGTTGTCGCGGGTTTGTTTGTTTGCTTGTCTCCCTTCCTTTTATTTTCTTTCCCAGTCACTCGAGGCTGGCTGGTGGTCGGTTTCTTTTTTTTTTTTTTTACTTTTAGTTTTGTTTAGCGCTGCAGATTTGAGTTGAAGCACATGCTTTGAGTTGGGACTTGGGAGTTTGGCCTCCGGGGGTCAGGAAAGCCCGAACCTTTGCTCGACCCCTTTGTCTCTGTTTCTGGTGTGAGATTTTGTCCAGAAGGTGGGTTTTTTTTTTTGTCTACATTTCTTTAGTCTGAGGGAGTACACTGACTGGAGTTTCCCTCTTTGTATGGATTCTCCATCGTTGCTGTTTGCTGGGGTCGGGGGATTGAGATTTCTGGTTTTGAGCGTTCGTAGGGTTTCAAATTCAGAGGGTATTTGTGATTCGGAATCTGGAACTAGAATCATCGTCTTGGAGAGGTGATGCCTTATTCTGGGTTGCCCTGATTATGGAAATGGACTTTTAAACTTTTTAAGAGTGTTTAGTTGGCCTAATGGGATCTTTGGCCCTGCTTCATCCGTCTCAAGAGAGGATGAAGCGTGCTATTGCTCCTGTATATTGCATAAATGGAGAAATGGTCGAATCCATGAAGTAAGGTAGATTCTGTAATTGCCAGTTCAGTGTACGGTAGGTAGCTATGATTTCTTCCCAAGAGGCGATTGAGCTTGGCGCTTCGACGTCGTGTATAATCATTTTCGATAATGTGGAACCAAAAGAGGAAAAACACTCTGAAGTTGTAAATCAATTTCTTTTGCTTTTTACAATTAAACTAGAGCAATAACTCTGTTTATCTGCAATCTCCGAAAGTTAGACAGTTTGGTTGGTTCTTCCCAAAAAAACATTCGAGTTTGGCTGGCGGTGCCAATCTGATTGTTGAAACTCTTCCTTGTTCTTGCAGTTTTACTCCCGGCCTTTGCTCTGGGTCTTAGTAGTGGTTGTGAGATGGTGAGATGTCTGGGAATAGGACTTCTCATGTTATTCTCGACGATTCTTCCCTTCTCACGAGGTAAAGCATGCGATATCTCTTATATGTTTCCTTGTAATACTTTTGAAACAAGCCTTGGGGTTCTTCCCTTCTGGTTGGGTTGATCTTTCTTGCATTCAGTTCCATGATATGTCTGGTTTGTCATCTTCTTCTTGTTAAATGTTCTTGTCAATTTTTATCGATGCCCTCAGCCATTTAGATTGATCGAATATGAGGTTGCAGCCCCTTTTCTGATTCTTTTCAGGTGCTTTCGTGGGATTCAACATCGGCACTCAAGTCTCCAGTCTACCGGCGGCTTCAGATATAGCGTCGATTCTAAAAGCCAATCAGATTTCTCATGTGCGCCTTTATGATGCCGATGCCCACATGTTGAAAGCCCTGTCCAACAGTGGAATTGATGTTGTGGTCGGAGTCACCAATGAGGAAGTCTTAGGAATAGGCCAATCTCCATCGACAGCAGCATCCTGGGTCAATAAAAACGTGGTACCTTATTTGCCTGCGACTAACATCACAGCAATTGCAGTGGGAAGTGAGGTCCTTACAACAATCCCGAATGCCGCCCCAATTTTGGTTCCTGCGATGAATAACCTGCACAAAGCCTTGGTTGCTTCCAACCTCAATTTTCAGGTCAAGGTCTCAACCCCTCAGTCCATGGACATAATACCCAAGCCTTTTCCTCCTTCCACGGCCACATTCAACTCATCCCTGAATTCTACCGTATATCAGATGCTCCAGTTCCTCAAGAACACGAATGCCTCTTTCATGTTGAATGCTTATCCTTACTATGGCTACACTCAGGGAAATGGGATATATCCCATCGACTATGCTCTTTTCCGTCCGCTCGCTCCAGTGAAACAGATTGTTGACCCAAACACTCTGTCTCGTTATAACAGCATGTTCGAGGCTATGGTGGATGCTGCTTACTATTCTATGGAGTCGATGAATTTTTCAGGGATTCCCGTTACCATTACCGAAACGGGCTGGCCTTGGTTTGGTGGAGAAACTGAGCTTGATGCCACTGTGGAAAATGCTGAGACCTTCAACAACAATTTGATCTCGAGGGTGTTGAATGGTTCCGGTCCACCTAGTCAGGTAAATGTGCCCATGAACACCTACATATATGAGCTCTTTAATGAAGATGAGAGGCCGGGACCAGTGTCGGAGAAAAACTGGGGTGTCATTTTCACCAATGGTACTGCTGTGTATCCTCTGAGCTCCATTGGGGCAAGCCTAGTTGCCGTGAATTCTTCTGGGCAGTTTTGCATAGCGAAACCTGGCTCAGACGCAGATAAGTTGCAAGCGGGGTTGAACTGGGCGTGCGGCCAGGGCCAAGTTAATTGTGCGGCCATTCAATCAGGACAGCCGTGTTACACCCCCAATACTTTGGAAAACCATGCTTCCTATGCCTATAATGACTACTACCAGAGGATGCACAGTGCCGGAGGAACTTGTGACTTTCAGGGCACTGCTACAATCACGACTTCTGATCCGAGTAAGTGGCCTCGTGATATTGAGATAGAAAATGACTCAGCGAAACTTTTGATCACTGAATAGATTGGTGCCTTCCTTTATGAGTAAAAAAGCATTTCTTGGGGCTGTTTAGTCCATCAGGAGTATTGATGCCGCTATCATATTTTGTTAATATGCGACTCTAGTCCGACTGAAGTAACTATATGTTTCTGCAGGTTATGGAACATGTGTCTTCACGGGAAGGTAAAAGTTCGAAATCCGGCTCTTGGCTGTTTCTTTTTCTTTCCATACATGCTAAAAAACCTTCATGGTTCCCTTTTTTTGCTGTGGACAGTTCGAATGCGACCATGAACAATACCGTGCCTTCAACAGCAAACTCACCCGCGAGCCCTCAGAGCGGTTGTCCAGCCTCTACGTCAACTCCCTGCCTCAGAATCCTATCACTTTGTGCGACCTTGCTTGGTTTCTTGCCATTGCTCAGGAGGCCTTTCTAAAGTTGCCATAGCTCGTCATTGTCGACGTCCCCGATTTTGCACGCACGATCAGCCCGTGCTTTTCGTTTTCGGATATATGTTAACTGTAGGATGTAAAAAAATGTTCTTCGAGGGAGCGATTCCTGATCCGGCCGCCATTTCCGCATTCTCTGGAGAGCAGAAACTGGAATTCCTGGTAGTTCTTCGGGGATACATTTGCAACATATTTCAAGCAAATCGCACGACCAAGTAACTTCATCGGCCCACGGATCAGATCAGAGTGATAATTGGCTGATCTGAATTTCATTTTGTATTTTTGGTGAAAACCGGGAATTATTAATAAGAACCATAAAGTCCGCGTTTTTCTGGGGCCAAAATCGGAAAGATTCGATCTCTGCTTGAATGGACGGGAGGGGCGGAGGAGGAGGAGGTCGGACGATGTTGTCGGCGGGTTCGAACACCGCGATCAATTCGTCGTCGGAGGGGAGTTGGGTGTCGCCGACGTCGGTGCCGGCGTCGAGGAAGAGGATACAAAGGGAGATGTCGGAGCTGAATGTCGACCCGCCTCCCTACTGCTCCGCCGGCCCTAAGGGCGACAACCTCTACAACTGGATCGCCACCATCATCGGCCCTCCCGGTAGATTATCCACTCGTCCCTCCCTCTCTATCTCGATGTCTCCTTTCTCCTTCGCGCCATTCAACAGTGGAAACAAGTCATTCGATGGCAAAGCTGCCATATTTTTTGCTTGTAGTCTGTAGGTTCGAGCTCGTGCATAAGCTCAGTACTTGCTGGAGAACGAATGTCGTGTTTGGCTTTGGAGTGGTCAGAAACGGGGGAGTTGCCGGGATGAGAATAGTCAGTCATTCGCGTTAGGTTTGCATATTAGGATGAACCAAAGTGGAACAAAATTTGTCCGGCTTCGGTGGCGATCCTGAAAGCCAAGTTCAATACGAGTGCTTATAGGGATGAGATATGTCGACGCGTGATTGTTTCTTGCTCTCCTTCTTGAGAATAAGCATAGAATTTTCTCTTCTACGAATTTGCTTATCATTCCTCAAATGAGGTATCTTGAGATTGACCCCAGTCACAGGAGTCCCGTACCCATTTGTTGTCGTAGACATTAGTGTCCGGAAGCATCTTTTGCTTCTTCTTTTCTGGGTTGATTAGTTCATTCATGATTTCAATGAAGCTTGCAATATATCTGCAGGAACACCATATGAACAAGGCATCTTTTTCCTGGACATAAATTTTCCCTTTGATTATCCTTTTAAACCACCGAAGGTAACCATTTTCTTGCCATCCCTTTTACTAGATGTACAATCCAGTACTTCACTCTCTTTCTGTAGCTTGTATATTGATATCTATGACACCCGGGGAACAGAGGGGTAGTGCTAAACTCCTCTGAGTTGATATCTTGGTGTGATTGCAAGTTTAAACTCTTCACATTATCCTCTTGCCTCATTGTTCTATGAATAGCTGTGGAGAGTCCTGCCACTCGGGTGTTGACGGTCTTCCTCGCGAGTTCTGGTAGAAGTTACTGCTTTGCCAAGTACTGTGACATAAAGATGCCATCCTGCTTATCATGATTCGATTTATTAGTGATGGTTCGTCCGGGGCTAGTGCCCTGTTTGGGTTCAGGTTTGCTTGTACCAGCAAGTGTTAGTAACTTACAATAGCAGATTGCGATGAGAATCCCTGCTTGGCGCTTCTAAGACTCCAATCCTCTTCTTAAATGATCTATCCCCCTTGCAGGTCTCCTTCAAGACGCGAATCTACCACTGCAACGTCGACGACACTGGAAATCTGAGTCTAGATATCTTGGAAGGGAGTTGGAGTCCCGCTCTTACCATCGCCAAGGTTCTTCTCGCCATTCAATCGATTTTCACGAACCCCAATCCATGTACGTTGGTTGCCCCCCGTACATGAAGAAACATGCAATGGTCTTTGCTTGAAAGGCAAACGTAATCCATAAGCCTGCCCGGTTGCATTATCGAACGCTTTTCTCGCAGATAAGTCTCAGATGCCCGGGATCGCTCACCTGTACCTGTCTGACAAAGCCAAACACGACGAAGTCGCCGCGCAATGGACTCTGCGGTTCGCCAGGTAATATCCCCTGCCCCCCCAACCATAGTATATCCCCAGAAATAGGACGGAGGACTAAGGAAGTGTTAGTACATAGTTGTTTTTTTTATTGCTTCGTCTTGTTGTGGATTCTAGAAGCACATAAAGGTGATGAGATGAGATGATAGAGAATGCTTGGTTAAGAAATAATTCATGTGAATGTGATCCCCCCCCCCCGAACGCTGGCAAAAGGATAACATTGAAATTTCTTTCTGCTTTTCACGTGTCTGGAATTCAAATCCCAATACTACTGGGGAATTGTCAGGAGAGTGACACTGAATGGTCGACATTCCGTTCGTTCAATTCATCGGATTTCCTCCACACGTGCTTTTCTAAAGATTGTTTTCGCACTGTCATCATTCGGACCCCGCCGATCGCTCCATTTTATTGAGATTACATGCTTAATTTGTACTTGAACATTACCCTTAATTGCTTTACAACAACTTTAAATTTAAAAAGAAATTATTATTATGAAAATATGTATATAAACGCTTTTGGGTAAATTGAAAATTTTTTAAATGTTTTTGGGAATCACAGCTGGGGGATTTTATTACAACTGTTAGGGGGGGGGTTGTCCAATCCTGATCCTATCCCTTTGAACAAAATTTAGTCTTAACGAGTCCCCGCATGAACATTGAATAAGGAAAGGTACAGCCTTAGATATTTTTTTTTCAAATCTCATAATTTGATTTTTTTTTTTTAAAAGAGGGTCGTATTTAATTCGTGTCCCCTTATTCATGCATCAATTCAAGTGTATCGTACACACATTTGACGTTATCTTATTATAAGGAACAAGATAGGATCGAAACAATTCCCAGAATCGGTTGGTCGGTCACATTATTATGGTTACTTTTCTAATAACACATGTTAAAAAAAAAAACAGAGAGAGAATCACGAAATCGAGAACGTTCTCTTCCCAGGGCTCCTCCCTCACGAGATTAATATGTATAAAAAGTCGGGATTACATCACCTGTTTGGGACACTAAGCTGCCGATCACAACTATATGCATACATAAAAATATTATATGATATAGTTAAGAAAAATAGAACTAACTCAAAAATCTCTCCGGGATTATTAACTGTCCTAAACCTCGATGGAACATCCCGATTGGACAAACCCGGAGAACTCATCGGGCACCTCTACTTTGACCAACTTCCCGAGTTTCCCATCTCCATTGCGATCCCCGACAAAGAAGCCCTGCTTCCCGCCTTGGTACTCCGATCCCACCAGCACCGCCCTCCCGCCCACCACCACCCCGCACCTCCCCACCTGAACCCCTGCCTCCGTCACCCCTCCGAACCCAACTCCCCCCCTCGGACACTTCCCCTCCTCCCACGCCCCTTCCACCCTCCTCCTCCTCCTCGCCCTTCCCCCCTCCCCGATCTCGTACACGTCCGCGCTCCCTTCGAACTGCCCCTGCCTCTCCGTCATGTACCCGCTCACCACCCAGAACTCCCTCCCTTCACCCAGGATCGCCCCCTCGCACTCGTCCCTTTCCTGGCTCATCTCCTCCATCTCCTCCCACTCGTCCCTCCCAACGTCGTACGCCCACGCTGTGCTCAACGCGTTCTTGCACTCATCGTGACCTCCCGCCACGAATACCCTCCCCCCGTCCGCCCCTGCCGCAGCGAAGAAGGTCCTCGTGCCTGGCATGTCCGCACGCCTCTGCCACTTGCGGGTGATGAAGTCGTGGAGGTAGACCCGTCGGAGGGGGGCGTACGTCGCCGGGTCCCAACCGCCGATTACAAGGAGCTTCCCGTCGGTGCTGGCCAGCTGGCAGAAGAGCGGGAGGCCGTCGGGGAAGTCGGGGATCGGGGGAACCCGGGTCCACGACAGGCTCCCAGGGTCGAAGACCGAGACTGAATACGATTGGACGGGGCCGTCGGGAGGGGATGAATTCATTGCGGGGGAGGCGGGCTTGCTGATCGGATCGTCGGAGGAAGAGGGAGGGGACTGCTGGACGAGGCAGGCAAGGGGGCGGGAGCGGTGGAGGGAGCGTCGGAGGGAGTAGAAGCGTCGACTCTGGAGGAGGGAGCTCCAGGACCTGGAGACGCGGCAGGCGGAGGAGTGGGCGGTGCATGGAAGGCGGAGGAAGCACTCGACGGCCACGTCGTCGGGGAGCCCGGGGATCATCTCTTCGCAAGGGGAGGTACGAGGTTGTCCGGATTCCATTCGGTAAGAGGGGAGACGGGGGCGTTGGAGGGAAGAGTTCGGAACTGAACTGAACAGAACTGACATGGTAGTGGTGGGGGGGAGGAAAACTGAAAGGGAACGCATAGTAAGATGCGGGCATTTATAAGAGATGGACGGTCGAGATTCGACGGTGGGAGGCCGCTATGTGCAACTGGATCGCGCCAAGCCATGGAACCCATGACGTGGCGATGTGGACGGGGATGAGGGGAGTGACACTGACGACGAAGATAAACATATAACTAAATAAATAAATGTCGGGAGTCCCGACATTTGAGGTTATTTTAGTCATTACAAGACGTCCCCCGTGGTTTAAATAATCATGATGTGCATTGCCTTTGGGGTTGTTCCTCACCCCCCACCAATTGAAAAAGTGTGTTCAGAGGAGGAACTTGGTCTGGATTGCGGCAAATATGGGCAAAGTAAAATGGTCCTGCTTTATATAATAATAATATTACATTATGACGATGGGAATTGGGAAAGACCACATGGGGAAAGAAAAAGCACCACTGAAAGGGAAAGAAATCCCAAACCTCATTGGGGGGGGGGGCCCCTCAAAATAAGACAAAACGTTCTAGAAGCTCTGCTCCCCCCTGAAAAGTATTATGATTTTTTAAAAAAAGAAAAAAGTTCGTTGGAGTGATTTATTAAATCGACGTTTAAAATTTTATCTCTTTCTTTAAATATATAAATAAATAATTTGGGGGTAGTACATGGGATAAGATCAAAGGGGAGACGATGATGACATGACGTGTTCGGTCACGTGTTCTCGTCGGGGGGTGGGGGGGGGGGGAGCCTCTCATTATCATCTAAAAGTCAATTAATTATAAAATCTAACAAGAATTTGGTAAAACCTAGCCAATAATCCATCCTTTGGAAAGAAAAAGCCTCGGGTGTTGATGCCACGCCACCTCGTTTTAACATATCCCCCCGGCCGGTGTTAATGATTCTTTTTAGTTTGAGTGGATTAAGGTTGTCCCCATCGGCATTGGGACATGATGCCTCCTGCCAAGCCAAGGGATAAAGATGGCAAATCCGATTTAAAATCTTGGAATTTGTCGTTTGCTTGTCTTGGAAAAAAGAAAAACACACACACACAGAGAGAGCGAGAGAGAGCTTCTAGAAGCCCTCCCCCTATTCTTTTCTTTTTTCTAAAAAAAAAAGAACCGATATCAATTGATGCCAAAAGCTTCTAGAACGTGGGTCCGGCTAGTGTCTAATCAGTCCCCCCCCCCCACCCAACTTCTTGTCGAGAGAGAAAAAAAAAGACTAAAAAACAATGTTATCGGCGTATGTCGTGTTCAGAAGGTTGGAAAGAGACGGCAGGCCACGATACTCAACTTCATAGAGAGAGTGATTACTTAATACAGGCAGCTAAAGCGAAATGTTGGTTTTACTACTACCACTGTTATTATTATAATTAGGCAAAATATACGTTTATGGCCTCAACTTTGAGTCAACTTTCTGTTTTGTCATTAACTTAGTTTGTTATATAATTTTGTCACCAACTTTTATTTTTATTTTTATTTTGGTCAATCATGAATTTCTTTTATCGAAAGCCAAACAAGGCTTTAATATAGTCTGACCCGTGTCCTATAATAGTTGAGTTTCGACCTCTCATTCATTCGTCACATAATCTACTTTATCCGTAGTAGTCACCCCCTAATAGAACATCATCCGACCTTCATCGATTTTTCATATTTTTTGACAACATCACCAACTATCGTTAACTTCTGCTTCCAATTCACTTGATTTGTCCATCAAAATTTTATAAAAAAAATACAAATGAAAGGTTTCAATATTATTTCCTATTTTTTGAAATTTTTTTCCTTTTTAGTCGATAAATGAAAATTGTCTATTAAGGTCTGTTTGGCTTACGTTCGATAAAATTCAAGATTGGCCAAAATTAAAATAAAAATAAAAGTTAGGGACAAAATTATATAACAAACTAAATTAATGACAAAACAAAAAATTGGCTCAAACTTGAGGTCATAAATTGATATTTTGTCTTGTAATTATAGATGAATGGAATATCGGAGGTCGACCCATTTGTTGGGATGAACCCCCCACTACCAATAATGATGATGATGATCTAAACACCGGTAGAGTAGTCCCACCACCTAATCAGCGTCAAGTGGCGGCCGAGAGAATTTTACAAAAAAATAAAAAGAGTTTGAAATTTGCATGGGACAACCAACCCTAAACTTCACATCACACCCAACTCAATCCCCACCCTTTTCTTTTTGCCTTTCATTCCCACCATTAACAAATATTATTCAATGAAATGGTGGCCCCATCACAAATGGTGGAGTGTTTTTTGGGTATCTTTCTCCTTTTTTTTTTCCCTTTCTCTACAAAGCTAAACAAAGTTAGGAGTGACGACACCATCAAAACCATAAGTACTCTCGTTGATGGGTTGGTTCCCGTTTTTTAGTACCCCTTCGGCATCACTTCCATTTTCAGGTCGGTTTTCAATGCTATAAAAGGACCTTCATCCTCGAATGTTAGGAACAACTCTGTCTGCAAAAACGAATGGAGAAAATAAGAAAGAGTTGCGTTTGCCGGGAGTCGAACCCGGGTCTATTGCTTGGAAGGCAATTATCCTAACCGTTGGACTACAAACGCTTCCAATTGGTCGTGTTACCTGAGTTAATTAATTATTCTAATCACCTGGATGAATCCCACAGGAACTCCCGTGTACGGTAAAGTGTGAATCGTCTCGAACTCCGATGGAACATTGATTGCTACACTCCACAGGTCGACTTCGTCCTATGCATCGGTGATTGATAGATCTGATAGTGGCATCCTCTCTTCTAGTGCCTATGCCAATAATCCAGGCTGCCACCACATCTTTTCCTCCGCGGCCCTATCCGCTCCGGCTTCGTACCGATTTGCTTCCGAAGATCTGATACACGCTCGGGTAATTCCACTTAGGGAGTGAGAAGTTCCACATAGTGCGGTTCTGAGATGCTTCAAGGGATTAAGACGATAAATCAATTTTCTCATCGATTGATTACTTTGATCTAAAGCCGACGTGTAATTGTAATAAATTATTTCATATACCGTCCGTAATCCTTGTTATTAAAAATCAAATATAGTTTACGTTAGATCTTACCACTTCGGTATCAGAACTACAACTCGAGGATTCAAACCCCGCCATCAAATAGGAGAAAAAGGGCCAAACAAGTATGAGAGGAGATTCATTTATTTCAGTGCCGGTGTATTGCAAGATCCTGTGAGCGCAGCATGTCCTCGTCAAGATACAACTTCATGATGTAATAAGGAGTAAATTATACGTGCCACATCTCATACAACTGTCACGGAAACCCATTCCAACACGAACGACAAAGAACAAGAAAAAGGCGCTCGTTATAAGACATAATCGTCATGTCGTCCCTATACACAAAAGCAGCCTACTAACTACACGAAGATTTGGCAAAAAGAAACAATGAATTTAGGAAAGGCATAAGGAAGAGACTGGAATGGCAAAAAAAAAGAATTTAAATGCATAATCGTTTTAATTCGAATGCTTACAAATGCCTGCAACTGAGTAGCGCGTGGTGAAGTGCAGTACCCAAGGGTTACACGGCCTTCGACCACAGTGCGAGCTGCTCTTGCACGAAGGATTAATGGCTCCCACATATAAACTGTTGGATTGAACCCGGAAGGAGGGGTGGGGTGATTGATTAAATTAGCAGCTCAATGTAAAGCCCCATTTACAGGAAGTAATCCGGTGTTCTACGGGTAACGTCTGGCTCTCCTCTTCTTGGTGCGGGGTCAAACTGTGAATTTCATTGACTGAGTATTTCAGAGGCCACAACGGTGAATGGGATCAATACATAATCATGAGCAGAGAGTGCGAAAGAAACCTGAATGAAAGTGTGCTGTTTACAATCATCAACTTCAAGAATTGACGCCATGTTTCCACAACGATAACAATAGTTGGGTGCGCTGAAAATTGTCACCACCTTTTGCTCCTATTGAGATGGACAGGTTGTAATTACTAACCTTCCAACGAGATTCAAAGAAAAGAAAAACAAGTAGAGATATATTGATGCAACTAACATGACTCCAGTTATAACCCTCCATGACCAACTGATGGGCTCTGGCAATCAATTTCAAATTGTTGGTACGATTGAATTGTTCAGAAATGTCCTGCACAAACAAAGCAGTGAGCTCTGTAATGATGCAATGAAGAGATGATATGGGCACCACAACAAACATAATGCCAACAAGTAGACCATCTAACCTGCATATTGGAATAAAACTTTTACTTAAAAAAAGGTGTAGATCGTCTAACCTGACCAAAGGTATAGCCAGCTCCTCTGGGAGAGATTCCCCATCCACAACGGTCATCGGGATCAGACCACAAGAGATCACACATGGGCCCTTCATGAGGAACTTCTTGCACACGATCAAAGTTTCTTATGTTGTCCAGGGTTTCAATAGATGGAGATAAACCACCGTGTAAGCAGAATATTTCTGACTCCACCTACCAGCATGGCAGAATCATAAAAAACAAACTACAAAATTTCAAAGTGACAACAATAAATCCGAATTCTGTAAGCAGACTGACCAAAGCCGTCAGAGGAAAGTAGTCAAAGAGATCTGTGAATGTCTTCCAGACAGTGGCATTACCATATCTGCTAAGACAAGGGTATTCATTTAAGATGCCAACAATTCCTTCATCTAGTCTCCGCAGAGAGAAAGAAGAAGCTAATGAATGCGACTGCGAACTAGGCAGGACATAACTTTAAGGAAAAAAAAACATGAAACTTAAAAATACCATACTTGCGCAGTCACATATTACCTAAACCTAGGAAATTAAATCATTTTAGTGAAGTCAAGTTAAGAATTCAAGGGTAAGGTGCTTTATTTATCAATGCTTTAGAGTTTAGATTATATAAATCGGTCACATACTTAAAGGATTGCTGAGAGAGGTCCAACTAGGTTTTAGGCTACATTGTAAATAACACTTGATGTTCTAAGTTCCCCAAAAATCATGTCGCCATGAACTATAAAGAAAGATGCCCCCCCCCCCCCCCAAAAAAAAAAAAAAAAGCACATATACATACATACACATATATATACATGTAATCAACAAATCAATTCAAGTTAAAGAGAAGTTTCAGTAAACACAATGATATGAAAAGGCTATTCATGTACAACAAGTAGAGTGAACCTTACTTTCTAAGGCATTCGTCATAGAAACCATAAACTTGAGTGATCTGCAACAAAGAAAAGGTTAACAATGGTTACCAGAGCATCAAATAATCAACATATAGATGATAGCCATCGCACAGTTGTTCTACCCATCCAGCTATGCTGTTGCACATTGACAAAAAAGGTAGCATACCAACAAAATTTGTTCGGCCATGGATACACAGTTAGGAAACATGCCACAAGAAAAGGAAAGAACATATATACCTGGCGACTCTCATGATTTCCTCTTAAAATGGTAATTCTCTGTGGAAAACGCACTTTGAGAGCAACCAGAAGCTGAATAAATAATTTAATCAGCGCAATTACTAACAATTCACCATCCTCGGAAACATCAAACAACAAGATTGATAAAGTTGTCACAACCATGGTTTAGCCACTTCTGAAAAAGAGGCATATTGGCCATACGATACTACAAATGAATAAATAACATATAAGAAATTGGCGCCCATTATCAGAACATTCTTATTACAGACTGCTCAACTTAAAACGTAGTCAGCAACAAAAACAATGCATTATGTGTAATTTGTTACTTTTTAACTTCACCACAATGTTAAAAGTACTTCAGGAGGAGAACAGGACCATAAGACACATTAAAACAACCAGCAAACCATTTACTAAGCATTTTAGTCTATTCTAGTGGTTTACTCTTCCGAAGAAAAACATAAGAGAAAAAAGATCATAAAAAGTAGAACTACGATAGTTTAGTTTATGCAGCATTACTCACTCAATACACCACTACACTAATTTAAAAGGCATGACAGCATTATTTTCAGGAGTTTTTACCAATATAGGGCATAGAGAAAAATACCGCCACAGTTTCAACTGAATAATATCCACGATCGACGTAGTCGCCCATAAACAGGTAATTAGTGTCTGGGCACTGCGACCATTACGAACAACATAAGTCAACAATTATTATACCACATAATAAAGCTTTAAACAATCAAATCTTAATGTTATACTCAGCAATATCAAAAGAATTTTGTGTGGATTCAGAAGCTCATGGAAGTGGACTTTTCACCACATCAAATGAAATAAACCCAAAACGGAAACGAACTTGGGTCAAACGTTATGTTCCAAATATTAGTTACAATGTCTTAAGATAAGGCACAAGAAGCATCCAATTAAATACAACAGGGAGAAGCTCCAACTACTCCACTCTTAAGCGAAAAGATTAAAAATGTTAAAGGCTTCAGTAGAGTGATTGTAAAATTGACGGCCGACATGACTAACTTCTTTTCATCTACCACGCCCACATGCTTTCCGTAAACACATAACAAAGACCGAAAATCCTATATTTGACTTTAAAAGATTCACGTAATAGCAAGTTACACACAATTCACACTCAGAAAGCTTGGAACCCAAATGGACCATATTAGTAAGCACAAATACCTTCCCACCAATGCGAAAAAGCTCAGCAAGGTCATGGAACTGCCCATGAATATCGCCGCATATAGTCACGGGGCTTTTCACCGGCTGCAAAAGTAATATAGGCATAAGACACACATCAATCATCAAGAATTTGTAACATCGAAAACCCCTTGCTTGTGAGCCCAGAGGAAGTACTCAGTACAATATCTAGGAAACACTGAATGAATTCTAAGAACTGGGAGTTAATGGACACACAAAATAACTGCAAATGAGTGCAAATGTGTAAACTTTTGGTAATATGCATGCAGAAACAACTGGTAGAAGTTGATTATTCTAAATTCCCACTCTAAAAGAATATCAAAGTACCTGCAACACCGAATGCGGCATAGCAATTTACATCAACAGACTCTTCTGTACATCACTCATGCATTGTCACTCCAGTATGATACAATAAACAATACAGTACAAACCCACCATCTGGAAAAAAAAAAGGAATCAGCTTGTTCTGATCAAATGAGAGTTCGTAGATCACAAACCTGGACATTGCTTTCCTTCATCAGTATCTCCTTGGCTTTGTCACACAGCGCCCTCACCTACGGAAAGATTGCAATAAGTAACTTTCAGAAAGCCACAAAGATATTCCCCAAAAATCCTAAAGCGCCTCGACCCATCAGGACGTCCAAATTGAATCCCTACCGAAAAAGCAAACATCTTTATAAAATCAACCTCGAAAAAACCACGAAGAAATGACTAAAAAAACTACCCACAAAGGACGCAAAAACCCCATAAACACGACACCGCGGATACAAAAAAGCAATCAACAAACGAACAAACATAAACATCAGGGAACTGGAACGGGGGGGGGGGGGAGGGAACCAGACCTCTTGTTCGGAAAGGGGCTTGCACTGCATGAGGTGGGAAATCTGGTCGTCCAGGTTCCCATTCGAAGACGGAACCGAAGCCGGACTCATCACCTTCCGCGCGACCCACAAAAATCAGATCCTCGATCAGCCCAGCCGTACGATCGCCCCGATTCAAGATGGAATTTGCCAGCCTTCCCCCCCTACCCCACCCCCACGCTCTTCTCCTCTCTGAGAGGAAAACCGAAAGCGACGTGCTTAGAGGGAAAAGGGAGATGGAAATCGTCTCAGGATCAGGCCCAATTAAAAGATTAAGTAAGCGCGGCCCAATAACCACTCCTTATAATAGGCCCATTCGGACAAGCCCAGCCCACTCCGGCCCATCGTTGCCTCTCTTGCCGGCAATTTTCACGGAGAAGCGGGGCCTAATTTTCTCAATCTGAAAAAGATCTCTCCTCCTCTCCCTCCCTCCTTTTCATTTTTTTAGAGACTATCAAGAAAAGCTGATTCTTAATTAGTAAAACAGAAATATCTAATGCAGGGGAGTAGACTCGAGATTTGATTTCGGCCGCTTTATTTTAGACGGGAGACAAAGACAAAGGTGAAAAAGGGCGGGCGGAGAATGGGGGGGGATATTTGGGAGGTTGTCTGCGCGTTTTAGCTGTTATAAAAAAGCTCTTTTTCTTATTATTATCATTGTTATTTATTATTTGTGTACACCCTTCTTCTTAATCAACGACGACAAAAGTCAAATCTCCTTCCCGGATTCCTTCACCCGCCTAAATCTGAAACCCTGAAACGTTCGTTTCTGTTGATGCTGCCTTTCCCCGTATTCCGATTTTTCCCACTTGGTTTGTTTTTCTTTCCCTCTGCGTCACGCGCCCTAGGGGTTTTGGTTGATTGCATGCCCTGAAAGTGGGCGCCTCTGCGCGATTTTGGCCCCGTGTTGCTGTATTTCGGTTCTTTCTGTTCGTGGGTTTTTGCTGTGGGGTCGCAGATCGGGGCTTTGCGTGGAGTTTGAGCTCCGTTTGGTGGGATTCTGGGACACGAATCTGATTCGGGGGTACTTGGGTCTGTCTTGGGCTCGGGCGTCGGATTTGTTTTTTTTTTTGGGAGGTGCGGTTTGATGATTTTTGGGGTGTACGACTTAGTGATTTGCGAGTTCTTGAGCGTTCATCGATTTCCTTCTCCCCGACCTGATGAGTTAGTGTTTTTTCTTTTTTGACATCTACGTAATTTCGTTGTTTTGAGCAGGGTTTGAATTTTGTTTGTCAAATCGAACAAGTTATTGGAGATCGAATTGGTGACTGGGGAATTTCTGAAGGGTTGAATTCCCGCTTTAGCTTTTACTGGGTTTCGGCAGCATTTTGCAAAGAGGTGTTAGAGTAGAGATATGCGAGCTTCATGGGCAGATTTGGCTGCGAGTGCCGCAGCTGATAATATGGCGTCTGGTTCTTCCGTGAGAAACGGTCCCGTTGCCCCGACCACCGGCTCGGGAAGAGGCGCTTACGTTCCTCCGCACTTGCGAAATACGCCTGCTCCAGCTGATCCGGCTGCTCCTGGAAGCACAGGACCGATTCCTGGTGGCGAACTGTCTGGTCTTGGTGGGCCGCGATCTGGTGGTCCCAGAAATGACAATGGACCGCCGGGGCTCACTGGGAGTGGGAGCGGGAGCCGACCTGGTGGTTGGGGCTCTCGAGGGGGTAGTTGGGGTGGCCGGGAGCGTGAGGTGAATCCTTTTGGAGATGATGGCGATGCTGAGAAGGTATTCACGGATCAGGAGATTTCTGGGATTAACTTTGATGCCTATGAGGATATTCCTGTTGAGACTAGCGGGGAAAATGTTCCCCCTCCTGTGAATACATTCACGGAGATTGACCTTGGTGAAGCTGTTAACCTAAATATTAGGAGGTGTAAGTATGTGAAGCCAACACCTGTGCAACGACATGCCATTCCTATTTCGATGGCTGGGAGGGACCTGATGGCTTGTGCTCAGACTGGGTCAGGCAAGACTGCAGCGTTCTGTTTTCCAATTATCAGTGGGATTATGAAAAGTGGTCAACATGTACAAAGACCACCTAGAGGGGCACGTACTGTTTACCCTCTTGCTCTAATTCTTTCTCCTACTCGGGAGCTCTCAGTGCAAGTGGGTTCTTGTTTCCCTGGAATCATGTTTCTTTTTCAATTTTGACTCGTGTTAATTGGTTTATTTTTTGTTGCTATTTTATTTGAATGGTGCGCTTAAGTCTGTGATCTTGTACAGATACATGAGGAAGCAAAAAAGTTTTCCTACCAAACGGGTGTTAGAGTTGTTGTTGCTTATGGAGGAGCTCCGATAAACCAGCAGGTATGCTACATTACCAGGCTGCTTTTTCTGGGAAGTGATTTTTCTTCCATCTAAGCTAGCTTTTGCTATTTCTGCATTCTAATCGTCAGCTCTCAGTTTCCCCCGGGATGCTACTTTTTTTCCTGCCAAACTGAACTCCCTTTGAACGGATGAGCTTCTTTCTTTATAGTTATTCCAAGCACATGTTTTCGAATTATTTGCTGATGCTGGAAAATATATGCATGCCAGCTGAGGGAATTGGAGAGAGGCGTTGATATATTAGTTGCTACTCCTGGGAGGTTGGTAGATTTGTTGGAGAGGGCTCGTGTTTCGCTACAGATGATCAGGTACTTGACTCTGGATGAGGCAGACAGAATGCTAGACATGGGTTTTGAACCCCAAATAAGGAAGATTGTCGAACAAATGGACATGCCTCCCCCTGGAGAAAGGCAAACGATGTTGTTTAGTGCCACCTTCCCTAAAGAGATTCAGGTGTGTAGTTCTCCCGTTTGTGCTTATGTCTGTTGTTTGGATGAAAACTGAGATTGTACTCATTTCCAGTGGCATGCCATGGTAAGATTATTGTTGTGTCTTGGGCCCCTAGCACTTTTCAAATATTGTTGCTGTGATGGCATGCATTACGCAGGATGTTTCAAATATTTTTTCTTATTTTACTCCAACCATTGGTGGGCCAATTGCATTGATAAACATAAAAAGGAGAGTAAACATTGACATTTCAAATTGGGGGACTTTATTCTATGCCATACTTGTTGTGGTGCTGTGGGGCCATTGTAACAATTATTAGATTGTCTTTAAATTTTCTCCTCCCCATATTGATGAATCTAGTTATCTATGACCATAGGTAAGTCTCTCTTACCAGTATATGCTCTTGTTCCTTGGTTCCTTGCAGAGATTGGCCTCAGACTTTCTCTACCAATATATCTTTTTGGCTGTTGGAAGAGTGGGTTCCAGCACAGATTTGATTGTCCAGAGGGTTGAATTTGTTCATGACCCTGATAAAAGGAGCTATCTCATGGATCTTCTTCATGCACAGAGAGACACTGAAGTACAAGTCAAGGTGAGTCCTCAAACTTACTTACTTGTTTCTTTGTTTATCTTTGCTCGTCATTAGTTACCTTCCCTAGTTAAACTTAAAAATCATAGACGAAATTTTTGGTTTTGTTAATATTTGACATGCAACTAAAATGATGATTCCCTTTCTTATAGTTTTACTTGATACTTGCAGCAAGCTTTGACATTGGTGTTTGTTGAGACGAAGAAGGGAGCTGATTCTCTGGAAAACTGGCTCTGCAGTAATGGTTTTCCTGCGACTTCCATTCACGGAGATAGAACTCAACAGGTCCTTTCACTTCTATTTACTTTGTGTGTTCTATTTGAGTGTGGACTCTTGTTCAACAAAGATTCTGTATGAACTGGCATCACTGTGTTTTATTTGAGTGCGTATTATCGTTTTGGATGGTGCTGGATGGTGGAATACTTCATTTCATAATTACCTATTTAACTAGTTTAGTTACAAAGACTGCTAAAAGAATATGAGGACGGTTACTGCCCGAGTTCATGAACCCATGGTTATTGTCTGGTTGAGTCATTATGCAGAATCGAATCAGAGATGCAACTATTTTTGGAAGATAATTGTGTAAAAGGTCCTAGCGATTGAGTGCTTGTTGAATAGTACGGTGGTGGGGAATGGTGATGGCTGCATTTGTATGCAGTCTCATCCTCGCTAAATCTCAGAAAGTGGGTTGTGTTTATGACTCAAGCCATTGACCAATCGACCAAGATGAGAGTTGCTTTGCAGTAGGTAAAAGCATGCCCTGGTATTTGAAATTTTGATGTCAATGCTTCTGGAAACCAAACCAATAACTTGCTCGTGCCACTTGTTTTCTCTTTAAATGTAAAATTGACATCAACGCTAGTGAAACCAATTGACAAGTTAAACATTTCATTCTTTGTTTATTGCTGTTCAAATGCCCATCATTGGAGAAAAATGGCTCTGCCTTATCCAATAGATGTCAATTTCTTCTGATTTTGGTTATGATGTTTACACCTGTTGGCCTATGGTGGGAAAGGAGGGAAAACTCTGTTAACTCGATTCCTGAAAAATTTTCCCTCTCACATAATGTAAAATTATCCTTTGTTCAGTTTCCGAAGAGACCCTGAATCTGATATCTTTTGAATCATTTTATAAAGTATCATGGACTTAATCCTGTAGCTCTCTAGACCTATTTCATCTTTGCAAAAAATTCTTGTGTCTTTGTCCTATGTTATCATTTGGTGTTCTATGTTCCTCCCTGATATAATTTGATTCTATGTTTTTATAGGAAAGGGAATCAGCGCTTAGATCGTTTAAAAGCGGTAGAACTCCAATTTTGGTGGCAACTGATGTTGCGGCTCGTGGACTTGATATCCCTCATGTTGCGCATGTAATCAACTTTGACCTCCCCAACGACATAGATGATTACGTCCACCGTATCGGACGAACAGGACGAGCTGGGAAGACCGGGCTGGCTACAGCTTTCTTCAACGAAAGCAATTCTTCCTTGGCACGATCATTGTCTGAATTAATGCAAGAAGCGAATCAGGAAGTACCAGCATGGCTATCCAGGTATGCTTCTAGATCCTCGTACGGAGGGGGACGAAATCGCCGTTCTGGTGGGGGTAGGTTTGGTGGTCGTGACTTCCGTAGGGACAACTCATTTAATCGAGGTGGTGGGGGTGGTGGTTCGGACTACTATGGCGGTAGTGGGGGTAGCAGTGGCGGTGGATATGGCGGTTCTTATGGAGGCTATGGGGGTTACGGTTCGGGGGTCGCCAGCGCATGGGATTGAATTACTTATATGGATCATTATGGCTGTTGTCCTGCCGATTTAGTTTTATCTTCCTTGTCAACTTAGTTTTGAGCATTAGCTGTCCCATACTGTTTCGATAGCACGTCTCGCGTTTGAGGAGGGCGGAAATGTACTGATCACATCGATTTGTGTACCCAACGAAAGGGTGGTCTTTCCTGAAATCTTATCATCGATACTGGTGATGGAGGCTCGTTTTTGTCTTTTATCGAATCGCCATTGGATGATCTATGCCAATCCTTTCCCCATGGGGACAGTTCTGTAAGAATTGTGTTCTGCCAGCTGCTGAATTGCATTTTAAACAATGTGGATGGAATGAATCGAAACAAGTAAGCTTGAATGTAAAACATGTATGGATTCTTTTTGAGCTGCAGCTCTGTTTGAGAATATGGGATGGTCACACGCCTCTAGCGATCATCTCATGGAACTGCTTGATGGAGTCCTCGCGCTGAATCCGCAGCTGGTTTCGGAAGTTGCTGATGAAAGCATCCGCCTGCCGGTTCACGTCCTCTCTGTCCTCATATTCGAGTCTCCTCCTGATCGCTCTCTCCCTCTTCCTCACCTCTTTCGTGCTGTCCCCTGTCTTCTCGTTCTGGCCAGCAAGCGATTCGTTATTCTGCTTCTCCATTACGTGAATCTGCGAATGAATGGTCGTTTTCGTACAACGTGATGCCTGTCCTCTATGCTCTCTGTATGTATATATAGCGAGGGAGCGGAAGCTTTTGCGGCACGAGTTCGGCGGCAGACAAAGGGAAATGGTCAAAGACGAGTTTGGATTGTCACCTGGAAATTTCATGTTTCATATCTCTTTTGGAACATAACACAAGCTGCAGGAGTTTGATTTGAATGGAATATTTTTCAAGGGTCAAATGAAATCGAAAAGTTGGCAGGCACCTTCAAACGGAATATTACCTATAACACGTGACGATTCCTGATACGCCGCCGCGACCCGCAACTACATCTGACGCGTCGCGATTCGGATGAATGTGTCACGTAAATATTTCATGAGGTCGGTCGGTCCACCGGGCCATAGAGTGAAGTTTCTGGGTGCAGACATTAAATTACTTCCTCAACTACCCAACGACAAATACTGTTGGGGGGCATGGCATAAAGAAGGGCTACGATAAATGATTTTTTTAACATTCGTGTTCAAGACAACGACAAATCACTATGTAATTAGACTCCACAAGTTTATTAAATTAACCTCACGATAAATGAAAGTAACCCCTCACACACACACGTATCGCAATTAAAGTACCATGTTTGTGGACGAGAGGAGCGATATGACAGCCGCCACCAATCCCCACGATGTCCAGAGCTTGATCCCTCCGTGGCTCTTCGAGTTGGCCGAAGTAGCCGGAACGGCCGTTGGCGTAGCTGTGGAGGTGCCTGTGACAGAGGGACCGGGATTTTTCTTATTTGAGGGTGCACTGAGATGTAAATGGAAGTAGTGACCTTCAGATTTCGAACGTACCATTGGCGGGAGTGGTGGCGGCAGCCGCTGTGGTGTTGCTGGTAGCCGTTGTTCTCTCGAAGACCTTTGCTTCCGTTGAATTAGGAGGCAAGCGCAAGAGATCTAAGTAAAAAAAAAAAAAGCAGAGAAGGGAAATGACCGTGTTAATACGAGGCCCGAGAGGGCATCATAGTCGTCTGGAGGTTTCGAGGGAGGCCTTACCAACGCACTCGGTGATGTTAACGGGGGTATGGCAGGCAGTAGGCAGGCCGAGAGCGAGGGTGAGGTTGATCTTGATGCCGAGGCTGGGGTCATCGCGGTCCTGGATGAGTACGCACAGGCACTTCCTGCTCTTGTCGATGACGGTTTTAAGCCCGGTGCAGCAGTCGATGGTGGGATTCTTGGAGTCCCCTCCGACGTAGGGAAGGCAGGTGGCTAGACCAACGAGCTGGTCGGCACACTCCGCCCTGTCCTGGTCGATGTTGGAGGCGGAGGGGGGGAGGAGGGAGGCGAGGAAGGGGAGGAGGAGGAGGAGGAGGTGGGAGGTGGAGGAGACCATTTTTTGTCTGAGGTTGTCTCCCTCAAATCTTCTTGGAGAGTGTGTAGTTTCTATCTATTTGTATTTTTTTTCCTTTTTTTCTTGAGGGAAGGGAAGTGAGTACTTAGACAAGTGAGCTGTCGTGCCGAATCACTCCATCCTTCTCGGACTTAATAAAACCCCGTAATTTACTTGGTTCGGGTAAATTAGGAGGCGGCTATTTGACTTTTATTAGTCTTCACTCAAGAGACATCCATCCATTGTTACAATGATAAATGTGAAACATGGGTTTCGAATATGAACGATTAACAAACCAACAAAGGCCTTATACCGCTTTATTTCCCCGTAGCCAATGATTGATTCCTTTCAATGTTAGGAACAAAATCGACTGTTTCCTTTCACGAGTAACTGTTTTTTCGGGTGGTCACAATTCGTGAAATTTGTGCGAGTATGCAATGGAAATAATCTTCACGAGGAATAATAATAATCGGAGGATCGGACATCCATCGTACGTTGATTTATATATTTATTACCGGAACCAGATTCCGAATGCTCCTTTCTCAAGCTTTAGTCCGACAATGAGCTAAACATCCATTGGTCCATTTGTTTCTCCATTTGTAGCTTTTCCTGTCGTCCTAAATACAACAGCTAGATTGTCCTTGCGCTTTAGGCCTCCCACATGCACGTTCGCCCAACTAACTTCTCCCAACAATTTCAGAGGAGAGGAGAGGAGAGGAGGGTGCACAATGAAAACGTTTACATGTTCCCCCCCGATGGTAAGTAGTTCATTTAATACCCGCCGCGGCAGACATATGTGGATGGCCGGCCTACTTTCTAATGTTAATCTTCCTTGAGAATCCGTTTAGGGAAGAAAGCACCGTGTATTGTATCCCCAAACATATTAAACTTGCCCGAGAGAACTTTGCTGGGATTGTGGCCCATGGGCCGAAGGCCCGGCGGAGTTTTTATTGGGCTTATTAGGCCCATAAAATACCCCCCGCCCCCTCTGCTTATAATTGGCCGACCGTATGAGTTGAAGTTGGTTTTAATAAGCATGATTAGGATAGATTTGAGTAACATGATTAAGAAAACACCTCCCACCCTCCGCGTCAGCTCGTGAAAACACAAGATACAACGTTGTTATGTTATGTTTGTGGTCACAATATATTTTGCTTGCGCTGGAATCTAAACCAACCTTTAAAAAAAAAATAAAACTATTTCACATGGCGTCGTCCCACTCCTCCCCGTTGGATATTTTACACGTAATTGATTAGATTCGATCAAGCCATAACTCATTTAATTAAAAAAACGTACCAAAAGTTCATAATAAAGAAGTCATTCCACTAATGGCAACTTTTAATTTGATTGAATTAATGTAAGAAAAAACAAGCACAAAAGATAATATCATATGTCTTTCTTTCTTTTTATTTTGTAAGCGATATATTAAATCCTTTTGTGTTAGTTGTCACACGAAAGTTGACCATATCGAGAGGCTCACGCAACCCGTTGCCGTCGCCATCAGATCCCGTTGTAATTAGTAACCTGCATATGAGTTGATAAATAGCGAAAGATAGGGCGATGTCCGTATCTCAGATCCGCCTCTGGTTTTGCTTGTCCGAGGGACCATCAATCAGTCACACGACCGTTGCTTAGTCACATCTCCAACTATATAAATATAAAATTAACCATCACGTTTAAGTTTTATGTCGTATAGTAAAATTTTTACATCATATCACGGTCAGAGTAGGTAAAGAGCAAAAAAATGTTAGCTCAGTTCGACTTGAATGGGGAGTATTAAGGGCCAACACAATTCGGTTTGACTCGAGGATGCGCATTAAGGGCCGAAAGCCAAAAATACCGGCTCGATTTGTCTTATAATACGTATTAAATTATATAATATAAAAACAAACTTAGTACTAAAAATTTAAGTTTTTAAATTAAATGTTTGGTTTGTAGTGTGAGAACCTATAAATTAATACGATCCTCCCTAAGAGAAGGTATCAAGAGCCTTCTTGTTTTATCCCATATCTTTCCATATTATTTATGAGCTAACTCATGGAATTCATCTCCTTCGAGTGGGGGAATCATAAGAACGTCGGGGGGGTCCCTAATTTCTATTTCCACCCCTTTCATTAAATTAAAATCGATGGTTTTGGCAGAGCATCCATCTGATAAAGGCATTGACTTTTCAATCCCATGGAGTTGGCGTGTGAATTCGAAATTATTCCCCTATTTAATATTTATGGGACATACTTGTTGTGATTTAATCAAATAAAATAACATATTTTTTTATTAATTTTTTGTTATAGCTAACTCAACATATAGGAGATTTATCTATGGTCCCAATTTTCAAATATTTTTTTTTTTGAGAAAAAGGAACTCCCACAATCATTAAATTTCACTTCACTTATGCCAAACATCTACACTTCCTCCCCCACCTCTTGTTTTCAAACCCAAAGAGAAAAAAAAAGGTGATAAAAAAGGTCGAATAAGAAGGAGATGAAGTTGAATAAGAGTAGGAGGAGGAGAAGGACATATCCACAAATTAATCTTCTTTCAACTCCCTATTCTTTTTCCCACAAATTTTTAATATTAAATGTTATATTTTAACCCTACCTTTCCATGTCACTTGATGCATATGACTTGGCGGAAGTCCCCATGAACATGAAGCTCTTCCTCTGTGCCTCATCGTCATCACGTTCATCGTCACGGTCATAACCTCCGCGCTGTTGCTGTTGGTTTTCCTTGTCGCTGATGAAAAGGGATTGGTACTCCGCTCCGTGTCCGTGGGTGTTCCCCAGGACCAAGTACAGGGACACCGCGAAGATCGTCACGAGTATCACGAACCAGCTGAACTCGATGTTCACCAACGACTTCGCCCGATGGAGGGCCTCGTCAGAGTGGCACCTCACCACCTTGTGGCCCTCCTCGAGGTTCATGTAACATCCCTTTGGGATGAGCCCTGGGGTCCAGAGGGCAAACCCCATTACCATGAGCCAGATCCCCTGGAAGAGTATGCTCCCCGACCGGACGAAGCTCAGGAGGAAGCTGCGTGGGAGGTAGGTCCCCAGGAGGGTCGTCGAGAGGGATACCAATATGAGGACCTGGAGGAGGAGGTGGTATTGGCCTTCCACGCCCATGTGGTCCGTCGAGTGGAGCCTAAACATGAGCAGTTGCTGGCCAAAGGCGATTGCCCCGAGGACGTTGGTCAGGCCGAAGCGGGCCGGCCCTGGTACGGCCGAGGCCCTGTCGAGGACTATGGCGAAGGCGGCGTAGGTGAAGAAGGAGAGGGAGATGAGCGAGTGCTCGAAGTTGTGGAGGTGGTTGGAGGGGATGGTGCCGTCGTCGTCGAAGGGCTGGTGACGGTCAGGGCCGATGAAGAGCTCCATGGAGACGGAGAGGGAGCAGCCGAACATGATGAGGAAGAGCTCGAGGTACTTGACGCAGGAGGCCGGGAACCATGGCCGCGACTCGTACGCTCCCGGGTGCTTGGAGTGGAGCCTTATGTGGTTGTAGAGGTGCCATAGGCCTATGAGGAAGAACCCGAATCCTGGCGCCACATGACCAATGAAACTACCCATATATTCTTCTCCCCCTTCCCCTGACACCTCAGACACACGAGAAAAAACCTACGAGAAGAAAAAAAAACCCGCGATTTTATTACAAGGGTTTTTGTGATTGGAGAGTTTCTTGGTAAGCAAGGAGGAAAGAATCGGGGGGGAAACCCAAGTGTTTATATACGTGAAGAAAGTGTGTTGGTCGTGTTGTGATGGGAACATGAGAAGAGAATACCATGGGCTTTGGAATTTCAAAATGTCTAGACAGTTCTAATTCAATTTTTTAATTAATACCCCAAAAATGTGAAAACAATTTTAACGTCACGTAGCTGTCGACTATTTTATTCTAATGTGATGGTGCCATTCATCACGGGGGTGGGGGGGTTTAATTAATCAGTGCAGAGGTGTTAGAGAGGAGGTTCTTTGCTATACATATATATGTTAATAAACAGATAAAGAAACGATCGAGTGATGAAGTCATGCCATACGATAGCCGATCGATTATCAAGACAAGAAAAAAAAAAAGAATGAATTCTCTCCGAAAGCAAAGGAATGAGATGGGGCTCATTTGACAATTCAAACAAATGTATTCGGTGATGCATGCCCGCCTAATTATTTATTTTTTACCAATAAAAAAAATATAAAGATGTTTTTTATTTTTCTTCTTTTTGAGAAAACAAAAAAATTTGGTTTTTTGGTTTGAGCCAAAGTATTTGACCCCGGGCTTTCGAAGAGTCGTAAGAAACTCGTTTTTTGTTATTACATTAGTCCAATTCCCTCCCTTCTGGAAACACGCATTAATTTCCATGAGAGTCAACGGGGTGTCCATCTGTTCTGTTCTGGCTTTCTTAACATGGGAGGATTTCTTGCCGCCTAATCCATGGCATCGTCCGTTTTAGCTTGGGCTATCTTCTTTCTCGAGGGTTTCGTTAGAAGGGAGGCGTTTTACGTTTTCTTGTGATATACTTTGTTAATATGATTTTGATAATGAGTTAGGTTGATATGTTATGACTTTACAAAAGCTTTATCCTTCTATAACGATGATATACTCCTTAGTAAAGGAAAAATATCACGAAAATATTTTTTACATTTATTTTAGATCAAATGACTTGATTAGAAAATATTTTCATAATTTTATTTTAATAATTAATTAATTATTAATTATCTTAATTCATTTATTAATTAAAAAATATATTCTTAGGAATATTATTTGAATTAACATTTAACTAATTACCTAGTAAGACAAACCATTAAAAGTAAAAAAAATAAGATACTTTTCCTAATCAAGGAAATTATCTTGTTAATTTTGAAAATTTCTATTTAACCTTTTGTGAGGTAACGCCATTTAGAAATCACTTTCAATTAAACAATTCACATAAATTTCGTCCAAATACAATGACTAACTAATCTGAAACGAATTATTTCATTTTGAAAATAAATGATTGATTATTTCCTTGTATAGAAGGTTAATTGTCTGTTCTGGCCGAGCCAGTGCTCTATCGTGGGATTAAAATATCCAATTAACACAAAATTAATTTTGGATAGCCCCCAACGAATATATGCACTAGCCCAGAATCAGATTTTTCAGGTTGAGAATGAAATATTATTTATTTCCAACTATAGAAGGTTGTTATCTAATCTAGATTCAACCTTCTCTAATGCGATATCTTGGGATTGGATAATCCAATTGATACGAAATTAATCAGAGATTGTTCCCAAATGATTTATTCATTATGGGAATGCATCTGGTCGCAATTTAAATTTAGTAAAATAAATTTTCTTAATAATATATGGTCGGAACTGCTTTATAAAAGAAAAACTCAAAAAATAATTTGGCCGGTTTTTGGTACAGTGGTAAGTATTGGCACATTTGCAGCGCTATTATGGTGTTTTAACGTGTGTGTGTGAGTCTGCAGGACAGATTCTTTAGGAGAGCGTTGTCGCAGGAGGTGACTACAGTAGGTTCAGCGTTGGTGAAGCCGCTTTGGAGACGCTGGTGGTTACGTATCCGAGGGACTCGACCGGAACATTGTCTGTAACGTCGGACTACGTGCAACAGGGCCTGGGAAGAAGGGTCCCTGGTTGACGATTCGGCGTACAGAGTTGGTTGGAGAGAAGAAGTTCGTAGCAGGCGTAAGTGGTGAGGGACTGACAACCTTTTGTAGTTGGTT
Source organism: Melastoma dodecandrum (assembly GCA_029817715.1). Taxonomy (NCBI): domain Eukaryota; kingdom Viridiplantae; phylum Streptophyta; class Magnoliopsida; order Myrtales; family Melastomataceae; genus Melastoma; species Melastoma dodecandrum. Next base: position 5,586,613 of record JARUPY010000472.1, on the reverse strand, counting down.
ATCTTATTTGTTTGTTGTTTGCAGGTGGTGTGTATTAGTGATGCCACTCCGTAAGCGTAGGTGGCTGTGGATCTGAAGGACTTGGCCGAGAAGCTGTCCGTAACGTCGAGCTGTGTGCAGCAGGATCTTGGGAGAAGGTTGCTTGCTGGCAAGTCTGCGTACAACAAGTCCAAGAGAAGGAATTCGTAGCAGACGCAAGTGGTGAGGGACTGCAGCATCTTGCAGACATTTATCTTTGTTGTTTTGTAGGTTATATCAAACAAACAAAAAGATGAGCCCATTAGACGACGTCCAAACACATGGACTAAGCGCCATTGAGGCTGATCACAAATCCATAGAAAGGATAGCCTGCAACTATGTTACAGAAGGCTGAAGCCTCCCTACCATGAGCAAGAGAATAGTCGTTCATTCCATTTCTATTTAAAATGAAGGAAATGGAAAGGAATTAAAAGGAAATGAACAGAGTAAAAAGAAATTGAGAAAGTAAAATTAATAGAATTATTGGTCGATTCTATTCGTTCGTAAAATCCTTAAAACCAGTAGGGTTTGGTTTATAAGCTCGGGGGCTCTATATTTTCCCTCGGAAGATGTTTAATAGTAAATGGTTAGGGATCATGGCATCATCCGTGACGTATCGAACACGAAAACATTTATCCTAATCAAGCTAAACCATATGTTTTGATGTCCCATTTAAAAAAAAAGGAGCATAAGAAGAATTAAGAGAGAAGAAGAGGATGGAAGGGAAGGTGTGTCACGTTTGTGCGTGTGTAATGATGAATGGGATTAGATGAAAAAGGCGAATCCACTTTGTTTGTGGGGGAGAGAGTCGAAACCTTACGGATTACGGGACTGTGTTTAAATTCGCTAAAAAAATTTACAATAATACACTAAGTAGCCTACTTTAACCCCTAAAAAGGTTTCAATTTGACTTGACGTGTTAATCTATATAATATTAATTAAGAGAAAAGGAAAGAAAAATAAATCCGGGAGAAGTTGAAGTCCCTCCTGATAAGAATGAACACAGCCCTCCCAATAGATAAAATACACGTCGTCGTTGGGAGCATTGGTGGGGGCCGGGAAAACAATTCTAGCGAGGAAATGAACGCAGCCTTTCGAGGAAAAACACAAAAGAAATGGGAAAAGGGAGAATGATCTGCCATGTGGTTGTACTGGTTGGTTTCTTTGTACTTTTCGTATCTGGTTGGTTGTCAACATGGTTTAAGAACTCGGAAGGTTCACTTGGGGAGGAAGATGACCACTTGATGATCCGGTGGCCCTGTGACGACTTATTGCGGTCAAGCCCACCCGCCCCAATGTTCTTTTGCTGTAGCTTTTCCTCCCCCTTAAAGCCGGTAAAGGGTTGCTCGCCGTTGAGGACAGTATTTTTGCGGGCTTAACTGAACAAAACTCTCTTTTGTTGTTGTGCACCGATCTTTTGTCGGGTCTGTCTTGTGGGTCTTACTTGTCATAGGAAGTTTCCCCCCGCACCCATCACAGTCAATTCAGGACAGCCAAGACCAATGAATCTTGTCGGGAAGCCAGATGATGATGTTTATCCGATGCAATCAAACAGGTAAAAATGACAAAGCCTCTTTCTTAAAATGTAAATTATTTAATATAAATCAATGACAAATTTTTATATAATATTAGAGCAGTCTTGGTCTTGGATTGAAACGCTTGCCGTGGTCGGTTCGACGACGGATCGCGTAGTTGCTCGTCCTGGAGGTTAATGTAACGTCCATTTCAGGATTTGCCCCTGGGTGGTCCATAGCGCATTCCGGGATTACACCCTAAACTCGAGCCCAGGCCTGATCGAATAGTGATTGAAGACGTGCCATAGGCCTATCAGGAAGAACCCTAATCCCGGAATCACATGATCGATCAAATTTCCCATCGCTTAGAAAAGCATGCTGCAATGCCAAGGGTTTGGTTAAACATAAATAGAGGCCGACCAATCAGTTCGAGCGCCAGACAGCGGGCAGGACGACGAAAGAGGCTTCATTTCATGGATCGGTCCCTCGTCCTTTCATTCACGATTTACTGGCTGTCAACAGTGACGAACTTTGCCTATGCGATCACGGTATTTCTGTGCGGTTGCATGCCATGAGCGTAAAGTTCCCGACTCGCCTTTCGTTTCTTGCAGAGACGTCCCATGATGTTTTTGCCTGCGTTTTGGCTTTAATCTCTAAGAAGTTTCGAAATTCGTGGTCATGCTTGAAGTTTAGTCGTTCTAATTCAATCAAGTCCAATCCAACTTCTGCCAAAGATATTGACCCAAAGATGGTGGCCCAATATTGCCTGACCACCTCCACAATTTCTAGCATCCTTGATCGCCATCTCACTCTTTGCCTATGCAGCGTTCCTCATCATCCTCGGCCATCAGCCCAATCCGGCCTGACCCTGCTCGGTAGTGCCATGGCCTTTGGCCAGGAACTCCTACTGTTCTGGTTCCACTCTGCAGACCATGCTGACATCGTACACCGATACCATGTCTTATTCCCGGTTATCATCTTTACATCACTTTCAACCACCCTGCTCAGGACCGGACTCGAGAAGAGGTGAATAACTTTGCACCGTCCATCTTCCAGGGCGTTTGGCTAAAGGGGATGGCGTTCATGTTGTCCAGTTCGAGGCTAATTCTAAAGGGATGTTACTTGCATTCAGAGGTGGATCACGGGGTCATGAGGTTTTACGATGATGAAGCCCTGAGTCGAGCCGTATCGCTGATAAACATTCTGTTCGGCAGCTTCCTGAATTTAGTGACAACCTTTGCCATGTTCCTTGAGAAATTTCTTGGGGGTAAAAGGACGGAAATTGACGTGTTGATCCTTACCGAGAGACGAAAAGGGCATGCTAGCGACCAAATCAGGCGTTTCCCGCGATGGTTTGTACTGAGCAAGCAGATTCAAGTAAGATCAACCTATAAAAATCTGAATTCTGAACTGAGCCAGCGAATCTTCGAAATAGAACACTGCAAATACGAAACTAAGACATCCAAACCACGTATCTCCTTACATTCAATTAATCAGCACCCTGTCCTGGATAATTCCTAGCCTAGTCTACAATCAGATTGAGGGAATCGACGACAATGGACGACGGGACGATTTTGGATCATACACAATGACTTAGAGAATCTTCCCATGTCGAGTCGATGCCTAAATATCTTCCTCCTTTGTCAACGATTGATATTCCACTTTCTGGCCATAGATCTTAGCGAGGACTAAGTAAAGCGATACAGAGAAGGTCGTCACGAGGATGAAGAACCAGCAAAACTGGATGTTTATAAGTGCCTTGGCCCGGTACAGCGCCTCATCATCTTGGCAGCTCACCACCTCGTGAGGGCCCTCCCACTGGAGGCCACATCCCTTTGCTATAAGCTCTCGGGAGGACAACATGAACCCCATTACTATCAGCCAAACTCCCTGGAAGAATATGCTCCACGACCTAAGGAATGCGACCGCGAAGCTGTCCGGGTGGCCAATCCCGAGCAGTGTCGTCAAGAGGGACACAAATACGACGATCTGGAGGAGAAGATGGTACTGGCCCTCGACGTGGGTGTGATCCGACGAGTGGAGCCAGAACACGAGCAGTTCCAGCCCAAAGGCCATGGCGGCGACCACCTGGGTGAGGCAGGACCTGGCAGACTCGGGGACAGCTGACCTGTCGATGACGACCGCGAGGGCAGAGTACACAAACAGGGAAGCGGAAATGGACGCGTGCTCGAAGTTGTGGAGGTGCTTGCCAGAGACTGAGCCGTCAGGGTCGAGCACTCGCTCGTCGGCCGGGCGGAGGAACAGCTCGAGGGAGACGGAGGCAGAGGAACCAAGGGCAATGAGGAGGAGCTCGAGGTACCTGGCCTTGGGAGTGGGGAACCAGGCGGAGGACCTGTAAGAGGAAGGGTTGATCAAGTGGAGATTGGAGTGGCTGTAGAGGTGCCAGAGGCCAACTCCGCTGAAGCCGAGCCCTGGCAGCAGGTGCCCGACGAAGGATTCCATGAAGCGGCCGCCGGAAACGTGCTTCGGAATCAGAATTTAAAGGGTGATCATATGGGGGGATGCGGGGGATCACGTTATCTAATATGCGGTCCAACTAAATTATTATATGCTCAAGTGTTGGCGTGTTTAATATTAACATTTTTTATTTTTTATTATCATTGACTTGCACGCTTTTCGAAGAAACCCCCCAGAACAGAACCATAAGAACCACCACCACCACCACCCTTAAGAGTTAAAAGAAATCTTTACTCTATATAATTTTTTTAATTATTTCAAAAGTTCCAGAGTAATTGATAGTCCTAAGTTAATATCCTAAAATGTCCCATGGATGGTTTAAAGGGAATATCCAATTCAATTCAGACAAGTGCCCACTCTCCTCCCTATCAATATCACCTTTACCTAACCCCGTCCCCTTCCAATAAATAGGTATGTTCAAAATAATTTTAGTGTTATTTCATGAAAAAATATAATAATTTTTAAAATTCATATTGTTAAAAATACTTTAATTCATTTATTATGGAAGTCAGTGTATTTAATATCGGGTTTGCTTGTGTAAAATGAAGAAGTCAGATAGTTCAGACGCCAAGCTCCCTATGTGATTATTGATTTCCATGTTTGAAATACCGAGTTGAGTTCTTTACAAATCGAAATCGATGTTTTTTTGTCGAATTTTGAAAGTTATTGTCATATTTTACGAAATATTTTTCCACTAGTAATATTTTTTCGAGTTTGTATTCGAGTGTGTAATAATAAGTGATGTTTATTTTCTCTGTTGCTAATCCCACACGCCATTTGCAGGAAATGATCAATATAAATAAACTTACTTTGCTTGGATGACTGACTGACTGCCGGTTATTAATTGCTTAATACTTCGGTTCGTGTTGAGCTGGTGAGGACAATCCACGAGCCACCGAACTGTCAATCACACCCCCATCATCCGTGGCATAATTTACTAGAGGTATGTACTAAACTACTACGGTTAGCGTTAAAAAAATCAACTTTACAGAACTCCTAAAATATCGTTCCAAAGACGCGGACGAGAATCGCGCCTTTAGTGAAACTGGGCAAAGATGGGATTAAGAAACGCGTATTTCAAAATCAATTACTAGTAAAAATTTTTTTAAGTACGTGAAAGGCGTGGTCCCAATCCTGCATTTCACGAACTTAAAAAAAATTTATGCTACTAATTGATTTGAAATACACGATTTCTAATCTCGTTTTTGCCCAATTTCACCAAATGTACGGTTGAAACTGTGCTTTCTTTATAACTTGAGTGATACGGTTCTCGATCACGCCTTTGGAATGGTATTTCTAGTAAATTAGAAATTAGGACCTTATTTTATAAATTTTTTTCAAACAAACATTAATATCATACAAACTCTAATTTACTAGATCCACACGTTGTCGGAACAGACACTACTACTAAAAAGACCGATGCTTTGAAATATACAGAGAATCACAATCGCGTGGGACAGAGTGAGAAATCCTTACTCCCTACTCTTAGACGTTAATAAAATAATGCCAACCCACAAAACAGCAAGAAAAACAGTCGGAACAGTTGTGATTTATAGGTGATTTTATCGTAGATTTTCATCTATTTTTTTTATTTGATTAGGTTTAATGTTTTATCTTCTCAATCGTTAGTTGTCCAAATTAACACGCATAAACTACAGAGAGGGGAAGCAAAAGAGTTCAAGGTTAGGACAAGACTCTTGGACGGACAAAGTCGGCCCATGCCCACCACGGCTCCTCGTCACAAGCTCTTATTTTCTAGCCAATTGTCGTTACACAAACCACAAACCGGTCCTGCCGCGAAAAATCGGAGTCCTTGATTCACTGGACCTACTAAAGGATGCTGGTGGATGAGATTCATCAATGCTGCAGACAGCGATACCCTACAAAGTTTCCTGCCATTAGTGTTCAAGGACATGGTAAGAACAAGAATGACATACGATAGCCAGCCGGTAGATTAAGCACGGGGAATGCTCAAAGCAATTTCCCTAGCGAGGATTGCACACGATGCTCAAGTACCGAATTCCCAAGTTGCTTCTGCATTTGATTATTAACTCCCCAACAGTGGAAAACCAGAAAACTAGCCCACTAGTACGATTTAGCTTCCGGCTACTCCAACATTTGTGGATTCAACCATCACCAACCCGGATCTCAAGGCACGGTTATCTCTACGATTATAGAGGTGATAAAGGCAATGTTCTTACCTTGCATGCTGTCAGCTTGCGTTTCTGCTAATAGATGCTGTAACATCCTGCATTTTTACGTACCAATTTTCAGAAAATTTATTGCAGTTGATCAGTCAATCTAGCGGAAGCTGATTAATTTCAATCTTTTACCGTGACGTCTTTCTTTAGATTTTTCGCGTACTTCTACGCCACGTGTCCTTTCCCTTCCTTTCTCTGCAAGACTAAAAATAATATCCCCTTATGGGGTCAGCAATAAACGCTGAGTACGCCCCCATTCATGCACACAAGAAAACCGTACGACTCTTAAATCTATCCTAACGTGCAAGTTTAATGCACCACACGATTCATAGCATCGATAATTTTGCAAATACAGATAGAGCAGCTAACACAACAGAATTATAACAATTATCAATAATAGCACGTATTGAAATAAACAGTTTAGCAAACAGAAAGACAGAAAATAACAATGTGACTCCCTCATTTCGCCGTTACTCATATATCAACACATCATATGGTGCCAGGACCACCGCAGTGCGTTCCCACCCACTCCCCCGCGAGCGCCCGAGAAATCGGAGCAGATGACCGCCGCGAGTGGCGCCACCCCCGCACTCCTCCGACGTATCAGTCGGGTAAACACACTACCCCAACACTTTTTCCCTCGTTGACTCGAGGTACATAATCAATTCTCCTGTAAGACCCCAAGACATTACTCATTCATTTCTCGCTCTCATACGCAACTAGCTGGGGTAACTTATCTCAAATTCATGCGAAATCATCAGAAAGGGCATAAATAACCAGAGTTATAAAGAACCCGTTTGCCAACCGGAGAAGGGCAAGCTGCTGACCTCACTCAGCCTCCATCTGCCCACGAGTTTCTCCCAAATCGAATCACAATTTCCAAAACCAAAATCATTCTGTTCCGACCACAGTAATAGATAAACCAGAGGGCAGAATGTATATGAATCCATCACGCCAGCCCAATGACGATTTTCCCAAATTACTTATTTTTCAATTCCTTAATCAGAGACTCTAGTACTTTCAAGCTCTTTCAGCGACCAGTGGGTTAAGTGCCCCCAAATACCACTTCCGTCCGTCTCGTAGCAAGGATGGAACGAGTGGCCGCAAATCCCACGCAGAGGCGAGTTCATCTGACCATAAGCCACTCACGTTTGGAATCGGGGTTGCGGCAGAAGGCAGTCTTTCCGCCAAAGTGTTTGTAATATCTATTTTTATTTTATTTTATTTTATTTATTTATTTCTATTATTATTATTATTCCTATTTGTAATCTTTAATTATCATTAGTTAATTGAAATGAAATTTCACTTATCAAAATCCTCGATGTTAACGCGAACAACATCGCTACCTGAATCTGATTACGTTTGCGTCAGGGCGTCCCCTTTCTCACGTGACGTAATTACACGAAATCAAATCCGAAGTTTCGATAACGTTCGCTAGTAACATGAGTCAACTACGAGAATATTAAACTCTCATGTCACGTCGGATTTTGACCCAGTCAATCCGTTCGACCCGCCTGTACATATAATTAAATTAACTCATTTATATAATAATTCTTATACAGAATTTCAGGTTATTATTACACATGCTGTCCACCTTAACAGACTAGTCCATTCAAGGAAGGTTGGAAGCATATGACTGCAAAGAGTAGCATGAGTATGACGGTCACGCCCCAGGCTGAACATCCCGCCCGGTTGATCGAGGCTGGCTCGGATCCCGGGATGGGAATGCTTAGCTGGTCACTTGAAGAGAGCCAGTGAACAGCCACGACCAGGAGCAAGGGCGAGATCACGAGCAAGCTCTGCAGGAGCTCCGATGCGGTTGCCATGACAGCACCATAGATAACATAGCCAAAGACACCGCTCATGAGGATCGTGACAGCCGTGATGATCCACTACTCGGAAAAGTCGAAGCCGGCGATGATGGATTTGGTCGCAGATGCCATGAGAATGGTAATGGTATGGCTTCTGTGGTGGTAAGAGGAAGAGCAAAAAAGGTGTGGGAAGTGAAGACACACACACACACACACTTATTCTATAAGGAGTAGAGGAAAAGACGACGTTGTCTGCTTTATGGTAATAGGAAAAAGAAATAAATAATTGAGTCCTATTTGTTGTTCCTGATTGTTCTCTCTGCATTTACCAAAGTTGTCCGTCTGTCGGTAAAAAACGACAAACCCTTTCTCATGTGAAAACACGTGATCAGTGAATTTAGTTTTGGAGTTTACAAGACAGCACTCTCCCTCTCTTTTAGCAGATCTGCACCACTGTTACACCCCACAGTTAAGCACAAGGCAGATAAATTTTAAGATACTTTAACTCGCAAACTGAAAAGCTTTAAGATCGAGCATAAAACCTTTAATTAACTGCTTCCCAAAGGACAATCGATTGTCTGATAAGTCACAAGTATAAGTTTTACGATGGTAACATGGGCAGAGTAATAGTTGAATATCGAGTGACCTCATGGGACCATTAGCTCAGTCGAACGGAAGACATTCCCGCTGAGAGCACCTTTTTGTTGCTCGCATTTTTAAGAAGCAGACCCACCCCAGATTCAGATCCCCCTGCAGGATTCTACTCGAACTTGTGTTCGGCAGGAATGAATTCCTTCCACAGAGATGCACGGTCAAAAGCAGTCACATAACAAAAAAAAATGATCTTCTTTTGCATCAACAGGTTCTGTTAATGTCTTTCACACAAAGCAGATGCAAAACTCCACCAATTGTATCCTAGACCATTCATTAAACCCATATTCATCAGGATAACCTCATCTCAGCCGTGTGAGAGCTTATTAAATGATCCGGCAGATTCCACTTCAATTACAAGTGTACTTAATTTGTCATCTCCCTCGACAAATTGACCAGAGTTTCTGATATATCTGACGAAAGACCGCAGTAGCATCGTCTCTATGTTGGGTAAGTTTCATAATCCAGCTCCTCCGAGCACCTTAAGCCTGCATCTCCAAGGGCTGCTTTGTCTAGTAATGTCTTTTCATGGACTGAAAATACACTCCAGCCTTCATCCATTAGCTCTGAATGGCTACGAAAAGAAAATATCACGGTAAGAGCAGAGCCATATGGCGCCATTCAGGGAATTTCCATCGCTGTGGGTCATGCGACGGCATCTCGTGACTGTCCAACGCTGAAAAACTGTGTTGCTCTCTCATTTTGGAACCCAAATTTCAATAAATTGCCGATAAGAGCCATCCCCAGAGCAGGAATCTAGATGCAGGCAGGCGATTAACAATGATGTGCAAATGAATGGACGGCGATCCGACCCTGATAAACCCTGGCCGCAGGGGAAAGCAGGCGGTCCCTAATGTTGCATCACTAACTTTCAGGGGCAATCGATCGAACACCTTCCCATCACGCCCTTTACCTCGTCCAGGGAGGAATCCTCCCGAGACTCTCGAAGGTCGAGGCCAGGCCGAGGATGCCACGTGGGATCGGTGGGGGAGGTCGGGTAGACGAGGATTTGAGAGGGAGGTACGAGGTTGTCCTCGACCGTTGGCTTAGGGTTTCTCTATTTGGCGGCTAAACATATTTAATTGGTGATAAATTTTATCCAGAGTCTCTTCATTTTATATTCCTTCTCTAATCCAATCACCAGCTCATTAAGCTTCGGATAATTACTTATAACTTTAAAAAAAAAAACCCAATAATAAATAAAAAACGAAACGCATCCCCTAACCCAAAAAAACACACCCCACCCCCGCCAGACCCAGACCCACCTTTCTTTTTCTTTTTTTCTCTTTGATTCCCCTTGCTCGCCTTTCACCCCTCCCCCCTTACCCTTTCTCAATCTTCGAACCCTAGCTTGCCCCAACCCTAACCCCAAAATTCCCCTTCCCTTCGCCGAATCACCGCCAAGATCTCATCTTCACACCCTTTGGATGTCCCCTGGGAAGTATACGCATGTCGATTAGGTAGAGAGAGCCTTGGATGATAGCCAGCTCGTGGAGTTGCATGGGCCGTCCCGCTGTTCTCCTACGATGCCGAGACCCGTCTCTGGAGTGACCCGCGGTGGGAGGGGGAGAGGGAGGGGTAGGGGACGGGGACGGGCTTCGGCGGTGGCTGCTGCGCCCGCTAAGCCCGAGAATCGATCCGCTGATAGGGCCCAGATGGCCGACGGGAGTGGCGGTGGGTTGGGTGGTAGTAATAAGGCTAACGTGAAGGGCGTCGAGGAGGAGGAAGGGAGCACCGCCCCTTTTCCCGATCGGGTGAGTGCTGTCCCGTGAAATTAAGGTTGTTGAGCTTCTTGTTTGTTCGGCTTGTGTTTGTTTAGGTGGCTACCTTGTTCATGGCGCGGCCTTGGACGGATTTGCTTTGTCGTTAATATCCTTTGAATTAGCTATCTACTTCGTGGGGTGCTGCTATGTGAATGGGTGTGGTGCTGTTAGTTATGTCATGGATATGAGGTGTAAGATCATTTTGATTAAGCTGTAAAGCAAATTGACGTGAATTTTTACGTTCTGGTCCGTTATATGGATGGAAAGATTCATCTTTGGAACATTTCATTGAATGTGAATTGGGAACCAGAATAACGGAGTTGATTCTTAGAAACTCTTCATTTGTTGTTTCTCTGAAGTAGTTAGCCTTAGAAACTCACAAACTAAATTTTGATTCTACTTAGTCCCAGGTTGATTGTGTTGTTTCGTGCTACATGTCTTCTCGTTTGCTTTTTCATAGTGGTTTTGTAGAATTATGACTGTCCCATAAAGTTTTTTTTTATATTGCTTGGTTCTCAAGGAGTCCTTGAATAATCTTGCTGTAATGGAAGTTCCATTGATGGGTATTAGCCCGCATCCATATATCTGGACCTCTGGGGAAAGGTGGACCTCTGAAGTGTTCTTCTTCTTTATGAATAAAGGTTTCAGTCGGTGGCTCTCCCATGTATAAGATCGAAAGGAAGCTAGGGAAAGGTGGATTTGGTCAGGTTTTTCTTGGTCGTCGTGTCTCTGGGGGCAGTGACCAGGCAACGGGTGCTGCAGCTACCGAGGTTTCCTCGTGATTGAATCATCTTGTTTATTTTTCCTTCAAATATGGATTTTCTGTGACTATTTACAATATTGAGCTGCTGCGCTCTTGAACATATCTTATCAGGTGGCTCTAAAATTTGAACATAGAAATAGCAAGGGCTGTAATTATGGTCCTCCATATGAATGGCAAGTGTACAGGTAACCCCTTGCCTTAAAATGTCTAATAAATATTTTTCCAGGTTTCTTGGTTCTTAATTTCTTTGTCTTACTGTGTCAGTGTTTTGGGTGGGAGTCATGGAGTGCCACGAGTGCACTTTAAAGGAAGACAAGGAGAGTACTATATCATGGTATGCAGTGCTTACTAGATTAGCTAATCGCGTTGCTTATAAGTACATCTTATTTCAGAAGTTTCTATGCAGGTCATGGACATGCTAGGGCCGAGCTTATGGGATTTATGGAATACATCAGGACAAGCGTTAGTATTATTTAGTTTCTGCTATTTTCTTTTAATTTTCTCTTGTACTTTTGGACCAAAGCATGAATTGGGTTCTGGCATTGTTCATCTACTATGTGTCAAATTCTATATCAATCTTTTCAGCCTAGTTGACTCCATCTTGGAGATTTATGGCTGGCATTATGACTTAGGTATAAGGAGTTTTTCTCTTGGCGTTTATCATTTTTTGTATTTTTTGATGGTGCAGTATGGCGACTGAAATGATAGCCTGTATTGCAGTCGAGTCGCTATTAATTCTTGAAAGAATGCACGCAAAAGGGTACACTTACTTGCCAGTGTTCTATTTTTTTCCTTACCATTTTATATTTATATATATTGTGGGAAATGGGCTGCATTCAGCTCGCTGCTGTATTTTTTAGCTTAGAACATCAATATTATTGTCATTATTAAAATTTAGCAAAATATATATGGCCTTAACTTTGAGCCAACCTTTTGTTTTAGCATTAACTTAGTTTGTTATAAACTTTTGTCACCAACTTTTGTTTTTATATTGATTTTGGCCAATTTTTTATTTAATCGTGCAAAAGTCATGTAAGGCCTTAATATAGTCCGACCCATGTCCTATAATAGTGGATCTCCAATCTCTCATTCTCGTGTTTCTCCATCTCATCATCCATATTACCCTTAGCAGCAACCCTCTAGACCCATCATCTGGTCTTCATCGATTTTATGTATTTTTGGCAGCATTAGAAATTGTAGTCCAACTTCGACTTCTAACCTATTTGATCTGGCCATCAAAGTCCTAAAATAAAATCATACGATGAGGTTCGATATTATTTCCCATTTTTTTCCTTTTTAGTCGATAAATGAAAACTATTTATTAAGGCCGTGTTTGGTGTTCGTTCGATTAAATCAAAGATTGACCAAAATCAATATATAAAACAAAAAATTGGTGACAAAATTATATAACAAACTAAGTTATGGCCAAAACAGAAAGTTGACTTAAAGTTGAGGCCATAAATCGATATTTTGCCTTTTTATGATTTATATTTGAGTTGCCATTTTATTTTTCAGCTATGTGCATGGTGATGTAAAGCCTGAAAACTTTTTGCTTGGTCAGCCATCAACACCTCTTGAAAAGAAATTATATCTTGTTGACCTTGGATTAGGTGGGTGTTTTATGTCATGACTGTTTCGCTAATTGATCCATTTCTTAATGTTACAAATAGTTAATTACATTTGTCCTGGCAGCTACAAAGTGGAAAGATGGAGGCAGTGGGAATCACGTGGAATATGATCAGCGCCCTGATATTTTCAGGTGAGGACATTTTATTGTCTATTAAGTCTTGTACGATTAAATTTTCTTGTTCTTTCCTTTATCGCCTCTTCATTTTCCTGCTGCTATCAGAGGGACAGTGCGATATGCCAGCGTGCATGCTCATCTGGGAAGAACTGCTAGCAGACGAGATGACCTGGAATCTCTTGCTTATATGTTAATATTCCTCTACCGAGGAAGATTACCATGGCAAGGCTATCAGGTGGTGCTGCTTTGTGTTCTGAAGGTTTCCTTGACTTACTTCTGAATAGATGCTCCTTTTCTTTTCTTAGGGAGACAATAAATCTTTCCTCGTTTGTAAGAAGAAGATGTCCTCTTCTCCAGAGATGTTATGTTGCTTTTGCCCAGACCCATTGAGACAGTTTCTTGAGATGGTAGTGAACCTGAAGTTTGACGAAGAGCCCAACTATTCAAAATTAATATCCTTGTTTGGTGGTCTAATTGGACCAAATCCTGCTGAGAGGCCAATTGATACGGATGGGACTCTGAAGGTAAAATATATTCTTTAATGTATTTAAGGAGAGATTCTTGGAGTTTGTGGTTGGGTCATTTATTTTTTGTTGATTATTTAGGTCATTGGCCAAGTTGGCCAAAAACGGGGAAGGTTGAATATCGAGGAGGGAGATGATGGGCATCTGAAGAAGAAGATCCGTTTGGGAGCACCTGCGACCCAGTGGATATCCATATACAATGCAAGGAAACCCATGAAGCAGAGGTAAGTTTGGCCATCCACATTACAGAATGCTTACACGAGTCTTGCACTGTTTCTTATTAATTGGTAGATATTTCCATTGCGAGGAGTTTCAGAATGTAAGTAATCCGTGGTTTGTTATCAGGTACCATTATAATGTGGCAGATGTAAGGTTGGCTCAACATATAGATAAGGGATTAGCAGATGGTCTGCTCATTAGTTGCGTGGCTTCTTGTGTTAGCCTTTGGGCATTGGTAATGGATGCTGGCACCGGTTTTACAAGCCAAGTGTATGAGCTATCACCTTTCTTCTTAAACAAGGTGATTCTCGGCCGTACATGACTAATATGTTTTGGTTGATCAGAAGGTTCCGTCGAAGCAAATGAAGTTGCTCTCATCCTGATCTGGTTTATTTGCAGGACTGGATCATGGAACAGTGGGAAAAGAGTTACTATATTAGTTCGGTTGCCGGTGCTGATAATGGAAGTTCCCTAGTGGTGATGTCGAAAGGTCTGTCCATTTTTTACCGTCCATGATGCTATCCATCCCTTTGCATGCTGCAGATAGCAATTGCCCTCTTTCTTGACATTTTTCTTGTCCGCTTTATCGTTTGGACAATTGACAGAAGGCGTATATGAATGAATGCCTTGATGCAAAAGCCAAATTTCCCTAAAATTCCATAATTTCCAATGGGCTTCTGCCTCTTGCTTGGGTGTCAAGCTCTCACACACGGTGGGATGATGTCCCAAATAGGCTGATGGAAGGATCACCGTCTCGGTTGTGTTATTAAGTTTCAAAGATTCTAATAGGGTCACTGGCTGAGTGCAGGTACGCCTTTTTCTCAACAATCTTATAAAGTGAGCGAGTCTTTTCCATTCAAATGGATTAACAAGAAATGGAGGGAGGGCTTCCATGTTACGTCGATGACTACTGCGGGTACCCGTTGGGGTGTTGTGATGTCTCGCAATGCTGGATTCAGCAATCAGGTAGATCCGAGGCTTGCATATCATCTCGGTGTTCCTCTTTTTCATGAGGGGATACATAAACTCGGTAACTGTCCGTGTAGGTCGTGGAGCTTGACTTCCACTACCCGAGCGAGGGCATCCACAGAAGATGGGATCAGGGCTACCGCATCACTGCGACGGCCGCGACTTGCGATCAAACTGCTCTGGTTCTAAGCATCCCCAAGCGCAGGCTTAACGACGAGACTCAGGAAACCTTACGGACATCTCAGTTTCCGAGCACTCATGTGAAGGTGACACCCTTGTACTTTTTGTGACTTGCTGGATATTGTGACTTGGTTTTTTTCTTAACCTTCCTCTTCTTCTTTTTGGTTGTCGCAGGAAAAGTGGGCGAAGAATCTCTACCTGTCTTGTCTCTGCTATGGCCGAACCATCTCCTGAGTTGTGTCTGCTGGCTACTCGTAATGTTAACCGGAACCACTGCACTTTTTCCTTTCCATTTGCCAAGGAACCCCTCCACCCCTCCAACCTTGCTGAATATTTTTGTACATGTGAAATGATGAGTGGAAAACTTTGTTTTTGCCAATGTGCATTGTCTTTTTTTTTGTATTTATTATTTTTGTTGAGATTAGGTTAAGAATGCTATTGAGCTTCTTGAGCCAAATCTGCTTTGGGAGATAAAAAACTCTGGTGATCCAAACTTAATATAGAGCCATATTTTAGTCCCTCGTATTATTATTTCATTTTCTTCCTATATGTTATTCTATTTGGGAGGGTTATTTCGTAATGTAAAGGATTATTTTATGTCTAAACGCACTTTTGATAGGAAAATGATGTATGGAGGAGGGCAATACACAACAATACATATAAAAACCCAGTTGCTAATTTAAGCGGC
The DNA here is from genome assembly GCA_029817715.1 of Melastoma dodecandrum. Taxonomy (NCBI): domain Eukaryota; kingdom Viridiplantae; phylum Streptophyta; class Magnoliopsida; order Myrtales; family Melastomataceae; genus Melastoma; species Melastoma dodecandrum. The sequence continues at coordinate 5,571,090 of JARUPY010000472.1, read as the reverse complement.
TTTTCAATATCCACCTACATACACCATGGTAGAATGATGTCAATTTCAAAATGCAGAAGCTCAATGAATACTTTCCAGTTGAAGCCTCACACATGTAATGAACGAATCCGAAATCAGAGTACACAAATAAATATAAAATGATATCTTAAGAGAGCTTGACTCCACAAAATGGAGCACCCCAAAGGTGAAGGCCGGGACCGATTTGCTTAACCTTAGGGTGTCTAAGCACCAGATGAGTCGATTTCTGAAGTACTTCAGGGGGGGCCGACGATTGTCCAACAGGCGCAACTGCACATTAACCATTGAAGATTTTGAATAGTATTTCGTCCAAAAGTAGAGAATCGAAAAACAAACTTGAAACTCAAAGCCAAGAGAGAAAAAACACAGACAAAGAACCAGCATTTTCCATGACAGTTCCAGAGTGCGAGAATGATGGGGGCCGCACTATATATCGACCGGTATAATTTATCCCCTAGAAGTGGAGCCACTAGACCCACTACGTTCATTTCTATGTTGAAGTAGCGATCCTAATATCCGTTGAAAAGATTGCCAATCAAACATGGTCAAAGGTGTCAAACTGAAAACAAAGGATACAACAGGTATGAACAATGTCAACAGGCGATGTTCTGCAGTAAAGACAGACAGACTTTTACGACCATCACAGTTAACATGATTATTGAGCACAACCAAATCAATTGATAGGAGCTCATCTTTGACGGACCTTCATTTCTGGCAAGCTGTTCCACTGCCTGGATTAGCACGTGAAAGCCTGTGACAAATATAGAAGTAAAGAGGGGTCATGCTCAGATATGCAGTAGTGAGAAAACATCGGAAATGAATCTCCAAGAACCAGTCTCAAAGTTCGAAATGCCAACAGAAGCCGTGGTGTGTTTCAGGGCAGCAGAATGACCAAGATGTCGTGACATTCAATAAATCCAATGAAACCTGAGTTTCAAACGCCTTCTATCACCATTAAAAAGAATGCCCAATCATGATGCACATCAAGGTAAAACGAGTTTATCAGCAAGGGCTGTCATGGCCTGTCAATGCTTGCTTGTGAACTTTGATTAAACTCCACGATGTAGAACAATGGTGTGATGGCCGATTCAAGCCACCTCCATTCTCTTTAATAATTAACAAACCATTCGAACAGATAAATTACCACCCCAACCGACCAACTTACATCGTTCATACAGGAACTCCTGGAGATCTTATTTAGCAGGAGGAGGAAACTTGATACGGAGTCGATGCGGAAAAGGATGATTGGTATTATCGGATGAGCAAAGGACATAGGTAGAGTTACAAAAAGGGCAAGATAAATGAAGGATGCGTTGACCTTTACGGATACGGATAACACCGCCCATCATGAAAGAAGAAGCTCAAATAACTCTACGTTGTCAATGGGTATAAATACACCGTCGTCACGACTTCGAGGATGAGTTAGACTTGGAACAAATGTATATAAAGTCTGATCAATCGCGCATGACGCAGCCGAGAGTGGGTGAGGGCACGACGGCAGTGTTTCCGTTGGGTTTTTTTGCTGAATAGCCCCTCTTGTCGTTTTGTGATTACGCGATTAACTAATTGCTGCGCATTAATTACAACCAAACAGTTCTGTCCGTTAATCTCTCCATACGTAATCTTTGGTTCTGGTTTTTAGCGTATTATAACTGAATTAACCAAACTAACTGAATCGGGAAAGTAAAGAAACGCGCCCACTTTCTCCTTCTGTTGCGTCTAATTCTTCTCTTTGCGGGCGTCGTGTCCGTATCCCGGATGCAAATCACGCCCGACATCCTCCGGCACCCCCCGAACCCAATGGACTCAACCTCCTCCCCTACGCCGCCGCCTCCATCCCTCAGATCTCCCCACACCACCCACCAACACTCCCCGACGACGATGTCCCCGCTCCTCGTCCTCACGAGGACGGCCAGGCCTTCCTTCTTCCCTCACTACGTCCTCTTCCTCACCTTCCTCGTCTGTGCCTTCGTCATTTCATCACTCCCCCGTAGGTCTTCCCCTCTAACTAGCGGATCTCCCTCATCCGTCGCTCCCCTCCTCTCGCTGCACTTGGTCGCTCCCGGACCCTCGACCGATTCCCAGAGTCCGGTCAGTAAAGGCGGCGTCTTTGGGGAAGAAGTGAAGAATGAGAAGAATAATGATGATGATGATAAGCTGGGGGGATGGCTGAGGAAGATGAAGGGGTGTGATCTTTACGACGGGAGGTGGGTCAGGGATGAAGTTGGGGGTTACCCGATGTACGGGCAGGGGAGTTGTCCCTTCATCGACGAGGCATTCGATTGCTTTGGGAATGGGAAGAGGGACTCTGGTTACGCAATGTATAGGTGGCAGCCCTTCGATTGTGATCTCCCCAGGTGATTTTGATGACGCTTGTGATTGTTGTTGTTGTTGCCATTGGAGATTGAGACTGCGATGTGCCCCACTTTGGTTTGGTTTGGTTTCTGCTTGTGTTGGACTGGATAATGGGGTTGGATTCCAGTGCCTCCAGGGGATTGAATTGTTGATGTCGATGCCGATGTTGATCTTCAAGAGGTGGCCTTTGTTCTCTTCACGGCAGGTTGGATGGTAGGAAGATGTTGAGGATGCTTAGAGGGAAGCGTTTGGTTTTCGTTGGCGACTCGCTGAATAGAAACATGTGGGAATCCCTCATCTGTATACTTCGAGATGTGGTCCAGGACAAAAGTAGCGTATTCGAAGTCTCGGGAAGTGAGGAGTTCCGCACTGAGACCTCATACTCTTTCTTCTTTAAAGTAATGCCTTTCATGGGTTGGTTTCTTTGCTTTGATTTGGGTTCTCGTCACCTGTTTGAATTTAATTGTAGTATTTCCTGCTTTTTCTGGTAGGACTACAATTGCTCGGTTGAGTTTTTTCAGACCCCATTCCTAGTCCAAGAGTCCGAAGTCAAGGAGGCAAATGGATCCAGGAGGGAGACACTCCGGCTCGATATGGTCGAGAACCAATCTGGTGTGTACAAGGAGGCTGACTACCTTATATTCAATACAGGGCATTGGTGGACTCATGAGAAAACCTCCCTAGGGTAATGATTTCATCACGGCTGCATTTTGATGACGGTCGGCAGTTTGAGGATGATATTAGAAACCTCTCTGAAACCGAAAGTTCTGTAGGACGAATTATTACCAAGAAGGCAATCGTGTATACGATCATCTCAACGTGAAAGTTGCGTTTCGGAAGGCTTTAACGACCTGGGGTTCGTGGATTGACTCCAACACGGATCCCTCTAAGACGCTAGTTTTCTTCAGGGGCTACTCGTCCGCGCATTTTAGGTAAGGGCCACTCGACCAAACTCGTTAATGAGTACTCGCCACGGTCTCGAGATTATTCCATTCTTGTCAGTATCCTGATTTGACTATTTGAGCAGAGGCGGGCACTGGAATACTGGTGGGAAATGCGACGTCGTAAAAGTGCCCCGAACCGGAGATAAATACAACCCCAAATATCCGACCAAGATGAAGATCCTCGAGTCAGTAATGAAAGCAATGAAGACTCCTGTCATGTATCTTAACGTGACAAGAATGAGTGGGTTTCGGGAAGACGGGCATCCCTCCCTGTACAGGAAAAGGAATCCAACCGATGAAGAGAGGAAGTACCAGGATTGCAGCCACTGGTGCCTCCCGGGGGTCCCAGATATCTGGAACGAGCTCCTGTACACCGAGATCCTAATCCGCGAAGCTGAGAACCGGTGGAACAAGGGTGGGCTTTTGACATAGGTATATACCACGCAGGCTCCCATTTCTTGGATTGTAATTTGTAAGAATAGAGCAAGGTAACAGTGGGAGATTAACGCAGCTGAAGCAAAAAGGCATGCTAAAATGGTTTCATCTCTAGTGTGGTCTAGCCAGAGTTGGGTCGGCGCACGCCAATCCTGGACCGTCGATGATGCGAGCCGCTAGCACGACCCTCGACCCGTCAAGCATGTATGTGCATGTTACTTCAAAAGTCTCGTTCCGGACTTCGTATATGTTCGACGCAGCGTCGCATGTGAGTATCCATTAAACGGACGTTTTCCCAGTCTGACACTGCCCTGACTATTTATTTGTACTTGAAAATGACATAGAAAAGATATTGAGAAACTCGGTTTATATCTTGTAATTAATATTGATGACCATTTTTAGCTTTAACTATGAAAAAATTGTAGTTTGATTCTCACTATAATCAATTTTAAATGGTCTCAGATTGAAGAAAATATAATAAGGACGTGGAAAAATCGTTTACATTTTTTGAATGATTGGACCACTACAGAAGAAATAACTATTAAAATGAATATAATTCCTTAATTCGTTAAAATAAATAAAATCCCCAAAATTAAAATAACTTTGTTATATCCATAAAAAATTTTGAAGAAAGAAAAAATACATTTTTCCATTTTGAATTATTCAAAATCGAAAAATGATAAACGAGTTTTTCGAGTTAGAGTGGGAGGGGGCAAAGTGAGGCTTAATTATGATTTAAAGGACTATATTGGAATATTTCAAAATAAAAATGCCAAAATGAGAACAGACGCAGATTATAGGGGGCAGATTGAAATTCTCCCCTAAAACCCTTGGGTTCATGGAGTTACTTAGGGTTTAATGGCATCCCTCGACGATCCTCGCCGGCGCCACCGTCTTCTCCGTCCTGTTAGACTCTTCTGCTGCCGAAGCGCTACCCTCGCTGGTACTCCTAGCGGCCGCCCATCTCTTTCGCCTTGGTTTTCGTCGTCGTTGCTGATTGGCTTTCGTTATGGATTTGATTTTATCGTGAATGATGTCAGCTTCGTTTTTTTTTTTTATAAATAGGGAGGTCATAGATTAGATAAAGTGTTCACGCTACAGAGTTTAGGGTTGTAAGGCCCCGGTAGCTTCAAAACATGCAAATCTCCATGTAATACATCTATCACAAAATCCGGAGGGTAGCAAAAGGTGATAGATTCTTCTTCTTGGTTCGTATGTTAGCTTCGTTTAGTCTTAGATGTATTTGTTTTTATTTCATGAACAGTTTGGGGAATTTCCAGGTTTAGGTAAACTTTCGGAGGGATACCGAGGCGGGGAGGGTCGAATTGGTTGGAGTCTTGTGTAATGGATGCTGAAGACGCTGGTAAGAATTGGATTAGTGCTATGTTATGTTCTATTCCGATGGATGTTGGTTGGATGCTTCTACATTGATTCTGATTGGCTTGTTTCAGTTGAAGAGCTTGACTACGAGATGAATGATGTGGAGAGTGATGGCAGTGAGATGCCAACATCAACTGTGCGCAAAGCAAAAAAGCACATGGAAGAGCTACGAAGACTCGCCAAGAAGGTTGGTTCTTTGTCTTCCAATTTGTCGACGTGAAAGAGTTGTTTTTTCTTTTTCTGGGTTATATTTCTTCGATTTGGCTGTGACCGTGTTAAATATGTTGGGGCTATTTAGAACCTTCATCTTTTCCAAATGTGTTCCAAATGATAAAATCGTTTCTTGAGAATTTAAAATTTCTGATTTGGGTTTGTCTGTTTATTTCTTTGTTTTTTTTTTAAATCAAGCACCTACGATTTTTCTGATACTGCATAGCCATGTCGGCAGATTCAACTTCCTCTTTGGGTCGACTGCCATAGCTAAAAAAAATCAATGTTGTGTATGACACAGTTTCTGAAAATTTTCAAATATCTAGAACTTAAATAGTGAATTTTGATAGGTTTAGAGTTTCATTTTCCCCTGCAAGAAATTATGAAATCATTGAGACATTATAGCATACCAATGGTAATGTAATTACTATTTGCCTGGAGACAGTAGTAATAAGTTTCTTGTGGTTCATTCTATGAGCAGATGATCATGGTTTCGCCTGCAGCATTTCAACTCTTTCTAACACGCAAAAGTCATTGTAGTTATGTACCCAACTCCGTGACGACAATGCTGACAATTGTCCGCTCAGAAATACGTATCATTGCTTTGACATAATCATATGTCGAGGATCACTATTTCTTCAACTCAAACAGAATTTGGTTGAAAGTAATTATCCACTTAGCATGTGTGTTGCAATAAACACTAAAAAATATTTCTGTTATGAAAAAAACGTATATTTATTTATCTGTGTTCGTTCAACTCATGTTAAGGTCTTTAATGCAACTTTCTTGGTAGTTGGTTTTTTTTATTGCTGCTTTATTTCTTGTAATCTTCTTATGAATGCCTTCTTTCATGTAGGACCCAGAATTCTTCGAGTTTTTGAAGGAAAATGACAGGGAGCTTTTGGAATTTGATGCTGATGAGGTTGATGTAAGGTCCCCTGTGATGATTTCTTCTGAAACCAACCTGTCATATGCTATTTTTATCTGTGTCGAGGCATTTTTAACTTCTCCCGGCACATGCAGCAAAGTGGTGCCTCGGAATTAGGAGATGAAGAATTGGTGGTGGATGATGCAACAGCTGTCAATAAGATCGTTGAGGCCAAGAAACCATCTAATAATGTTATCACAGATGCAATGGTTGAGTCATGGTGCAACGCTGTTAAAGAAAATGGGAAAGTGGGAGCAGTTCGTTCTCTCCTGAGAGCATTCAGGTGTGCTAGCCACTATGGTGATGATGAAAACGAGAAATCTGCCTCAAAACTTAAAATGATGTCTAGCGTTGTCTTCAACAAAATAATGGTCTTCGTGTTAAGCGAAATGGATGGAGTACTTCGGAAACTTTTAAGACTTCCTACCACCGGAGGCAAAAAGGAGACAATAAAAGAGTTAACTGGAACTAGACCATGGAAAAATTACAACCACATGGTTAAGTCATATCTCGGTAATGCGCTGCACATTTTGAACCAAATGACTGACACAGAGATGATAGCATTCACTTTAAGGCGCCTCAAATGTTCATCCATACTATTGGCTGCTTTTCCTAGCCTCTTAAGGAAGTACGTTAAGGTGAATACTGATGCTAAGTTAATATTTCCTTTTATTCTATTGAAGTTTGACTTGCTGATACTGTTACCATGGTTATACCTTTAATTCCTGTTTATGGTGAGGTTAGACTACTACTGAAAGAAGAGAACTCAGAGACCCCATAGTCTGGTGTTGTCTGTCTATTTGATTTGGTTTTTTGTATTTGTTATAATGCTTTCTTTTCTGATAAGTGGGGATACCATTTTAAATGAAGTTGGAAGGGTTGTCAGACATGGCTTAGATGAGTGTGGTCTATGATAATCATTTTAAAGGAAAGAGAACTGTGGTTTGTCACCTGTACAATGTTTTCTCTAATTCTATATTATGTTTTCTTCAAAAGTAAGAATTTGTCTTTCCATGAGAAGAAACTATTGTCCTTCAAACCAGAAACCCCTTTCAAGCATGTCTTAAGTGTATTACATCCTATTTTTCAGGTGTTGCTTCACTTCTGGGGTACAGGGGGAGGTGCTCTTCCTGTTGTATCTTTCCTTTTTCTGAGAGATCTCTGCATTCGCCTTGGTTCTGATATTCTGGACGATTGCATTAAAGGACTGTACAAAGCATATGTTTTGAACTGCCAGTTCGTAAATGCTTCTAAACTACAGCACATTCAGTTTCTCAGCAATTGTGTAATTGAGCTTCTTGGTGTTGATCTCGGAAGTGCATACCAACACGCTTTTGTTTTCATTAGACAGCTGGCTGTAATTCTTCGTGATGCTCTTACAATGAAAACTAAGGTATCTTCTATCCTCAGCCTTCTTTGGCAAACTGTTCTTTCCTCAGTCTTGTGCAGAGGTTGTTTGTAATTTTCATTGCTAAGTATCAATAGCATGATTAATAACAAAGAATCCTATTTTTAAATCAACTGGTTTCCATTGTGTTTTTTTATGCTATTTTTATTAATGTTGGTGTCACTGTCGACCCTTTTAGCTAATCCAGTCTATTCTGACAATTTTCAGCCTATTCTGATAATTTCAGCATCAGATTGGCGATCTAAATGATTGAGAAGCTGTCTAAATTTATAGTGTCCTAAAGTTTTGTTATTACATGGGCCCGTTTTGAGATCTTTTTGTCAACCAATTTATTGAAAAAATAATTCCTTTTTCATTTATCCTAATTGTAAAGAATATTATTTTCTTCTGGGTTTCACGTATCCTTCTTGAAGAAAAGGATTTCTTTTGTTATGTGTGTCATTCTCCCTAAGGTTATAGAAAGTTTATTTCTGAATGCCACGTGCAATGGTTTTGTAATCTTTGGTTGAATGACAAAAAATGTATCTTGATCTTTGATTTTGGTTAATTCATCTGACGTGTAATCTGGTTCTTTTGCAGGAATCATTTCGCAAAGTTTATGAATGGAAGTATATTAGCTGCCTGGAGCTTTGGACTGGTGCCATCTGTGCCTACAGTTCAGAAGTTGATTTTGCTCCTCTTGCTTATCCATTGACTCAAATCATACTCGGAGTTTCGCGTCTTGTTCCCACAGCACGTTATTTTCCTCTTCGACTGAGGTGTATCAGAATGCTCAATAGGATTGCTGCTGCTACTGGCACTTTTATTCCTGTTTCCATGTTACTCTTGGACATGCTCGAGATGAAGGAATTAAATAAGCCACCCACTGGTGGTGTGGGAAATACTATTGATTTCCGTTCCGTGCTTAAGGTAATATTTCAAATTTATTTAAAAATTCATCTGCAAAAGAAGTTGATTATTTTATTTTTGAAAGCCGTACTATCAGTACTTGCAAGATATGGGATTGGACCTAGTGCCCATATATCCACTGGTCAGCCATCCTCTCTGTTATATATCCACCATGTTTTGAAACTGTTATGCTTTTGTAGGTAAACAAGGCTTCCTTAAAAACAAAATCATTCCAGGAAGCATGTGTTTCTTCTGTTGTTGAGGAAATAGCGGAACATTTACAACAGTGGAGTTATTCTGTCACTTTCTTTGAACTCTCTTTTATACCATCTGTACGATTACGGAACTTTAGTAAATCTACCAAAGTTGAGAGGTTCCGGAAGGAAATGAGGCAGCTCATACGTCAGGTATGACATGGATTCGGTCTACTTGTGTGTTTGGAGGTCTTCTACCAAAGCTACTAGACATGTTAGGGCTGGTACTTCAGTGATATCCAGTTGACTGTTCATTTTTTGTGCTTGCTAGATTGACGCAAATGCGGAGTTCACAAACAAAAGAAGATCAACAATCTCTTTTCTCCCAAATGATCCTGCATCATCCTCTTTTCTTGAGGTCTGTTCTGTCTGTCCCTGTTCTTGCAATATTGTCAGTGGCCCTGTTTGCTTCAGGGAGCTGATGCTGTGATAGTAAACTAGGCATGGCTTCTTGTTTATCTTATTTTCTTCTGTATTTTCGCCCTGTCAACTTCCAATGTTATGTAAATTCTTCATGTCTAAATATGTTAGGATGAGAAACGCGCTGGAGCTAGTCCATTGTCGCAGTACGTTTCAGTTCTCCGGCAAAGGGCCCAACAGCGAATTGATTCCTTGAAGGAATCGAGGTATGCTCATTTTTTTGTCATTCTTTACAGTACATGACATCTACTGAAATTTTACTTTACTGACTGGTGGAATTTGCTCAGCGTCATTGTCGGCGAGAAATCTTCCTTTTTTGGAAGAGACGTCCCGCAAAGCGATGATGAGGATGATAACACGAACGAGCAGGGCGCAGCTGTCTTCGGCTCTTCATGGCTGCCAGCAGGAAAAAAGTAGACATAAATCATTCTCTCACCCCACATATGTTTGTGACGATTGTGCAAGTGGTGATCGTAGTCAGTGTTGACTGCAGGGCTAAACATTCTAAGGAAGTGGATACGGACGAGGGAAAGAACAAGAGCAAGAAGAAGAAGAAGAAGAAAAGAAAGAGCGAACAGATCGATGATGTTCAGTCTCTGGACGAAGACATTGTGGAGGACTTGGTTCTAAGTTCAGATGATGAGGACTTTGGTGACTTTGGACATGGTTCCCACAATGACGAGGATGGTCCTGTTCCAGTGAAACGACCTGGGAAGAAGAGGAAGGTCCCGGAAAGAAAGCCCGAGGGTCGTCGTGGTTCGTACAGAAAGAAGTCAAAGAAGAACAAGAAAGCATAATTCAACGGAGAAGTAGAAGTTCTTGAACACTCGGTTGTTGATAACTTATTCATCTCGTGTACTGGTTGAATCGTATTAGAAACATGTTTTGACTTAGACCCCTAATTGTATTTCACGCTTATAAATCCCTTCAGCTTCCCTAATCTTAGTCTGTCTCCTTCAAATTTGACGGCTTTGTACCATCTCGCGCATAGTAAGTAGACCGCAAAATTCACGATAAGAGGGGTCGTAGAAGAAAAATCGCTCCCGTTTGCTTCCATCTCCTTCTGGAGGACAGAATCGAAAAACTTTACAAGACTTTTAGCAATTGTATGTTCTCACATTGTGAAAACAAACTTGCATCAATAGCGGAAACTATAACAGAAGCGAGACAGAAAATAACATAACTTTTTGTAAACGCTAGCTTCTGTAGCGCATAACCTTCTGCAGATGAAGGCCGAATCGAAACTCCCGAAAGACAGATAAAGCTTTGAGCAAAAGCTTTTTTCTGGATTTAGATTGATAGAGAAATCATTATTATATCACGAAACTTAAATAGACAAAACCAAAATAAAATGAAAAGACAACCATAGAAATGAAAGGACACCACTTAAACTTAATTTCAAATCCAGTAATATCATTAAAGTGCCCATTAACTTTCTCGTTAATTTCCACTAGCCAATCCAACACGAACTCACACAAGCATTAGCAGCTTAACGCTATGTTTGATATTTGTAGGACTGGACAAGGGGAGCCGAACCGATGCTAGGCCGACGACATTCTGAGAAGTGTTAAGTTAAAAACACACTCCTAAAAGTGTTTTTTCGCCAGCTAAGTTGCGAAATTATTGCTTCGTGTTTTTTTCCCCCTTGTTTGTTCTATAATCTGGCGTTTGTTTAATGGAAGATATGCCTGACTTTGTTAGTGTTGGGGTGGCGACTCAGCTCATACGGACATCCGATGTCCGAGACCCGGTTGCGGCCATAGGATGTGTGGGCGGTATCTCATGCCGTTTGAGAGGAAGGGACCAAAACGATGTTTTTTACTCTGTTTTGTTTCTTAAACGGTTCTTGTATAGCGCAAGACATGCCGAAAGTTGTCCAGCCAGAGGCTGACTGTATGCAGATCCTACGTGCTGGGACTGGTCGAGGAGACTTGATGCCATGCCCACGGCATCCCCTCAAGGGGAGGGAGGGGGCTAAGATGTCAAGAAACAAATCGGTTTTGAGGATTCAACATGGCGTGGATGGACTCTCAAGGAAGTTCTCTGAAAAACTTGTAGAGCGACATTAAGCTAATCATAATCGATGGTTTGATTTTTAACACCGTATGTCACTATTCATAGTTCAATGAATTGATTTTCATCCCTAATCTTAGTTTTGCTGTCTTCTTCAATTTTTATGGGCTTGTACCATCTCGCACATAACAAGTAAACTGCGAAATCGGCACCCGTCAGTCCTGCGATCAGGAAGAAGAACCGATCCAGGTGCCCGTCATTGAGGTTGTTCGGGATCCAACCGCTTCGGCTGCCGTCCCTTGCCGTGGCCTTCGTCACCATGTTCACCAACATGCTGCTGACGTAATTTCCCAGTGAGATTGAGGCCATGCTTAGGGAGCTCCCGAGGCTCTTCATCCCATCTGGTGCCTGCCCATTGAAGAACTCGAGCTGCCCGACGTACATGAACACCTCCGAAGCCCCGACGAGGACATACTGTGGCACCTGCCAGAGTACGCTCAGGGCACTCTTGCTCTCTCCTGGCATCACGTGCCTTAGACGTAGGATTTCTGTGATCCCAGCTGATACCATTGCCATGAACCCGATCACGAGCCCAATCCCCATCCGTTGGAGCTCCGACACGCCGTTTTCGTTGGTGATGAGGCAACCAATCAAGGGGATGAGGAGGGGACGGTAAATCCCCGTGGATACAAGGACGCTAAAAATGTTGAACGTGTTCATGCTGGCGGCTGGGATGTGGAAGTGCCCGAGCCTTGTGTCCATAGCGTCGCCTTGTATGATGAAGAGGGAACCCATCTGGGTGAAGACAACCGAGTACATTACCGAGCATAACCAAACAGGCAACATCTTTAGGATGCATTTAGCTTCCTCTACTTGCGTCACCGTGCACAGCCTCCATGCATCGGTCCGTGGGCACTTGTCGTCTGCAGCTGTCACCGTCGCTGCCTTGTCCAAACACCTGCCCAGATTATAATTGAACTTCCTCTGCCGCTACGGTTACCCTATGGAAACATGGGAATTTAGAGGGGATAACGATGATTACCGGAACTTGTCACTGTGTCGGATTTTCCTGCTCCCTTTTATGGCAGAATCTGAGCCCAGCAACTCGTAAAGATCCTCCTCGTTGGCCGGAATAACATCCCGTTTCCTAACTGCTGCTACTAACACCTGTGCAACACGAGGCAGTGGATTCCCGGAAGGCGTCACGTAACGGTATCTCATTGTGCCCACCCAAAACAACAATAGAGCAATGACTGCAGAGCAAGTTGATATCTGGAACCCGAGTGTCCACCTCCCCGAATTTTCAAGATAAACCAGAACAGTGTCGGAGAACAGAGACCCAAAATTGTGCATGAGGTAGAAATAACCGAAGAATATCCCTTTCGAGGTTCGTGCTTTCGGATCCATATCGCCAAACTGGTCTGCGCCGAATGTGGCTATGGCAGGTTGGTTTCCGCCATATCCTAAAGCAATCAGGTACATCGATATGTAGAACATGGCAATGCTGTTCTTCGAAGTGGGAGCACACCGTACTTTTCCATTCCCGCAACCCGGCGGGCTCAAAAGAAACAAACTGGACGATACAGATAACAGCACCATGCCCTAATCAAATCAATGGAAACTTGTCATGTCATTGATGTGGGAGAGATAAATCGAGTCGATTGAACGTTACCAGAATGAAGATAAGCTGGAAGATGGAGCAGGTCCTGTAGCGGCCCAAGTAGGAGTCGCTGAGGAAGGCGCCTACGATCGAGCACAGGTAGACAACCCCAGTCCAATTGTTGACCTTGCTAGCCGCAGCAGCATTTTCCATACTGAGGACCCTTGTGAGGAACAACACGAGGCTTTCTCCCACACCAAGGAATGCTAGTGACGTGAGCCCTTGATTCACTGCAAAAATCGACATACAAAATCCTTCACTCTAGTAATCTCCAACGGTCTAAAACTTTCCTTTGTGTCCATCGTCGGCATTACCTAGCAAGAAACCAGCCCATTTCCACCCTCCTCTGTCGTCATCTGCAGACTTACCTTCGCTTCCTCCTCCTCCTTGGCGATTTTCGGAAGACACCTGAACGAATAAAAAAAAAACACGCGCACACATTTCTGCAGAGTAACATTCCAACGCAATCCCAGGAACAACAACCGAACGGAGGGAAACGGCATAAAAACCTCAGAAATGCCGGCCATATTCAAGGGCTTCTCTCTGTTTTGTTCCTCGTCCAGATGGACTGGACTTATGTTTGCATAAAATACATGAGCTCACGGCAATGGAGTTTGCAGTTCAAAACAGAAGGTGGAAAAGCAAAAAAGAAGGTTTTCTTACAATACACCAACCTCTTCTTTTGTGTAAGACATCTTTTAGAGACTCGTCTTGCATGATCACCTCATATTATTTCGAAATGTGAGCTTATTATTCCCTCCCGTCTCAAGAAGCGTGATTATGGTTACGTAAGTAGAACGTCCATTGACGCCCCCACCCGCAGTTAAGGCCTGTTCGTCTTCATTCCGTAATTTCAAGTTTCTTCAGCTACATGAAGACTAAACCTCTGCTGATTCCCACCGAGCTTGCCGGCGTGAGTTCATGCATTCCTCTCTCCGGAACCAATCCAAGCACGACCACAACACTCGGCCGCGGCAACTCACCGTGCAAGCTCGGCGGATGACCCTCGGTTGGGATATGACAGTATTTTATGTCGTGGTTATTAATATTCGAAGTTAGTTGGATCAAGCAATCCAACATCATCAAATGCAGCCCACACCTAGAACTCAAACTAATTTTCTCTGGCCAAACTTAAAAAATCCCGACACCTCCTTATTCGACGGCAGCGACGAATAAAACACAACCGACGGGCGACAAGCTAACCACCCATCCCACCGATCGGTCGATGTCGGACTACGCGGTGGAATCGACCAAAGTCCCGGCTCCCGATAACGGCGGCCTCCACAGGGTGCTCTTCAAGCCGACCGCAGGACCTGCGAATAGTTCTGGTCCACCCTTACACGGTACTGGGCGGGTGTCGGGATTTGTTGGGTGGGATCACAAGTGGGTTGGCGGCTAAAGGATACAAAGCGGTGATTTTTGACATGAAGGGCGCCTGGAAGTCCACGGGAAGGCCTTCCTTGACTGGGTTTGCGGAGGTTAAGGATGTGGTCGCTGTCCGTGACTGGGTCCGTGAGAATGTCGGGGTCCAGTGTGTTTTGCTCGTTGGGTCCTCTGCAGGTAAAAAAGAGTTTTGTTCTGGCTGAAGGCCGTGTGATGTTTGATTAATAATGTGCAAGGTTGTGCTAATCGCTGCTTATTTGGACTGATTCTGCTTAGTTTTGTCTTTAACAAGGTGATGCTTTTTCTTGTATGAGACTAACAAAGGGGATATTGCATCCTAGTAATGCCTTCCCCTGGGTGAAGGTTTTAATCCTGGATGTGATTTAGTTAGTGGTGCTACTAGAAGGGGAAGCTGTGTTGATAGAAAGCTTGAATATTTTGGTGACTGGCGTGGAGCAGTCCTAATTTGGTACATAAGCGGTTTTAGGGGAATTTCAGGTAAGTTCTGGGATTTAAATTTTTGTTTTCGGGTTGTTCTTGGACGGATTGGAATGTGTACTCCATATTAAATTTGTACCTCTGTCTGAGAATGGCTTTTAGGCTTGAGAATTTGGTGACTTGTGAGCGTTGCAAAATGTCTCTGTGGAATATCAGATGAGAAGGTTCCTTCTAGGATCCAGCTAATTGAGTATTGTGTTTTATAGTTGTTGGTCTATATAATTGATAACATCTGCAAGTGATTGTCCATGCGATTGAGACTTGATTATGAATTGTTCCATGTAAACTCCCGACTTGTTTGCTTCCTCATTGTGGAAATTAGAAGCTTTAGCAAAGTTAGCACTTGGATATGCTGAATGGTAGGATGGCCGCTCACTATTCTTGTTGGTCTTCATGTGATCATGCAGCATCTGGCCTTGATAATGTATGGACAAGTTAACACGCTTTTGTAACCCAAGATCTCTGGTGTCTCAGGTGGTTGTGGTGATTCCATTGTATCACGTATCACATTGCAATGACAATTATCAGCATTTATTTCTCATGGAAATTGGGTGCGCCAATTGCTGGTTCAGCTATGGATCAAATAGGACATCCCTAAGGCCTGATCTCTTCAGTCCTTTTTGGTCGTCATCGTAAAGCCATTTTAGATTCTCCCAAGCTGAAGTTCTTTATAATGGGTACTCAAGATGGGTTCACCAGCGTGAAACAGCTGAAAAACAACCTGATCTCTGCTCTGGGGCGCGTCGAGATGCATTTGATTAAAGGAGCCGGCCATTTCCAAATGGAAGGCCCTGGTTATGAATGACACCCAGATGGTGAATCTAGTCCTCGAGTTTGCTTCGTCATCGTAATTGTCGTTCAAGTGCATGTCCATTCCAGTAAACTGGTCTTGAAAAGATGCTGTGTGGTAAAGTTGAAAACAGGGTTGTGCTATAGTGACTCTGCGCCGGGGATGTGTGACACCTGGCGTGAGAAACTGCCCGTGGGTTTGAAGTTAGTGTGCAGTAGGGTTTGATGAAGCATTGTGACTTTGTTCATCATCTACAAAGTGGGAAAGTGTATGGAAGGAACAGTGTGATCAAATTCATGTTCGAGTTAAGAATGATTAATGGCCTATTCATTTGATACGGAATTGCGGTAGGAAGTGACCACGTAATGCTATACATAAACTAATCTGATGACAGATCCCTTTCATTCTAGTCAAAATGTATAATGGGATCAATGTATAGGAGAATAACATGGGTTGAATACACAACCACATCTACAAGGATGTGATCCGATTTGCAAACAACAAAAACTAAGAAACCTCACCCTAAGCATTCGGCGAGCCCCACTGGTTTCCTTAGTCAGTGAACCGGGTTTTGTATGTCGTAAGTGCTTATCCACATGATTGATTAATACTCTGGTGAAAGTTGATTCGTTTCGAGTGGTCGTAGCAAGTGGGAATTTATCTAGTATTTGATGTCTGCAGATCACTTTCAGCAAAAGCGGGTCTTATCCCAGCTAAGCATAGCTGTGTTACTGCAAAAAGTTTGTCATAGATGCAATCAGCTGAATAAAATTTTGATTTTTGTAAGGACAGATATGTTTAGGTAAGGCTGGTTTTGTTCTCATGTGATCCCATCACATGAGAAACGCAGAATCCCTCGGATGTTTCAAGTAGATAATTTAATATTCGAAAAAGAAAGGCGCGATCTCATGACCAAGTAATTAACATTGTACGAATGTCGTGCACTTAGCATATCGAGCTTGGCCCCGAATATGGCCTAGTCATTTACTCCAGAAACTCTGACATGTGCTAGCTAAGATTAACCAATGGGTCTAAGAAACTACAAAACCATAATGTCCTCATGTGACTCAGATGACAACTTCTTTTATTAAAGAAAAGCGCCAGGTTTGGAATAACATTTCGAGCTCTTGATTGTTTCCTATATTTACAAGAATCCCAAGATTTGTGTACAAATACGTTTCCAAAGTCCTGCCACCCCCAATCATCAGCTCATACATCTACCAAATCTCGTCATTCTCTCCTCGCAGTATCATGAAGAACAGCTACTTCATATGCTCTGTTTTCTTCGCGGTACTCTGTCTGATCCTCGTACAGTGTTGTTCTATGATGTGGTCTCCATTAACCATCCAAGGAGATGAAGAAGAAGTTCATTCAAAAGAGATGGGTTGGCCGAGAAGGATGCTCGCTATTCCCAGTACAACCGCATTGTTCACCAGCTCGAAGGGAAAGGTAGGAAATGGAGGCATGGGAAAAGATCTCGAGAAGCCAATGGAGGTCAGTCTCAAGAGAGCGCCGCCCACCAAGTCAAACCCGACTCAGAATAGGTAGCTGAAACAGGAGCAAGATGGCTCATGTTGACTTTATTTTTTGTAAAGATCGTTCTGTAGATTCCTTAGTGGATTATCAAAAGAAGTACTGGAAGAAGGTCCGCTAGGTTAAGATAATTCGACAAATGATTTGGTTTTTAAGCTTGATCGTATTCAAATGGCGGCAACTGTTTGAATTCAGTGGTGGCGAGATCACCAGGAAGACCTTGGGAAATCTACTGTTGTAGTCCTGATGGTTAGCATTAAAGAACCCTCCTTGTTTACAGCGTCCGTCCAAGCACGTTTGAAGTTTGCGGTGAGGGCCGCTGGTCGCACAACGACCGTGTTGCGGCGGGTCACAGGACCGGGTCATAACCCGATGACGGGCCTTGTAAGACACCGGGTCCAGGAATTAATCATGTATAAAGAAGAGGTCATGAGTAATTAATTATTTTGAGTAAATATAAATTTTAAAAAAATTTAACTAAAAACAAGACCTTATTGCAATGCGATAACGTAACCGACCCCCAATAGCAGGTCCCGCTAACGTGTTTGACAAAGCCGAAACGAACACTTCTCGATTACAAATTCCATCCCGAGTTTTGAATAATCTTTGGTGATGGACGGGGAAAGTTACTAAGCGATGGCTTCTTCTTACATCCTAGGATTCATCACCATCGCCCTACTCATAATCCCATCAACTGCCCATGCTCAAACCAATATTAACCTCACCCTATGTTCTTTACTTGCAGCGGTGGTAAAGAAATAATGTGTGTTGAGAAAATACGAGAAATTATTTCTTACCAGAAAAGTAGAATCTGGTACTCGGGTAGATCGAGAAGGTTAAAGAGGGGATTTGTACTCCACTGATATAGGGAATTTGCCAAACCACATGAATTATGTCTCATTAATTTGTAAACTTTCAATCGATGATTGAATTTGATTCTACACGCTTTCGAGGGCTTCCGTGTGTGCCGACATAATTATTCGACAGGAAGGTTTGCACTTGCACTGGGGAATGACGGGAATCTCCGTCTCTTTCCGACCGCCCTTTCCCTTGGATTGTGTGAACCAAGTATACTACTGAACGGCCAGTGCCAGCAGCTGCAGATCTCTACACATATTTAACAGGATCGGCCAAGTCTACGTTGTTGTCATGAGAAATGGAACTGTCCTAACAATTGTCTTCTTTAGCAATATCTCAACAGGCGAGTTCTATCAGAGAGCATTGATCTGGCACGATGGTGTCTTTAGGCTATATGTTTTCCCAAGAACGCCCAATCGTTCATCTGTTCGGTGTAGTCTTTTTATCTGAACTGAGCAATTGTGTTTGTAAGAATCTTTCAAGGTACAGGGCATACTCTGGACGATGAATTAGTGTACACTCATGAGTCCGTTTTTGATATCTTATTAGGTATGGATTGATTTTATAATTTTTTTTTATCGGGATTAGAACAATCCTTCAATCACCAGTTCTCCGACTGAAGTGATGAAATGACTTAAAAGCTCACAGGATCCGATTTCATCAAGCAAGATCAACATCTTCTTGATCCAATGATGTCCGAAATCCAAGTCCACGTCCCTCAATAAGCAAGTGCATAATCACCAGTATGGTGTTGATCCAAATGGTAAGTGTTGAATAGGTTTTGATAATGAGCATTGACCCTCTGTGTAAGTCAAACATCTACTCTACAGAAGCTACTCACGTTGAGAACTTTCTGTAAGAAATATTTTGTGATTATATGATTGTTTAATCATTAATTAGTCACGAAATAAATAGGCTTTGATCAAGATGTTAGTCTGATCAAATTAAAAAGATTACGTTTCCAAATAACCCCATTATGGATTATAATTTCCATAGAAGGAAATATAATCTTTTATTTATGACAAGGTCCTGTAAAGTTGTTTACTACCTTCTGTGGATTCATACGACCACCAAAGGACTGTTATTTGAGATGCCAATCATTACCATTTGTCTAGATACATTCATTTGAGTGTGCTGAGCTGGTATCGGTTTCAATTCATATGGAAGTTAATATTTGATTATTTCCATTTACGGCAGGTTGCTGACCACAACCTTCGCAGTATACATGGGAATTCTATCATATTTTGATCCTAATTGATATGATTTGATTACCTAAACGTATATATGCATGGGAGTGACGTTTTTGTTAATTATTTATTGTATTATAATATGATTATTTGTTTTCCATGTTTGCAGAAGGCTGATCGTTTAAATTACCTCCTATGATTAAGCCTAGACTATTTTGTATAAATAGGGACATTCAGCCACGCTTCTCAAAAACACTTTTAATTTTCCTTATGTATTATTTTCCAGAGAGCGTGAGCCGTGAGCTTGTATTATCTCGTTTCGTTTGAGTTGGTCACACACGACGGACGTTAGCCCCAAAAGGTTGCATCGTTGGTGAAGTTTTCTAGGCAAGTGACTCGGGGGCCACGAAGGACTGGGTTGGAAGCTGCAGGAGACGTTGGTGGAGGCGTGCGGTAGGTTGCTGGAGTGGCCAATGTGCAGTGGGCCGGAGAGAAGGGCAGAACCCCGGGAGCACAGAAGGTGAGGGACTAACCAGCTTCTGTGGTGTAACGTTTTGTGTGTGCAGGTTAACCTTGGGCAGAGGTTCTATATCTGCTTAGTCGTAATCTCGAGGGACCACGTAGGAGAACCTTGGGCAAGGATTTTGTGTTTGCTTAGTCGAGATCTTGAAGGATCACGCAAGGGAAGTTGCAGCTAAGTGCTGTGCAGGTGGAGATGCTGCTGGAGTGAAAAATCTCGGAGGAAGTCACGGCAGGTTGCTATGCAGGAGAGGACATCGCCTGAGGGAAACGTTCGACAGAAGGTTACCTTTGTTAGTCGTTGTAGTACAGAACCTTGCGGTCTGTGCTTCGAAAATCAGTCACCTGTAGTACAGAACATTGCGGTCAGTGCAGTAGAGGGTTGACAGCTTTGGTACAGAACCTTACTGTCTGTGCTGTGAAACCAAGTCATATCTGGTACATAACCTCTTAGGTCTGTGCTATAGAGGGTTGACACATTTGGTACAGAACCTTGCGGTCTGTGCTTTGAAAATTAGTCACCTGTAGTACAGAACCTTACAGTCTGTGCCGTAGAGGGTTGACACCTTTGTTACAGAACCTTACGGTCTGTGCTGTGTAACTTAGTCACTCTAGTACAGAACCTCCAGGTCTGTGCTTTGCCACTCAGTCTTCTGTGGTGCAGAACCTTCTGGTCTGTACTAGAAAAGGTCAATTGTTGATCACCTTCTGTAATCGTTACGAACTTTAAGTATGAGTGAAAACTATCTAAATTCTGGGTGAAGAGTGGATGTAAGCAAGTTGCTGAACTATAAAAGTCTTGCTGCATCAAACAAATCACAATCACATTCGTACGTTCTGTCTTACAAAAACCTAGCTCTACGGTTCTATTTTACATAAGCTTTCTTCCGCTGCGAGGTTTGTCGAAAAAGGATAAATATCCTTAATTGGACTTTTAACACTAATTCACCCCCTCTTAGTGTAATAGTAAGGAATACTATATATAACTAGTTTTGTTAGAAGACCCACCCATCATAGCCATGTATCTTACCATGTTAAATTTGAATTGGTCTGGACGAAACTCGGGCAGGCGGACACAAAAAAGGCAAGTGCACTGCCTCTGTTACTCCCTTCAGGCATGATGATCAATGCTGATATCTCTTTATGTCACTCGATTAAAAGTTCATCGGATTGTACGGTACCTGATGTGCTATGAGATCTGCGAAATTGGTATTCAACGAAATTCCCAGGACTAAGTTTTTGCGGAGAATTGGATAGATGGCACAATTAATTATAACTTGCTATTAAGAGGGATCATTTGTTTAATACACAGATGATGATAATTGGACTAGTTTTGCTCTTATTCTAGTGTTCCATGACTACTAGCACTGGTTTGACACTTGATATTTCCAAGCTGTTTGGCACTTCTCCCATCTAAATCGAGCTGATGAATGAGTTTGGATCTGGGGGAACGGGCACTGGAACCGCACCTTCGAGCATCAGGATGACCTTCTTCATAGTCGGGCGTTGGGATGGGTCTTCCTGGATGCACCACAGCGCTGTCCTCACAAACCTCTCTACCCTCCTTTGGTCCCCAGCAGCTTCCTCGTCATCCTCAACGAGCATGTTGAGGGTATTTTCATGGAAGCATTCACAAACCCAGTCAGCGAGTAGCATCTCAGCTTCTTCCTCCTTTCCTGCTTTGTAGTTCTTCCTACAACAGATGAGCTCTAGGAGCAGCACCCCAAAGCTGTAGACATCCACTTTAGCCGAGATGGGCAAGTTCCTGAACCACTCTGGTGCGACGTACCCCTTCGTCCCTCTAAGTTCGGTCAATGTCTGGGTTTGATCGGCCACCAGAAGCTTGGCCAATCCAAAGTCGGAGATTTTCGCCTTCAGGGCATCGTCAAGGAGAATGTTCTGTGGCTTGATGTCGCAATGGATCATCTGAGTGCTGCACTCATCGTGCAGGTACGCAAGCCCCCTCGCAACCCCTTGGGCTATCTCAATTCTCATGTACCAGCTTGGCCTTGAGTCCCCAAAGAGGAAATTCGCCAGGCAGCTGTTGCTCATGTACTCATAGACGAGAATCCGGTGCCGATCTTCGTTGCAGTATCCAAGCAACCTAACCAGATTCTTGTGATTGGTCTGGGAAATCGCACTGATTTCTCTCTTGAACTCGAGTTCCGCACTTTCATTCAGTTTATACAAAACCTTGACAGCGACATTGTGGCCTTCTCTGCCCAATGAGGATGGCAAAAAACCTTTGTACACCATCCCAAAGGCTCCTCTGCCCAATTCCTCCTTGAATTGATTGGTCGCTTTCCAGAGCTCGCTGTAAGAAAAGAGCCTCATGCCATTGATTTCCTCGGTCAATTGTGAATTCATGACTGCCTTTGTGTTCTTGCCACCATTTCTGAATTTTCTCCATATTATCAGCATCACCACGAGCAAAAGCAGATTAAAAGATACTGATCCGCTTAGTAACGCAAATGACACGATCGTCGTAGTCGAGAAAACTTTGGTCTTCTGCTGATATCCTGGTGGGTCAGCTGTTGAATTGAGAATCCTCACCTTGACGAGAGATTTCTCTCTGACATTGTAATCCTTTCTGCCGTTCGTAAGAGGCATTTTCTTTTTCATACAGATGGAATCTGCAAAGACGGCGACAGCGCACATACAGTCCTCCAGGCATGCTCGCCGGCACCAATCCTCAGTTTGGAATCGGAAATACTCATAATCCAGCCTCGGCCAGTCAGTGTTGGCCATTTCAACTAGCTTGAACATGTCTCCTCCTTCGGCCTTGTTCTTGTCACAGCTATGGGGTGTGAAATCTGGCCGGCAACCTTTGCTCTCGTCATCCGGATCTAGCCAGACGTACCCTGATGGACACTCGCACTTCGGCCTCTGATCTTCCCCCATAATGCAGTAGCTATTGAAGCCACAGGGCCCACTGCCTGCCCACAGTATGAGGCTCAAGCAGATATTTGGGGGCACCGAGGCAGACCCGGGTGTTGTCCAATTAGTCGGCCATCGACCACCCAAGTTTGTGGTCTTTGGATAAACGTATAACCTGAAGATCCCGTCATGATCAACCACCACTCTCTGGTAGAACTCATTCGTCGAGGTGTTACTCGAGAAGACAATCGCTAGGACAGTCCCGTTGCTAGCGGCCACATAGACTTGGCCGGTCTGATTAAACACGAGCTGAGATCCGCCGCCATCGGGATTGGCCGTCCAATAATCTTGATACAAATAATCTATGGGGAAGGGGGTAGTCATGAGCTTGAGTGTCCCGTCGGCCTGCATCGAGAGCGCGAACCTCCCTCTCGAATAATTAGTCTCGGAATAGCGCGCATAGAGCGTGGCCGACATGGCCAACACCTGCGTAGGTAGAAGAGTGTCGGTCGGTTGGTCGAAGGTGCTCCACAGCTCGACATGGTCGCTATTCCCCAGGACTAAATTCCCCGTGTCCTGCAAGGACGCATACACGAAGGCGGCACCAGGTCGGCTGACTGAAAGTATCTCCTCGCTCTTAGGGGTGTCGACCACGAAACGGCCGTCTTTGGTCAGCTGAGCCTTGGAGCCCCTTGGCACGAGCTTATTCCCGTTGGCCGACCAGACGACGGTCTTATCTGGGATCCTCTCGAACCATACGGCAAGTAGGAAAGCGGAGCCTATCATCTGGAAGCCGAAAGCGAACTCGCCGGAGGGCGATAAGAGGTGCGTGGTCGGGTCGCCTGCGGTGATGGCGGAACCCGAGGTGAGGTTCTTGGGGGATTGAGCTGTGACATGCAAAAGTGGGATTACATGCAAAAGCAGGAGTCCTAGGAAGAGGTAAGAAGCAGCCATCTCTCGGTTTGGAGTTGGGTCTAAGCAGAACACATGGAGTTAGATCTTCCTTTCTCTATATGCCTTCTTATTATTAGCCATTAGTTTTTTTTTTCTTATAGTTAAATGTTCATCCAGGTCGTGAAAAGTCAATTCGGCATTCGACCGTCCACATGTTTTACCTCCTTCCCCCACCCAGGGACGGAAATAAAAGGTTTTTTATTTCAAAGGACTTGGTCATATAACGTGGTTGACCAGTCAGATATACATAAAAATGTCAAGCTATAGTTAAAACGTGTTTTAATAAGACGAGACCAATGGATAGCAAAGAATGGTAAAAGAGAGCTTCAATTTACAAAATATTTTTAAATTTATAATATCAAATTCTAACTTTTAGAATTCGACTTAAAATAGGAGTGAAATCGTAAAAGAGGAAGACGGGTCGAGGGAGAGACGGGTGGAGGGGGCAGGAAAGGGGTGACGGGGGCAGGGGCAGGGGTAGATCCTATTTTTTCTAATCAAACAATCTATTCTTTTGACTTTTTTATAAGTTGATTTCGTGTTGGAAACGATAACAAAGTTTCATGGCAAAACGATGATCTTTTCACGGTATTATCGTCGTACGAAGGTAGTTTAAATAAACGCGTGAAATGGTACGACGTGACGTTCTTTTTTCTTTAAGTCAATGTATTAAAAAGAAAAGGGAAGAAAAAGAACGTACAAGGCCCAAAACCTGTCCGACCCAAAAGCCAAGTTAAAGCCCACCGATTGTGCTTGTCCATGAGCATTGGCCCCGTTATCTAAGCAGCTGCTATCTAGACCATCATCATCCATTCAAGAGCCTCAAAAAGTTCACCCAAAAGTTGAGCCATGGTTTAGGTTTGACATATCACATAGACTCCCGTAAAAGGGTTCACCTATGCCATATCTTTGCCAAACCAATTTAATCCAACCCAATCTCGCTGGACCGTACATAGTCTAATCATTACTATGTTGATATGTAATCAAGGTCCCTCTCTTCAGTCTCATTCATATGGATAAGCAAGACTTGTATAGCTACAACTTCCGTATACAAGTGTCTTCCATTTGCTTTCCTTCTATTATGTTCAACTCAGATGTAGTATAGCACCCCTGCTGTTGTAAAGAAGAAGTGGTGGTGAATGAGGTTGCTGGTTCTCAAGTTACAGAAAGCAGAGGAATTGAAGAAGAAAAAGAAGAAGAAGAAGCTGATAAAGCTGCAGTAAGAAGAAGAAATTAATAAAGCCTAGGCTTAGTCTTTGTTAAAGCCCATTAGAGGCCCATGTGTATGAAAGGCTTGTATTGTTATAAAACGGTGATTACGGGAATAACAGAATTAGTTGTTGTTTTGCTTTCCTTACACGTTTCTCTCTGTTTTGCTGGTCTGGTGACGATAACATGGTATCAGAGCGACGAACCTACGTTGCGGTAGTCGCCGGAGGAGAGCGTGGACAACTAACTACAAGTGGAAGCAACTGATCGGCTTGAACAGACTCGAAGGCAATCGCTGAATCTGAAGAACTCAAGCAAGAGGATTGTTGAGATGGAAGACCAGATGTCGCCATTTTTCATATATCAAATAGATACGCTGAGTTCGGTTGCGATTAGTTCGCCTTTGAA
Organism: Melastoma dodecandrum; assembly: GCA_029817715.1. NCBI lineage: Eukaryota > Viridiplantae > Streptophyta > Magnoliopsida > Myrtales > Melastomataceae > Melastoma > Melastoma dodecandrum. The sequence continues at coordinate 5,545,961 of JARUPY010000472.1, read as the reverse complement.
CGGTATGAACTACTTTACCTGGTCGAGGTCATTCGAAATGGCGATGGTAAGATCGGTTTCATTGATGGCAGTATTCCTATGTCCAGAGAAGATGATCCGATTTATCCAGTTTGAAAAAGATGCAACATGCTTGTAGTTTCGTGGTTGCTTAGGTCTGTAACAGAGAGCATCTCTAGTAATGTGTTTTTCATGAATTCGGCCTTGGATATATGGGAAGTGTTGAAGAAAAGGTACGCAGTGCTTGATAAGGCAAAGGTCAGCAAGTTACAGTATGTACTGATGTCTGTAATGCAAGAAAATAGAATTGTGGATGAATACTATACTGAATTAAACTGGATCTGGGAAGAGTTAAAATCTATGAGGCCGTTGCCGCATTGTGAGTGCGGTAGATGTAATGATTTGTGCTTCAAGAAATATGCAGACAATCAGATGGAAGACTATGTTTACAGATTTCTGTATGGATTGAATGATGATTGTGACACCTTGAAAAGTAGAAATTTTGGGGTTAAAACCGTTTCCCACTCTTAATGAAGTTTGCAATATGGTGATCCAAGAAGAATTGTACAGGAAAAGAAGAGATGCGAGAACAGACAAGTTGGGTTTTAAAGAAGAATCAATGGCCTTTGTCACACCTGCAGTTTCTCCACTTGATTTTAAGAGGAGACAACAGAGAAGAGTCAATGTCCTGTGTGCTCACTGTGGGAAGAAAGGGCATACAAAGGACAAGTTTTCAGTTGATTGGATATCCCAATGATATGTCTGGGGTGCGAAGAAATAAAGGCTTTGATCAAGGAGTTTCAAATAGCTGGAAAACAGCTGCTGTTGTAGCGAGTGGTGAAGGAATGAGTAACTCACAAAATTCAGGTCTTTATGAAATAAAGGAGCAGATACAAAAGCTGGTGGCTTTGCTTGGTGTTCAAGAAGAACAGTCTCTCCCTGCTGCAACAGTCTCTTCCACTTCTAATCAGAGTTCTTTAAAAAATTCCCCCTCAAATGCATTTTCAAATGTAGCAGGTATCTGTTGTGCAAATTTTAGTCGAGAATTTGAACAAGGGTGTATTATTAATACAGGAGCAACAAATCATATATCAAGTACTCTTTCTTTGTTTCATGAGTATCATTCTGTTCAACAAATGTTTGTTTCTCTTCCTAATGGTCATAAAGCTCAGGTTACTCACATAGATGATGTAGCTATTCATAAAGATTTCTTGTTGGAAAATGTCTTGTATATACCATCTTTTCAGATAAATTTGATCTCTGTTAGCCAAGAAAATAAAGTCTTATTCTATATCCTTTCATAAAAATTTCTGCTTCATACAGGCCCTATTGTCATGGAGGATGATTGGTCTTGTTGAGGAAAAGGGAGGATTTTATGTTCTGCAAGGAAAGAAAGAATGTTTTAATATCAAGATTAGTTCAAATGCAGTTTCAATGAATAAGAGCTTGTCTGAATATGAGATGTGGCATTATAGGCTAGGGCATCATTTGTAGATACACTCAGACATATAGAATCATGTACTCATCTGGTTTCTACATGCAATAAAAACAATATGTTTAATTTGTCATTATGCTAAACAGAAGAGGTTAGTGTTTGTTGACAAGATTTTGATGATGAGTCAAACAGCAGGTTTGACCTGCTATGACTTTACAGAAGCTGAAACCTCCTGTAACGAAGATACGCTTCGTAAGAGAGGAAAAATATCATGAAAATATTTTCTTCACCCTCCAAGGATCATTTCAGATCAAGAGACGTGATTAGAGAATATTTCCATAAATAGATATTTCAATAATAAATTATTTGTTAATTAATTATTGATTATCTTAATTAAATTATTAATTCAAAAAGAGAATATTCTTAAGAATATTATTTGGATTAATATTTCGTCCAGATACAATGTTTTACATGTCTAGAACGAATCAATTATTTTTGGGAATAAATCGTTGATTATTTCCTTATATAGAAGGTCAAGTTGCTGTTACTGGCCGAACCTTCTGTAATGCATTATCTGGGGATTTAATTGTCAAAATAAGACAAAATTAAATCTGGAGGTTCCAACCAGATATTTGCACAACCCCATCATCATATTTCTCAAGTTGGAAATAAAATATTCTTTCTTTCCAACTATAGAAGGTTGCTGACCGATTTAGGCTCTAACCTTCTGTAAGATGAGATCTCGTGATTGGATGATTCGATTGATCTGAAATCAATCAAATATTATCCCTAAATGATTTTTACACGTTGGGGATGAATATGGTCATTTTACGTATTTGGCAAAATAAGTTTCCTTCTTTACAGGAGGACGGAACCTCTATATAAAAGAAAAACTTAAAATCATTTTTTTAAAAAAAGATACATATCAGAGCGCAAGTCTTGACATTTGGCAACACTATTGGTTGTTTAACGTGTGTGCGAGTGTGCAGGACGGGTTCTCCAGGCGAGCGTTCTCGCAGGAGGTAACTACAGCGGGTTGAGCGTGGGTGAAGCCGCTCCGGTGACTTCGTTGCGTACGGATCTGAGGGACTCGACCGGAACTTTGTCCGTGACGTCGGACTGCGTGCATCAGGGCCTGGGGAAGGGTTCGTTGGTAGCGAGTAGGCGTACAGAGTTGGTTGGAGAGATGGAGTCCGTAGCAGGGGTTCAGTGGTGAGGGACCTTCAACCTTCTATAGTTGGTTATTTTGTTATCTGTGCGTTTGCAGCAGGTGTGCTTTGGTGAAGCCACTCCGTAGGCGTCGTTGGCTGTGAATCCGAAGGACTTGGCCAGGAGTGCTGTCCGTAACGCCGGGTGGCCGTACAGCAGGTCCAAGAGAAGGTTTCTGCAGCACGCGTAAGTGGGGAGGGACTGCAACCTACTGTAGACGGTTTATCTTTATTTGTTTTGTAGATTAAATCAAAAACACAAAAAGAGAAGCATATCAGTGGCATCCAAACACTTGGAGAAAGCGTCATCGGATCTGTTCGCTAATCTACAGAAGGAATAGCCCGCTACAGAGTCACAGAAGGCTGAAGCTTCCAGCCAACGTTCTGTGCTTGCTCAAGTCTGGTTGATTTCCTTGTGATTCGACCTAGACACATCCTAAACATAGCAAGAGAGTTTCTTGCATTGGTAAAGCTAGTCTTACCGTCCCGTGGTCAAAGAAATTATTTTCTTACACCACAGAAGGTTTTACCTTCTACACTGTAATCTCTATACGAGTTATTAGTGAAAAGTGACCGAAAGTGGACGTAGGTGATTTCACCGAACCACTATAAAATCCTTTGTGTTCTGCGACTCATTTCGAAGTCAATTTCACACGTTCCGTAATTACAGAAGCTTGAAGGCTCTATAAATTACAGTAAGTTACTTCCGCTGTGAGGGTTGTGAAAAAGCGTTTAATAATTCCTTAATTGGACTTAGCACTAATTCACCCCCCTCTTAGTATAATCTTTGGGCCAACAATTGGTATCAGAGTAAGGTCCAACGGAAGCTTAACCGCTCGTTGAGATCTTACAGTAACTCGAACCTTCTGTACGCTCTCTGAGTACTACTACCTTGCTGAATTCAACAGAAGCTTAGTTCTCTATTTGAATTCAACATTTAGAACAAAAGCAGTTTCAACAAAAGCCTTATAGCTTGTTGATTTCTAATAGGAGGTTGTACCTTCTATTGCTCTCTGTCTCTGCCTTACAGAAGCTTCTGCTCTGTAATTGTCTCAAGTTTATTTTAATTCTACAGAAGTACTATACTCTGATAGAATTCAAAAATTTGTGATTCAACAAAAAGTTTAACAGCCTGCTGAGATTCTATACCAGCCTGTACCTTCCACGCGATAGATTTCTACTATACAGAAGCTTACGCTCTGTTACTATCACTATCTGTCTCTTTTCTAAAGTAGCTCATTGCTCTGCTAGAAACCATCCAGTTATTTTTAGACGGGATTCAACAAAAGCTTGAGTGCTTAGTTACATCCTATAGAAGGTTATACCTGCTATACGCATATAATCGATTGATGCGCTGTTTTCTTCTGCTGAAAAGTTAAGGTTTCTGCATAATTGAACTAGTTAGCATTTTTACTCCATTTTACGAAGATTTGATTGCCAGCAATATCTGTTTCAGTTTAACAGAAGTTTGTGTGCATTAAGAATCAGTACAGTACCGTAAAGGTTCTACTATTCTGCACAGAAGTCAAACCTTCTGAAAAATTGTAAAATGGGTGATAATTGCTATATACCGAAAACACACATTGGGAATCCTCCCATTTTTGATGGTAAAAATTTTTCCTATTGGAAAATTCGAATGAGTGCCTTTGTAGATGCAATCGATGATGATTTGTGGTCGTTCATTGAAGACGGTCCACCTATTCTACCGATTGAACTACAAATTGGTCCTGATGGACGTCCTACACGGGAGTACCTTAGGATCAAACGACTCACTAAAACGGCTAAGTACTTAATGTTCAGTGCTATGTCGGAAAGTGAATTCGTGAAAGTCTCTACTTGCACTTCGGGTAAAGAAATCTGGGATAAACTTGTCACCATGTATGTTGGGACGAACCAGATTAGAGAAACCAAGATGAATTTCTTAATTCATCAATATGAGAACTTTACCATGAAGAGTGAAGAATCTGTAGAACAAATGTTCCAGAGACTTAACCTTCTAGTAGATGCCTTAACTCACTTAGGCAAACACTATACTAATTCTGAATTAGTAAGAAAGGTTCTACGAACTCTGCCCAAATCTTGGGAAGCCAAGAAAACGGCTATTGAGGAAGCTAAGGATCTATCTACTCTTCGATTAGATCAACTAATGAGCTCCTTAATGTCATATGAAATGGAGAGAACCTCTCTATCTGATGTAAAAAGAGCTTCAGTAGCCTTCAAAGCATCAGAAGAACCAATTGAAGACTCTGACAATGAGGCAGAAGTCGATTCGGATGATGAACTCGCTATGATTGCTAAACGCCTTCTGCGGTTCGCTTCCAAAAGACGTTTCAACAAGAGAAATCAGAAACGTGAAAAGCAGAATGATCAGATGCTATGAGTGCAATAAGAAGGGACATTTCAAATTTGATTGTCCTTTACTTAAGGAGAAGGAGAAACCTTCTGTACAAACAAAACCCAAGAAAGCTATGATTGCTTGGGCAGATATTGAAGATTCTGATGATGAGGAAGAACAAGCACTAATGTGCATAACTACTCACACAGAAACTCAAAATTCTGTAGGAAATCAATTCTGTTTTCGAACAGAAGCTACAGAAAGTGAATGGTATCTGGACAGTGGCTGCTTAAGGCACATGACCGGAGATCCATCCAAATTTTCTAAGTTGACTTTACAGAACAGAGGTTCTGTTAAATTCGGTGACAATAGCAAAGGCTCTGTCATCGGAACAGGAACTATTGGAAGTCCTGACTCTATGGTTATAGAAGAGGTTCTGTTGGTTACAGAACTTAAACATAACCTGCTGAGCATTAGCCAGCTTTGTGATAAAGGCTATACTATAACCTTTGATCAAGAAAAATGTTCTGGTATCCTAAACAATGAAGTCCGCTTCATTGGAAATCGGAAAAGGAACATCTACACTTTAACACAGGAGAGCTTCTATGCTACAGAAAGCTGTCTTCTGTCTGTCAAAGACGAAACTCATCTTTGGCATAGAAGGTTAGGACATTCCAACCTTCAGTTGCTATCCAAGCTTGTTAGAAAAGAATTGGTAAATGGCTTGCCTAATATCAAATTCGAGCAAGACAACTTATGTGAAGCTTGTTCACTTGGTAAGCAAACTAAATCATCATTCAAGTCTAAGAATGAGATTTCTACTACTCAGCCCTTGGAACTTCTACATATGGATCTATTTGGTCCGACTAGAGTTCAAAGTATTGGTGGTAGAAGATACTATCTAGTAGTAGTAGATGACTACTCTAGGTACACCTGGGTCAAGTTCTTGACTCATAAAAACGATGCATTTGAATCTTTCATAAAGCTCGCTAAGCAATTACAGAATGAAAATAGATCTTCTGTAAAAGCTATTCGAACGGATCATGGTACAGAGTTTGAAAACCATGATTTTGCTACCTTCTGTGATGAACATGGCATTGATCACAACTTCTCTGCTCCTTACACTCCTCAACAGAATGGAGTCGCAGAAATGAAAAATCGAACTCTTATAGACATGGCTAGAACCATGATTTGTGAGAGCAATGTTCCACAGAACCTTTGGGATGAAGCAGTAAATACTGCCTGCTATATCTCTAATAGAGTACTACTAAGACCTAAATTAGAGAAAACTCCCAATCAACTATACAGGGGGAGAATACCGAATATTTCCTATTTTCATGCCTTTGGAAGTCCATGTTTTATACTGAGACCTTCTAAGGACAATCTCGGGAAATTCGATGCTAAATCAGATGAAGGTATCTTTTTAGGATACTCACTGACTAGCAAAGCTTATAGAGTCCTTAACAAAAGGACTTCTACAATAGAAGAGTCAATTAATGTAAAAATTAATGACTCACCAACAGAAGATAATACTAATCAAGTAATATCTTTCGAACCTACAGAAATACCTGTAGAACCCAAATCTTCTAAGGAAGGAAGAGAAGGGAACGAACATTCTCTTCACAATTCTCGAAGAGAATCTGAACAAATTGTTGAAAATTCTCCAGAAGCATCATCTTCGCAGAATAATCAACTGAATGATATAAAAGCACCTCCTTTATATCAAAAACGACATCCTATTGATCAAGTCATAGGAGACTTTGATAGAGGCATTCAGACGAGACGTTCTGTAAACGCCTACTATGAACATTCTGCTTTTCTTTCACAGAAAGAACCAGATGGATTAGATGAAGCTCTAGATGATCCAGATTGGATCCTTGCAATGCAAGAGGAGCTTAATCAATTAGAAAGGAACAAAGTGTGGACACTTGTTCCTAAACCTGATAGCCGTTCCATTATTGGAACTAAATGGGTATTCAGGAATAAACTCGATGAGTCAGGTGCTGTTGTAAGAAACAAAGCACGACTTGTTGCCAAAGGGTACTCTCAAGAAGAGGGTATTGACTTTGATGAGACGTTCACTCCTGTAGCACGTCTAGAAGCAATAAGGCTACTGTTAGCCTATGCTTGCTACAACAACTTCAAGTTGTATCAAATGGACGTGAAAAGTGCTTTTCTCAATGGAGAAATCAAAGAAGAGGTATACGTAAGTCAACCTCCTGGATTTGAAGATCCACAGCACAAGAATCACGTTTATAGACTTTCCAAGGCTCTATACGGTCTAAAACAGGCGCCTAGAGCATGGTATGAGAGACTTAGCTCCTTTCTTATTGAAAAGGGCTATAAAAGAGGAAGAGTAGATACAACTCTCTTTCTCAAACACAGAGGTGATCATTTAGTAGTTGTCCAAATCTATGTCGATGACATTATCTTTGGATCAACGAATGATAAACTCTGTACAGAATTCTCTGAACTCATGAAAAGTGAGTTCGAGATGAGCATGATGGGAGAACTTACGTTCTTCCTCGGCCTACAAATTCAGCAGACTGATGAAGGTACTTTCTTACATCAAGAGAAGTACACTAAGCAACTACTGAAAAAGTTTGGCCTAGAGGGCTCTAAGCCTCTGTCTACTCCAATGGCTACAAGTACCAAGATAGACAAGGACGAAAATGGTAAAGAAGTAGATAACAAGCTATATAGAAGCATGATTGGCTCTCTTCTGTACCTTACTGCTTCTAGACCAGACATACTATTTAGTGTATGTCTCTGTGCTAGATATCAATCAGCACCTAAAGAATCTCATCTGACAACGGTCAAGAGAATCTTTAGATATTTACAAGGTTCTGTAAACCTTGGCATATGGTATTCCAAGAGATCCGATTTCAATCTCATTGGTTACTCAGATGCTGATTTTGCAGGATGTAAGATCGACAGAAAGAGTACTAGTGGTACTTGTCAGCCAATGGGAAACATGTTAATTTCATGGTTTTCCAAGAAGCAGACTTCTGTTGCTTTATCCACTGCAGAAGCCGAGTATATCACAGCTGCAAGCTGCTGTGCTCAACTGCTATGGATGAAACAGCAACTTGAGGACTATGGTCTCTCACTTGCTGAAATTCCGATCATGTGTGATAATACTAGTGCGATTCAATTAACGCGCAACCCAGTCTATCACTCACGATCAAAACACATAGAACTCAGACATCATTTTCTGAGGGATAATGTACAACAAGGTTCTGTAAGCGTAGAATACGTTAATACAGACAAGCAATTGGCTGACATCTTCACCAAACCCCTTGATAAGGAGAAATTCTTCTCTTTCAGGAATGAATTGGGGATTTGTTATCCATTTTAAATAACAGAGACGTTGTACAGCAGTTTCAACGTTCTGTATTATATATTTCGAAATTTTACCTCGAAATGCATTTTTTTTTTAAAAGAGTACTCTAGACAATATTATTCTAATGAAAATCTTGTCGAGAAAGAGTCCGTTTCATTAACGTAGATTCTTACAGAAACTACGCATAGAAGGTTATACCTTCTGTACAATGTTAATTCGACTTTACTGTTTCGAATTTAACAAAATATATTCCTTAATTTTGAAATAGAAAGTTAAACCTTCTGTTCAAAAGAATATTTTTGAAAAATCAGGGAGAATCTTATCTGATTCATCTCCTATTATATCAAGAATCGATGATCTTGATAAAAAATTGGGAATACATAATCTTATTGGAAGATTTTGTTCCAATTAATCATTTTTGGGAATAAAATATTATTTTTCCCAAATTAGAACATTTCGTTCTTCTATATCTTCTCACGGTGTCACTCGTGGTTCTCCACCACCATTGATACTTCACAGAGAAACCCTAGAAGAAAATCTGTCCTTCCAACTCAATCTCTTAGCCAAATCGCTCTACCCAACTCCGATTATGGCACATAAGAGAAAGTCCGAAGTTCGCCGCTCGTTCTCCCTCTCCACCACACCTCCTTCGGCTGAGTCTCAACCAGCCAAGCCCGTGATTCCTACTGCTGATGAGGAAATCACACCCTTGGATCAAGAGATCGTCGCGTACTCCCTCGCTGAAAACAAGGAAGTCGCTGACGCCGCTACCGAAGGGCAGCAGGACAAAGTCTCTGTTCTGAAAGAGAACCCTGTTTCTGAAGAGTCTCTGGAGGAACCTACTGGTGAGGATGACGAAGCATCTCATCCCACCGATGATCTCGTCTTGGAGGACGAAAACCCTCAGGAGGATGCTGATCTGGAACAGGAAGCTGAAACCCCTGTCAGAAACAGCGTCGTCTCTGATGATGATGAGGACAAAGTGCAGGAGGTCACTCCCCTAGCGCTGCTCCTCAACCTACAGTGTCACCCAAATCGAAGGTGAAAGGCAAGGCTGTTGCTGTGGAGCCTATCCCTGTCAAAGCCAAACGATCGGCCTCGATTTTTGTCTCTAGAAGTGTATCCTCCAGGACACGACACAAACGCAAAAGCCCCGAGTCTGTGAGTAAGTCCCTAGAGCAGGAGGTCTTAAAAAAGACCAAGCCTACAGGTACAATCGCAGCTCAGGTAATACCTACTGTTTCTCAGGCTGAAATAGAGCAGATCATGAACGCAGAAGCTGTTCCCTCCTGTGATGTCTCAAACAGGCAGATTGCTGCATGCAAACGGCTAGATTTTAGCTGGTTTAGTGAGAATGATCTTGATATTCTGCCTCTATATGAGAAGCTGGATTTAAAGGTGTTCTGTGAAACTTACGTCAAAGTCGCTGTTACAAGGATTCGAGAATTTTATACAAATCTCACCTTTTTCAGGATTAACGACATTGTTAAGTATGTCAGGACCATGATTGATGGCGTCTTCCTGGTGTTTTCAATTCATGATGTCAACACCCTGTATGGCTGCAAAGAGCACCCTGTTCATCCTGTGGCAAACAAGAATCAGTCATACAGCGCCATACTTGGATCTAAAGTTAAGGTGCCGCAGTACCTTGAATCTGCTGCATTGGAGCTTCCTAAACGGATCCTCCATCGATCTGTCATCTTCTGTCTCCTACCAAGGACAGGAAGTCTGGATGCTATAACAACCAGAGATGCTCAGATTATGGAGCATTTGTTGCTGGGAAAGCCATTCAACCTGGGGGCGATGATTTTTGCTCACATGCAAGCTTGTCTTAAAGCAAAGGACAAAGCTCTCCCCTATGGTCAGGTTGTAGCTGCTCTTCTCCGTCTTCGCAACATTGATCCAAATCCTCCCACCGCACTGGAAAAATGGCGAGTTGGAAATTTTGGTCGACAAATTATTCCAAGTATGCAATATGTGAGGACTCAAGGAGGCTGGATTCAGAAATCCAAAGGGAAAGAGAAACAGCAGAAGGAAGCACCTGCTACTTCTGACAAGAGTGGACCTACTGCTCCAAAAGCTGCTGTTCCATCTTCTTCAACCCTGGAACAACCTCGAGAAGGCTCATCCTCCTCTTTGCCTAATCTCATCAGAGATCTGCAGCGACAAATTGTTGCACAGACTGAGGAACTTAAAGTCCTCAAGAATATGGTCGCTGAGTTAGTCATTACTGTTGAACGTCAGGAAAAGCTCCTCCGTGACAATCTCCAGTAATGTGTTCTGCTTATTTTTCAGCACCCTAGACCTACTGTAATGGTCTTAAATAAGTGACTGATGATGTGTACCCCTTTTGGGATGAACTATTTTAATATTCTGCAGTTTGGTTTCATTCTCTACGTCTATTGTGAGAATACCTTCTACAGGAACTCAGATCTCCGCTTTCTAACTACTATACTTTTTGATATGACAAAAAGGGGGAGAGATTTTGGAGAACTTTGAAAATTAGTAAGTAACAATCAAGGGGGAGATAACACAGAGAAATAGCATATGCTAATCTCAAACCCACAAGAATTCTTGTGATATTTAGCGGGATAGAAGGACAAACCTACTATGAGGTTTATCAATATTCTATAAGGGTATGCAAAATTTGAGTATAACTCATTTTTGCTGGGAGTGTAGAAGCTCATGCTACTGTCGGGCTAAATATACAGGAGCCTTGTCCCTGTAATCCGTACAAGCTGAATGCTTACACAGAAGCTTTTGCACTCTGCAAAAGTAAAAGCTTCTATAAAGCGTCAAACCCTTACTACCTCTATCTTAGGGGGAGTTTGATACGTCATCTTGTATGAACATATCTCCTATGGATGAAAGTTTTGTCATCATCAAAAAGGGGGAGATTGTTGACAAGATTTTGATGATGAGTCAAACAGCAGGTTTGACCTGCTATGACTTTACAGAAGCTGAAACATTCTGTAACGAAGATACGCTTCGTAAGAGAGGAAAAATATCATGACAATATTTTCTTCACCCTCCAAGGATCATTTCAGATCAAGAGACGTGATTAGAGATTATTTCCATAAATAGATATTTCAATAATAAATTATTTGTTAATTAATTATTGATTATCTTAATTAAATTATTAATTCAAAAAGAGAATATTCTTAAGAATATTATTTGGATTAATATTTCGTCCAGATACAATGTTTTACATGTCTGGAACGAATCAATTATTTTTGGTCAAGTTGCTGTTACTGGCCGAACCTTCTGTAATGCATAATCTGGGGATTTAATTGTCAAAATAAGACAAAATTAAATCTGGAGGTTCCAATCAGATATTTGCACGACCCCATCATCATATTTCTCAAGTTGGAAATAAAATATTCTTTCTTTCCAACTATAGAAGGTTGCTGACCGATTTAGGCTCTAACCTTCTGTAAGATGAGATCTCGTGATTGGATGATTCGATTGATCTGAAATCAATCAAATATTATCCCTAAATGATTTTTACACGTTGGGGATGAATCTGGTCATTTTACGTATTTGGCAAAATAAGTTTCCTTCTTTACAGAAGGACGGAACCTCTATATAAAAGAAAAACCTAAAAACATTTTTTTAAAAAAGATACATATCAGAGCGTAAGTCTTGACATTTGGCAACGTTATTGGTTGATTAACGTGTGTGCGAGTGTGCAGGACGGGTTCTCCAGGCGAGCGTTCTCGCAGGAGGTAACTACAGCGGGTTGAGCGTGGGTGAAGCCGCTCCGGGGACTTCGTTGCGTACGAATCTGAGGGACTCGACCGGAACTTTGTCCGTGACGTCGGACTGCGTGCATCAGGGCCTGGGGAAGGGTTCGTTGGTGGCGAGTAGGCGTACAGAGTTGGTTGGAGAGAAGGAGTCCGTAGCAGGGGTTCAGTGGTGAGGGACCTTCAACCTTCTGTAGTTGATTATTTTGTTATTTGTGCGTTTGCAGCAGGTGTGCTTTGGTGAAGCCACTCCGTAGGCGTCGTTGGCTGTGAATCCGAAGGACTTGGCCAGGAGTGCTGTCCGTAACGCCGGGTGGGCGTACAGCAGGTCCAAGAGAAGGTTTCTGCAGCAGGCGTAAGTGGTGAGGGACTGCAACCTACTGTAGACGGTTTATCTTTATTTGTTTTGCAGATTAAATCAAAAACACAAAAAGAGAAGCATATCAGTGGCATCCAAACACTTGGAGAAAGCGTCATCGGATCTGTTCGCTGATCCACAGAAGGAATAGCCCGCTACAGAGTCACAGAAGGCTAAAGCTTCCAGCCAACGTTCTGTGCTTGCTCAAGTCTGGTTGATTTCCTTGTGATTCGACCTAGACACATCCTAAACACAGCAAGAGAGTTTCTTGCATTGGTAAAGCTAGTCTTACCGTCCCGTGGTCAAATAAATTGTTTTCTTACACCACAGAAGGTTTTACCTTCTACACTGTAATCTCTATACGAGTTATTAGTGAAAAGTGACCGAAAGTTGACGTAGGTGATTTCACCGAACCACTATAAAATCCTTTGTGTTCTGCGACTCATTTCGAAGTCAATTTCACACGTTCCGTAATTACAGAAGCTTGAAGGCTCTGTAAATTACAGTAAGTTACTTCCGCTGTGAGGGTTGTGAAAAAGCGTTTAAGAATTCCTTAATTGGACTTAACACTAATTCACCCCCCTTCTTAGTATAATCTTTGGGCCAACAGTGTTCCCAGATCATGTTAAGAAAACAAAAAGGTGTTTTGAATTGGTTCACTTTGATATATGGGGTCCTACAGTGCAGCCTATTAATGGGCACAAATATTTCTTAACCGTTGTGGATGATTTTAGTCAATTTACATGGGTTTATCTTATTAAAACAAAAGCTAAAGTTTCAGGAATTATACAGAGGTTCTGTAAACTAGTTGAAACACAGTTTGACACTAAAGTTAGGACCATTAGATCAGACAATGGAAAGGAGTTCTTGATGACAGACTTTTATAATAATCAAGGGATTATTCATCATACTAGTTGTGTGGAAACACCTCAACAAAATGGTGTTGTTGTAAGAAAACACCAACATATTTTGAATGTAGCAAGGGCATTCCTAGTTCAATCGAAGATTCCTATGCATTTTTGGGGTGATGTTGTTCTTGCTGCAGTACATGTTATTAATAGGTTACCCACATTTGTTCTGGAGTCCAAGACACCCTATGAATTACTTTTCCTTGAGAAACCAAATTATGCACATTTGAGAGTATTTAGGTGTTTGTGCTTTGCATCAACTTTGTGAAATGGTCGCACAAAATTTGATTCTAGAGCAGTTAGGTGCATATTTCTTGGGTATCCAATGGGTACAAAAGGTTATAAGTTGTATGACATGAATTCACATCAAGTCATTATCTCAAGGGATGTTATTTTTTATGAAGCTCGGTTTCCTTTCAGAGACAAACAATTTGTTGAATCTGTTGAGTTTGAGTCTCTTCCTTTACCCGAGTTTCAGATTGATAAAACACTGATATCATATCCTTGATCCAGTCATAATTTTGACACACATCTTGCTAAGTCTGTTGAAAAGACTGAAATTGGTTCTGATAAACAAACTCACATGAGAAGAAGTACTAGGCAAAGGAACCTTCCTACTTATTTGCAGGATTATCATCATGATCTTTTCTCCTCAGCAGGATCAATTTCCCCTCTTCACTCAAGTAAACTTCCTGTTCATCCTATTCAACATTGTCTGTCATATTCCAAATTGTCTCCTCCTCACAAAAGCTTTGCTTCAAATATCATGTTGCATCCTGATCCTACTCACTTTTCTGAGGCTGTTCGACATGAACACTTGTACAAAGCTATTGATGCTGAGTTGGATGCTCTGGCTGAAAGTCATACTTGGAAATTGGTTGAGTTACTTGCAGGGAAGTTTTCTATTGGGTGCAAATGGATATTCAAAACCAAATTTAATGCAAATGGGAGTATCAATAAGAATAAAGCAAGGCTGGTTGCTAAAGTGTACACACAAAGGGAAGGTATTGATTATACAGCTACCATTTCACCGGTGGCTAAACATTCCACAATCAGGTTGTTTTTAGCTCTTGCTGCAATGAATGGTTGGAATTTGTGTCAAATGGATATAAATAATGCCTTCTTGAATGGTGATTTGGATTAAGATATTTACATGGTAGCTCCGGAGGGTTTGGAAGTTGATCATTTGCAGTTTAAGGGGGAGAAGAGGATTGTATGTAAACTGCAAAAATCATTGCATGGACTTAAGCAAGCATCTCGACAATAGAATTCAAAATTTGTGGCTGCCTTGACTGGTTATGGCTTCATACAATCGAAGTCTGACTATTCATTGTTTTTAAAGGATCAAGGAGATCAATTTATTGCACTGCTCATCCATGTGGACGACATTGCTATTGTTGGTCCAAGCATGGCTGTAATAGATGAGTTTAAGCAATATTTGGCAACAGTGTTTAAGCTGAAAGATTTGATAGAGCTCAAATATTTTCTTGGCTTGGAATTTGGCCAGGTCAGCTAAAGGAATCATTTTCTCACAGAGAAAGTATGCTTTAGAGTTGTTGCAAGAACATGGAATGCTGGCTGTGAAAGCAGCAACTGTGCCCATTATGCCAAATCACAAGCTGTCAAAGGAAGAAGGAACACTTTTGGCTGTTCCTTCTGAATACAGGTAGTTAGTGGGGAAGTTGATGTATTTGACTCTAATTAGGCCTGATATTACTCATGCAGTTCAAGTACTTACACAGTTTATGGCTCATCCAACTGATGCACATATGAGAGCAGCACATCAAGTATTGAAGTATGTCAAAGCTTCACCTGGTGTTGGTTTGTTCTTCAATGCACAGAAGTCAGACCAGTTATTGGTCTATGCTGATAGTGACTGGAACAGTTGTCCAGACACAAGAAAATATGTTTCTGGGTATTGTGTGTATCTAGGGGAGTCATTGATTAGTTGGAAGACAAAGAAAAAACCCACAGTGGCTAGAAGCTCTGTTGAGGCAGAATATAGAGCAATTGGAGTGGATGTGTGTGAAGTGTTGTGGCTGACAACAATTTTACAAGAGTTTGGATTGGTAGTTCAAAGGCCGATAGATGTGACGTGTGACAACCAATCAACAGTTTATATAGCCAAGAATCCGGTGTTCCATGAGAGGACAAAACATATCGAGATAGATTGTCATTTTGTGCGAGAAAAGTTGCAGAATGGATTGATTGGCTTAAAACACGTTTCTTCAAAGTTGCAAGCAGCTGACTTGTTTACGAAAGGGTTTTCTAGCCCAAGATTTGTCTGGTTAAAGTCCAAGATGAGCATGAGAGACATCTATGCTCCTCTTGAGGAGGAGTGCAAAGAAGAAGTGGTGGTGAATGAGGTTGCTGGTTCTCAAGTTACAGAAAGCAGAGGAATTGAAGAAGAAGAAGAAGGAGCTGATAAAGCTGCAGTAGGAAGAAGAAATCAACAAAGCATAGGCCTAGTCTTTGTTAAAGCCCATTAGAGGCCCATGTGTTTGAAAGGCTTGTATTGTTATAAAACGGTGGTCACGGGAATAACAGAATTAGTTGTTGTTTTGCTTTCCTTACACGTTTCTCTCTGTTTTGCTGGTTTGGTGACGATGACAGCTGTAGCAAAAATCATCTTATCGCAAAAAGTAAGTCCGTCACGAACCCCGCTTATATAAAAAAATCATCTTGCTCTCTATTGCCTCCTCCACTGAACAGAACAAATTGCAGAGGTCTTCCTTAGTGTTAGGCCAACCTCCAAAGTTCATCAACTTCACCAAATGACTCCAGGCAACTTGGGCGAACGTGCAAGTGAAAAATATATGGTTGGTGGTTTCCTCGCTGCCACAGGTAGCACAATTGGCCGAAGAAAGAATTCCCCTACGGTGCCAGAATGTATTCGCATATATTCGGTCATTTGCCAACAGCCAGAGGTGAAAAGAGAATATTGAACGAATATAAGTGTTCGTACCCAGGTAGTC
This sequence comes from Melastoma dodecandrum, assembly GCA_029817715.1. NCBI lineage: Eukaryota > Viridiplantae > Streptophyta > Magnoliopsida > Myrtales > Melastomataceae > Melastoma > Melastoma dodecandrum. The sequence continues at coordinate 5,529,659 of JARUPY010000472.1, read as the reverse complement.
CAAGTTAGCTTTGGTCCTAGTTTTCGGAATAAGTTCCAAGCTGCCTTGACTGTCACCCCCCAGTCACAACAGACTGTCTGTTCCCCAAGTCAGCCGCTCATTAAGTCTAAGGTGGTAGTCCAGTTTTCTATAAAACTGCATGAAGACCCCATTGTGCTCTAGTACTACTAGCTGATAGAACTCATCAGTAGAGGTTCTAACGGAGTATATCTGCTCATTAAATATAGGCTCGAATCCAGAACCCTTGGTAATAGACCTCCAGTAAGCCATGTTACTGGAGTCAATTTAGTATGCAATGCTATAGAGGATGAGATCCACATCCTCCTGTATCTTGAGCTTAAACCGTCCTCGGACAGTACCCACATCCTTTTTCTGAATGGGTTGCAACATGCTACTTTTTTTCTGGACGAATAATGAGGTCTGTCGATACTCAAGATCAAACAAGCGATGAAAATAAATTGTCGCATCAACCAAAACGAAGGTTGGAATCTTCTACCATTTGGGCGAATGATGAAGTATAGGCGATACTCAAGAAGCGTGATAGGGGAAAACAAGACAATCTCCATACCGGACATGTGTCTATCCATAAGTCCATTCTTGTCTAGGCCTATGGCCTAGAATATTTTCAATGGGAAGCCTGCTATGGTTTGAGGTTTCAGTAGGATGGAGCACGGACAAGCAGAAGCTACCAACTTGGGTATGACTTCGAGTTCATTGTTTAGTTTCTCCCTGCTTGAAATAGAATTATTTAGACAAATCTTGATTCAAAGGTCAGAGGAAGGACTTTATCGTCAGGACCTTTAAGATGTCGTGAAATAATGTTCCTAGTAACAGCAAATGTCTCCAAGACTTTGTCAAGTCTTTAGTCATTTGTCACATGAATGAATTTGTTCATTCTAGAGATTGGGAAAATTTTGATCGAGCAAACTTTGCATTACTTATCTCTCGCTACCTTTCTTGTGGTCCGTCAGGTAATATCAACCAGGCAGCTGGCCACGATTTAATTTTGTGCTCCTTGACAATACCCTGATGGAAAGAGATATCCCAAGACTTGTGATTAGCAGATTCTGGTTGCAGATCGAACCAAGATCCTGACTGAACTTAGGGTAGCTATGGGCGACGTTGTCCCTGGAGTAGTTCAGGAACACGTCCTGCAGCTTCAGGAATCTGCTCCTAGAGTGGAGCTCGTGTGTTGTATGAAGAACCATGAAGCGGGATCAGAGGACGAACCATGAAGCGGGGACAGAGGACAAACCAGATACCATCTGTTGTAGAAAGAACTGGCAGGAAGGTAACCCCAGCCTATCCTGGACGACCAGGAAACTAAAGGAGAGTCGAGTTGTTCGTGATGACCCAACTTTGTGGCATCCCGGAAGACCCGTCCCTGTGGCGCTTGCCCGTAGGAAAGTCATCCTTCTGCTGTTCAACTTCGCTCAAGATGCTTCACTCTCAATAGACTTCGCTCAGGACGTTGTCGCTCATCTGCTCTCATCCTGTAATCTTTCTATAAGCTTCGTTACCGTGTTAAGAGAGTTGGTATCAAAAAATTTATTCTTTTGTAACCTTTCATTTATCTGAGTTAGATTCTTCATGATTGATCGGAGTGATTTGTCGATCACATTTTCCTTTTTCATATGCAGCGGAGAGCTGTTATGCCAAGCCTGTTCATCTGATCCCATGACTCATCCATCAGTTCATGTATGGAGTGATCTTATAATGGTTGCGGATTGGGGATTCTAACGTTTCGCAATCGTTGCTTTCGGGATGAAAGCAATGAAATGGCGGATAAGATTGCCGGATCTGATTTCGTCGGACCAGATCAACCTCTTAATCCAACTATGTCAGAAATCCAAGTCCCTGTCGCTCAACAAGCAAGTGCACAGTCTGTTACTCACTTCGGGAACCATGATCTGTGCTTCGCCCTATTTGACGCTCGATTCAAAGCTCGTCGGGCTGTATGCGAGCTGTGGGGATGTGAGATCAGCGAAATCACTGTTCAATGAAATTCCCAGGCCGACTGTTTTTGCAGTGAATTGGATGGTACTGGCGTCTGCCTTCAACGGCTGTCACTCGGAGGCATTTGGGTACTTCTCGAGATTGCGGGATCTGGGTCAGGTTGGTAATCGGTTCACGTTCGCAATTGTGCTCAAGGCCTGCATTGGCATGGCGGACGTTAATAAGGGGAGGGAAGTTCATGCTGTGTTGTGCAAGGAAGGCCTGGCTGGGGATGTCTCTTTGGGGAATGCGCTGGTAGATGCCTATGGGAAGTGTGGGAGGCTTGACTATGCGCGTAAGATGTTTTATGGAATGCCTGTAAGAGACATCGCTTCGTGGACTGCCATGATTTGCGGCTGCATTAATAAGGGGAGTTTTGAGGAAGGAGTTGGTTTGCTTGATAGTATGGTTTTGGAAGGATTGCGGCCAAATGAGTTCACATGGAATGCAGTGATTGCAGGTCATGCGAGGCGTGGGGATCGGGATTCTGCATTGTCAGCTTTTGATAGGATGAAAAGGGAGAGGCTGATTCCGGACTTGGTTACATGGAATGCTTTGATATCTGGGTTTGTTCAGAGTGGGATGGCCGATGAGGCGTTGAAGTTGTTCTGGCAGATGTTGGAAGCTGGAATTAGGCCAAGCAATGTCACCGTCACAAGCCTACTTACGGCATGTGGATCAGTCATAAGTATTCCGAAAGGGAGAGAGATTCATGGCTTGATATACAGAATGGGGCTCGAGATGAATGTATACATGACCAGTGCTCTCATTGACATGTACTCCAAATGTGGGAACGTCAACGGCGCCTCTAATGTATTCCAAGCTGTCACGGTGAAAAATGTTGCATCTTGGAATGCTATGATCAGTTGCTACGGCAAGCACAACAGAGTTGAATCAGCTCTGCTTTTGTTCGAGAAGATGAAGCAGGAAGGAATCACCCCCAATGAGGTGACTTTTGTATGTGTCCTCTCCGCGTGCAGTCACGCCGGATTGGTCGACGAGGGTTTGGAAATCTTCAGGTCAATGAAGGAGGAACACGCTTTCGCGGTCCTCAAAGAGCATAATGCTTGCATGGTCGATCTTCTGTGTCGTGCTGGAAGGATAGACGAAGCATATCATCTCCTCAAGGCTATGCCAACTGATGTAACTGAGTCGATGTTAGGCGCTTTCTTCAACGGGTGTCTGATCCATGGAAGAAGCGACATGGCGGAATCACTAGCCGATGGCATCAACACATCAAAGCTGACGAAGCCTGGGAGCTTTATCGCGCTGTCGAACCTTTTGGCCACCGGAGGAGGGTGGAAGGGCGTCGTGGATGTACGGGGAACAATGCAAGGCAGAAACATCAACAAGGCACCGGGTTGCAGCAAGCTGTGAATAAACTAGGAATGGCAATAAGAGTCCAATATCAGCCCAATTGTCATCCGGACCAGTAACGAGAAGGCCCAAGGATTTGACCAAACGAACGTAACCACATCATCTCCTGCCTTTGTCTTTCTCCTCGTATACTGGCTTGAATCAGAAACCTTACTGAAAACCAGTCCCAGAAAAGAGTAGTTACTCCTCCCACTTGTGGTCTTTACTCCCCTCTCTCTTCTCCTTCTCTTACTTCGCCTATCCATCCGTATCCTCATTGCCTCTTGTTACATCGGGCGTTCAAAACTTGCGTGCCGACCCCTGTCAAGTTAAAAGGTTTTGATCCGCGATCTGGGTATCGATGGATTTTTATCTGTTTTTCGATTTTTTTCTAATTAAAGAGCGTATCTTGTATAATAAAGTTCTTGCGTTCTGTTGTTTGTGGACAGATAGGCTTTATCTGACTAAGGATTTGGTTTTTTGTGTAGGTGGCGATGGTAACGATGTTGGGCATGCGATCTTGAAGGGGTTTCTGCTTGTGAGGTTGGTCTGTGTTTCCAATCGCTCTGGGGCGTGGAAGTTGTGATTTTCTGGTGATTGAGCTGGATTATGATTGGAATTGTTCTATCATATTGATGAGATCTCGTTTTGATATTGGTTTTGCCTTGGATTTGGAAAGCAGATTGAAGGTTACTTTATCTTCAACCGGAGCTGCTTTGTCCATCTCTGCAGTCTCATGGTGGTGTTTTTCTGGCTCGAGTGCTACTTTTAGTTTGGGATTTGTTTTCTTGATATTTGAGTGGATTCACCAATACTCAGTGGTTATCTTATCCATTATGAGTAGCTTGGCTTTTCATTATTAACCGATGCATGAAATGGAGCTTACGAGTTGTCTGTTATAGGAAACATCAATTGATTTGAATGATTGTAGTTGCAATTATGGAGTGTCACCCAGATCCGCAAGGGAATGGATTTTCCTATGGATCATGAGTTTATATTGTCAGAGGGGTAGTCACAAGAATCTGCAAATAGTAAGTTTTAGACTTGACCTCCTTTTGAACTAAAGAGCAGGACACTATTGAATTGAAATACAATACGATCGATAGCAAAACGACGATATTTTACCGGAGCAATACAGTTGTGTTAGGAGGAGTGATTTTACTTGTGTAAAATTTCTTGGATTATTGTGGGCATTGATATCCTCAGCGAATTCATGAATCTAATATGTGGGCTTACTGCATGGTTTTCTTTGAATATCAGGTTTGTCATCCTGAGGTTTCTCACTGGGAGTTGTGAATGATGCGTCGGGGGAGAGGAAAGGCGAAGAAGTTCACGAGTAACAACAATGAGGATGGGGGAAGCGGGGAAGAGGAGAAAATTCCTGCTCAAAAGAAAAGGGGAAGGCCGCAGAAAGTGGTGAAGGATGAAATAGACCTGGAAGCAGCCAGAAAAGTGGATAAGGAAGACGGGGACAACGGGAAGTCGGGTATTTCCAGCATCGATACTAAGAGCACTTCCTTGGACATTGAGAAGAAAAGGAAGAAGAACTCACCGTTGAAAGGCAGACTTGATTCGCCCAAGGAACAGGGAGAGAAGGGTTCCACAGGGGACTCCTTGTCTGAGGACCCAGTCAAGCTGAATGGGTTCCGGCACAACGGGAGCAGGAGGAAAAGCACGCCTCGGAGGGCAGCCGAGGTAGGCGTCGAGTGCAGATGATCCACATCTGGCAAGAAATTCGGTGAGGGTCTTATCCCTGGTCGCTCTTACCCTTGTCTTCGACCCGAATAATGCGCGCCTCCCTGCACCCTTACCATGTAATAGTTAGCGATTCCCATCAGTATTTTTTCTAGGTATCCCTCCTCTGTGGAAATGTTTCCAGGACCAATTTTTGCAGAACCCTTACACGCTACATTTGCTGAGCTGCAGTAATTCTCTTTTGCTATTTCTCTGCCAATTGAGTGAGATTATCCGACAAAAGTACACGTCCTTCTCAAACTAGATGAGATGCATTCATTGCTCGGCATGGCCGAAACTGAATCTCGCTACAGTAAAAATCGTTCTGGGAGAAACACCGTTCTGGTAGGTAAGGAAGGCATCAGGTCTAGTCTTCAACAACTCACTCAACCACCGTTCTACATTTCTCATCGTACAAGGGACTGTCGAACTCATACTTACCAAATGTGGAAGGACGTGTGTACGCAATCAAGTTTCCCCAGTAGGGAGGAATCTCTTAGTCAACCCTCGTATTTTGTTTATCCCATCACCAAATTGTTTATATAACAACCGAGTTAAACAGTTGGTGTTAAAAAGTAAAATTAACCATCCCCAGATCATAATGACAGTAAAAAACTTGTTGCTAAGATGTAGTCGTCATCTCTCTTATATAAATAACATGTTTAATTTCTAGCGAGACACTGATCCGCTAATATCGGCGGACCGAATTACATTATATACACACGCGTCTCATTAATTCGAATTGTTTAAGATTATCGATAGTAAATAATATTCTGCAACTTGACCTGTCACTTTTAAATTTGTGGATCTTACTTCTTGGCCCCATGACTAAGAGAGGGTGAATTAGTCGTTTCGTTCGAATAGAACTTTCTCGACAAACTCACAGAACTCTCACAGCGGAAGACTAGCTTCTGTGATTTACAGGATCTTAATCATAAATCAGAACGTAATGTTTTATAATGGTTCGGCAAATACGCCTACGTCTACTTTTGGCTGCTTTCACTAATAACTTGTAAGTAGTGATTACAGTATAGAAGGTAAGATCTTCTGTGGTATAAGAAAACAATTTATTTAACCACGGGACGGTAAGACTACCTTTACCAATGCAAGAAATTCTCTTGTTGAGTTTGGGATGAGTCTAGGTCGAATTATAAGGAAATCAACCAGACTTGGTGAGCACAGAACCTTGGCCGGAAGCTTCAGCCTTCTGCAACGCAGTAGCGGGCTGTCCCTTTTGTGGATCTGTGATCAGGCTCGATCTCCACGTGTTTGGACGTCGTCTGATGTACTTTTCGTTTTGTATTTTTGATATAACCAGCAAAACAATAAAGATAAACGTATACAGAAGGCTGCAGTCCCTCACCACTTGCGCCTGCTACGGAAACCTTCTCTTGGATCTGTTGGACGCCCACCCGGCGTTACAAACAGTTTCCTCGGTCAAGTCCTTCAGATCCGCAGCCACCAACGCCTACGGAGTGGCTGCACCAATGCACACATACTGTAAACAAATAGACAACAAGATAACATACTATAGAAGGTTACGTATGATACAGACTCCTTCTCTCCAACGAACTCTGTACGTCAACTCGCCAACCAGCAACGCTTCTCCCCAGGCCCTGTTACACGCAGTCCGATATTACGGACAGTGTTCCGGTCGAGTCTCTAGGATCCGTAACCATCGGCGTCTCCGGAGCGGCTTTAACACGCTCAACCCGCTGTAGTCACCTCCTCTTGCGAGAACGCACGCCTGGAGAATCCGTCCTGCACACTCACACACACGTTAAAACACCACAATAACGTTGTTGAAATGCCAAGACTTACGACGCTCAGTTTCAAAATCAGAAATAAATTGTTTTTATGTTTTTTTTTATACAGCGGTTTTTGTTCTTCTGTTTAAGGAAATTTATTTTACTAAAAATGAATTATGATCAGATTCATTCCCATTACTCATAAATCATTTGGGAATCATTTCTGATTGATTTTGCATCAATCGGATTAATTAATCATCTGATATTCCATTAAAGAAGGTTGGAGCCAAATTTAGTCAACAACTATATGGGAATTCTGATTATAGGCTTGTGCATTTATCCGTAAGGGAATTTCAAAATTAATTTTGTTTTAATTTAAAAGTTTAATCCCCAGATAGTGCATTAGAGAAGGTTCGGTCAGAATAAAGGGATAACCTTCTATTAATGGAAATAGTCAACCATTTATTTTCAAAATGAGATAATTCACTCCAAATAAGTTTGTTATTGTATCTTGACTAAATTCATAATTGTTTAGATAGATATTTCCAAAATTGACAAGGTAATTTCCTTAAATAGGAAAAATATCTTAATTTTGACTTTCAATGATTTATCCTTTCAAATAGTCATTTTAATATTAATTCAAATAATTAATTGTTAAAATATCTAATTATGGAAATAATTAATGTCAAACCTGCTGACACGTCATCAAAACCCAATCGACATTACTGTTAAAAAGGATATGTAACACACTATCCCCTTCTAGCTTGAAATTATATGACTACGTTTCTCATGGCTCCTCACATCCATAGAAAATCTCTCGTGGCCCTCTTCCTCGTCCTCATGCTCTTGGAATCCCGGAGCACGGCATACGGCAATGAAACAAGTCCCCATGACCCTGCCATCTTCAACCGGAGGAGCTTCCCAGAAGGCTTCATCTTCGGCACCGCGGGCTCTGCATATCAGGTCGATGTGATCTCTAAGCCTTATCATGCCAAGCCTCTTGGAAACACGGTTGGGTTTTCATCAGCTGTGGGAGTTTATTCTGCCCTACCATTGTTTCCTACAGTACGAAGGGGCTGCGAACGAAGACGGGAGAGGGCCAAGCGTGTGGGACACTTACACGCACCGATTCCCGGGTAACGATTTTGCATGAGCTTCTAACTACGGCTGTCTCGATGGTTTAGAAGATTGACCAACTCTTTGAGAATGCCAATCCGGCGCGGGGGTGGGCTTTTGATGATGACAGACAGGATAAGCGATGGAAGCAATGGAGACGTGGCTGTTGACCAATATCATCGTTACAAGGTATTGTCCTTCCCTTACTACTTACCCAACACGAAATATTCCTTTTTCCCGAACTTTATGTTTAAAGTTTCGAACATCTCTAAATCGCTATTTGAAATAATGATTTCTAAATTGGCCAACCATACCTCTCCCTCTGGATTTTAGTCAGTGTATGGTCTTCGGCTTCTTACATAATCGGTGAAACTAGAAATTCAGATGATCACCTTTGACAAGAAAAAAAAAGTTCATATCTGCAAGATACTCCCGCCTCGAAAGTTTGAAAGTGGCGTGGGGTTTTGTGCAAATCCTGGGGAATCTTGAGATTGTTCTTGTTCCCAAAGCTCTTCAGTGGAGTTATGTTGACCGACAGAGTTCGGCATGGATATCGGTCCAAGCCTGCTACGACTTCTTGGAAATAGAAACTGAAATCATGTGGTGCAGGAGGACGTGGCCATCATGAAGGACATGAATGTGGATGCTTCAAGGTTCTCCATCTCCTGGTCAAGAATATTGCCCAGTAAACACACACACTCACAGCTGACCCCCTTTTAATAAGAGAAGGGTATGTTTTCCCGGGTCTCGGTGATTTAAGGGTGTGTTGTTTTCCTTTTCGTGACCAAACAGAAGGGAATTTGAAAGGGGGTGTGAACCAGAAGGGGATCGAGTACTACAACAACCTCATTAACGAGCTCCTCGCTAATGGTATTGACCGCCCGACCCTCCCTCTCGCGAATGATTCTGGGCGGAACTCACGACTAATATATGGCAGGGATCCAGCCCTACGTTACTTTGTTTCACTGGGACCTCCCTCAAGGACTGCAGGACGAGTACGATGGACTGCTGAGCCCCAAGCTTGTGTGAGTGGTTATGTTGGATGGATCGATGGATTGACCGTGTTTCGTGATCATTGGTTCAGTGTTTTAGTTTATTTGACTGCATATGTAGGGATGATTTCAAGGACTATGCGGACCTATGCTTCAAGGAGTACGGTGACAGAGTGAAGCATTGGATAACGTTGAATGAGCCATACGTATGTGCGAATCTTGGTTATGCGGTGGGAGCTATGCCCCCTGCTCGATGCTCCGCCTGGCAGAATTTGAACTGCACGGGTGGGGATTCGGCCACGGAGCCCTATGTAGCTGGTCACAATCTAATCCTGGCCCATGCTGCTGCCGTTGGGTTATACAGGGAGAAATATCAGGTGCGTATGTAAGGGGAAACCTGTGGTTTGTGCACGTTACATTCTCGGATGAGTTTTGCCGATGGAGTTGCAATTCTCCTGTAGGCTTCTCAGAAGGGAATAATTGGCATAACTCTCAATAGCGACTGGAAAGTGCCATTTTCGAGTTCATTCGATGATCGAAAAGCTGCACTCAGGGCCCTTGACTACATGCTTGGATGGTAATCAACCGAGTCTCATAATATCGACAATCTGTTTATTGTTTGAATGTTGAATGTTCGTAATGACGGGGAGACGAATACACAGGTTTTTGAATCCTGTAACATACGGTGAATACCCTGAAAGCATGAGAACACTGGTCGGTAAAAGGCTTCCGAAGTTTACAAATGATCAAGTCAAGATGGTGAAAGGCTCATTCGATTTCATTGGTCTAAATTACTATACTGCGAAATATGTGATGAATTCGGGTCGCCCGAATGGTCCTTCGAGCTATGTTACCGACTCTTGGACAAAAGAAACAGGTGAGAAACTCCCGCCCCTTGATGTGCCCTTACTATCTATCCATAAGTTTAACAGATGAAATACCCATGCACGTCTCAGGTGTGCGCAACGGGGTGTTGATCGGCCATCAGGTACGTCTGATTTCCTCGTTGCTGAATTATTTGCTGCCAATGGAATCTTCCGCTTGATATGCAAGTGTTCTTCTTCCAGGCTGCATCGAGTTGGCTGCTAGTTTATCCCAAAGGAATTTGGAAACTTCTGCTTTACATAAAGAAGGCCTACAATGATCCGATCATCTACATAACCGAAAACGGTGAGCGGCTCGAAATATATCAAAGTTAACTTTCTCAATGAGCAGACGAACCGTCGATACCATCTTCCCTTTTGCTAGGAATTGACGAGTTCAACAACTCGATATTGCCTTTGGGGCGACAACTGGCCGACGAACCAATACTCAGTTGTTATTACCACCACTTGATTTACCTTCAAAGGGCGACCAAGTAAGCTACTTAGCTAAGTCCTAGGTTTTCCCTAGTGCCATGCCACATATTAAGGCAACAGTAAGTGATGAAACTGCTTCACATGATCCCTCGAAATGCGGCAGGGATGGAGTGAAGGTGAAGGGTTTCTTTCCGTGGTCGCTGTTGGACAACTTCGAATGGGGCTCCGGCTACACGGTGAGGTTCGGGATCAACTACGTCGACTACAAGGGCGGACTGAAGAGGTACCCGAAGCAATCCGCAGTTTGGTACAAGAACTTCCTTAGGAAGCATTGATGCCGAGGAACACGCCCCTTACTCTTCGCCTTTGTGATTTCTCTTTGAGTTTGGCAATCCCGGTCTGGGAATTTCCGTCGGGACACGAATAAATCGGAGCTTATCGACCTTAACCAACCATCATCAATATGTCCAAAACTCAAACGAGTGATATTAACGCGCATTGGCCCCACACTCTTCCTCCTTCAGGTCAGCATCGCGACGTCGTGTAACACACGTTACATGATTTGACCTTTCGATTTCCATGAGTCGTTTTCATTTCTAGGCAATATTATCAACCTGAAATTATGCGTTAACTGACCACCCTTTTTCATGTCATGCCCCATCAAACATTTTCTTTTCCTCTATTAGTTAATAAAATACGATAACTCCGTTCTCGAACGCCTTAGTTACGACATTACATATCACATTTGAGAAGGTTTTTGATCGGTTTATAAAATCTAGTTTACCTCGAATATTTGATTGACTGTCAAAGATTGATACGAGAACTAGACGATCGCCTCGCTGAGAGTGCAAGTATTTGAAGCCAACTAGACGATCCGCTGAAGGTAGATTTTCGTCTGCTTTCTACTTATTGTGAGGCTTTGGGTATAACGATTTATCGATTTGGTTCATGTTTAGGAAAGAAGACGGTCATGCTTAGTTGATTGCTCGATTTACGCATAGAAGATGTTTGTGGACGTTATTTATTCTCGAATTCAAGGCGTGTGGCCACTCCATCTGTGACTCGGAGCCACAACCTTGAGAATAGCACATCACATTGACTGTCGGTACGCTAAGGCGACACCAGCTGCCAGCTTATTATGTATGATGCAGGCATCATATTGATTGTCGATACGAGAAAGTGATACCAGCTGTCAGCTTATTATGTATGATGCAGGCATCATATTGATTGTCGATACGAGAAGGCGATACCAGCTGTCAGCTTATTTATGATGTAGGGACGCCTTAGTCCTTAGCTTGACGGTCAGATTATCTTCCTTCAGTGCTTCCTCAGGAAGTTCTTGAACCAAATAGCTGAGAGCTTCGGGTATCTCTTCAGTCCGTTTTGGGAATCGATGGATTTGATCCTGAACAGAAAAATGTATCCCAAACTCCACTCCATGTCGTCCAAGAATGTCCACGTGAAGAATCCCTTTTGCTTGTGCCCCATCGCTGATATGATCACAGTTGCGAAGGAACTCAAATAATATGGAATTCCACTAATTAAGCTTATGCTAGTTTTACAATGTCATGAAAAAACTAAACGTTGGATACGAAATCTGTACTAGCATCAACAAAGGCGGTGTCCAGCTTATAGCATGGATATGTTTTCTGCTGGCCTTCGTTCGTCTCAACGAACTGAATGTGTATGAATAGTGCATTTTGCTATCATATTAAGAAGACGCTGATTTTAACCAAGTTTATGAAGCAGCATGAAAAAATCACCCGCTAGGCTTATATACCATGCTATGTTGTAGTCATTTTTCTTTTCGATGCGGGCAAGTGGGGTCGTACTGGGCTTAACCGGGAACCCAAGCCCAGATACGGATCCAAACTGATACCTTTTTTCGGGTTGATCCGGGTTAGTAATATCGGATCGGCTCAAATACAAAGACCAATTTACAAAGTCGTTGCGTTTTCACTCTAAAACCAATTGATAGAAGGAGTAGACCTTAAAGCTTATAATCTAGGTCAAACTCACTTTCTCCGATTTGGGATTTGCTTTTGGGTTGCTGACGCTTTTCAACAAGAAGCAAGTTTGATTCCCTTGGCATTATATGAATGACCAAATTTTATCCGCAAAAATTTGTAGCCCTGACATTGGACACCGTTATCACATTACTGTTGGAAATTTTAATGTCAATGGTGAACATAATGGTTGGTGTGGCCACACCAGATTTTAGTGTGGCCACACCGTGGAGTTCTTTGCGAACAGAAGGATTGATGCGGCCACACCAGACTTCGGTGTAGCCACACGAGAGTATATTTTTGTTCACAGAAACATTAGTGTGGCCACACAAGATTTCAGTGTGGCCACACCGACTAACAAACACATTGACAACAAAATGGTTTGTGTAGATCACATTGTTGAATGAATGAAGTGTTGTTCGAATGGTTGTGTATGTTCATACGAAACAACCAAAGATAACTATTGGGAATTGGAGACGGTTATCATTGAGGGAACACAACCCTTGATCTTTGAAGTTCGCACCCTTTGCGAACAACTATGACTCTTTGTTTTTCAAAGAGTTGCTTCATGAAGAAACATGTTCTCTCGATTAGAAATGACTCTTCGTGAAATGACATGTCTCCTCCTAATGTCTCCATATCTATTTAAGACATAACACTCGTAGAGAAATTATAATCTCACTTCAAAATATATAAACACCATTTTCCTTTTGAGATTTCTTGTTGGAACACACGGTTTTGCAGAATCGCGTGTTAGTGATCTTCATTACTTCTGGAGGGATATTCGTGCTACTTTCCCGGCTGCAACTTCATAGTGAGGGCGAATAATTCCTTAAAGAAAGTGCACTTGCCCGGTAAAGATTTTTGCTAACATTGGTTTGTCTAGATTGCGTCTGCTCTCGTCGTTCGGATTTGAAGTTTTCCCACCAATTCATGAAGAAGTTTTCCCAACAATTACACTTGTAGTAGGGCCTATATATATACATCAAAGGTAGCATCTCATGCTCGAAACTCACCTCCGCCATCCCTAAAAATGGAACATACTCCTCAATCTTCAATGTCTCCTCTGTCTGTTCCTAATTACCTCAGACGAGATTTCCTCACACCACGATGCGAGAACTTGTTGTCGACTCTGCCTTCCGAAAGAGGTTGGTTAACACCGAGTTCCCACTTGTACCAAGGCTTCTGGTTCGAAACGACCTTCTTGAATTCCATCTTGTCTTGCCAAAGCCACTTCCAAGCTCGAAACGAGGATATCGTCCTCGCCTCATTCCCGAAATCTGGCACCACTTGGCTGAAAGCAGTTGTCTTTGCCCTAACCCACCGATCCGAATCTGATTCTCTTGAGGAAGACCATCCTTTGCTCAAGAAGAGCCCGCATGATCTCATACCGTTCTTGGAGATCGATCTGTATTACAAAAGTGAATGTCCCGATCTATCATCGTTCCCTAACCCAAGAATTTTCGCCACTCACATACCCTACAGCTTGCTTCCAGGGAGCATGAAAGACTCGGGGTGCAAGATCATTTACATGTGCCGGAACCCCAAGGACACGCTCATCTCGTTCTGGCACTTCACCAACAGGCTGAAGCCATCTGGCGATCCAGAGAATACCCTGGAGGAGGTGTTGGACCAGTTCTGCCGCGGGGCATGCCCATTCGGGCCATTCTGGGATCACATCCTCGAGTACTGGAAGGCTAGCTTGGAAGCACCTGAGAGGGTTTTCTTCCTAAAGTACGAAGAAATGATGGAAAGGCCTGATGAGGTCATCAGAAGGCTGGCCAATTTCATCGGGTGTCCAGTTCCGGGGGAGAAGGAAGACATTATGAAGGGCATAGCGACGATGTGCAGTTTCGAAAACCTGAGCCGCCTGGAGGCGAACAAGAACAGCAATGTGCCTTCTGGGGCCGATAGCCGGCTCTTCTTCCGGAAAGGTAAGGTCGGAGACTGGATCAATTTCTTGAGCCCCGAGATGTCAGAGAAACTCGATCTCATCACGGACGAGAAGCTACGTGGCTCGGGGTTAAAGTTTTAGTGCCGGATTGACGATTCGCATCTCTTGCTGTTGATCATATGGTTATCGTTTGATGTAATAAGTTGGTGTCTCACGGCACGGTTATCTTATTGGTTTCTCGTCGTTTTTTGTATTTGGGATTTTTATCAGCGATTGCTTCGGTGCGATCCACTAATAAGATCGTAACCGATGTTTTAGTGTTGACATTTTTATGATTTTGCATTTGGCAAATAACAAAATTATATCCACAATAATTTCCATCACATCCCACGTCTTAGAACTCTTAGGAAAAAGCTAAAATATACGTATTTGTATCATTTGTATAAATTATTAAATCGTATAATGTAAACTAAGCCTATCATTGCTTAAGTTTAGAGGTCAAATGATAAGGTTTCGATATTAGAACGGTCTGAATTCAAGCCCGTGCAGGTAAAATTCCTAAAATATGGCAAGAGGCAAAAGAGCTCGCCTATGGACCAAAGAGGCAAGGTTTCTTACCAATAACCACACACATAATTGTAAAATTATTAAAAAATATATAATTTTAGATGAAAATATGTATACGCGGTCGTAGAATATCTTTGTATTTGTTAAGCACAATAAAGATTTCCGAAATCGGACAATATTTTTTCATCAATTGAAATCAAAGCACGTCTCGGCTTTAAATATATATTTTTTTCTATGACAGTAATAATAATAATAAACAATGTCCAAGTATTCAACTTGGTAATTATTGCAATAGTTGGCTTGTTGGTCAACGTCATATGTCCCTTAGGCTAATCGATAGCCATTCATTTCGCCATTTCCATAATGTAAGTTAAATTGTTATATTAGTGGGGGAGCTTTTGTTCTTGTCATTAAATGTTTCTCTGATCGATTCATAATAACTCATATCTTGGGTGCAAATACCATGTACAGACGATATTGGTCAAGGGGCGAGGTCGCCCGTGCTCCGATTCGGTGGTCTTTTATGTGGTTCATAATGAAGACAATTATGAGCTCTTAGTCTCGTTTATCATGGGAAATATCGTCTAATTTATGGTGGTATTAATCGACTGACTAGATCTAATTATTTAGTCACTGTTCAGACGTACTTCGCCTCTAAAAACCCAAGAACGACAGTGACACTATCTAACCTAGAACGTGAGTTTCAAATATAAACTTAAGTCTTTCCTTAATTAATTTTATGTAATAAAAGAAATGACACATTTCGGGGGCAGCTTTCGCGTGAAGCGTTGTTTCCGCGGGGGGACCAGAGGACAGACAGTTTATCGCAACCTCGACATGGTGAGGCACCCAAAACAGATCGTAGGTTTAGGTTGTCTTGTGACCGATCGATGGTCGCTCGCACCAAGATTTGTACATATTTCCCTTTCATCGAAATTGCTATGGGGCTTGAAGTTTGGGCTGGGCTGTGCCTAAACTTGTTATTGGGCTGAAAGAGTTTATTAGTGGGCCTGAGGCCCATAATCATTCTCCCCCATGTGGACTTGACTCCCGCGACCCCTCATACTGCACCGATGGTCATGGTGATTGTGGCAGGTAGACCCATTACCTAATGCCACCGCCGCTACGGTTTCTATGATGTCGTCCAGAAATACACGCCATAGTCGCCATGCCACGAAGAAGACACGGTACGAACACGACGGAGCTCACAGTTTCACTCAACTGCAGCGAATCAACCCCCTTAAGGTGTGTGTTTCTTTCCGCTATTCTCGTGGCATTACGTTTGGGCACAATCCGCATAACATTGAATGCAATTAACCCATACACTGTCCGAAATCGCAGGTACGACTTTAAGGCCACATGCCGAGGGAAAATAATCCATCTGGTCCTGGAAGGGGGGAGGGGAGGTGTTCATTTCCCTGGCCAGCTGGGGATCTTCGAACCGTACCATCTGGTTTACAGCAATCATATGGCGACTCACAGTAAGAACCAGAGAATCCTAACAAGAACCATTCTGAAAGAATGTGTATCTGGTTTTAACTGCAGAAGGAACAACTCCCTGCAGATTCGGTTCATTAACTTTGCATGAAGACTTATTCTCTGCAAAGAATCTGAAGGTCCCGCACGTGAGGTTTGCTAAAAGCACTTTTTGTTTATATTATTAGAAACAAAGACAGCCAACAGACGAAAGTTGTCGATCTTCGTCTTCTTAGCAGGAAATGAGGAAGATCAAAGGTGGGTGATGAGCAGGTGGAACCAACCAATACCAACTTCCCGCCCTCTAAAAATTTTCCCTTGTGACATTTTTCCCATCAATATTCCCACAGCATTCACTACGACAACAATCTCTCCTGACTAGTTGCATCCTGCCCACGTTTCTATTTCTGTATTTCATTTGGCCTTCGAGTCGAACTGTGATAGGATCAGAACTAGCGAGGCTGAAATATACAATAGTGTTTTTATTTGGGAAGTGAAAAAAGAGAGAAAAGGATGACCCAGTTCATATTACATCAAAGTGAACAGGCTTCTGGTGCGTGTGGTTGCACCGGACATGTGGCCATGAGAGCAACCCTGAGGTCATCACACGTGGTACTCTGCCTCCCTCCCCTCGGGAACTTCAACAATTTGGGAATGAATGAATGAATGAATGATAGAACGGACAGAATGAAATGTCTCTTCAGGAGAACCAATTCTCATTCTCATCCATTTTAAGGCATGAATGTCTCCTCATTCTGACCGCGTTTTTTTGGGTCCGTCTTACTTTCTTTCCAAACAAGGTTGCTAGGGTTAGTTGTTGAAATAAGAATTATTTCAAGAAGAAGGGCAATCGGAGGTTTTCTGAATCTGTTTTTGTGTGTTTTTGTCTGTTCCTAGGAATGGTTGTGATTTTTCTGCCTTCTTTTGTCTTTTCGCAGGTTTGTTGTAGGCACGGTGATCATGGCTCTGACTCGATGTCGATGAATTCATAGTCGGTTTCGTGATTCCCGGGAAGTTTGGTCGGGAAGGAAGAGTTTCTTTGAGAGATGGCGAAGGTCCCGCAACCGGTCGATTTTGCCCTGAAGGAGACGAGGCCTAAGATCGGGGCGGATTCCAGCAACACCGACAAGCTCGCCTGCACCTATGACCTCGTCGAGCAGATGCAGTACTTGTACGTACATGTGGTTAAAGCGAAGGAATTGCCGGGGCGGGACGTGAGCGGGAGCTGTGATCCTTACGTCGAGGTCAAACTCGGGAACTACAAGGGAGTTACGAAGCATTTCGAGAAGAAGACAAGCCCCGAGTGGAACCAGGTGTTTGCCTTCGCCAAGGAGAGGATCCAGGCTTCGGTGGTGGAGATTTCGGTGAAGGACAAGGACGTGATCGTCGACGATCTGATCGGGAGAGCCGTGTTCGATGTCAATGAGATACCGAAGCGGGTTCCGCCAGATAGCCCATTGGCACCTCAGTGGTACAGGCTAGAGGATCGCAGAGGGGAAAAGATCAAGAAAGGGGAATTGATGTTGGCAGTCTGGATGGGGACTCAGGCTGACGAGGCCTTCCCTCATGCTTGGC
The DNA here is from genome assembly GCA_029817715.1 of Melastoma dodecandrum. Classification (NCBI taxonomy): domain Eukaryota; kingdom Viridiplantae; phylum Streptophyta; class Magnoliopsida; order Myrtales; family Melastomataceae; genus Melastoma; species Melastoma dodecandrum. The sequence goes on along the minus strand of JARUPY010000472.1, from coordinate 5,511,902 downwards.
ACTCGGATGCCGCAGCCGTGGCAGGGGATACCGTCACGCATATCCGCTCCAAGGTTTATCTTTCTCCGAGACTTTGGTATGTGAGGGTGAACGTCATCGAGGCTCAGGATCTGCTGCCAAGCGACAAATCTAAGGCCCCCGAAGTGTTTGTGAAGGTGATCCTAGGGAATCAAGCGTTGAGAACTAAAGTCTCACCGAGCAAGTCTGTAAACCCAATGTGGAATGAGGATTTGTTGTTTGTTGCAGCCGAACCATTCGAGGAGCCGATAGTTCTCACTGTGGAGGACCGTTCAGGAGGCAAGGAGGAGATTCTCGGAAGGTTGTTGGTTCCGCTGCAGAGTGTGCAGAGGAGGCTCGACAATAAGCCTGTGCACACTCGATGGTACAATCTCGAGAGGTATCTCGTCATCGATGGAGAACAGAAGAAGGAGATCAAATTTGCGAGCAGAATCCATCTGAGAATATGTCTAGAGGGTGGATACCACGTCATGGACGAGTCAACACACCACAGCAGCGATCTTCGACCAACTGCAAGGCAGCTGTGGAAGCCCCCGGTGGGGATTCTGGAGTTGGGGATATTGAGTGCACACGGACTAATCCCGATAAAGACCCGAGACGGGCGAGGGAGTACGGATGCGTACTGTGTAGCAAAGTATGGTCAAAAATGGGTGAGAACACGGACTATTGTGGACAGCTTCTCGCCAAGATGGAACGAGCAGTACACCTGGGAAGTGTTCGACGTATGCACTGTAGTAACGATCGGGGTGTTCGGCAATGGCCACGTTCCTGGTGGCGGAGGAAAGGACTCGAGGATTGGGAAGGTCCGGATCCGGCTCTCGACACTGGAATCCAACCGGGTGTACACCCACTCATACCCGCTCCTTGTCTTACATCCTTCTGGTGTCAAGAAAATGGGCGAGCTTCAGCTAGCGATCCGATTCACGTGCTCGCTCTGGGTGAACATGCTGTACATGTACTCGCAGCCACTTCTGCCGAAGATGCACTACATTCATCCACTGTCAGTCATTCAGCTCGATAGCTTGAGGCATCAGGCGATACAGATCGTCTCGATGAGGCTAAGCAGAGCTGAGCCGCCACTGAGGAGGGAAGTCGTCGAGTACATGCTCGATGTCGACTCGCAAATGTGGAACATGCGGAGGAGCAAGGCGAACTTCTTCCGGATCATGAGCGTATCCCGAGGCCTGATCTCGATGAGCAACTGGTTCCATCAAATCCGTCACTGGAAGAACCCATTGACGTCGGTCCTTATCCACATCCTGTTCGTTATCCTCGTGATCTACCCCGAACTCATAATCCCCACCTTCTTCCTCTACTTGTTCGTCATCGGCATATGGAACTTCCGGAGACGCCCCAGGCACCCGCCCCACATGGATGTAAAGCTCTCCCACGCGGATGCAGTCCACCCAGATGAGCTCGACGAGGAGTTCGACACGTTCCCCACTACAAAATCCTCAGACACGGTCAGGATGCGGTACGACCGCCTCAGGAGCATTGCTGGTCGTGTCCAGACAGTGGTCGGGGACCTCGCGACGCAGGGGGAGAGGCTGGTTTTGCTCCTAAGCTGGAGGGACCCGAGGGCGACCGCGCTGTTCGTGATGTTATGCTTGATATGCGCTGTGGTGTTCTACGTCACTCCTTTCCAGGTCATAGCACTGCTAGTCGGGTTCTACGTGCTAAGGCACCCGAGGTTCCGTCAGAAGCTGCCGTCCACTCACCTAAACTTCTTCAGGAGATTGCCGGCGAGGTCTGACTGCATGTTATGATCATTGCAAGAGAATATGTATTTGTCAATTTCGTTAGGTATAGAGACTGAAACTTGTACTCATGCCCTTATGTTATGTGGATCTTCTTGTCAAGAGTAATAAAACGTATGGAATCTTTTAGTCGATTCACATCAATTATGACTAAGGCGAGGGGAGTTTTAGTTTCTCGGGAACGGATTAGAGTTAAGAAGGGTGGATGGGTTTTGGGAAAAACTCGATGTTGATTTGGCTGCTTTCGTACTGGAAATGGGAAAATTTGAGAAATGTCAAGAGGATTTTGGAAATTGGGTTTATAAATTTGGGGGGAGACTTGGTTTTCTGGTAGCTTGGAGAAGACAGGAATCTGGCGAAAGGTTGCAGCTTTGGCGTTCTGCTGCAGAATTGTCTTTTGGCCTTTGAAAGAGTGGAGTGGTTTTGAGAGGTTTCTTCCTCAATGAGTTCCGTCGTAAAATATTATGAGTTTCATTTACATGTCTATGTCTAATACGATTTATTAATTTGTGTTCGAAACACCGAGTTAGCTCTTTTTTAAGTGAACTCGGTCGCCTTGACATTAGTAAAAACCACGAGATTGAGGTCCAGATCATTGGCAGAAGCAAGGGAAGCCACGGCTGGTACTGTGGAAGCCGAGGCGCGGTTGACCCGAAACTGAGAGGCGAGAGGGAAGACGTCCAGGGCCAGAGAATCCCTGGTGTGGAGCCGCCTTGGGGATGTCGGTGTTGAGAGAGCTGGGTCGGCTGATTAGGGGGAAGCTAATGGGGTCGGCTCTCGAGGCTCCTTGTGGCTGATGAAGGAGGTGGAGCTGATGCCTCTCCATGATTAGGTGGGAAGGAGAATTAGGAAGGGGGAATGGAACGGAATTACAAAAGGACAGGAATAGAATTCCATTCATTTCGAAAATGAAGCTACGGGATGGTTTTCATTCTATTATTCTGGTCTATTCCGCAGTTTGGCCAGTTTTAAATGGCCGGAATAGATTCCTATTTCATACCCTTCTTAATCCGGATACCAAACATCCCGTGAGCTCCACCCAAAACAAGTTCATTATTCGTGAAGGAAGTTAGATAAAATTTTAAAATTAATATCACAAAGTCGGACTTTATAAGTATCACTTGGAGATAATATTTTCGAAATTAATAACTCTTCAAAACTGGCTCAATACTTGTCTTTAAGTCGAAGGAGATATTAATTCGAGCATTATCCACATTGCATAATTTCTGTATATTTACTTAGGCAGTCGTCATCATCAGCAACGATACCCCACTGCCCTCCAGTGTACGTACGACATCCCACTCGCCATCCTTTTTAAACGTAAGCACATTTTGTACTAGATTGTTTTGTCCGAATTCTACTTTCCTCTCTGGCTTGCTGGGTATCCCGTCGTTTTCCTCTGAGATACCGTTCTTCCTTTGTTTCCCTCATTCACTCACCCTCTTCATCATCGTCGGACTAGAAAAAAAAAGAAACGAGGAAGGGAAGAATGGCGCTTCATGCTAGAATGGTGTCGTTTTCTCTTCATCCTCCTGCGGCAGTATTACTTCTGATGGTTATCTTCACGGCCGATTCGTTGCCGTCGATCCGCTCCTCTTCTCGTTCACGTAAGTTATGCCACCCTCCCCTACAAAAAAACTCGACCTTCATTGGCACGTTCGTTCTTAGTTTTAAAGTTTCGTCCATTCTCTTCAGGCTGTGTCACTGAAACGTTCCCACTCTCGGCATCCGTGAACGAGGTAAGCCAAGAAACTATGGTTCTGTCGTTGGCATTTTGATTTGAACAGTTTATTCGGGTTTGCGGCAACCTGGCAGATGAGCTACATGGGGCATGGGAGGTTTGAAGTACCGGCTGGAGGACGAGGAAAAGCTTCAGCCATAACATCGGCTAGAGAAGTTCTGACAGGGCCAAACCCCCTTCACCACAATCACAAACCCATTACCAAACCAAGGAAAGGCCACATCGTCACCCACCCATGATTTGGAACCAACTCACATGCTCGTTTCTTTGGTTATTATTATTAGGCAGATTATCGATATTTAGCCCCAACTATTGGCCAACTTTACGTTTTGTCATATCATTTAAAAATTTTTGAATTTTGGCCTTATTTTAATTTTTACTTTTCGATTTGGCCTTATTTGTAACGGACGTTAAGAGGAGCCGACGTGTCACTAACGTCTGTAATATTATGTCTACGTAGTCTTCTGACGTGTAGTTATGCCTCCACGTCACCACACCCACACCCACTCCCCGCCCCACCCCCCTCCCCCTACCTCCACACCCACGGCCCCCCTCCCCGCCCCACCCCCCTCTCCCAGCCTCCACACCCATGGCCCCCCCTCCCCGCCCCACCCCCCTCTCCCAGCCTCCACACCCATGGCCCCCCCTCCCCGCCCCACTCCCCTCCCCCTGCCTCCACACCCACGGCCCCCCCTCCCCCTCGCCCCCACACCCACCCCCTCCCCCTGCCTCCACACCCACGGCCCCCCCTCCCCCTCGCCACCACACCCACTCCAACCCCCTTCCCCTGCCCCCACACCTCCCCCTGCCTCCACACCCACTCCAGCCCCCTTCCCCTGCCCCCAAACCTCCCCCTGCCTCCACACCCACTCCTGCCCCCTCCCCTCCCCCTGCCCCCTCCCCTCCCCCTGCCCCCACACCCATGGCCCCCCCTCCCCCTCGCCCCCACACCCACTCCCCGCCCCCCCTGCACCCACTCCCTCCCCCTCCCCCTCTACGAATCCCTTTTTCCGCTCTTCTCCCTCCTCCTTTGGGAATCCCCTCCCCCTCTTCCCCGCTCTTCTCCCCCCCCTCTTTTGTCCACGTAGGTAAAAAAAATATTATATTATAATCCACGTAGGAAGAGAAAAAGGGACGTTAGTGACACGTCGGCTCCTCCTAACGTCCGTTACGAATAAGGCCAAATCGAAAAGTAAAATTAAAATAAGGCCAAATTCAAAAATTTTTAAACGATATGACAAAACGTAAAGTTGACCAATAATTGAGGCTAAATATCGATAATTTGCCTTATTATTTTTTTTTTACTTTTATTTTGTAGCAGTGATTTGAATTTGTTGGACTGTTGGAGCACACTGGGCTGCTGGAGCCCAGAGCAGTCCAAGTCTACTGAAACTTCAAGAACTCACACCAAGACCAAGAGCAAGCTGGCTATATCCGTCTGATATTTTGTTAGTTGTTGGTTTTGGTTGAGGGTAATCTAGTAATTGCTGTAGTAGTCTGTTGCAACAGATACATGTGCGGAGCTGTTAAATAAGGCTCAGGAGAAACAACAGATGGTGTGGGTTGGTTTTTCTGGAAAATAGGAATCCTCTTGCTTCATCGTCTTCCTCCTTTCTTCTTCCTCCTTCTTCATGCTTCCTTCCTTCTTCTGGGTACATATCATTTCTTTCCGGCCACCTGCGAAGGTCCACAGAATTTAACTGCTTGGAAATGTTCCTCTTTGGTCATTTTGTGGTGGGACTTTGTAGATTTCTGTTGTCGCCCAGGAGGAAATTTTTGTAATTTTAAATAGATACATAATATGGTCATTCTGAAGATACTCCAAGAGACTTGGCACTTGCGGCAGTCCGTGTCTTCATCGTGTATTTACACGGATCTAAGCCACGAGATTTGCCTGGAGTCGCCAGGTGCATAGCAGAAACCGGAAGCTATCAATGCGGTGCTTCTCCGAGAGCAATCAACAATTCCCATGCGTTTGAGATATCACCAGAAGTGATTCCTTCTGCAGCCAAGAGTCGGTGGAAATGAATGGTTTCCGAAATGCAATATCGAGGAAGTAGAAAGATAGTAAAGGTTATTTCATGCGGCGGATTGGCATCACAAACCTCTGTCCCAGCTATTATAGTGCTGTCAAATGGATGAACGGTGCAGGATACCACAGGATTTGAGAGTGGAACGAACTTGTTTACCTTACCTTGCTCGACAGCCTTGACTGCGCTATGAGAGTCCTCACTGAGAAGGCATAAAGAAGACGAGTTTAAGTACGCCGGCTGCCATCAGGAAAGCACCCAAAATGCTGACTCGTCATAAAAGGACATTTAAAGCATGCGTCAACTACGGGATGCAGAATGTGGTGATAATCTTTGCAAAGTACTCAAAGAGGAAGGGCCATGATCGAGGTACTCGTACAAATAGTCCACTCTGCTCGCTGATCTAACATTGGGGAAGAAATCCAGAAGGTGGATGCCCTTCTGCGATACAGATCCCACCACATAAATCTACAAAAGTAGAGGTGAGCCTTTCAGATCATGGTATCTCGAAATAAGGGTGTCCAAGGGAAAAGAATCCTTACTGAATGGGAAGGCAGCCAAGATGGTCTTCTCCAGTGCAATGTACTCGATGAGTCATCACCATTTCTGGTTTTTTATTTTCATAAATCAAACGCTTCAACATGGAGAAAGTCTGATAGGATATGAGCATTTTTTCCTTTAGCTCAAGTATTCTACTTACAACCAAGTAGGTGGAGGGCAATGAATATGAGTTACGGAAAGATTGCACAAGTCCAAGACCCCTGACCTGCAGAGGCCACGGACTAAAGCATTACTTAACAAAGATAACCTAAACATTGAAACATGCAAGCCAACTATCATACAAAAAAAAAACAATGAGTAAATGAATAATCTTTCCAATCATGTGATTATGTGCATTCACTCGCAGTTGGTAAGAACAAACCTTATAAAAACTGGAAGTCTAGGTAATAGAATTCTTGAGCTACTTATGGGTCACTAATCGACCGTTCTTTATAAACTCAACGCAAGGGTTCCTACTGATAATACTCAGTTAAATAGTCCCATATGAGATGTCAGTTTAACCACGAGGTTTGGCTTCCTGCCTCACATAGGCAGTGAAAAGTAGCATGCAAAAGAAAGAACCACCAATTATAGATCAATCCTCGGAGGCGGATTTGATGGGAAAATTTCTTTCGCTGTGGCTGTGAGAAGCATAAATATAACGTGGATTGCAAAAGTATACTTGTAGTGAATACAGTCGTTTAACCCACCAACCATCATCGAGATGAAATGCCAAGTGATGTTGACAGGAAGGATCAAAATCAATTGAGTGAATTTCCCTTGCAACAATATCTGATTGGACCTGGAAAAGCCAAATGTGCAACGTAAATTATTATCCATTTTGAAATGCTTCACAGAGATTCTTTCAGAAGTAACTGGAGCTTATTCTACTCAGCCAATCATTGAAATAGTTCATCCTAGTTCCTACAGGAAGAGAAAAAGACATGGTTAATGGTGTACCTGAAGAGATTTTATCCTTCGCAACAATGTTGCCACCTTGATTGATGTAAAAGGTAGACAACTTGACTGCATGAATGGAAATCGATAGGTAAAAATAAGGCTAAACCATATGATACGCAGACAAATGATAATACAAAATGTCTATTGTTTTTCAATGAATAACGTGTGCTAAAAAAGAAGCCACAACAATTCATCCTCAACAACATATGTAGCATTTAGGGGAAAACAAGAAAATCATGGGGCCCCAGTACCTCTTTGTGACTATGAGAAGTTGCGGCCATCCTTCCGCCTCTGACATCCCACAGGTAAATTATCCCACAGTTACCAGCTCCGAGTATTATCTACCACAGAACAACCAAAAGCATGACCGTGCTTAATCTAATTCACAATTGTTTGTTTAAAGGTTCGTTTCCCATCTGTGGCAAAATAATTTCACACATATTCCCTAATATCAGAGACCAATTAATAAGAGTCAACTAGTACACAGCAGTGCAGTCCATGCTTGAGTTATCTGTATAGTGGTTAGCTGGTATATGCCATAGAGATGTACTCGGTCAGAATTTCACGATTAATGTGTTAGGGCTAGGAGTAACATGCAGAGACCATCCTCGTGAATATAAGACAACCTAAAGTACAATTCTGCGAGATAAGATTTACAGTTGTTCGCAACAGTAAAAAGAGTTGGTTGATAGCTCAAAAAGGAATAACAAACTAGGAATTCTGTTTGTCAATTAACAACTGGAAGTTTCCAACCTCAAATACGAAAGAAATGTTCAAATGTCAATCAACTAAACTTCCTCAGGATACAGGATTCCTCAACTCAGAATCACCAACAAGATTGCAGATGTAACTTCACAAAAACTGTAGCTTTGGCATCTATTGAGCACTTTGAATGACCATTTGGAATCCCACTTAAAACACTCTATACATCAACATAGATCCAAACAAGGAATCTCCAGTTATGCACAGTGAACACCTCTCGAATAAGAAACACTAGTTTAAACATCCGGAATAACAGAAAAATGAGACATATGAACCCAAGTGTAGGGGCACCAACCTGATTATCTGGGCAAAGTTTAACACTGTTAAGAGATTCCTGTGAGTCAGACTTTAGCTGGAGACAAGGATATACCCCTTGTCTTCTGTCCCATGTGCAAATAGCACCGGATGTGCTAGAAGCATATAACCTGTTAAAATCTCCATTAAGAAAGGGAAAGGAGACAACAAGAATTCTCGATAACTTAAGTGCATGAAAATAGAAGCAAATCTGAGAATGTAGCTTGATTGAGGGTCTATAAGAAAAGTACGAACAAGAGTAATCTGGACTTTCTCCACACTATCAAGCTATTACTTATTCAAGGTAGAAACTGTGTCAATTTCCCTCAATGAGAAAACGACTAGAATGCAAGGCAGATAAGAAAGTTTTTCCTGGACTTGTCATTTAATGGTATCCATTCCTAATGCTTTCGGGAAGCTAAGTTTACTTCTTCGCCCTTCCAAAGATTCACACTTTCCTGTCAGTTCACAATCTTGTGGGGTTGTCAATAAATCTGTCTAATTTGGGTCCTACATCCATCATATAACAACTAAATTCGACTACTGACCTTGAGGCATCGGAGGAAGCGAAGACAATGTCTGAAAACCCATGAAAAATGGATGACCCGTTAATATCTTTCAAGTGCCTTGCTTTTAAGATCTGAAAAGAAAACGGATAGAAAACTGTAAACAAGAAACAAATTAAGTAATCCACTCTGAGAATTATTAACAGTTCACATTCAGATAAATAATCAAGAAGGTATTAGAGTTTGGTACTTAAATAGGATGAAGCAACCATAACGACGACTTTGCTGGTTCTCTAATTGAAAAAAATGTAACTAAAGCCTATAATCATGTCATTATGCTACTCTTTAGGCTGACCAGACATGCTCATGCACGCAACAATTGGTTGGAAGAACAACTTATTTTGTTGATGTTAAGAGGATCCTTTTATGCAGATTTTTTTTTTTTTTTAAAGTTGCTCAACTGTAACTGCAAATATGTGAAGGGAACCTTTCTCATCAATAGAACTAAGACTAACCTCGATCGGATCAGAAGAGATATATCCAACATCAAATACAAATACTTCACCTTTCCTTGAGGAACATGCAACCTACATTAGCGAAGTAAAAGTAAGTTTTCCTAACAGAATGACAGATTAGTTACATATATTAAGGATCCGCCAGAACTTTCGAAATGATAAAGTAAAAGATTCATCAAAGCCCTCGATTGTCCACAAGAAACAGATTAAAAAGCTACAAAACTAATATTTAGCTGTAATTGACTATCAGGCGATGGGCACATGTAACTAATTATATATGATCAGATGATATCGACAAGAAATGAACATGCAAGCCATGTGTGGTGAAATATTATTGTGGTGTGGGCATATATAACGCCCAATAGTATCAAGACTGAAAAGTGAGGGCACTTTAGTTTCAAACCTCATCTTGGTTTGCAATATTCCAACGAACAACATCAAGCCTTTTCGGCAAGGTCACGTGCATAACATGTTCGACAGATAAATCTTTTGGACCTGTTCACCAATGATAACAAAACAAGTAATTTTCAGTGAAAATAAGTCCATATCAATGACCTACCGAAATAATATTGGGAACAAGAAGAGGTTGATAAAAAATATAAAATGACATCTCCAAAGTGGAAACAATTTCAGAAGCTAACAAATAGCAATGTCCTCTGTTCAGTTATCAGAAGATCTCCTCGAGTTATTTCGTTCAATACTTAATATAAATACTTTTTAATTGAGTCAACTAGTTATCAAACAAGCGTAATAGATGTGTTGAAGTATAGATATCAGAATATGCTTTTGGTTATAAGCTTGAGATTTCTTATCAACGAGTATATTGATGGTTTCATATCTGATGGGATGTAACAAAACAACTGACAATAGGTCAAGCCAGTTCTTCCAAAGAGTGAAGAATGTGTAGTGGAAATGGTGAAACTGAGATGCATGACTGAATGGCCTAATGATAGTATCCATGAGGAATATAGAATAGAAACTAGATAGTTTATAATTTAAACTTGGACCACCCCTGTTATGTTGTCAGTGGATTACAGAGCAAAAAAATGCGTAAGTTCATCAGGCTTTCCTCTCTTTATTTTCTACATCATATTAACTATATGAGACTTTAGGTTTAGGAAAAACTTACCCTGTGATGAATGACTGCTTCGATGATACAATGTTTCAAAGTCATGAACAAATAGGCTACCAGATCTTGTCACTGAGGCCAGATAGTACCCCTAATTCCCATAGAAAGCCACAATGTCACCATAAGACTAGCATGGATGAACTAAATTGAGGCTGCAAGTCTCACCATATTAAGTCACACAATACATTGGTTCAAAGAAGGCATAGCATAAATCACACACTTTAAAACCTGAAGTGTTGTGTACCTTGTTGTCAAAGTCTATACAAGAGATGCCTTGCCTGGAAAAGATCAATCATCAGGATGAGCAAGAAATCCATGAGATGGTATCAATACAGATGGGAAAATAGATAAGGCAAACATCACAGAGCGGTTAGCACTAAAAGTGCTAGTCTTAGTCGACATCGTTGTACACAAAGATCATGCAACATGAATGCAATGCTTTCCTAGAATTTGGAGGATGGAAGATGTGTGGCGCCTGTGTTTCCATTAAAGTGATTAAGTGCCAAGCTAGTTTTAGCCTAATGTCACATTAATGCAATCTAAAAAAGCGGAATGCCTGGACAAAATATGCAGAACTCTGCGAAAGAGGACGAATAATTGAGTGAAGCACCAATCCCTTCACAGTTGTCTAGTACAAACCTATATTCTGTGAAGTAACAAAAATTTTGCAAATCTTAGCACGTACATGAAGTTCCATGGCTCTATGATGTGAAGTTCCAACCGCATTGATAGTTTCAAAGTTAAAGAAGAAATTTGAAATTACCCCCTGAAAATTTCGTTCTCTCTATGTTGGGACTCGTTAAGTTGTACCTGCAAAATTTACAAGTTCAACTTAACAACCAACCAAGGAAAAACAAATACAGACACAGTGGTATTGAAACAAAATACTTACATTGGCATCATATGAATGCCGGAAAGACCCGATCTATTACACAGCAACAACAGGAAATAGTCGAAGCAACATCAGTAAAGCCAAACATTTCATAACACTAAGCATTCGCACTGAAGATGGACTAAATCTTAAAATTAACAAATTTCGTGGGAGTCCCGAATATTCCAGAAACAACACAAATTAAGTTGGCTGCACTTTGGCCCTAGAATATTGCTAACATCACAACAAAGGCGCTAACGCCTTGCTTTAGATGTTAACATGACATCATCAACAAAGTGGAGTCAGCCAAGCAAATTATTAGATACCTTGACGGAGGAACTGAAAGCCATCATTTTTCTTAAAGAACATTAAGCACGGTATCAGAGAAATCCTTAAATCATCAACAGCATTCGAGAACCATTCTCCAATAGAAACAAAACAAAACAATTCCACCTCGGAGTAGGATTGCACGAGCAGATCCGCTGAATCATGACGATAACACTGCCGGAACCTCCCATCCAACTCGATAAGACTTCTCTTCCACCGAATCCTGCGAAAAAGAAAAACGACCTCGGATTAGGTAACACGAAGAGAAGTCGAAAACGGTCCAAAATCCACCGACTGAAAGAAGGAACCGGCCGGTGTCACCTTCTCCTTCTTCTGCTTATAGGGCTGGGAAGATGGAGGGAGTAATCGACCTTCCTTCGAACCACGTACTTGTCCATCTCACGGTGATCCGCGATCGAGGTGGGGAAATGGCAAGGCGGCGGCGGCGGCGAGCGGGGAGAGCGCGGGGGATTCCGTTGGCGGGAATTGCAATTTGAAGGGCCGATTATGCCCGTGAATCATAAATGGGCTCATACTGAATAGGCCCAATAAGTTCATGGGGGAAAACAATAATTGGAACGAGCCAGCCGATCACGAGCGTGGTGGGTGAAGGCCGTTGCTGTTTGTTGCCTCCTTTCCTTTTTTTTAAGCCGATTTCCCAGAGAAGAAGCGACGGGAAGTGATAGAAGGGTAGGTTTCCCTTCACGGAAAGGATAGGACAAATAACCTCTTTGGGATGGCAAGGCTAAATTTACTTGCAAGACTTTGCATTTTATTAAATTTTTTCTTTTTTAGTAAAATTTTATTAAACAGTATTTTTTATTAGTACATTTTTATTAATAACCTTAAATAATAATATTAGTAATTTACTAAATAGTGTCGGATTCAGTGAAAATTTAGTACAAAGAGTAACGAGCTTAATAAAATGTGAGTGTGATGCACAATAATGAGCTTAGTAAATTTTACTATACGATTTACTAAAAATTTTAATAAATTATAATATTGTACTAAAATTTTAGTAATTTACAATTTTGTATTATACGATGCAATGTCAATTTAATAAAAACTTAGTAATTTACTAAACAGTGTCATACTTAGTAAAAAATTTAGTAAAAAACCCAATTAGCTTAGTAAAACTAGAGAGAAATGTATAGTAATAGGCTTAGTAATTTTTACTATATGATTTATTAAAAAGTTTAGTAAATTACAATAATGTATTATACCGTACTAATTTTTTTTAAGAAATATTAGTAATTTATAATTTTGTATTGTACGAATTACTATCCTAATTTAGTAAAAACTTAGTAATTTATTAAATAGTGTTTGACTAGTAAAACTTTAGTAAAAAGCCCAATGGGCCTAGTAAAACAGGAGATAGGAGCACGACTTAGTAAAATTTACTATATGATTTCCTAAAGATTTTAGTAAATTATAATATTGTATTATACGATTTATTAAACTTCTTAATAAATTACAATCTATACTAAAAATATTAGTAATTTACAATTATGTACTATGCGATTTACTGTAAGAGTTTAGTAAAAACTTAGTAATTTACTAAACAGTAAAGGGCTTACAGTGCATCGTACAGTACAGAATTGTAAATTACTGATATTTCTTCGTACTATGTTGTAATTTACTAAAAATTTTTAATATAGTATAGTACGGTATTGTAATTTACTAAATTTTTTAGTAAATCATATAGTAAAATTTATTAAGCTCATAACTGTACATTTGTCTGTAGTTTTACTAAGCCCGTTGGGCTTTTTACTAAAACTTTTACTAAGCCCTTTACTATAGTAAATTACTAAGTTTTTAGTAAACTGTTATAGTGCGTCGTATAATATATAGTTGTAAATTACTAATACTTCTTAGTACTTTATCGTAATTTACTAAAAAAAATTTTTACAAGCTAATACAGTATTGTAATTACTTAATTTTTTAGTACATCGTATAGTATAATTTAATAAGCTCATTATTTTGCATTTGTCTCTATTTTTACTAAGCTCATTGGGCTTTTTACTAAAACTTTTACTAAGCCTTTTACTATTTAATAAATTACTAAGTTTTTACTAAATTGTTGTACTAAATCGTATGGTACAAAATTATAAATTACTAAAACTTTTAGTACAGTATTGTAATTTACTAAAATTTTTAGTAAATCGTATAGTAAAATTTACTAAGTACGTTACTTTACATCACTCTCATGTTTTACTAAGCCTCCGACATTGTCTAGTAAATTACTAATATTATTCCTAAAGATTATTAATAAATGGAAAAATTTAGTAAAACACAACAAGTAAGTTTAACCCCAACCCCGGGAGGATGACTTCATCCCTCGGGTGGACTTCACTTTCACTCAAAGCGATGATCAGCAGAAAAGAAGAAAGAACACGAGCACCCCGGCCACACTCACTCAACACGAATCGTTTGTTGTAGATGATGTACTTTTGTTGCGGCTCGGCCCCCACCTCCCAAAAGAAAACCATTCCTCTCCTCAAGTCTTGGACACGGGGGGATGTCTTCATTGGACGTGGGTGTGGTGTGAGGGCATGTCTGTATTCCGGTCGGGAGGGTAACCTCGCCTCAATTACATGCATTGGCATTAGCATTCGTTGCCTTAAAATTAAACCAGAAAATGTGACGTTACGCAAGATCCTTCGGGAACCACTCGGCATGTGATTAATTATATAAAATATATAACGCTCCAAACCACAAACCAGATCAAAACCATCCCCAACTTTCTTGGTGCTGCTAAATAATTCATTGGGCACCTAATCTCCCCATATATATATATATATGACATGGTGGGGCTTAAGGATATGGACAGGATCGAACCACGTATGTTTTATATATATTGCTTTTTCAATCTACTCCCCCCCCACCCAAAAAAAATATTGATTTTCGTTTTATTACTTCACTTTCTCTTTTTAAAGTAACTTTTCTCTCCACATGAAGTACAAAGAAATCCACCCCTTCTCATCCATCATCCCCAAGCAACTAAAGTTTGACTTACCCTCCAAGGAAAAGAGATGGTCCCAAACAAGAGAGGAGAAGAAGAAACTTAAATAATAAATAAAAGATTATGGTTCTAGCAATTTTGAACAAGTAATGTACAGAGAGATCTTCTCCACCCCGAGAAAGGGTGGTGCTTGTGATTTGAGTACTGCTCGATCACGTTTTACTACTAGTTTGACTGAAGCTGATGATGCCGTTGCTGCCCATTTGAGCATGTGCACCTTGCCCTTTGTGACGAGAGTGCCTATGGAGCCCCCCCCAAAGAAAACAATAATTTAATTTTTAAGTTAAAAAAAATGCCCATCTTGATTTGGAATCGATGGATCGCGAGATATAAAACGAAAAATTTGACAGGATTTTTCATTACCTTGACCTGTTTTTGGAGTTCCTGGACATAATCAACAGCCAAGTCCAACATGTCTGCGGTGTTGGTTTGCTGCCATTTGGAAAGACGGACTGGAAGATTTTATTACAGCGCCAATTAAGGTAACTGGGGGTAGAGAATGAGGTCGGGTTACTACTTGCCTTGTCCATGTTTGGTACAAGATCTTGCAGTTTCCTCATCCTCTCGCTGATTTTGGTTCTTCTCACCTGACCAAACAGAAGTGTATGTGTTTCTTTTTTTTTTTTTGCCCAAAAGAGCAAAGAGGTTGTTGGTGTAATATCAAAAGGAGAGGAATTTAGGGGGGAGTGGGTTGAGGGGGTCATGTGCTTGTTATACCCTCTCGGCGATGCTACGCGGGTGTGTCGCGAAGCCACGCTTGGCCCTGATCTTGCAAGGGACTGAGTCCTGCATCTGGAGGTACTTGTCGATCGCCGACGTGTCCGTGGACGTCTCCGGCAGGCTCAAGTGATGCGACAGCCCCAGCAGTGGACGGCTCCTGCCCGTCTCGTTCTGATCATTGGACACAACGCGAAAGGATTAGTGCAGTAGGAGTCGTATTGGATGAAGTTGGAGGGTAGCACCAGGTGAACGTATATTACGTCGGGGGCTTTGATCTCAGGAGTTTGGTCGAAGACGCTGAAATTCTCCGAGGCGCTGAGTGCATCCTCCCAGGAGCCGAAGTCTCTTTCCTGGTTGTCCCGGACGAAGGCTTTCTCCTCAGCGATCGGGCTCATGTGATGACCCAAAGAAGAGGAGGAAGGGGGCAGCGGATGCGGCTGAGTCGTCGACGAGGAGTAGCTCAGCTGATGATTAATTCCCGTCGTTGAGCCACCATACTCTCCTCGCATGGACACAAAACCTGGGAACAAAATTAAGCTATCGTTGCTATGACTCGATCGACGACAATTAGAGATGTGATAGAAAATATGTTTTTGGATTAAATTGCAAGTTGCACGAATTTAAAAGAAATGAAGTCAAATCGTTCTTCCAATCAAAGAACATTAACGAACACAATTATTATTTAAAGTTATTAAAAGAAAATCGGATTTGGGTCAAAGGATTGCACAACCCTTTTCTTACCTGGTGATGTGTTATCAGTTTTGATTATTTACCATGGAGAAGAATAATAACAAGTAAATTGAAGAGACAGGGAGAATCCATGTCCACACCGCTCTCATCAACGTCGATGTCGGCAAAAAATCCGGCCGGGGAGCTACTATGCCGGGTCAGGCTTGGTCCCGGTTTCGCCTGTGCAAACTTGTCCGTTCCAACTGGGATAGTGCCGTCGAATCGTGATCTGGGATAGTGCCGCTGTGAGGAACTGCCCTGGCTCTGGTAACACCCCTGCCCCTGCCCTTGCCCATGCAGCTGTTGTGGCAGAGCGAAATCCCGGGCATCGGGCTTCATCTCAGGCTCTTCGCCCCGGTGCGGCAGTAGCGATCCACCCTCCTCGCCCGAGATGAACTTCACGAGAATCCTCTCAGTCTCGGGGCTGGTCGGCCGGTTAAAGTACTCCTCGCAGTAGTCCCTATCGAGGAGGTCGGTGAGAAACGAGCTCGGAGCGGACCTAAACCGGGTCAACCCGGAACCCATCTGGCTCTGCGGCTGCTGCTGCTGCTGACTCTGGTTCCCATTAAACGGCTGATTGTAAGGCTGGCGGTAATCGGAATCCATCGCTCGCGGCGACTATTGAACCCCCTTTTCCACAAACAACTCGAATCAGCGGTTCTGTTCCAGCATTTCGTCACGAAGCGGGAATCGGATCGAGGTGGGACCTGTAGGGGGAAGGAACGGGAGAAGGAGAACTGGGGATTGGGAGGCGAAATCCAAGGGGAAGCTGGGAATTGGGATTGAAAGCAAGCTTTTCCTTTTACCCCCTTCTTTCTTGGTTTTTCTTACAGGGGAAAGGGAGTTATAATGTAAGAAGGATAGGAAGAAAACATGGGAAGCAGGGGGGGCTGTTGTGTTGTTTTTAAGCCTCGTAGGCTTGACTTTTTGGGCGTGTGTGGCTGTGGATTCGTTCGGATTGCCTTAATCCTACGTTTGTTTGGCACTCCCTTATTCCCAAAATAAAAATAATAATAATAAAATAAGAAAAAAATATTTAATTTGTAGAATAAATCAACGTCTGGAATAAGAACACTGGCATTAGAGAGACTAGAGAAGAGCACCGTCCACAAAAATTACATTTTTTACCCACCCGGAGAACTTTTACATTAATTCAAGTCTTCTTGGACGGAGAAAAGTGTAGTTATAGGCAGCGGGATGAAATTGGGAGTCGGACGGCCACTCACCGTCGACGGGCGATTCGGACGGCCGATATGCCATCAGAGAAGATAAAACTATATGGACCATGTAATGGATGACATGAGAAATTGCTTTCCGAGGCTTACTTTCGGCTTCTTTGAAAGGTCTTCCTCTCTGTCGTATGATTAGGAAAAATAATTCACGAAAACTGAAACCTTATTCCACGCACCCAATAAAAACAAAAAGAAAAGGATAAAAAAAAGTAGGGTTACCCCCTGGCCCCCCCGGGACTCCAACTCACGTGAAAATATTACAAAAAGGGCTATGAAACGACAAGATACTCTGTACCTGTGGTAAGTCTACAGCCCATATTGGAATACGGGCTTTAGCTAAGTCTACAGCCCGTCGACTGAGCCAAACTATTAGTCCGTAACAGCCTAAGTCTAAAACCCCTTTTGAAATATGAGTGTGAGCTAAGTCTACAACTCATCTGGACACATCCCACACACGATCTCATGAAGTGGAAGTTAGAAGAATCTCTAAGAAAAACAAACTCCGAGATCCCTGGAAATGAGTTAAGATCGAGCCACGATTTAAGGGATTTTCAGGGACGTGTGCAGCGTACAAAGGTCTATTGAGATTCAGTATAAAAGGGGAACAGACTCTTCTTAGAAAAAAACACGATCAATCAGCCAAACACAAGCTTTGCATTGCTCGTCACCCTTAGTTTAGTAGATACCCCAGCCTGGGTTTGTTGGGTCATCCTTTCAACAGCGGAGTGAGCAACCGTAGCTCCGTTGAACAATCTTCCGCCAGCACTTCCACTGTCCCTGCGAGCAACCGTAACCGGGGCAACAACCCTCCGCCTGCACTTCTGACGTTACCTCCGACCACCATTCGTCCGTCAAGCATCCAGCAGTCAGACTCTATCTTCCGAGTGCGCGAGTCTACAGCACACTGTAGCTAGTCTACGACGTCAGCAGCGAGTCTACGACGTCAGCAGTGAGTCCACGTTGTCGCAGCGAGTCTACGACGTCAGCAGCGAGTCTACGGCGTCAGCAGTGAGTCCACGTTGTCGCAGCGAGTCTACGACGTCAGCAGCGAGTCTACGACGCCCACGTCAACCGCATCGCCTCCTTTTGTTCATTTTATGGCTGTAAGATTTTGATTTCTCTTCCGAAACTCTGAATTTGTACAGTCATATTTATTTATCATTGAAATTAATCTTTCTGACGACCACATACATTTCCCTGTGAGTCCAATTGCCAAATATTTCCGACGTGGTCCGTTTCCTACGCGAACAGAAGGGATTAGGCAAGCCTTGTTGGAGTATAATCTTCTTGCTAGGATGGAGAGGAAAGCATGTCAAGGCAGAAATCTAGAATTAAATGCCTCAAATTAGGTGACCGCAACACAAAGTTCTTCCACAACTCTGTTGTGAGTAGAAACAGCAAGAATGCAATTACAAAGATTCAAGTGAATGGCATCACTACCACGGAGAAGGTGCCGATCCAGTCTGAAGCGGTAAGTCATTTCAAGAGGGTATACGAAACTGATATGCCCTCTCAGATCTTCCGGGAGGAACTATTTCTGCTGCTCAGGGAGCAAATCAACTTAGCTATGTTCAGCCTACGGAAGAACAAAGCACCTGGTCCTGATGGATTTACGGCCGAATTTTACTGCTCTTCCTGGGATATAGTGGGCCCTACTGTCACCTCAGCGATAATGGAATTCTTTGCATAAGGGAAAAATGCCTGGGCAAATTAACTCGACCATCATTGCTCTTGTCCCTAAGAAGCCAGTAGTGAGCACTATGGACGACTTCAGGCCGATCTCCTGTTGTAACGTCCTCTATAAGTGCATATAGAAGATTATTGTTTCTCGGATGAAGGACATTTTGCCTGGTCTTATTGGTGCTGAGCAGACTGCTGATAATATTCTCCTGGTGCAGGAATTACTTGCTGGTTATCATACGAAGAGGGGCCCTGATAGTTGCGTGATTAAACTTGATATTTAAGTGTCTAAACCTGCTAGG
The DNA here is from genome assembly GCA_029817715.1 of Melastoma dodecandrum. Classification (NCBI taxonomy): domain Eukaryota; kingdom Viridiplantae; phylum Streptophyta; class Magnoliopsida; order Myrtales; family Melastomataceae; genus Melastoma; species Melastoma dodecandrum. The sequence continues at coordinate 5,492,767 of JARUPY010000472.1, read as the reverse complement.
ATTTCCAGAGATGGTCATATAGATTGGATAAAGGAGTATGTCACCATAGCGATGTTCTCGGTTTGCGTAAACGGAGAGCTCTGCGGCTATGTTCCGAGTAAAAGGGGACTAAGACAAGGGGATCCACTTTCTCCTTATCTTTTTGTGATCGCTATGGAATTCTTATCCAGGATGCTACGCCAGGCAACAACTGCTGGGAATTTCCTCCACCACCATAAATGTGCTAAACTCCGTATCTCCCATCTCAGTTTTGCAGATGATGTTATTCTATTCTGCAAGGCTGTTCCATCCTCTATCGGCTGCCTTATGAGGGTATTAGACCAGTTTCATGAATGGTCTGGGTTGCAAGTTAGTAAAGCAAAAACGGAATTCATATTCGGAAATGTTACTCCTGGAAATGAGGGAGCTATTCTCCAAATGACGGGGTTTAGGAAAGGTCTTGCCCCCATGAGATATCTAGGTCTGCCGTTGATTACGAAAAGACTTTCGGCAGTGGACTGCAAGCCTCTGCTAGATGCCATCACGAAGCGAATCACTTCTTGGGCAGCGAAGAAACTTTCCTATGCTGGTCGCGTTCAACTTGCTTGTTCTATGTTGTGGGCAATGCATTCATACTGGTCTATGGTGGTACCTCTCCCGGTTGAAGTCTGCAAGATCGATAGAATCTTGGCGAGCTCCATATGGAGTGGTCCCACCCTAGAGCAGCACAAGCCTAAAGTTCGCTGGGAAGATGTCTGCAAACTGCTGGATGAAGGTGGCTTGCGGCTTCGTAGGCCCCTTGAGTGGAACAAATTGGCGACCCTCACCACATTTGGCGCCTCTTCGATGCAGATAATGGCTCGCTTTGGTGCAAATAGGTGCATGAGGAGATTCTTAAAGGGAAGAACTGCTGGATCGTTTATGTACACTAAGAGGGGGGTGAATTAGTGTTTATCACTTTTTCGCCCTTTCTCGGTGTAAGCGGAAGCGTACTGTATCACAGCAGAGCGTTTCTCAGAATGAGAAATACCTTACTGTAACTGTTACGATTTTGTCGAGTAGGTTTTCGTACGAGTGTTGCGCGATCGTAATGGACACAGTGATTTATAGTGGTTCGGCCTTAATTGACCTACGTCCACTTTTCACCAACAAGGTGATTCCACTATATAAAATAATGGGTGCAAAAAGCCCTTGCACTAGGCGTATGTTCATCTCACAAAGTGAGATTTAGAATCCCGTACAATAGATGATCACTCCTGGCAACGGTCAGCTCCTCACACAGTGGACGTCTTCTCGTTTCCAGCAGAATGATGCTTATCCTTAGCAGTTGGTAGCTCAATGGATTCCACACAGCTCGTTGTCGCTTAATATAAACCTGACTTATCAAAGAACACAGACAACGTTATGTTAGAGTATAAATCCTCACAGATAATTCCTTACGGTGAAGAATGTATTCTCAGAGAGCAGCTCATTTCTGCTTCACAGTGAAGGATTGCTTCAGCACTTTATCGTTCAGCAGAGGATTTCCACACAGATCTTGTCTCTCCTTAAGATAAGCCTGCACTTGCTTAAGAGACAACCACAAAGTTGAACCACAAAGATCACAAAGATAGGAACCACAAAGATCACAAAGAAAACCACAAAGCCACTTAGAAGGTATCCGTCCTATACTCAGTTCGGACGTGCACGGTTACCACAGCCGTGACTCACTGCACTGCACACCCAGTGCCTAGGGTGGAATTTTCCGATCCGTTGGCTTCCACGCAACCTGCTTTACTAACCCTCTGTATCAGGCGTTCAAGACTTCTCCACAGCACCCCTGTGCTCGGGAGGAACTCTTTCCACTCCGGCGGCGTTCCCAACTCCTGCTCTACCCTGCAGGCACGAGACTTCTGGCGCGCACCCGCAAGTGCGTGTCTAACTGCTCAAACTCCGTAGGCTCGAGACTTCCCTGCGAAAAGACACGACAAGAACGGCTTCTTGTCGATGGGTCAACAACCGGTTACTGAATTCAGAGCAGGTATTCACTTAGCTTCCCTCAGACGATTCGCCGGCTGCTCGTTGAACGCACCGAGGACACCTAGTCCCTCTCAGACGATCAAAGGATCTGACCTCAGTCCCTTGACACTCTCACACGCAGCTTGCAAGAGAAAGAACCAGGAGACACTTAGCACCTTCCGCTCTCCGTCGACGCACAAAGCTCACACAGACCACACAGACCACACAGACGCACAAAGGCAGAGAGAAAAATGTCGTCCTTGGTCTGATTATAACGGAGAAAGAAGCATAAGGGACGTCCAGGCAATCTTCGAGATTTGTTGCCAAAACTGGCAGCCAGGATTCAGCAACAGTCTGCTCAACGTTTGCTGTGCCATAGAAGGAAATACACCAACGGTAACTTCCTTTACTCATCTCAATCAAATAGATTATTTCCAATCTCCAACATCATATCTAATCAATTATGATAATTAAATATATTTAATTTGATATTTTCTCCCATTACAGCGAGACGTTGCTGCAGAAGATCAGAGAAATATTTTGTTTCCAAAAATAACAATTGGAAAGGTAATCTCATTTTATTTGTTGCCTAGGTGCTTATGATAAAATCATTAGGCTACGTTAAATGAACCTATACACTCAGAATAATTATCTGAGATAGATTAAAATAAATCTTAGAATAAATCGTGATTATTAAAAATATGTTTCCGTATTTTCAACTTCTATGCGTAATATCACAGTAACAGTGTACTGGAACGCAGTAATATATAGCGGTTACTAGCTGTGGTTCAGCAACGCATTGCTCAAGCTCGTCACTAAGAATGAACACATAACTTGTGAAACATTCCTACTGACCACCAGTAACATGTCGCTTACCACCAGTAACATGTCGCTTAAGTTCATCATCAAAACCAGGTCAACATTCTCCCCCTTTTTGATGATGACAAAATATGGACTTAGGGATCGAGCTTGTGTCTCAATCTCAACTCCCCCTTAAATCCTTAACTCCCCCTGAACTGATTCTTCTCCCCCTTTTTGTCATATCAAAAAGAAAAAGAAAAGAGGATAACAAATGATAGTTTTATTACTAGTGCAGCAAGAATATGCTAGCACTCAAAAGACAAAGTCAACAGCAGCCAACAGTTGCTGCAATGTATCAAAAGAGATAGTTTCTAAACAAGTTCAGAAATAGAAGAGCATAGCTCATTCTAGAACAACAGAGCAGACACCTAAAGATAGAGGAGAGTAGCTCAATCCTAAACGGAGAGCATGGCTCAATCCTCGGCATTGTCAAGCAAGGTCTGGACCATCTTTTCCAGGCGGGTCAGCCTCTCAGCAAATCCATCCACCCTCTCAAGAATGGAGCGCCTGGTGTAGCTTAGTTCCTCACAGAGGACTTTTTAAAGCTTAGAAGGGGACTCATCCTTGGATGAAGAAGCCGCCCTCTCACGTTCAGCATAGTGTTGCTTGCCAAGTTCAGCTGTGGACTTGCCACGGACAGAAGCAGCGATCTGTCGCTTGGTTGGTTTCTTGACAAAAACACCATCCACATACTGGTAGCCCATACTTGCTACAGAATTAGCTCCAATAACCTGAGTAGTCCAGGTGTCCATTTGATTCACAGGAACAATCTGCTCCCCATAGAACTGCAGCAATGCAGTGATAACATGTGCAAATGGAAGTGCCCTGTTCTCGTCCTGAACACAAGATGCCATATGGCCAAATATCACACTTCCCAAATTCACAGGAATACCTCTCTTAAGATGAACCATCAGATTCCAATCTCTTGGCATGACCGTGTCGATGCTGCCAATCCGAGGGGCCAAGCAGGACATTACTGCCTTGTGAAACATCCGGTTGCTGAAACTCAGCCCGGTGTTCTGCAGATATCCGCTGACAGCAACCACCTCACCATCATTGATAGTTTGATAAGCTTCCAGCTTTCCTTCACTGATCACCCTCAGGTTGTTAACAAGATTATATTCAAAGAGGCGGCAAACATCAAACACAGAGAAAACAAAGGTTTTCTCATCTACCAACACCTTGATGAATTTAATGAGAGAATCTTCCTTATGAAAGGTAATATTGGCATAGAATTCCTTGACCTTTGAGATGGAACCGATGCCATCATATTCACAAAAGGATCGCCAGGTCAACCTTTCAAACATCTCAGCAAAGCAGAGCTCATGTTGAGTAAACCAATCAAAGTCTACACGCTTGCATGCGGCAATGTTGCGCTTGGTCATGTTTCTATTTGGCATAGTATCATCAGCAAGAATCCGATTTAACTCAGCCAGAGAAATATACTGATCAATCTTAGGAATAAAAATAGAGGAATCTGCATTTCTTACTTTCTTTTGAACAGGAGAGCCAGAATGCATACCATCCCTTATACCAGCATAAGGTCGCTTCATCCTGGTGCGAGAGGCAACACCCAGAGAAGAGCGAATCGGAGGATTCTGAACAGAGCCGATCACCTCCACATTCTCAGCCTCGTCAGGAGTCTCTTTAGCCAAAGAGTCCTGTTCATCGGCGCTCTGGAAATCCTCAGGATCCTCAGCGCTTTTCTTGCCTTTTTCGGCTTGAGTCTCCGCATCAGTAGCAAGGAAGTTTGCTGCTTTGGGAGACGCAGAAGTAGACTTGGTAACCGCCTCCGGTGGAGCGGTTTCCTCCTCAACATCGAGGGTTTTCTCCGTAGCACCCTCAGGTTCGCCAAAAGTGGTGGCATCACCAGTCGAAGCCACATTGTCCTTGGCAGGAACCGCAACAGGTGTCTCCTTAGTCTCAGTGACAACCGGAACAGGAGTTTGCATCATCGAGGGCTCCCCCTCAGTAACTGAAGGAGACTCCACAATAGGTAGTTGCTGGGCAGAAGCAGCCACAACCTGTGACCGTTTCTTGGGGGTTCCCTTGCCCTTTCCAGATTTCGCGGATTTGGGTGCCATTGTCGGAGAATCACAAGGAAATGAAGAAGAACGAAGGTTGAGGTTGAAGAGAAGAAGGAAGTTAGGGATTTGAAAAGAAACCGTAGGTAGTTTTTGGTTTTATAGAATATTTAAAAGAAAAAGAAGGAAATAAAAGATATAGAAATTTTGGTTGGCATCCCACGAATATTTCTGCATCATTTTTAGGAATTTTATATTCCTATCGAGAATTTCTCAAGAATGACAATGTCATCTTAGAGATTGGGATTACATATCCCTAATTCACTTCGTAAATATTCAAACCTCTCCTTGTCAAGCGGTTTAGTAAGGATATCAGCAAGCTGTTGCTCAGTATTTACATACTGAATATCAACTTTACCGCTTTGTACATTATCACGTAGAAAGTGGTGTCTCAACTCAATATGCTTAGATCTTGAGTGATAGACAGGATTTCGTGATAAATTAATTGCACTTGTGTTATCACACATTATTGGAATAGAATCAAAATGAAGATCATAATCTTCGAGTTGTTGTCGCATCCATAGTAACTGCGCACAGCAACTAGCTGCTGATACGTATTCAGCCTCAGCTGTGGATAAAGCGACAGTTGTCTGCTTCTTAGAGAACCAGGAAATAAGCATATTTCCCAATAGTTGGCAAGTACCAGACGTGCTTTTCCTATCAATACGACATCCAGCATCTGAATATCCTCTAGGATCCAGCAACGATTCTTTTGGATACCACAGACCTAAGCTAACAGTTCCTGCGAGGTATCGAAAGATCCTCTTAACTGCAGCAAGGTGTGACTCTTTTGGAGCAGACTGATATCTAGCGCATAAGCATACGCTGAACATGATATCTGGTCGTGAAGCAGTAAGATATAGCAATGATCCTATCATACTTCTGTATAGCTTGGAATCAATTTCCTTTCCACTTTCGTCTTTATCAATTTTGGTATTACTACCAATTGGAGTTGACAAAGGTTTAGCATTCTCAAGATCAAATTTCTTGAGCAACTGTTTGCTGTACTTTTCTTGATGGATGAAAATTCCATCTTCCGTTTGTTTAATTTGAAGTCCGAGGAAGAAAGTAAGTTCTCCCATGAGACTCATTTCAAATTCTCCTTTCATTAGATCAGAGAATTCATTACATAATTTTTCATTAGTTGAACCAAATATAATGTCATCGACATATATTTGAGCAACTAAAAGATCAGCATCCTGTTTCTTAAGAAACAATGTTGTATCAATTTTTCCACGCCTATATCCCTTTGCTATAAGAAAGGAACTAAGCTTTTCGTACCATGCTCGCGGAGCTTGCTTAAGCCCATACAAAGCTTTAGAGAGCTTATAAACATGATTACGATACTTTGGATCGGTGAATCCTGGAGGTTGTTCAACATAGACTTCCTCTTTTATATCACCATTTAGGAAAGCACTTTTCACATCCATTTGAAATAACTTAAAGTTATTATAGCAAGCATATGCTAGGAGTAAGCGTATTGCTTCTAGACGCGCCACTGGGGCGAACGTTTCATCATAATCGATGCCTTCTTCTTGTGAGTAACCTTTTGCTACAAGTCTAGCTTTGTTTCTTACAACATTTTCAGACTCATCAAGTTTATTTCGATAAACCCATTTTGTTCCAATAATGGAACGATCATTGGGTCTAGGTACTAAACTCCAAACTTTGTTTCTCTCAAATTGGTTCAATTCCTCTTGCATAGCAAGAATCCAATTAGGATCATCAAGCGCATCATCAATGCCTTGAGGTTCATCTTGAGAGATAAAAGCAGAGTGTTCACAGTACAAACTTGCTGTATTGCGGGTTCGCACTCCTGTGTGCAAAGATCCTATTACTTGATCAATAGGATGTCTTTTCTTATATAACGAAGAAACACGATTCTTAATTTGAATATCCTGGAAATCACCAGAAGCATTTTCAGTGTGTGCAGCAGGCACTTGCTGTACATCTGCTACAGTGTTTCCGTTCGGATTATTGTCAGCAATAATTTGCTGGGAGGTTTCATTTGATGCTGTTGTTGAGGATTGTGTTGCTGCTTCCACAGCAAATTCCTCCTGTGTCGGAGAATCATCAATTTTAACATTGATAGACTCTTCAACAGTTAGAGTTCTTTTATTAAAAACTCTATATGCTTTGCTCATTAGGGAGTATCCTAAGAATATGCCCTCATCAGATCGAGCATCAAACATTCCGACACCATCTTTAATGGGTCTCAAGATATAACACTTACTTCCAAATGGATGAAAGTATGAGATATTAGGCTTTCTGCCTTTATATAACTCATAAGGAGTTTTACCTAATGAGTGTCTCAAATGAATACGATTTGAGATGTAGCATGCTGTGCTTACAGCTTCAGCCCAAAGATTTTTAGCAACCTCACTTTCCAGCAACATGGTTCTCGCCATGTCTTGTAAGGTTCGATTCTTTCGCTCTACAACTCCATTTTGCTGTGGAGTGTATGGAGCAGAGAAATTATGGTTAATACCATATTCTTCACAGAAAGAAGTAAAGTCATGGTTTTCAAATTCGGTACCATGATCCGTTCTTATACTTCTTAGAGAAACTCCTTTCTCATTTTGAAGTTGTTTGACTAACGTTTCAAAGGTTGCAAATGCATCACTTTTGTGAGCTAAGAATTTAACCCAAGTGAATCTGGAAAAGTCATCTACCACAACTAATCCATAACGTTTACGTCCAAGACTTTGAGTCCTTGTTGGACCAAATAAGTCCATATGAAGTAAATCAAGCGGAGCTTTGCTTGAAATCATATTTTTACTTTTAAAGGATACTTTTGTTTGTTTGCCAATAGAACAAGCTTTGCAAACATGATCATTGTCAAACTTGATTTTAGGCAATCCCTTAATGATGTCCTTTTTGACAAGTTTGGACAGCAAGTCATAGTTAGCATGTCCCAACTTTCTATGCCACAGAGTAGCTTCGTCCTTAACGGACAAGAGACAATTTTCTCCAGCGGAGATGTTCTTAAAGGACATGATATAGATGTTTTTCTTGCGTTCACCAACGAAGCAAGTGACACCATCCCGTGAAATGTTACATGTTCTCTCATTGAAAGAAACATTGTAACCTTTATCGCACAATTGGCTGATACTAATCAAATTGTGTTGGAGGCCTTTAACATAAAGAACTCCTTCAATGGTTAGGGAGTTAGAACAGCAAATGGTTCCTGTTCCTTTAACCATCCCTTTTCCATTATCACCAAAAGTGACAGCACCACCATCCTGGAAAACCAGTGTGGAGAATAAGGAGAAATCTCCTGACATGTGCCTCGAACAGCCACTATCTAAGTACCATACATGGTCCTTAGCGATGGACTTGAAGCATCCCTGAAATAGAGAAAGAAATTAAGTAAGTCGTTGCTTCCATTTAACAATAGAACCATCAACTTTAGAGGTAATGCCAAGCATGTCATTTCGCCGCACATGGCAATTTTTAATGAAATGATCCGGCTTTCTACAATAGTAACAAAGCCTAGGTAACCTTTGAATAATAAAATGAGACTCGCCATTCCTAACATGAGGGGGAATATATTTCCCATGTCGTGAATGTTTCTCATTTCCAGAATCATGCTTCTCATGCATACATAATTCTGTTTTGTTGTTTACAGCATCAAGTTGCTGCTGCAGCTCCTCAATCATTAATTTGGATTGAGAAAGTTTCTTTGTCGCTTTCTTAGCCTTTGCTGATAACTCTTCCTTTAGAGAATCGTTCTCAGCACTCAAGAATTTATTCTCCTTCTTAAGAGCCTTATTGTTTGCGGACAAAGACTCAATTTTATCATAAAGTTCGGAGAAAAGATTCTCAATATCTTCAGCAGACATATCAGAAGGTGAGAAAGCATTTACCTTCTCAATGTCAGCATCAGTTTGCGCCATATAGCAGATGTTTGCTGTTTCGTCATCCTGATCTGATTCTTCGTCACTATCACTCCAAGATGCCATCATGGCATTTTTCTTATATTTTGAAGGCTTGCCCTTCTCATTCAAGAGTGGGCAATCTGGTCTCAAGTGACCAGGTTTATTGCACTCAAAGCACACCCCACCTTTACTTTGGTGTGATTTTGTATTCTTCTTTTTAATCTCTCGCTTTCCCTTAAAGCGATTTTTACAAAGATACCTTTTGAATTTCTTTGCCATCAAGGAAACTTCATCCTCAGAATCAGATGAAGATTCATCCTCGGATTCATCGGACATTTCGGTACTTCCCTTGAATGCAACAACATTGATCTTCTTATCGTCAGCAACCTTGTTCTCATTTTCGTAAGCAACGAGAGAACCAAGCAACTGTTGAAGACTTAAGTTTGTCAAATCTTTAGCTTCTTCAATTGCCGTCTTCTTGGCTTCCCAAGTTTTAGGCAATGAGCGAAGTATCTTTCTGACCAACTCAGAATTAGAAATTGTTTTGCCAAGTGATTCCATGGCATTAATAATTTCGGTGAGTCTATCAAACATTTGATTTATTGACTCATCCTTTTTCATCTTGAATGCTTCGTATTGAGTTACTAAAGCATTTATTTTGGATTCCTTGACTTGTTCTGTTCCTTCATAGATCAAAGCAAGTCTATCCCACATTTCTTTCGCTGTCTTACAAGTAGAGACGCGATTGAACTAATTTCCAGCAAGAGCACACACTAAGTAGTGCTTTGCTTTAGTGTTCAGCGAGATAATTCTCTTTCTTTCAAATTCATGTCGAGAGTCGCTGGGATTTGATGGAGGAATCACAAGATCTCCTTCCATTATAATCTGCCAGCAATCGGCATCTTTTGCTCCTATGAACAACTCCATTCTCATTTTCCAATATGAGAAATGTTGTCCAGCAAAGAGCGGTGGATGTTCGGTCGAATGGCCATCAGTCAAGAGCATTGACATTCTGTTCAGTACTCAGCAGCACCTTACTGTGCTTAATGTATGACTGTCAGCAACAAGCTGTTTTGGTTCAGCAACAGAGTTATGTACTAGCAATCACACAGAAAGCTTTCCAGAAAACCCGCTCTGATACCAATTGTTGGATCGTTTATGTACACTAAGAGGGGGGTGAATTAGTGTTTATCACTTTTTCGCCCTTTCTCGGTGTAAGCGGAAGCGTACTGTATCACAGCAGAGCGTTTCTCAGAATGAGAAATACCTTACTGTAACTGTTACGATTTTGTCGAGTAGGTTTTCGTACGAGTGTTGCGCGATCGTAATGGACACAGTGATTTATAGTGGTTCGGCCTTAATTGACCTACGTCCACTTTTCACCAACAAGGTGATTCCACTATATAAAATAATGGGTGCAAAAAGCCCTTGCACTAGGCGTATGTTCATCTCACAAAGTGAGATTTAGAATCCCGTACAATAGATGATCACTCCTGGCAACGGTCAGCTCCTCACACAGTGGACGTCTTCTCGTTTCCAGCAGAATGATGCTTATCCTCAGCAGTTGGTAGCTCAATGGATTCCACACAGCTCGTTGTCGTTTAATATAAACTTGACTTATCAAAGAACACAGACAACGTTATGTTAGAGTATAAATCCTCACAGATAATTCCTTACGGTGAAGAATGTATTCTCAGAGAGCAGCTCGTTTCTGCTTCACAGTGAAGGATTGCTTCAGCACTTTATCGTTCAGCAGAGGATTTCCACACAGATCTTGTCTCTCCTTAAGATAAGCCTGCACTTGCTTAAGAGACAACCACAAAGTTGAACCACAAAGATCACAAAGATAGGAACCACAAAGATCACAAAGAAAACCACAAAGCCACTTAGAAGGTATCCGTCCTACACTCAGTTCGGACGTGCACGGTTACCACAGCCGTGACTCACTGCACTGCACACCCAGTGCCTAGGGTGGAATTTTCCGATCCGTTGGCTTCCACCCAACCTGCTTTACTAACCCTCTGTATCAGGCGTTCAAGACTTCTGCATAGCACCCCTGTGCTCGGGAGGAACTCTTTCCACTCCGGCGGCGTTCCCAACTCCTGCTCTACCCTGCAGGCACGAGACTTCTGGCGCGCACCCGCAAGTGCGTGTCTAACTGCTCAAACTCCGTAGGCTCGAGACTTCCCTGCGAAAAGACACGACAAGAACGGCTTCTTGCCGATGGGTCAGCAACCGGTTACTGAATTCAGAGCAGGTATTCACTTAGCTTCCCTCAGACGATTCGCCGGCTGCTCGTGGAACGCACCGAGGACACCTAGTCCCTCTCAGACGATCAAAGGATCTGACCTCAATCCCTTTGCACTCTCACACGCAGCTTGCAAGAGAAAGAACCAGGAGACACTTAGCACCTTCCGCTCTCCGTCGACGCACAAAGCTCACACAGACCACACAGACGCACAAAGGCAGAGAGAAAAATGTCGTCCTTGGTCTGATTATAACGGAGAAAGAAGCATAAGGGACGTCCAGGCAATCTTCGAGATTTGTTGCCAAAACTGGCAGCCAGGATTCAGCAACAGTCTGCTCAACGTTTGCTGTGCCATAGAAGGAAAGACACCAACGGTAACTTCCTTTACTCATCTCAATCAAATAGATTATTTCCAATCTCCAACATCATATCTAATCAATTATGATAATTAAATATATTTAATTTGATATTTTCTCCCATTACAGCGAGACGTTGCTGCAGAAGATCGGAGAAATATTTTGTTTCCAAAAATAACAATTGGAAAGGTAATCTCATTTTATTTGTTGCCTAGGTGCTTATGATAAAATCATTAGGCTACGTTAAATGAACCTAGACACTCAGAATAATTATCTGAGATAGATTAAAATAAATCTTAGAATAAATCGTGATTATTAAAAATATGTTTCCATATTTTCAACTTCTATGCGTAATATCACAGTAACAGTGTACTGGAACACAGTAATATATAGCGGTTACTAGCTGTGGTTCAGCAACGCATTGCTCAAGCTCATCACTAAGAATGAACACATAACTTGTGAAATATTGCTACTGACCACCAGTAACATGTCGCTTAAGTTCATCATCAAAACCAGGTTAACAAGAACTTTTGGACCATGAACTTGCCCGTTAAGGGCTCCTGGATTTGGAAGAGAATTCTGCAAGCACGAACTGTGGCAAAGGCTTTACTCTCCTAGAAGGTTGGAGATGGTAGCCGTATCTCCTTTTGGTTCGATCGTTGGGATGACTACGGTATGTTGCTGGATCTCTTCTCAGAGAGCACCATAATCCAATTCAGGATCCCGTTGAATGCTACTGTGACTGAGGTTTTTGGTAGCTCCAGCTGGATTAACTATATAAGGGTGCATGGAATGTGATTCGTAGTAAGAGTCGCCAAGCCCCTTGGGCGAGGTGGATCTGGAAGGTGGGCATCCCCCAGAGTGTCCTTATTCATGTGGCTGTTAGCAAAAGGAAGGCTGAGGACATGTAGTCTCTGGTTTGGTAAAGGCTTAATGTCCCCTGCTCTTTGCATTCTATGCTCATCCAGTGATGAGACTCCGGACCACCTTCTCTTCTCCTGTCCATATGCGGAGCAAGCTTGGTGCTCGTTGCAGTGTCTTATGAATATTACTGCATTGCCCACAACGTGGGACGACTTGATAATCTCTTTCAGGTAATTATGGGAGCTAAACGATCTTCGGTGCTGATACGAGCGTCGGCCTCTTATCTGGGGAGAACAGAATAGGAGAAGGAATGAGGGACTAAAGCAATCCCCTGGGATCCTTGCTGTGAGAGCTTTCTGCGACAGCTGGAGGGCAATTCACTAAACGATTGTCTTGCCTTCTAAATCATATCACATGCACATGGCCTGACCATTCAAAGCCAACTGATTGATTCCCTGCTGGTGGATGCATCTCTTGGAAGTCTGCAATGTTGGGTTCTTGCCTGATTGGAAAACCCCGAGTTTAGCTTGCTGCCTTTATTTTGGACGACTGTAAGGTGGTTATTGACCCTGTGCTGTTTACTGCCTACAGGTTATAATAGGGGTCGTATGTCTTTTGGGTTGTCTATGGCTAGGCCTTGTAGGAGCCCCACGTTAGGTAGTACTGGCTACCTTCTTTTGGTTAGTTAGTTAGTCTATAGAAATGAATGTAATTGTGTTTGACTAAATTTTATAAAATACGGAATTAACAAAAAAAAAAAAAACGCATTATTTTTTGGGCCGACATTTTCCATTTTTCCCTCTTCCTGGTTATGTGTGAGAAACGAGTGCCCGGTATCCTCCCCCTCAGCGGAAGTGACAATAATCGTATTTTAGCGACGTTCTTACCGAAAATATTTTAAACTTTTAAAATCGAGTTAGTTTCTTAAGAAACTTGGCTTTTTATTTAAAAATTTTTATTATCGAAATCGACTTTTGAAAACTGAGAATTTAGATTGTGCCGAGAATTTAGATTGTTTCAAAAATTTAAATTATTTAAGAAATTTAAAAAATAAATATCCTAAAACAAGAAATATTTTTACCACCGACAATCCTGATAAAAAATTACAAAACGTCAAAGTGGGAAGCAATCTTCAATCTTCTCCGGAACCTCCTGGTGTTGTTTCTCCTCCCCTTCCAAGATCTCTAATCGAGTTTTAGGAATGTTAGTGGAGACAGCGTGCACGAGCAAATCTCTCCGAAAAGAAAATCCCCGCGTTATCGGCGGCGCGGTGTCCAATCCAGACCCCGGTCACATCATTATTCAAGCGGAGTCAAAAAGCGGAATGCAGACTTGGAATGGGTGTTGAGAGGAGGTGATCTAGCGGCATTAGCCATGGCATAGACCAGTGCGGTCCCCGGGCTAGGAGGCGCTTTCTCGCCGTAAGGAACATAAAAGCCCGGCCTTTTTTTTCGTCGTTCGTCCGATTTCTGGAGTTTTACTTCGATCAATTCGAACTCGATTCGGGTAGAACACTTGACTATGGTGAACGAGTTTTCCAATAGATGTGGATACGTATGGTAAGTTTTGAACCCGAGACCTCTTTAAGCGAATCCAAACTCCTTACCACTTGTATCAACTCCATATTGGTTAAAAGCCCGGGCTTTGACAAAGAATGATGTGGCATAAATACATTGCCTAACGCACTGGGTGATGCGGATTTTGTTCAAATCACGCGTTAAAAAACGTCTTTCTCGATCATGAAAGTTACAAATAAAAAAATTGAATCTAGCTATTCAGCATAATAAAAAAAAATACACACCTACCCTCCTCCACTAACATAATACATATATTTTTATGTAATAAAAGAGGTTCATTTGTGTTTCTACATGCTGATGATATGTTATGCGACGATTTAGAGAAGGAAATGAAAATGTGATCGCTGTAAAGAAATCAGAACACAGACAAAGGAGCACCGACACGAATACAAATGATGCTCATCATACTTACCGATGCCATTGCCGAATGAACCGGATGATAAGAAGGGAGGAAAACAAAGACAAATGAAATCATATAAGCCTTTCGATCTGAGTGAAAATGGTTGTCGTCTCCTGAACAATATACTATATGTAATTAATCCTAATTTTACGGCAGGACTAAAAACATGTGTCTACAATGGTAACTGCCAACTATTGCGGCCTAGAACGCGTGCCTCATAAGCAAATTATGCTTTCCTAGATTAGCTGCTTCAAGTCCTCGACCATCCTCCTTATGCATTTTCGATCTTCATCAACTCCTTTTTCTAAGCTCGACGGTGCCCCTCAACCAACTGCTTCAATTCCTTGACCATCCTCCTTATGTACTTTGATCTTTGTCGACTCCTTAGCTCAACAGGACCCTTCTCAATACGCTTGACCTCGACTTAGAACTCCAGGCTTCCTCAGTCGACACCTTCTCCTTGATTCAACCAGACCATTTTCAATACACTTGGTCTCGATTTGGAAACTCCAAGATCCCTCTCGAGTCACCTTCCGAGCATGAAGTAAAACTCGACGTGCGCCAACTAATTTTTTTATTTACTTATCTTAACTTACTTTTTAAATTAATTGTTCTTAACTGCAACCACGCAACTAATTAGCATTAACTAGCCTTTCAAAACTATTCGGATCGGATGTAAAAGCAATACACGGACAACGAGACGTGGAAACTCCTTAAATACATAAAAAAAAAAAGAAATAGAACAAAAATGTCATGTGACGTCGTTGTCCCCACACTCGGTAATGGCCCCTCAGGCCGCCCACCCTACTCATTGAGATTGCCATGCCCGGGAGGGATAATCAGTTAACGCGGACCATCGAATTTAAATGTTTCCCACTATATAAAATAGGCCAAATTAGCAATTCTATTCTGTATTATTCTCATTTTTTCGATCTATTATGTCGTTTGAAACGTATCGTACAATAATCCGTACTTAAGCCGTTATCTCGTAGCTCGCCTTCTGACGGAGCCCGACGCGGCAGCCCATGTGGCTATGACGACGTTAAAAAATCACCGTTAGCCAAACGACAAGATAGATCGAAAAAAATGGGAAAAGTACAAGATAAAATTGCTAATTAGGCATTATTATTATTATTATTATTAATCATGAGGTTTACACACATCGAAGACAATCGTACGGTGGGAGTCGTTGGTTTGCATGTGGGAGTCGTTGGTTTGCATCCTTAAGGGCGCCGCGAAGGATCAGTCTAAGATGTACGAGGCTAATGACAGGATGATCTTTCGAGGGGAGGCCTCATATTCTTTCATCTTTAAGGTGTGTTGTACTGCCATGAGTTTGTGACATTGGATTGGATCTGTTATGTCCTCTATTGATGCCTTTGTATGTGGACAGCAGGATTATGATTTGACAATAGACTGATAGAGATCAATGACAATTCTCAATTGGTAATTACATAATTACAATACATTATTAATAGGGATATTGGGAATATTTAGCTCCTATAATCAAGAGGATTTGATGACGAATATCTCGTCACTAATCAAATAATATCTAAACTTACTAATTTCAATCTTTACGCTATCATACTACACGAAGGACGGGCACCTGTCCATATACAGGAAACAACACCTGACGGAGGAGGTGTTGTTTCCTGATGTATGTTAATCTTCTCACGTGTGGGAGTGTGTGTGGTCGTCCGGACATTCTACGGGGTCTAGATGTTTGTCTGACCGTACAATTGTCTTCGATGTGTATAAACCTTATGATTAATAATAATAATAATAATAATAATAATAATAATAATAAGGCCTAATTAGAAATTTTATCCTGTACTTTTCCCATTTTTTCCGATTTATCCTACCGTTTGACTAACGGGGATTTTTTAATGCCGTCATAGCCACGTGGGCTGCCACGTCGGACTCCGTAAGAAGGCGAGCTAACGGAGGCTAGAATAGAAATAACGGCTTAAGTACGGGTTACTGTATGATGCATTTCAAACGACAGAATAGATCGAAAAAAATGAGAAAAGTACATTATAGAATTGCTAATTAGGCCTATAAAATATAACTGTGATTTCACAGTAAATTTTAGGGTTAGCTTAAAAAGAACGCCAGATATCAATTTATAGTCTCAAGAGTCGGACCATAATTATATAATTTTGTTATCAACTTTTGTTTTTATTAATTTTGATTTATCTCTAACGGTGTGAATGCCTAAATAAGTCTTTAATAAATAGTTTTTATTTATCGAATAAAAATTTGAAAAAAGAGAAATAAAATTGAAAACTTAACATCTGATTTTGATGACCAAATCAAGTAGGTTAAAAGCTAAAGTTGTGATGCTGTCAAGAACACGTAAAATCGATGAAGGTCGGGTGTTGGTTGATGAGGTGGTGAAACACAAGAATAAAATGTTAGATGTCCAGTATTATAGAACATGATATAGATTATATTAAGAGATTATTTATTTTTTCACGATTAAATGATCAAAATCAATATTAAAATAAAAGTTGGTAACAAAACATAAAGGCCCAAAGTTAACCATAAACACATATTTTGCCTAAAACAATTGTAATAGGATTTTAATTTTAAAAATTACTTGAATATCAACAACCAGACCAAAATCGTCACTTGAAACATCTTTTCTAAGATGTTAGTTTGAAATAATGACAATAGTATGTGAAATTCAAACAATATTTCAAGAATTATTTTTTTTTGGCCAAATACTCAAATATATCCTAGACTTTGACACTTTTTTTTTCCGATTTAGCCTAACATTTGAAAATATCCTCCTACATCCTAACGTTGGGCCGTTATCTCTATTATATCATCCGTTAGTCATCTCCGCTAACGGATTCCTACGTGGCGCTGACGTGGTAATTAACGCCATTAGCGCCACGTTTTATCTATTTTTCGGTCCAAATTATCAAATACATCATAAACTTTGTCACTTTTTTCTAATTTAGCCTAATATTCGAAAAATATCCTCTTACATCCCAACTATCATCTGTTAGCCTTCTCCAATATGAACATTGTAATAGATTTTTTAGCTATTATGAACAAATTGTAGTTGTTCTAATTTTACTTAAGTTAAATGTTTTAAAAATATACCCAGAATGACTAAATTTTAGAATATGCCCACGCAAAAACATTGTCATACAATGTTTAGGCAAACACATGGTCATTATCTGGTGCCGACAACGTTAATTGTCATATCCATGCCACTTGGGACTCTGTTAGCGTCAACCGCTAACATTAGATAACGGCATCACGTTGGAATATAAGATGATATTTTTAAAACGTTAGGCTAAATCGAAAAAAATGTCTAAGTTTAGAATGTATTTGATAATTTGTCTTGGGAAAAAATCGATTAAACGTGAAGCTACCTATCACGTCAGTGCCACGTAGGACTACTTTAACGTGGACATATAACGGAAGATATAATATAAATAACGACACAATGTTAGAATATAAGAGGATATTTGTCAAATGTTAGGCTAAATCGAAAAAAAGTGCGAGAATTTAAGATATATTAGAGTATTTGTCCTTTTTTTTAAATCTAACCTTATTCAGGCGCGACCTCTAATTTGGTATCGACGGCGAAGAATAGTCGCTCCCACCCCTCATCAGATAGATGGCGACTTGTCCACTTGACAGGCCCGACTGGTAGGCCTATGGGCTCTGTCGGATCGACCCGAATAACTCTGGAGCCCCGTTTTACCCCATCGTTAACCTTGAATTCGGCCAGGTCCCGAATCCCCCTCCCCCGTCCCGAGCGCCTGCTGGGTCTTTTGCGAGTCCTATGCCAGGCCGACGGAGTTCCTCCGGTTTTGGTGGATTTCGAGTCACTTTAGTCGTAGGTACGCTCCCGATGCTGTGACTGTTCGTTCATTTCTTGTCGTGGTCACTCGATGCGTTTTTGTGCTGGATAGTGGTCTTTCAGCTTGGCTGTGTTAGTGTAGTCGTTGTTGATGACTTCTACTTTGGTGCCGTCGACTGAGGATTTCAAATCTTGGACGGTTAATCTTCGCGTTTAGTCGAGGCAAACATTGTCTTAGATGATCCTGTGATCTGTTTCTTCCTTCTGACGGAATGCGTGTCAAGGAAATAATCTCTTGTTCTGGAG
This sequence comes from Melastoma dodecandrum, assembly GCA_029817715.1. Lineage (NCBI taxonomy): Eukaryota > Viridiplantae > Streptophyta > Magnoliopsida > Myrtales > Melastomataceae > Melastoma > Melastoma dodecandrum. Next base: position 5,474,396 of record JARUPY010000472.1, on the reverse strand, counting down.
TGGCTTTTTTACCATTGAGGTTGTACTTGATTTGTGTTTTTTTATCGGTTTTGTGGCTTGCAGATTGTTAAGAGATAAAGTTCAAATGCTGGAGTTCATAACCGGTGCATTAAGTTATTGGAAGGATTATCACATGCAGGGGTGCGGATTGGTGATAAGTTTCTAGTTCAATGTTCTTATTCTGAGAGGCTAAGCTTGTGCCGTGTCGATGGAGTCTGGTCCTGTCACCTCCGTCGAGGTAGTTGAGCCTCATGGAGCCATGGAGTTTGAGTCACACGATGCGGCGTATTCGTTTTACAGGGATTATGCTCGTTCCATGGGGTTCGGAACTGCAAAGCTCAGCAGTCGTCGGTCCAGGGCCTCAAAGGAATTCATCGACGCGAAATTCTCGTGCATACGGTATGGAAATAAGCAGCAGTCCAGTGACGCAATCAATCCAAGACCCTCGCCAAAAATAGGTTGCAAAGCTAGCATGCACGTGAAGCGGAGGCCTAGTGGGAATTGGTACATTTATAGTTTTGTGAAGGAGCACAATCATGAACTTTTGCCAACTCAGGCACATTTGTTTCGTAGCCACAGAGATGTTGATCTAATGACGAATGACGCACGTGCGCGAAGGCGGAAGAATATGTCCTTGGATTCTAAGTTGCTAAACTCATATCAAAACATTGATAACTTAGAGAACTACTTCAGGAGCCCTCATGATAAGGGATGTAGTTTAGTTCTGGATTCGGGCGATGCTCAGTTCATGTTGGACTTTTTGATGAATATGCAGAGTGAGAACCCCAAGTTCTTCTATGCAGTTGACTTAAATGAAGAGAACAGGTTGAGGAGTGTGTTCTGGGTCGACGCCAAAGGCGTGGAAGATTATTCTAAATTTAGGGATGTGGTGTCCGTTGATATGAGCTACTTTTCAGATCAATACAAGATGCCTTTGGTCCTTTTTGTCGGAGTGAACCATCACATTCAGCCCTTATTGTTTGGTTGTGCATTAATTCCAGATGATACGGTTTATACGTTCTTTTGGTTGATGCAAACATGGTTTCTGGCAATGGGAGATCATGCCCCACAGGTGATATTAGCTGACCAGCATGAAAGTATGAAAGCTGCCATTGCAGCTGTATTTCCTAACGTGCCACACTGTTTTAACCTGTGGCATGTATTTGACAAGGCTGCTAGACAGCTCAAGCATCTCAGCCTCTGGCATGACAAATTCATGAAGAAGTTCAGGAAATATGTATTAGGGTCATGTAGCGATGAACAGTTTGAGAAGAGATGGTGGAAATTGGTCGATAGTTTTAATGTCCGGGAGGTTGAATGGGTTAAATCCTTGTATGAAGATCGTACCCGTTGGGTTCCGGTCTTTCTAAAGGACGTTTCTTTCGCAGGGTTGTCCACGGTTTCACGCGGCGAAAGTGTGAACTCTTGGTTTGATAAATATGTCCACAAGGAAACTTCTTTAAGAGAGTTGTTAGAGAAATATAAAGCTGTAGTCGAAGACAGATATGAGGACGAAGCCAAAGCAATATTTGACTCGTGGCATGAAGCCCCTGTGTTGAAGTCTCCATCACCTTTTGAGAAACAAGTGTCTAATGTGTATACACGTGAAATTTTTCAGAAGTTTCAGATTGAAGCATTGGGAGCGGCTGCTTGTCATTTGAAGAAAAATGACGACAATGAGAATGCTACAATCTATAACGTCAAAGACTTTGAAGGTGATCAAAACCATGTAGTGGAATGGGACAAATCACAGGAAAAATTGAATTGCTCTTGCCGTGCATTTCAATTCAGAGGTTATCTGTGCAGGCATACAATTATTGTTCTCCAAATGTCCGGTATTTTCAGCATTCCTTCAAGGTACATATTACAGCGTTGGACTAATGCTGCCTTGAGCAGACATGCAATAGGTGAAAAGATGGAGGAAGTTCAGTCGAAGGTGCGGCGTTACAATGATTTATGTCGACGAGCTATTATATTGGCCGAGGAGGGGTCGTTATCTCAGGAAAGTTGTTGTTATGCATCATGCACGATTGATGATGCCCATAAACAATGCACTAGTTTAAATAATTCGGGGAAGAATGAGATGCAACCTGACTACTCGGTAATTCATGTAATTCCCTGCAATGAAGAAGTAAACCGAAGTTGTGGCAGACCAAAGGAACCAATCTCGGATCCAAAACTTGCTTCTAGAAGGAAGGCTCCTAGGAAAGCTGGTTCTAGAAGGGAAAATGTTCTTGATGATAATCAATCCAGCAAAAAAGGGAAGGTTAGTGAAATGTTCACGATAGTTTCTCTGGCATAAAGTCAAAATTCATTTAGTGTGCTAATATTTCATTTAAATATTACAGATCGTGCCGTCCGATCTAGTGAGTGCTGTTGCACAAAATGGGCTTAATCCCATCATTTGTAATACTTTATTTTGATAGACTTCTCATGTAATGAGTGTTCGTTTTCAATGGCATATCCGTTAGAAAATTTGTAGGTGAGAACCATCTTATTTCCATGTTAAGCAGTTTCTGAAAAACAAGGTGAAATGGGAAAAGAAAGTGTAAAAACATGCATACAATTTCCATCCAGTTCTCAGAGGCTTTACTACTTGTAAGGAAGGGTTGGTATGGATGCATTGCTTGAATACTCTATCATACCACGTGTATTGCCCACTACGCTACTTGAGAAAAGACATAAGCCGATTAAGCCGATCCCCAATCCCAGCTTGAAATGAAGTCAGTTTATGAGAATCGGGATATTTAGCGTGTTGTAAAATTGTTTGAGCCAAAAGTATTATAAATTTTTGAGGGTTTTACGCCTCTTCCCCTTTGGTTCTCTTTTCGGCCTTTTGCTTTATCCGTTCTGGTTTCATGTGGTTGATCATGGAACATTTACCTGCTTTAGTTTAATTGGTTTGTGGTCATTATATTGACCGAATTCCTCATTCTTGTAGGAAATTTCTGAAGTGAGACCCGCACACCTACATAACACGCTTCCTATGCAGTTACATAACATGGCAATGCTTCCTGGGGCCCCATCTTCTCAGTTCTACAATTTAGCCGCCATGCAGTTGCCCGAGAATAGTTTGCCATGACAACTCACCAAAACTTTCCTGTAAATTCACAAGATCAATCCCTTGTACAGGTTTGAGCTAATTCTGCAAATCAAGAATAGAAACTTCTGATGTACAGATATGCAAATCAAGAATAGAGCCACTGATGTACAGACATAGTAAAGGTACGACATTTGCCATTGACCTTTGGGGGATAATGTGCGGTGCAATTTTTACTGTTATTGAATGATGCAACCTGTGTAAGCGTCTGTTTTTATCTCTTCAGTTTATTGCATAGGGGATGTTTTTAGGATGTTTATTTTCCCTTTCATATAGTCTGTCGACTTATTATGTAGGAATTTACAGTGCGTGTGGAGATTGGTCCCCTGGAACCTTTCGACTTAATCGGTGAATTGTGAATATAGAAATTTTTTTGAGTTCAGAGTCAGAGAGGAAGCTTTATACCGTCTACTGGCATCTGTTATTTCCCCACACATGATAATTGGACTCTAATGGGAATAATTTAATGCAGAGGCACGGTAACTCGCACTGTTCAAGGTTCTCGCCGCAGGTACTTGAATGAACAGAATATGAACATGGGATGTGCATCAGTCATCTGACAAGATTGACCACTCTCAGGTAATCAAAAAATTGATCTGAGTTGGATAAGATGACTAGTGTTTGTTACTCTCTCCGTATGATAACATGTTTGTATATAAATTATAAAGTCATCTTCTCTTTCTCTGTTTTCTTGAGCTCTGCCAGTAGAAAGAACTTAAAAATGTTGCTTTGTTTCTTTGTTCTTTGCATCACTCTCTCTTCTCTTGCACTCCCCTCCACGGTAACTTGCTTCCCGCCAGCCGAGCTCTATCAAGTCGTCCCTCCATATCACCCAGGCTGGTGTATTCGACTCGTGGTCGGGCCACAACTGCTGTCTTAATTGGTACGGTGTAACCTGTGATCCAGAGACCGGTAGCGTTGCAGCAGTTACCCTCCGGGCTGTATCCAAAGAACTCATCTTCAAAGAAGATACGAAACCTGGCTACATGAGAGGGATTATCTCCCCTTCTGTGTGCCAATTTAAGAACCTCTTGATCCTCATAGTTACTGATTGGAAGGGAATCGAGGGAGAGATCCCGAGCTGCCTTACCTCCCTTTCGTCCCTCCGGATCATTAATCTGGCTAGTAACTGCCTCTCAGGGATGATCCCCAATGATATCGGGAAGTTGAGTCATCTGACAGTCCTCAACATGGCGGATAAAAAGCTGATGGGGTGTATCCCTGGGTCGATTACCAGGTTATCGAGCTTGATGCATATGGATCTGAGGAACAACCTGCTAACGGGAAGGCTGCCTCACGATTTCGGTCGGCTCAAGATGTTGGGTGGGGCTCTACTCTGGGAACAAACTAACTGGGACCATCCCAAGTTCGATGTCAAGAATTTATGGCTAGGCCGACTTGGATCTCTCCATGAATAGGATCTCAGGCCAGATACCAGCTGCGTTAGGCAGATGCCGGTACTAGAGACACTGATTCTCGACTCCAACTAGATAGCAGGAGTGATACCGGCAAGTCGGATCCATTCTAGGGTGAATAATATGAACTCGAGCGACAATGGTATCGAGGGCTCAATCCCTGACATGTTCCGGGATGCTGATTAAGGACTGCAATGTATTTGGTTTCTGGAATCGCGGCCAGAATGGAACGAATTTGATTCCGTTCGGGCTAATTCCGATGTTTGATTCTGTCAAAGTAATTGGAATGACATTTCATTCTGTCTCATTTTCCATTCTATTCATTCCCTTCTTAGATGACACATTTTATTTCATTCATTCTATTCTGCTTTTCGTCCATTCCGGAAACCAAACACTCCGTAGGAAGAATCATTAGTTGGTTAATGCCAGCAGTCGTTGGCTTCTTATTTCAATGTAACTAGGACGATCTCCGCGTAACATTGCTCGACTTTAGCAATGTTTTGTACCAATTGAACGTTTACTTATTTATCACTTGTCACAAGGACCAAATGATATAACAAATGTCTTAAACTGTCATTTCGGGCCGATGTTGAAATAGACGGTGTAGGACTCGTCCCTGAGGCTGAACAGAGGCACCAAGATGAAATTCCTCTCGACTCCGGTTGCAATGAAGCTCACTGGATGGTAGGACGTGAGGCCACTGTTCACCAAGAAGCTGCTCATGCTTCTGAACTCGGTGTTCCTCCGGAAGTCCGACATGCAGCTGAGCCTAATACCGCCGGTCGACTCGTCATTTGTTACATAACAGCCCTCCAGGCTTTCCGATTCCAACGACACCGTATCGGGGTTCCCATCCAGACCTTTGACCAGTTTGAAGATCGAGGCTTTGTTGCCATTCGAAATGCTGATGACGAGGTCCCCGCCCTTTCCCTGATGCGATATGACCATTCCTGGAAGATCAAATGGCTCGAGCATCACTGACTGGCCCATGAAGTCCTCCCCTGGGGGAGCTTTCGAAGAGACTGTCTTGTCTACAGTGATGACTCTGAAGGTGGCGTAGATGGCGGAATCAGTTCCAGACTCCGGATAATTTCCCATAGCAAGTGACTTGTTTGAATAGGTCAGGGCATAAGTCGATTCTCCAGACTCTTGGGAGAAAGACACGAGTTCCGAATTATAAGAGGGCGGAACCGGTGTTATCCAATCCATCTTGGAGGGATCGCCGCTGGTTTTGATATTGTTGTATCCAGTCGTGAGTCCTGCAAGAAGGTAAGGGCCGTAGAGTACAGCCTGAAGGGACGAGTACTGCGACCGGTCATCTGGGGAAACAACAACAAACCCAAAATCAGCACAGATTCAACACAAGTTCTTGCACATAATGAAAAATCTCCCAGTTAGGAGCTGCAATCACACCTTTGATGGCTTCTATGCTCAAACTGATGGGCAACTGAAGGGTTAACGTGTCGCCAGAGCTCCATTTCTGAGTTGTCGTTAGGAAAGTACCTATTGAAAGAGAGAAATCAAGAACAAAAAGACAATAGGAGGAACTATAAACATTCAAGGTTTTGGAATTCATAGAAGGAACACTGAAACACACCTGGGAGAGGAACATCCAAGCTTTCTCCATTGAGTTGTGCCGTGCCGCCAGAGGAAGCCCAGCTAGGTATACGCAAGTTCAGAGTGGATGACTGCCCTGCACCCTAAAAACAAGCAAGCGTTTCGAAGAAAGCTCAGAGAGAACGGAAGAGTGTTGATTTGAAGTGAATATGGAAAGAGGGAAAGACCAAAGCACCTTCGGCTTGAACGTAAAGGTCGCAAGAAGAAACGGGTCAAATGACAAGATAGGATTGACATTTTGATTTATCGTAACCTGCCCAGCATCCCAATCGAATGAACTTGAAACATACTGAATCACATAAACACCAGGAATTTGGCCACCATCTTCGAAGTATATCGAGTCCCCCAGTTTAGAGAATGATTCGACTCCTACAGAAGAAACCACCAAAAGGGAGCTCTTACCGTTCCGTGATAGAATGCCAATGGCAGGAGGAACAAGTCAAAACGTGCTTTCTATGAATACCTGTGCCATAACAGCACCAAAAAGAGTCGAACTTGGTTCCCCAGCCATGATAGCTCCTTGCCTTTGAACTTCCTGGCGCCAGAGGAAGCATATAGATCATGACACCAGGTTCTGTCCCCCGCTGAATGCCTAGAACGCCGTTCATCAATGCACGCTCATAGTAGTCGGCATATGCCACTTCTTTGGTCCATCTGAACAGGTGCCGAGACACCTACAAAATCCCAGCTCAGTTTATCATAAAAGGAATACAGAAAACAATGTTACTCAATTGCTTCTGTACCTTTAGCATATTATAGGTAGTGCAGGACTCTTCGTTCTCTGATTCTAATGTGGTCGCTAATCGCTTTGGATCAGACCTGAGGGATGAGACCAACAGAAGTGAGAATTTTTCTGGGTAATGCAGGGTAAATTTCTGTTTATTAAAGTATAATTGATCTGATAGCAAGAATTAGCACCAGAACTCGCCCACTGACGTGCCTCCAGTAGCATAGCTGTGAGAAGTGTTCACCATGTCCATAAAAGCCATACCAATTGTCTGGTAAACAAAAGCGTGATCAAATATGGTCAAAGTAGAGGCTTTTGAAATGAAAATCGCAAGCAAATAGTTTGCCATCAACAGCACACCTTGTATATTGGATCACCGGTAATCTCATATCGCATCTGGGATCCAATCACCACTGGGATATGCGTATTAGCATGAAATCCCGATATATCATCTGCCTGTATTTCGGAAGATTAAAGACTGCTCTTCTCTGAAATAAACTACCGGAAATGTCAACAGTAAGAACTGCAGATCAGCTGGTCGGCCAAGAGGGTTGATGATTTACCTGCAAGGCAAGCAATCCCAGAAAGCATGGCTTGTCGAATAGGTGAGCCAACAACAAATGCTTGGGATCGCTCTAATCACAAATGCAGAAACCTTCAGCCAGTTGTCCATCGTGATTTTATGAAATAAGTGCCTAAAGTTCCATTGTCGATGAGATTTGCTCAAGTGTAACATCCATAACCTTTCTATGCTTACCGTAATGGAAAACAGTTTATACATGACATCATTCATGCCGCCAGTTTCCTCGTTCAGCGACAACCAGTGCCTTTCTATGCTGTATCGTGTGATCACGTTCTGTACCCGGTTGTAGAAGTACCCGGCCATCAAATTGACCATTTTCAACGCTTTTTCATTTCCAGCAAATATATATTGATCCAAGAGACCTGCCAAAATCTATTATTGCCGAGTAACCGAGATTATTTACCCCCATAAAAAAAAACATAAGGTGACTCCATTCGTTTAGATAGGAGGAACCTACCTTGTGGATGGTGTAATATGGAGCCCATACAGGTCGTATGCCTTCGAAGCGGTCGAACTGCTCGGAAGGAAAAGCTGAAAGATATCCTGATCCAATCTTGTCCTGGCAGGCGGAGAGAGCATCGACAACTTGATTCATTTTCTCTTTGAGGCTGTCATCATGAGTACTAGCCCACATCTGTGCTGAGGCGCTCAGGTAATGACCTTGATGACAGTAACCACAAAGAAAAGTCAATTGCAAACCAGACGCAGATAACAGGAACCGAACAATGTTCATCCAAAACACTAGGAAAGAGGCTCGTATTCCAATTCCTATCAACCACGGTTTTTTTTTTAAGGAAACTAACCAATGAAATGACCACGGAGCTCAACGTCCGGTCCCTCCCAACCACCATAAGCCTGCCCCGGAGTGGCCAGCCCCGCCGTCTTCCTGAAACTCCAGACCAAGTTGTCCACATCCAACATTAACAAGTACTCCAAATTCGTCTGCTGCGCTCTCCACTGAATCGAGCTTGGATCCAGCCTAACGCTATGCAATGAAACTTCTGATAAGAAACCCCCCGGCGGATCCGAATAACCACCCGGGCCCCCCGAATTCTTCATCTTCCTATACATCATCGTCCATCCGAACTCATCTTCCTCCCTAAGGAACTTCCTGGGCAACAAATCACGCCAGGCCTCCTCGTCGGTGTGAATCAAGTGGTAGTACGAGAACATCTCCCGCTTCCAGGACTCGTTCCTCGACGAGAGCAAGTCGAAACGCAGGGTATGCGACGAGAGCTGAGTGGGGATATTAGTACACTCCTTGCCAACAGCCACGCAACACGTAACGATCATCAAGAACAACCTAAAGAACCACACTTTATCCATTCCTATTCAACACCCAGACCGTGATACCCCCGGAAGAAACCCCAAAAACACCTCCGACGAATCAAGACTCCTCCTTTCCCGAAGAACTAGAGAATTCAGCGAGATAAGGGGGTCCGACCCACAAAAAGGCAACAGAAAAAGAAAGAAATGGATGATCTCATAGTCTTGGGATTCCTTTGTTGCTTTGAATTGGCAGTGGCGATGTCACACACTGCCAAGGGAGATCCGAACAAAGCAGGATCACGGATGGGGTGTCGTTTTCTCGAGTGTGGGGAGGGCAAATGAAAGGAAGCGGGTGGACAAAAATGACTGGATGGACTGACTTTTGAGGCTTTGTCCGAACAAACAAGAAAGTCACGAGGGTTGAAAACCAAAATGATGGCAATTCAATCTGGAATTGATTGATGGTTGTTATAATATGAATCGACATTGCACCGAAGTAGCAGTTCTTTCCCAAATAGCTACTTCTAGCTTCGTCAGATTGAAAATTGATAATGACTCACCTCTATCTAATAGTTTAAATTTTTATGTTTTATTTGAAAATGATGAAATAAAGAAAGGAAAAGAAAAAAAAATTAAATGTTAAGAGTGTATATTTTTGAAAAGGGTTTTTTCTTTCCTCTCTTTTCCTTTTCTTTTATGCGTTTTCAAACAGAATGTTAGGAAAGTTGGAGTACGCTTTCAAAGTACAGGTGAGAAACACTCCGAAACATAACAAAAGTCGAATTATCCAAATCCATTTACATGGACAACAAGTTATGCATATAGCTCTGAGGGACATGATTTTATTAAAACCCTCGTAGCTTTAAGCAATGGTAACCTTTGCTTTGCATTAGGACTAAAGAAAAGTTGGGGTAAAAAGAGTGCGTGGACTTACACTTTATTAGATCACTGGTAAAAAACTTGTCTTTACGCCCTTTTGGTGTAATATAGGATGAAATGAAACGCCACGCGTTTCGTGATGTATAACCTCCCGAAATAAGCACGTCGTCTCCGACTCCAACTCACTGTCTCATTCATGTTAGCACTACTAAAATCGCGAGCGGACCCGTCGTCACGGGTGAGTTCAAAGACGCACACCGACGCCCATCGTCCTGCAACATTTTTTACTCTTATTGTTCTTTTTAAGTATTATAGGAATTTAAAATTGGAAGGACATGTATATATAATAAGATCAGGGCAGATGCACCGGCACACCACAGACAAATGATTGAATGATTTTCTTTCTATTTACTCGTTAACAATGCGTGAGCAGGAGGAGGATATCATATACATCTTTGGTTTGGGCATCCGCATTGAATGGTCATGGTCCCCTTGACACGTCCATGATAGTATGCTTTAAATGTACCTTTTAGTAGATTTGTACACCCAACATAACATGTTATGTTGCATTATTTAAAAGGGAAGGGGCGGGGGGTGGCGTGTCCCTTGGGGGTCAATGTGGGAAGAAATGGGCTAGGCCCAATATCATCGAGGCCCGGCCCATTAAATTCGGAGCCGAAAGGAATCCCCAGGGAATTCGGATCTGTTCTTTTAATGCAAAAGGATATACGCCACCCCTGAAATATGTTACACAATTACTGAATCCCATTACATTATGTACACTCACAAAAATTACAGGGATTCGTTTAATTTATTAGGTTTAACCCAAAATTTTTTATGGAAGAGATTTAGGGACCAAAGTTAATTTATTAATCGTCCCCATGTCACGTGTTGCCCCCGGAACGTCCCCACCCGCTACGCGCTGGGCGGCGGCTCCCTTAACTTCCTCAGGTACTCTGCCAGGTCTACCACCCCTGTGGTTGCTGAATCCTCTTCTCCAGTCCCAGGGGGAATGAAAGGCGGCCTCGCGACCTCGGCTAGTATGTCCCACTGCACGCCACGGAAGAACTCGTGCTCCATGATTTCATCCGCCCCCCGGTGATAGCCCAGCCTCTCTGCTGGATCCTTCGCGAGTAGCCGCTCGATCAAGTCCGTCAGGGAGGTTCTTTTGCCCGGGCATAGGACCGGCTTCGACAGCACGTTCCTGAACGTTTCTTTCTTTGTATTCCCCTTGAAGGGTGTCTTGCCGAGTGACATTTCGTAGGCCAGGACACCGAGGGCCCACCAGTCCACCGAGAAGCCATGACCATCCCCCCGGATGACTTCTGGGGCGACGTACTCTTCCGTGCCGACGAACGAGTAGGACTTCCCCATGAGACTCCGACGACGGCGGCCCACCGGGCTGACTCTGGCTGTTGCCGCTTTAGCCTTCCGTAGGGTGAAGCCAGGGGAGGTGGACTTAGGCGGCGGTTTGGGCTTGGGTTGGTGTTTGAGGTTCGAGCACGGGCGTGGCGGGGAGGCAACTGAAGGTTGTCGGGGAAGCTGCTTGGAGAGGTCGAAGTCTGCCAGGGTGAGGTGGCCGGAATGCTGGATGAGGATGTTCTCCGGCTTAAGGTCGCGGAAGGCAAGGCCGAGGGAGTGGAGATGACGGAGGGCGGAAACGATCTCGGAGAGGTAGAATCGGAGGGAAGAGGTCGAAAATACACGGTCAGGGAGTTGGCCTTGGAGGAGGTGTAGGTCTCCGCCGGGGCAGTAAGGGAGGGCGAAGGCGAGGAGGCCGTCACGTGAGACGACATGGTCGCCACCGCCAAGGAGGATAGGGAGGAAGGGATGGGGATGTGAGGAGAGGAGGGAAAGGACGGAAGCCTCGTGAAGGAGGCGTTTGCGGGAGGAGGAATTGGAGGGGTCGGGAAGGAACTTGAGAGCGAAGGGGGAGGAGGCAGAGGGATCGGAGAGGGAGTGGTGGACGAGGAGGACGGTGCCGGTGGCACCTTTGCCGAGGGTCTTGATGACTCGGAGGTCGTCCGGGTCGAGGTTTGGCATTGCGGTGGTGTCCGGCGGGTGGATGAAGTCTATCTCTGTGGTGAGGGTGGGTGGGGAAGGAAATGAATGAGTTACTCACTACCCCCTGATCATTACTAATGTTTGCCCCTCGTGCACTTATGAGAAGAAATTTGTGATGAAGTGTAGTTTGGGGGGTATGTGTATGAATTAAGGGGTTGGAACTGGGAAACCCCACGTGGGTGGGAGTTTTATCTGGATGGGAGAAGAGATAAATCGGGATAAAATGTGTGTCAGAGAATTTAGTTTTATACCACGTACGTACGTTGTCGTGAACAAGTAAATAACGACATATTAAATTACCAGAAAGAAAGAAAACAAGCAGGCCACCCTATCCTAATCCTAATCCTATCCCTATTCCTACTACTCTTCCTCCCATCGCATCCATAGGACGACGCCCCGTGTTTTAAAAATTTAGTTATGAAAAGTCTTATTTCCCATTGAAAAACGAGCAGCCTCTCCGTCTTTTCATGATCGTCAATAATTACCATTCTCTTATTCATTTCCCACGGGCATCCTCCTATCGAAGCAGCAGGAGGAGGAGGAGGAGTCTGCATGCATGGCATCATCCATCCTCTCTTTATCAAACCTTCAGGACTGTGTGGTTCGAGGAGGATTGTACCCGGTTACTTCAAAAAATTTTATCTAATAAGGTACGAGTTTCGAAATTAGTAAATTTACGTGATTAAGTTGCTACCAGTTTTTATTTTTTCTCCGGTAAGAATACTTAAGTAGTAGTATAAGGCCTGATTTATCCGGATCAGGTAGGTTACAGGGTGTTGCCTTACAAATCTTTATACTCCATGCGGGATTAGAGGGGTTCAACCGCACTATTTTCTTCAAAATTAAACGGATATAAAAAGACAAAGTTGGTGTCGGCCGCCACTGTCCACCCAATAACAGCACAGCGCCCCTCAAACTTAGTATTAGTAATAATGATAGTGATAGTTTTACACCGATTCAATTACACAGAATGGACGTCGTCTCAAGGGAGCACCTCAGCGGCAAGCACAATTGTGAATTCATCGGCAAATTTTAGGGTTAGAATCTCAATAATCCCGTTAACCTCTAGTTTGATAAGAGCCGTATTACACCTTATTACGAATGCAGTAACCTTTTTTTTTTTACTTACTTATAAAGATGACGATGCAATGGGGAGGGAAGGTGGGATTACTAACTCACTGTTCCCCCACCACTCCAAAGTCAAAAAAAAGATAATCCGGTGGCTTTTATGATGAAACCCTCCCCCTCCTCCCATCCCCATATAAAATTAAAACTATATACATGGCGTTACTACGACCTGTTTTCTCTAAAACCTTCTTTAAGCTATAATTAACCATTTACGGATTCCACTGCTTTCGTCTTTGAAAGCAGCATTCTTATTATTTTATTGGTTTTGCAATGGAGTTTCAAATGAAATGAAACGAAGAAGAAGGCCAAAAAAATATAGTGATTTGGAGAAAAAATTATTTAATAAAATAAAACGTTTAGTTTAAGGTGTACACGGAGAAAAGTAAAGGAATATTTCCTTAAAATTCATTTTCTTTCCTCTTTAAAATTAAGAAAACGAAAAAAAGGAATGAAATAAAATGAGATAGACATAATAAGATTATATAAGATTATTTGACCATTCCATTCATTTCTCAAGTCCTTAAAACAAACTCACTGTTAATGTATTTACTGGTCCGTTCCAAAAAAGCTTTCTTCAATCCTGACCCCCTAACCATGCATATATCCCTCTCTCATCTTCTAGATGCACATCCACCACTATCCATCCATCCCTAACATCTCCATGGAGACCGGCATTAACACCCCCATACCTACCACTTCACCACGATTCAACGACGACCATAGATGTGTAACTCATCCTTATCTCGACCACCTACCTACCCGACCAAGATATCCACGATCAAGTCCCCGTGAATAACGAGCCTCCACGGACAATTCCCGGGAGGCAATTGTCCAATGACAATCGAAGACTTTCCTTTTGGCCGATTGGCTTGGATGGACGTCACCTATGACGACGGCGGTGGCATGTGGGGGAGAGGAAGAAGGCCGCCACGGGATGGTGGTTACTGCAATCGCGCCGATTGCAGGGAGTTCTGTTCTGCGAACACCTGGATTGCGCTACAATGACTTTGTTTTGGGTACTGGAATAGGAAAGGGCGAGGCGACGGACTGAGTAAGGTACGGGCCAACAATGAGTGTTCTTCAAACTGTTCTTCTCATGCCTTTTACTTTATAAAAATATATTCCACAAAGCAATGCTAGAGGAATTACAATTTCTATAAATATAGAAAATGAATGTTGTACATGCATAAACAGACCGCACACATGTAGGAAAACAAGGACGACATGTAACAACGTTAGACCGATGTATGCGAATAAATGAAATAAGTGTACACATGTACGAAACGACGTTCTATGTGTAGGAACAATGCACCTTATGGGAGGTTACAGCACCTGCAACATATAGGAACAATTATCATCCACACATGGATCCGTTGTTTCAGGCTATTAACGACTATCACGTTCCAGTTATTGTCGCAGAAATGGGACCCAGATTCCTCAATATCTTCATGAAGTTGAATCTACTAGGAAGGGCAAGATTGCATGCACTCAGCCAAGCGGAGTGGCTGCAATGAGCATTGCTGCTGGAGTTTCAGAGGAGATGGGTGTCAAACTCGGGGAGGAAGTGGGATATTCCATTCGGTTTGAGGATGTCACCTCGTCCTAAAGTACATGACGGATGGAATCTTGCTGAGAGAAGTTCTTGGCGAGCCGGAACTTGCAAGCTACCGTATCATCATCCTTGGGATATCCTCATAGTTTTAACCGGTTAAGAGGAAATCGAAACTGCAGAGAAACTTTTAAAGCACAGAACCGGAGGATTGGGTAGTAAACTTGCTGAGCTTATCCTCTGTCTCATATATGCTAATTTGCCGACAGCGCTTCAGAACAAAACTTCTGAACCAACACCAGAAGGCACACGGAAGGTAGTCTTGACCACAAACATAGCAGATACATCATTGGCCGTCGATGGAATTGGGTATGTGATCGACCCGGGATTTTCCAAAATGAAATCATACAATGCAAGTAACGGCGTGGAATCTTACCCCAATCTCTAAGTCCTCTGCAATGAAAAGGGCTGGCCGTGCTGGTCGAACTGGACCTGGAATGTGATTCCGATTGTACATGTCACACACAATTATCATGCTGATATGTATTAAATTATATAATATATAATCAAGCCTTACCTAATAGTTTAAGCTTTTAGGTCAAACGGTAAGGTTTCTACAATCTGGACGACAACACGGACCCGGAGATTTAGAGAACTAACCACGCCAATGTTGTTCAGACATTGAAGAGCCTTGGGATTCATGATTTGTCGAACTTTGACTTTATGGAACTGCTGAAGCATTGGTTAAGGCACCGGAATCGCTCTATGCACTCGGGTCACCGAATAAGCTTGGCGAGCAGACGAAACCCGGAGGGCATATGGGTGAGTTTCCGGTTGATCCCAAGCAATCTAAAATGATAGTTTCTTCGGACAAGTACAGATGCTCAGAAGAGATAGTTACTATCGGCGCAATGCTTTCAATCGGAAACTCAATTTCTTACCATCCAAAAGATAAGCAGGTTCATGCCGACAATGCACGTATGAACTTTCATACTGGGGATCACACTGCACTGCTTAAGGTGTGCAACTCCCGGAAAGAGACTAATTTCGCGGCTCGGTGACGCTACTAGAATCATACTCAGGTTTAGGAGCCCCATACTGGGGCAGCTGGGCCTACTCCATGACTGAGCCCTCGACGGACCGGTCGGCCGACGTCAATCCGCGCGGTTCAGATCAAAAAAGAGGGACCCTACAAGTCAGCGGTTGTTTACGTCAATTCGTTCTTCTTTTTGGCATTGTGGATCAATGCCTTTATTAAAGGAGTGGTGGTAAAAATTAATCCGCGGGGGGAAGCAGCCGTTCTGGAATACTCTCGTGGAATATTCAGAATGAACTTGGACTAGACACACCCACTGCCTAACTGAACCCCCCTCTCCCCTCTCCGTCTAATCACATTTTTGACTGATCGAAATGTTTGTTCAGCCAGAAATAATACAACTCAAGGGCCAGAATAATATTAATATTTGTAAATGGGACGAACAAAACCACAGAGTTTACCTCACCCTAAGGGGAAGAAGAAAAAAAGGAAACTTCCAGTCCGAACTATTTTTTTTTTTTTTTGGCGAAAAGAAAATAGTGAAAAGATAGAGTTCATCTAACTTTGCGAGTCATAGGAAATGTAAGCCATAGTTAAAACCAGCGGGGGTGGAATTAGGGGGAGGCAAATTCTGGTCGTCGCCTGGCCGTGACACGTTACGATATGAGCAAATTCGAACATGTCCTAATTATTATAACAAGAAATAACCTTACTTACACAGTACGTTTTTCTAATGTATTTACCCAATGTTTTATTAAATAATAAAATTTCTAATAAAAAGCGCATCAAAATAATAATAATAATAATAATAATAATAAAAATTAGTTTTAGGGTACAAGAATTAATAAGGGAATTTATTTGAGCAAGAAGAAAACATCTCAAATTCAAGAGCAATGCCATTTTTTCTTAGAAGACGTTTTTAAAAAAAAATAAGGAAAAAGACTTCGAAATTTAAGGTTAAAAAAGGGTTAGGTTAAGAAGAAGGATTTGGGTAGGACTAAAAAAAAGAGAGATTTTATAATTAGGGTCAACACGACCCAATAATAATTCGGATTAAACGATGAACCCGATAGAGCTAAACCCGAATTAGTTATCATTTAACATGTGATGTGGTTCGTCTCGAATGACGCCGCCCCCTTGGTGGAATCCAGTTGTTCCGATGTTGTCAGTGATATAAAGAAAGAGGAGAAGATGTAACTTTTTTTTTAGGAATATGTCGCTCTCCTTCTCCTTCAATTTCATGGACAAAGACTCGGGGGGTGGGAGCTCTGCCTTTGAACAATATATTTGGCACGTTTCAAGAAGTTCTATGCATCTCCTCCATAAATGAGACAGAGGACAGGACCACCTTTCATTCATGTTCATGTGCGTAAGAGAATGACTGGACTCTCTTCACCTGATATTTGTGAAATATGTCGAAATGATCATTACAGTTTTTTCTTCTTATTATTAAAATTCCATTAGTAAGTGTGTTGGGACCACGGATTCGAAGGTAACGTAGTCAAATTTCGTGCCTCCCTGTTTTGGCGAGTAGGAATAGAACGAGACATCTTGGAAAATATTTGGGATGAAGTTAAAATGATAATATTTATATAAAAAGGGGACTTTAAAGTTCGATTTGATCCCCCGACTTTAAACCCCCTTTGATGTGAGACGAGGAAGAAAAAGAAAATAATAATAATAATAATAAAGCATTGAAATAATTGAACCCGACAAATTTTACCAACGATAAAGCAGCTTTAAAGACCAAATTCTTCATATTATCCTTTTTCCAATTCCCACCAAACTTTTACTCGTCGAATAACGAATATTTTGGCCCGACAAATCAAAACCGATGAGCGAACTCGCGACGCTTCACGCATAAAACCGTACCTGACCTATCGATCGCCGATGATCGCTGTGCGACATGGCACATCGTTAATACTTGCCAAGACACGAACCCCGATCGTACGGCGGCATGGACGTACGGATTTAGAGATTATGTGATATTTGGGGTTAAAATTTTGGGTTAAGTAGGTTGGAAACTTGTTGGGATTTGAACACTCAATGGCCCGTCTATAGAAGCCCCTACAGACCGACAGGTGTTAAAGGGGCGAGGAGAAAAGCAAACGAGGATTGATTATGACTTTGGGTCCGAAATGCCGGCATCCCTTGGTTTTTTCGTCTCCTTTGTCCGATGTTCTGGATAGATCAAGTTGTAACAAATCCCTCTTTTCTTTTCTTTTCTTTTTTTTTTATTAAAAAAAAATAAGTAGCAAGTTTGCGGGGGGCATATGAAGCCAACTTGTGGTTCCTCCTGACCTTTGGGTTTGGGTTAGGGTTGGTACGTGTCTCCCCTCATATCTATTTTCCTCCCATCATTATATATTTTGGTTTGGAGATCCAAAGTCATAGTGCCAAAGAAAATCATATACAAATATCGCGAAAGCCGACCAAACAAGTCACTTTATACGTCTGCTTGTAAGATGAAATTTTTTGATCGGAAATCTCATGGAAACTTACGACTTATCCTATATTTCCGAAATACAAACTAATCTTAGATAAGAATTGATTATCTACGATGATTCATGCTAAAGTTCGTGATGGGATCATGGGACGGGAGTAGATAAATTTACCCACGTTTTGAACTTAGCTTGAAAAGTTAATGTTAGCAGGGTTAAAGCAAAAGGAGGAGGAAAAAAAAAGGAAAAGGGAGATTCGTCGGGACATCGTCATTACAAAGTAAATAAATGAACATGGACAGGTAAAGGACGTCGGCCGGAGAAGAAGATGAGGGGAATAAGAAAGAATATGCTCCCTTTCCTCAATGGAGTCATGTTAACACATCAATCCCCCCCCCCCCCCCTTCTCCCCATATTTATCTATCGTCCCATTTCGACCCATCCAAACTCTAAAAACGCACTATCATCATTATCATTATTCTTATAATTCTCTAATTAACTCGTTGCAGATAAAATCGTCGGCACCCTATTTTTTTTATACATATAAGAAAGTCTAATCAGACCTCTCAAAATTGTAATAAACTTATTACAACGCGCTCAAAACTATTACAAAAATTAAGATGATGATGGTTATGCTCGTTCAAACCACGTCGTGTGTTAGCTGTAATGAACTTCCTAGACAGATAGATTGAGGTGAGATATCAATCACTTCGAATAATAATAATTATAGTAAAAGAAATTTGAGCATTAATATTATTATCGTCTTCTTTTTTTTTAATCATTTTTTCACGATTCGACTTTTACAACAAACAATAAAAAAAATACCCGCCGAATCACCGGCATCCCGACTGTGGTGCGTTCCTTTTGTCAACGACATATTATAAATCGAGCAGTCCATTTGATAAATGATCCAAGTAGCCCACATTATTACCAGCAATCTCAATAATAATAACGTGAAGGTTTAAATTGTTATTGGGTTTCATTTCACGTTACTAAATATCGTAATTCCTCAAATTATCTTGTGAAATGGGTCAGATTAAAAATATTGAATTCTATTTATAAAGAATTCATTATTTCTAACACTGAATTATTAACATTAGTAAAAACAAAATATTATTTTAACTAATTTATTTTGTAAAATATTTTCCCGAACTAAGTTACAAGTAAAGCTATTTTTTTAACTCCCCACCAGCACATTGATCATCAAACCCTCAACAATAATCATGAGTTCGGAAAAAAACGAGCCTTTTTTGAAATAATTGATTGCCATATCTCACAGCTGTGTTTTGAACCATGTCTTTTCTTTGGGGGATGTCAATATCCATCATGGGGGTGATGGAAAAAGATGATGTTATTATCAACAGACACAGATAATAATTTTAGGGCATTAGGGGGTTGATTAGGGAAGTAATGATAAATCATTGAACAATTGTTTACAATTTAACCCTATTTAGTCATCATAGATTGCAACCCCGTCATTTCAATTAATCATGTTATCCTCTTTATTATTATTTTCCCCCATCTCCAACCTTAGATTTAATAAGAGTTTTGGATAACTTTGATTTCAATGGTTGGTTGGGTGTGGATGGGAGATGGATGAATGGATGTATTCCTTTCATGAAATTAATTATACCTTTCTGGTGGGTCTCATAATTTTTCTGTCTTACATTTGCAATGTGGTAATAAAAGAGGAAATCTAACCTTCTTTTCTTTTCTTTTTTTATAAATTATTTTACACATGTCTAGATCGAAATTACCTTTTAGCAGAGTTTATGGAAATAAGAGTAGATCTCAGACATTAAGATCTTATCGAATTGAAATCAATGAAAACTCTGCTAAAGTAATAGTGATTATAATATTGGAGATGGGATAAGAAAGCTCTAATTCGATTGGAGGCTTTTTAATGCAGGGGGGTCGAGAGGCAAGTCCTTAAAGGACAGCTTCCTGCACAGACACACGAACACGAACACGCATTTGGACACAATATAAAAAAAAAAAGCCAGCAGTTTGACCCCCGCTATTTTATTGCCGAACTCTACCACTTCTTTCATCTTCCCCCACATTGTCATAACAACAACAAAAGAAATTACAAATCCAAATACACGAACTGTATTACGTTACGAGAAGAAGGAGGAGGATATACTATTACTTCATGGCGTGTACGCGGGCCGAGTTCTTCCCGTACTCTGTCGAGTACGAAAGGCCGCGGCGACAACTTGGACCGCGACGACCATGGGGGCGGCTGCTGACAACAAAAACAAAACTATGGGTAGAAAAGTAATGGTAAAGGAAAAGGAAACACATGCTTTGAGACATGTTCCGAGCGCACCTACTACTCCTTCGCCCTATTTGACTTTCTCGAGATCTTGAGACTCTGATTCTACTCTTACTAATTATTGATGGGAACACACCAACACATGCAATCACTCAGAAGACTTCATCATAGTTCATATTCTATGTCACCGACTGACGGTATGATTCAAGAATACTTCACTTCATTAATGGTAACTATATTTTTTTTTTTACATGGGTGATATTTTGTTAACCTTGATTTCTCTGTTAAAAAAGTTCTTTTTTTCTCCCATGTTCTATACTTTTTAATTTTTTTTTAAATGATAATGACAAAATTAAGGGGGGCCGGAATTTTGGGTCAGGTTCATATTACCAACAAAGTTATTCCCATCCATTATTATTATTGTGTTTTATTTAAATTAATCACATCCAGCCTGTCTCTTGAGAATTATGAAGTCGCATTAACAAATTGAAACAATGATTGAGGGACTCCCTATATAAGGAGCCCTTCATTCCATTCATCAAAACAATCACTTCTTCTCCAAAAATTAAGTTGGCTTCTTAGAACTAAATATTGCCATGGTTAAGCCTACAAGGTCGGAGCCTTTGCTCCGGCCGATCTACGCCGTAGCTTTCTGCCTCCTCGCGGCCGTTGCCGCGGCTGATTACAAGCCTTATGTCTACTCTTCCCCGCCTCCTCCTCCCCCCTATGTTTATAAGTCTCCCCCACCCCCCGTGGAGAAGCCACATCCTCCGTACCATTACACCTCCCCTCCGCCACCCAAGAAGTCCCCGCCTCCTCCCTACCATTACACATCCCCACCACCACCGAAGAAGTCCCCGCCTCCTCCATACCACTACACATCCCCACCACCGCCGAAGAAGTCTCCGCCACCACCCTATCATTACACATCCCCACCACCACCGAAGAAGTCCCCGCCTCCCCCATACCACTACACCTCCCCGCCCCCTCCAGTTAAGTCTCCTCCCCCTCCCTACCATTACACCTCCCCACCACCACCGAAGAAGTCCCTCCCTCCTCCCTACCACTATGCATCCCCACCCCCTCCCAAGAAGTCCCCGCCTCCTCCCTACCACTACACGTTCCCAACTCCACCAAAGAAGTCCCCGCCTCCCCCATACCACTACCCCTCTCCGCCCCCTCCAGTAAAGTCTCCACCCCCTCCTTACCATTACACGTCCCCACCTCCCCCGAAGAAGTACCCTCCTCCTCCCTACCATTACACGTCCCCGCCACCTCCTCCTTACCATTACACATCCCCCCCACCTCCGAAGAAATCCCCTCCTCCTCCCTACCATTACACGTCCCCGCCTCCCCCCAAGAAGTCTCCACCTCCTCCTTATCATTACACCTCCCCCCCACCTCCAGTGAAGTCCCCTCCTCCTCCCTACCATTACACGTCTCCTCCTCCCCCGAAGAAGTCCCCTCCTCCTCCCTACCATTACACGTCTCCTCCTCCCCCGAAGAAGTCCCCTCCTCCTCCTTACCATTACACCTCCCCCCCGCCACCAAAGAAGTCCCCTCATCCTCCTTACCACTACACTTCCCCACCCCCTCCCAAGAAGTCCCTGCCTCCCCCCTATCACTACACATCTCCTCCACCACCGAAGAAGTCCCCGCCTCCTCCCTACCACTACACTTCCCCACCCCCTCCCAAGAAGTCGCCACCTCCTCCGTACTACTACTAAGTCCTCGGACATCACCGCACGGCAGACAAGCAGGGGCCGTCACAAAGCTGTTCTTCACGGCCCTTCGACGTGGGAACAAATTGTCGTTTTCTCAAGCAGTTTTTTGTTTGTAATTCAGCCGAAAAAAGTGTAATATTATTCATCAAAGTCGATCGGAAGAAGACGCGTGGACAATGGCAAATTGTACTCCTGATAATAATGCTTATGATAACTCGGAATGAATAAAGACGTATGGGATTCTTGCATCATCGTGTTGTAATTTATTTCCACGTAATCATAGTGATCCCACTTAAAACTATAATTTTAGGAAATAAGGGAAACGAGAAAGAAGAAGAGATTGACCATTTTTGTCTGAAGTGGGATTTGAACCCACGCCCTCGTTAGAGGACCAGAACTTGAGTCAGGCGCCTTAGACCACTCGGCCATCCTGACCCTGAGATGAATGCGATTATGTACGTTTTAAAAATATTAGACGAAACGACAACACGACTGAAGCGTGTATGCGCAACGCGGACTAAACCCGTGCTTTCCGAAAATACTGAGACCCACGAAGATCGAGTAAGTCAGCCGTATCAATATCCATCGGCACGGTTTTAGTCAGTGAATTAATGAAACTCCAGTTTCATCCCCGAGATTAGTTTTCTACCTCCGTAGGCATATTTTAAAAATGGACAAGGGATTGGTGTTTTTGTTATATTAAAATCTGGAATTGGCATCATGATGTTGTTGGGGTGGGTGTTAGGAATTCTGTCCCCCTATCAAATTTCGTTGACAAACAGGTCGAACTAGTAGTTTTCCGATCGAGTCAATCTTTGGAGAAATGGGGGCGACACATCTTGTATGGTCATCGTCTTCTTCAGGCGCTATTCTCCCCGATTCTACTCGACAATAAATCAAATCAAACTAGTGGAAGTGGGACTAATCCTTTCTTATTGATCTTCCTAGACGACCTTAAAGAAAGTATGTAAATGGGCATATGGCAGCTGATTGATCCACGACTTGTCCTTACGAATCGTAAGTTCTTGGCCGTGTTCGCAGCCTCGTTCATCCGCCAAGGCTGCGCGCATATAGTCCAACGGAGATAGAATCCACATCAAATGTTTCCATTTGTATTAAACCAGTGACGAACTAACTGATAACATAAAAGATTCATACGGTAGTCACGTACACGTGAAATATTACATCCACACAAACACGAAATGCAACTTATTCCCCCAAATGCAAAGACACCTTCCACATGATCCTCTTTATTTGACGCATTTTAACATCCCTACGATTTTGAACACCAGCACAACATTCTTACCATGATCCATGAGAAACAAACGGTGTGTCGCACTTCTCATCTGTGCGGCTGCTAGTAATATGGCGGTGGCGGCGGCGGGGGGCAGGAGTACTTGTGGGGAGGAGGTGGCGGGGAGGAGTACTTGTAGGGAGGTGGTGGCGGGGAGGAGTACTTGTAAGGCGGAGGTGGTGGAGACGAGTACTTGTACGGCGGCGGTGGAGGGGAGGAGTACTTGTAGGGCGGCGGTGGCGGCGACGAATACTTGTAAGGTGGCGGGGGAGAGGGAGAAGGGTAGTAAGGGTCGTCGTCGCCGGCAGCCACGCTAGTGGCAAAGAGGGAAAAGGCCAAGGCAAGGAAGAGCCTCGGCCATAAATTGGCCATCTCTGTGGAGAGCCTTGGAGGAGAATCAATACAAAATATAGTTAAGTGTTTTAGATTTGTAGTAGAAGTTTTTCACTTGAACTGGCTTGAGCATGGTGATCGGAAGGGTGCTTCTTTATATAGCAACGAGCTCACCCAAACAAACATAATTTAATGGGGGATTGATCAAATCCTATGTTCATACTTGACAAAAAAACAAATAAATAAGGGAATACGCAGCTTTAGGAGTTGATTAGTCGATCACTTAAGCACAGAAAAATGAACTTTGATGAGATTCTTATGAGTAGTTTTTATAAAAAGAAATAGGGTAGGAGTTTAAAAGCCTGTTTTAGATTGTACAAAAGAAAATGAACAGAGATTGTAGGAGGGATGACACATGCTGGTTAGGTGAGGGATGGATGACTTACTACTACTCCCATTGAGATTAAGCGTTTGTTTTATTGGGTATATGAGTATCGATGGGTTTTAAATCAATTTTCAGTGTGGGTGGTGGGTGTGACTTGTTCAAATGAACACTCCTCCACATATTTATTTTGATTACTCTCTCCTCATCTTAACCATAACGAACCACATGATGTATGTACGTATTATGTTTCAGTTGGGTGTTCACTTATACTTGATCTCTCCCTCTTGTCTCTCTGTCCATGGAGAAATGGTCTTTCAAGGAACTAACCCAGTCTGTGTTACCGTCAGCTTACCCACAGACGTTTGATGGGAAATCCCCCCACCCAGGCTTTATCTATCGTAGAAAATTTATGCTGACAACAACGGTACCCATTGACAAAGTTTTAGCTACAAAACTCTGCCGTTTCCGAAATTTCTTGAGATAAGTAGATAATTTAAAAATTTGTTAAATAATATTTTGAAGTTGAGAGGTTAGTAGAACCGATTTTACTCCTTTAAAAAATTAAACTTATCAAATTTGATTTCTGATTCAACTCTTTAAAGAAATCGGTCGACAACTCCGATTTCAAGCGCACACGCGAGTAGGCAATAAATTAAAATTCTAAACTCCGAGTGAAATCAGAAATCGAATCCGACAAGTTGGTGACATTTTTTAATGAATTACCTGCGTGAAAAATGTTTCTAGCCCAAATACTTGGTCCTAGCACGGAGGACGTGTCGTGTAGGATAATAATTTATTCCCCAGGTGGACACTAATTATCTACAAACTTATAATCA
The DNA here is from genome assembly GCA_029817715.1 of Melastoma dodecandrum. Classification (NCBI taxonomy): domain Eukaryota; kingdom Viridiplantae; phylum Streptophyta; class Magnoliopsida; order Myrtales; family Melastomataceae; genus Melastoma; species Melastoma dodecandrum. The sequence goes on along the minus strand of JARUPY010000472.1, from coordinate 5,449,741 downwards.
CTTGTTCACATTTACCAGAAACGCGTTGGTATTAGTAAATTCCTTTAGTCGAATGTCGTTTAGAAGAAATGGGTAAAACAAACATCGGACTTTTAAGGGTTGAAAGCATGTAATTTAATGTTTATCCCCACCACAAATGGCATTTACGACCACCTTTGTTCGAGACCCCCCCCCCCCCCATGTGAAAAATGCCCGCGTGTACATAGACTAGCGTCCTCGCCGGAAAGGTTTTCAGGACGACCTCTTCAACCCCAAGACGATGAGGAGAAGGCCGAGGTAGTCGTAGTCGTAAGCCGACCTCAGCAGCTGCAGCTTCTGTTCGTTCCATGGCGGGAACCTGAACCAAAAGTCGACCAGGAGGCTCCGCCGCGCGACCGCCTTGTGGTGGCTGAACGTATCGAACGAGAACTTTCCATGGTACTTTCCCATCCCGCTCTCGCCGATCCCTCCAAATGGCAGCGTGTCTGCCAGGTACTGCATGACATCACCCGGGGTGACCTCTACGCGCTATAATGTGTCAGTCACCCAGTCGGGTTGTATTGTTTATAGGCTACTTGCCTGGATGATTACGTCGTTGAATATCAGGCTCCCTGAGGATGTCTCGGCCTGAATCCTCTGCCGGAAGGATTCCCTTTTCGTGAAGACATAAATCGCCAGCGGCTTAGGCCTCGAACTAATGAACTGGATGCTGTCTTCGATGTTCTTCACCTGCCATGAAGGAATATGATTGGAACTTCCTTTTCTTTTCCCGGCCGTCTTTGGGTTAAACAACAGCATAGAGCATCTTACAGTGATTATGGGGAGTAGGGGGCCAAAGATCTCGTCCATCATGATTGCCGATTGAAGCGGTGGATTCAGCAGGATTGTTGGCTCGATATATCTGCACAAAGTGACTCGGCATCGGCAGATTATTCTCATTAAAGAAGGCAAAACATCGACAGAGAGCGAGTTAGCCAAAAGAGAGAGCTGCTTACAAATTATCTTCGTCCATGTCACCACCATGGACAACACAAGATTGAACTTTCGGGTCCTCAAGGAGCATCCTCAATCTTGTGAAATGGTGTTTATTGATGATCCTTGCATTGCAGCAGGATTGTTTCGGGTTTTCTCCAAACAATTTCTTGATCCACGTCTTCATCAGTTCCAGCTGCACTAAGAGAAACGGATGTGTAATGTGAACGTAATTCAGGTCCAGAAAGATCGAAACGCGATGAAACGAAGAGGTTAAACATAGTGCACCCATTCATCGATGAATCTCTCCTCCACTAGGACATAATCAACTGCTATGCATGCTTGTCCCGCACATGCATTGAACTTTGCCCACGTGATTCGCTGGGCCGCCACCTTCTCGAGAAGCACCGTGATCCGGTAAGTTGCAGGACCTTCCGATGAATATACTTGAGGGAAAAACACTAAGCTCGAACTTCATTCACCTCTTTATCCCATGAACTAGAGAACGAATCGAGCACGACCGGGCATTTTCCACCCAGCTCAAGGACGACCGGTGTCAAATGCTCTGCAGCCGCCACCAGGACTTCCCGGGCTATTCGTGAACTACCTGGATATCCCTTTACGGTCAGTAGATATGAGTAAAACTCAGGCATGGAACCAGGTAATCTTATGTGAGACCTGTGAAAAGGATTTTATCCCACTTTTGCCGCAAGAGACGTTCACCAGTGGTGCGGTCCCCTTCAACAACCTTCACTGCCTTTCCATCAAGGAAGGTTGGGAGAGCGGTTGCTAGAAGAAAGGAACATTTTGGAGTTAACTCCGAAGGTTTCAAGACCACACAGTTGCCCGCCGCAAGAGCTCCTATCAGTGGTTCTAGAGATAGTCCTGGAGAAAAAGCCGTCGTGTCAGGAAGATAATAAGAGGTGCTCGAGAGTATAATCGTAGTGACCGGACTTCTAATCACTTTGAGGAGAATGGATATACCAATAGGAAAGTTCCAGGTCGATATTACTAACACAAGGCCTAGAGGCTCAGGAACAATCTCTGCAGTGGTTAGTATCGCGATTAATGGCAGTTTAGCCTGCACATATCAAACTGCTGTCAAATTAACGGGAACCGTCCTTTCCTTTCTTTTCTCAGAAGATGTCAACGTAAAAAATTGATAAGAGATAGCGAAAGTCAGATAAAACGAAGAATTGATGCCTCAAGAAATCATGGTTCATCATAATTCATGCTAATTCTAATGATTTAAAACATTAAACAGATGGAAGGGAAATAAACAGATTGTTCAATCAATCCTGAAGAGAACCTTACTTTCTTGCTCGACATCCATTCCGACAGGCAATTCAGGGCGTAATTCACAGATTTTGTTAAGCTCCCAACCTGCATGATCCCATATTTATCGCACACATCAGTTCATCATTAGAACTCTTGCAGATGGATGCAAAACATGATACTCAAGGATGCATTTCAAACAGTGCCTTAAGGAGCAAATATTTGGAAGCATCTTGAAGTCATTTGAATATCGTACCTCGTCCCTGTAGGCCTCGATTGGATGTTTCCCCAAATCCTGTGCTAAAGCTTCGAAAATCTCGCCCTCCTTTTTCTTCAGGAACAGAAGCAATCCTTGGAGCTGCGATCTCCTCCAGGACTCTCCCCTTGTTTTGCCACTCCTGTAATACATCCTCATGTCCTCCAGGTCGTCCTCCAACAACACCGTCGTTTCCATCTGAACAATAGTTACACCTTTTTCCCATGACATAACTTTCATTTATAGTTCCCCCCATCTAACTGCCCACCTCCGAGTTGGTTGGAAGCTCATAAAAGCAAAGCAAGTACATGAAAATGCCATCCAACAAACAATTCTAATCACAGTTACATTAATAACGTATGGTGATAATGCTCCTAACAAGGCGGCGGCATTTCAGTCATTGATAAATCCCATATATAGTAGAACAGACGATTAAGATGGAAGAGAGAACGCAAGAAAAGTGCCTTACCTCGAGAACCAATGGGTTACCCCATTCAACCGTCACCCCCGGGATGATCCCTTCTTAAATGACTTGATGGACCACTTCCATTCGCCCTCTGATTTTATCTTCCTTATCCTAATGGCTAGGTAAGTAGAATGCATAGCGCAGTTCCCAACCGCGACATAGGAAAAACACAGTGGAATCAATAGCCTTGCGCTAATCCAACATCTGAAGCATGTGTGATTTTACACTTAAGACAGTAGCACCAGCAACGTGGTTCATTGGAGAGCAATGAATGCAACTCCATTATTAGGTTGGAGTCCCCAGCTAACACAAGCAGGGCCATCCAATCTGTACGTATCTGGAGGGAACAATTTCTACGACAGACTGTTTCCATAGTATACACTGGTTAACATCATATCATAAATTTTTCCAGATATACAACTAAAAAGGATGAGCATGCCAACAAACGTCCCGGAGCAAATTGGAGGTTCCAGTGTCACCACAACAGCCAAACTACTACACTAAAGCTCATCTTTCGAAGCCAATTGAAGATAAGAAAAATTCCCTTGCGCGAGCATGAATATTTCTCTCAACCATAACCACTTTTGCACCGTCATCGGCATGTCAAGAAGCAATACGGGGCTCTCAATTGGCGACGCCTGTTCCTCGCTATATCAACCCTGCATTGAATGGATCTTCATTTTTGGAGAAAGGAATCCGCATCCATTTGAGTAAAATGCTTCTGAAAATAATATTTGCAAAACCTTCAAGCTCCTACATGTTCAAACTAGCCTCTGGCTGATTCATTATCTTGACAGGTTTCCCAAGCTTGTACTTTCTTCCATTCTAGCATACTCAAGAGCCCTCGTGCAAACTGGAAAGCCTTTATCGTCCCAGGCCTCCAATATAATACCAGAGCCGATGCAGGTCTTACCCTGATCGAAAGCTGCAAACTGTCCAGAAGCTAGGCCTTGGTCATCTTCAGGAATCCGAACCACTGCAACAACTTCCTTTCCATCCTCAAAATGTCCAAGCAGAGACCGCAGTTGTAGAATCCAGGACCATGTCTCACCTAGATCCATGCCCGGGAATATATGGAGGAAATTGAGAAGAATTGTTTGCATCAGCGGTAAAGCTTTGAACTAATCAGAAAAATTTTATTGACCATTTATTAGAGCAGAAGGATTAACAAAATGCTTCAGAAAATATGCAGTAATCAACTAGAAAGTCCCAGAATGAATGAACGATGGAAGAGAATGTCGTTAGATATAAGAAAAAATGCAGGGAATGAAAGCATCTGCAATCACACCAAGGCCGCCAACAAAAAAAATCTTTGAACAATGGTGATGAGAATATTTTAAAAATGAAACTCAGAAAGGACACTACTCACCTTGCAGCGGAGCTCAACTGTATTAGCAGGAGGGGAGCCACTTAGCCATTTCAAAGAACCAACGCGGAAAAGATGCCTCCTCTTGTCCAAGGAAAAGTAATGCCGAGATACCAAGATCACATCGGGTGAGTAGAGTCTGTCTGACTAGTATATAAGGAATGAGGCCACTCCCACCTTTCAGGCTAGCTTTTGGGGTGGTGACGTAGACCTCCTTATATCACATATTCCCTAGGAATCCTTTCTTTGTTAGGAAAGTCTAACTCTATGGCCACTTTGCGAACCTCCTCCTGCAAATTACAATTAGGACGGTAAGATTGATTTAACCCCTATTGGCAATACGAACATCTTGGGCACTAGAACCTTTTCAGATAAAAATATTCCCAGTATCTAAATTCTAAACAGCCTATATTCAATGGAAAGAATATTAACTGCACAATGGAAAACAAGAAAGAGAAGGATCTTAGTGAGCAATGGGCAATAATGACAAAGCTTACTTTTGAAATACAACCAAGAGGAAACAGCAGCCGGCTCAGCAGCATCTGTGAGAGATGGGAAAGGAAGCATGTCTGATCCTTGACTTGAATAAATTAAGAGGCATCTTAGGCATGCAACTTGAGAATTCTTCAGTAGATAAATGAATTTATTAATCCCCCAAATTAGCTTTATCTGTAACAGTAGGATGAATTTTAATCTTGATCACTTCAAAAGTTCCGAAGGAAAAGATAACTACAAATACAGAATATATTTAAATTAACAACGAACTAGAAAGGGTTATATGACGTGCTCTATAAATCATTTAAAAAGAATATTTTCGTTTTGTGAAGATCATTTAAAAAAAGTAACCAGTCACATCTCCTTCATTCCTCGTGCTCAGTTCTCTGTTTTTGTCTTTTGTTTTTGTTGCCCGCTCGGTTTCAGGAGCTTCGCTCCGACTAATCCGGACTCGACCCGGGTAGGACACCTGGCTATGGTGGGTGAGTCTACCAACAAGGGCGGCTGCATACGGTAGGTTTCGAACCAGAGACCTCCTTAAGCGAATCCAAACTCCTTACCACTTGGACCAACGCCATGTTGGTCTCTGTTTCTGTCTTTACTTTTTCTTTTACCATCAACTACTTACACAGATAAGACAGCTCATTCTAATGGATCAGGGTCTTTTGAATATGTAATACCACTTGCGCCTCTTGTACAAATTGACAAACGAGAGCGCATATGAATTTATCATACCATGTCCTCAGACAATTCCAACACAGAATTGCCAAAATTAGTTGACAATGGGTGAACAGCCTTAGCGTAATGTCCAGACGCAATGCAGTCGTAGCCCATGCTACTACTTGCGTCCATGAAAGCTCCTGGAACAATAAAGTGATGGTTCATTCAGCAGCTAACTGGAAAAGCAATTTAAACAATTCTAATACATAATTTCATACCGAACTTGATCCTGGTGTCTCAGAGAACGTCGGGATGGAGTGTGACCACATCGGTACTCACTCAATGATGTATAAAACCTAAATGATACAAGAATAGCTTGCATAACTCTGACTACTCCAAGACAGGTCAAGCAACATTATCCAATCCAGGACCAGCAGAATGAACATTTAGAGGTGATATTTGTACGTTTCTAATTTTTCCCATAAATATTAACAGGGTAAAAAAATAAAATTATTTAAAAGGACAACATGCACCACGTTTTTTCAGCACTCATCACTCAAATGCACGACTCATCTATCTGAAAAGAGAAGACCAATATTATATCTCGGAAAGACATCTCTTTCAAAAATCAAAACCCAAATGCCATCATCCATCTTCAATACATTAAGAGAATTACAACCTTCTGAACAGATCCATGACAAATTGCATTAGTCTATTCTCAAACAAACCAAGAATTCAAGGAATATTCGGCATTCATGAGCAGCTTTCTCGAACAGACCAAGATTTACAACCTGCTCACAAACAGCCTTCTAATACTTCAAGTCCTCCCAGGGAGGACTGACAAAAAATTATCAAAATTTTCCTACAGAATCCGAGTCATATCCATATCACCACAAAATAAAATCAATCAAAACTGAAAGAAATAGAATTTCCCAACGGGAGGCCAAACGATACCAGAAAAATAAAACAAAATAATTCGTAAAGCAGAACCAGATGCTTCACTTCAATGCTCTCTGGCGATGGAAGAAGATTCCAATCACAAATCAGACAATAAATTTGAACTCAATAAACAACAAAGATAAGAATTGAGAATCACTTGGAACCAAATCTTGAGGATTCCTGAATTACAACCCAAAAGCTAAGTCCGAGGGTGTGAGGGCCCTTCTTATGCATCAATACGCTTCCTAATCCGGTGCCCACGCTGGCAGTTTGGACGCCAGCTTAACTTAGCACCGGTAATTATCTCATCCGCCATTACCGGCCTCTCCAGCTATCCAGACCTTTCGTCGACGTAACCCGTCGTGCCGCTCGGAAGGGTGAAGATTCGAATCGGAACCTTTCTCTTTATAAACCAGTTAGGCTTTGTTCCATGCATCATAGAAAGCGGTGCAAGAATGACCGACGGATCGGAGGAGGCGGAGGGTGACGCTGATGTCGACCCCCCGCTGAAGAGGATAGGCACACGTAGCGGGGCGCGAGTCGGCAATGAGCAAGATAGGTACGGTTGCAATGGAGGACTCGAGCCGACCAAGAATCTTGAAGGAGGGGGAGAAGAGGAGGAAGACGAAGCAGAAGAGTAACAGGCAATGGCTCTGGAGTAGCAGCAGGTGGAAGAAGGGAAGAAGGATCCGGAAGTCCAGTTTAGAACCGGGACGAGGGAATACGCCGGAAGCGGTGGCTTCGGGGGAGGAGGACGAGCTTCCTCAGCATCCTTTCCCCCGGCAATCCACTGGGGTGGGGGTGGGAGAGGGGGGTCACCCACCACAAACAGAGACTAAAGCGTTGGACTCAAAAAGCTGGTGTTAATGATCTGACAATGGGCCGGGCCCAATTCATCAGCTCAAGTCCGTCTACGAAGGATGGCCCAAACAAACAAAACACGTGTCTTCCGCCCAAGAGCATTCCTTCACAACGTTTATGGAAGTCAAAGAAGAAAGAATTCGATCGATGAACGAGGAGTCCTTTCACCATCTCCCCACGAAACTAAGAGAATGATATAAAACAAAATGTATGTCACCCTTTTCTTTTGGCTTACTTAAGATTTAGTTCACGTGATTACTATGACATAAAAGATAAGGCAAAATATACGTTTATGGCCTTAACTTTGAGCCAATTTTTTATTTTGTCATTAACTTAGTTTATTATATAATTTTGTCACCAACTTTGTTTTTATTTTGATTTTGGCTAATCATGAATTTCTTCTAGCGAAAGCCAAACAAGGCCTTAATATAGTGTGACATGTGTCCTATAATAGTGGAGTTTCGGCATCTCATTCATTCGTCTCATAATCCACTTTATCCGTAATAGTCTCCCCCTAATAGAATATCATCCGACATTCATCGATTTTTCATATTTTTTAACAACATTAGCAACTATCGTTAACTTTAGCTTCCAATTCACTTGATTTGTCCATCAAAAGTTTATAATAAAAAAACAAAGGCAAAATATCAATTTATGGCCTCAACTTTGAGCCAACTTTCTGTTTTGTCCTTAACTTAGTTTGTTATATAATTTTGTCACCAACTTTTGTTTTTATTTCTATTTTGGCCAATCATGAATTTCTTCTAGCGAAAGCCAAACAAGGCCTTAATATAGTCTAACATGTGTCCTATAATAGTGGAGTTTTGACATCTCATTCATTCGTCTCATAATCCACTTTATCCGTAATAATCGCCTCCTAATAGAACATCATCCGACATTCATTGATTTTTCATATTTTTTGACAACATCAGCAACTATCGTTAACTTCGGCTTCCAATTCATTTGATTTGTTCATCAAAATTTTATAATAAAAAAACAAATGAAAGGTTTCAATATTATTTCCTATTTTCTAAAATCTTTTTTCGTTTTAGTCGATAAATGAAAATTATCTATTAAGGCCTTGTTTGGCTTTCGCTAGAAGAAATTCATGATTGGCCAAAATAGAAATAAAAACAAAAGTTGGTGACAAAATTATATAACAAACTAAGTTAAGGACAAAATAGAAAGTTGGCTCAAAGTTGAGGCCATAAATTGATATTTTGCCAAAAACAAATGAAAGTTTTCAATATTATTTCCCATTTTTAAATTTTTTTTTTCTTTTTAGTCGATAAATGAAAATTGTCTATTAAGGTCTGTTTGGCTTACGCACGATAAAATTCAAGATTAGTTAAAATCAAAATAAAAGTAAAAGTTGGTGACAAAATTATATAACAAATTAAGTTAATGACAAAACAGAAAGTCGGCTCAAACTTAAGGCCATAAATTGATATTTTGCCTAAAAGCTAATAATGATTTTAGTTCACAGTATCGTTTTCTTTCTTCCTTTCTTATTTTTTTTTCCCTTAAACAACAATTCATCTTTGAAGTGTCCCATAGATTTTTAATCACTTACCCCTCGTTTCCCCCTCGTTTCCCCCTTTTCGCTTTCTTGCAACCTAAGCACATAAGAGAAAACCCAAAACGCGATTTGCATAATTCTCTCTGACCGGTAATGGTATCGCGTTAATGGCATGTGTTAGGACACGTCTCGTGATTTTTGAGCTCGTGAGTTAGCTCAACTCTGTGTTAAACCAAGCAGACTTGTCAATGTGATTAAAGTGAAATCTCCTTCTTCTTCTTTCTTTTTGTCACTTTTCTCTTAACTTGAAACACACGTGTCGTGCATGAGATGGAAAGCCAGGGATTGGATGGATGGTGAACATTATGTGAAATGGAAGCAACAAAGGAGGGGAGGAGGGGGGCCTTTTTTGTCTTCCTTTTCAATAATAATATCTAATGTTAAAATATGTTGTTAGTCACATTGATCTGGATACTTTAATTCCATCCTTGACTTTCATCGAAACAAATTCTTAATCTTTTTGACAAAATACTGAATATGGATGGGAAGTATTGGCCTTGGGAATAATGTAATGCTCCTTTCTTATTCTTGATATGGTAATGATGACTCCCTTGAGAGTGAAGGAAAATCCTATTTTGTGAGGGGGAGAGAAGAGAAAGAAAGAAAGAAAGAAAGGAAAGAAGGAATGGGGCCAGACCAAAAGAAAGGAAGACAAAAAAAAAGAAAGGGTTTGAGTAATTGGAGTCGAAGACAAGAAGAGAAGACATTTTTATTTATTTATTGTTCCTTTTTTTTTTTTATCTTTGCTGCAAATGTCATACTCCAAACCGTTTTGTAATCAGACCCATCAACCACCCTCACCCTCCCCCGTCTCTGTTCCCTATTTCTCAAGCAACACCTTCCCAATCTTCTTCTTCTTCTTCTTCTTCTTTTTCTTCTTCTTTCTTCCTCCCCCTCCCACCAAACCTCATGCATATAACCTTGGTTTTATTGACTTAACCGAGCAACTTCCCCAACCCCTCACCAAGACCCTTAGTCGTTGTTTTCGTCGCAACGGAACCTTACTACGTCGCGCTTATATTAACAGTGTGATGGGTCGCGACTGAGTAAATATTCTACCACTCTCCTACCCTTCCTCTCGTCCTCGTCTGTAGTCACTTCTTTTCCCGACTCATGAAGCCTTCTCCTCTATAAAACCCAACCCATCCACATCTTGTCACAACCGTTTCCGGCACCCCCCCACGGAAGAAATCCTTCCCGAGAGAATAAGGATGAAGAAACCTGAACGTGTGAGTCCCTCGGCGCATTCTTCCGTGAAGAAACAAAGTGGCGACAGCAAGCTGAGGAAGGGACTCTGGTCCCCAGAAGAGGACGACAAGCTCATGAGCTACATGCTGAATAAAGGGCACGGTTGTTGGAGTGACGTTGCTAGGAATGCAGGACTCCAGAGGTGCGGCAAGAGCTGCCGGCTTCGGTGGATCAACTACCTTAGGCCTGATCTCAAAAGGGGCGCTTTCTCACCCCAGGAAGAAGAGCTCATCCTTCATTTCCATTCTCTTCTCGGCAACAGGTTTGCTTCATTAATTATTCTCTCGGTGTGTTCCCTTTTGTTCTTACAAAGTATTTTTCTCAAGCCCGAAAACTATAATATGTTTTAAAACGACGACCTTAATAAATTTATGTCTAGGGTGAGATTCATCGTAACTTGGTTGTGCCGACGAACTTCAATGGGTGTTACATATATTCACCTTTGTTTGTTCATAAATGAAGATTTCATTGCAGAATAAAACCCGATAAGCCGATCCGCATGATCCGTGTTGGGGAATTATGCCTTAATATGCAGTCTCCGGCATATTCGTATTTCGGTTTCTTAGATTTTGAGTCCATCGCTCCACTCCTTCATCTTCCCATAGCTAAATGTGGATTCTCCTCCTCAGGTGGTCGCAAATCGCGGCACGTCTGCCTGGAAGAACCGACAATGAGATCAAGAACTTTTGGAACTCGACGATAAAGAAGAGGCTGAAGAGCTCGTCCTCCGACTCCTCCCTAAACGTGAGCGACTCCTCCTCGTCGGACCACAAAGATGCCAATACGGGACGGGGGTTCAACGCCTTGCTCCACGAGCAAGTCCCTATCCCTTTCTTGCTAGACCCGGCACCTGCCGTCCAGAGTTTGATACTCGACTGCATGATCGATCCGATTCCCCCGCTCGAGCAAAGTGGTTACACCATCCAGACCCTTCCTCAAGGTAAGGAAATTATTGGGGAGGGCACGGAATATCTGGGCGAGTACGGCGAGTTCGGAGAGGCGCTTCTTGTGCCGCCATCGTTGGAGAACAACTTATATGAGAGTAAGGCTTATATCAACAACCTAAACACATTCAGTGGAAACAACATCGATAATAACTATGATAACTTTAGTAAACTTGGAAGTACATGTGTCGGAATTGGGGTGGGAAATTTTTGGAACAACAACAACAACCATAACGGGGAAGATACCAAAATTGGAGAATGGGATTTAGAAGAATTCATGAGAGATGTCTCCTCATTCCCTTTTCATGATTTTCAATGCTAAAAAAAAAATAAACAAAACAAACGACTTGTTAATTGCTTCATGTAATAAACATGTATATTGTTGTAAAGAAAACAAGAGGAAGTTCTTTACTCCAAATATGGATCTTTCTCTTCTTTTGTCCCTCTTGTTCTTGAGATGGGGTTGGTGTGAAGAGACTTAGAAATAATCAACGAAATGTAAACATGGGGAAAGGTTAGTAGTGATTTGAGGGAGTAGTTAAATCTAATGATTGTTGTACAAAAGGCATTACTCGTTTCATAGTGGATCCAGTTGTCATTAGTGGTGGGAGATATGAGTTTACCTTATGAAATATGTTTTTTGTTTTTTGAGTTGAAACAAGAGAGTTAGTTGTGATGTCCACTAGTCACCATTTAATTCAAAGAATCCAATTATTGTTGTCATTATCATCGTTGTCTCATGGGGAAACCCAATATGGTTCTCACATTTTTGGCTATTTTCTTTTAATAAAAGAACAATTATATAAGAAAGGGAGACTAATTGTTTGGATAGGGGTAATGGATATAACTTGGAGATTATTTTTGGAACAAATGATATGCCGACATCAACGGGAAAACAAGGGGGGCCATCATGATGTTCATGTAGTAAACGATTACTTTAATAATCCACCCACCCATTGAGTAGTAGTAATAATAACGACCACAATAACGATATAAAGAGTCGAGAGGCGTCTGAATGATGATGCCCTTTGTTATCTTAGAACATGTGCTTTTTGGCCCATTCTTAAAACCGACTAGAATCGTTTCTTTTGTCAAACCCCATCATTAACAAAAGGAAGTCAGTCATCCATCGATTGATATCACTTTTACGGGCTTTATTGTTTATTTTGTGTTTCTATGCCGACAGTCAAATTCCATGGGTGTCGGGGAGCGTTGTGGGCAGAAAAATTAAAAAGGAAAATGGAACGACGCCTGAGAGATTCGAACTCTCGCGGGGAAACCCCATGTACTTAGCAGGCACACGCCTTAACCACTCGGCCAAAGCGTCTTTGTTGTCCGGAAAGGGGGATAAATATTAATTAATACATTTCTTCTGTACGGAGTGCCACTGCTTAGTTCGTGCCGCATTCATCGGCAGACCAAGAGTGTGAAATATGTCGGCTTGAGAAGCCATGGAGTCTGAAATTCTGTTGGTCGGTGGTTCAATGCACGAGGGAGCGGTAGGACCGATCAATCACGATTCTTCAATGAAACCCGACTGATGTTTTTTGTACCGCTGGAGGTCATCCTAGCCAAGAATGTCATGCTGTTTGGGAGCTACATTACGTTTTCGAGCCGGTGCTCTCGATCAAGGAAGTTAGATATGTTCCTGATATTAGGTGGGAAGAATACGAGCCTGAAGAAATAGACATCGACTCGGGGATTTGTTTTGCCAGGTAGCTTTGGGGCGAAATTATGCTTGTTTTATTTACATTATGCAGTTCCTGCAACTGCAGCAAATCCAGAATACATGAATCACCTAAGCGCCAGCTTAAATCGAATGAAAACCGCAATCAACCCCCGGGGCGCTCCCTAACCGATCTTCTCCGTGTTCGTGTCATCTGTGGGCCAAATAACTGTCTCCATTAGCCGTTCCCGCATCAACTCCAGGTTCTCGTCGGAGATCTCTTGGTATATCTCGGCGTGGTTGCATTTCTACCCCAAGTAAGAGCAGTAAAGGTCTCCTTCAATTTCACCGACAACATATGGTGTAAAAAGGAGATGAAATCCAGCGAGCATCTTACCTTGACCCATTTGCCATACAAGTGAAGGCGAGTCACCATTACTCTTTCTGCGAGATCCTGTCTCTCCTAATATCAAAGTCGCCAAACTCATCAATTCGCTTGTGGTGAACAGTCACGTGAATCAAAGACTCGAAAGAAATTGTAGACGACATACCTTCCCAAGTATTCTTATGAATCTCTTTCCATCTCCAGGGTTGTTGCTCACGACGAAGCTGAACATGGGAAAATCGAGCACAATTGAAAGTCAGATCATAACAGCCGTTTGCTCAAGCCAATACGATACGATTCAGAGCATAAGTTAACCTTCTTGAGTCTTGCTGCTAACATGTTCAATAACGCAGGAAAGAGTAACTTACTCATAGAACCAACGGTACTTCTGAGGATTCATTTCGTAGAGCTGGTTGAGGACTGTCCGCACGGCTTTGTACGTGAAGTAGTTGAGTATTTGCTGCGAATCATGTCAGGAGCAATCCATCGTCGATTCATTCATGGGACAATTTCTTCACGACAGAAACACAAAGAGACAATTTGCTTACAGATTTGACGTCCTCGAAACTATCCTCGTACTGTCCGGCCACCTCATTGACGACCACGAGGCCCCCACCCTGCCGTCGCTTCTTTAAACGTTGGCGTACAGAAGCATCCCCGCCAAACGCCCTAACCTCAAGCCGCCAGTCGTGCCAGGAATCAAGGAAAGGACTCCTCAACTCAATCGGCTGGGTCACCCGTGGCCGGGAGAATCCCCCCTTCCTCAGGGCGGCAATCCCGCTTCTGCTCAAAACCACATGATGGTGGTGGGGATGATCTGCTCCTCCCCCGCCGCTGGCATTCCTTGAGGAATCCAGGCACAGGCAAGGCGAAGAGTGCGAATCAACCACGGACGACGCAACCACGGACAGAGCTCCAACCATGTTATTAACCCCGCCTCCTTAACGCAAGACAGAAACTTGTCCGGAACTAAGGGAGGTATTGAGATCTCGAGGAACTAAGCACGACCCAGATGATAAATCCCAGGAAACTGAAATGGGTTGTCGGAAGAACACACGTAACCGATTAAAAAATCGCCGAGGAGCAGTCAGTTCAAAAGATTCAATGAACGCGGCCCGGGGACAGGTTTACTTTTCTAGAAAATATCAACTTTGGGTGGATGTGGATGTGTTGTGATTCTCGGGGTTGAGGCAGGGGAAGTCGTGTGATTGTTAACCAAACGATTTTCATGTGGTCCGAATTTCCCCACCGAAAAAAAAAATGACCAAACAAATTGTCAGACATGAACATAGGAGTGAGCATGACGTCCGGGTTTAAAAGTATATTAATTAAATTCTCATATTAAAATTAATTCGTATTACTGATTAAGCTCTCGAATGAAACCTTATACAAAGATTTGTATTATGGTATTTGATTTTGATTCGCCTACGACTCTTCGTCTTTTGACCAGCGCAACGATAAATAAATTTTGCACGGATGTTGTAAGTATTCAAGTTTCACGTTCGAAATCTGAACCCGAAATCTGCTCAATCTAATCGAACGCTTATAACCTGTTTGATTTTTGAAATAGAATTCCGGATAAAATAAAACGGAAAGGGAGAGAAAATATAGTGATTAAGAAAGGAATTGTTTAAAAAATTGGCATGTTTAATCATCGAAGAAGAGAAAAATGGGAAAATAATGGAATGGACGACATAATGGGCATTCCTCGTGAAGATGGGAATGCTCATTCATCTCATTTTCCTTTAAAATTCAAGAAATTAAAATGAATAAAATGAACTAAAAGCGATAAGAAAAGATAAATAAATAAAATTATTAGTTCATTCTATTCTATAATCCTTAAACCAAACACGCTATTCTAACTTAATTAAATTCCTGATGTTTTGGAAATGTTGGGTTGGGTCTACATTGGCAAGCTGATGCCGAGCTGCTTTTTAAAGTAAGTGGACACTTCTCCCAGTTTGGTGGGGACCCCCATGCGACACGTGTGATGCTTTCAGCGGTCGGAGAATCGAGTTGTCGGCATCTAAGTTTTGAAATGAAAAAAGGTGTCGTTGAAATAAGAAGAAAATTAAAACGTGCCCGGCTTGTAACCATTAACTTATTGAGATGACTAAGGCAGTTGCAGCTGCCGGTCTTTCAGTTCGAATTGAATCCAATCTAGATTCCAAGAACAGAGATTCCGACTCGACAACACGGGCCTTGCGCCGTGAAGCGCGGCCGTTTCATCGCGCACAGTTTCCTCGGCCACGGTCGCGGGAATGTCATACCTGCTTACTGCAGTCCGTCCGTATAGAAGCTGGCTGGTTGAAGATGGGCACTAACTTAATCTACCTTCGACACTCCTCTTCTGCAGACCTCTTACTAGCTTTCCTCCTTATGCACTACATCGGCAAATTACGGTAAAACTTAGAGTCGAATTCTATGGACTTAGAAAATAATAAACTCACTAAAGATTGATCTCATAACAATGATAATTCATAATTATAAGTATAGTGATTATGTACAAGGGCAAAGCTAAATCTGACCCAGCAGAACAGATCAAACTAAAAATTAATAATTTAAAAAAAAAACGATAAAAAGGTTAAAAGAAAGAAAGAAAGGGGGATGGGACCTCCCAGCCTAAGTAAAAGTGATTAGTTATCACCTACTTTCCCCCCAATAAAAAGATTACATAATCAAATTTCGAGATTAGTAGTTTTGAGCTTGACCAATCCCCCATAATCAAATCAAACCCAAAATTACTCTCTCTTTCTTTTTTTTTATGACCTAAAATATTAGGAGGAAGACTAATCCTTCATCACCCCCACAAACTCAGAAAACACGTTGTAAACTTCAATGGAACCGACAAGCATCCAAACCAGACAATTGAGTTTCAAACTGAGATCCCTCCAAGTGCATGCAGGAAGAACGCCTCTATCTCCGGGGAAGCAAAGTATGACCTCCGCCTCCGCGACCAACACCTCGGCCTATTCTTCTTAGGCGCGGGTGGGCACGTCCCCGTTTCCGGGATCTTGTACCTATCCCCCTTGGGGGTCGAGCATACCCCTCTGTTGTCCTCCTCCTCCTTCGTGGAAGGAACCCGATCGGGCGAAACCGAAAGGAGGACGGAATCCGAGGAGGGGGGATGGCAGTCTTGGTAAAAGAGTGGTGGCTTCTTCTGCTTCTTCCTCCTGAGCCTGGTCGTCGTGCAGCTTGTCCTGACAACCTTACGGGCGCCACCCTTGGGAGCCATTCCTTTTCGGTTGCGCTGTTGTGGTCCAACCAAAACTAAGAGAGAAAAAAAGGGGGAAACACACTTTAAACAGGAAAGGAAGGGGGTGGGGGTAATCCCCTGACAGGGGATTGAGCAAAAATGCCTGCCCTTTTTTGGCCAGGACCGGGGGGGGGGGGGGGGGGGGGGGGGGGGGGGGGGGGGGGGGGGGGGCGGGGGCACCTTCTTTGGGGAACACAACACTCTGGGGGAACTCTCTCTTTTCCAGAGACAGGTTGCAAGTACGTTTTATATCGACGAGCTGCCCAAAGAGAATGTCTTCAATCGGAATCTTCTCCAGGGCCCAAAAAGGAGAAGTGAAGTGATGATGGGGGGTGGGTTTTGAGGGGAGTGTTTTGGTGGTGGTGGTGGTATGGTGGTGGTGGAGGGGGGAGGGAAGGAAAAAGGGGATGGGAATTGAAGTGGATGATGAATGATGAAAGCAAAAGCCAAAGAAGTGGGACTGCATCAAATTGTTTTTAGGACAGAACAGAGCATGTTTTTTGGGGAGGTGTCTTTGGAATGTCTCATGAATATACCATTTTTCGTTTTTGGATTTGGAATTGGGTAAGTAGTGTTATTATTTTTCCGGTTTATGCTTAGGATTGCTTGTTTCTTTTACTTGTTTAGATTTTGTTTGTTTCATCCTGTGACATAATGACTCCGACAATGACAAAAGGTTAATAGGGTGAATGGTGTGGCAGCTACGAGTCAAACAAAGTGGGAGAGGAGAGGAGGGGTGGAATTAATTAGTGGAGCGATCCAAGGAAGCATTCAATTAAGAAAAAGGAAGATTTGAATTTTTGATTGATCCCAATTTAGCACCGAATTACACGTTAAAAAGTTGTTTCTTTCTTTAATTTGGATCGGAGAAAACGCGTTGAAATATTGTCTCCTCCTCGTGTACTTGGATCGTTTCGTTTCTCCTTGACAAGGGATTTTTCCCCAAGAGAAAGCCTGTAAAAATTCACCCCTCCCTTGAGCCTTGATTGACCATGTTGAGTGGGAAAATATATATATATATTATTAAAGAGAAATTTCATGCTCACGGATGTTGGTCTAAATGCGTCTCTGATGCCTGGGAAGAAGAGAGAATCCGATGCTGCTTGGGAATCTTCTACTGTTTGTTGTTCGTTCGCTCGTGCGTGCTGGCGGCTTATGCATGATCATCATTGTTCTTCAGGATAAGGTTGTAAAAGAAGTTCCGGTCTTTGTTTCAATGATTGAAATTTTTAGCATTTAGCTTTTTTTAAATCCTCCCACTTCATATCCAATCACCCTTTCAATATCAAAAAGAGGGCTTTACTGGGCACGAATGATTCATAAATCCCCCATTTAGGTGTCTTTAATTAACTGGGCATGAAATGTTTGTTGCCAACCTTATTGACTGACTTTCAGCATCAGAGTCAATTCCATTCGAATTATGAAAAAATCTAATCTCGTACCAAATAGAAATAAGCCAAAATATACAATGGTTAAGCGATGCACTACTTGTTATTTCTTTAATAAAAAATGTTATCCCTCTTTTTAACCCCAATGTCGATGTCCTAATTGACACGGTATGAATGTATACTATTTGTTTGGGTCGTGTCACGGTTGTCGGGTTGGTACCAGATTCATCTTCGAACAGTACCCACTCGTGCGGTGTCGCCTCGTTTTATTCGCACACTATAAAATAAAAAAACATTTAAAGTGAAAGAAAACCACCACATTCCTCGGAAGGAGGGAATCAAATCGGTGATCCTCATGTCTGTCTTTATCCTACTAAAAAAGATGTATTAACTTTTTTTACCAGAATCCGAGGTTATTTCATGTTTGTCCTCGACCTCCCCCTCCCTCCTGTAGTAGTAGTAGTAGTGGTCGTGAATTGGGTCTGGTACAGCCCAAAAGCCCGTTGTACCGACTTGGCCCATAGGCCCATTATCAGGATACAACCCCCCGGCCCAAACGACTTCGGTGGTCGAGGGACGAGGTGACGTCAGAGAATGTCTCTGGGGAGCGGTTGCTGTCTGGTTCGTTCCTATCGTACGCGGTCGTCGGCCTGTTCCAGTTCACGGTCTTCTACAACCTGCTGTTCAACAGCGTGATAAAGCCTTGGATTGACGGGCCGGAATACGTCCCAGAGGTTCAGATGGCCGTGCCTCGAGAGACAGAAGGGACTCCATAGAGGAGTCCTGGCATAGCATAGGCCGATTGCATAGATCTCGACGTTCATTCGGAGCATCACATATACGATAAGGCGATCGAGCGGTGAGATAAGCGTTGGGCTCGAGCTTTCCGAATGATTTAACCGAGAGATGGGCTCACCCGTTGCTACGGTAGGGATGACTCCACCCGATTGCCCCCTTCCCAACACCACCCACCAACCCCCCGTCGTCACTCGGGTTTCCTTTTGCCTAGACTCGTCTTTGAATTTCCGGTCCACTCCAAGCGTAAAAAACAGCTCGGTGTGTCCAAACTTAAGTTTGCCTGCTCCTCCCCCTCTTTCACCAACCACGCGCCTTCTTCGCACCGCTGCTCCTAACGCTCTCCCAGTTGTTAAATCACATTCATAGCCTCAATCATAGACAACACGCGCCCGCCGTCGAGAGTGGGGGGGATGAAAGGTGACCGAGAGTCACGTGAGTGGCACGTGACGGCGGCCGACAGGGAGAACCAAAGTGCGGGTTGTGGGGGTGTCGCGCTCATCAGCTCGCCTCACTCGCCCGAAGAAAAAGAATCCTCACCCCGAATCCCAAATTCCTGATTGATATCGAAAGCCCCGCTGCCGGAAAGATATAATCTTTATCCAGGAACCACAACGACCGTCCCTTTGGAACCTTTTCACCCGGTTTCGATTTTCTTTTTTCAGCCTTTCCGATGAGGACGTCGTTCCGAGCTGACCCGACCGTCCGGATCCCCGGTTTCAGCGGCCTCAGGGCTTCTGGTTCCTCCTCCGCCGCGCCTTGGCGGCCCAGCCTGTTGCCTGTCCATCCGTCTGCATGTCCCTCTGGTTCGTCGTCGTCGTCGTGCGGTTCAACGGTCGTGCGAGCTGTTTCTACGGTGAGGGTTTGGGCGCTCTTTCCCTTGATTGTTGGCAACTGGAAAGGCGTGACAATTTTTGGCTGTCTTGGTGATTGCTCTTTGCTTTTTGGGTTGTGTGTAGGAGTGTCGTTTTCTCGACGATTTATTTTTTATTTTATGTTTAAACTTTTTGGGTGCTAGTTATTGATGCCTGATGCGTTTGTTTGGGAAATGATCCTTTTCTGCATGCCTCCCTTTATGCTTCTGGAATTAGATGATCGAGGATTCTTTTAGGACCTGTTAATGCTACGACTCTTGGGATTTTCGTGAGTTTATGTTTGTCCTGCTTTGATGTGGCAATGCATCTTTCTATCGGCAGCATCGATGCTGCCTCTGTGTGATCGGCCCCGTGTGGACATGATATTCTTCAGTCAACTTATCTTCCAGGATTCATTGTATGTTAATGGCGTTCATTTTGTTGTTGTCCGGACTCTATTCATATCTTCTGAAAGGAAGGATGGGTTGCATCTGATTTTGACCTCAGAAGCCTGATGATGGTTTTAGGATTGTTGATTTTGACTGTGCTGATGCCTGTGCAGCCGATAAAACCTGGTGTTGAAGCTCAGCAGAAGCGCAGCAAGGTTGAGATAATCAAGGAACAGAGCAACTTCATTAGGTACCCTCTTAATGAGGAGTTGCTTACCGAGGCACCCAACATAAACGAATCTGCTACTCAGATAATTAAGTTCCATGGGAGCTACCAACAGTATAACAGGGACGAACGCTGTGCAAAGTCTTATTCTTTCATGCTTCGAACAAAGAACCCGTTCGGGGATGTTCCCAACAGGCTTTATCTGGTCATGGACGATCTCGCTGATCAGTTCGGCACTGGAACTCTCCGTTTGACTACGAGGCAAACATTCCAGCTCCATGGTGTTCTGAAGAAGGACCTGAAGACTGTCATGAGCACGATAATCAACAATATGGGTTCCACTCTCGGCGCTTGTGGTGATCTTAATCGTAATGTCCTTGCTCCAGCTGCCCCTTATGTGAAGAAGGATTATTTGTTCGCTCAACAGACTGCGGAGAATGTCGCTTCACTACTGACTCCACAGTCAGGCTTTTACTTCGACATGTGGGTGAATGGAGAAAAGATCACATTGGATGAACCCGAGGAAGTCGTCAGGGCCCGCAGTGATAATTCGCATGGAACTAATTTTCCTGATTCACCGGAGCCCATTTACGGAACTCAATTTCTGCCGAGGAAATTCAAGGTCGCAGTTACTGTTCCTACTGATAACTCAGTAGACCTTTTCACAAATGACATTGGCCTTGTCGTCATATCTGACGACAATGGTGAACCGCAAGGCTTCAACATTTATGTAAGATACAAATCGAAATAGCGTCGAGTTTCCTTAATTTTGTTCTTGCTTGTCCTTGCGGAGATTGTTGATGGCTTCTCTTGTAGGCTGGTGGTGGCATGGGACGAACGCACAGGCTGGAGAGTACCTTTGCACGTCTATCAGAGCCTTTGGGTTATGTTCCCAAGGAGGATATCTTATACGCCGTCAAGGCAATTGTTGTAACACAGAGAGAAAATGGCAGACGAGATGATCGGAAGTATAGTAGAATGAAGTATTTGATTAGCTCCTGGGGGATCGAAAAGTTCAGGAACGTCGTTGAGCAATACTATGGCAAGAAATTTGAGCCTGTCCGGGAATTACCCGAGTGGGAGTTTAAGAGCTATTTGGGATGGCAGCAGCAGGTCTGTAAATGTGGCTGACTATACCGAGTTTTGATAACCACTGAGATTTCTTCTTATTCTATTAGTTTAATTGCGAGTTCGTATGTCAGGGTGATGGGGGTTGGTTCTGTGGGATTCACGTCGATAGCGGTCGCATCAAAGGACAGATGAAGAAGACGTTGAGAGAGGTTATAGAGAAGTATAACTTAAATGTCCGGCTCACACCAAATCAGAATCTTATATTATGCAATATCAAAAATAGCTGGAGGCGTCCGATCACACAAGCCCTTGCACAGGGTGGATTTCTGGTTGGTTCTTTCGCTTTACAGTTCCTCCCTAGTGGGTTTGTTTCTTGTAAATGTGGGCATGGACAGTGGATTGATATGATTTTGATGACAGGAGCCTAAATATGTAGACTCCCTGAATGTTACTGCAATGGCATGTCCTGCGTTGCCTCTATGCCCATTAGCAATAACCGAAGCAGAACGAGGAATACCAGATATTTTGAAGCGGGTTAGAGCTGTCTTTGAGAAGGTTAGTTCCTATGGCATGCATTTGTGATGCTTCTGTTGGCCTTTCAAAATGAGATTATTTTCTTATTTGGCCTTTTACAGGTTGGTCTTAAGTACAACGAATCAGTTGTAATAAGGGTAACTGGTTGTCCCAATGGATGCGCCAGGCCATACATGGCTGAACTTGGCCTTGTCGGTGATGGTCCCAACAGCTACCAGGTATTGTTGACTGAACATGTGTGGTTTGGATCGTTCTTTTAATTTTCGCCATTGTTGTTAGCTAACCCGGGTAATAATTTTGTTCCTCGGTAAAAGATTTGGTTAGGCGGGACACCAAATCAAACGTCGTTGGCTCGGACCTTTATGGAAAAGGTTAAGATTCAAGATCTCGAGAAGGTTTTCGAGCCGCTCTTCTATCACTGGAAACGGAAGAGACTATCCAAGGAATCCTTCGGAGAATTCACTACCAGGATGGTGAGCACCAAGTTACCGGGATATGGAAAAAGATCATCTAACCCTCCATCAGGCCACAATTTTACTGACTACTTTTCCTGCCCTTTTGGTGTATCAGGGATTTGAGAATCTCAGAGAATTAGTGGACAAGTGGGATGGTGTTGTGAAGTCACCTTCCCGCTACAACTTGAGGCTTTTTGCCGATAAGGCAACCTATGAGGCCATGGAAGAACTTGGTAAGTTGCAGGACAAAAGTGCTCATCAGTTGGCCATCGAGGTTGTACGCAATTTTGTTGCCGCCCAACAGAACGGAAAAGGTGAATGAATCTGATAATGGAGTTCCTCAACTTCATGGTTGCATTTTCGCATCGCTGCCAGGATGATTCTGAAGGAAATGAATTCCCTGTCATCGCCAGTGTTCTTCGGCCCGTCCTCTGCGTGGTCTTGCTGCTTTTGGATTGAGATGTATTTCTCCCGCCTGAGTGTTGTGACAACTTTAATTTCTAAACTACCTTCCGCAAGTAGGATTTAATTATGTTGCATTTGCCCTATTACTTCGAGCTGATGACTGGTCGGAAAGGGACCATCGTACTGGAGCGGAGCCGGCGTTTAGCGGCGTATTCTGGCGACGTTATTGCAACGAGGTATTCGCATGTAGCAGCAACATCTAAGCTGCGGATATGGGGCAGACTAAGGAAGTAGTTGGAGTGATTTAATCAATTACAAAGTACGGATCATAATGACAGTTCGTAGATAATCACAGATGATTCATTACAAGATTAGTTGAGCTACGTCAAAATTAACTCCAGGGACACATTTTCCCCACAAGTTCACTTGTGACAGATTTTAGCAGTAGGCATGGCGACACAGACGGGGGCATACTTCTTCTTGACCTCCGGGGACCCGGGCTTGGGTTCGTCGTCTGCCAAAGCGACCTTGGCCACCGTGCAGGCCGCGGCGGCTGCAGCCGCAAACACCAGGTCCCTCTTGCCGCTCCTCTCCCCTTCCCCAGCCTGGAGCTCAACACTCGCCCTCTGGGGCTGAGAGGGTGATGATGATGAGGATGCCTTGGCATTGACCACAAGGGCGCGCCCTGGAAGGTTGGTAGGAAGCAGACACGGAGGTGACGAGAAAGGAAGAATCAGCCATGGTGACGGCAGCCATATCTGGAGTGAATGTTGTGATGGTTGGGGGTGAAGAAAGGGAGAGAGGGGACGATTGTTAAGGAAGGAATGGGGGAGGAGAGAGGGAGAGAGGGGAGGAGGATATCCATCTCCGTATCCAGTTCGAACTGGTTTTCTAAATGGGCTTCCGCCACGTGTCGACTCTTCTGGACCCAACTCCTCTCTTTATGAGGGCGGGGGGGTTGAAGTAGGTAGATTCAACAACCTCATTTATCTATTGGGTGCATTTTAGTGATATCGGTGGCGTCATTATCCCGTGAATTATAGAGTCTTACTATGACCTAAAAAATGTAGCGAGTGACAAACGCCCTGTTATAAAAAAGAAAATTGTATTCCCCTAAATTTAATGATTCAAATAGCTGATTAAAGGTATTATGAACGTGTGTTATAATTATATCCCTATTATTTGGGGCGTTTGTCACTCACCCTATCATTCGTATCAAAGTCAGTTTTTTCAAAATACGACTTTAACCAACGAGACAAGATCATATTTTCAAAAGACGGACTTTAAGTCTGGGCAAGCGAACAGACAACTTTCTTAGAATTTAATCAACTTTTTTAAATAACGGGGCATTTTTTAGAAATTTTCTCGGGGCCCACAGAGATGACGTAAGCAGCTACGCCAAACGGGACTTTCTATTTTTTACCCATTTTCTGATTGGAAACCTGGGATACACATATTATTTGAGAGCGTGGAAGGACGAATGTGGACTGTCTATACGGCTTACCAAAACGCCTACGCCCTATTAATGTAGTGGATTACTACTCTACAGAGGATTGATTCGATCGCGTTTTCTAAATACGAATTAAGATGGTTTTATTTTAATTTTGACCCGGAACCGGAAGAGAAAGGGAAATTGTATGTAAAGTAGTTGGTTTCCTTTTGCCCTATAAAACGCGAAGCAAAATTCCATCCCATCATCACTGCTCAGCTAGCCTACCTCTGTCTGTCTCTGTCACCCAGAATCGAACGAGTTCTTCCCGAGGTTTCCGCAGGTTGTTCTTTAAGACGATGAGCTTGAGCAGCGGAGCCGGGAAGGTGGTCTGCGTCACCGGGGCTTCGGGTTACATCGCCTCCTGGCTCGTCAAGTTCCTCCTCCATAAGGGTTACACCGTCAAGGCCTCCGTCCGCGATCCCAGTTCCGTTTTCTTCTCTCCCCCTTGTCTTTTTTGTTGGATTGAGCGGTACCCATTTCGATATCGATGTTTGTCGCGATTTTTTTCCTTTTTGTTTGGTTGTCGGGTCGCTTGCGATGAGTTTTGTCCTCTGTTTGCCGCTCGCCTGATTGAGGAAAAAAGGAATTCGTTGATAACTTCGGGACGGTTTTATCTCGGCGGAGAGGAAATGTCAGGATTTTCTTTCCCGTCGATTCGTGCGCTTGTTGTGATTTCCTGGCGGCTCGGGGGATTCTGTAGTCGTTGCGGACGAGTTGGTATCGCTTCTGGAGCTGATTTTGTGTTTGTTTTTTGTTGAATCTTTTGTGACAGGTGACCCGAAAAAGACGGAGCATTTGCGGTCCCTTGAGGGAGCTGAGGAGAGGCTTCAGCTATTCAAGGCCAACCTTCTCGAGGGAGGTTCTTTCGACAGTATAGTGGAGGGCTGTGAAGGTGTTTTCCACACCGCATCTCCCTTTTACCATGACGTGAAGGATCCTCAGGTTCAACAACAAGTTCTCCTATCTTATCGTTTGAAGTCTCTTCTCCGCGCCTTTATTCTGTAACTGAAGCAAACGATCGGCTGCAAGTGATTGGCATGTAATCACTCTTACATGATCCTTGACACTCTAGCCCTATCCAGTTCATAGAGTCTGCCCCGGAACTTGTTTGTAGATGTGAATGTTGCCATTTGTTGACCGAATGCTTATGTTGATCTCACTGCCTGTTCTCTGTAGTCGATGATTTATATGCAAGACCCTTTGCTACATTTCAGGCTGAGCTGGTGGATCCTGCCCTGAAGGGAACTCTCAATGTCCTGAACTCTTGTGCGAAAGTTCCTTCCATCAAACGTGTGGTACTGACATCATCCATCGCAGCCGTTATATATAATGAGAAACCCCGAACACCAGATGTTGTTGTGGATGAGAGTTGGTTTTCTAACCACGAGCTTTGCAGAGAAAATAAGGTCCGTGCTTTAAACCCCTCTTTGTTTTAGTTCCTGTCTTCTTGTTCTTGTTCTTCTTCTTCTTCTTTGATTGTAGCACTTTTGGTTTCATGTTAACGTTGGTTTTACTCTTTAGGCATGGTATGTGCTCTCGAAGACCCTGGCTGAGGAGGCTGCTTGGAAATTTGTGAAAGAGAAGGGCATCGACATGGTTACAATAAACCCAGCCATGGTTATTGGCTCTCTCCTTCAGCCGACACTTAACACGAGTGCTGCTGCCATCCTCAATTTGATCAAGGGTAATCTAGCGATTTGCTTAGCCTATTTAATTTGGGATCTCATGTGACTAATCTCCATTTTTCTACCATGTCCCTCTTCACTTTTTCAACATTTCATCTCACGTCAGGAGTGGAAACTTTCCCGAATACAACCTTTGGATGGGTCAATGTCAAGGATGTGGCCGATGCACACATAAAAGCATTTGAGGTTTCATCAGCCAGTGGAAGATACTGCCTTGTCGAGAGTGTCGCCCACTCATCGGAAATCATCAAAATCTTGGGGGAGCTTTACCCTTCTATCCCTCTGCCGCAGAAGTGAGTGCCTGTAATTTATATTCCATATGCATCACCTCACTAATTTATGTCCTTCCATTTTCACGATAAATGGTTGTATCATATTGCTGTGATGTTTCTAAAGAACCCTTTTAAGTAGCTGAAGCAGACCCACAATTCTTTTTGGCATAATAGCGAACATGAACTTTCTGGGATGCACGGATTCTGTATACCCGATTTCGTATTACATCTTGCCAAGGGCATTTTATTGTCCATGCTAGGGCATCGTAAGTAAGACGGGTAACGAACCTTATCCCTGCAGGTGTGCAGACGACAAGCCATTTGTGCCGAAATACCAGGTATCGAAGGAGAAGGCAAAGAGCCTGGGGATCGAGTACATCCCGCTTCACCAGAGCATCAAGGAAACCGTTGATAGCTTGAAAGAGAAAGGGTTTGTCAGCTTTTAGACCGCCCATTCTTCCATTGAGATGGGGAAGTTTAGGGTGATGAGGCTTCCTACATCTGATCTTACTCTTCATTTAGAAGAGCTCGAGAGAAGTTGGTTGACAGATTAAGACCAATTAGTTGTCCTTGGGAGTTGCTTGCTTTGAATAAAAGGGAAATGATTGTTGAAAGTTTATTATGGTTTATATCGAGGATGATTATGAAAGTTGTTCATGCGTTCACCAGACCAATGATTAAACTATTCGATTGGTTTAGCACAAGTGTTATATTTTAACTTGCAATGCTGCCTGAGGAATGAGGTGCGGCCGTGGTTGTACATTGTGTTTAAGTCGCTTGAGTCAACAATGAATCTCACCAGAAAAGCCGGCCCATAAAACATGGCCTCCTCCCTCTTTTTTTACCAACCGAATGGCTCCAAGCGAGGATGATGTTGACGGCACTTTAGGACCGTCTTTTCCGAGGGGCACTTCATGGCCGAGATTGTCACCCATCTCCGCTGAAACTCGAGCGGCAATGCTCATTTCAGCCGCTCTGCATGGCTGAGAGCATGCAATCTTCTCCTTCTTAGTATATCCAGCTTCATGAAGATGTTGAGGAATCTGGATGGTCTACCCTTAACCCGTTTCTCTGACAGTAACTAGAACCTGATAGTTCATTAATAGCCTGAAGCTGACAGTAACTACCCATAACCCGTTTCTCTGACGGATTCCTGTGGGGGATATATGAGTAAACTTTTCTTATCTTCCTGAAGCTTCTGCATCGCGGACTTTGCCATAGACTCCTCTTTAGTTGCAGCAGCTAGCTCAACAAAATCACCGCCAGTCATGACCTATGCCTTCATAAAGTTGATCTGATCCTCAAAAACGTACCCATAGTCCCGAGTTGCCTGCTGCTTAGTTTTAGAACCAAATTACAGTATTGCTTTCCCAATTTGGCGATCTTCCTGTGCCTCTTGTTCAGCAAAAGGGTTCATTTTCCTGGAGGTAGTTGTATCCCTGTATCGACATGTGGCCACTGAAAGGCGCTTTGCTTGATCAACACATCCTCCTCATTGGTCATAGGCGTCAGGCATGCGATACTCATCGGTGTTATGGGGGTGTTCCCGATGCTTCACTGCCAGCCCATAAACGCCCTTCTCGTATATGAGACTACGTTCTTCCGCCTCGGTAAGCATTGCACCTTGAAATAAATATTGTGCATCCTCAATGTCATTTTGTTCTCTCCTTTTAAAATCATTTTATTGTAGAGGGAGTAGTAGTACGCTTAGGCTTATATACTGACGGGATTCTTTTTTCGTTTGGACATGGGACTTGGGTCCTTTCAACAAAGATACTGCCTTGTCACCCACTTCTCAGGTCTTGTGAAAATCTCAGGGGAGATTTTCCCTTGTATCCCTCTTATGCAGAAGTGAGTGCTCTCTATTTATATTCCATCCATCGTCTTACTAATTTACGTCGATCAATTCTGTCGATCAATTCTATGGACAGTATCATGTTGCTGTTGTTAAGAGAAGAAGGTCAAGCAGGCTGTAGATGGTAAGGAGCTGCAGACTCAGCTTGAAGATGAAGCAAAGAGTAGTAGTTAGTGGGCCTATAGATTAATTGTTTGTCAAGCCAGGCTCATTAGAAGCCCAACTAATTGTATATAAGGATGACGGTGGTTTGATAACAATAACAACAGAATTTAGTTTCTTCTTCATCGCCTTGTTGTTGCTCTGCTCTGTCACGGTTGATGCCTTCGCTGTCTGAGATGGTATCAGAGCGTAGCTTCGCTGCGGTTGTTGGTGGATTTCAAAATCGGCAAGGGATGGCAACAGCAGCAGCAATTCAGATTAATCAAATGTCGGTAGCTGCGGTGGCATGTGTAAACAGAACAGGTATGAGTGTTGAAGATCCTGCCTCACATTTTTTTTTTTATATCATCGGGGTTCGTGGTGGACTTACTTTTTGCAAGCCATCTCACGAGGTTCGGAGGCTCTTTTACAAGCCTGTGAACCTCAGGCCCGGCCCCTCTACATCCCCTCTGGGCCCGACTTGAGGCCTGCTCACCTGTCGGTTCAATTTCAGTTGAGGCCCAAAGGCCCAGCAGGTGGGCGGCTCCTGGGCTTTATTAGCCATCACCCAGGAGACCAACCTTAATTTTCCAAGTGGAGTGTGCGTGATGGGGTTCGAACCAGGAATCATGACAAGGTTCCAAACACCCACCACCCACCTTACGCCACTTGGGTGTCCTCGCAAGGACCCTGCCTCACAATTTTACATCTAACAATCCGATAATCTGAGCACTATAATGGTAACTTTCGTGCTCAATGGCAATTACTTCACCTGATCTAGATTTTGAGATGGCGCTGGTCTTTAGAAATGAATTGGGGTTTGTTGATGGTACTATGATTGAACCGACGATTGGAGATTGCGTGAAAGTGGTGTAATACATTAGTAACTGCGTGGATTTTAATATCAGTGGCAGAAAACATAGCTAGCAACATCTTTTATATGAATTCTGCAGCAGATATCTGGAAAGCATTGAAAAAGAGATACTCGTAGCCAGATAAGTCAAAAATAAGCAGACTCCAAATGTTGTTAATGACTGTGGTACATGGATCGAAGACTGTGGATGAATACTATACTGAAATGAATGGTATTTGGGAAGAATTGAAATATGTTAGGCCACTTCCTCACTGTTGTTGTGGTAAATGTAATGAAGTGTGCTTTAAGAAGTTTGCAGAAAATCAAATGGAAGATTGTGTATTTCGATTTTTGTATGGATTGAGTGATGAATATGAAAGTCTGAAGAGTAGAATTCTGACAATGAGGCTTTTTCCGAGTCTAGATGAAGTATATAACATGGTAATACAGGAGGAATCATATAGAAGTGGAAGAAAAGTAGGGGGAGGAAGGTCTGTTGTCAGGACAGAACTAATGGCTTTCATGGCTTCTTCGGAAGGAATGCAATATGATCAGAGAAAGAAAT
This sequence comes from Melastoma dodecandrum, assembly GCA_029817715.1. NCBI lineage: Eukaryota > Viridiplantae > Streptophyta > Magnoliopsida > Myrtales > Melastomataceae > Melastoma > Melastoma dodecandrum. The sequence goes on along the minus strand of JARUPY010000472.1, from coordinate 5,420,414 downwards.
TCATTAGGAGGAATGATATGTTTTGTACTCACTGTGGGAAAAGATGCCACAATAAAGAGAAATGTTTCCAATTAATTGGATATCCCTCCAATTCTGCAACGAGGAAAGGAAGAAGCTATGGTTCTGGACAGACCTCTGTAGCTGCAGTTTCTGAACTGGTTGAAGTAGGAAGAGCAGAAAACATTAAGCTCAGTGAAGTAAAGATGCAGCTTCAGAAAATGATGGCTTTGCTAACTGATCAGGAAGAACAATTGATTCCTGTTGTTATCCCTTCTTCACTGCTACAATATCTTCTCCTTCTACTGCAATGTCTGTATCTTTTTCTCATACTAATCTTGATCCTTCAAAAATATTGCCTAATGCAGCAGATAACCATCTTACAAACCAGCAGGTTATAGACACTGGAGCTATTAATCATATATCTTGTAATTTGTCATTCTTCAGTAAAACATCTCCTGTTCAAAACATGTTTGTTTCTCTGCCTAATGGAGCTAAAGTTGAAGTCTTATTCATAGGAGAAGTAGCACTTCATAATGGTTTACTTTTGCAAAATGTCCTCTATATCCCTTCATTTCATTTGAACCTCATTTCAGTCAGTCAAATAATGAAAACCAAGTTGTATTGTGTTTTCTTTCTTAATGATCTTTGCTTTATTCAGGCCCTATCATCATGGAAGATGATTGGACTTGCTAAAGAGAGAGCAGGATTCTATATTTTGCAAGAAACACGGGAAGCTTCCCATGTTCAGCCTACTCCCAGAATACATGCAATTTCTTCTGTTCTTGAACAGAATAGTAATCTGAGGTTTGATGTTTGGTACTATAGATTAGAACATCCATCTTTTGAGAAACATAAATATGTTCAATAGTGTAATCAGTTGTTGCCTTCTTGTAATATGCAGAATTGTTCTGTATGTCACTATGCACGGTAGAAACGCTTGCCTTTTACAAATCATCAGAAGAATTCTAAACATGTCTTTGATCTTATTCATTGTGACATTTGAGGACCATGCTCATGTACATCTATTAATGGTCATAGGTTTTTCCTCACGATTGTTGATGATTACAGTAGGCTCACTTGGGCTTATCTTTTAAAAGCTAAATCAGAAGTCCCTTCAATCATGTTAAAGTCTTGAAGTCTGATAATGGTAGAGAGTTTATGATGCTAGATTTTTATAAAGAACAAGACATAGTTCATCAAACTAGTTGTATTGAGACACCTCAACAAAATGACATTGTGGAAAGAAAACATCAACATATATTGAATGTAGCTAGAGCTTTGTTGTTTCAGTCAGCAATGTCATTGCATTTTTTGGGAGAAGCAGTACAAACTGCAGTCCATATAATAAATTGGCTGCCCACACCAGTTTTACAAAACACCTTTTAAACTGTTGTTCAATCATAAACCCGATTATTCACATCTTAAAGCGTTCGGGTGTTTATGTTATGTTTCTACTATACAACATGGTTGATTGATCTAAGTTTGATTCTAGAGCATCCAAATGTGTTTTTGTTGGATATCAGTTAGGGACAAAAGGATATAAAATCTATAATCTTGCAAAAAAAAAGATGTTTGTTTCCAGAGATGTTATAATTTATTAACGTATTTTTCCTTTTAAAGAGTTTGAGTCTTCTACAGAAATTTCACAGTATAGCATTTCTTTGCCTAAGTTTTCTGAATCTGCTGATTTCATCCCAAGTAATCAATCAGTAGATACATCTGTTATGTGTGAAACTGAGCAAAAAACATGTTTTAACTAAAACTGTTGACAATTTAGTGTGCATAATCATGATCCACGTAATGTTGCATCTGATATTATGAGGAAAAGTGGTAAACAGAGAAAGGTTTCTTCTTACTTGAATGATTATCATCATGCACTTGTCTCACTTTAGCAAATTCAGGTCAGTCATATGCTACTTCATCTAATTCCATTTGTTCTGATTCCATCTTTTCTACTGATCATCCTTTATACCAATTCCTTTCTTATTCTGGTTTGTCTCCATCATATAAAGCATTTGCAGTAAATATCATGACCAATACCGATCCTGTGCATTATTCAGAAGCTATTCGTTCTAATCATTGGTGTAAAGCCATTAAAGCTGAGCTGTCTACATAGGCTGAGAGCAAAACTTGGATATTAGCTGAGCTTCTTACTGGCAAGGTATCAATTGGTTGCAAATGGCTGTTTAAGACTAAATATAATGCATATGTGACGATAAATAAATACAAAATCAGGCTTATTGCTAAAGGCTATACACAACGAGAAGGTATTGATTACAATGACACATTCAGTCTCGTAGTGAAGCATACTACTGTTATGGTGCTTTTGACTTTGGTTGCCATGAATCCCTGGCATCTATGTCAGTTATACATTAATAATGCCTTTCTTAATAGAGATTTGGAGGATGAAGTGTATATGGTTGTTCCTCAAGGGCTTGTTGTAGATAGTCTGCAGTTTAAGGGGGAGAAACAGGTTGTATGTAAACTGCATAAATCTCTTTATGGACTCAAACAAGCTTCAAGACAGTGGAACTCCAAGTTTATAGTAGCTTTGATGAAGTATGGTTTTAAGCAGTCCAAATCAGACTATTCCTTGTTTGTTAAAGGACAAGGGAAAAGTTTTATGGCTCTTCTTGTTTATGTTGATGACACAGCTATTGAAGGATCAAACATGGAAGAAATAAATGCATTTAAGAGATATAAAGCATCTGTTTCAAGTTGAAGGATTTGGGGACTTTGAAGTATTTCCTTGGGCATGAAATTGCCAGGTTTTTATAGGGAATAGTATTGTCACAAAGAAAGTATGCGTTGGAGCTTTTGGAAGAGCATAGTTTATTGGGTGCTAAACCAGCCTGTGTGCCTATCAATCCTAATCACAAGATGTCAAAGGCTGATGGAGATGTTTTAAAGGATCCAACAGAGTATAGACAACTTGTTGGCAAGTTGATGTATTTGACTTTAACAAGACCTGATATTGCATATTCAGTGCAAGTTTTGACTTAGTTTATGTCACGGCCTACAGAGGTACATTTAGCAGCAGCCATTCAAGTTCTAGAATACATAAAGAATGCTCCAGCAGAAGGAATTTTCTTTACATCTGAACCTGCAAGTGAGTTGGTTGCTTTTGTAGACAGTGACTGGGCAAATTGCCTAGATACAAGGAGGTCTCTTACAGGCTTTTGTGTTTACTTTGGCAATGCCTTGATAAGCTGGAAAACGAAGAAACAAGTTACAGTGGCAAGAAGTTCAGCAGAAGCTGAATATAGAGCGATAGGGGGAGCAGTTTGTGAAGTTATATGGCTTATTGCTCTACTTGCAGAATTTGAAGTGGACATTAAGCAGTCAGTTAAAGTCAAATGTGATAATCAAACTGCAGTGTATTTAGCCAAGAATCCTGTCTTTCATGAGAGGACTAAACATATCGAGATTGATTGTCATTTTATTCGAGAAAGGTTGCAAAAAGGGGAGATACAGCTTGAATATGTTCCTTCAAAGCTGCAATTAGCAGACTTGTATACAAAAGGCTTTCCTGGACGAAGGTTTAATTTGTTGAAGAGCAAGATGTGCATGAAAGATTTATATATACATCTTGAGAAGGAGCGTCAAGAGAAAAAGGTCAAGCAGGCTGTAGATGGTAAGAGGGAGCTGCAGACTGAGCTCGAAGATAAAGCAAAGAGTAGTAGTTAGTGGGCCTATAGACTAGTTGTTTCTAAAGCCAGACTCATTAGAAGCCCAACTAATTTTATATGAGGCTGACGGTGGTTTGATAACAATAATAACAGAATTTAGTTTCTTCTTCACCGCCTTTTTATTGGTCTGCTCTGTCATGGTTGATCCCTTCGCTGTCTGAGTATGTTACCTAAGACCCTTAAAGGAAGCTAAAGTACAGACTCTCAATTCTTCCATGCTACGACATGGATAAGAAAGAGGGGTTACAGACCATGACCATGCAGGTGTGTGGATGACAGGCCATTTGATGCGTGCCCGTCGTTGCCACACGCACCAGCCCCTTCCTACGCACCGACTCTCTTCCCAGACCCGAATGCTCAAGGGATTCCGATCAACCTCATTCCATTTCTGGATAAGAACCAACGACAACCCCGAGAGCCCAAGCGTACTCTCTCTCCTCTCCCCTCCACGCACTCCCCCACACCACCTCGCAAAATATTCTCCCCCCCTCCATGTCCTCCCCTCCGACTAATAACAGAAAACCCCACTAACAACCTTTCCCCAACCACATGGGCTTCCTCCTGTCCCCTGGCCATACTTGGCCTCTATTTACAACCACACTCGGGCCCTCTATTTACCCATCAGCCCTTATTTTCAACTCGACCCAACACTACCGTTTAACTAACTTCCCCTCTCCTGTCTTCCACTTCAGCTCCATCTTCTATCACGCATCAATGCACTCCCCTTACAGCACACTTGACCTCGAGTGTGCACTTCAGCTCCATCTTCTATCACGCATCGTGGAGCACTCCCCTTGGAATGCACTTGTCTTCCAAAACACAATGGGGGTAATGTTGCTCTAAATCGTAGAGATATTCCCAAGTTGCATCATCCTCCGAGCCCCCTGACCACTGCACCAGCACCATTGTAGCTGCCCTCTGACCTCGCTTCACCATCTTTCGACCCAAGACGGCGACCGGTACATTAGCTGAAGCATCACAAAACTTAGGAAGGTCTCGGGAGACTCGGGAAACATCTGTTACTCCACGCCGCAACTTCGAAACATGAAAGGTGGGGTGGACCGTCGATCCTGCTGGTAACTGCAGTCTGTAAGCAGCCTTGCCCACTCTATCTATAATCTTGTAAGGCCCGTAATAAAGAGGTGCCAACTTATGCGCCGCCCGTCTGGCCACGCTGCTCTGATGGTAAGCCTGCAATTTAACAAAAACCAAATCACCAATCTTAAATGCCCGCTCTGATCGATGCTGGTTTGCCAATTGTTGCATCCGATGTTGAGCTCGATCTAGATTAAACCGAATAATGCGTAGCATGGCCTCCCTATCTCTTAGGAATCCATCAACTGAAGGCTGGACATTGTCATGACTGAAATAGGGAAGATGTATGGGCGGAGGATAGCCATACAAGGCCTCGAATGGAGTCAAGCGAATGGCAGAATGGAAGGAGGTGTTATACCACCATTCCGCTAAGGGAAGCCACTTATACCAATTCCGTGGGCAATCCCCAACCATGCATCGGAGATAAGTTTCGAGGCAGCGATTCACCACCTCCGTCTGGCCATCGGTTTGAGGATGATAAGCGGAAGAGAGATGTAACTCGACTCCCTGCAGCCGGAATAAGTCCTGCCAAAAGTGGCTGAGAAAGGCGGCATCACGATCGCTTACTATAGTCAAGGGGAATCCGTGCAGCTTGAACACACCAGATGAGAAGGCTTGAGCAACAGTGCTTGCTGAATATGGGTGAGTCAAACCCAGGAAGTGACTGTACTTTGTCAAACGATCCACCGCAACTAATATGACGTCCTTGCCCTGAGAACGTGGCAACCCCTCAACAAAATCCATGGATATGTCCTGCCATACTCCCGCAGGAATCGGCAGTGGTTGTAACAACCCCGGTTTAGCTGAATTGTCGTACTTGCAGCGAAGGCAAACATCACAGGTGCGAACAAAATTGCGTATGTCTTTGGTCATCCCCTTCGAAAAGAACAATCTAGCGACCCTCTTAGTAGTTGCCAGCATTCCAGAGTGGCCACCCATGGAGCTACTATGGAATGTAGAGATAATCTTATGACGGACTGCAGGATTCTTGCCAACAACGATGCGGTTCCCCCGTTTGAGCAATCCCTGGTGCCATTTAAATGTATGAGCAATAACGGCCCCTTTGCGTAAGTCTTCCACAAGCTTGGGCAATTCTGAGTCCTCCTTCCAAGTATGTTTGACCTCGTCCAATAAGGTGGGCTGGTGATCCTGTATGGCCATAACTAACAATTCAGTTCCTGGCACACGGGATAAGGCATCCGCAGCCAAATTATCTGTGCCTTTCTTATAAACGATCTCGTAGTCGTAACAATGCATGCTTTGAATGGGGATACAGAAGAAAGAGGAGTTTCGAAAACAATGCAGATGATGGGTCGCTATAAGGGAAGAACCCTGCAAATCCTAGTAGATTCGGGTAGCACCCACAATTTCATCGACGCGGGCGTGATTAAAGGTTTGGGAATCGCTACCACGACCATTCCCTCAGTGAAAATCATGGTGGCAGATGGCAGGGTGTTAAGTAGTGGTCGGCTTCTTAAGTCATTCAAATGGGAAATGCAGGAATATTCTTTCGAGGCGGATTTCTTTATAATACCTTTGGTGGGGTGTGAAATGATTCTGGGTGTCAAATGGTTAGCGCAACTAGGCGATATCACCTGGAATTTTAAGTCGGCTCTTATGAAATTTCAGTGGGCCGACACATCGGTAATTTTACATGGGGATTGTTTTGTGCCCGCAAGGAGGCTGTGGAGGATTGTTAAGGGTGACACCTTGTACAAGAGAGCTCGACAACACATATCTGCTGTCTGTATTAGTCCTTCCTTAAATGATGAGACTGAATTCCTCTGTCAACTAACAGGAGAGGAAGAAGCCTCACCAGAGATCACTGCTGTACTCGAGGAATTCCCAGGGGTATTTCAAGCTCCAGTCGGCCTACCTCCTTTTAGGGGGCATGAGCATGCCATAGTCCTCAAAGACGGAGTGCAAAGCGTTACTGTACGGCCTTACAGGTATTCGACAGTTCAAAAGAACATTATTGAGGAGATGGTGAGCGAATTATTGGCAGGAAGGGTTATACAACCAAGCAGGAGCGCCTTTTCCTCCCCGGTCGTGTTAGTAAAGAAGAAAGATGGGACATGGCGCATGTGCGTTGACTATAGACAGCTTAATCACCATACGGTGAAGGATAAATATCCGATACCGGTTATAGAAGAGTTGTTAGATGAGCTACATGGTGCAGTCATCTTCTCTAAGATAGATTTACGGGCCGGCTATCATCAGATCCGAATGGAGCCAAGGGATGTGCATAAGACGGCTTTCCGCACCCATGATGGCCATTACGAGTTCCTCGTAATGCCATTTGGTCTTACTAACGCCCCATCGACGTTTCAAGGATTGATGAACTCTCTTTTCCGGCCCTTCTTGCGGAAGTATGTTCTTGTTTTCTTCGACGACATTTTAGTCAATAGTAAGTCGGCTGGGGACCACACGCAACACTTGCGATCTGTTCTGGCAGTGCTTCAGCAGCACACTTTATATGCCAAACGTTCCAAATGCGCCTTTGGAGGCTCTAGAGTGGAATATCTTGGGCATTACATCGACAGGGATGGAGTCTCTACCGATCCAAAGAAGATCCAAGCGGTTTGTACGTGGCCGGTTCCTACCAATGTGAAGCAACTAAGGGGATTCCTCGGACTGAGTGGTTACTATAGGCGCTTCATACGTGGCTACGGGGTCATTATCCGACCCCTCACTAATTTGCTTAAGAAGGATTCCTTTCAGTGGGACGGGACAGCTCAGACCGCTTTTGAGAAATTGAAGTTATTGTTGACGTCTGCCCCTGTGCTTCAATTACCTGACTTCTCCTCCGAGTTTGTGGTGGAGACAGATGCGTGCGATTCTGGCATTGGAGCCGTCCTCATGCAGAATCATCATCCGATAGCCTATATCAGCAAGTCCTTGTCCCCACAGAATCAGTCACTGTCAGTATACGAGAAGGAGCTGTATTCCATCGTCTTCGCGATTAGGAAATGGCATCACTATCTTACGGGGCGCCATTTTATTATTAAAAGTGATCACCGAAGCCTCAAGTTTTCACTCGAGCAGCGGTTGCATACGGAGACTCAGTTTAAGTGGTTATCGAAGTTAATGGGTTACGACTACGAGATCGTTTATAAGAAAGGCACAGATAATTTGGCTGCGGATGCCTTATCCCGTGTGCCAGGAACTGAATTGTTAGTTATGGCCATACAGGATCACCAGCCCACCTTATTGGACGAGGTCAAACATACTTGGAAGGAGGACTCAGAATTGCACAAGCTTGTGGAAGACTTACGCAAAGGGGCCGTTATTGCTCATACATTTAAATGGCACCAGGGATTGCTCAAACGGGGGAACCGCATCGTTGTGGGCAAGAATCCTGCAGTCCGTCATAAGATTATCTCTACATTCCATAGTAGCTCCATGGGTGGCCACTCTGGAATGCTGGCAACTACTAAGAGGGTCGCTAGATTGTTCTTTTCGAAGGGGATGACCAAAGACATACGCAATTTTGTTCGCACCTGTGATGTTTGCCTTCGCTGCAAGTACGACAATTCAGCTAAGCCGGGGTTGTTACAACCACTGCCGATTCCTGCGGGAGTATGGCAGGACATATCCATGGATTTTGTTGAGGGGTTGCCACGTTCTCAGGGCAAGGACGTCATATTAGTTGCGGTGGATCGTTTGACAAAGTACAGTCACTTCCTGGGTTTGACTCACCCATATTCAGCAAGCACTGTTGCTCAAGCCTTCTCATCTGGTGTGTTCAAGCTGCACGGATTGCCCTTGACTATAGTAAGCGATCGTGATGCCGTCTTTCTCAGCCACTTTTGGCAGGACTTATTCCGGCTGCAGGGAGTCGAGTTACATCTCTCTTCCGCTTATCATCCTCAAACCGATGGCCAGACGGAGGTGGTGAATCGCTGCCTCGAAACTTATCTCCGATGCATGGTTGGGGATTGCCCACGGAATTGGTATAAGTGGCTTCCCTTAGCGGAATGGTGGTATAACACCTCCTTCCATTCTGCCATTCGCTTGACTCCATTCGAGGCCTTGTATGGCTATCCTCCGCCCATACATCTTCCCTATTTCAGTCATGACAATGTCCAGCCTGCAGTTGATGGATTCCTAAGAGATAGGGAGGCCATGCTACGCATTATTCGGTTTAATCTAGATCGAGCTCAACATCGGATGCAACAATTGGCAAACCAGCATCGATCAGAGCAGGAATTTAATATTGGTGATTTGGTTTTTGTTAAATTGCCGGCTTACCATCAGAGCAGCGTGGCCAGACGGGCGGCGCATAAGTTGGCACCTCTTTATTACGGGCCTTACAAGATTATAGATAGAGTGGGCAAGGCTGCTTACAGACTGCAGTTACCAGCAGGATCGACGGTCCACCCCACCTTTCATGTTTCGAAGTTGCGGCGTGGAATAACAGATGTTTCCCGAGTCTCCCGAGACCTTCCTAAGTTTTGTGATGCTTCAGCTAATGTACCGGTCGCCGTCTTGGGTCGAAAGATGGTGAAGCGAGGTCAGAGGGCAGCTACAATGGTGCTGGTGCAGTGGTCAGGGGGCTCGGAGGATGATGCAACTTGGGAATATCTCTACGATTTAGAGCAACATTACCCCCATTGTGTTTTGGAAGACAAGTGCATTCCAAGGGGAGTGCTCCACGATGCGTGATAGAAGATGGAGCTGAAGTGCACACTCGAGGTCAAGTGTGCTGTAAGGGGAGTGCATTGACGCGTGATAGAAGATGGAGCTGAAGTGGAAGACAAGAGAGGGGAAGTTAGTTAAACGGTAGTGTTGGGTCGAGTTGTAAATAAGGGTTGATGGGTAAATAGAGGGCCCGAGTGTGGTTGTAAATAGAGGCCAAGTATGGCCAGGGACAGGAGGAAGCCCATGTGGTTGGGGAAAGGTTGTTAGTGGGGTTTTCTGTTATTAGTCGGAGGGGAGGACATGGAGGGGGGGAGAATATTTTGCGAGGTGGTGTGGGGGAGTGCGTGGAGGGGAGAGGAGAGACAGTACGCTTGGGCTCTCGGGGTTGTCGTTGGTTCTTATCCAGAAATGGAATGAGGTTGATCGGAATCCCTTGAGCATTCGGGTCTGGGAAGAGAGTCGGTGCGTAGGAAGGGGCTGGTGCGTGTGGCAACGACGGGCACGCATCATATATGATGCGTGGGAAAAGTGTCCCACACCGGTTGTATGGGCGACCGGTGTGGGGTATATATGGGCCTTGGGCACTCCCCTCCTTTGAGTCGACTTTTGGGAAGGGTTCTCCCAAGTAACACGTATCAAGGGTATCAGAGCCCACCCACCCGCGCAGTGCAAGCGAGCGGCGTGGGCAAGCTACGCAGACTGCGCCTCTGGCTTGGCCCGCGTGGGCGCCGGGCTGCGGAGCGTGGTGGTATGATGCGTGGGAAAAGTGTCCCACACCGATTGTATGGACAACCGGTGTGGGATATATATGGGCCTTGGGCACTCCCTTGAGTCGACTCTTGTGAAGTTTTCTCCCAAGTAACCTGTATCAAGCTTGATGCGTGCCCGTCGTTGCCACACGCACCAGCCCCTTCCTACGCACCGGCTCTCTTCCCAGACCCGAATGCTCAAGGGATTCCGATCAACCTCATTCCATTTCTGGATAAGAACCAACAACAACCCCGAGAGCCCAAGCGTACTCTCTCTCCTCTCCCCCCACGCACTCCCCACACCACCTCGCAAAATATTCTCCCTCCCTCCATGTCCTCCCCTCCGACTAATAACAGAAAACCCCACTAACAACCTTTCCCCAACCACATGGGCTTCCTCCTGTCCCTGACCATACTTGGCCTCTATTTACAACCACACTCGGGCCCTCTATTTACCCATCAGCCCTTATTTACAACTCGACCCAACACTACCGTTTAACTAACTTCCCCTCTCTTGTCTTCCACTTCAGCTCCATCTTCTATCACGCATCACCATTTGTGCCAAAGTAGCAGGTATCGAAGGCGAAGAGCCTGGGATCGAGTACATCCTGCTACAACAGAGCATCGAGGAAACCGCCGATGGCTTGAGAGGGAAAGGGTTCTTCAGCTTTTAGACCACCCATTCTTCCGCTGAGACGAAGAAGTTTAGGGCGATGACACATTTGGGGGCTTACATAGATCTGATCTTACTCTTCAGTTGGAAGCTCTATACAAGTTGTTTGTATGATTAGGGCCAAATGAGTTGTCCTTGGGAACTGCTTCCTTTTAATAAAAGGGAAAACGATCGATCAAGTTGATTAGTTTATCTCGAAGATGATTCTGGAAGTTGTTCTATGCGTTTACTCAGCGATGGTGATTAGACTAATTGGTTGGTTGATCCCCAACTGTTATATTTTAACTTATTCTGGAGCTAGAGGTTGGAGTTTGAAAGAGTCCGCTGCTTGTTGTCATGCTTTGTTGTTAAGTCGCCTGTGTCAACAACGAAGCACGCCTAAGAAGCTGGCCTATAAAACGTGGCCTCCTCCCTCTTGTTTACCAACCGAAAAACTCCAAGCAAGAATGCCGTTGTCAGTAGGATCGATCGATCAGAGGATGAGCTCGGGCAGTAGTGGAGCCGGGAAAGTTGTGTGCGTGACGGGAGCTTCCGGGTACATTGCATCGTGGTTAGTCAAGCTTCTCCTCGAGAAAGGTTATGTTGTCAAGGCCTCCGTTCGAGATCCCAGTTCAGTGTTCTTCTCTCTCTTCCTCTCTGTTCGAGGCTAATGGCCGTTTTGTTTGAGATGGTTCGGGGTTCATTCTGAATCGCAAAGCTTCCTTGTCGCCCAATTCACTTTCAATCTTGAACTGGTTTCACGCTTTGTCCTTTTTCAAGCACCTTTCTCAATGACTTTCTCTCTCTTGATCTCTTTTGTGACAGGTGATCCGAGAAAGACCGGACATCTGCTTTCGCTCAGTGGTGCGAAGGACAGGCTTCATCTGTTCAAAGCCGATCTGCTGGATGAGGGCTCCTTCGATGGTGTAGTCGAGGGTTGTGATGGCATCTTCCACACTGCCTCTCCATGTCACAACAACGTCGTGGATCCACAGGTTTGAGCACAAGTTCTCTCGCAATTCCGGATGATGATTTACGCCTTCTCTGTTGCTTGATGTTGCCTAGAGTCAATTGTTGAATATGCTTTCGAAATAAGACAATTTTTATTACCGCCTCGTGTTTTGTGTGCTGCGGATTCTTTCAGGCAGAAATGCTGGATCCCGCTGTCAAGGGAACTCTCAACGTCCTAAGGTCTTGCGCAAAGGTTCCTTCGGTAAAACGTTTCATCCTGACATCGTCGATTGCGGCGGTTGCCTACAACGGCAGACCTCTAACGCCTGATGTCATCGTGGACGAGACTTGGTTCTCTGATCCAGAGATCTGCAGAAAACTGAAGGTGGGGGATGCTTTTGCCACTTATTTGTTTCAACCATTTTCCAACAAATGTTCTATATTTGATCACAGGCATGGTATATGCTCTCGAAGACACTGGCCGAGGAAGCAGCATGGAACTTCACGAACGAGAAGGGCATCGACATGGTCGTGATTAACCCAGCGGTGGTTATAGGCCCTCTTCTGCAGCCAACACTCAACACCGGCTCATCCGAGATCCTAAACCTCATCAATGGTAAACCCAATACCAGCCAGGATATATATTGGCCGAAGGATTTCCCGTAGTTGAGTACAGCCAAAATTCCTCCCAGGATCGGAAACATTCGATGACATGCCATCCGGATGGGTGAACGTCAGAGACGTCGTGGAAGCACACGTGAAAGCATTCGAGGCCCCATCGGCAAGGGGAAGGTACTGCCTCGTTGAGAGCACCACTCACACGTCGGAAATCGTCGAGATACTCATGGAGCTGTACCCCTCGCTCCGCCTTCCTCGAAAGTGAGTCCTCAAACTCCCATTCGTTTCGAGACGTAGAAGCATGTAACGAAACTCTGTCGCATCACAGGCACGCGGACCAGGGGCCAGTGATTCCGAAGTGTAAGGTATCGAAGGAGAGGGCAAAGAGCCTTGGGATAGAGTACGTATCGCTGCGACGGAGCGTGGAGGAAACCGTGGAGAGCTTGAAGGAGAAGGGATTCGTATTCTTCTGAAAGATCGCATCTTCCTTTCCATGCCTGGGCTTGTTGGCTTGCCGACATCCTCCTTAAATCATTAAAGAATAAAAAGAGAGTAATATATTCAAACGCCAGTGCTCCAGCGATCATCATTCCACGCTTCAATTTCTAATATAAATTATAGACAAGGGAAGCATGAAATTGTTTGTTCTAATACACTCACAAACCACGCCAGAAAACCAAGTTTGCTACTAAGTTCGCAAAATAATTTGCGAGGTCAAAACTGAAATTAAACTTAAAATTATTAAAACGTAAACTATCTATTTCGCAAAGCAACAAAAAAAGCTCGTAGGAAAACAGCAGGCGACGTGGCCCCCGGGGGCGAGACATGAGAGGGAGAGTTTTTTGAGTTACGGACAACAACATTAAACCCTCCGCCGTCCGGAAGCCGTAAAAGTAGATTGTGTTGTGTTGTGTCGGGATCTCCCCCCCGGCGCAAACCCCCCTCAGACAGACAACATTCATAGGAACTAACGACCACCCACCTCTCTTCCAACACCACCCACTTCTTCCCGTTCTCCTCAGATTTTCCTCGTACCTCCTCCTTTACACTTGCATGGCGATCTCCGCCTTCTTCAGCCCTTCCCTTTCCCTCAGCTGTAATGGCCGTTGCGACCCCTTCTTCCCCGCCCCCACCCCTCCTAAGCCCGTCGTCTGCCTCAGGATAACCGCCGTTGGGGGTGCCTCCAACTCCCTTTCCCTCCGCCGACGCGGCCCCGCCCTCTTCTTCTCCTTGTCCTCCAGCGACGAGAAGACGTTGGGGAAGGAGGAGGAGGAGGAGGGGTTGATCGGCGGTGGGGGCGGAGACGGTGGTGGTTATGGTGGTCACGGCGGGCGTGGTGGGCAGAGATGGGAATGACGGTGAGTGGTTGCGGAGGCGGGGAGGACGCTAGAGAGCCTCCCGAAGGACCTGGCGTCGGCACTCGCCGAGTGGAAGATTCCCGCTGCGGTGGCCTCGAGGTACCTGGAGATGGAAAAGTCGGGGTTCCTGAGGTGTTTGATGCAGTTCGGGGGTTTTAAGGAGAGGCTTTTGGCGGATGACCTCTTCCTGGCTAAGGTTGGCATTGAATGTGGTGTCGGGATCTTCACCAAGGTTGGTTCTTTTGAATCTTACTAATCCCGTTGATCATTCCATTGATGGAATCATGCATTCTAATGACCCTCTTTATCAATCGTCATTGTCCCTGGGGCTGCCCTTGTGTTCTTGGGGTCTTTGCACGATTATAAAAATGACATTTCTGTTTCTTTTCCCCAAGGTCAAGCTCAATGTCAAGTTTCACCGTACGCAGCCATCCCTGTCGGTAGACTCACCCACCATAGCCAGGTGTCCTACCCAGGTCGACTCCGAATTAGTCGGAGCGAAGCCCCGGAAACCGGGCGGGAAACCAAAAAAAAAGTTCAATGTCAAGTGTAAGAGTCAGAATGAAGTTTCCCTCAATCCCAATGTTCTGGGTTTTGCCGAAAATTGGAGAAGGCGACTTCTTTTGTTGTTTTGTTTTGACCGGTTATGGTCCTATTGTTCTTGCTTTGCTCTTTTGTTTAGAGTACTTGGACCGGTTGGTTTCCTTCCATATTGTCTTTTCCTTGTTTGTGTTGTTTGTCTGTTGGATTAAATAGAGTGTCTTTTTTGGGAGGAATTGATGCTGATGAACGTGTTTTGCGGAATATTACGGTACCTTTGAATTGTGCTCGAGAGGGAATATTAACCTTCATGATAAGATGTAGGTATGAGTGGTGGAATTTGCTTACTATTGTGTTTGGTAGTTCTCTCTGCTGGGATGATTTCGTTTTCTTGTGGGAAGTTTGATTTTCTTCCACAGAATTTCAATATGTTGTCTTCGAAGATAACATATAACGGGGAACCCAAATCAGTGGATTCAATTAAGTGGAATGATATTTTTGTTTACTGTTCTGGCTGCTAAAAATGTTTGGTTTACAAGCCTGAATTTTTCTTGTCTGAGGGTCGAATTGATTAATTCAGAATTACTCTCTTAGCTGTTTGGATTGACATCGATCTTCTGATTTTAGACTGCTGCAGAGTATGACCGTCGCCGAGAGAATTTCTTCAACGAGCTTGAAATTGTCTTCGCTGACGTGGTAAGCCTATTTAATCCATATTATTTTCAGCACTCTCTGTAATTGAATTTGGGAGGAGAACCACTATTTGTCGAAATCACGATGACATCTACCTTGGTTGAGCTGGGAAAATGTTTTATTTTTTCCTTGAACAATGATATTGATTGGGAGCTTATAGCTTTTCAACCAGTGCCGGAAAGCAGCTTATTACCTTTAGTGGTCCTAGGTTATGGCAATAATTGCGGATTTCATGCTTGTTTACCTCCCTGCACCGACTGTGGCTATCCGACCTGCTCTAGCAATCAATGCCGGAACTGTGGCCAAGTTCTTTCACAACTGTCCTGACAACGCATTCCAGGTCATGGCTTCCTCCGTATAACTGCTTCCAAGTTTTCTCCACTTCCTTAGGACTTACTTTTGTGCTAAAAAGAAAATTTCTACTACAGATTGCTCCTCCAGGGACATCTTACTCATTTTTGCAGAGACTAGGTGCCATCGCAGTGAGTATTCTCGTTTAAATCGCTGAAGCAATGAACCTCAGATTCATACTCATTTTGATTCTGTTGTACTTTTAAATCCAGCGTAACGTTTCAAAACTTTTTGCTGTTGGAACCACTTCATCCCTGGTGAGTTTTCATTATGATCAAAGTCTAGATTCACCGATAAAATGCCCTTTGATCTGGTTGATATTATTTTCTCCATTATTCCAGTATCATGTGATATTGCGGCTTCCAGTTGCTCTCCTGTGAAAGCAGTAAACGATAAGCTCTTGTTTGACGTGCTCATACTCTACTTTGTCGAAGATTAATTGTTGAATATTGAGAACCGTGGCATTGCCTTTTCGGTTTTGTCCTTAAGTGCTGCATACATATGAAACTTAAAAAAAAAAGGTGCTCCTGGTGACGAATATTTTTCTGGTTCAGGTTGGCACAGCTGCCACAAATGCCTTAATTAATGCAAGAAAGGCTGTTGATAAGTCTTCTGCTGGCGAGGTGGAAAACGTTCCCATACTATCTACAAGTGCTGCTTATGGTGTTTACATGGCGATCTCCAGCAACCTCAGGTATTTGCACTAGTTCGCGTCTAGAACTTCTTGTTTGTTGTATTAGGCAGACAAGGTTTCTGTTCAGTTAACTTGAACGTGTTCATTTTTTATCCTAATCCTCTTTTTGTCATGATCAACTGACACTCTCTAGTAATGCCTTTAGACTCAGGACTAAGTGTTGTATATTATTATATCATGAAGGTATCAAGTGCTTGCCGGGGTTATCGAGCAGCAGATGTTAAAGCCCTTGCTTCACAGGAACAAGGTCATGCTTAGCGCTATTTGCTTCGTTGTCAGGACTGGCAACACATACTTAGGATC
This sequence comes from Melastoma dodecandrum, assembly GCA_029817715.1. Lineage (NCBI taxonomy): Eukaryota > Viridiplantae > Streptophyta > Magnoliopsida > Myrtales > Melastomataceae > Melastoma > Melastoma dodecandrum. The sequence goes on along the minus strand of JARUPY010000472.1, from coordinate 5,404,080 downwards.
CTTATTGTAAGACATGCCTCAATTTAATCTTCTCAAGACAAACACTTTTTTGAGCTCCCGCTCCCTTAACCTAAGCTATGGTTTACTCTCGTTTGATAGGTGGGTCGATTATGCTCGGTGGATAGGCATCCAGTAGAATTGAGAAATAAATATCTCTTCCTTTTCTTTCCACGAGAATTCCATTCACTTTGCATCATTTGGGAGGTAAATCGGCTGGCTTGCCTTTGACCCTGGGGCAGTAAAAGCTCATACACAGGTATTTCTTCGATTATTGTATATGTCTAGAGATCTCTTTCGGGATGCTTGTTTTTGTGCTACTCATACTACGAATAAAAACCTCAGAAAAATTTTCCCCTCGATGCCACTCATACTTGTGTGTCGGCCCAGGGAAGACGATTTGTATCGCCAAGACAAGTTTCTTTTGACTTGGAAGGAATGTTTGGTAGGAATTAGTTACGAAGACTTGCGTGTGCATCAATCCCGGCACGCATAATATCACAGCCTGTATGGGTTGCATATGATGTCCTGTCCTGCACTGTTCTTGTTGCATAATGTCTCCATGAAAATCTAACCTTTGGAGACTTTTTAACAATTGAAGTATCTTTAAGAAGTGATTCTGGATAAAATTAAAGGTTTGAAGGTAATAATCACATCTTCACATAAAAGATTTCAAGGCCACCACCATCATCTAGCTGTTCTGTAATTCTTACACAATTTTCGCAATCTTGAGCGGTAGTGAAATGTTGATCCTATCCAATCTCACTACCAAGACATTCCGAATCGAGTTTGAGCAGTGTCCTGATCACAGATGCCTGAGAGGTATGCATCCACCGCTCACCGCTGTATCAAACGAAAAGCAACAGGTAAATGATGTCAATAGACACGCACTGTTGGTATCAATGGAACTCCCCACGAGACACCTGAACCTATCTTCCATCCATGGTTGATGCTTTCTTTTTCCGCTTGTTCTTAGGCTTCACGGCATCCAATAGAGTTCTTTCTCCTTTGCTTTGAGTATGACTCCTGGCTGGCTGAATTGCCCGAGAAGGGTCTTTAGTTACTTCAGGCACAGCTTGGGGTTTAGCCTCAAAGGAGCGGGTGTCAGGTTGCACTTCCTCTTGCTTCTCGGAGGGTTTCGAGCCTGCTGGGAGCACAAAATGCCAGACATTAAAATCATTCCGACTTGTTATTTCCACAAAATTCGACTGATAAAGGCAAACGCAAGACCGCACGGCACTACACTGCATCGTTCACAAGGGAAAGGCTATAAAGAAATCCATCTATATCAGGAATTACTGTGAATCTTCTAGGATTATTATTCTAGAAATCATACAGAAGTCAAAGTTTTGCGACAACTAATTACTCGTCTAATAAGAGTCCCACTGTTTTTTTCCTAATGCTCATGCTGTACGCATTAGGGCTACCCAAATGCCAAGCACAACTTGCATTTGCTAGGTAGCTCCAGATCTATAGCATCCACAAAACTTCAATTGTACAATACTGATTAACAATAGCTTCAAATGTAATGGATTACCCTGAGATGCAAGAGATAGTTTCAGTAGTTCTGTATCAACACCCTTCGAGTAAGGATCCCTGGCAAGACAGAAGTGCTTCCACTGAGCTTGTAAAATGGGATACATTCTGAAAATTACATAATTTTGTTTCATGCCTAAAACAATTTTGGTTTTAATTCTAGGTTTCTTTGTCAAATTTACTTTCCAAACCATTGGCAAGGCATCAGTTTTTTCTTTACTGAACTAAACAAGAACATTTTCATGGATTGTATAAAAATCCTTGTGAAGAAAGATGACAACATACCAACTTGATGGGGTTCCAACAAAACTGTTACTGATCCCATCTCTGTGGCTATTGCCTCTAGTGGACTGCATTTTACATTCCCTGTCCTTGGTTATATGTGAGCTGATTCCAACGGCCATTTGCTTCAGTCCATCCCCTTTATGTATAGGTGGTTCACTTTTCTTTTGCTTTTCAACCATGTGAGTACCAGCTAACCGGGCATTAACAGAAGCAGGAAATGGATGTCGCTTGATTTTTTGCAGAGCACGGTCTCTGTTATATGCATCAACCTACATAAGTAGCCAGAGAACGTGTCCGATATAGCCATTAACATAACAAATATATAATAAACAGATCGCCAAAATTATAAATTTCTTGAAATGCATTGATCCTGTTCTTATAAGCAAGAAATCGAATGAGCAGACAAGAGGCCAGTCCCAGAGATACACTTATCTAGTCTCAAACTCTCAGCCACCCATCGGCACTTCTTTTTTTTTTTAGTGCCCATGAAGGAACTCAGTGAGAATCCAGAATCCACCTCCTAAGAATACCAAATGACACACTGACTACCCTCTCATGGAGCTACAACAAATGCATGGATCATGCAATGATATAGCATCAAGTACAATAATCTTCTCCTAGTATTATGCACTTCTGCCAACGAACATATCAAACTAGTAACTACATCAGCATAACAAAAAATAATCTCACCCATCTATCATCATTCAGCCACCTGATCTTCAAATGAACGTAGTTCTCATAACCCATACATGAAGGCCGTCTAACATAGCCAAAAATAATTTAAAATAGCATGTGCAGGAAACAACTCACAGCTTCTTTTATCTTGGATGTCATATCACCAGCTTTTGTAGCAGCAATTCGTAGACAATGCCTTATGACACTTTGAGGAACAGCCACTCCTCCTGCTTTTTGAATAGCACAAACATCACCATTGGTGTTCAACGTAGCTGTCATTCTTCCACCCATTACAGCTTCCTCTAGATGTGTTGGATCTATAACCTATAGCATGAAATGCCAGCATATTACCAGTGTAAAAGGAAAATCATCTCCACCAGAAAAGAAGAGTTGGAGTTTAAATTTGCCTTACCAGAGTGCCTTCGTCATCAAATAAAGCAAATGTCACTGCTATAGGAAGATGGTGTATTGTAAGAGGGAGTGGTTCCCTAGCCTATTCGGAAGTAAAGCAGATCAATCAGTGCATTTTATGAATAACCTAAAAATAAAGGTAAAAAATCATCTGCTTTTGGTATTTTAAAATTGAGGAACTAGGTGAGGAAAATCAGGCGTTCCAGTCACGACAGCTTTATTTCCAACATACCTCAGGCGAATGAATAACAACTTCCTCACCATTTTCTCCTCCTACTGTGCATTCAGGCCTCCGGAACGTCAATAAGGCAGCCAATGCAGCGACATTGGCAGCATCAATTAAATTACTGCTCCATATTAATGTTGAATAGCGTGTGTAAGAGAATCAAAATTTGAGAACAGGTCCAGTATGCACAAGATCAATGCTTACCCCCCATGATCTACAATGTGGAGGTCAATACGAATGGCCCACACCAACTTCCCAGAAAGGATACAAAGCGATTCGGTATCAATAGCCATACTTTCCCTACAAGAACACAAGAAACTAATCACCTAATGAAGCATCACATCACCAGAACACAGTCAACCATGTTTTCGTTAATAAATTTCAGCCACTTCAGTAATGCTGACGGAGAGACTATGTTTAACAGGGCAATGATTTCATAAGCACCTTAGACCACGGTCAATAACTCGGCCCAACTCCACCGCAGTCTCTCCTGGACGACCAGGTTCGAAGGAAGGATCGGCCATGGGGGAGAACTCAGTGTATACCGAAAGAGTCCCTTCATTTGGTCTATCTCGATACGGCTGAACTAGTTGGGAAGTAACATAAGCTAAAACACGCGTCTGACCCAAATGCACCTCCGCAGAGCCATCTTCACTGCACAAATCGCATCGCATCACCAACTTATAATCAAACACGCTTCCCAACACGTAGACAAAAGACAAAGCACTAAAAAGCAAAATCCCAGAGGGGCAGCTCGCCTGCCGAACTTGACGCTAAGCGTCCGATAATCGTAAGGGTCGCGGCCGTCGATCCTGAGCCCCAACGACAGCGCGGACTCGATGAACTTCCTCTCGTTCACCGTCATCCTCCACGTGTTCCCCAACCGTTGCTCCATAATAACTAATTAACCAAACCAGCTATCAAATATCCCCAGACACAACAAAAACCACCATCAAATAAGCGAAATCAAAAAATAAAAAATAAAAAGTCGAGGCCAACAAAGACAATCTCCGGACACCGAAATCGAAAGCGAGTAGAACATTACCGAGTGACTCGCGGGAACTGTCAGGATCAACGGGCGACGGCGTTTAACCTGGGCGAGCTTTTCCTTCTCACCTCGGCCGTTCGCCGACGGTTTAACCCTCGCCGTGCCAGGCCCATAACCAGGTGGATGGGCTATGCGGTCATATGGCCCATTATCTCTTGATTGAAGCCCAATAAAGTGAGGCCCATAATTGATGTTTTGGGCCTCCATCCCCTTGCCCGTCCCAATTGAACCAATCAAATAAGACAACGGTTCAATGTTTCAAAATATTCTTTAGGGATTTCAATATGTAGATTATCAAGGAACAAATTTTGGTTGATGATCTTAAGGGTGGACCCACCTCCCTCTCGATCGAGTAAAATATTATGTTGCATGAGGTGACGTCTCACCCATACTAATATATAAATTTTTTTTTGTTTATTATCCCACCCAAATTATTGGTCAAGAAAGATTGCAATTCAAATGGTGCAAATCCAAAATTTCACGTGGCAAAGGAAAGTGAGTCTAACTTAGTATATAAGTGTAAGGCATTATTTGCCGATATTACTAACAATATATCACTGACCAGTGAAACTGGGTCGAACACGGGACACCACTCGGAGGCATCTTGAACAACTGTTTCTCATCGATTCGGATGGGAAAGTGCAAATGAGGTTCATGGATCGGTCGATCTGTACGGTTTATGCGTCAGCGACAAGGGAGAGGAAAGCATTTTCAGCTTCAACCGCCTCGAAAGAAGCTGCGACCCGAAAGTGAGACCACTTCCTCCCCTTCACACCCTAATCTCTTCTCTCCGATGCGATAACATTCCACCACCTCCAGCCATCACTAAAACATTCTTCTCGGAAGCCTTAGTATGTCCGATCCCGTTCTCGGGTAACTCCATCACCTTCAAGCCGAGAGAGACGGAAGTGGACTAATTAATTCCCTCAAAGCTGAGAGAGAGGATCATCGGGGACTCCGGCGGCATCCTAAACCTAAATCAAATATACATACGAAACAGAGCAGACGACGTGTTGTTCTAGGGCCAAAGGTCTAATGGGCCTGGGCCTCAATCGAATTCCCCCCGAGTTGGGATTAAAAATGTTCTTTGTCTAGTCAAATTTTCAGACAAACCAAAAAATAATAATAAATAAAATCCACCTCGAAGTCCGAGCCGAATAACGAGACGAGAACCATCGAATTTCGAGAATAATTATTCGGAAGTTGTGTGCGCGTCGTCGTGTCTGTGGGGTTGGATTGGTGGGTGGGGACGGGGAGGGAGGGAGGGAGAACTACCCTTTTCTTTTGTTTTGCAGGGCTCGTGACGAAGATTTTCGGGCGTCCAGTTGTTGATGTCGGCAACGAGAAGCCTCGGTCCGACAAAATAATTTACTTTTTTCTATTGCAACAATACGTGAACCTTTTTCTCTAATAAATGTTTTATTTCTCGCATTGGTCAAGATCCGAGGGAGGGATTGGATTTTTTATTTTTTGGGTTTAATTTCTTTCCTGTAAGCTTTTCGTTTTCAGCAGGCAGTTAAAAAAATGTACAGCTGGGAACTGCGGGAGGACAGCCTGGCTACCCCCCCCCCCCCCCTTTCAACAAACGGTGTGGGCCCCACGTCTCTTGTCAGTTCGCTCTTTGCGTAATTTTTGCACCGAAATTTTATCAACACGCGACCAGCCAAAAAAAAAGAAAAAAAAGAAAAGGTTAAATAATCAAAATTGGTACATCAAATCGACGTGTAAAATATGCTTCAAACGAGAGGGGAGAGTCGCCGCCGTTGGTTTTGCCCAAAGTGCCCCACCCACACACACACACATCCTAACTTTCTAACATGTCCTTTCTTCGTATCCGTGTCGCCACACAACCCCTGCACTCACTCCGTTCCGTCCTACTATTTTCACATGCCCCATAAATAAAATAAAATTAAAAGGTTGTCTGTCGCGTCGTTTTGGCTTTGCCAGCAGCAGGAGGAGTTAGTTCATTACAGCAGAGGACAGGTTTGGTTGTCCGTCCGTCGGTCTCAGCATACATAGTTGTTGGTAGTAAGCACGACACGAGATCGATCGAGTTTGGTTTTATCGTTCTAAAACTGAAAACCTCGCGAATCCCGTGGTCAAAATTGGGATTAGAGATGCCACGTGGGAATTAGCTGACTGAGAAGAAGGCTCAATCAGTTTAGTTTAAATGGTCGAATCATTTCGTCCTAATAGGAACACGTGGCACTTTTTTAAACCGCGTGATTTAAGGTCGTTGCTAAATTCAATTACTTATCATTAAGATCATGATTAGAGGAGATTCGCGTGTTCTATTTATGTCCGGCCCCTAGGGGTTCACAGCATCCAACCGTAGGCAGCAACCTCACAGTAACTCTGCCCCTCCTCCTCCTACTCACACCGCCTTTTCTTTAATTTTTTTTTATTTTAAATTTCATTACCACCTCGGAAACAGAAAATGAAAAGTGAGACAGAGAGTGAGAGAGAGAGAGAAAAGAAATCAACGTAAAGATCGAAACGTCTCTGCTAAAACCAAAAAAAAAAAAAAAGAGGAAGGGAGAGGGGGGACGATTCCGAAGAGCTCCGGTGAAGCTTAACCGACTCGGTTCCACCGTTGGAGGCGGAGGAGGGAGTGGGGGAGGCGAGCGGGGGAAGGTGGCGGGGTTGGCACGGGGTGGGGGGAGGTAGTTATGGGGAGGAGGTGGCGAGAGGTGGCGGCGATCGCCGTGGCGGTGACTTTTGCTGCGGTGTCGGTGGTCGCGGTGGGGAAGAGGGTTAGGAAGAGGAGGGAGTGGGGTAGGGTTGAAGGGATAATGAGGGAGCTCGAGAAAGAGTGCGAGACTGATGTCGGGAGGTTGCGGCAGGTGGCCGACGCCCTCGCGGTGGAGATGAACGCCGGACTTGCGTCGGAGGGAGGGTCCAAGCTCAAGATGCTTCTGACTCACGTCGACAGGCTGCCTGATGGGTAAAGGACGAGTCTTCTTCTTCTCCTCCTCCTCCTTTCTTGTTCTCTTTTTTTATGGTTTATCACGTCTTGTTTCCTTAGCGGCGATTAAATGCTCGCTTTCCTTGGACGATGTTCTTTTTGGCTGTTCTGTAATTATTTTTCTCCATTGGTAAAGGAAAAAAGCATACTTGATCGCAAAGTGGTAGTGGATCCACCTCGTTTTTCATGTCAAGGACTTAAATTTGTTCCAAGGACTCACTCTGCAGTGAGGAAGTGGCTGTCAACTTTGGGCGATCAATCAGTGAGCGGCCCTTGGTTGTGCATGCTTAATGGCTAAAAAAATCAGCTTTTGATAGAGGAGGTTGGCGTGAAAGTGGGAATTGGTATTTTCGAATTTCGCTGGTTTGCCTTCGCGGGGTGGTTGTTATTTTGCATAGGTTGGCATGAGCAGAAGAGTGAAGTCTTGTTCGTTATGATTGTTCAGGGTAATCATGTTGTCTTCTTGTGTCCTTTTGTATGTTTTTTCGGGTGGCTTGATTGTGTTTTTGCTTCTGTTTGTCGTGATTATATCGATACTCTCCCTGATCTTTTTGTTCGCATATTCCTATTAGGCAATGAATGGTTTCTTGTTTGTGTGTAGCGTAGCTTTCTTCCCTCTTTTCCCATAAAAAAAAGGTTGCTTTTTCTACCTGGGTGCTTTTGCTTTCCTCCTTTGTTCCTGTGATTTGGACTCCTCCTTTTCTCCTGTTTTGGAATGAACATGGTTGGAGATCTAATCCTACCTATCTCCTTGGATGTTTTGACATTCATTATCGGAGGCATCAGTCTTCTCCATCACTCTTACCAAAAGAGAATATCACGAATGCCATGTTTTAAGAGGAATATGTTCGGCTTTCTGTTGGAACTTTTTGTGTCAACGTTAGCGATGCTTTTCTCTTCCCACCGAGTTATTCGATTCAGGAAGTCTTTACATACTAAGTGCTCGCTGTTTATGGTCTTTATCCGTATTATGTTTTCTGAGCTGTTGGACTTCATTCCTAGATATAATTTATCCATTGCAGGAGTGAAAAGGGGATTTATTATGCATTGGATCTTGGGGGCACCAATTTTAGGGTCCTCCAGATTCGTCTCGGAGGTCAAAGGTCGTCAATCCTCACACATGATGTAGAGAGGCAACCGATTCCCCGGCATTTAATGACCAGTACAAGTGAGGTGATTCAGGGACTCAATATTTACCCTTAATTATGTGAATTACTATTTGCGATCTTGAATCTAATATTGACCCTTAATTATGTGAATTACAATTTGCAATCTTCAATCTCTTGGGAAATCTTGTTTGGTGCAGGAACTTTTTGATTTTGTTGCTGCTGCACTGAAGACGTTTGTAGAGAATAAGGAGAACGCTGATGGAGATGTACCGGGCAGTGGAAGGGAACTCGGATTTACATTCTCGTTCCCTGTCAAGCAGGCTTCTGTTTCATCTGGCATTTTAATCAGATGGACTAAAGGATTTGCTATTGAAGACATGGTTTGCATCCGATACGTATCATTCTACTGTTTCTGCCTTGCACGTGTATTGATAATCTCAGCAAATGACAGTGTCTTTCTTCTGCCAATATATCTAGTCAAATGATTGTCATATCCATGGGTGAATATGTTTATAGTTCTTGACACATGTCTATATTAATTAGGTCGGAAAGGATGTTAGTGAATCTTTGCAGCTTGCACTACAGAGGAAGGGCCTAGATATGAGGATCGTTGCTTTGGTATGATTTATTGTACCCTTTCAATTTGTAGTGACTTTTCTTGGGGATCAAATATATGTAACGGTGTGATTCCATTCCAATCTCAAATTGCCGGGTAGTTCTTCCTTTAATGGCAAGATTGGGGCAAACAAACTTATGCTTCCATCGTAAAAAATGAAAGCTCAATAATCTCCAACTTTCGGAAAGTTCGTTACATGGTCATACGTTCTGGCGAAATTTATTGAGACTAACTTTTCTTCATGACGATTTTCTATTATTACCCTTTGTTTTCTTCAAGGATTTGTGCAGACAGATTTTTCCAATAAATGGTTTTTTAAAGTAATTCTCTTAATTGATTGGAGTTTCTTCTGAACTGCAAAGGTGAACGACTCGGTGGGGACCCTAGCTCTCGGATATTACCATGATCCAGATACCGTTGCTGCTGTAATATTTGGAACTGGTACAAATGCATGCTACATTGAGCGCAGAGAAGCTATCATCAAATGCCAGGGTCTTAATACATCTTTTGGTAGCATGGTATGCACACATTGCTCAATTTTTCACGCCTGAAAAAGAGGCAGGTGATATTATGGTTTTTGCATTATTTCTTGTCTCAATCTAGGTTGTAAACCTGGAATGGGGGAGCTTCTGGTCATCTCACTTGCCTAGAACTTTGTATGACATTGAATTAGATCTCGATAGTCCTAATCCAACTGAACAGGTAATATTTACATTGCCCGAAATGTGTAGTGTAGTCTAGGCATTCTTGGCATATTCTTTGACAATTTTTTTTTTCTCTGCAGGGATTCGAGAAGATGATATCGGGAATGTATCTAGGAGAAATAGCTCGAAGGGTTATTCTAAGGATGGCACAACAGTCTGATTTTTTGGGAGTAGTCCCTTCCAAGTTGTTGACTCCCTTCATTTTGAGGTTCAAACTTTATGCTTTATTCTGAATACTTTCTGTTGATCCTTAATAGTCCACAAGGAAGTATACTTCTCATAAGATCAATTTTAATGTCTGTACATAAATAATTGGGGAATTGTCTGTCGGTCCAAATTCCAAAATCATCGTGTGCTCCAATGGCTTTGTTCGTGTAGTAATCCTATTCTTAATCGCGCTTTTCTCTCTCTGTTTATTTTGTTAATTGTTAATGAATAAATAAATTACGGGCTGCCTCATGATATCCAATGAATGTGTGTCAGAACACCGATGATGGCAGCAATGCATGAGGATGAATCTCAAAGTCTCAGTGAAGTGGACAGGATTCTAACTGAAATTCTCGAGGTAAACAGTCCGACGATCTTTCGTAATTCTCCAAAGTTCGAGTGTACACATCGTTTTCCAAAGTGCAGGTTCCAGAAGTCCATCCGAGAATACGTAAGCTTATCATGAAGGTATGCGACATAATCACCCGAAGAGCAGCTCGGCTAGCTGCAGCCGGGATTGTCGGGATTCTGAAGAAGATTGGCCGAGAAGGTGAAAGACCCTTAGGCAGCAGGAGCAGACCCGACACCACGATGAGAAGAACAGTGGTGGCAGTGGAAGGCGGTTTATACGTGAGCTACACAACATTCAGGGAATACCTGCATGAAGCGCTGGAGGAGATCCTGGGAGAAGATATTGTGCGGCACGTTGTACTGCAGGTGACGGAAGATGGGTCCGGGATCGGGGCCGCCCTCGTCGCGGCAGCACACTCATCAACTTCTGTACATACACAGTAAACAGGGAATCCTTCTTGGGTATTAGCTTAGAACTAAATAGGGAAGCATGTGTACAGAGAGCTTTGGTGTCTTCATTTCCTTTTAACTTGATAGGCTTAGGCTCAGCTGAAGCTTGTTTTATTGTACATGCATTTCTTCTTGTAAAAAATGTTTGGAAATTATTATTGTTACTATTATTACCATCATTATTTCTTAAAGCATTACGAAAGAAATGATATAACGTGGGGAGATCATCTCTCAATTGGTCGCTGAGGCACAACCGAAGAGCGGGGTTATCTTTGTTTTGGACAAGGGGAAAGAAGGGAGGGAGTCCGGAAAAACGTCCCACATCGTGTATTCGGTGAATGACTGGCTTCCGAGAAGTTCTATAAATTGGAGACCGCGTCCGCCGTTTTAAATCACGCAGCCACGCAGTGAGCACGTAGCGAACTATTCTTTCGCCTTTTACTAAAGAATACCGTGAGGCGTTGCATCAAGTGGCATACGCCACTTTTTGGAGTGCCGTTGCCTTCACCAACAGCGGCCTACAAAATTTCAGTTTTCTAAATTTGTCTGGCTAAGTATCCGACACACCTGGGTGTGGTCTAGAACCCTACCCTTCATCACTTGGTTCAAACGAATTGTATGCTTGAGGGCAAACATTAGGAAATAATATCTTTCTGAAAATCTTTGAAAAGCTTAAACGATAAGTAAGAAACCCTAATCTGGTACAATCATCCAATTTGTTTCACACTAAGGAATCAATGGTGTTGAATGTGTTTTCAACTCATAACTGCAGCAAGAGCCCATCGCCCATCTCTGGAGCTGATCAGGCAGCAAGGAACAGTTTGGACGTGTTCGGAGCAACAACTGACACTACAAAAAATCTGACTACTACATGGATAAAAAACCGGAATGAACGACGGCAGCGTTATGACATAAGGTAGTTGGCAAAAGATTAATTAATAACCGCGGGACCTGCGCAGACCAGAATAGAAGGCTTTCCTAACAAGAGGGTGTGCATCCTCCGTCAGAACTTTCTCGTCCAACCTCTCTACATGCGGCCATATCTGCAAGGATTGTGCAACAGATAAAAGACGGCCAGATCAAACAACTCGCCAATGTGAAAGGCCTTTTCATGTTTCTTGAACACAAACAGGGTTATTGAGCAGCTGCCACAGGGCAAAAGAGAAATCTGCCTTACCTCTGAAGCATATTGCCTGGAGAAGGCCTTGAGATGGCCCAAAGTAGATAAACACCATTGCTCCTTTTCCCCCACATTATAGATGGCTACGTTCGTCTCCCCGTTTGACAGACTGCCCAAGTGATATGCACAAAGGATGTCAGTGCTCAATCCATCAAACCACGGCTACACCATCAGTGTGTGTTTGTCACGCGTGTGCCGGACAGAATTGGGAAGAACGTACCTTTTCTTCGGTCCTCCTTCGTCCAGATCATCCATGTCCATAGTCGAAGGCTCTTCAGCATCCACAGCCATTTTATCAGCCTGATTCGACTTCAGATCCCGCAAAGTTTGAGCTTTTGATGGCTCTGGAAGTTTGTCCTTCAGTACAGAGGAGAAGTTGCCATACAAATTAAGGAACAACACCTGCGTAAATTCCATCAGTTAGTAAAATATGAGTTACCGCAGAGACAGCTGAAAAATGGATAGAACAAAATTTCTCCCATACACTAATTAAGGTACCTCATTCTCCTCTAAAGCCTGCCTAAGGAGGGCCTCTTTAGCCACTATCATCTCCCTTACGGATGCTTCCTTCTCTTTAGCTTTATCAGCATATGCTTGCAACCGCTTCAGCCTGACGGGATTTTCACCGAGGGTGGGTTTCCCATCCACAAGCACGAGCTTCGACTCAGCTGTCTCTAATTCTGCCTGTGCCTTTACAGCAGATTCTTCGGCCAAGACAATGCTGTTTTTGAGTGAAGTTATCTCCTTCCTCAGGTCAGCTATGCGATTAAATGTCTTGCTGACAGCATTTCCAAGAATCTATAAAAAAAAATACAATAATTTATACTACAGGATAAAAGCAAGGAATTGCACCAAATAACTTTATACAATATCCTGCCTCAGAAAGCATGTTCAACATTACACAGTTTGAAAATACAAGATTTATCCTACGGGACAAAAGCAAGGAATTGCACCAAATAACTTTATACAACATACTGCCTCAGAAAGCATGTACAACATTATCCGCTTTGATTAATAAATGCATCCAAAATAGAAGTATCATCGCCAGTTAAAACAAAATGCAGAAAATTAGTCTGTCTCAAGTCAATACCTCCCAAGGACAATCTGATGTATGAAACCGTTCAACATTGTCGGGAGAGAAAACCCATCTCAAAATGGAGAAATTTGATATCAGCCGATACCCCATCATTCGATCTATAGCAACAGCTGTCATCTGCGTATTATTCTTCCAGTACGAGCTCACCTCCTCTATTAACATTACCTGCTTCTCCTCATCGCCACACAATTTCACAAAGACCTGGCCATATCTCTCCAGGATGGTAATCAGATGGGTAAAGCTCTTAGACCCAATATCGAGGAGAGTCTGTGCAATAACGCTGAGAGTAGTCTGCAAACCATATCCCGGAAGCACAGATTCTTCAATCCAAGATATAACCTCCGCAGCAGTTTGCCTGCCTTTAACCATCTTCTTGAGTTCGGAAGAGAGTCTCTGCTCATCAGATTGATCAGTTCCTTCAGTACCGTCGTACTTAAAATTCGGGCCTCCCTTTGGAGGGAGAAGCGCCTCTAATGCAGGCGCAATGTCAATGCTCTGTGATAAAAAAATAGTAGAAAACAGAGTACCTCAGGAGCAAATAGAAGCTTGCAGCTCAAGATGAGCATTAGAACTCTCTGAAAAGGAATTCTGCAGAGAATATTTCGGAATGAAAACTCCTTGATGAAATCTTACCTGGTTTACTTTCTCCCAGTATGACAGACGGACCTCCCTATCCAGAACCTCCTGAACAAACACTCGCTGAGGTGCCCATTTTGGTAGGTCCATGACGTAGGCCCACTCATCCCAGGGCCATATAAATTGAAAGTTGGACCTATAAAACAGGGATTGTCATTATGACCACGTGTAAAGAGATTACATGAAATCACAAGTAAACTAATCACCAATGTGCCAACATGTATGCTCTAAAGGACACTGTTAAATTGGCATACTTACAGGTGGTGTGCAAACCAAAGAATAAGCCTTGTGCGACACTCCATATCCATGATTGCAATTTTCTCAAAGAGGACACGCACAGCACCGGCCACAACTGCAGGAAACGCTCCAGGGAGAGCCTAGCCACCAAAAGAGTGAGATGGCACCGCATTACACAGCATAATTAAAACTGAATAGGATATTTTAGAAGTTTTATTTGGGTATTACCTTGCAAAGGTCAATTATAACCAGAGTGTAGTATAATGGCTTGAAAGGAGGGTGTGGGAGCAATAACAACTGCAATGATGTCATGCGAAATTACATAAGATTAGTTTACCACCATATTATTCGTGCATTAAGAAATAAATAACCTAATAGGAATAGATGAAGCAAATAATGCCACTTCAAGAACTTCCCACTTCTAATCATTTAAATGATGTTTGTTATTATGATCCAGCCAACGGGGATGAAGATTACAGGCTCCCATAAATATCATCTATAGACGAAACCTTGATATGTACGATGGATCCCTGGTCAAATGCTTGACACGAATAGATGTAGCTCAAGATCGAATAGCAAAGACAGGGAATGATACCTGAGAAAAAATAGTCTCTGCCATAATATATTCATAACGAAAGGGAACTGGCAGACCAACCATGTAGAAGGCACATTCCTTTCGACTAGCTTTGCACAAACCAAGAAGAAAAAAGACTAAGGTTAAATCCAACCAAAAGCTAAGTCTAAATTCAACTAAAAAGAAAAAAGACTAGGCACGTCACAAATGGGTAATGATGTATGTCAAGAACAACAATTGCAATCATTACAATGCAGCCAATATTGAAATTCAACAGGACGTGGTGCTATCCATATTTGGAAGATGTGACATGACAGGTGTCCCAGATAAGCAAACCTTCCCTAATTGCACTGAAGTATAGGAAAGACAGTGGCATATTTTTGCATCCGTATCCTCACAAATTGTAGTGAAGGAAATATTCCACACATCAAACTCACAAGACAAGATTAAGTGCAAAATATTGGAATCCTTGACTGATCTATAATGCATCCAGAATACAAAGAACACAGATTCAATGATCCCACTAAGCTTGAAAAATCGTTGAACTTAAAATCCTCCAGTATCTCGTATCACCAAAGCAGCTCAGGCAACAAAATTAAAAACTTCAAATGAACTTACCATCCATTTAAATAAAAGAGTACATCCAACAGATACTCTTCCATAACAAAACGGTCTATTGGTTGAAGATCCTGTAACACGAGAAATGAAACAAACACTTATGATCATGAAGAGCAAGAAATAAAAACTCAATAAACCATCCCCGTGATCATATGACAGTTTAACAAACTATCACAACTATACTCAGCAAATATACGACAATGAATCAAATTACACTTACAAATCCATAAATTGATAATTACTTAACCCCTAGTTACTAACACTGGTGAGCCAGAACCAAAGTCTCTTCGAACATCTGAGTACTATGGTCATTGCCAGGTAGGGGACTCCAGTCCCAAATCAGTAATATCAAGCACCCACCTTAAGGGGTCTTGGCTTGACTACACAATGGCTAGCTATTAAGCTTTGACATTCCAATGACCTAAATAAATTGGTTGCACCAGATGTCAATTTGGGGATTCTATTGACTCAGGTTCTTCCAACTAGCTAAGTTTGGAGGCAAGCATTTCCAAGACTGATCTACATAATTGTGGAATAGACAATCCACTTTGAACAGAAGACAAGCAAACACTCAGACTACCTCAGTTTTGTTAGCAGGGAATATATTAAGCCTCCTAATTCTCTGAGGATACTTTAGTTCTGCATCATGCTTCTGTCTTTCAACCATGGACTGGGCAGAGGGGAGATCAGGCTGCGCAGGGCAACTAACAGGTCCAAAATCATGGGATTTGCCATCGACAAGCTGAGCCTCAAATGAAAGGTGAGGTTTTGGAACTGCCATACATAATGCAAAGGAAAACGGAATTATGGAACGTCTATATTTTGAACAGGACAACAGAGATTGTTACAAAACCATAAATATCAGTCCTACAGATACTTATACTATTTTTTTACGGCCTTAAACTACACGGGATTAGCAGGAAGTCTAAGTCTGCACAACAATAAGAGTAGTTCTCTGGTAAGCCCATTGACCCACCCATCAAACAAACATAAGAATTAATATCCCGCTGCAAGAGATATACAGGAGAGACCTCTAATGATCTATTCCTGGGGTTCAGATAGAGACCCTTAATAAAACTTTATTTACGTGCTCAAAGTGACACTACGTTGTGATCTGTCTGCTTATAAAGCAAAACACTGGAAAACAGCCAATGAGCAGAGCACCTTAGATCATGAATAACATACACAAATAATTACAAGTTCAGAACTAAAGAGGCCCTAACAACAAAACCCACCTAAACCTTAATCACAGAGGTACTAGAAGTAAATATGATTAGAATGACTAAATTTCGCATGACATACCACTGTTTAGTTTCCATCCATGGCTAGAAAGATCCTGTATTCGAGTCCACAAATCTTCAAGGAAATCCTAAAGAGAAGACAAAGGAAATTACAAATCACCAGAAGCAGTCCGTTTAACATATGTAAATGCAAAGAAAACCAAAGAAACTAAAAGACAATATCAACCAAACAGTACCTTTTCTTCGAGTACTTGATCGTCCTCGTCTTCAACAAATGATAAACCCTCATTCGATACATGCTTTCGGATGCTCATATAGGCTTCAATCCCAACCATTACCCTCTCAATTTCCTCCGGAACTTGCTGCAAATAATAAGGATTATCAGGGAAAAACACTGTAAGAACTTCGAAGGTCAGACCACAGAAATACTACAAACAAGAGCATGTCAGTACAAATAAAAAAAATTCTTCAGATTGCCACCACTTCTTACATCGTTTTCAGGTTGAAACCAAGTTCCTCAAACCTTGATCCTAAAAAGGATTCTAGCAAGAACCTCAGATATTGCAGCTTAATTTCATATTACAGAATTCGAACAGTTAATTATACAGAAATGTTATCGAACAACTCATGAGAGATCAGGAAACATTCACAAATATGTCAGCAAAATCAGATTTTAATCCACTATATATTAGTTATGCGCTCATTACCAAGTTGATGTACAGACAGAACAAGTGAAGTACCTCCATGAGTTCTGCCCCTCCCCATGGAAGAGAGGATAGAATACATGTGATATAAAAGTCTGCTTGCGCCTGCCAATAAGGATTCCCTTTCTCCTCATCCACTGTTGTGGCAGCTGCTGACAATAATGTTTCAAACACCACCACTAATGAACTAGGTTGGAGGACCTTGCTGCACATCTGTCAAGGACAATGAATTGCAATTAAACTACATAATATTAGAAATTCTAAAGAGGCCTTAAAAAATTATCAAAGGAATGATAAAAGTAGTGGTTTATGTACCTATAAAAAAGGTAAGAAGAACTGAAAATGACATGTGAGGAGATTCGCAGGTAACAACTAAAAAACATCAATTCTATCCCTAAAGGACTTCATCAATATCGAAAGTTCTCCCTAGAAAATACAGAGGCTATAGGAAGGTATATACATGTACAGTTAACCTATACAACAGCATTTTTGCTGAGAAATTTCAGCCATCTTATGTTTTTCAAAAACCAGCTAACAATTAGCCCCTATCTTAAGGCAACAGAAAGATTACTCTTAAAAAAGAAAATACTTTAAAAGCATTACAGGATGCACCCGGTTTAAAAAGGTAAATGAATAAAGTTACAACAGTTACACCAATAAATAATTCAATTTCAAGTGGCTTAGGAGTTGAATTGATCGAGTGGTCGATGATAAAGGGCCCTCGATCTTTCGCAGTAATATTACTAGCAACATAAAAAATGATCCACGTGTCCAGCATGTTGAGGGAATGGAAATATTCACTTACCATGACAGTGATAAACCGAAGCAGACAGCGGGTTTTGTTGCAATCTTCCGAATTCAAAGCGTCCTGAAATTGGTGAGAAAGAATTTTGATTGGTACACACAAAACCATGGTGTTAAGCCATAAGAATTCCAATATTTCATAATCAATGGGTGAACTTCAATAAATTCTACACCTTAGGAAGGTCATTCACACATTTCTCAATTGCCAAAAATTGTAATTTGTAACACTAAAAAAGAAAATAACAAAGTGCAGAAACCAGTAATTTGGAAACAAATATCACGCCACTGTACTATTTTTGTTATATTAGACTCAATTATGGACTCCTAATACCAGATTCTCCATATAATTTTTGAGCATAAAAAAATTCGTATCAATTCCTAGAATGCAAGATTCAGAGAAAAGGATATCCCTGTCCCCCACCAAACATCCTTTCAAGCAAACCAAATTTCTCCAGAACTACACTAGCCTAGTGCAGAAGATTAAAAGAAAAACGAACATACTTCTCAAAATTCAAGCCACTAGATCAGACACCAAGTTCAGCTCTTACATGGGAGAGATAAATATTACTGCAGGGAGTAAGAGTGAACTTACCTGAAAACTCTTCTGGGTGCCATCCACAAATTTTCTCACAAATTCCTCATTTTCCAAGTTTAGAAGACCAACCTGATAAACACAAAGTGAGCGACAGAAAAATATTGTAAATTCAACTACATCAAAATTAAAGCTACAGTTGACCACGAAACATATATTGCTTATATAACCCAATGAATTGTGTGGCAGTTAGATTCTTCAAAACCAGGGCCCAAGAGTTCCATAAAACGTTTCACAGCATTCATAACCTCCATAAAGCACAAGCGGAATTTCATGATGGTCGATTACTCTCATTAATAACTTCAACAACAACTATGGATCATCCAACATCTAGGAAAGTTTTAGTATAAACCTACCAGGGTCCCATAAAAAGGAATCTTGTGAGGCAACTGCTCCGCACATTGTAACAGGAACTGCCAAAAGAAGATAGCAAAATTTAGCAAAAGAAAAGAGAAACATGAACAAGAACAGCGTGAAGAAAGGGAACTTTTCCAATTGAGTAAAAAAAGAACACGTGCAACTCCTTCACGTCGAAAGAAACCTCCTCCCACTCTGACAGTTCCCAAGGAGTACAGGGCAAACAAATCCAAACCAGACAGATCAATGAACAGGAAAATCTCATTCTCGCAGGTGGCAGACCAGAAAATTCCACTTCGACGGCCAAGTCTGCCATCCGAAACGGTTCAAAAATAAAATGAAGAAAACCAACATGACCCACTTTCTCTTATTTCCAGGACAGGCCGAAATTTTCTGCAAACAAGAAACCAGCCAAAACAGTCGACTCCTCGACACTACTAGCTTTAAGGAAACAAGATTACCGGGAGGATGTCGGAGCCAGAGTGATCCAACTCCCGCCTAATCGCCCCGTAACAAGTATCCTGCCAAGTCCAAAGAAACCCACAGTGGAAAATCACATCAATAGCCCCCAGAAAAGGAAAAAGGAAATGAGAAGCGAAGGACTCGGGGGGTGGAGGCACGAACGATCTGTTCTTTGGGGTCGGTGGTGTTGTACTCGGGGCACTTATCCCCTATCCGAAGCAGGAGAATCTTCCAGCTGCCGCCGCCACTGCCCATCCCTCCTCTTCCTTCTCCTACTCACTTCCGAGAAAACGTCGACGGAAAAGACGGGCAAAAAAGGAGGCGAACCCGATAGGTGTTTGAAGTTGAGATTGAGAAGTAAGGAAGCAAAGAAACGAAAGGCGAGGTTTTTGAAAGTAAGAGAGAAGGGAGCTGGGAATTAGGGCACCGGAAATCCAAGTTAAAAAGGACGTGGGTCTATTAGGATCAGGCCCGTCATGATTTCTCATTCACTTGGGCCTTGTTCATTTTGCCTCCGTGGCATGAAAAGGAGAGAGTGACCGCAATGAAACGACAGGCAGCTGCATGGAGGCGCAATGCTTTTGCTTCCCTCACTTCCTCTGTCATTCTACCTGGCGATGTCAAAGGCGAACCACATCCTGGGGCCTCTGTTTGGTTTTCCTCCTCGTTTTACTGCAGATGCGCCTCTTTTCCCTGCTTTTTTTTTTGTGGATTTGAGTTAAGCCCGGTTTCGGATTGGTATTTAGATTGTTTCCTGACAGGCTTTCGGACTGAGATCGTCGCTCCGGGACCGTAAGTAGTAGTAGTAATATCAGCTATCATTCTCTTTACTCTATTGTCATAGAATTCGTTCAAGGTCTAACTAATGCGTTGCGAACAATCTGTGATGATTTTGCAGACAAGGCATAAGGACACAAGGCAGTCTGAGACACGAAGGTAAAGAAAATGTCCTTCTTCCCTTGATCCTTTGGAGATCTGCTATAAAGCAACTGCCAATCCCGGCTAATGACTGCTCCGTGCGATTTTCCATTCTAGTTAAGATAGTGTTGGGTAGAGCGCGGGCTGAGGTGCACGACCGGATGCTCAGTGACGTCCTTCAAGACGATGTTCATGTTCATCTGCCAGAAGTGCTGTGGCGAAGTGCCTGTGTGTGCCTCCCAGAACCTGCCGCAACAAACAGACCTGCCCTTGCTAGAGCAACTGGAAGAACATAAGAGGAGGCACTAAATGCCCCTAAACTCATTAACAACGTGTCGTACGTTATGAGTTCTAGGTGTTTAGAAGGTATCCTCGGTTGAAGATGTACAGGGGAGGATTGAGTTCATGATGTTCAAGCTTCCATGCTGGCGCAGTCGAGGATGTTTCGAAGAAAAATGAACATCAACAGTGATAGAATGACAAGGAAAAGATGACCAACTCAATGCTGAAACGTTGCAGAATGATCTGAAGCACGTCAGACATATAGAACAGAATCAAGCATCTTGAATTCCTTGTGACATAATAAAATCCATCGCATTAACAAGGAAGAACTCAGGCTTACCATAACGAATCAAGAAAATGGATGCTGCGGCAGTGTTTGAAATGTCATTTGCTTCTGACGCCATACTAAGCTTACAGCACTCAATGATTCTTAAAGAACATTACCTAACATATATCATCACTTCCTACATCTCCAGGCAGATACTGAGAAAAGGGGCCGATCCTGCCAGCATATCACCACACATCCACTCTCTTCCTTGATCTTGTACGAGTCGCAGTTACATCCTTGGAGCAATATGTTTGCTTGCAACACATTGTAGTAGCTGAAAGGCGCACTTCCAAAGCCTGCAAATTCAAGCCGCTGGATCCACCTTTCGAGCTTCTCGTGTCTTTCTTTCCTATTGGCACCCTCACACGAAATGACATTCTTGATCTCTTCCCCAAACAGCATCTTCTCCAGTTTCAGTCTCTCTGCAGATGTTCTTGACAGGGTCGATTCCAAACAATCGAACAATGAAGCATAATAGTGTAAAGTATCCACCAGCCTTTGCACGACTGTTGGCCCATTGTGGCTTGCATCTTGCTCAGTTACCACCATGATTTTCGGCGACAAACCCCACAACGCATGAAGAAAACCTTCCATCTTCCCAGAATTATTAACCGTGAGTGTTGAAGATGCGGCGGAATCGGTTGGGCTGGGGCTGCCTCTATTGACGGGATCTTTCGCAAGCAATTCCCCTAGTGTACTCTGCTGAACCCAATTGGTGATTTTAAAAGGCACTGGATATTTCTTCTTCGATTGCTCGTCGTCGCATGCCAAGAGGGTATGCAGTTGAAGGACCGAGCTGATCGCGAGTGCCTCGCCCGTCTTAACGCGTAACTTCTCGACGTCGAGATTCTCCAACCTGTTTATGACGACTGGATTGAACTGGAAAGGAAGATCCAACCTTTCGGCTTCATCTGTCAACCTTCGTGCCACGTGATCCAAAACCTCCCTCTGATGATGAATCCCAGTAATCCTCAGATGAGGCGGCCCCTCCGGCCGCGCTCCGAAAGCTTGAATGAGAGCAATCCATTGCTCAGGCCGCTCCGCATTTAAATCAATCACGTGAACCATCTTCTCTCCCTCCATCGCCTCAATTATCGCCTGATTAGTCAACACGAAGCAAGCCTTAAAGAACGGGAAAAGCTCGAAGAACAGCCTCCGCACGAGCATTTCCTCAACCAAAGACGGAATCTTCGTGCTATTCAAAGCCACGTAAAGGCCCGGCCACGACTTGAGCATCCTATCCGCGAGGGCCTCGCTGAAGTAGGCCGCGATCCGCTGCATCGTGTCGCCCTCCACGGACGCCAACTGTGAGATCTGTTCCAGAGCTAGGTTTGCATACTCGAGATTGCCGGCAGAAACATGGTTAGCGCAAGTCAGGAGCAAATGGATCAAGTACAATCCCCTCTCCTCGGACTTCATCTCCTTGAGGAATTGGTACGGGTACGGGGAGCCGAACCCCGGGGCGATCGGCATCGTCGAGAAGAACTGAAGGGGCAAGGACGTCACCGAGGACGAACCGTCGTCTTGCAACATCACTGTCCTCAGAATCTCCCCTCCTCAAGCAGCTTACCACACGAGATTAAACCCCAAAAGAACACAACCTCCAATTCACTCCAAACCCAACAAGAAACAGAGCAGCCTTCAATTTCGCTTCCGCCATCAAAACCCCACTAAACCCAGAACCCGAAATTCACTAAATCCTCAAACTGGGTATCGAATCCCATGAAAAACTCAGAAAGGAAAACTCCCCGGGACAATCAAAGCGACCACCTTTCCCCTTCTCTGTTCCTCAGCAAAGAGTAAATATCGCAAAGAACTTGCCCCCACCCCCCCCCCCCCCCCCTGCCGTCGTACCTATTTCCGAAATCCTAATCCTAGGGACAACCAACCCCCTTCAGTTGTCGCCACGTAACTGGGGCTTTCGTTCTTTGGCTCTTCGAAAGGAGGGAAGTTTCTTAAACGCGCAGGCGGGTTCAAAGTGTTGGGTTTGGAGTTTACGTCTTCCTTTTGTTTCCTGGCTCCGTTTTTCTTGCCATTCACAACCAAAGTCTTTTGTCTTTTGTCTGAAGCTTTGGAATTTTTGGAAGGGGAATAAACACCGCCTGCCTCCTATACATATCAACCAAATATAACAAACGACTTGGTTGAAATCAACTTTTAGTGTTTTTTGAAAGGGAGGGAAGAGATTCTTTGTGTTTTGTCTGTTTGTTCAGGGTCACAAAGCATCCAACTTTGTCACTTTCCCTTGTGGTTAATAATATTAGTTAAAGTAAGAAAGAAGCAGGAGGAGAGAACGAGGTATGTTTTATGTAGGACTAGTAAGCATATTATCTTCTTTTAAACAGGGGGAGGGGGCACTTTGTGGGTGCTTGCCCAAGAGAAAGACTCGTCAAATGTTCCATCATGAGAAAAAGCTTTCCTTTGAAATGGATCCAAACATGTCCATACAAGAGGACAAACACCCACTCCCCCCAATTTGTTTCTGTCCTCTACCTTGAATAAAACCATGGTTAAAAATCACGGTCTTCTGAAAATATTTTCAAAAGAAGAATGCATGTGTCTGTGTGTGATGGAAAAGAGTCTGGGTGGGAGAGATGCTTCAAAAAATTCCCTTGTTTGTTCTTATTATTTGGGTCCCCCCATCATCCCCATGACTATAGAATAAATATATTATTCATCGGTTGCATATCATAAAGTTTTATTATTGTATCAGACACATATATTATATTTTCACCTCCTAAGACATTGCTGCCCCTTTTCTATTATTACCATGGCATGTAAGGACAAAGAGGAAGGAGGGTTTGTGCAAAAGTCCAAGGAGTAGACGGCGGGGTTGCATTTAATTGAATTTGGATGTATCAATGAAATCGAATATATCTAAACACACACCCACACCCTTATGTGTTCTCTTTCTCTTCTCGTGTTTTTGTTTTGTACTTGTCCCTTTTCCCAAGCAATCCTTTAAAAAAATAAAGATAAAACCCTCAAAAAGGTTTTGTTGATAAAATTAATGGGGGGGAGAAGACCCAAAAAATCATTTTGTTAACATCCTATAAATAAATAAAATTAAGATAAATGTTGTGTGTAAGGGAAGGAAACTACGTACACAACGACATTGTCACGCGAAAGAACTAACAATTTCCCGGCCTAACACTAAGACGAGATCTGGGACCCATGAGATGGAATAATATTGGGCTTTATTTTCGAATTTCGAGCCCAGGACCGGCCCAATAAATCGATCCATCACTGCTGAGATGTGTGTCGGTGCGCACGATTGCCGACTGTGATGTCTGATCGTTTTGTACTATTAGCCGGAGAACCGACATCAACGTTGCGTGCTGATCATCTTTTGTATATGGATGCTGGACGGAGATGCTCCTGCAGAAGTAAACAGTAGCTCCCTAATCCTTCCGCAGGAGAACTTGGGCAGCTAAATCACTCGGCCACACGGATAGAACAGCTCTTAGAATCGACGAACAAAGACACAGACACTGGCCCGGACTAAGTGCATGTCTGTCCATGGTTATCGAACACAGCATCGTTTGTACAGTTGCCGAGGAAAGCTCATTTATATCTCCGAAGTCTGCCTTTTCGATTACTACAAAGTCTCAGCCAGACAGATGGGCAGCCATGAGGGAACTAGTTCTCTGCGGCTGATGCTATCGTGGGTTTTTTTATGATATTACATTTGTGTATGGAATTAGAACATATTTTGTGAGTCTTTAAAGACTGACAATCAGCAGCGTAACACTTTTACCAATTGTTTGTTGGGAACTAAGAGATCAGTTCTTACTCAATGAGGATCGTGTTAAAATTACATCAGTCGTCAGCTGTGGATTGTCAGCACCCCATTATTACCGACTAACTATAATACGATCCATTCTGATCCATTTTTGACAGCATCATCAGCCCGATAACAAAGATCCAACTACTTGTGTTAGATTTGCGGAAGCCAGAAAAGTAAATAAATCTTTCGCCCAAAAATATCAAAAATCTTAATGGTACGTATAATATTATTGAAACAAGTCATGCTTACCCGGAAACGTATTTCGAAATTCTGGTAAAGCCAAAACAAAATCGCGAAATCAAGGGTCCCACGTGTAACTCCTACAGCGGTATTCACGTGCACGCGATCACGAACCTTTGCGACGATCCCTCAGGTACTAGCCTCTTGGATCACCAGAATATATTTTTCGGAAGCAAAAACCGAAACTTACACACCTCTCTCTTTTTGGGTGGTTCTGTTCACTTGATGGTCTGCCCTCATTTTTTTTTCAATCCACCTTTTGTTCCCACGATCAGATTAAGATCAAAAACCTCAATCCCATTAAATTGCATTCATTTTAAGATTCTGTGCGTTTCAATTTTAGTAATAAATCATTTGAAACGGTCACGGAGATAAAATTAAGTTTTAAATTTATTTGTTTGTTTCAACGATCTTTTAAGAAATATTCAAATTTCACCATACGTGCACATGAATTAAAAATTAAATCAAAAATTAAATTTCTCAAATAAAATATCTAGGATATAAAATATCAATAAATATTAAACACTTATTTCATATCCTTCATCTAATAGAAACAGACCCGAATAAATCCACTTGGTCTAAATTTTGCTTTCGATATTTAAGAATAAATTAATAATCTAATTAATTCTAATTCTGAAATAATAAAATGATTAATTTTAGTATCCACTAAAATAATCAATAATACAATGTTCGTGTCGACGTGCTATGCGTGCGACCCTCTAGGTCCTATACACGAAGACAATGTATATCCATACACAAACTAAGGTAATCGTCTAGCAACAACTTTTAGTCACCCAACGTGTTAGGATAATGATCATAAATCATAAACCACTATGAACCGATTACTGTGTAATTCAATCTTTTCATATAACCGACATCCCAATTAATTCGGCGCAATATACATCATCAGCAAATTAATTGTTTTACTTGATTACCATAGATTCACTTGAATGTAAATATTCCTCCCATGGCAATGGATTTTAAAGTCACTAATATCTCTATCAAGTGGCCTAGATGTCAACTCTCTAATCCAAAAGAACGATGAATCCTATACTGACTCAACACTATTCTCTCTACGCTTTGTCACACACCCAACAATCGTATTACTCACAATCTGGTTAGAGACTGCTTTTAACGACGTCAAAACGCGTAACTCCACGCATAGAATAAATGAAGGTCTCAAATCAATAAATCAATTACACTCGTCCATAAAGAGGATTGACCAATGATGTTCAATATGTGGTATCCTCTTAAACGGGTCGTGTCCAGTAACCCTAATCTCTGGATACCCCTAAGTATAACTTGGATACACTATTCATCGATCTATCTTGACCTCAGTTATACTCGGCGATAATTTAGATGTCCATGTCCCCTCTAAACATCTATCCGATCACGGACTATTTCAGATTAATATACTCATTAATCCGTGGGAGTTATCATTAATAATTTTACGTGCAGAAAAATAAAATCATGAATGACAAATACTCGCATTTATTAATTATTTATCCACAAATACAATAAAGTGTCTTGGTACATAAGTGCACGCACTAACAACTTGGACAAGCGAACGGATGAGTACGCACATCTCCCGTCTAAGAAAAATCGTTCTTCTTCCGAATACTTGTTTGTGACTGAAGATTGGGAGGGTATTAGGAATCTTGATTACTTCCGAATACTTCCAAAGGAGAAACATGAGACTAAATCTGTGGATGTAATCCTCAAACTCCTCCCTTCAAGAACCAACTCAGAGCACCTCGACATTCTGCCTTAAGGACAAGGTCCAGGGAGTGATCCGCAGAAGTGGAGGGAGCTATTCAGAGCCGCTTTCAAAGCTTCGTGATTCGAAGGTCCCATTGTAAAAATCGAGCTCGCACAAACAATTATCGAAATGTATAGAATCACGGGATAGGATCCATGTTCTGGTTAATCTGCCTAAAAGACCTGATCCGGTCGATCTTGGGAGCTGAGTGGGAATCACACGCTAAGAACTTGCAGTCTCTGATATCATCTCGTTCATCAAACAAACCATGTCCTCCTAGCCCGGTATTAGTCCATGTCAACGCCTTAGAAGGAAGGCAAGCGTCCGGAGGGGGAGTGGATTCATTTGTTTCCCACAAGGGGGGGGTAAGAAAAGAGGGACCTTGTCGAATCCGACGGAGAGAGAGACGGGTTGCTCGCGGAGTTAACCCACGTGGAGGAATGGGATGGGATCATGAGTCCAAGGATGTAAGAGCAAAAAGAGAAGCAGCCAAAGCCAGAGTATGAGGAACTGTCCGTGATTGTTTCTATCTGTTTCGCGTGTGGCTGCTACTCCTGGTCACTGAGGTTAGGTATGACTTTCCGGGTGTGGTTCTCGCGACCCCCGTTATCACTTTATCCCCCTCAAACTCGGCCTTCTCCGCCACAAAAACCGCCAAGTGGTGTGGAGGCAAAAACCCAATCCTCCATCCCTCTCTCTCACCTGTGATTGATTCCAAAGGTTGTCGTGGCTCCATGGAGAGACTTGTTCACCCTCAACCTTTGTTTATCTTTACACCTGACAAAGCAGGACATGTATCATCTAAAAGGTTTCATTCACGTATAAAAAAAAAATGATATACGATGTTTAAATGCTAATTAATGAACGAAGTAGCGGACGGACGAATTCAGATTTGAAAAAAGTAAATAAAAATGGAGTGTGAATATTGGCCCTTGCTTTGTTTTGCTCCCTTATCTGCCACGTGTCAGCATCCATGGGTCCGAAACTCCAGGGCCTTTGATTGGTCGGACCTCCCGCCTCTTTGTTTTATGTACACAAGACGGCTTTCGGCCTTTGCTTTCTGGCTATTAGTCTCAACTCGCCTTGTCTCCCTCCCCTCGTTCTTACAGAAGACCCCTCGGACAGGTATGTCTGCAGTATATGCCTTTGTGATCGTTGTTTGGCCTGATGGCCGTGGATCCTGCATGTGCGGTCTTATCGACCGATGGTAGATCCTCGGTCGAGTTTATATGATTGTTTGCGGTACCTTAACTTTGGCGAGGCTTGACGTCGTGATGCTTCCTGTGTAATCATCCTATAGGAAGGGGAGAGATGGATTACGTATATGGACCAGGGAAGAACCACCTGTTCGTTCCGGGGCCAGTTAACATCCCCGACCCTGTTATCAGGGCGATGACCAGGAACAACGAGGACTACCGCTCCCCTGCCGTCCCTGCCATGACCAAGATTCTGCTGGAGGATGTTAAGAAGATCTTCAAGACCACTTCCGGGACCCCGTTCCTGATCCCAACCACAGGTAAAGGAACTGGCGTATTTCGTGGTTTAGCCGCGTTCGTTTCTCTATGACCGTGTTTTGCTTGTCTTAGGTACTGGGGCTTGGGAAAGTGCTCTCACCAACACTTTGTCTCCCGGAGACAGGACTGTGTCGTTCCTGATCGGCCAGTTCAGTCTCCTCTGGATCGACCAGCAGCAACGCCTCGGTTTCAACGTAGACGTTGTCGAGAGCGAGTGGGGCCAGGGTGCGAACCTCGATATCCTCGCTTCGAAGCTTGCGGCTGACACTGCCCATACCATTAAGGCTGTGTGCATCGTACATAATGAGACCGCAACTGGGGTGACCAACAACTTGGCCAAAGTTCGGAAAATCCTTGGTAAATATGAAACATCTCATACAAGAACTGAATTCGGTACAGAACTGCTTCTAATCTGCATCTATTCGCAGACAATTACGGCCACCCTGCTCTGTTCCTGGTCGACGGAGTCTCGTCAATTTGCGCTCTCGATTTCCGCATGGATGAGTGGGGAGTGGATGTTGCCCTCACAGGGTCTCAGAAGGCTCTCTCTCTCCCGACCGGTATGGGCATCGTGTGTGCAAGCCCCAAGGCCATTGAGGCTTCGAAGACTGCAAAGTCATACCGGGTCTTCTTCGACTGGAAGGACTACATTAAGTTCTACAACCTCGGAACGTTCTGGCCTTACACCCCTTCAATCCAACTTTTATATGGACTCAGGGCGGCCCTCGATCTCCTCTTCGAGGAAGGTCTCGACAATGTCATCGAGAGGCATACCCGCCTCGGAAAAGCAACAAGGTTTTACCCCCCCCCCCTCCCCCTAACTAATTTCCTCTTGATTACACTCAGAAACAAATAAACAAGTTTAAGGACAGGCTCGCGGTGGAGGCCTGGGGACTGAAGAATTGCACCCAGAAGGAGGAGTGGTTCAGCGACACCGTGACGGCAGTTGTCGTACCCCCGTACATTGACAGCTCGGAGATAGTGAGGAGGGCATGGAAGAGGTACAACCTAAGCTTAGGCCTCGGCCTCAACAAGGTGGCTGGGAAGGTCTTCCGTATTGGCCATCTCGGCAACCTCAACGAGGTAACATCTTGTTAACCAGCACGCAGTCGCTAATTTGACGTGTAGACTACTACCCTGCATATTTTTGTTGCATTGCAGTTGCAACTGCTGGGATGCCTGGCCGGAGTTGAGATGGTGCTTAAGGACGTGGGGTACCCGGTGAAGCTCGGGAGCGGGGTTGCGGCCGCGTCCGCGTTCCTCCAGAACAACACTCCCATGATCCCTTCGAGGATCTAAAAGAGGACTCGTGGTCGATGTCCTCGACAAGAATGTACAATAAAAACGCTTCCTTTCTCAAAATCATCTCGTTTTTTTTAAAAAAAAATTATATTTTTGGTTTCTTTGGTGATATGCCAATGAAAAAACGAACACGATGATGATGTTTGCGTTTTCATCATCATCTCTAATGTTTTCCCCTTATTTATCTCTTTCGGGGCAACGCCAGATTTAGTACTTACCACAAAAGGCATCGTTATCCCTTCGCTGATGCCACGTCATCATCTGATTGGATCAAGATAACATAATTCCCAGATTTTTATTAATCCAAATCCGAATGACACGTGTCCCGATTTTGCAAGCAATAAGTCGGCAATCCCTTACTATTACAACTAGGAAACTCTTCTTACATCCGGACCCTCCCACTTCCCGATACTTCCAAAAAAAGAAACTTCAATATTTGATTTTTCTTTTCTATTCGAGATCGATCCCAAACACGTGTTCCAAGAACGTGTGCCCGCTTGTCCCCTTCCTCCTCGGGATCTTCGCCACCATTGTAGACACGAGGACCCTTGTCTTAACCGAGAATCGAATGCATCAAATATGACTGGTTGACATGTACGCTAAATATTTGATAAACGAATGTTAATTTCATATTTCGTTTCGAGAATGTGTTCGTTACCTGAATTTGCTAGCGAGCTTCACCGGGATAAATAAAAGATCTCGATCAAAAGTATCCAAGTCTCGATAAAAAGGTGTTAACCTTCGCACTAAACGGGTGTGGATAGAAGATGTGTCTCGCACAAAAAATTGAACCAATTTATATTATAAAGCCAACAACGTAGAATCTTGAAGTGATATTTTCCAATTGCGTTCTTGGACTGACGTCCTTTATTCGGGAAATTAGAAATATGCTAATTTCTCCTTGGAGAATGCTAATATTCTTATCACATCCAAAATTAAGTGAAGAAAGAAATCATGTTCTGATCATGATCTTGGAACGGATAATGTCTGAATTTATTTGTAAATCCATCTAGTTTTAAGTCTAAAAATTTTTATGAAACAGCTTCCGTCTCCTACCCCTCTTTCACTAGCCCGCTAGCTGACATTGGCTGGCTATATAAGAGTCTTTCTACTCCCAACTCTTAAGCTAACTTTTGGGTCGAGTTTTCCGGTAAGTGGTATTAGAGCCACACTAGTCTTCGTGTGTACCGCGTAGTCAGTGACTCCGGTATTGTAGATTCAACACGGATCAAGACTGTGCCGAAAACATATTAGAGAGAAGTAACAAACGACTGAAGGGCGCGATACTTGTCGTCATATATCCCGCCGCGGGTGATGCCGAAACCGCCATGGGGACAGTATATTACGGAGAGGGATAGAGGATGAAGGATAAGAAAAAAGAAAAAAAAAAGGTGGGGAATGAGGAGTTTGTTGAGGCAGTGAAGGAGTTGAGGTAAGAGGAAGAAGTCATTCCTGGTGGAGATGAACTCGTTCTAAAAAGAGATCGCTTTCTTTCCTGGGTCTTATGTGTATATTTTATTAGTAGACCAAGGTTTGTATAGTGTCATGATTTTTGTGATCGTACGTATGTTTGAGCTATGAGTAAGATTGCCTGCATTCAAACTTAGCGCGATACGGCCTGCCCCAGTCGATGCAAAGGCAGCGGTGATGGTCCCGATCACGCGACAACCAGGTGGTCATCAGGCAGTCGTACGAATCACTTCAATAATGCTGTTTTGATAATGTAATGAAAGCGTAATTGCACAAGAAATCGATTGGATTATTCACTAATCTAATCGCGCAGATGATTTCCCACCAGAACTAACCGTAGCCCAAATTTAGAATCACATCCAAAGCAGTGCAGAACGATCATCAGAATTCGATTCCGTTCATTTTTCCCTTACGACCTCAAAAAAGGAGCTGAAAGCATTCACATTTTGGGACAATGATTGGTCTCATGTGTTAGCTGTCCGGAGGTTCTTTTTTGTCCCACCAAGAACACATCCGGAAACAATTCCATCCCATATGGGAATATTCACTCGGTTTCCATGAATACAAGGTGATTTTTCGATTTTTTGTGGGAGACCCATCTCGTCGGTGCGAGCAGGGATTGGCCAATCGAGAGGGATTGGGAGGGTGGGAGGAAAAAAAGGTGAGGTTTTGAGGAGATGGGTCTGTCCCAGGACAACGTGAAAGGAGTTGTCCTGGCGCTCCTGTCGAGCGCGTTCATAGGTGGGAGCTTCATCATCAAGAAGAAGGGCCTCAAGAGAGCTGCTGCCTTCTCTGGGGTCAGAGCTGGTGAATGCCCTTTTTTCTTCTTTTATTGCGTTTGTTTGCTTTCGTTCCCCTTAATTGATTGGTTGTCTTGTCTTTTGGTTCATCCCGGACTTTGGATTTTTGAGAGAGGGGGGTGTTTTTGGTTGTCCAGGTGTTGGAGGATATTCGTATTTGTTGGAGCCTTTGTGGTGGGTTGGCATGATCACCAGTAAGTTTCAGAATTCTTCCTTCTCCCGCTTTGTTTTAATGGCTAGAAGCCTGCTCAATCTATCTAAAATCCAGAGGGGTGTTCTAGGATTGTTTGTAATTCAAGTCGAGGTAAATCCACGCCTCCTAGAGGCATCTGATCACCTGCCAGCTTTGTTGTTTTGTGAACAACCCAAGTGCTGATTGCTTGCTGCAAACTTTGCTTCCTCATCCTGGAACCTTTATAAATGGGGGCATTTTGGGCGAATTTCGAGAAAAGAATCGAGGAGCAGAACGAGCAAAACCTGGAAAGTTTTCCGGATAACTTTAAGGGCTTCGCTTTGTGTTGTTAGTCCTGGAGAATCGCTTGATGTTTGCGTACATTAGTTGAGAATGCACGTGTTTTGTTCGCATAGGTTCTCTAATGGTCTGCAGAAACTTTGTTCGGGGCCTTGTCTTAACAGTGATCGTCGGGGAGGCGGCAAATTTTGTTGCATATGCGTTCGCACCGGCTGTTCTTGTTACTCCTCTCGGTGCTCTAAGTATAATCGTCAGGTAGAACCCTAATGACCGACCGATTTTATTGTTTTATGTTTCCTATTGAAACTTTTATGTTCATCTACTGGTTTTTTAATTGGCATGATTAGCGCGGTGCTGGCTCACTTCATCTTAAAGGAAAGGCTACACAAGCTTGGGATTTTGGGCTGCGTGATGTGCATTGCTGGGTCCATCGTTATTGTTGTCCATGCACCACAAGAGCGTGCCATCACTTCCGTGCAAGAAATCTGGGCCATGGCGACACAACCCGGTGAGTGACTATTCTTTTGGTTAATTTTTTCAAGCTCAACCTTCTCCCAGGACAATGACCAAGACCGTATTGTGTAAACCAGCTTTTCTTCTTTACGTGGGCTCTGTCCTGGTACTGGTCTTCATATTGGTGTTTCACTTCTCTCCTCAGTGCGGCCACACAAACGTGCTGGTTTTCCTTGGAATCTGCTCTTTGATGGGCTCTCTCTCGGTAAATAAACGGATTGATCATCGGTATTTTGTTAAGAGTTGCGGCTTACTTTTCTTGGACTTCTGTACTGGCTGTTCTATGTTTCCGTTCTTCTTCTTTAGCTGTAATACAATATTTTATGCAGGTAATGAGCGTGAAAGCTCTCGGCACATCCCTAAAGTTGACTTTCGAGGGGAACAATCAGTTGATCTATCCGGAGACTTGGTTCTTCTTCCTGGTGGTGATGACCTGTGTCATTACGCAAATGAATTATCTTAATAAGGTTGACAACACATCTATCTTGCAGTATTCCCTTTCTTTTCCATCCACATAACTTGGATATTTGATCCCATAGCATGAATCTTCTTCGTAGGCACTGGACACTTTCAACACTGTGGTTGTGTCGCCCATTTACTATGTCTTGTTCACGACGTTAACTATCCTTGCCAGCGTTATCATGTTCAAGGTATTGGGACTTATTTGATCTCCGAAGCATCATCTTACTCATATCACTTTGCCAAACCTCCAGGGCCTGTTTAGCCCTGCCATCTCTCTCGGCACGTTGGTTAAATTATGCTAGCATCATCGAGTTTCTGCCATCGGGACTAATAGCAACCTTGTGTTTCAGGATTGGGATGGTCAATACGCGGAGAGCATAATCTCGGAGATTTGTGGCTTCATCACGGTGCTCTCCGGGACTATTCTGCTACACTCGACCAAGGATTCTGAGAGAAGTTCCTCTTTCAGCGGTACTTCATTCGATCTATAAATCCTCTGAACATCGATATTGAATCTAACCCCTTCCAGTAACGCCTTTCACCTACGAAACTGCAGGTGGCTATGCGCCCGGGTCCCCGTCGCTGTGCACGCGGCTCTGCATAGGGAACAACGAGAGCAAATACGACGAGGACGACACCCCGCTGTTGGAAGAAGTTTGCATGAGAAGGCAATAGAAGGAGGTTTTCAAGTGTTGAGTTAGTAACATAGCGGGGAAGAGTCATCTTAGCAGACGGCATGCCGGCGCGAGCCAGCGAGCACGCCTTTCGTAACCTCGTCGCAGGGGAAGGCATCTCCATGGTTGAGAGGGCGGAATGGCTGGAGCCCCTTGCAGGGAATGGGGTTTGGGCCTCTGAAAGCGAAAAGAAGGCTGATCAGATTGGCGTGATCTTGAGTTAGACGAGTGTGTTGGTGTGGGTGAGAAAATTATGATTATTTTATAAAAATAAAAAAAGTGTTTGTACATTGTAGACGTAATGTGAAAAAGTAAAAATATATTCTTTGAGAGAAAAAAATATAAAAGAAAAAAAAGGGTAATATATCAAATAATAAAATTAAGACCAAATACTCAAGTATATCCTAAACTTGGAGGTCTTTTTTCTATTTAGCCTAACATTTGAAAAGTATATTCTTACATCTTGGACCGCTATCTTAATTATATCCATCGTTAGTCGTTCCCACGTAGTCCTACACAGCATTGACATGGCAATTAACGCCGTCAACTTCATGTTTAATCTATTTTTCTCCATAATAAATTATCAAATACATACTAAACTTTGACATTTTTTTCTAATTTAGCCTAATATTTAAAAAATATCGTTTGAAAAATATCATCTTATATCCGGACGTTGAGCCATTATCTCTATTATATTCTATATTAATAGTCGATGCTAACGGAGTCTTGCGTGACGTTGATACTACAATTAACGTTGTCAGCACTACGTTTAATCTATTTTTTCTCAAATTGAACCATAAACCTCGGATAAAGCTCCAAATATGTTTTAATTTCACTCTTAACGAATATTTTAATCATACTTACAACCAATCCTACACGGCACCTGACCACAATCTCACTTCGATCCTTAATCCCTAAACACTATCCCACCCTAACCTCGACTCTCAACCCAAAAAAGTTGACATCTTAATAATGTTGGTTTTGAGTTGTGTGTTTGTATAACAATGTTGACATACTTATACAGTGTAATTTATTTGGATAATGACCGTGGATTTGCCTAGATAATGTATGACAATGTGTTTGCGTGGGCATGTCCTGAAATTTTAGTAAACCTGAATATGTTTAAAACATTTAACTTTGACTCTAATTAGAACAACTATAATTTATTCATAATAGCTAAAAAATCTATTACAATATTTGTTCGTAAGGGGACAACTATAATATGATGGTGATAACAGTTCAACGTTGTGATGCAAGATGATATTTTTCAAATGTTACGTGAAATTAAAAAAATGACAAAGTTTAAGATTTATTTGATAATTTAGTTTAAGGAAAAAATAAATAAAACGTGACATTAACGACGTTAATTGCCCACGTCAGCGCCACCTAGGACTTCATAAGTGGATACGGCCAACAAAGGATACAATACAGATAACAGTCCAATATTAAAATATAAGATAATATTTTTTAATAGGTGAAATTAAAAAAAATATCAAAGTGATATATTTTTGATAATTTGACCTAAAATTAAAATATATAACACGCGTTGTTTAGTTAGCTTAAGAAAGTGGAAGGGAAGAGAAGGATAGGCAAAAAGGGAAAGCGAAGGGAAATGGAGAAGCAGATTGGGAAGTTGATCGAGTCGGTTTCCACCTTCTTCACCGGCGGGGATCAAATCCCATGGTGCGACCGCGACATCATTGCCGTAACCAGCCCCCCTTCCCCTTCCTTGTCTCCGATACAAGATTCCACCGACACCGCCGACGTTGATCGAATCGTTTTCTTTTTGAACTTTTTTTTTAATCTCTTGGACATATTTGGTCGTGCTTCCGCTTTTTTTTGCGATCGCGATTAGGTTCCTTATTTGGGAATTGATTTCTCCCGAGGTGATCGGTCCGATTCGTGTTTCCGACGAACGAGCTGATTGTTTAGGCATTTGGAAGGGGTGAAGCTACTTTTTACTTTTATCGTTTTGATCTAAGGATGCGTTGGCAGTGGATTTACGGAATTCTCATCGGCGAAGCTTGTGTTATTCTGGGTTAAGTTACGATGTTCACCCGAATTATTTGGATTAATTAGGGTTGCGAAAGAGAGGTTGCTGAAGCTGAGAAAGGCTCCTCCCAGGAGTTGGTCAGCGAATGTATTATGCGCTTGTCTTGGGCACTCGTCCACTCGAGGAATCCAGAAGATGTTCAGCGCGGCATCGCTATGCTGGAAGGTTAGCAGATGTGTAGACATTGATTATTTTCTGTGGATTTCTTAATAGCCATATCTTTATTTCTGGTACTATGATTACACAAGTGTTGTTTTTTAAATACCTGGAGGAAGTATCTTTGATGCGAATGGCTTGAATGAATAATTGCGTATTTTGCTCTCTACAATCGTCATTCATTTTCCGCTCCAGTTTATTTAATAATGTTTTGTGTTCTGTTTGTGGGTAATTCTTTCTACTACTGTGTAACTCCCAAAGGACTGCGCTGTTTTGCAGCTTCTCTTTCCGGAACGAAAAGTCCTCTCCAGATGCGTGAGCAGTTGTACCTCTTAGCGATTGGGTATTATAGGAGTGCTGATTATGCCAGAAGCAGGGAATTAGTGGAGAAATGTCTCGAGGTCAGATCCATTTGGATTTTCATTAGATAATTAGTAAATATTGTTTCTTTTGCTTCTGTTTGCCTTTGACATGCTTTTGTTGATATTATGAGTAGATTGTCTCTAACAATCTTTGGATTATTGCTTGATGTCATACCTCTGTGCTGAAGTTTATACAGTTGCATGTGATATACAACTTATGCATGTGCCGTATTTAGCCAAGTATGATTGGATGTCTTTCATAGGGGTAGATCGCCGTCTGGTGTAGGAAGAGTTGGATTTGATTACTTAATGATTTGGTTTCATGTAGGTTGTTGTCCTTCGAAACAAGACAAGTTGAAATGATATGACTCTTGAGTATGAAGCTATTGCAGCATGTGATATAGGCTTAATCTTCTGCAAATGTGCACAACTGTGTCGAAACTTGGTTAGAATGTTGATTAAAATGTGATGGTGGAGTCTCATCCTTGAATGAAGTTTAGAAAAACCCATGTTGTCGCTGGTAAAGATTCCATAGAATCCTCATAATCGGATCAGTGTAATTGTGGTGCAGATTGCTCCTGATTGGAGACAGGCGTTGACACTGAAGAAGGCTGTGGAAGACCGCATCACTAAGGGTGAGGATCTTCTATCTGGATTTTACGCTTCCCAATTCTATTTATAGGAGAAAAACACCAACGCCTGTTGTTCATTTTCATTCTTTTTATAGATGGAATCATCGGCATCGGAATTGCTGCTACCGCCGTGGGATTGCTGGCTGGTGGGCTGGCCGCTGCTTTGTCCCGGAAGAAATGATCCGTCACTTGGTTCTTGGAATATGTACAAAACACTGAACGTCACTTTTTGCCTTTTTATCATCGTCCTGACTGAAAATCGAAACGCTGTCTTTCACAGCTTAATTTTGGCGATTCGCCCAGACTGTTCTGAATCTGCTGCTGTTGAAAGTGTTATGCTATTCACTCTCCTCTTATCCAAAGTTTGAGGCTTCATTTCCAGCTTGCGTTTCCTGGCTGTTTATTGTACAGATTCTAGCAATTGGAGGAGCATTCGATCAGTCTGTATGTATATGATCAGACGAGTAATGCAGTCAAGTGAATGGTTAGCAGCACAAAGTGATTATAGGTGAGAGAGGAACACATTGAAGCAGAGGAAACAGCTTCTCTTCTACATCCATGGATTTATGAACAGACACGGAAGACAGAAAACAGTATGTAAAAGCCTTAATGGATCCGCCAACAACCTCTGCCGGACCTCTTAACTCAAAGCTTCTACGAGGTTCTAACTACTAGACATAAAAACAGCTCCTTCTAGAGACACCCACCAATTATCGTCATCATCGCCATTATCACATGACGCCCTTTTAAGTTGTTCTATTGCCTAGGACGACAGGAATTCCCTCTTCAGCTCTTCCCAATCGTTCTCAACTCGCTTGATATCCCTCTCGGCTTTCCTCTTCTTGAGCATCCACTTTGGCTCCTCCTCCAGGTACCGGCTGAACAAAGCCCCCTTCTCTTCCGTCTCCTTGAAGAGCTTCCTCATCTCGAAGGAATTATCTGCTTTCCTCTCCATCTCCTTCTTCAGTTGAGATTGCAGCCTTGTGATCTTGGCTTCTATCTTCTCGATCTTCTTGTCCCGGTCTGCATCGGCCTTCTGGAGTCTCTCGAAGTGCATGGTTTTCGTGTCCAGGTCAGCCTGCAACGTGTCCTTCGAGGAAAACTTCTCGGTCACCTCGAATATGTCTGAGTGGGCCCTTTTGAAGTCTGCGGAGAGGAAAGAAATCTGTTCCCAGAATTTCTCGAGCGCCAAACATCCATGTGCAGTTTGGTTTCTATCCAAACTAAGAGCAAATATCGCTTGCTCGGAACTTTTTGAGAATTCAGAATCAGATAGGGTCTTGAAATCCATTGACTTCAAGCTTTGTAACATGGCCTGTGCCTTTTGAATTTGCTCGTTGTTAGGTTTATTAACTGCATGTTCTGCCTCGGCAGAAATTTCGACCGGCTTCGCATTAATGAGTTGCCTTATGTTTGTAAGCCAAGTTGTTAGGTCTTTGCTGTCAGAGAGCATAATGTTGCTACTTCCAGCAATCTGCAAAATGTCATGTAGGAAACAAAATCATTGTCCTAATATGTGAAAGAGGAAAAAATTGAGAAGTCACCAGGTACATATCCAAGAGAGAAAGCATAAGCAGCAGTGATTACCATGTCGACTGATTTAGAGGAATCGGATTGAGTTTCCGATGTGGCTGTACTCTCAGGAGAACCTTCTGCTTTTGTTGGAGATTTCTCCGACGCCTCCTTGACAACTGAGACGGCTTTAGAGAGATCAAACAGTATCTTCTCAGGTGGCTCCTGCTTGACAGTATACTTAATTTCATGTTGACAACTAGAATTTCCATTCCCCAGTTGCAATGAAGCCTAACAAAAGGGAGAAAGCAGTATACTAATATTTATACAGATGACATCAGATGATGCTCACAACAAAGGAATACCTCGTACTCCAAGGAGTAGCTTCCTTTTAATGGCCAAGACTTTTCACCTAATGATAAGTTAGCGGTGTCGGCCTCGGACAGTTTCCTGGGCAGCTTATCTCCCAAAGATAACTCGAGCCTCTCACATTGGTTTAAGACAGGAATGGTCTTATCTACCTCTAAGGTTAAAGTACCTGCGCAGGACAATTAAAACCAGCAAATGTTAGACAAAACGGACCATTGATTTCCATTAGGAACATTCCATCCATACAAAACGGTCAATATCTAGCTAAGGTTATGTTTTGTGGGCTATAGTGTAATTCTGAAACATATGTGCAGCTTTTCTCATGCATCGGGCAAGAAACACATGATCTACTAACCACATGGTAAGAGTAAAAGGCCTTTACCCGCAGCAAAAGAAACAGCAGCAGGATCGGTAACAACGGCGGCGGCAGCTACAGCGACAGTGGTAATTGAAGAACAAGATTCCTTGGAAGAACAACCCTTTAACGCGGAACCATCCCCACCACAACCATTAGGAAAATTCAACCTCGCAAAGGACCCGTACATCTCACGGGCGGCCTTATCATAAGCCAGAGCCGCCTCAAGTGCGTTCGGAAATGTCCCAAGCCAAAGCCTACTGCCTTTACTTGGCTCCCTAATCTCAGCCACCCATTTCCCCCAAGTCCTCTGCCTAACACCTCTATAACTACACCTCAAGTTATCAGGCCCCCCCTTACCTTTCATGCAACCCTTCTTGGACCCCTTGGCATGGACCCTCCTCGTCGGGACCTGAACCGGCCGGGTCTGCACGATCGCCGCCGCCACGCTATTCTCCCTGCTTGGCGTGGTGTCTGAATTTACCTTGTCGTTGCACTGCTTCCACTTGGCGAAGATCTCCACGGCCGATTTCGATATTTGGTCTAGGGCTGACGGCGACACAGAATCCATCCCCTTTGCGGGGCACTCCCAAATTCCGATCTTCCTCGCCGGGAAGCCAAAAAGGATCGAACTTTCGGGCAGACTCCCCTAGACGACGGAAAAGAGGGGGACCCGGGAAGAAGCGAGGGACAAAGGTCGGACTTTTCGAGGTGGGTGAAGTGGGTCACGGCGGAATAGCGTGGACGATCTGAGGGAGGCGGCGGAGGACCGCCTCATGCGGCGGCAGCGGTGGTGGTTGTAGGTGGGTTGGTTGCGGGGTGTGGGGTTAGAGTCTGTCGGTGGGGAAAGAAGGGGAAGAATGACGGTCGGTCTTTGTAAGAAAGAGAGCCGCCAACTGAATGATTCACTTGATGTGATGACGAGGAATAGATGGAAATTGAGAAAGATTTCAAAAATAGCCAGCCCCTTTTATCAAAAAAATTTGATTAAGATAGAGGGGAAGCGAATGTAATTTGTAAAATAGCCAGCCCTATGACTACTTGACTTGGCCTTAATTAAAAAAAAAAAAAAAAATTCTAAGAGGACATTATTTTGCAAAATACTTTCGTTTTTATGTTATTTTTTATGCATCTTATCTTTCAATCTGGCCAGAACAGTCGTTTTTTTTTTTTTTGGGATGGGATTGACTTGTAATATGTAGGTCTTTGTCTTTTTTTAGGTGACATCAACACGTCATGCCGCGCAGCGTTCAGTTGTAAGATTTTCTTGTTCGTTTTGGTAGCGAGCCTTTTTGCTTTGCTTTAATTTATCACAAATGGAGTGGACATAGTTTAGGCGGCTGAAGAGAGTGTTGTCTTCTTTGATTTCTTTGAGTACTCGGAACTTTTGAGCAGCCAAGTTTCATCCCAGTTTGAATCCAATGGAGTTGACAAGCGTAGTAGTTCCTCGAGCGCGCACACTTGCTGCTCGGGCCGTCTCGGTCGCTTTACCAAGGACCGGGTTATCGTCAATGTCCCTAACGAAGGTTTTAGTCGATTGCATGGGCCTCTGCGGAATGATCCTCCTTTCTCAACAACAAGGCCCCTAGCCTCTCCTTGAGAGGGGGGGAGATTCCCTCTGCGCTGGTCAAGGCGTCGGAACTTGGAACGACTCCGCTTCTTGTAAGCACGTCGAATGACGTTAGAACTCCCCTCGTAATCAGAGCCATACGATCCACGTCGTAGTTGTCGACCAGGAGAAGCAGGAACTCGAGAAGAGAATCAGTGATCGCGACGTACTGGGGGAGGGAGCAGACCATCAGGAGCAGAGCCGGTTCGATGTTCATGACCTTGTCCACCCTTTCGTCGAAGAAGAGCCAGTCGTAGAACAAAGCCAGCTTTGCGTTGGCCTCCACATAGTTCTTCCTACAACATTTCAGTAGCCAACCGATCACGGCCCATCTTGGGATGATATCGGAATGCAGGACTTCCTTGGTCGGATGATGAGCGCAGCACACGAACCTGATCAGATCAATCACCAGGGTTTCCCTCTCGGGGTTCGTCCCCAGGAACTTGTTCCAGAACCATGCCTGGTGCCGTTTTTGACCCCCGAGCTTCAAGTTTGTCAGCAAGAACCTCATCTGCCTTTCCATCTCAGGTGTCAACCTAAGCAAGAAATACCGACTCGGGGTCCTGATCCTGTAAATCTGCGAGATATCCGCAAACAACGGGCACCCGAAAGCACCTGGGTTCAACACCAGATCCTTCCATATTTCGTGGAACTCCGGCACGTGAACTAAGTCCTGCAACATCCGGATCAAATCGCGTCCGACATTCATGCACAAACTGAACTGCTCTTTCAGCATCTTCGTGCAGAAATCGATCTCGAGCTGCCTCAGAGCGCTCAACCTCTCGTCTCCACTCCACCTCGTCCGACAGTGGTCCCCCAAAAGCCGCAAAAAGCAGTAAAATCCACAACACAGAGCTGAACGGCCCTCGCCGTCCTCTTCCAATAACGCGCTCCAGTTCCTCAAGAACAAACTCGCCTCCTCGAAACACAGCCACATGTTACCATCTCCGTAATCACCCCCAACAACCTGCCTTAACAGTGAAACCAACAAATCGCCAAATCCTTGGGCGCCGACTTCCACCATCTCACCAGCAATCCACACAATCTGCTCCTTCGCATCATCGAGGAGCCTCTCGAACAGCTCGTCTACGACGCTGGCGGTCAGAGCAGTGAAAGAAGCGTATCCATCGCTAACGATGGCATGTAGGTACTTGAGGCGGATCCCCCGGGTGCGACCCTCCGTCAGGATCGAATAGAGGATGGCGCGGGTGAGGCAGAGGTACTCCTCGGGCGTGGGGATCGAGAGGGGGAAGGGAGGGTCGAGAATCCGTCGGTTGGTGTCGAAGGACTCCCGGAGGGTACGTTCGAGGGGGTTCTCGGCAAGGTAGGGTTGGGGTCGGAGGAGGTTCTCCGCCATGAGAAGAAAGAAAAAGGGGGAGGCACGCGGCGGCGGGTTGAGGTGGGGAAGGGAGGGATCTCTCGTTGGAAATTAGACAAATTGAAGGGCGTTCTGCAATTATAATAAAATTGTAATGGATTCTCTCTTACAACATTTTACTTAACGAAATACTGAATGCACTTAAGTTACAGGAGGTTTGTACGAAAATACGGTTAGTTTTAAAAAAATTTACGAAATACGATTCCAATTTCGTAAAATATAGTTTTACCGTCGATGGGGCGCGTTTTACGCGCCCCTTGGATTACAAAGACGGCGCGGTCCAAAAACGCGCCCTCCGTGTGCCCATTGAGGGGCGGGTTTCCAAAACCCGCCCCTTACGCATGAACAGAGAAACGCGCCCCTTGAAGAGGCCGTCCCCCCCGGCCCCCCCCAAACCTTGAGCCACTCCTCCCCCCGTTCCCCCCTACAAGGGGTGGGTTTCCAAAACCCGCCCCTTATGTTATTACAACAAGGGGCGCAGTCTCTTGTATGCCACAGGAGGGGCGATCTCAAAACGCGCCCCTTGTATGCCGCAGGAGGGGCGGGTTTTGGAAACCCGCCCCCCGTCTGGCAATGCAACTCACCTATGAATAACTTTACATACCCTGTTTCAAAAAACAGAAACAATTCATAGGTAACATCCATACAACCAACACCAAACTTCGGAACAATCTAATACCCAACATTCAATAACAAAGCCAATGTAACGTACAAAGTGAAACATCCAAATTTCATATCGTCAAACATCTAAGTACAAAGTCAAACGTCCAAATTTCATATCAGTAATGTCCCCTACGCCTCGTAGATTTCCTCCTAACATAAGGCCTCACGACGGGGACTTCTGGAACTTCAGGCTGCTCAGATGGAACATCCGGGTACAGTTGTGTAATTTGAGAAGTTCCTTCTCCTTGTTGCAAATGGTCGTACCTAAAGAAGTTATATTAGTTAAGTTATAAAAGTTTAAATGAATCTTAAATCGAAGGACTTACTGGAATTCTCTTGGGCCCTTAATCGGAGCCTCCGGTGTAGAACTGGACCCAACCTCGTAGTAAGGAGTGCCGTAATCGCCATAAACATGAGAAACTTACGAGATGAGCATCCCTTCTTACACTTCATGGCCCTCCTTGTCAAATACGGGGTCGTCGTATGTCCGTGGCTCCTCCTCATGTTCATGATCCTCTTCTGCAACGTCCATATGATGAGGATCTTCTTCCTCCATATGATCTTCCTCCTCCATATGATCTTCCTCCTCCATTTGTTGTCTACCTTGTGGGATGAACTCGTATGCAGGTTGATCTTCCAACCCCCCGGTACGACCATATAATCTCATCGGTGCATACTCCCACATCATTTCCATGGACTCCGCGGCAAGGGTAACGAGTTCCGGCTGGTCAGACCGAAGCTTTATCTTTCTGAAGTTCTTCATCTACATCAGAAGTATAGGTTAAAGTTGAACAATGAATGAGAAAATGTTATGAGATAGTCATACTCATTAAGGACTTACCAATGTGCCTAGCATGGAGCCGGTGTGCGAGATGTGCTGCCTGGTATGCTTTGCATACCATTTTGAATATCTAATGGGTTTTCAAAACCCGCCCCCCGTCTGACTCGTAATCTCCTTTCAAAGTGCGGGTTTCCAAACCTCGCCCCTAGAGGGGGACAGGGGGGACTGCCAAAGGGTTGTTGGGGGGATCGAGGGATT
Source organism: Melastoma dodecandrum (assembly GCA_029817715.1). NCBI lineage: Eukaryota > Viridiplantae > Streptophyta > Magnoliopsida > Myrtales > Melastomataceae > Melastoma > Melastoma dodecandrum. The sequence goes on along the minus strand of JARUPY010000472.1, from coordinate 5,360,350 downwards.
GCCTTAATTGTCGACAGGGGGGATCTGCCCGTTGAAGGGGCGCGTTTTGAAACCGCGCCCCTTGTATGCTTAGCATTTTTTCCTTATTCACCCACACGAAATGGTGATGTGTAAGGGGCGGGTTTTGGAAACCCGCCCCTCACAGGGCACACGGAGGGCGCGTTTTTACAGTAAACCATATTTTACGAAACTGGGACCGTATTTCGCAAATTTTTTTTTAAAACTAACCGTATTTCCGTACAAAACTCTAAGTTACAGTGTTATTATGGATGATGGCCCACGGGATGAAACTCAGGTCGAGACCGACATGGTGTGGTCGACGGCGGAACACACGGTCAGCCGTCACTCGTCGTTAAACGTCTGGTTGTCGTACTGCATCCCACACTGCATGAGACCTACCATGGCCTTGTCAGGAAACCCGCAATGCATTGCCACAACAATCTGAGCGACGAGGCAGTCCCTGCAATCCGACGACCATGTTCCGTGCCTGCACCATCCCCGTCCCCAGCATCGGACTCGACCCGTGTCGTGGGCCGTGAAGTAAGAGTTCTGATAAGGAGGGACTTCTCTGATGATCTTGGGCATGAGGTCTCGAACAAGGTGACCTCCGGGGAGTGAAACAGAGCCAAGACATTGACAACGATGGTCAGGTAAGCAAAACCCAGTGAATCCATTCACCTCCCAAATCTCTTCTCTCTTTTCTTTGGGTACATGTACACATTAGTTTTGGGAAGAGTTTCAGGTGTATAAGTAGGACTGAAGAAAATGCTAACTTTTGGTCATTACCCTTGGTGTGGATAGGCTGCGTCTGTGTTATCGGAAATCGATCGGACAAGCTAAACCGGCTGTCGCAGCCGGCTCGGGAAGGGATCGTGTACTTTGACAAAATGCTCTGGTTCAAACTTTGGAAACTCAGGTTTTCTTATTTATGGCTACTTGTGCCGCCGGTATCCAGTTTGTAATGAGGAGAATCCTCGGCGGTTGCCGACGATGAATTTGACGGGTGGTCTAGAGTACCGGTCGAGCCCACAGGGTGATGTGTCGCCATTTTGAATCCTACAATGAAATGGTCGATATGTGGACGATTAAGTAGTTTGTAAATTTCAAGTTGAAAATCAGACAGAACATACGTATTCATCCCAGCGATAGCAATGGCAACGCCCTTTGAGTTTGATCTTGCGATGATGTGATATCATCTTCTTAGGCGCATCCTCGTTCACGTGTCAGAAAACGTCTCGTTGTCGAAACGGAATGTGCACTCCATTAGCCCGATCATAGCCTTGTTGGGAGACCCACACTGAATGGCCAGCTTAACCTTAGAGCATCGTTGTGGCAGTTCCTGCATTCCATCCCCCATGCATCTTTCCGGCAACATCCACGTCCCCAGAAACTACTGGTGCAGGGTCGCTGCAGCTCTGGTAAAACTAGTCAGATGCCTGGACGCGCGCGATGATCGCTACTTTGCCTCAAAAGAAGGTAATTTCAGGCGAGTGGCGAGTTTCGATTTGTTGGAGTGGATCCAGCCCGAGCATCGAGCGCGAATGTTAAACTATATAATGTAAAGCAAGTCAAACTTTCAATATATTATTAGCGGTGTTAGATGGTCAAGAAGCTCACCTAACGTTGAACCAAGTGTTCAGAACCATGATTTCTACGTAATATTAGTGGTGCTCGGTTCAAACTCCACGCACGTAAAAATTCCCAATAGCAAGATCGCTATGAAGCCCGTTTAGCTTTGAACTAAGTGCCCAAACTTATTAGCAGTATTGTGTTCAAATTTCGCGCACGCAAAAATTCTCAATAGCAAGATGGCCTAGAAGCCTGCTTAGCCTTAAAGCAAGTACCCAAAACCAAAGATGTCAACACAATTCGACTTAAGACGATGTGTTAAATTATATAATATAAACCAAGCCTCGGACAGAACGAGTTGGAATAATTATATTATTTATTTTAAGTAGAAGTTAAGTACGAGAATTTGGGTTAATATTAGGCGAAATATTTTTTTATGCCCCTAACTATTGATGAACTTTCTTTTTCGTCAACGTCTTTTTTTCATATACAAAAATGTCATTAATTATGACATCAACCTTTTTTCTGGTCAATCTTAGACGACGTTAGGCATTTTATCGACGTGGACATAACGGAGGTTCGCGTGGAAAAGAGCAGAGACGTCTTATGTGGAGAAGGGTCTTCAGTCCTCCTATCCCCAAATCAAAAAAAAAAAGAGATTTTGGAACCCTAATTCGCCTCAGAACCCTTGACAAAATCGGAGGCAAACCGGTCCAATCGAACGGACGAATTAGAACCCTCAATCACCTCCGACGAACCGGACATCTCTAAGCCTTTCGATTTCGCCGCCGATCTCAATCCCGGCGCGGCGGACCGATTCGAACAGCGGCAACACCATCATCCGCTGCCTGGTCGGCCGAGACGTCTCCTCCTCGGTGGCAACACCATCATCCGAGACGCCAGCCTCTCGCCCACGCTAGTCGCCGTGTCGGAACCCCAACAGTGGCAGGGGAAGCGTTTGATGGCAACCCCGACGGGCGTTGGGGGTCGGGACTCGTCGGAGGAGGCCTTGGCAATGATGGTGATGGTGGAGGCATCGGTGACTTGGGCGGTGATATTGCGGACGAACAACACCAGGCGGAGGAGGTGGCGGCAGCCACCTGGGGCGAATTAGGGTTTCAAAATCTCTTTTTTTGATTTCTCATTTTGGGTAGGAGGATTGAGGACTCCACATAGGACGTCTTCGCTCTTTTTCCACGTAGGATGTTAGGTGTTGTCACGTGGAGCTCCGTTATGTCCACGTCAGTAAAATGCCTAACGTTGTCTAAGATTGGGCAGAAAAAATGTTGATGCCATAGTTAGTAACATTTTTTATATGAAAAAGATATTGACAGAAAAGAAAGTTCATCAATAGTTAGGGACATAAACGTATATTTTGTTTAGATATTATCTTCTATCACCTAACCCTCACAAGTCACAACAAGCACAGAAACAAACATTAATCACCCCCTCTTTTATGTCCAGAATGTTAACTCTTACGGTGAAACATGATCAAACCAGAGATCATGTCCTATTACTTGTTTCACGACGGATGTTGTATCCGCGGAGACAATTTCGCTAGCCGGCAGGAGGTTATCAAATGCCTCGGGATGGATGCTCATGGGAAATAGGGCTATAGTTGCTCTTGCGGAAGTTATCAGAGGTAAGAAGACTACGATTGTTGTCAAAGTTTTGACGATGATTTGAGTTCGAGACACGTCCTATCGGAAATGGTGCCGGGATCACAGTACCATTGACGTCGATCGTCCAATGTTTTGTCCTCCTCAATCATAGCCTCCTACTACCAACACCCACCACGTTGTTTTCTTCAACTTACTCCAGCAACACTCCTTCTCCCCTGTTAAGATTCATCGCACTAGCGGAACCGACACGTCGTAAACTGGCTTGGGACAAGGGATTGCTTTTGTTAACATATACCCTTGCTCAAACTTTGGGGGACTTGGATTTTATTATGATTGTTTCCTGCTTGTTATGAGGAGAGACCTTGGCAAGCTCTGTTACGGCCGTAGGAATCAATTTGGTGACCGAGTCATGTTCCTAATGCATAGACCTGCATGATAGTGCGATCTCGTCACGAGTTGAGCATGGTTGGACCAAATCGTGGCCTCTTTTGACCCAACTTCTAAAGAGCCATGTTCCAATGTCCGTGCGGTTGCGGAAGACAATGCAAAATTCAATTATTCGCCAATTTTAGTGCTAAAATATTACTGTCTTCCCAGCACACGGCCTTTTCTCCACAAAAGGAAAGATATGCATAAATCAGAACCAACATAATCTCCAAAGAACGGGATGCGTCGTATGGATGCAACGGACTCCGGACTGCATATGGGGTCACTCGTCGTCAAAAGTCCGGTTGTCATAACGAAATCCGCACTCCATGAGCCCTATCATCGCCTGGTCAGGGGATCCACACGCCATGGCCAGCTTAACGTTAGCGGCATTGAGGCACTGCCTGCAATCGAATGACCACACCCCATGCCTGCACCATCCGCGTCCCCAGCACCGAGTTCGACCAGTATCATGGTCCGTGAATTACGAGTTCTGATTAAGCGGGACTTGTCTGATGATCAGGGGCACGATGGCACGAATGCAATCTTGATGCAGGGTGAGGGGGTCGACGACGTCCTCGCTGCAACTCAAGTAAACTAGTGTGGTATCCGGTGGTGTCGAGATCGAGGAGCCTGCAAAGAACAAGACCATAATCAAGATGATTAGGAAGACATGAGACGAAAAGGCCATGACTCTCAACAAAATATTGCTTGGTAGACATACAAAATCAAGAATGAAGACACAAGATTTAATAAAGCCTGCAACACAATGTGAAGACAAGTTAAGAAACAATTATTAATCCCTGGCCTAGGAAATTCCTCCCCCACAATATGTCCAAAAACTATCACCTCTTGTCCTGCCATTTGTTCCGAGACCGAAGCTATATCCTAGAAAATTGATCTCGCAGCGGCAGCGCCAGCAGGGAGCGCAGAAACCGTGTCCGAATGAAAGATCCTATATGCTTGCTCTTGTTCAAGCTTTGAGATTTTACTGCACTCTTTCTCAACTCCTCCTGCAATTTCATCAAAAGGTTTATCACTTTTTCCCCCTGTATACATATTTGGGCTTAAACGAAAAAAGTTTTACTTTTTATCGAGAAAAAATCGAGAAAAGTTTTAACTAGAAAATATAATTTTGGGTTTGATTGTACGTACTTACGTGTTGGATTTAGTTCAAGGCTAATGATAATGGGGACTAAATGCTAAAGTTAATGGATGATTAAATGAGTTGTGGGCTTGGGGTTCAGTCTACCGCTTGTCTAGTCTATGCGAAGGAAGAGGGTACAAGATTTCAGTAGTGGCCTAGAATTAATATGGGATAGTGACCATTAAAGACTTAGTGGGTTAAATTATTGGTGTTATGGTGTCTTTTCATTCTCTTTTGTTTTATCTATTTAAGTTTCGTGATGTAAGTGTTTCTCTATCATTATATCTATCAAAACTCCAAAAATGAGAATTTGCGCAAAGTGTTCTTTGTGTTTCTTAAGCTTTTTATTCGGTCTCCATCTGTAGAAGGTTTTGCGCTACAGAAGCTAGCGTCTGCAGAAGTTTTTGCGCTATAGAAGCTCGTCTGCAGAAAGTTATGTTGTTCTCTGTCTCGCTTCTAATGTAGTTTCTGTTATTGATACAGGTTTGTTTCTGCGACGTGAGGATTGAATTGCAATTCTCATTGGTTGGAGAGAAAGGTAAGAAGTAAGAAGAAAAGGATACATTTAGTTAATTGGAGAGAGAACAAAGACCTTTCGAGAATTGAAGTTTAAGAATATCAGGAATCAGAAGTCTAGGCACTAATTTGAGAGTAGTTTTCAACTAACCACAACTTCCACCCACATTTTTTTGGCAGTTTGCAAGCTCTCAACATTATCCCGGGCACTTCCCACGAAGTCCTAACAGTTTTAGAATTTTCTTTAGTATAAATAGACGTAGTTTTCATTATTGTAAGAAATGAAAATTAACCATCATAGAAGTCACTTTTTGTCCTAAGCCTATCTTTCCACCATTTATGTTCCCAGTTTCTTCTTATGTATTGTGTTGGAGAACAATGGTTATAATCGTTTGAATTTCCGGTGAGTGAAAGCACCTTTTTCCATTGTTATTATTGTTGTTTACTTTTACGACGACCACATTATTTTACCGTGTTTGATTTTCCCACGCTTCGGTGAGCGAGCGGCCCCCGTGTTTTCTTGTGCAGTACACTCCAATGTTTGAATCCGTTGTAGTTTGTTATCATCACCTTTCCTAGTGTGACGGGTCCGAGACGCTATTACGGCCAGCTCAACCTAGCAGCGCTACTAGCCCGTCGTCGTGCCCACCCAAGCACGACCAACGTTTTTCTCACTATCCCCAGTAACACAATGATCTCGACCAAGAACACACCCAACCCAACCTCGAGGGAATCTCCGTTGCTTCCTACAGCACGCCACCTCTGCAGGTTCGCACATCAGGAACATCCAACAGCCAGATTCCTACTTGACCCGTGCATCTCGTCGCATCCGCATCCACTGTTCGTTGTCTTGCACGTCTCTCTCCATGCCTTTACCAGCTTTCCCTTTTCTGTGAGCCCGCCCCCAGTCTGTACTTGGACGCTCGTGTCCTCATACGATTGCCATCAATGCACGTCCCTCGCCATGCTGTCCGCCACCTACTTGTCCATCAACGAGTGTAGCTAAGGCTATACGCCTGCCTAAGCTGATCCCCACACCAAAGGAACCAGGTCATGTGCCAGTGCCTCCCTTACGAACATCGCTCTAGCACTTGCATTAGAGCCCTCCGCATGCCGGACATGCCTCGTCTTGTACTCAGATTCAATGTCTGAGCCTCGCTCCCGAGCACCGATGAGCGCCACCCAACGCTCAAGCTCGTGTCTCCTTCACGGACTGCCGCCTAAGCAGCCTTGCTCAAGCCTCGCTAGTTGATGGGGCAAAGGGTCCCTGTCCGACCCTGTGACAAACCTCCCCCGCCGGTTGGAGTCGACGCCCTCGTCGACGCCGTATCAAGGCATGCCTGCGCTCCGTCCCTAACAACCAAAGAACACATGTTAGCTGTCCCTACAGCTTCCACAACGCTTGCTTCGTCCTCCGTTGCCTCATTCGGAGTGTCGGGGAATGACACTTGGACAAGCTTCACCCTTTGGGGTGCTTCTGTGCTACTCGCCTTGAAGGAAACACTCGCCAGCATGCCCTCGTCGCATCCCTTCTCCATCTCCATTGTCGTCCCACGCTCAGTAACAACACCATATTTCCCTCTAGATTGCCCCTTCCTCGCTTGCAGCACCCCCAAGAGCTTCAATGGAGCAACACGAGACTCGGAAGCATCATCGTCGGAGTCGGTAATCGCATTTAGCCTCTCCTTCTTTGGACAGTTTCTTGTCCGATGAGGTCAATTGCAAATGAAGCAGCCTAAGCGAGCCCTTGGATCCGTCCGCGACTCATCTCTCATTCTGTCATCTGCTCCGGTTGCCAAGCTATCACCATCACAACACTTCGGTTTCGACCTGCCATCACACTTTTCCTTGTCTCTACCATCCCGTACCCACATCTCTTTGGTCATGAGCCTCCGATTCTACTCGCTGCCCCCTACCAAACTGAGATCAACAAGAGCGTCTGCAGCTGCCACCGCCAAAGCCAAATCTTACACACCTTGTCGACACGGCTCGATTTGTGCCCATTGTTGAACGTCGAGGAAGTTGAATAGCTTGTCCGCCTTGGACATGTCGGGTATATCCAGCATCAATGACGTTAACTTCTTCACATACTCTTTTACGGTGCTAGTGTGTTTTAGGCTCTTCAACGCCTCCCTCGCAACCCAGCTCACATTGCAAGGTAAGAACTGATTCGTCAGCTCTTTCTTCAAGGACTCCCAGGCATCGATTGCAGGACAGTCAGCACTCAAGTTGTCCTTCACCCGCGTCCGCCACCACAGTTTTGCATATCTAGTAAGATACATGAACGTGATCGAAACCTACTACTCCAACTCAGGATTCCTTGCTACCGCAAAGTATTGCTCCACATCCCACAAGAAGTTTTGCAGTGTCTTTGTGTCTTGACTTCCGTCGAACTTTTGAGATTCAGGAACTCTCACCCTCGAACGCTCATCCCCACCGGAGGATTGTGCAGCAACCACTCTCTTAAGGATCACGACCTCATTCCGAAGGTCCTCCTGCTGACTACGCATCTCTTCCACGGTTCGGCTTAAGCTATCGAGTAAACCGCTGACCTTTCCTCTATAGCTCCGGTCACACCAGTGATTGAAGATTCCAACTTAGCCACGCCCTGACGGAGTTGATCCAAGTCCTCGAAGACCGAGGTATGCACATCGGGAGAAGCCTCACCCACGAGTCGCTCTAGTCGTTCCAATCTCTCGCTGGTGGTTTTGGTTGTCATTGTAAGCCGCTCTAATGCCAACTGTGACAGGTCCGAAACGATACTATGGCCAACTCAACCTAGCAACGCTACTCGATCGACGTCGTGCCCACCCAAGCACGACCAACCTTGTCTCATATCCCCAGGAGCACAATGACCTCTACCAAGAACACACCCAACCCAACAAGATGGTGGCAATCACCGTATTATCACTAACAATAATACAAAGGGACTACAAGACTCTCGTGTATACAACGGGCTCTCGGAGTATGGGTATCTCGCCCCAACTGACTCTCCCTCTAAGCACACTCACATGCTCTCCCTCGCCCAAATCCCCACTCACTCATTTATAGGGGCCAATGGGAGTTACATTAAATAACAAGACAATGGACACTTGAACACCATGCGGCCACTAGCAACCCAACCGTCCCGGAATACCAACAGTCATCTGCAACTAGGAACACCAAGGGTCGTCTGCACTCTCGTTAGGGGACTGTCGCTTCTTGAAGCAGCCATCTGAAGGGTCACCTGTAGCATGCGTCAGGACTCTTCTATCAGCAACCACCCACAAGCAACCTCCAGGAAATCTCTATTGCTTCCTACGGCACGCCACCTCTACAGCTTCGCATACCAGGAACGCCCAACAGCTAGATTCCTACCCGACCCGTGCATCTCGTCGCATCCGCATCGCACTGTCCGTTGTCCAGCACGTCTCTCTCCGTGCCTTTGCCAGCTTTCCTTTTTCTGTGAGTCCGCCCACGGTGTGTACTCGGACGCCCGCGTCCTCGTACGATTGCCTCCAATGCACGTCCCTCGCCATGCTGTCCGCCACCCGCTAGTCCGTCAACGAGTATATCCAAGGCTATGAGCCTAAGCTGATCACCACACCAAAGTAACCGAGTCATGTGCTCGTGCCTCCCTCACGAACAACGCTGCAGCACTCGCACTAGAGCCCTTCGCATTCTGGACACGCCTCGTCTCGTTCCCAGATTCGCTGCCCAAGCGTCCCTCCCGAGCACCGATGAGCGCCACCTAACTCTCAAGCCCGTGCCTCCTTCATGGAGTATTGCCTAAGCAGCCTTGCTCAAGCCTCGCTAGTTGATGGGGCAAAGGGTCCCTATCCGACCCTGTGTCAGTTTCTGAATCCAACCAATCGATGGATGTTATTTCCCCGCTAAGGAACATCCCCAACATTTGTATCCGTGACAACCAGGGAATCCAACCAATCGATGGATGTTATTTCCCCGCTAAGGAACATCCCCAACATTTGTATCCGTGACAACCAGGATATGTAAGCAAAGTTCTCCCTAGCATGTGGTAAGGGTGAGAGCACTCGATGAGGATCAACGGAAAGGCGGGGAGATGCCAGCTGTCAATGAAAATCTAAAGATCCGATGTCAAGCAGCCGGACTCAGGTTATAAAACGCACGATATGGATGTTAAGGGAAAAAACTACAAGGGCAACCACGTCCTTTGTCTGGACCATCCGCATCCCTAGCATCGGGATCATCCTGAATCAGGAACCTCCGAAGTGCAGGGGAAAACCCCATTACATGTCGAACTCGGGGATTATGCGGCTGGGCCAGCTCAATAATGGCCCCACATTCACGAATTCGACAACGTTGGATTTGTCTACCCTAAAAAGAACCTTTGCTTCAGAAAACCATCTGGACATGGTGGCCCGGGAGAACGACGGTGGTCGTGGCTGGGAGAGAACACTGGTCTGGGAGTCGAAGGCAAGTAAAGGAACCGAAAGCATGGCAAGGAATAACAAACACCGCAATGCTTCATGGGATATACATGTCTTTATCACAAGTTGGTATGCAAAATGTTGGAAAAACACGCGATGACATTATCCGAGATTTATTACCAAGTCTGAAATGAAACAGAAACATTCCACGGACAGCCCAATTACCATCTACTGTCTCATCCCGCTTACTACCCAGAAAGGTAGCATGGGACAGTCGGACTCCAAGACGCATCACCCACATCTCTTTAATTAGGGCACTTACACATCTGTACGACTCAAAAGACTTCATAAGACTCTCAGCAAACAAATAAGACTCGAAAGAAAGACTTCAATAGTAATCTCAGACGGCTACTTCACGAGACACAAACTACTATTGGAAAGGCAAAGGAGTCTCAGGTCGCTTCTCCAACGCACAAACTTCCAGGCAGCGGTGGTCGGCAAAGGGATTCCTCACGGGGAACCGTCTCCAGCGACATGGACCCGATTAGAAGAATCTTTGACGACGACACCTCCACCAAAAGATAATAGCTGCCACGTAACCGTCTTACAGACGACACACTATATGGTGACATAACGAGATAACAATCTGACCTTAGGTAAGATCGCCAGATACCTGGCAGGAGCCAAGCTTCTGGTTGTTCCTTTTTGCTGACCTTGCTCGACATATATCTCCACCCCGTTAATGATCTGGTCATGCAATCCACTTCCCCGCGAAACATTCCCTACGACAGTCTCCTCAAGGGCTCGAAGCATGGCTAGTCTGTCAAGTAATAATCAACCACATCAGCAAGCATTGCAGTGCACCCCCTATATAGTCATCGGTGTTATTAGCTCACTGATGATGATCAAAATGGAGAAGTGCAGCTCTACATTTTGGAAGATTACAACCAGGTGGAAGCATGCCGTGTTATCGAATAAAAAAATTAAAGAGGTAACAAGCCATAAAGCAGTTTTTTCCCCAAACTGATCGGGCAGAATATATTATAGAATGGAAAATTTACTTGTTTCAGAGCAAAGCTCCACCAAGAAGCCCAGGCCACCAACTCTCGAACTGAGTACTTTAAACATCAAGGCCACATAATTTCAGCTTGCCAAGTCACGAGCATCATATTCATGAGAATCATTCCTCAGGACATCTGAGGAACAACAACAGAGAAATCATACATATTCAGGTCCAGAATCCAGGAAAAACTACCAATAACAATAGAAGGAAGCAGAAAGTGACATTACCAACAACGCCACATTTGCGGCGTTCACACATAATGACGACCATTCCAAACCGATCCATTGTACTGCTCTGACACAGGTGCAAAGTCGTGACTCTGATTGAGGGCCAATGACAATGGTGGTAGCTGCGGCTCAAAATTCTTCAGAGCATCAAAGATGTTAATGTCCTTCCAGCCATTCTGTTTCTCTGCTGGGAAATGAGAAGATGGAAACTGTAATCCATGTGATTGGCCGCTTGCAGATGCTGTCACGCCAGTATGACTGCCTAAGGTCTGGGAGACTGCACTGGATGAACCAGTAAACGAATTAAGAACTGGGCTTTTAATTGGAGGCGGCACCTGGTACCCATCTAACCAACTATAATCATCCATAATTGGATTTTCAACAGCCATGGTGGAACCTATAATCGGTTCATTAACTTGCTTCGGAACAGAGCTAAAACCAGGAGGAGGGCCACGATGCCTCACAGGGCGACTAACTGGATTCTTTTTTAAACCAGGTGGCAGAGCAGCCAAAACGTCAGCCACTAGTCCTGTGGTGGCAACTGTCCCAATCCTTGAAGGTAGCATCCCTAAATCTTGAGAACGTATTTGGTTGTAAAACCCTCTAGCAGCACTTGGCACAGGCAAGCTGGCGGGAGGATGAAAATGGCTAATATTCTGCACCTCAGGTTTCATGAAATGCCCATTTTGCTGCATGCTCAAGTTATTCAAGTTGTTTGCAAGAACTGAGCCATCGTCCCCAAGCCAAATTGAGGACTGTGGTGCCATAGGCTGGAAAAACTGAGGTAGTGAGGAAACGACTGGAGGAGGAGCACTTTGGAAAGGAGCATCAGATGCCTGCTGCGACTTTAGACTATCAAGCGGCCTAGAGATGAGTCCAGCAGGGAATGGATGACTGATTACAGAAGTAGCTTTGCTTAGCTCAAGCCCATCATAGAGGGAGTAGTTTGAAGTTGACACAGGAACATCGGTTTGTTTCTCAGAAACTGTAGGCCTGAATACAATTTCCTCTTCATCTTCATCCCCTTCAATTAAAAATTGAGAACTCGGTTTGCTAGCATCCAACTTGTAAGATTTCTGCACATCACTTCCTGGGCTTAGGCCATCTTCCTTGGGGACAACTGAATCAAGAGGAATGACTTCATCCTCCAGTTGCTGATTGTCAGCACCAATGATAAATCGCTTTGCTCTTGAATCGTAGAAGATAGACTGCTGGTCAATCTTCACACCAGACACTAGAGCCCTCACAGCTGCAAAAATCCTTCTAATTCGAGAGTTTATCTCCTTCTTGTTATTACAGGAAAAAGGTTGCTTCCTGGAAAAGTCCAAAATTGTTTGTGCAGGAACAAGGGGTGAGAACCCTCTCAATTCAAAATCCTCCCACAAAGCAAGTCGATTTTCCGTTTCCCCTTCTTCATATTTACTCATGTCTTTAAAGCAAGTGTCTTCTTCGTCATCATCAGTAGATATTTCGCCAGTGGCAAGAATCTTGTTCATGACAGTAATCAGACGACTCCAGAAATTTGATCTGCAAGATGCTTGTCGTTCGTCAGGGTCACTTCCCATGGCAACATCAGGACAACAAGCCAACCATTCCACAAAAACCAAAACCCCAGGCAAAAGGTAGCTTGAAGATACATCTCTCAGCAGCTCACACCTCTCCAATGTAAGCCCCATTATTTCAAATACAGCAGTATATGCATGCTGAAGGAGAACTGCCCGCTGCACAATTTCAGCATACGTCTGTCCTTCAGTCTCTCTGTTCACATTCTTTGCTGTGAATATAAGGATAGACACCAGCTTTACAAAGAAGAGTCCATTTTCTCGAGCATCTATGCCAAAGTTTAGCACATCTTCTGGTCCCGCAGAGAGAAGCTCAGAGAACCCAGTACTCACAACAGAGAGAACTTCGGGGAATGTTTCCAGGCTGCCCATAATTTTTAAAATCAATGTCAATCTCTCATGAAATTACACAATGAAGAAACAAATGGTCCGCCACATACCTAGTCCTTGTAAAGAGAATACCATTCAAGCGGACAAATCTGATACAAAATGCCTTGCATCTTTCCTCCGCATTTGGTGCCTGTAGAGGGGCAGTTTCAGGATTATTTTCCTTTGGCAATAATTTGGCTTCACGTCTTCTTCGTCTGCCGGTATCACGCGATGCAGATGCCTCAGAATTCACTGGAAGTTGACAAAAATTCTGTCGATTCTACAAGTTTCAAAATGGAGAAACAAAATAATTGAGAAATTACCATTAGTTTGAAATTAGAAAGTAGGATAAGCTATAAGCAAACAACTAAGCATAACAAAAAAACAATACAACTATCCAGCATGTAAGAGATTACTGCTACAACGAAGAAAGTTGCATTTTACAGCATGTGCTATCACAATCATAACAATGGCAATATAAGGTCTGTCAAGAAGCAGATGTCAACAGGACTATTTCTAACATGTTAGATAAAGCAACAATTTGGAAAAAAAAGGTATAAGAAGGAAAAGTTCACTAAGCATGACTACCAGGACCTCGTTGTAAGGGCTTATTCCAATAAGATCAGCACTTTATTGCATCAATGGACCGTGACAATATTGTTCTCATCTATTCAGCGGCAGTTTGCAACTGATGCATTTCTATTTTCCTAATATAAGAGAACCAATCCAGACTAGAAGAAGAGCCTTACTTTTGAGGATTTTCTGAACCAACAGGACAAGGTTATCAATGGGCTGTGAGAATGGCACTTAATTTCAAAGGATGTATTCCTATACAGACATCATGAAAGGACATAATGGCAAGTAAAGAGTCAGATTCAGTAGTACCTTTTCAAATGCAACGATCAGATTATCTCTCGCAGTAGAGCAAGGGCTATCCACTGCCAGGCTCCGAAAGTATCGATATATAGTACCAAAATCATCCCCAGAATAAGAAGCCAATATAGCAAGCTGTAACAAGCAGTCAATCCTCAAAGAACTTGATTGTGACTGCTAATAAATCAAGGAAAACGTTAGATTGAAAGCAAAAAACAAACCTGATGGTGAGGGTTTCCAATCGATGGCCAGAGAGAAGCAGCTTGCAGATAGTAACTTGAAGCTGCTGCAAATTCTCGATTCTTGTTTTCAACCTCTCCGTACAGGCCCTTGTATCGTGCAAGATCTCCCAAGTATATCAGACAACGGTGACAAGATATCAAACCTTTCTTCATCTCAACAAATCGTTTGCTATCTTTTTCCATCACAATCCTACTCTCAGAATCATCTGAGAAGTAAACGAGAGGGAGACCATACTTTGATCTAATCTTCATGATCAAATCATGGTAAAACCCAGTGGCCTCAGACAGAAAGGTTTTAAACTGCAGCCTTATTTTTGTGATTCGATCAGGTCGTGAAGCCCCTTTACCATCAGCATTAGAGGCTTGTGCGGAACTGTAATGTGCCCTCAGCTCCTCGATTCTCTTATAATGCAATTGCCATAGTGCATGTTCCGTGTTGTGCTGCTCTGAAAAGGCATGGTCCTCAAGAATTATGGCCTCATAGTTCTCACGCATCTGCTGCCATATACTTGGGTCGGATGGAACTCGTGCCTGAGCAGACCTACGGCGCCTGCTATCCAACTCGATGTTCTAAGGAGAACACATCAGAAAGAAATAGTGGCCTCTTAATCCGTAGAAAAGAGCAGAAAGAAATTGTGGCTTCTTAATCGGTTGGAAAAAGCAGCATGGAAGACAAATATATTTTACGTCTATTTTACAGGCAAAGGAATACCTTCTCATGGAGGCGTTGTGCACGCTCCCTCGATGGAGCAGACATATTATCCATAGGTACAATCATCCTCAACCAGATTCGTTATCATAATATTTGCTTGTAAGTTCCACCTGAAAAACAAATGTGGGCATAAGAGCGATTCAATCAACAGGGTAATAAATGTTTTAGAAAGCTGTCTAGAGGCAACATGTGACAGATAAGACACGATGAACATAGAAGGAATAGTGTGGAAATAAAAAATACACATTGTAAGTCTTGAAAGCTTCTCATAAAAGGCTGGTGCCCTGGAAGCTTCCCATAAACAAATAGCACATATGAGTATGAAAAGATGGAGACCAACGCTGGAGTTTATAACCACTTCAAGACACAATCATAGCAACAACATTGATCCTGCAACAATCAATTATCTAAATCTGCCTTCACATCTGGCAAAAACTAATCCTTCCTTCGAGGGAAATAAGTAATCGAAGATTTGTCATGGAATATTGCACAACAACAACAGGGAATTGCAAATCATTTCAAGAACAGTCTATCACAAGTTCACACAAGCATCCGGCAGAGATGATTCCAACTGTTTCAGGTAAAATAACTCAACCCCATGCCGCAGATCAAGGCTTCTGGTCCATCACAAAAACTGGGTCAAACGGGCGGGTCTTGACTAAAAAGACAAGCCTCTTTCCTAGATCCCAGAAATCCCACGACCCCCAAGTTTCATTCTTCTTCAGAAACCCAAGCAAGAGAAAGCAAAAAGGAAATCAAAATCACCCAGAAAAGAAATAACTAGAAGGGAAAATAAATCAAAACTCCCTTTCCGTGGGATTTCACCAAAGAAAAGCGACACCCACAGGGTAAAAAACACCAACCAACAAGAGAAGGCGACATCGAACCGACAACACCCACCAATGGGACGAAACCCAAACGGATCAACCCTAAACCCCAACATCGGAACCCAAATCCACAGCGAGATCGATCCCCCTCCCCCAAACCCTAACAATCAACGTCCGATTACAAAAAGAAAAGGACCTAACCCCCAAAACAAACGCAATCAGAAAAACAGAAGAATTGGGGGATCTGGAGAGGGATTACCGGACAGGAGCAGAACAGCGTATCGATCCAACCCGACCCGACCCGGAGGGAGGGGGCGAAGGAAGAGGAAAAGAAATTGGGGGTGTTTGGGAGGGGTGGGGATTGATTTCTGGGATTTTATGAAGAGAGAGAGAGGGAGAGAGGAATCGGTCGGTCGCTGATTCGGAGAAGGAAAAGGGAGATGATTTCAACCTGGTTTCATTTTCCTTCCTTGTCATAAAGATGGGAAATTTTTATTATTTAGTAAATAATTTAGTAGTAATCAGGGAGAGGCCCATGCCATGCCACCACCATACATTATCCCAAAAAGCAGACTCGTCAAATTCGACCTTAGTATTTATTACATTAAATATCTGACATCCGACAACCCCACTCCGGGGAATCATAACAATCTTGCAAAAGCCGCTAATTTCTCTCCTCTTGACCCCTAAACCACGCCATTCCTCCCAAACTACAAGTCCACGCTTCTGTTCTTGTCCTAAAACCAGAAGAACTGAGGTTAATATCCCCCCCGGTAAGAAAACGCACTGCACACTATACCTTTTCTTTAACCTCATGTGCCGTAGGTGGTGAGGGCTCCACCCAGAAGGCTTAGACCGGATTCCGTTATCGTGGGGAGAAGGGGTGGTGATTGCGTTATCCCCCGTCGTGACTCCTCCGAATTAGTCGGACGCATCCCCGTCGCCTTTCCTCTAGTCTCGATCATCCAACAAGTCATCCGGGGGGTCGTACACGATCATGCTCGGGAACAGGTCCAGGAAGTCATCCTTCACCTTCTCCCGTAGTTCCGGGTACGGGATGAGCCCTCTCAAGATCACCCTGAATGGCAGGGAGAGAGGAGGATCGGGGGAGCTTCTCATTTCTTCGTAGATGCGCATAGCCTCGGATGGCAGCCCGCTATCCGAGAAGGCCCTCACGAGGTCCCCGAACGTGTGCTGATCGAACAAAACGTTCTCGTTCTTCAGGTCATCCCAGACCTGCCTCGATTCTTCCATCATCTTGTTCCTCGCCAGCATCATGAGCATGTCCCGGTAGAAAAACATGTCGGGGCGATACCATATCTCTTGACGCACCACATCGTACAACTGAAAACAACATCCGGGAAGGAGATTAGTACAGACCTGGAAATTACAGACCGATTCTTCTCTTCTCGCAAAACCACAAGCATACATAATTCAAAGATTAAAATAAACTAAAGGAGGTGATCAACGTCTCGCCTACTTTCCTACTAAAAATCACCACGAGAGAGAGAGAGAAAGAGTCCACAAACTTCAACTTGACCAAAATCATAAAACAGCAAAACAAATAACTATGCCCTTGAGAACTCTTCCGAGGATTATACCCCAATTGCACATAGAAGCAAATGCATAATCTTCCCTCAAATTACTTTCATCAAGTTTCGGGTGAACCATTTTATCTCTCAAGAAGAACAAATTGCAATACAACCTTATGATTGCAAATGAGAATCGGCCTGATAAAAGAGCTCAAAGACCGAGATAACACGCTAGATCGCACATTCACTATGTGCAGGCATAATATTTCTGAAATAACAATAGAATGCAACTGATCTTGTAATTCATAGAGACAACATCACTTCGGAGTAGCGTACTTCATTGCTTCATAAGGAAAATGTTAAACTATAAAATATAAACCAAGTCTTAACACCTATTTTAGGTCAAATAAAGTTTCTACAGAGTAGAACAGCTTTTAGGCAAGGTTTCTACAGAAATCAGCAGTTTTATCTCCTCTCGAACGATCACGCTAATTCAATCAACAATCGAAACAAAGATGTGAGCGGGCTCTTCCGACATCCAAAATGAAGCCACCGAGACACATTTCAAAGTCAAAATCCATACCTTAATGGACAGGGGAACTAGGTCCTGCCTCTGCAGCTCGGCGAGGACGGCCACGAGGTCGGACTTCAGGAGCCGAGAAACGTGCGACTTGATGAACCGGTCGAGCCGGACGGGATTGGACTGGAGCCTCTTCAGCTCCTTGGCGGCAATCAAACCCTCCTTCCCGATCTCCTTCTTCCTCCTCCATATCGACAGGCTATGGCTCGAAGCGGCCTCCGCGTAAGACGCGAACCGCCGTTGCAAGGTTAAACGTCCCCGGAGAGCGGCGGAGACGACGACGAACATCAAAATGGAAGCCCCTTTTAAGGTTGCAGACTTGTACTTCAGTCCCAGGCCCCAGCACAGCGATCGAAGAAGGCGGGGGGGGGGGGTAAGGGATTTTTATCAGGGCCGGGCCGGGCCTTGCCTGAAGCGGGCTTTAGGACCCACAATTAGGTTTATTTCCCAAACAGCTCATGAACCATCACGCACAAACGAGGA
Source organism: Melastoma dodecandrum (assembly GCA_029817715.1). Classification (NCBI taxonomy): domain Eukaryota; kingdom Viridiplantae; phylum Streptophyta; class Magnoliopsida; order Myrtales; family Melastomataceae; genus Melastoma; species Melastoma dodecandrum. The sequence continues at coordinate 5,342,212 of JARUPY010000472.1, read as the reverse complement.
GAAATCACCCTAGTCTTTCAGCCGATACTATTACAGGGGATATTTTCGTAAAAGAGTCTATCCATGTACATGCTCGCTTTAACGTCGAGGCAGAACATACATATTCACAAATTGAAATGATCTACATATTTAATGAAAATGTAGTAATTTCATTACTACGTGAAAGGTGTCGAAGGTAATGTATGATCCAAATTAATTGGTATTAAAGTTAGTAACGAAAATGTCATTTAAGTGGGTTATTAAGGAGGCTATTGAATCTGTTATTAAATATGTCAGTTTCTTTTGACATTTGAGTTTCTTACTCCTCTCTTTAATATAAAGTGACGTGTAGACATTTCATCTAAGTGAATAAGAAAAAGTTTAAGAAAGAGAAATCGCAGCCAAAACACTCTTTGTAGATGGAGCAGCTTTACATAAGGTTTCATCTATTCTACAGAAGGTCAGCAGTACAGAACCTACGTTCTGCTAGCATATTCTCCCTTTTTATCCAATCATACACACATAACCCCAACAAACTTAGTATCAGAGCGCAGAAAGTCATGTCTGCATCCGCTGGCAACATGTTCTTCACCTTTTCTCCCAACCAAATCCCCATCTTCGACGGTGAGCACTTCGACTATTGGAATTCTCAAATGGAGACCATTTACCTTTCACAAGATCTATGGAAACTCGCGGAGGAAGGGTACGAAGAAGTTCCATAAGGAATCTCTCTCCCAGAAGGTGACAGCACTTCCGCAGAAGGTGTCATCAATCCCACAGAAGATGAGCAGAAGGCGTACAAGGTGAACGTCATATGTCATGGCTTTGCGAATTCTGCAACAATCTGTGAGCAAAACTATTTACCCATGGATATACGGCCTGAAGAAGGTGAATAAAGCATGGGAGGTCCTAAAGAAGGAGTTCAAATGATCACAGAAGGTGATCTCTATAAAGCTGCAGAACCTTTGGAGAGACTTCAACAATCTATCCATGAAAGATGCAGAAAAGGTCAAAGACTACTTCTCAAGGATCGTGGAGATCCTCAATCAACTAAAGAGTTGTGGAGAAGTTGTTCCGGATCCAAAAGTCGTGGAAAAAATCTTCAGAAGCTTGCCACAGAAGTTTGAGCATGTGGTAACCTTGATTGAAGAAATGAAAGATCTCGCAGAAGCTTCCATCTATGAATTGATGGGTTCCCTAGAAGCCCATGAGAAGCAGGTCAGCAAGTACACAGCCCCGGTGGAACAAGCATTTCAGGCGAAGTTGAATGTTTCTGAGCAGAAACAAGAACGTTCTGGAAACAACAAAAGGTCCTATGGCAGAGGATGTGGAGGCAGGTCTCATGGCAGAGGCAGGGGCTATGCAGAAGGACGATCAGAAGGTCAGCACAGAAGTGGTCATGGAGAAGTAGAAGTAGGATGCCGCATCTGCAGAAAGAATAATCATGAACAAAAGATTGTCGTTTTCGATGCAAGAGATGCAAGTTCCCAACTCATTCAGATCGTGATTGTTAGTACAAAAATAAAGAGCAGAAGCATGAACAGTAGTATGAAGACAGAAGCTCGGTAAATTTCTCTAAGGAATATGAACCTTCTAAAGTTTTCTATTCTTCCTCTAACACTATGCAAGATATGAATGAGATATGATTCCTCGATAGTGGCTGTAGTAACCATGTCACAGGGATCAAGAAGAACTTTGTGGAGCTTGATGAAAAATACAACTCTCTCTTGGAACTTGGAGATAGCAAGAAGTTAAAGATAGAAGGTAAATGTATTGTTTCAGTTTTCAGTGCAGAAGGTCAACAGAAGAGGATGCACGACGTCTTCTACACTCCATAAATCACACAGAACCTACTAAGTGTGGGACAGATGATGAAAAATGGCTACAAGTTAGTTTTTGCAGAAGGTCAATGTGAGATCCGGACAGAAGGTCGCGGTCGTGAAGTTGACGTCCAACAATTTATTCCCGTTAAAGATGACTCATTGCAGCAATGGGGTTCTCAAAACTGAGGTTGTAGATGATTCTCATCTTTGGCATCTCAGGTATGGACATTTGAACAGGAAAGATCTAGCTCTATTGAAGCAGAAAAGTATGGTTGTAGGACTACCTTCTATACAAGCTGCAGAAGGTGACGTCTGTGAAGGATGTGTCTTCGGAAAGCATCATCATTTTCCATTCCCAAACGCATCATGGAGAGCTCAAGCCCCTCTCGAGCTGATTCATGCGGATATTTGTGGACCGAACTCAGACTCCGTCTCTCAGTAACAGAAGATACTTTCTGTTGTTCGTAGATGACTATACTAAAATGATTTGGCTTTATTTTCTTGAGAGGAAGTCAGATGCTTTCACCACCTTTACGAAGTTCAAAGTACTTGCAGAAAATCAAAGCGGATATAGGATTAAAACCTTGAGGACAGATCGCGGAGGAGAGTTTCTGTCAAGACCATTCTTAGAATATTGCCAACAGTAGGGGATACAAAGGCAGTTGACTGTGCAGTATTCTCCACAGCAGAATGGAGTCGTAGAAAGAAAGAACAGAACCATAGTAGAGATGGCCAGAAGCATGCTGAAGGGCAAAGATCTACCCAATAAGTTCTGGGCAGAAGCTGTTAACACATCTGCCTACCTTCTGAACAGATCTCCTACAAGAGCAGTTAGGGACAAGACACCGTATGAAGGGCACAAAAGGAAGCCCGTGGTGAATCATTTGAAAGTATTTGGATGTATTGGATATGTACTCACACCTTCTCAAGGAAGAGAAAAGTTTGATGAGAAAGGTGAGAAGTTGATTTTCATCGGATATAGTGATGAATCGAAGGGATATCGTCTGTATAATCCGAATACTGAAAAGTTAGTTCTGTCGAGAGATGTTATCTTTGATGAACTTGCAGCTTGGAAGTGGTAGGAAGAGACTTCTATGACTCAGATGTTCCAGTATACAGAAGCAGTAGTAGAAGCATTTGTACAGAACCCTATCAAAACAATAGAAGCAGTAGCAGAAGTTACAGTACAGAATCTCATTTGAATAACGGAAGCTAGTTCCTCTAGAACCATTCCAAAACAAAAGGGTCCTATTGGAGATACACCACCAAGGAGGTATCGATCATTCACTGAAATTTATGAGCAAGCCAACTTTGCACTTGTTGCATTTGAGCCACTGAACTTTGAGGAGGCAGCCAAAGAAGAAAAATGGAGAAATGCCATAAAGGAGGAGATGACTTCTATAGAGAAGAATGACACGTGGTCATTGGTCGATCTCCCTGAAGGAAAAGAAGCTATCGGATTGGAGTGGGTCTACAAGAACAAGTATAGCGAAGATGGGAGCGTGCAGAAGCATAAAGCTCGCATTGTAGCAAAAGGCTATTCACAGAAGCCCATTTCATGGTTCAAAGAAGCAAAGCATTGTTGCTATCTCATATGCAGAAGCTGAGTATATCGTAGCAAATAAAGCAACAAGAGAAGTTGTCTGGCTCAGAAGGTTACTTCTAGAGTTACAACAGAAGGTGGACGAGCCAACAACAATCTTCTGTGATATCCAATCTACAATTGATATGACCAAGAATGCAGTTTCTATGCAAGATCGAAGCACATAGAACTTCGTCATCATTTCATCAGAGAGATAGTTTCGCAGAAGGAGATTCTTCTAGAGTTCATCGGCACCCATGATCAACCCGCAGATGTTCTTACAAAGGCGGTATCTTCTGAGAAGTTTGAGACATTCAAAGACTTCTTCAAGATCATAAAGTAAGAGGGGGTGTTGAAGGTAATTTATGATCGAGATTAATTGGTATTAAAGTTAGTAACGGAAATGTCATTTAAGTGGGTCATTAAGGAGGCTATTAAATCTGTCATTAAATATGTCGGTTTCTTTTGACATTTGAGTTTCCTACTCCTCCCTATATATAAAGGGACGTGTAGACATTTAATGTAAGTTAGTAAAAACAAGTTTAAGAAAGAGAAATCGCAGCCAAAACACTCTTTGTAGGTGCAGCAGCTCTATAGAAGGTTTTCAATATTTTACAAAAGGTCGTCAGCAGTACAGAACCTACGTTCTGCTAGCACCTTCTCACTTCCTATCCAATCCTACACACATAACCCCCAACAAAAGGACAGTAACAATACGTTTACAAAGTGAATTGTACAACTATTTTCTTTTTATATGACTAAGATGCAAGATTTGACACTTGAAATATCTTGATAAAACCTGTCCAAATATACTCAAAGAGGTTAGTCGAAAGACTAAGCATGACCCTCTAAGGAAACAACAAACAACCAGAAGCAATTCATTCGTGTATCTTGCGATTGAGACATTAACTCGTGATTTCGTGTTAGAAATCCATCTTGAAGCCAACTTAGCCATCCTCTTTCGCACCCAAACCAACACTAATTCAGCGGACAAGAGCAATCTTGTTGGCCTTTTGCTTTGGATTAATCCCCTTCCATCAATCAACACGACACGGATCCTCCCATCAATCAATGCGACTCGGATCTTCCCATCCGATCACGTTCAGCCATGAATCCTCTCATTCATGTCGATTATCGGCTTCCTTGTGACCGCCATTTACTTAGCTAATCCACGTCCTTCTTGAGTCCTTTATGGGGCGAATCCTCCCATCCAACCCCTATCCATTTGTACTCTTAAGGACATCCCATGACCATGCCAAACATTACGTGGATTTTCATCTGCTCATGCATCGTTCACATGGACCTTCGGTTCCCATAGGTACTTAAGCATTACAAGCATTTCTCCACGAGTTTCATAGACCCACAACAAAAACATACTCCATCTTCATAACATACTATCAAATACCCAAAATTTCGAGTGCCTCGTTCCTTCCTCACAAGGTTCGGCCACTCTTTCCCTTTGGAGGCTCATAATACCCTTACCCTATCTTCCGAGGAATCCAGCCATCCTTAACCCTTTTCAAGTACGCACAACCACATACATACACATCAAACAACCTTACACGTGTACAACTCCACCAATAGGGTCCTAGATGCCTTCGCTTGCCTTCCAAGGTTTCGGCCATCTCATCATACCCCATCCCACAACTCTTATGTTCATTTCAAGACACCATTAACAACTCCACACACCCAACAAAATAAGGGCAGCAAGTTATAAGGCCGTTTTACGGAAATAAGAGATAATCGAAAGGAGGGAACGTACCTATTTCGTAAGAGTTCAAGTTCCCTCCTTCTCTGTGCCACTTCACCGTAAGAAGGGTGTCTCCGCAAACCCCTACTTCACAGCCCCGTACGTCGCCGAGTCTTCCTTGCACAAGCCTCCACTTTGACGTTATCAAGCCGTCACCACCATCTCTTCCTCTTCTTCCCGGATTTTCTTTCTTCTTCTGGTGCCCCTTAAGCTCATGCGTGTGGGTGAGCAAGAAGATGATTTTTCAATGTTTCTTCCCCCCTTCCTCTCAATGCACAAGCAAAAGAATTTACTTAATTATTAGCTCAAGATGATCTCATTTCAAGTGAACGTTCTTCGACCTTATATTTACATAATTCAAAATTACGGGTCGTGACACAAATACGACAGTACCGTTTAAAAATGCGGCCGGTACCCAACGGCTGTTAGTTGATCTTGACTCTTTGATTAGGATTAAGAAAGGATGAATTAATTTTTTCGTTCACGTAGAAATTTTTTACCAAAATCATAGAATTTTCACGGTGAAAGACTTAATTTTTTGTAGTGCTAAGAAGGCTGCAATTGAGAAGAATGCAAGTGACAGTGTCTAATTAAACTAAATATAAAGTCAACTTTCAGAAACTTAAAAAAAAAATTCTAAATCATAACCGGTGAGAAGCACATAAACTCTCGAAAGAAATTCAAACAATCAAAGATAATATCTAAAAGGCAAAATATACGTTTATGGCCTCAACTTTGAGTCAACTTTCTGTTTTGTCATTAACTTAGTTTGTTATATAATTTTGTCCCCAACTTTTATTTTTATTTTTATTTTGGCCAATCATGAATTTCTTTTAGCGAAAGCCAAACAATGCCTTAATATAGTCTGACCCGTGTCTTATAATAGTTGAGTTTCGACCTCTCATTCGTTCGTCACATAATCTACTTTATCCATAGTAGTCACCCCCTAATAGAACATCATCCGACATTCATCGATTTTTCATAATTTTTGACAACATCAGCAACTATCGTTAACTTCTGCTTCCAATTCACTTGATTTATCCATCAAAATTTTATAAAAAAAAATACAAATGAAAGGTTTCAATATTATTTCCTATTTTTTGAATTTTTTTTTTCTTTTTAGTCGATAAATGAAAATTGTCTATTAAGGTCTGTTTGGCTTACGCACGATAAAATTCAAGATTGGCCAAAATCAAAATAAAAACAAGAGTTGGGGACAAAATTATATAACAAACTAAGTTAATGACAAAACAGAAAGTTGTCTCAAACTTGAGGCCATAAATTGATATTTTGCCTTTTTAAAATATACCAAAACAAGGATTCCCTTGCACTGTGAGCACACATTAGGCTGAATCACGTGTGAATCCTCCGCATAGATCGGTTACAAAACCTTCATTGGATGTTCCAACCTTTTTAGACGACACAAAGCATGTCACTTGCATTATTAAAAATAATTTCTAATTAAAGATCTCTTTAATAAAAATATATTAATTTTAACTTCGAGAGGTAAGTCAAAGTTTCCTTTAATCCAAATAATTTTATTAGTATATGAAAATATGAAAAAAAAATCATGAAAATACAAAACTACTTTCACAAAAAGTATATTTTAGTTGCATAAATTTACTACTGCCGTAGTCATGTAACAGCTCAACTTCCGTAGCATAGAGAAGTTTTGTGCGACTCCCCGCCAGGAGATTTGGTCGAAGTGTTGCAGGACAGATGCTTTCATCTCCTCCCCGTTTGAGAAGAAGAATGAGGTTACAGATCTAAGACTTCTTGAAAGTGAAAGATTCCCATCTAAGGTTGCTCGCCCACCCGAAATCGATGATCGGTTGCCCAGATGATCTCAACTTCACCAGATTTATTCTGTACGGTATCAACAACTTCTTCAGACCTGCATTTGCCAGAGGCTGGGGTCAGCACATGCTTATGTGAAGCTGAAACACAAATTTAAACTAGCGCAGTAGGACAAACGGACTAAGGTGAAGGTCAACAAGTCGCAGGAATATGATAGAAACTAAACTGATACCCATAAAGATGTGTACCTGTGACACACATGGTCTTGTAAAGATGAGCAACATGGGCGTCTCCTTTCACGACACTGTTTTGGGTCTCCAAACAACGGAGAAACTCTAAATCGGCCTCCAAAAGCTTTGCCTGGTCATGAATGTCGTAGCCCATGTCGTGGCAGTAACAGCAGAAGTCCAACCAGTCAATTGGCCTCTGGTCCCAAACTAAAGAACCCCCAGCTTTCCCGCTAGACCAATTAGGGCCGCAATAATGCCCATATCTCGGGAATAGCTGAGAGAGAAATGCCCGTGCCCCAGTATGCCACGGAACCTTCGACACGTATGGTCTAAATCGCCTGTTAGTTCTGACAGCGACGGTCTTCTCGTCGGAATGCACATGCCTCATAAATTTCCCGTCGATGGCAAGGGGCACTGGAGTTTTCTCCTGGGATCTGATAGTCAGAGGGAGGATAGATAAAATCGACCAGCCCAAGAACCTGAAGTCAAAGTTTGTTCTTTGTGCAGGCTGATCGACAACCATGGTCGTGGATCCAAAGCTCAATCCCACATCCTTGTTCAAATAAGCTTTAAACCAAGGGAAATCGTCCGAAAACCCAAAGTTCATCCCTAACGAATCGAGCTCCTCAGAGGATCATGAAAAGATGTCACCAAAACCAGAACACATCACATAACAGCCAAAATGCACCCCGCGAACAATTTCAAGAACCAACAGCAAAAATCAACAACAGGCCTGCCGATAACAAGAAAAGCAAAAATGATTCTCAATAGCTTTCTACGACCTCTAAACCGACATAACATCTAAAACTGTTCCACCATATAGTCGATTTACAACAAAATAAACCACCGGCGATCACGAGATCGCCGCTCATATCACTAAATTCGTAGGTCTCTGCCATTAAGCAAAGCTGAAGCCGAGAAAATCGCAGATACTACTTCCTATACCACCAAACGGGCTAACGAAATAAGCACCAGCGGCAGCAAAATACACGAAGAGGGACGGAGAAAGGAGCCACGGCGGTTGATAAAAGAAGAAAGAAAAGAAAGAAAGAAGTAAGGAAGAAAGAGAGCGAGGCTATACTTCCGTACGACTCCCGAGCACAGGATTCAACTTCCGGCGATCGCAGAGTCGAACAAATAAACCGAAAGGCGAGCGGCCGGAAGGACAGGAGTAACGGATGATTCCGGCGTTGTTTGAACCGGCGGTTGAATTGGCCGCAGGAGGGAGAAAAAGGGGTAGCCTCGGTTATTTTGGTTAGGATAAAGCAAGGGGAGGTTTTCGCGGTCCAAGAGAAAGGTAGGGCGGAGGCTCGGAATACCCGAACCGAACCCATATCCCTGCCTGACGTGGCATGTTTTGAATTAGTAAACCCAAAATATAAGAAGAACTCCCGCGGCATATAATCACACTACGTAATAAAATAATATTATCCCAAATTATTTCGTACTCTCCACAAAGATCCTAAGAGGGTTAAGTTCAAAGGGTGACAATATACAACAACAACACACACCATTCATAACAAAACTCAGCTAACATCAGATGTGGCCTGCGATGATAGTCGTCGGTTGATGGTCACCGCCACCGTGCATTGGGCTCGGGAGGGAAGACAACTTAGAAGGTCAAGCAGCCAAGAATGAAACAATGAACAACATCAAATCGTATCACCCGGGCAGGCGAGATATCTTGTGATGGGAATACTAAGAGACCTATAAACATTATGAGAAGCAGTTCACTTGGCGAGAGTAGACGAAGATCTATTTGCATACGGCAAGGGGGGGGGGGGGAGACGAATGTACAACGGAAAGGGGTATCGCCGGCTTCCTTATCCTGGGAACCTGGGGAAACCGCCATTTACTAGCTCCATGGTGGAGACGATGATCTGTAGAGGAAATCTTGAGGAGGACCGTTTCCGTAGTTCAAATCGAGGTTGTGGAGTTGCTCCATGAGCTGTGACCGCCTTTCCTTGAAGAAGTCGAGGCGAGTGGTCAGTTCAACCAGAGTGGAGGATGCGACTGATGGATGCCTCGGGTGGTATTCCATACCCTACATAGCCATTTACCGATCAATGTCTCGAAAAGGTTCCCGACAAACCAAAACCATTTTCTTACCTCAGTCAATCTCGAAGTCGAGGGGGCAGAAGCGGAATCGACTACACCGAGATCATCCACGGAAATGCTGGTAGATGGTTCAACAGTTTTGGAATCGCTAAGGGGAGATGTTTCCGTGTATGGCTTCCCGGAACCCAGTCTGCTGCTCTGGCCTTTGATTGCCCTCCAATCCCCCAACGAACCCTCCTATAATCACAAACTCGTGACCAGGAGTCAACCATGAACTAACGCCCAAGAAGGTCATAGCAAAAACTTTACCTCAGTTCTTTGCTTCCGTTCGTGATTATAGAACGCAAGAGTAGCATCAAAATCGGGCATGAGAAATCTCCTGCAATTGTTGGTCCATGACAGCTTATGTTATCAGACGGAAACATAACAGCGTGAATAGTTGCATACTGTATTGGGAATGGGAAACTCACTGCTGTGAATTCTGAACTTGTTGGAATCGATCAGACGCATCAGAAAGAGACCCATAATGATTCTGTCGCTGTTGATTAAGCTGATGATGAAGCTCGGCAACTTTCTGCTTCAGCCTAGCGACATCTGCCTCAGCAAGAGCAATCTCCTCGAGCTCTGCCCTCGTCTGCATGTCGAAGTACGTCCATGTGAATACAACCGGAATCTGAGCAGTGAAGTAAAAATATGTCCAAAGTAATTCAACAGGACCTTAGAGTCCATGCCACGTGAACCGGAAAATTGCCCGGATGACATGCTCAAACCAGCTTCCAGTGCAGCTCGTAAATCCCTTTCGGCTTGCAATTGTTCTTGTAGTCTTGCAACCTAAAAAAGGACATATGCATTTAGAAATCACTTCAAACGAGCCAACCGCTTCATATCCTATCGCTACCCAAGTAAAAGAAGAAACTGATGGTACATCATTCGAGCTAAAGGACTAAGAAATTACATCTTGTTCAAGAGCCACGCGTCTCTCATGTAACGCTTGCTTCCTCCGCTCCAAGCTAGCTTGTAAAATAGCATTGCCACGTGCCTGTCCTTTGCAGATATTAAAAAACACGAAACAGCACAAAACACACAGCATGTAAATAAAGAGGAAATACCTCTTTAGTGATCCTCTGTCGCAAATCATTTTTCGTGATCTCAAGTCTCTGAATAGCAAGCCTGCATGGGTCAGATAAGGAATTAATTCGATGATGCAGAAAAGCAGTTCACATGTTCCACCAAAACTTGGAATAATTCACGCACTCTTCTTCCCCAGAAGATTCTACGGATTCATTCGAAGTCGTTTTCCTGACCTGTAAAAACATTGCAGTAAGAGAGTTTGAAGCTTGTCTTATGAAATGGGGGAAAAGTTAAGGTAAAATTAACAGACCGTGTTTCTTCCCCATAATGTTGATCGTCTCGAATTAGTGTTCGAACTAGAGAATTTCCCTACGGATCTTCCACCGCCACCTTCAACGCCAGAGGCAGGGAGAGGATGCACAGGCCTGAGGGAGGACAATATTTCTCCCACGGATTGAAATTGCTCGCTTGTTGGTAATACAATTGTTGATTCAACTTCATTAGGATTAGAAGAACCCTCAATATCTTTCTGCTTTTGAACAAGTTGCTCATTTGAATTAAAACTGTTTTTCCTAGCATGCTGACCACCCAGATGCTTTGCACTTCCAGCTGAAGCTTGACGATCTTTGGGGGACGCATGGTCTGAGCCGTCACTGCCAAAAGCCTACAGCAGATCGCACCAATCAAGTAAAGCGAGAGAACATATGCAACATTTAGTTTCACAGCATATGAGTCCAACAAAAAGAAAGGGCCTTAGAGACCTTATAGTCATAGAGATCATGCCCATTCAAGCCACTACTTTCACTTAGCTTTCCGCTAAGCACACGTTCTTGATCATCATCGGTTTCGGGATCGGCTTCGTTTTCTGCATCGTGGTAACCATTAACTTTGCCATCTAGGTTATCATCATCAGATGACTCCTCACTCGCACTGTTCTCCATTCGCGAGTCAGCAGATATGGAGCACCTTTGCAGATTTTCATCCTGGAACGAGACAGTAAAACAATAATCACTCATCAGAAGGTTCCCAAAAAAAGTGGATGATATACTAAGCAAATCAGCCATATTGAAGAAACCATGATCTCCACGATTATGCATATGCTAGCACTAGCAGGTTTTCATCCATTCGTTGCGACAAAATGCTTAGCCTTCACATCGAAACGCCTATGTGCATAAACCAGACTCAATCGATGAGAATCTCACATCAAAGACATTTTCATATTCCTCCAAAAGTGTGGTGACAATGGCTTGAGCGTTATTAGCGGCATTGGCAGCAGCAAGGAGCTGAGCAGATGCATCCCCAGTAGTATCATACTCATCATCCAATTCACATTCCCCTGCTAAAAGAGGACGTAATAGCAAAGGGGCCATGCAAGCAGCAACTGCAGATGCAGTCATCCTGTTCTCGGTAGAATTAGATGCAATAGTATGCATCATCTTCAGAATTCTGTCAAAGAAACAAAGCAGAAGAATGAGACAGAGGACTGACCAATAAAAATTTACCATTTCTTTCCAGTAAAAAAGTGATTAGAAAACTTTTCAGACAGGAGAACATGATCGTGCCGCATGAGAATGATTCAGAATCACCTCAAGTGGAACTTTCCTTATTGATAGATTATCCTATGACTAATCTAAGTCATTTATTGCTTCTTCATAGCATTAATGATTCTTACAAACTTGAATGAGGACATGGCATCTTAGATCTCCTAACATAAATCTCAAGGAAATGATTACTCAGTGAATCATAAGAAACAAAGGAAGGAAGTGTACCTCTGCAACAAGCGTCTATTTGGTTCCGGAAATGTCTCTTGGATTGCTGATTTAATGGCATGGACACGGGCTTCCCTTCGATCAATTTCTAAAATCAAAGACAGGAAAATAACCATCGATCGTAAGCACTTCATTTGGTACATAAATCCTCTTAAAGAACGAAAGAATACAAGTGATGCCATGATATATAACAAGGAAATTTGATTGCTCAACAATCTCTCATCTCAGAAAAAACTAATGCCTAGAAAAGACACATGCACTGGTTTGGTAATTTAAGTTTAGTGACATGTTACCTCATATCGTTATAACACCTACATTTATCAGAAATTCTACCAGCAGTAAGCAACGCTATGCAGCCCTAAAAATCAAATGGCAGAAAGGAAGGGGAACTGTAGAAGCATGAAACCAACAAGTAATTGTTACAATGCTCGAAGGCTATAATTCCAAGAAAACAATTATGCAACAGGCGATCCCCGACAAATCAAACATCTGCAAACATCATCCAAGACTGAAGACTGGTTGGGAGCCAATGACAGCAATAAAAAAGATTGCTCCATGAATAAACAATGAATCTTTTCCTATTTAACTTTTGGACAGAAGTTCTACAGTGATTCGTGAAATGCAGCGGAATCCAGACAGATTTCATGTGAAGATGCATCCAGATTCAAGAGAGTAAGAAGTAAAATTGACAATGCAATAAGATAAAAGAAAACTAGGTGACTAACAGGTGTGATCACAAGATAAAACCAGATCCTAAAGCTGAATAAGCACAACGGCAACTCACGCGCTCAACTATACATGGGAACATGACTTACTATAAGCCTCCAGTAATGCAGTGCAACAGGAGGCCGGGACAGGAGAAGAAGGAAGCTCTCTCAAGACATGCTGCAAATCAAATACCTTGTTAGGGCTACAAATTTAATGGAAACAGATGTAGAAGTCATGTTGCAAAGTAAGAAAGAAAAGTTAGTACCTTGACACAGTCGCCGATGACATGAGCATCCTCGTCAGGGGAAAACTCGTTCTTGCCTGCAATTAGCACTCCATGCTTAGACATATATCATGCTGAATACAAAATAATATAGTCTTGTCCGCAAAGTGGGCTAATTCTTGCACATTGAATTACCTTGTTCATACTCTTCGACTCTACGGTCTACCTCTTCAACATCCGCAGATTGCCGCAAAATACCCTCTACCTTTATTCCTGTTCGAAACAACAAAGCATAGCAGCATAGAAATTGAATAGGCAAAGTAATATTAGAAATAAGCAATGGCAAAATATTCGTCTCATGCATCCAATGATACCTACAAACCAAGCATTATCCTCCTTCAACAGTTTGTCTAAATGGCACCCAACATAAATTAATTATGCCTCAGATTTCCCCAAGCGATTTTCTTTATCATAGCAGTCAATAGAACAGATAGAGTAACAAATGAAGGAAATTAATCTAGGGAAGTTAGCATGTCTTAGAAAATGGAGACAAATAATAAACCATTAAAAAATCTCAGTAAAACAGCAAATAGCAGCTAACCATATTTCTCCAAGAACTGAAGCGCTTTCTCAAGAAATGATGGACCTCCATCAATGTCTTCTAAAGCAAGCAAAATTGGCCGTCCAACAACCAAGGATTTGACCGGATGCTTCTCCCTCCCTGTAATTGAAAATCATGCCATGAAGATTGCCCATTAATCTCCTTCAGAAAGCAAAAGGATAATCAAAGAGAAAGCTTCAAGAAACAATCAGAGAAGACTGCAACACACATTGATGAAAGGAGCCTTCAATAGCATCCACTGTGTCATTCCTGAAAATTCCATTGTGCCCCATGACAAGGGCAGCACTTGGCGCTTGTGCAAGAGCACTTTCAAGTGCTGTTTTCCACTCATATAAATCCTCCAATGATTCTGCCTGCACAATAAGAAGAGCAAAACGAATGAGAGATAAAAAAGAATAGCAATGACAGGCTTCAGCACAGTATGTTCCATGCATTGCAACAAAAACCAATTGACTAATCTACCTTGAGTGTAAATGCTCGACCATCACGCCCGTCTGGAAACAAAACAGTTAATAATTTTTTATCTTCCCTAACCACAACGCTGCAACAGAAGAGGTGCGAAAAAGTCAGATTTTAAACATCCAATCGACGCAACTCCGCTCTACCTCAATCAAGAGGAACGAAATTTTACCTCCCTGAATTATTCAAGTCAATACCACCCAATGTCAAGTTCACTTCACCACCTCGTTGAGGAAGTACACTCTGATTCACAAGAAAAGCACGTATCTCAACAAACAGTGGCAACACTTAAAAGACGGACAGGAAGTACCAATATAAAATGAATTTACATGAAACTATCTAAGCTCAAAGCGTTAAGTCTTTCAAGAAGTTAAAAAGACCGATCATTATTCAACAAAAAATTATTCCAGTCACTGATATTACTTGAAACTTGAAAAATCTAGAAGACCTTTTTCCAAACGTTTATAAGTTTCGATGTTAGATCCTAAACGTAATATGCAAATGGGGTCTGTTTTTCTAAGTCTCATATTCCAAGTTCCCAAGGAAGCATGATTGGCATCCTCAACCAGTCAATCACAAAGTTTCTTCAATTATTCCATGAGGGTTTGCCAGTTAGCTATTTCATGCACACACCTCACATCCCATGGAAAATACATATCAAGAGCAAATGCAAAATTTTGGACAATCGTTCGTCCGGTTCACAGGCAATGTAGGTCAATTTCCAGCAGACAAGAGATGATTAGTGATTTAAGAGACACAGCAATGGAACCACAAACGTGATTAGTGATTTAAGAGACACTAACAGGGTCGTTCTTGAAGAAAACTAAGGATGTACGTGTTAGTATAAACCATCGCTTCTTCCAAGACGTCCATCCAATTCCTGCAAGCAATGTGAAAATAACAATGAAGAGCTCATCAGTTCACGATGTATGTGACTACAAAGAAAGTGGCATGATTTATATGAGAAGGAAATTCCCCATTGAACGTAGTTTTATCTAAATGATGAAAGACCACAAAACCGACCTTTCGAAGAAATGAAAAGGGGGCCACTTTTGAACACCTGTCAAGTATTCGGCTGAGTTAGAATTGCTCCCAATATTAGGAATAAATAAGAACGAAACCTAATCAAGCCTAAGCTTCCTCTTTCCCAAAGGAGAAATGAATAGAAACAATAAACTACGGAACAAAGGAAAGCAAGCGTTGCCTTCTGATTCAAGCAGCTACTCAAGTAGAGTAAAGCCACCGAATGAAACAAGAGCATGCCTCCCGAATCATACAAGCAGAGAGCGTGAAATTTCTAGATGTCAAGTTCGCACATAACTTATCAAAAGAAGAAACATTCAATCACCGGATGCCTCCTTGAAAGAACAGAATTCAAACGAGTCATCTTCAAGAACTAAATTAATAAAATCCAAAGACTCAACAAAGGACAAGGAATGAAAAAATCCGTTTCACAGACAAAGGCGACACAGGGACATCCTTATCTGCCAACTGCAAAGAAAACAAGAACATGAAAGCAAGCTCCCCAGTGCATCGGGAATTCCTTCACCTCCATCTAACAGTACGCTTTGGTCAATCTATTCTCCAAACGCCAATTCTAAACCCATCCATCCAGAATCAACTCCCCAGATTCCCCCCCCCCCGGGTCTCCCAACCAAATGCACAAAGCCAAAGTCATCATCCCAAAATTATCACAAACAAATCCCACCTCCCCCAGAGTTTCAATCCACTCCTCCCCAAACCCAATCAGCACCGACCATAAAGCAAACCAAAGTAAAGCAACACTCCCGGCAACCCCCCCCCCCCAAAAAAAAAAGACACCCGCACAAGGAGAAAGCGGAAACATCACCGTATTGGAAATTCCGGGCCTTGGACGGTCGAAACCAGCCAAGGAAGCCGACATTTCGCAGCTCCCCCCTCCCTCCCCTGGAAAAAGAGTCCAGTCGTTACAGCTAGTGAGTCATCGCCGCTCCGACCATCCTCTCCCCCAACCCCCACGCCACCTCCAAAATGCTAAAAGATCTCAGCTTTACGACCACAATCCGCCCAAAATCAACCTCGGAGGGGAACCCAGAAGCCTTTAGGGTTCCGATCTCGAAAGGATGACGACTCCGTGTGTATGTCTCTCTCTCTCTCTCTCTAATAGGATGGGTAAGTGCAGTTGAAGTCAAGCATCCTTCCTTTAAAACTCCAACCACAACACACACACACACACACACACACTTTCTTCCTCTCCTCGTATCTTGACCTTGTTTCTATACGACGCTGAACTTCGGTCCGGTCCGGTCCGGTCTTGTGGTCTGTGGTCAGAAGAGATAACGTGCGCCACACTGCGTGGCCCTGCGATTAATACCATCTCTTTAATTTACCCAAATTAGGACGAGCAATCTGGGTTTGAATAATCAAAATACAATGTATTTGTTTTAATACCCCAGAAGATGTATTTAAATATCGAGCCCTTTAATTATGGGATTAGGTGGTAAAAAAAGCAAATAGTGGTTGTGGTAATATTTTGTGTGTGTGGGGGGGTGTTTTTTGAATGAATGAATGCCATGATGAATGGATGGATGTGTTGGGATTGTGGGGGGGAGTCCATTGTTTTGATGAGCTTTTGGACGTTTCTCTGGCCTCTGCATTATTTCTTTTCTTTTCTTTTGGGTTTTTGTCTTCACGCTGTGTTTCTATTTAGGAACGAAAGAAGAACTGCTTTTTTCTGGTTGGATTTGTTGGGTCTCCTCAGCAAGCATGCATGTGATGAGTCCTCTCTTATCTCAGATGTGCTTTTTGGAGGAAAACAAAATGGGTTTTTGTTACGTCATCATATTAATTACATAAAGAAAGACATAAACAAATTACTAAATTTATAGTACGATTATTAACGTGTGCCTTAAGTTTTTATAGTTAATAAAATCCAAACAAAATAACATGCCGATGATTATTTATATCACATAAGAATGTAATGAAAGAAGGGGGAAAAAAACTTAATTAATTCCCTTGTCATGTATCATTATTGATCATACGATTGTGTCATTAGCTACAACTAACACACACACCCCCACGAGAAAAGGGGGAGTCCTGCAGTATTTTATTTAGAAAAAAGAGGGGTGGTCAGTTGGAATAATTGAATACTCTCGAGTTGTTTATTTCTTATGTTTTTTTTTTTTTAGAGGTAGAGAAAAGAGATTGGAATTGTTTGTTGGGATGGGACAACTACAAAGAGGAACGAGCAAGAGAAAAAAGGACATGTGACCTGGGAGATGAGTAGGAGCATGTCCGAATCCAATGTGTTGTGTTGTAATAAATGGACACGACTAGGGCTAAGGGGGACAAGGAGGTTTCCTGAAGATGATGGTGTAGTTATTTTTTGTCCCGAGTTTAATGCTAAACAGGGTGTTAGGAGGTTTCACATGACCACCCCCTGGTCAGTATGTACTTGAAGTTAGGCTCCAAGTAGGGCTTGGTGGTCTCTTCCAAGCCCGAGGCCGCTCGTGCTTTCCACAAACAGGGCTGGCTCCATCCTAATGCCAGAGCAACTCGGGCAAGACTTGTATTATGGCCCCCAACAAGCTCTCGGAGGAAAAGGCCCTCAGATGATTGGAGCCCCGCCCGCAGCTAGGAGGAGTCATATGCTGTCAGTTTGAAAGGTTGCAAAAGTCTCGCGTCGGAAAACTAATAACTTAGTCGACCCGTTGTCAATTGATTTGGTCCGAACAATGTTAGCGATAACCATTCGTCGCGATGAATATCTTCTAGAAATTTGGAAACTTTTTAACTCTTTGCTAAGTTCAAACTCATAGTTTAACAATTAATAATCCCCATCTCGATGGCGTGGTTTCCTATCAAAGGTAAAAACAATGACTTAGAAATCTTTCGATATCCAAGATGTGAGCGAAAGGGACTGAAGTGGATCGAGGTAATAATATAAGTTACTAAATAATGTTAAGCTTTGGGCGACTTAGCAAAACGCGAACCTCCTCTCATCGTACATGTTTAGTATATATTTCGTTCCTTAAACGCGAAATAACAGGGGGGGTGAATGGACAGCTCGCCAAACTTTTGTTATTAAATGATGAGAGGAAGACAACATCGGACGGCTCGCAATTGCCGATGATGTCTTTTGTGCCTCGTAACAAGTGGCATATCATTGACGGCATATGATTTGCATCTATTTTAAAATATGACCAAGAAAATGGGAGGAAATGTGGGACACACGAAACACACGAGGAACAGCGCAAATCTTAAGACGAGATAACGTACGTGCAATAAAATTACTTATTTTCGCCCACGACGGATTCGCGGTTCTAAGCGTAGGCTTCGTTCAACAGCCTCGGTCGCACCTTGGCCGCGAGTGGCACTGCCTTCTGGAGCGCGAGCCCGAACGCCTCGTCCATGTTGAGCTCCGTGACCCCGTCGGGGAGCTCCCAGTTAAAGCCGTGCACTAGCATCCCGAGTATGTACTCGGTGAGTACGATCCCCATCCTCGTGCCGGCACAGATCCTTCTCCCGGCCCCGAAGGGGATAAGCTCGAAGTCGTTCCCCAGGGATCGATCTTGGCGTACTTCCCTTCAAGGAACCGCTCGGGGGTGAAAGATAGGGGGTCCTCCCACACGTCTGGGTCGCAGCCAATCGCCCATATGTTGATGCTCAGTGTGAGTCGGAGATTCTCACGTTCGAGCCAGGAATGTCAGGGAGCAAAGGAAGGAAAAATGGAGGAAAACTGTTTCATTAAGCTTAACCAATTACAGTGCCCTTGTGCGTCCCTATATACACTTCTGGTTGTTCCAAATAATAACCTGGATGCGTCCTGCAACAGACTGCAGTGTGCCATCTCCCTTAACAGACTAACAAACCAAAGACTACATTTACACCTTTGTCCTCATAAATAAATAAACGAATGCCTACTGATGCTTCATGCTCTCGCAGCCTCTGTCTTCAGTCCATCTCCTTTTAACCAGGTTCGCAATCCACGCTATCAGCCTAGCCTCCAACTCGGCCCATCTCCTTTTCTCGCTCACACTCCCCCTCAAGATGGGAGTTACGAATGTCTGTAACTCCCATCTTGCCAAGCAGAAAGTTCAGTCTCCTGGGGTGCAAAGCTTTAGTAAAAATGTCCGCTAACTGAAATTGTGTCTGCGTGTGCACTAACCGGATGACTCCACCCTCTACCTTTTCTCGCACGAAGTGTAAGTCGATCTCCAAGTGCTTGGTACGTTCATGGAACATCGGGTTCTTGCTGATATAGATGGCTGACTTGTTGTCGCAATACAACGTGACTGGATGTGCCGTTAGAATCCCCAGATCTGTCATCAAGCCTTTAAGCCAAATCACTTCAGCTGTGGCACTGGCAATTGCCCTGTATTCAGCTTCAGTCGAGCTGCGTGACACCGTACTATGCTTTTTGGAACGCCAGCTGATGAGTGAATCGCAAAGGAAAACACTATAGCCAGTAGTTGATTTCCTGCTCATAGCACATCCACCCCAGTCGATGTCTAAGAAGGCTTGGAGTCTTGGCTCTGACGAACTTGAGAAGAAGACACCCTGTCCCGGTGTCCCTTTCAGATACTTCAGCACCATACCAGCAGCATCCCAATGCTTCTGCTCAGGTTTGTCCATAAATTGAGCAAGCACATGTACCGTATAGGCCAGGTCTGGTCGTGTGATTCCCACGTAGATCAATCTGCCTACAAGCTGCCAATAGGCACACGCATTGGCAAGCGCATCCCCTATTGCGTGTGTCAGCTTGTGATTGGGAACAAGCGGTATAGAACAGGGCTTGACTCCTAATTTACCAAGATCTTCCAGCAAGCGTAAGGTATAGCCACGATGAGAGATGAAAATCCCAGCTCGTGATCGGGCAATCTCCAATTCCAAGAAGTACTTCAATGTGCCAAAATTACGGAGCTTGAAGGTACTCTGTAAGTAGACCCTCAAAGCATCTATAAGCTGAGTATTGGACCCCGCAACAGCAATATCATCCACGTAGACAAGGACTCCCATGAACCCCGCAGAGTCTTGCTTAGTAAAGAGTGAATAATCAGCTTTTGATTGAGTGAAACCATAGGCAAGCAGACTGGAGGTCAATTTGCAGTTCCATTGACACGACGCCTGCTTGAGGCCATAACGGGACATCCGGAGCCTGCAGACCAGAGGAGCAATCGTAGACGACTCCCCCTAGATCTCCAAGCCTTGTGGCAACTGCATAAAAACTTCTTCAGTAAGATCGCCATTAAGAAATGCGTTATGTATATCAAATTGTCGCAAGGCCCATCCCTTGATAGCTGCCACTGCTAAGAAAGAACGGATTGTAGAGTGTTTCGCAACCGGGCTGAAAGTCTCATCATAATCAAAACCCCTCACGCTGAGTATAGCCTTTGGCAAGCAGGCGAGCTTTAAAACGTTCCACAGAGCCATCCGCCTTCAACTTTGTCTTATAGACCATTTACATCTGATTGCACGCTTCCCTGGTGGTAAAGGCATCAAGTCCCAAGTGCAATTGTCTGCCAGTGCCTTCAGCTCAGAAGACATAGCCGCTTGCCAGTGTGGAAGACTTTTCGCCTCACTATAGCTCCGAGGTTCATAATTGGTTTCCAAAGACAGTAAGAAAGCTCTATAAGGTGTGGATAGCTTTTTGTAAGAAATGGAAGCTGCAATGGAATAAGGTGTAGAAGAGAGAGCTGCACTTACAGAGGTGCTCAATGCGGATGAGTCAGGACTCTGCTGTGGAGAAGACAAACCGTGGTGGTAATCCTGAAGATAACTGGGAAGTTTATGCAGCCTCGTGCTTCTTCGCAAGGTAGAATCAGAACTTACTGGAATGGTGGTGGTAGGTATGTCTGAAGGTTATAGATTAGGTGGTGAAATGAAAGGATCCGTGAGATATGTGGAAACAACAGAGGAAGGTTCAGAGATGGGGTCTATGGTAGGTAGAACTAGAGTGGGTGGTAAAGAACCAAAATTGCCACTACATGGAAAAATGAACTCAGAAAGAAACATCTCTTGAGATGAAGATCTGATGTGAAGTAAGATAAAAAAGAAAGTAACCCTTCACATGAAAAGGATAGCCAAGGAAAATGCATTTTCTTGCCCTCTTATCCAACTTTTTCCTGCCTGATTGTAAAGTGCAAGAAAAGCATAAAGAACCGAAAACATGCATATAGTGCAGTGAAGGTTTCTTGTGAAACAATCTTTCATATGGAGTGGAACCTACTAAGATTTTACTTGGTAAAAGGTTAATGATATGCATGGCTGCCATTAACGCATAACCCCAGAATTGAGAAGGTAGATGAGCTTGAAATAAGAGAGATCTAGTGACCTGCAACAGGTGCTGATGTTTTCTCTCTACCACACCGTTTTGTTGTGGTGTGGCAACACATGATTTTTGATGTATAATGCCATGCATCTGATAAAAACTGGGTAGATGAAACTCACTGCCATTATCACTGTGTAAAGCCTTTATATTTGAATCAAATTGGGTTTTGACAAACTGATGAAAATTGCATAGTAAAGATTTGACCTCTGATTTGTGTTCCATTAAGAAGATCCATGTCACTCGTGTATAATCATCAACCACAGTCAAGAAAAAAAAGATAACCATGCAGGGCAATATCAGAATTTGGTCCCCAAATGTCACAGTGAATCAGATCGAAAGGCCTAGATGTTTTGATGTCACTAACAGGAAAAACAAGACGCTTTTGTTTAGCCTCATGACAGACAGTGCAAGCATTGTGTGATAACATTGTAATGGCTGGTTCGATAGACTGTAAAGAGGAAAGTTTTGAAGATGGCACATGTCCAAGGCGCATATGCCAGAGATCGAAAGCATCTAGAGTAGTATGAAGTTTGGATGGACTGCAATTATGTAGAGTTTTGTTGACAGAGGGTAAAGTGGCTATGAGTCTAACTTGTGGAGGTGCAGTGCTGTGTTCATTCCCAGCTATCTTCTTGAGTACGAACAGGCTATCCTCTCGCTCAGCCAGTCCAATCGTCATCCACCTGAGCGAGTCCTGTATGTAACATCAATTGTGTGAAAAGAAGACACAGATAGTACTAGCCTGGGTCAGTTTACTAACAGAAAGTAAGTTGAAGTGGAATGAAGGCACAAATAGGGTGTTTTCTAGTATCAGACTGTCATTGAGTTTGACAGTCCCTATGTGGGTGTCTAGGACTCTCGTACTATTAGGAAGCTGAATCTGCAGAAGAGACGTTAGCTTATAGTACGAGTCAAATAGAGCAAGTGTCGATGTGATGTGATCTGTGGCGCCTGTATCTATGATGCAGGAGGTGTTTGGTTTCTTTTGGTTAGACACTGTGAAAAGTCAGAGTACTTGCAAAATTGTCAACATGATTGGCAGTTTCAATGGAAATGAAGGATTGGTAATCTGTCCCTATTGAGCTGCTGTTTGGACTGAGTTTTCCACACTGAGCAGGGCTATGAGCTTCTGAACCTGGGTATCTGATAGTGCAAGGTGATGCTGATGTTGCTTTGCATTTGGGAATTGCTGAACACTGGTATTCGCCATATTAATTTGTCTCTTGTTCTCTGTTGGCCCCGACTGCTTCAAGGAAACCTGTCCTCTGCCTCTACCAAAGGTTTGGTTTGGTGGAAAACCGATCAATTGATAACATCTATTCTTCAGATGTCCCTTCTTACCGCAATGCTCATAGAATAAATCTGGTCGCAGCCTCCTCCTTTCAACAAACGCCAAAACTCTATTATGTTCCTGTCGTGTTGCTGCATCTGGGTCCTTCCCAGATTTTGCTACTGCTGCAACAGGACTCCCAAACAGAGACAACTCCTCTTCCTTTACAGTTTACTGTAATTCTTCTCTTTGTAATATGTTATACGCCTCTCCCAGAGTAGGGAACGGTTTCCTTAGCAAAATTTGGCTTCTCAGGGCATGATACTCACGGTTCAAGCCATTCAGGAATTTATAGACCATGTCCTTCTGTAGTTCTTCCGCATACACCTTTTCCCAGCCGCAATTGTACTTGCCATACTTGCACTTTGGGTAAGGTATGTATTCCCTCAACTCTCTCAGAATTCCCATCATTTCATTGTAAAAAGCTGAGATAGACTTACCCCCCTGCACCAGTGAGTGATACTGCAGTTGAAGGCGGCAGACTCGTGAGTCGTCTGGCTCACCATAGCGTTCCTGGAGCTCCTGCCAGACTTCCTGTGCCGTGTGCAGGTAGAAAATGGTTGAAGCTATGGCTGGAGACACTGACCTCTGCAGCCAAGACCGCACCAAGTCATCACACCGCTTCCACGCTGGAAATAAGCTGCTGTCCTCTGCTGGCCTGGGGATTGTTCCATCAATGAAACCTGCTTTGTTCTTGATGGATATAGCCAGCTCGAATGAGCGCCTCCACGTCGTGTAGTTTCCCTTCGAAAGCTCCGGAGCAACGATAGCCCCAGTCTGCAAGTCCACCGCATTCACATAAAACGTCGACTGTTGGCTGTCGATGCTTGTCAGCTCCATCGTCTTCACCTCTACCTCTTCACCCGAACTGCACCCGCTCTGATACCATGTGAGTTGGAGATTCTCACGTTCGACCCAGGAAGGTCAGGGAGCAAAGGAAGGAAAAATGGAGGAAAATTGTTTCATTAAGCTTAACCAATTATAGTGCCCCTGTGCGTCCCTATATACACTTCTGGTTGTTCCAGAAAACAACCTGGACACGTCCTGCAACAGACTGCAGTGTGCCATCTCCCTTAACAGACTAACAAACCAAAGACTACATTTACACCTTTGCCATCATAAATAAATAAACGAATGCCTACTGATGCTTCATGCTCTCGCAGCCTCTGCCTTCAGCCCATCTCCTTTAACCAGGTTCGCAATCCACGCTATCAGCCCAGCTTCCAACTCGGCCCATCTCCTTTTCTCACTCCCACTCAGCCTCAAGATGGGAGTTACGAATGTCTGTAACTCCCATCTTGCCAAGCAGAAAGTTCAGTCTCCTGGGGTGCAAAGCTTTAGTAAAAATGTCCGCTAACTGAAATTGTGTCTGCGTGTGCACTAACCGGATGACTCCACCCTCTACCTTTTCTCGCACGAAGTGTAAGTCGATCTCCAAGTGCTTGGTACGTTCATGAAATCTCCTATATAAAAGATCCCTGCATAGATATAAACATCGCGAAATCAGACACGATCAATGCCTCGGATTCTGTCCATGTTTACGCTGGACGTAAGGTCGTAACGGCGCTTGTCATGAGCTCCACGACCATGTCCTTGAACTCGTTGGACTCCGAACCGTGCGTGACGAACACACGGCGGCTGAGTATGACCTGACCAATCATATTAGCCACAGCATAGGTGAGCATCTCGGGCACGACCACGGGCTCCCCGCGCTCACTGCACTCCCGCATGGCCCTTATCATGTACCCGAGCTCTGACGCGGGACCAATCCTCGAGGGCCTTCCCGCCGAGCATATGCAGGTTGCTCAGCTTCCTGAGCAATTTCCAGCGGGGGCCGTAATCCGCAAACACCATGTCCTGGAAGTCATAGACGAGGTGGGTGGCGCCGGCATTGGGGGGCCGGTTAGAGAAGTTGATGTCGAGGGTCTTGAGGAAGGCGCGGGCGGCTTCAGGGGTGGAGGCCACGACCATGTCGCAGGTGCCCATCTTGAGGTACATGACGGGGCCGTACTTCTTGGCGAGGCTGGCAAGGGCGACGTGGCGCATGTTGCCGAGCAAGGGGAGGGCCCCGACAAGCGGCCATCCCTTGGGTCCAGGGGGGAGCTTCCGGGAGGAGAAGTGCGTGAGGACGAGGGACTTGAGGACAGCCCTTGTGATTAAGAACAGGGCCAGCGCCGCTACGATTTCTCTGAGCAGCACTTTGGTCAGCATCATTGCCATCATTTTTTTTTTTTATTCTTACAACTTAATATGGGACCTTTGGAGACAAAGGTGGTGTATTTTATAGTATCCCGAAAGGAATATAATTATTGTTCAGGTTGGGTATTTTGGGGAGGAGGGTGGGAGGAGTAAGAAAGGACATGCGCACAACGCATGGGACCTCGTATGGTAAGGTACGCTCCCCATCTACTGGTCGTTTTTTTATCTAATAACATCCTCCGATATAGAATCTCAAACCCATATTAACGTAACTATCCACGGCTTTACCAAACCAAACTAACACTATTTGTTCTGGTACTGAGTGTATGTGTGTGGGGTGTTAGTCGTAGAACAAGGACATACGCAACGCATTTGTTGGGGACTACTTCCCATCTCTTTTGGTCCTTTATTTTTTATCTAATAATTACTACTATTACTATTAGTATTGCTGATACGGAGAATAATCCAGCAGTGTTAGTCGATTCAACTCTTCCCCCGGCCATCTCGACAAGGTTTCATTATGCTAACGACCAAGACGGGGGAGGAGTGATTATGCTGGCTGTCGTGTGAACTTGGACTTGAGAAATATGTTTGATCGAGGCGAGAGTAAGTTCGTGCTGGATGATCGACCTACTTGATCAAAAGCGAGTTGGGGCGCATGAAGGAATGGCCGTTTGCCATCAACCTAGTCGCTGAAACGGCCTTCCTCTTCCCTTGACCTGACCTCAAGGAAGAAATACCTGTCCTTATGAAGCTCGTGACTTTGCTCCTCTGGCTGGTTCTGATCTCGGTTCTGATTTCATATTTAGAGACACTGATTTGAGTTTATAATACTCGGTTGTGTCCTGCATCTTCTTGGTCATCTTTTCTTGCCACATAGGCTTCCATTGGAGAGAAAGGAAAGTATCTGGAAATGAGATTAGTGTAGACAGATTTGTGTCTGGAATCGAAGATTGCCGTCGCACGCCAAGCCAAGCCCCCCATAGACAGACTCACAAGTAAACTCAACTTATTTACTGGACTGGGAAAGGAGTAACTAATTCTTGCTGGAATCAGATCAAATGGTAGGAAAGGAAAACCAGTGGAGGTATCGTTGGATTCGCAGACTCGATGGACAAGTCCATCCTACCAGTCCAGCCATCACAAGCATAGACCCGAACACTGGCCACAGAGCATTTCGACATCGCAAATCCATAAACCCAATGCCACCTCTTCACTTATCCTTGGTACTGACGCCGTACTTTTCCTGCAACTTAACGATCTCCTCTTCCTTCTTCTTCTGATCGAACTTCTTGTTCATCTTGGCCGGCTGGTAATACAACACGATCAGGTACCTATTGGCGACGTTGAACCCGGATAGGTGGTCTACGGCGGTCTTCGCGTCGTAGATATCCTCGTAGACCACGAAGGCCGTCCCGCGGGTGTCCTTGCTGGTCCCAATCCTGATCTGGCGAATCGCCCCGTACTTCCCGAAGATGTCGTACATCTCCTCCGACGTGATGTTGAAGGGGAGGTTCCGGACGTACAGCGCCCTGTTCACCTCCGGCGGCAGCCGCGCGTTCCCCTTCCTGAGGCTGATCGTCGCCATCACGCGATTAGGGTTAGGGCTTCTTGGAAGGTTGATTTTGGAGGGGAAAGGCTTGGTTAAAAATCAGTTCTATGGCGGTTCGGTGGAATTAATCCGGTCGAGTTAGACCGGGCCCAATATCGTCACTTCGGCCCAAACGTAAAATTTTTTTAATCTTTTAGGCTTTGTTTGGATGTTCTATTCTACAGAAGAGAATAATGAGATGCATGATATAATGTAAGAGTGACTTATCTTAATTCCAAAGCTAACAGTGTGTTTGGTTTAAGGGTTTGAGGAATGAATGAAATTGATTAATAATCCTACTATTTTTTCTTTATCAATCACATTTTATTTCATTCTTATTCTTTTTCTTTTTCATTTTCTTAAATTTTTAAGAGGAATGATATTCACTGACTGGAATGTCATTACCTTGCTCATTCAATCCCCTCATCTTCTACTTTTATCTTTCAACTGAATGCACTATTTTTTTCTAATTATTATATTTTTCTCTCTTTTTATTCTATTTCATACGAAATTACGTTCAGAAAATAAAGCGGGCTATAAATACATTTCTCTTCCATTAGTTAATCAACCTCCGGCATTCTTCTTCTTCGGCACCTTGAGGACGCCTTCGTCGATTAAGGCCTGCATTTCCTTCTTGAGCAAGTGGAGGTCGTCGGGGGTTCGAGGACTCCAGGAAATCATGCACCACCTTCCCACTTTTAAGGAATTTTTCATACGTTTTTATGCCAAATGACCCGGTTAAAGAATGTCAGTTAGTGAACCTAGGACGCGCCTGTGACCTTCGGCACATGCTCTGCAGTTCAGTCGCAGTGCTTTGTTACAGAGATTGGTTGCGAATGAGGGACAGTCCAGACGTGCTTTCTGATTGTTCTACTCGAATGGAAGTTCTCCAGGACATGTTCTTTACCAGAGTCTTCCGATTTTGATGTTGCTGCATGGCATGCGATGGCCTCGTGTAGCGAGCTGAGCTTGTCGTTCGATGCAGGCCGAAGAATCCCATCTGCTCCCCCAGGGTCGCGAGATGCGTTGATTTGTTGAGGGAACCCGATTTAAATCGAGTGATTCACCTTGCGGGAACTGTTTTAATCGAATCTGCAAGCAGAGTCAATCGCCTCAAATCTTATAATGATAAAGACAGGGTGTATCCTCACGTGTTCGGTCAGTTCCTGCGAAATCATGTTTATAATTACCATAGCCAGCAGCATAATCTCGAGCAACCCAACACAAAACCAAGTTCAGTTTAATACCCAGAAAAGAAATGGGAGAAATAATCCCACCTTGGCATCCACCAAAGGGGCAAAATTCGTCGTTTCATCCTCGACAAATGGAGCATTGAGCCAACATAAAATATTTATTTACTGATTTTAAGTAAATGGGACTTTGGGGCCTTTAGGACGATGTCAGAAAGGCCTGGTCCAATATTCAAATATCATCCCAAGATTTTAGTACTGGAACGAAATTGTTAGGATTTTAATCGAATAAAATCATTATCGTTTTGAATTATGGGTTTATTTTTAAATTGCCTTCTACGCCTCTTTTTAATTTTTTTGAGTATTTGTAAATTTGACGCAAAATGCCTTTAAAGTTCGAAAAGCGCGAGAAATTATTTGAATAAAAATACGTTTTTCTTTTCTTTAAGACAACCTGCGAACGAGGGAGAGGGAGAGATCTGCCCGAGGAGCTGCTCGCACAACTAAAGACGTACTTCGGGAACACCGACTTTGAAACTTTTGAATGCCAAGAAATTTCGCATTTGGTACTAAACGGAGCCGTTCCATTGTTTTGCAGTACGCCCGCACCCCCGATAGTACATCCATCGAATCTCCCATCTTCTTTTCTTCCCTTTATTTAACTAAAGAAGATCGGCCCAACTTCTGTTAACGAGGGCGATGTCTCGGCGGACGAGCCCTACAGGTGCGGCATGAGAAAACACGACGGGAATCTCTACATCATCATGGTTGAGGTGGACCTCTCGACGTGTGTTCTCAGGTCGCCCCTGCCGGGCTTTCGTCCACCCGCCACAGTCGTGAGAGAGAGGGGTGGGTTGAATGCATACCTACTGTCTTTACCTTGGATTACATGTAAATTAACCTACCCGTGTCTTGATCTTATTGCCTGCGAGGAATTGTCATTGTATAACATGAACAGGGCAGTTTGGGGCAGCTTTGCGGGAGGTCCTCGTGTTTAAGCACTAGACTCTGATTCGATCCACTGAGTCGACGAGGGTCGTGTGTTCGTTCGTGCGTATAGCAATTTTTAACTTTTGCAATTGATGATTTGAAGATGTGAGGAAAAAAGAAATCCCAAGTCCGATACAAGCAGCCCGAGCCGAAGCTATAAAATGATTGTAACTCTTCACTTATTGGTTAGCTTTTAAGCGAAGGAACTCGACACATAATTTCAACAGAAGACGTGTATAATAACAATGTCGGCCTTAGCAAGAAAAGGTAGTCCGTTTTCAATTTTTGCATCTTTGATTCGATCCGATCCATGTTGCACAAAAAACCAACTGGTCATTAACGGACTCGACTCGACACGACTTGTCTTGGTGATTCGGACAGCCCGCGTTGGAGTTGGGTTCGGGCCGAATGCTGCCTCTTTTCTCTCTGCAAGTAGTCTTATGCCTCTGGCAAGACATCCTTATTTACATTAGTTCCTTCCCAGGATCGTCGCCACTTTGCTCAAGAAGAACATGGCAGGCGAGGACTCAAACCACAACGCGGTGAACCCAACCTTGTCATTCCTGGACCTGCCAGACCTCGTCCTAGAATGCGTCCTAAGGAAGCTTCCGCCATCTGGGCTCCTAACCCTGTCCTGTGTCTGTAAAAGCCTGAGGAGGAGCTGCACCAGCGACCACATTTGGGCGAACCACTTGGAGCAGAAATGGGGGAAGCTCATGAGTCCGGCTGCGGAGAAAGAATGGAGGACTTATCACGGTCTGAAGGACAATTGGCGGAAGTTCGAGGATGCGCCAAACAGTGGGAAGCAGAAGGGCCTGATGATGATCTTGATGAGAGCCTTTTCAGCTCTCTGGCCTTGTTCGTTGGCGAGGAGAGGGAATTCAGCAGTTCCGGAGCAGAGTTGCTTGTTGGCCAACGATTCGACCATGTATTGGTATTTTGCGCTGCAAAACGGCCGGTTCTGGTTTCCCGCGCAGGTCTATAACAGAGAGGTACTTTGAAGAAGAAGCATGTATAAGAATAGAACTAAGCATCCAAGTTTAAAATGCATCAAATCTTGCAGAACGGGCACGCCAGCTTCATGCTATCATGTTATGATGCTGAGGTCTGCTATGACTCCCGAACCGATACATTCCAAGCCAGGTAACTGACCCGCCTTGTACATAACATCGGTTTCCTTTCTTCTGTACTTATATTGGTCCTGTTTCCATGTAAGTTCACAATAGGTTTTGCTAATCCACAGATATCCAACTCACGGGAGGAGATCAATGCCGCTTGAGGTTGGGGTGACATGGGAAAGGGTAAGATCTCCGCCAACGGAAATCACAAACCACCCTCATGATCTGCACGCGTCGGATTGCTTGACTGATCTGCGTCCTGGCGACAGCATAGAGATCCAATGGAGAAGGAACAAGGAATTCCCTTATGGTAACAGTCAGAACGACCCATTGATTGTTCTGTCAAGCAAAACTGGCATATCCTGATACTCTGATTGATAAGCTACAGTTCTTCCTCGTGAGTGTTGAAATTTTGCAGGATGGTGGTATGGAGTCATTGGGCACTTGGGATCATGTGATCATCAAGGGAGTCAAAATCTCTGTCGTTGTCATGAATGTGGTGAGTCTAACAAACAGACATCTTTTTTTCTGGGTTTTTTGTTCGGCAATATCATATCAATCATCAACGTGGAATGATTAGATAACACTAATCTAAAATATCGAACTGGGTATGACTTCTCATCATCCTTTTCGTGTTAAATATGTGAACTCAATTCATACCATGATTTTTGGGTAGTTCCCACTTTCCAAGATGACAGGACCAGTGTCTCTTTAGTCTGCTAATCTTTCTTTCCGTCTTTCACTGGTCCCCTCAGATAAGTGATTTTCAGTGTTGTGTACTTCTCCCGACATGTTGATAAGTTATGTCTGAAGTTGGATGATGTTAATGTCTCAACCACATGCTAAAAAGATCTTTCGCCTACAGCTATAACAATAACAACATCGTATATTTTGACTTTACTCTGCGTTATTGTCATGGATTCGGTTAATCTGTCAAAACCGAAACAGATGATGTCGCGCTGGAGTTCAACCAGTACTCCCCGGATTCGCGGTGGAGATGGGTGAGGATCAGCAGGAGAAATCACAGGGAGGAAGGGAATGAGGATGATGGTTTCTACGGTGGGATCAGGAAACTGAAGGAGGAGGAAGAGATCTCGGGTTGGAAGATGTTTTGGCCGGCCGAACTACTGGAATGAGCAAAGGTATCACCGGCCAGATTTGCTTGGTTAACAAACATGAGTCGGTAATCGGGCGGGCAGATGATTATGGGGATATACAATAGACGGATAATCTGTACAGTGGCTTGCAGTAATTCAATTAACCAATGATTAAGCAATCCGTTCGTTAAGGCGTAATTCGAGAGCATGCTTCATGGTATTTGGTTTTTCTACAAATACCTGACGCTCTTTCCGCCATAGCCCAAGCAAAGCAGAATCTTATTAGTCTTATACTTGGCAACTGCCATCCGTTTCGCTTCATGAACTGGTGCAGCATTCACAGTTGATCCCAAAGATCCTCCAATCCTCAGCTTCCCGAGGACACTTCTCTTGCTCCGCATTAAAAAGTTCCGTATCCTCCTCCTCTTTGGGACATGACCGACGGCTTCAGTTTCCATTTCTTTCAGCTCTTTGGCGAGCCGAGCGAGCCTCGTCTTCCGAGCAAATTCCACCCCTCTTGGCTCAAGCATCTGGCGTTGATTCGATCGAGTCGACTTGAATAGGTCGAAATCATAGTCAATGCTGAGCTCGATCCTCTTATTATCACTCTTCACATTCTCAAGGGCGACCATGAATGGGTCGATTATCATGTCATCCTTTCTCATGCACCCATTGCGGAAGGAGGAGGCACCGGTTGAAAGCGGTGATCTGGGAGAAGGGGAAGGAGAGGGCACGGGCGTTCCTGTTCCCCAGCTTCCCTGCTTGCATGGCGGGAGCTTCAGCTTCAGCGGCAGGATTTTCCCATTGTGGAATAGATCATCAGCATACGCCATAGGACGCCTTGAAAAATTGTAACCCACCTTCCTGTTCTCCCGAACAATGGCGTCATCCTGGACAAACCTTCGGCATGTCTGGAACTCGAATCCATTGGGATCGCACTTCGTGCTAAGGGGAACTCTCCTCTGCTCGAATTTAGGACTGCCTCGGAAGCAGAAAGACACCTCGCTATCGAAACCACCTCGACTCATGACCAGCTACGATTTTCCTCGATATCCCAGTAATAAAGATGGATGAAGAAGAAGAAGAAGAATCTTCCGATGACAGTAATGGGTCCGATTGAGTATGACAATGATCATCATGGGATTCTTCGGAGGCATTTATACAAACATCTAGTGAACAACTCATTGCTTGCCCGCCATATAAACCTCCAAAAAATTCTTCCGGGTCTTCTCCTTCGATTAAGGGATGGTCAAATTCGACAACTTTCACGACCGACTGATGAAGAAAACAAGACGGGGCATGATCCGATGTGGAAATAGTTAAACATCAGAGGCGAATGTCAATCAACGTTCAAACGCTCGATTGTCCGTCCATCAAAGCGCATGGAATTCGGGGGATTCTGTGGATTGTAAGCTTGTGCGGAAGAAGACCCACGGTCTAAATGGACGTCGCATCGGCCCAGCCCACTGCAAATCCTTGGCGGGGGGAGGTTTTGGCTGCAGCGCCGACCAGAGCAAGCGCGCGAAAAGAACTAACGTCCGGGAAGTTTTCAGCTTTCTCGGAACCTCTGCGGAACCCCTACACATGAATTCCTCCCCCACCTCCCTCCCTCCGAAATCCTGATGGATTTCTCCCTCAAGAAGCCCTTCTTGACGTTATCGATGACCTCCGCATTGTTGTCGGCGTCAGTCCTCAGGCTGAAACCCTCGCTGTGCCTGTCGAGACTCCACGGGCCCCCGTCGCGCGTTTTGTGCTCACTGTCGGTTGCCACATCTCCGTCGGAAGTGACTCCGGGGATTTCTGAGTTGGAGAAGGGGGAATCCCTCGGGAAGGGGAATGGGAGCGCTAAGGTTAGGATTAGGGTTAAGGGGGCGAAAGCAAAGGGGGAGCAGTTGAAGGAGGGGTGGGTCGAGTCTTTGAGGTCGCCGTTGGGGGGTGGAGGTGTTGGGGGTGACTGGGTCATTGGGGTCGACCCGGATAATTCCGGCGCTCTAGCGGTCGTTAAGAGAAGTGATTGTGAGCTGGGGTTCGAGGCTCGGGTATGTTCGATTACTTGGCTCCGAAGGTCACTCTTCGAGGATTGTTAGTTGTTACCTGTTTCTGTGATTTTTTGTTTGGTTTTTGTTGCTCAGGTGAAGTTTGTTTGTAGATTGGATTGAATTGGTACAAGTATGGAGTGAACCCAGGTTATTATTATTTGCTGTAGCGAGTGGTGGATTCATATCACTTTCTGTTGACATCAGTGATGAGCTCAATCTTGAGGATTACCATTTGTGATGGTGAACGAGCTTCTTGGGTTCTCTTAGGCTATATTTCTGCAGTGAATAGAGTGTTTTTCCCTTTGATTTTTTTCCTCGGATTGGATATGTTTTCCGACTGCATTATCTGCTATTTTGCTGCTATCACAGTTGCTGCCCGTAGCAATTTATTAATATTCTGCACTCAGTCAGTCTTTTCAGTTGATTTTTTTCTAGGTTTTTGATTCTCCTGTTGTTCCAGTATTGGTTGGTAAAAGGATTCGACGTCGACTAGACCCCAGGTCAATTGTTCAGTTGCTTCAGAGTTTAGACGCTCCTCTAGGTATGTCTGGCACCCTTATGCTTCATCCCTTTGCATTTATTTCATGTGGAGAATCAGTATAGATATTTGGAATTTTCTACAGAATAAAATCATGCAAAGTAATGTGCCCACAATTTGAACTGGAAATGCCACATCTATCTTCTTTGAAATATTTTTAAGATTGGCTTCTGTTTCTGCCGCCCTCAAAGGCGATGATTTGGCCTTCATTTGACAGGTTTCTTTGTACTTCCATTCAGACATGTGCTTTTTCTATCCTTCTTTTTTATCTATTTATCTTTAGCGGTGTGCTCCTGATTGACCTGACCTTTCTATTTACTTTAATTTCCTCACCCTATTATACTGCAATAATTTTCAATAAATAGTTTCTTTGAATCTGAAATAAAAATATAAGACTTGGTTGTAAGTTTTTTTTTACCAGGATATTTCTCGGGGATCTTTTAATGTCTTCGTATCGGAATTCGAGTGCAAATGCTACTTTATTGATCATGTAATTGCCGCATGTTTCAGGCACAAAGGCTTACATAGAGCAATCTGCACCGTTTCCTCACGACGGAAAGCAGGTGAGTTACAATGAATTTTTACTTAATGATGGGGGTAATCACCGGGGATCTGTGGGTGCTACAGTGTTGTTGTTGTTGTTGTATCGCGAACAGTGCTACTTTCATGTATGGCGACCTTCCAAGTGCTTGTTAAGTCAAAGACAGTTATGAGAAGCTGTTTCTTAGCTGGCTGCTCTCTTTCATGTTTACTGGATTGAGAAGTTATTTTCTGTAAAGGGATGGTGGAGCGGAGGCTTTGGATATGGGCTATGGATTGGCATCTTGGTGGCCTCAGGGTTTTCTGTTGTTCCAGTTCCATCTTCAGTTTGGAAGAATCTATTTGAGCTATCAGGCAATGGCCCCTCCAAGGTCAGATTTCTTACCTGTGGTTGATACATAAAATTAACTCTGGAAAAGTGATTGATATTCTTCGCAATTCATGGAATCTGAGAGATTGTGTTATAAGTGATGCATGGGTGAAAATGGGATTATTATTCGTTTATCTAAAAGAAATCTGGCTAACCTGGTTAACATTTAAATCTCAACAAAATCGATTTCGTTTTCACATCATTTTTTTTAGACAATCTCCACTGCTGCTTGGCGATGTTTATGAATTTGTTGCAAAATTATGCAGTCACACTTTGCCCGTGTCTTTTCCTCTCCTATCTTAAACTTCAGCTGCTCATCTTGACAGGACGATAGCCGGAGGGTTGCATCTGATTTATTTCCTTCTCTAAGTGATCAGCTGAAGAGAAAGAAAGATCACGGTACCTCTCATCACCATCCCTTCCTTCTGGAACTGTCGGTCGACATAACAACAAATCTGACTATTCACATCCTCGCCCCCCAATTCTTTCTCTTTTTTAAGGTCGAGCCGAGGCCCTCCTCATAGCCGCATACGGGAAAGGCATGAAGCTGAATTCTCCATGCCACGTAGGGTAAGCCGTCTCTTAACTCCTGGACCCTTCCCCTTCATTCACAAAATTAGTTCTATTCCTCCTGAGCGGCCTCCTGCTTAGAAAAATAGGATTCAGTTCACTCCCTGAATTGGGGTAGTCTCTGAGTATGTTTTGACGTAGTAGCACAACAGGGGCTGATTGTCCAAATATCTGCGAAATACATGCGCATGCCAACCTCTCCACTCCCAAAATATCTCAAATGCACCACTTGCTTAGAAGGGTAGACCCTCCCTCTTGTCCTGTCCTTGGCTTTTGTTCATGCCCAGATTCCCCCGCATACATTCTCTTTGATTCCATATACCTGTGGGTTTTTGGGTGGTTTGGCCGGTTGCTGATTTTGAAAAAGTTGTACTATTTATATAATTTAAATATTATTATTTCTTTTGCGGCGTCATGGCGTGATTTGGTGCAGTGAATATATCTATGGGGTCCTTCAGGAACCTAACTGCACAGCTTTTGTCGTAATTCTATACCGAATGCTTATTTGTCTGCACATACCCACAGCATTTGGACCGGCAGTACCATACTCCCCCACCCCCCTTGTATCCCTTTGATTGAATTGGTTCCTCGATGTAATTCTTGATTTATTATGTAATCTTGTTTTGTTGCTCTTTTTATTGGTGCGTTTTATTAATGTGAGGTCGATACGTTCGGGTGTTTTATTTTTAAATAATTATTTGTAATAATTGTTATCGACGTGATACCCAAACCATATATGGACTGATAACCAAAGACCAGACTTTTGATGTTATGAAGTAATTTAAACTTACAAAAGCAACCTCGTTTATGGGAATATACCCACCCACTAGGTGTATTGTCCGTATCGATTATAGCACGTAAGAGTATAAAATCAAGTGAGAATTAAACAAACATTACGAAAAGTAAAATAGAATGAGAAAATATCAATTAAGAAAGTCCTTGTGGTTGATATTTCATATAATTTTAACGTATTTCTACTATCTATATTTATTTAAACCCTAACATTCAATTTAATTAACATTAACCGTAATATCTCTATCTATAATTAATATTAATCTACCCCAAAAGCGAATTCAATTAATATCTACTGTGATATCCCTACTATCTATATTCATTTAAACCCTAACATTTAATCCCAAAAGTGAATCAAATTAATATCAACTGTGCTACCTGCTTTTTGATTTTCCTCTCAAATTAATCTTACACCTCCTCATGCTAAGATAATCCGTGTTAATTCAGAAACCGACGTCAATCATATTTTAGAAAAAAATAAACATGCAAGCACATCAAAAAATACCATACTTAGTACCTTAGATAAGAAAATTAGTTCATTCTAAAATAAGATAACATCCAAAGTTCAAAAGAAAATAACAACGACATATAAATCAAGGAAAATAGATAAGGAACGCTCTCCCAATCTCCCGATTCGGTTGGTAGTCGCCTCGTCGGATCTTCACTCGGACCCTTGCCGTCACCTCCTCCTTATCATCAGATCAAAAGTCTAAAACCTAAAAAAACTAAAGAGAGTAACTAATTATGCTCTTTCTCATATTGAAATATTGAGGAAGATTTCGTGGGCAAGATCTTGTACAGATTGATTCGTGTCCCTCCTGAGAACGTGTCTTTCCCTCGACAGATTCCTCAAGAACTCATCCTTCAAATTAGACGGCCATGTCCTTCTACTCTCTTTGTGATGCGCTGATTTTGGAAGGTCGCGTCCCTGAGATTGGAGGACACTTCTTTTTTTTATTCTATGATTTTCTGCACTTTATCATTTCTCATCCCTTTTCATTTGTTCATCTCCTCATTTTCTTACGCTACGCCAAATCAAAACAAATCTAAGATGCATCAAATAATTTTCAATTAATCTCAAAATAAAATCAAAATCTAGCGGGGGCAGGAGTAGAAACGTCCGAGAGAGCGCTTCGCGAAAGAATCGTGTGGCGCAATGAAAGGTTTCCCGTTGACCTAATAATAATAAAATCTGACTTAACACTAAACTAAACTAAAAATACGATAAAACTATAAAAATCTAACATCAACTCTCATACTAGCATTCTAAAGCCCATTAAGAGTATCTAACTCTACTTTCACAAAATTATCATGTATCCAACCGTTTTTAGAGTTAGTTTGTATACTAGACTTGAGAAGTATGCTCTAGTTAAAAAAATAAAATACATGGGAATTGGGGTGAACGTGCTTGTTTTAGGACAGGAGGGAAAGAAACAGGAAGAGTGATGCGGGAAAGCCAGGAACATAACAAACACCATTGAATCTCCTTAGACAACGGTCGCGCTCTACCACACTCCGATGAGTTCTACCAGGTTCACCACCTCTCCACACACACCCTCACTCTTCTATCATTCTTTTTCTTATTCCCTCACGGAAACACGCACGCCCCCTTATATCTAACCCGTCTCCCTTCTGGCCTCTTGGTCGAGCCTCCTTCCTCCGGATGGGCCAGCCTTAAATCGGCCTAGTTGCTTCCGAGCTTGTTCCCAAGGTACCGTCACATATCATCCTTAATTCCTGCATCAAAGAGGACAAAGAAGTGACAGTAAAAGACCGTCTTCCCAACTGATAACTACTTACCATCCTCTTCCCTCTCCCTCTGTTTCTTCTCTCCGTCCTTTCTCTTCAGCCCCAAGCAAACCAACCCACCTTTGTCTTGTGTGGGAAATAAACCTTAATGGACCCAGAAAGGTGACAAATTGAATTGATTAAAAGAAACAGAAAAAATGGTTCTTGGAGTGCCTATTTAGGATCAAAGGGGGAAGAAGAAAGGAAGGTCGGTCCTTTATGTTCTTCCATTCCATTGGGTTTCCCGAGGTTCTTGGGATTCAGTCCGAGAATTGGGTCGTTGGGATTGTTCTCCTTTTAGGACTCGAGACCCGTGATCCGGTGATCGAAGCTGATTTTATTTCTTTTGGGAGGGGCGGGGTTTTATAGGATTCTGGGGATGTTCCTGTTTAACCGTGGATCGTTGGAGTGTACGGACGACTTGGGAAAAAAAGTTTTAATCAATTTGGTGTTGTTGGATCGTGTATTTGGTGATCAGCTGATCGACGGGGGTCTTCCGTTCGCCGGCATTGTGACCGAGGCTTGAGTTCGTGGCTCGGGAGTTGTTCCTTTTTCCCCGTTTGATCGGTCATATTGGTTTCATGCACGGGAATTTTTTGCTGCTGGTCGTGTATGATGTAATGATTAATGTGGGTTTGCTCGGTTGATTTCGCCTCGAGCAGAGTCGCATTCTGTTGTCAATGGGGAGATACTGCATTAGGAGCAGGGGTCTGGTGTTCTGTGCTGTTGAGTATTTGTGTCACTGTGTAATGGTTTCCTTGATTAGGTCTTCCGTGATGTCGAGCTTGGAGGAGCAGAGCTTTAGTGTTCAGCGCTGTTGAGTATTTGTGTCATGGTGTAATGGTTTCCTCGATTTGGTTTTCCGAGATGTCGAGCTTGGAGGAGCCCCTTGGTCTCGACAAGTTGCCCAGCATGAGTATCATTGACAGGATCCAGAGGTTCTCGTCTGGCGCCTCCCAACCAAAGATGGACGACATTGGGATGGGAAGGTGCCGGATTGATGGGAATAGCTGCAAGTTAGTTGCTTGACACCATTGCCTTTTCTGAATGCTCTGATCTGCATCAATGGAAACCGCCCCTGTTTTCTCGATAGGCTAGATGGATCTTGTTATTGCTCGATACTTTCAGGAAATTATGTTTTTCATTTGTTAGGGAAGTTTGAATTATATCATCACTCGGATCTAGCAAAATCTTTTGGGGATTTGGGCTGGACCGACACTCGTATTTGATTCATAATTTCTTCGTTCCTTTTGCACTTCGTAAGACTTTGAATGGCGAATAATGTCTTCCATTCAGTGATATGGATGATTACCCAGAAGAATCATTTCCCTGGACAAGGCACGCCAGAGATGGGTCACGAAACAATCGAAGAACTCCATGCCTGGGGCGGAATACCATTGTCTACGGCAGCAACTGTGACTCATGGCGCCTCCCTGAGCAAAAGTTGAGGTCCAACTGCGAAGAGGACTGGTGCACTGTGAGGAACAAGGTGACCCCTGGTTGAAATTGATAGTTTTTCATTGGAATTGTATTTGTTTGCGGGAGCAACTCTTCGAGTTCTAACCCGAATGTTTCTTGTGAACGCCAGTTCTTAGCAGGAATTCCTAAGTATGTGAAGATAGTGGAAGTGGGTCCGAGAGATGGCCTGCAGAATGAGAAGAACACGGTGTCCACTTCGGTGAAGGTGGAACTGATCCGTAGACTGGTGTCTTGTGGTTTGCCTGTTGTTGAGGCTACAAGCTTCGTCTCGCCTAAATGGGTTCCCCAGGTAACTACATACTCAACACACCTTCACTGTTACATAATTTCCTTAGCTGGAGCTGCTTCAAACGCATCTTTCCAGCTACTTAAGTCGATGTCCTTTTCAGGGGTATTACTTTCGCAAAGCATATATAATCCAAGTTATTCGCGGAAAAAATGTCACTCTCGAGATTTTTTTTTTCCTATTTAGGGATGCCGGCAATGAATTTTATTCTTGTTGAGGTGTGCGACTGGTTCTTTCGTTGTGTTTAGCTGTTAGACGCGAAGGATGTGATGAAAGCAGTTCGCGAACTCGAAGGTGCCAGACTTCCTGTTCTCACACCAAATATGAAAGTGAGCATTTGAATAACAATGGACAGTAAATTTAGAGGATCGAATGCCCCCATAACGGTTTGAATTCTTAACAGGGTTTCGAAGCAGCTATTGCGGCTGGTGCTAAGGAGGTGGCAGTGTTTGCATCTGCTTCCGAGTCCTTTTCTAAGTCAAACATCAACTGCACCATAAAGGAGAATCTCGAGCGTTATCGAGCTGTAACAGATGCTGCTAAAAAGCTCTCAATTCCTGTTCGTGGTTAGGTTTTGGGGGCCACCATTATTGTAACACCAAGTTTGTTCTATTATTTCTTGATTCTCATAGATGTTGCCTGGCATTAGCTACGTTTCATGTGTTATCGGGTGTCCTGTGGAGGGACCGATCTCTCCTTCAAGAGTTGCCTATGTGGCGAAAGAGCTCTATGAAATGGGTTGCTTTGAGATATCCCTTGGCGACACCACTGGTGTTGGTACACCTGGTATGAGACCTGTTGCGGATCCTTATGTTATCTGTTTCTCGAGGAAGGCTATTCAGCCGACAACTTATGGATTGCAGGAACTGTGATTCCAATGCTAGAAGCCGCGATGTCCGCCGTCCCGGCTGATAAGCTCGCCGTGCACTTTCACGACACTTACTGGCAATCTCTCCCGAATATATTAATCTCTCTGCAGCTAATCTTGTACATCAGATGACTGTCGCAGTACTCTGCCAGCCTCGTGACCAAGAATTTAGGTCTGTGTGCATGTTGACATGATATCACTTTTGACAGATGGGAATCAGCACCGTTGACTCATCCGTTGCGGGTCTAGGTGGGTGCCCTTACGCAAAGGGGGCGACGGCGAACGTCACAACGGAGGATGTTGTCTACATGCTCAACGGTCTCGGGGTAAGGATGAACGTTGACTTGACTAAGCTCATGCTAACCGGGGACTTCATAAGCAAGCAACTGGGCCGGCCGTCCAATTCAAAGACCACCGTGGCGCTGAGCCGTGCCACCGCGGATGCTTCTATGATCCGAGGATAAGCGGTATCAAGTTTCCAGTTGAGTTATAAAATGCAACCCTTCTTCTAGTATTTAAGGATATTTCTCGATTCTCCAACAAGGACACATTGCCTTGCTGTAATACCGTATTAGGGGATCTTAATCATAGAGCCTATCATGATTCAAAATATTTCGAATCAGATCGAAACGACGGGTTTTTAGTACCAAAAAGAGTCGTTTCATTCCACAACCTAATGATGCCCAGAAATTCTCTTTTTGTAACTCGCCTTTTCGACCGATGGCATGGCACGCATTGAGTTTTCTTACTCCTAATGATGCCCACATCGTCTCCTTTTTCGAGTCCTTTTCCAGTCAAACCCAGTTGGACGAAATGATCAAATATTTTTTTTGTGTTTTGTGCTGGGTTTTCGTGTGTGCGAATCTACAGAGTAACTCTTATTGGAAGACCCCTCCACCATAATCAGGTCTCCTATCCGAGTCTTGTAAGGTATTCTACCCAGATCGAGTTTAAATTAGTCAGAGCGAAACTTCTAAAAACGGGCGACAACAAAAAAAACAACCCCAGAATGATGAAATCTGAAACCAAGGTGGGTCGAGGGTCTTAATGTCGTTGAATAAGTGCACTATGCAGAGTAATCCGGACAGTTCATTCCCACTTCTTCCCCCGATTGTCTGTTGAGGAGCCATTGTCGAGGGTTCTTTCCTTCTTCCTCTCAAAGTATATATGGAGGATCAGAGCTACAGTTTCATCATCATGTGAGTCGCATGAATTGCTGGGGTTGTCTTTCGTTTCTTGAGGGAGTCGTAGGGTTTTTTATGTCAACAGCTAATAAACAGTAGAGTGCCTCGAGACATTATTTACGTGTGTTTTTGTTTATTCATTTCCTTCTTGGACTTTGTCTCTGCACTCAAGGAGTCAAAAACACATGCCAAGGCCGATGAAAAAAAGCTCTTGTATTTGACTTCCCTTTTCCTGTTGCTGCATTTCATTTCAGGGCAAAGACAGGAACACAAAGCCCCTCCCTCGTTAGCTGCCACGAAATATTCATCTGGATTTTATTACCATTTCAACTCATCATTTCATTTCATGGGTGCATGATTGCATGAGAGGAGAGGTGGGAAAAAATGCCCTCAAATCAGGACTTAGTAATTGTTTGTCCATGGCCTACATACAACTACTGGCATTGAACCCGATTCCATCAATCAAGACATAGTCATCGTTTGCCCAGTCATCCATCTCAATCAGGAGCGCTCGTGTCATGTTGAGCTGCGGTCTGCGACGAGGCTCTACAGTCCCCATGTAACCCCATATGGATAGTGATGGGAGAAGAGAAGATCCAAATCAACACAATTATGACTTTGCTGTGAATATTGGGTGGACTCCCTTCCCCCTCATCAAACACTCAATGTTTGGCTTGTGAGTGATTGAGAGATGAGGAAAAGAACAAAGACAGAAGAAAAAGGGAGAGAATGAAGACAACATCATTTTCTCTTGTGAA
This sequence comes from Melastoma dodecandrum, assembly GCA_029817715.1. NCBI lineage: Eukaryota > Viridiplantae > Streptophyta > Magnoliopsida > Myrtales > Melastomataceae > Melastoma > Melastoma dodecandrum. Next base: position 5,300,105 of record JARUPY010000472.1, on the reverse strand, counting down.
CAAAGACTACCTACTCAACCCAAAAGAAAACATGTAATGCCAAGACCCCACACACACACACTCACACCCTCTTATCTCCATGACACTACTACACACATTCTCCATACAGTTTCGATTTTGGGTTCTCTCCCAAAATCAGTATAAGCATCTGGGTATTGACTGACCAAAGTCACACACACTAGGAGGACAAGATGCTTCATGCCTACCTTAGGCGGTGAATCACATGATCCCAGGTTGTCTTCCAAAGACTTCAGAAGAAAGGAACTATCATCTTCCTCGGATTTTCTTCTCCCCACCTTGCAACATTTCTCTGTTCTCTCCCCTTCCTAAAAGGAAGAAAAATCTCTTTCACTGACCCCAAAATCTCTGTTACATTTAAAGTCATTAACCTTTTTCCTAACACAAGAATAATCTCAAAGCACAGAGACCAAGGTTGTCCCACAAAACACCCAGACCCATTAAACCACAAACTACTTGGACAAAATTCAAAACCCTTTTCTCATCAACCCCCCCCCCCCCCAAAAGACACCTCTTCTTTTCTTGAGATAGAGAAAGAGAGAAGCCTGGGGGGTTCGAAGTCCTTTTCCTTGGAATCAGATCACTAAAAAGCAATCAAAAACCTCGTTTTCATTCCCCGACTTATTTGTCATTTGTCCAGCTCCAGAGTGTTCTTATATCTCAATCCATGAAGTTTAGTCTCATCTCTCTTGTTATTACAAAACCAAAGGAGCAGGGGCAGTGCAACATGGTTGTAAGAAGGAGAAGCCCTTTAGCTTGGCTGACGATCGCCACGGTTCTCCTCTTCCTGCTCAACTCGTCTCTCTCTGTTCACGGGTCTTCGAGATTCGCGAAACATGAACTCGGCGTCACACCCGACGATTCGCGACCGCTGAGATCAAGCTCGGGTTTCAGGTGTGCTCGGAATGGTCGACATCGAGGAGGAGGGGAAGTTTTCGGTGATGAGAAGAGGAGGGTCCATACCGGCCCGGACCCGCTTCATAATCGATGAGCAGGTGTCGTTCGGGACCTACCTGGATCGTCCGGTCCAGACGACCGCACCGGCCTAGCTAAAAATGCCTGTGGGATTTCGTCTTCTTTCTTTTGGTTCTAGTATGTACATTTTTTTCGTAGAAATTAAGGGTCTGCAAGCCCATTTTTCATTTTTTAATTTTGGGAATCATCAAGGCAAACCGACTGATGATGTTAAAAAGCGAATGCTGTCCCTTTCTTTTTGCCTTTTTTTTGTGTCTGTTAATTCTTGTATGATAGAAATAATTGATTTAGTTGCCAACCTTAATAAAAGCTTCGTCACTATGTATGGTACATCCTCATGGGCTAAAAAGCCCACTTCGAATAATAGATTTGGGCCAATTTTGGCCCTAAGTAAGGATAACGGGTTTGGGCCTTTGTGGGTCCAAAGCCCACCTTCATTGAGCCGGAAGAACCTTCTAGATGAACGAGTCACCGTTCCCCATTTTACCCTCACATGGTCCAACGCAACAAGCCGCCTTTCACTCTGAATGGGAAGGAGCCGTTTGTAATTTCACATCCCCTTAACCCCCGCAAAGTCCCAGCTGTTAAACCCTACAGTCCCTGCCATCTGCTCCTGCTTTCCGATTCAGTTAAGTCCCGCCCCATTCGCTCCGAAAGTTTCCTGGCGAAAACGTCGAACTGCGGCAATGGCGAGGCGTCTTATCCCGGCTTTGAACCGTGTTCTGGTGGAGAAGATAGTCCCTCCGGCCAAGACCAACACCGGCATCCTCCTTCCCGAGAAAACCACCATGGTCTCCTCATCATATTCCCCCTCGTTTTTCCCCCGTTCTTTTTTTTTTTTTTTGTTAATGTCGTTTTGATCGATTAGGTTTTTCTGGTTGTGAGGCTGGCTTGATTTCTCTTTCTGGTTGATTGATTGATTTGCCTGTCTATGATTTTTTGCAGCTGAATTCCGGTAGAGTTGTCGCTGTTGGTCCGGGGTCTCGAGATAGGGATGGGAACTTGATCCCGGTTACGGTTAAGGAAGGGGATACCGTTCTTTTGCCTGAGTATGGTGGGACCGAAGTTAAGCTGGACAATAAAGAGTAAGAACATCTGTCGAGATCATTTGGTGCCACAGAAGGGTCACTGAACCGGTTTTCTGTCTTTGTTTGTTTGGATTAGAGATGATAGCTTTGTTTGAGGATTTGTCCCTATTCAATAATGCAGTAATTTTGGCATAATTTGTTGATTGGACTGGAATTGAGTAGAGATGATCAATCCTAATCGCGTTGATCTTGCCTTGCCTATGGCATTATACTCGAGCCAGATCAAAAAATTACACTTCTTGAATTTTCATTTAGTGAGTAGAACTGTAGAATGAAGTTATAAATGTAGAGATCTCGGAAGGCTTCTGACCTTGAAAGCATTAGACACCAATTGCATCTTGAGTTTTTGACGCAAAGGTTCTCTGCTCTTTGCGATGCAGGTATCATCTATACAGAGATGACGACATATTGGGCACTCTGCATGACTAAACCTGCTAATGTGGCTCGAGCAAGTTTAGTAACTGAGTACCTTCCGGCATGATCCAACAAACTCTTTCGAGCAGAAGAGCCTGTTCCCTTGATGCTTATTGTTGTTAAAGTAGGCGTGAAAACTCTCGTAGACCAATTGTTGAATTGTGTCTTTTTGATAAATCTAGATCTTCCCTGCTGGTATGATTGGACTTTATCTAAGGGAAGAAACCATTCGCTGGCTGATGTTCGGGGCTTGGGTTAGACTGACTTTCTAAGCCCTTGGCAAAGGATAACGGGGCCTTATGTAGGTCCCAATGATTCCTTGTGATGAGAAAAGGTGACATTTCTGTTCTGTCTATACAGACATTGTATTTCCCTGTCTGTCTGGGCTGGTATTTTTTAGTGGAGTAGTTGAACCTAACCTGTCCTTTTGACCTTTTGAAGTACTTACCGGAACCATTCCTCGGATTTGATGATATGATAATTTCTCCAGATCTTCCATCATGGGTAAGGAGTAAAATACGTACTTTTTTTCTAATCCGGCAGTCATATCTTAGAAAATATTATTAAACCACTACATGGATGAATCCTTGGACTGAGAATGAAGAAAAATGAATGTTATTACTCTTGCACCGAGGCTATACAACAACTCTCATAATTCTCAACTGATCATGATTTGCATCATGAGCCCTGCCACAATCACGATCCCGTAATCCGCCAGCCTATTCAACCCAGATCCTGTCACCTCATCGCCCTTCGTGGTGTTCACGGGGTTGCTAAAGTCGGAAGAAATGACCGTGTCCGGAGCTGAATCGTCATTTCCGGAGTCGGGAGAGTTGGGCGAAGGTGCCTCGTCCTGTGGACTCCTCAGGCTCTCTGGCAGACCCTGCCCGTGCGTCACGTTGATCCCGAAATGCTGCCCGTTCCTGCACTGGTCGCCGTCATAGTCACCAGAGAAGAAGTAGTTTGGGCCCTCCTTGACTAGAGGGACTGGTATCATGACCGCGTGCGTGTCAGTGTTGGAGGGATCTGCGGAGGACCATTGTATCGTGTCGTTGTCAAGGGCGTCTGCATAGTCGCAGGACGCGTAGGTAGTGTAGTTGTAGGTTTGTACGACGGAGTGATTCGTATCAGTGTTGAACACTGCACACAAGAAAAAAAAGAGAGAGAAGAAGTAAGAGCATAGTAAAAGAGAAGGGAGTTTACAAACGGAATCGAATTCAGGAAGATTGAACGAGATCCCTACGCAGGAAATCCCCGAGGGAGAAGTTCTTTCCAGAAACCCAGTTGCCATAGTAGACGGCAGGATTCATGGAGGCATCATACCAGCCGAGGGAGTCGCCTACGGTGTAGTTGTGGTAAGATGCATAGGTGCAGGGGAGGAACAGGGAAGAAGAAACGTAGGAAACTGTAATAATTAAGACAAGGGGATTCTTGGCGGGGATGGTTCCACCTTCCATTCCCTTTTCTTTTTAGGCCGATGGGAGAAATTGGGTTCTCTACTAACTAATGCTTAGAAGAAGTATGAATCATAGAGTTGGGAGTTGGGTCCAGGGCTTCTCTTTTAGCTTTGGATCGAGTAGCTAGTGATCATCGTTTTGGGGGGGGGAGGGAGGAACCAGCTTTTTTTAGGAAAATTTATTAGTTGATAATTGACCCAGATCGATGTAATTTTGGATTCCCGAGGAGATAATTTCTGGGGTGTGATGAAAGCCCCATGTGATTGCGAAAAGAAGGTAACGCAAACACGTGGAAGGGGGTGGTTGCAGCTTATCTCAACTGGAGTTTTTGTTCAATTAATGATGTTATTTGACTAATTATTTCTCCAAATGACTCAGTAAGTTTCAAAAATTGACGACTAACCCAGTGAAATCGGTCTTACAAAAGCCGACATCAGTCCTTAAGGAAGTCGATCTTTGTAAAGCCGATTTTCGTCTTGTCTGACTGCAGTCGGCCTTTGTAAGGCCGACTCCATGAAGGACATGAAATCGGTCTTACAAAGGCCGACTTTATGATATAGCGAAAAAAATAAAGGCGAAGTGCCGACCTGTGGTTGTGGAATGAGGCCGACTTCACTCTGACCGCTCCGAAGTCGGCTTTACAAAGGCCGACCTCCATTATTCCAAGGAAGTCGGCTTTTGTAAGGCCGACTTCTTTGATTCCAAATACAAGTCGGCCTCTGTTAAAAAAATAAAGAAGACCGGGGAGACACAATCTCCCCGAACAAACTTTCTATCAGCCGCCGGCCCCGCCCCTTGCGTCGTCGATCGGAGCCGCCCTCACCCCGAGATTCCGTCCCCGAGCCCGAGCTTCCGTCTCCTTGTTGATCCGTGCCGCCCCGTCCCCGACCGAACCCGAGATTCGTGACCGAGCCGTCCCGTCTCCGACCGAGCCACCCCGTCCCCTTATGGTAAAAGTGTAATTTTCACTTTTATGTATTTAATTCATGTTTACTTAAAGTAATTAATTGTTAATTAGGGTAAATTGAAAGTTTATGCATTGTTTATTTGATTTTATGGAAATTATGTTAAATTATGGTAAATTATGGTTTAAAAGATGAGGATGTGTTTAATTGACTTATTGAATTTAATTAGCAACTAACCAATTGTAATTATCGTAATGAGTTTAATTATCGTAATTAATTAGGTAATAACAAAATGTATATTAGCTAAATTGTATTAATTTTTTAACTTTATGTTCTAATTTGATAGCTCAATTGATTTAGGTGTGCTGTTCCAATGTCGTCGATTGAGCTATTGATCTTTTATAACCGAAATATTGTCAATGGAGCAGACGGAGTTGGTTATGAAAATGGTTCAATAGCAAGAATAGAAATCCCGAAATTTCTCAATTACGAAAATTTTGAACGCATGATATACCAAGCTATCGGTTTGTAATCGTCAATTTCATTACAGATAGCGCATAGTATCCCGTTCTAGAGTTCAATAATGTTGATGTCAAGCATTATCTGGTTCCTATTAAAGTGGATAAAGATGTGAAATTGCTGATTAAGTTTCTATTGCAAATCCAAGAACTATGCAACAAATATATGTGTTATCCGATGTAACGGTGTCGCATGTTGAGGCTAGAATGGTGGCGGTTGAGCCTAATGTGGAACGCCATCGTCATATGGGTGTTGGTCATAAAACTGAGAATGTAGAGGCTAGAATGGTGGCAGTAGAGCCTAATGTGGAAGTGGATCGTCCTATGGTTGTTGGACGTCAAAATGAGAATGTTGAGGCGGACGTGGAGCGGTGTTTTCCGATCGAACATTGTTATACTATTCCGATGGAAGTTGATCATCGTATGGATGTTGTAGCTGGAAATGAAATTGTCGTGGCTAAAGTAGATAGGTGTTATACTGTTGGAGAATGTTATAATCCTCCGATGGAAGATGAATGCAATATCAATGAAGATATAATGAATTCTGATTTAGATGTCGACACTGATGCTGAGTTTTTCAACGATGTGAATGCCGGCAATGGGAAGTCAGATGATGAGAATGTCGACAATCAGATGATCATGGTTGTTGAATCTGGTGAAGGGTCTAGTTCACGAAGTGCATCGAAGGAGAAACCCCTGCCATTTTATAATGAATATCTCGAAGACGTGCATGAGAGAGTTGAAGAGTGGGATTTCCACCCACTTATCGAAGCAAATGACCTTATTGATGAATTTCATAAGGAAATGCGTTTCAAGAATAAAAAAATACTCATAAATGCGGGGAACAATTTTCATATTTTAAGGTACTGCAATTATGAGGTTGTTAAATCCACGAAGACATTGTGGAATATATGTTGTTCAGAATTCGACAAGGGCTGTAAGTGGAGATTAAGGGCGACACAACCACAAGATGATGATGAGTTTGAGGTGAGAATAGTTGGTGAACCTCATAGTTGCGTCAATCCCGTATTATCGCGGGATCATGTACGTCTGGATTCAAATTTCATGGAACCTATGTTCAGGTCGTTTATAAGTGAAAGTCCGAAAGTTAGAGTTGCACTTCGTCGCAACTTGGTAAAGGAGAAATTTGGATACGAAGTGCCAAGGAGAAGGGTGTGAGATCCCAAAAGGAAAGCTATTGCGCGTGTGTATAGCGATTGGGATGAATCATACAATGAGTTGCCTCATTTGTTGAACGCGATTCGTGCTTCTAATCCGAATACTTGCGTTGATTGGGGAGGTTTATATATGTTTGGTGATTCGCAGTTTGCTTTCCAGAGGGTATTCTGGTGTTTTGGTCCCTCAGTAACGGCATTCCGTTATTGTCGCCCTGTAGTCAGTGTTGACGGGACTTTCTTGTACGGAAAATACAAGCAGAAGTTATTAATTGCTTGTGGTTTGGATGGCAGCAATCATATCGTTCCTTTAGCATTTACAATCGTAGATGAAGAAAGCTACCAGTCGTGGGGATGGTTTTTGAAATGCCTTAAATGTTATGTGGTTGGCGATGAGTGTCAGGGCGTATATTTGATTTCGGATAGGCATTCTGGTATTCTAGCGGCGGTAAACGATGTTGAAGTAGGTTGGACACCGCCTTTTGCACAGTGGAGGTTCTGTATACGTCATGTAGCTAGTAACTTCAACACGAGATACAAGAATGTACGTGGCAAGAAATGCCTAACTATTTCTCCAAGGAAATGTATGGCGCCAAAGATGAATCAATATTTGCGTCATATTTTAAAAACTATTCCAGAATCAGCCGACTTTTTCGACGAGATGGATAAGTCCCAATGGACTCTTAGTTTCGACAGGAACCACCGTTGGGGTATAATTACGACAATGCTGTTCTGAGGGGTGCTCGATCGCTTCCGGTCTGTGCTTTAGTGAGGAAGACCTTCTATAATTGTGTCGCATATTGGATTAACAGAAGAGATGAGGGTGTTGCGGCGATAATTAGAGGGGAGAAATTCACTAAAGTTGCCATGGACCGTTTCAAAAAAGGAATCATGAAAGCCCGAAATCACCAAGTGACCCTTCTAAATCGCGGTGAAAGTACGTTCATTGTCACAACCAGAGGGAATTATAAGACAAAGAACGTCTTTCTGCGACACAAGAGGTGCTCCAGTAAGAAATGGCAAACCTATCGGATACCATGTTCCCATGCCTTTGCTTGTTTCGCCTTGGTTAACGTGGATGGCTCGGATTCTATTCACAATATTTACAATTGGGCTAATCAAAAGGCGATATACTCATCTACATGGAATTCATTTGATTATAAAGAAGATTGTGATGCGTTTCCATTCCCGACTGTCGTTCCGAACCCTGAAAGGGCACGACCGAAAGGGAGACCAAGATCTTCTCGAATTCACAATGAAATGGATGTGAGGGAACGGAAGACCAAGTTGAATTGTGGTCTTTCTAAAAGAGAGGGACATAATCGGCGTAGTTGTCCAAATAAATGAAATTGTAAGGTGTATTTGAAGTATCTCGAATTTACTTGATATGTTTTATTTGTACGTTTATTATAAACACTTCGATATGCATCTATAATTTACATTTCTCTTTGCAGGTTATACTATGGAGCCAGGACCACAAGTACCGACCGTATTGCACTCCCAGGATCAACATCGTTCTTCTGTTGTTTGGGATTCTTCTTATGCGGATTGTGGTGTTTTTGAAATTTCGAGTTCTTCTGTTACTAATCGTTCTTCTGTTACTAATCGTTCATCGTTCTTCTGTTGTTTGGGATTTCGAGTTTTGTTACTAATCCATTGAAATTTCATTTTTCATATAGAATAATGTTTTGAAATGTCGCCATCACAAGAGCAGCGTGAAGAAAATACGAGGAGACCCCCGGATGGATATCTACCTACGACATGCCGGATTTTTCGGAATTGCGAAGCTCCCCTTCATTCAGCTGGATCATGCGCTCATAACTGTATTAGTGGAGAGATGGAGGCCCGAGACTCATACTTTTCACATGGCGTATGGAGAGATGACGGTGACCTTGGAGGATGTGGAGATTCAGCTTGGATTGCCGATTGAGGGTGACCCCGTCATTGCCTTCACCAACTTCTACTTTGCAGCCGTATGCGCTCAACTACTTGGCGAGGATCCGGGAACAGGTCAAATGAAGGCGAGGCGGGATTTCGAGTTTTGTTACTAATCCATTGAAATTCCATTTTTCATATAGAACAATGTTTTGAAATGTCGCCATCACGAGAGCAGCGTGAAGAAAATACGATGAGACCCCCGGATGGATATCTACCTACGACAGGCCGGATTTTTCGGAATTGCGAAGATCCCCTTCATTCAGCTGGATCATGCGCTCATAACTGTATTAGTGGAGAGATGGAGGCCCGAGACTCATACTTTTCACATGGCGTATGGAGAGATGACGGTGACCTTGGAGGATGTGGCGATTCAGCTCGGATTGCCGATTGAGGGTGACCCCGCCATTGCCTTCACCAGCTTCGACTTTGCAGCCGTATGCGCTCAACTACTTGGCGAGGATCCGGGAACAGGTCAGATGAAGGAGATGAGGGATAAGATGAGTTGGTTGGCCTCCCGTTTTGACGTGTTAGACCCACATGCACCAGATGAGCAGGTACGTATGCATACCAGGGCATACATACTACAACTCATAGGATCTATGATTTTCCCCGATAAGTCGGACAACTTAGTGCATCTGATGTGGCTGCCACTATTGGAGGACTTCGAGGTCTGTGGTAGTTATAGCTGAGGATCAGCTTGTCTGGCATGGTTGTATAGACAACTATGTAGAGCTTCAGACAAAAATGCGTCACAGGTGGCTGGTTGTCTAGTATTGCTACAGACGTGGGCGTGGGATAGATTTCCTCACTTATCTCCCCTTAGACGCCGGAGCAGACAGAGGCAAGGAATGCCTTTAGCTTATCGATGGGGTGCAGCTCTTGATACGACTGCTATAACCACGCATGTCCTATCGGTGATTAGAGAAGCACTCGATAGACAGAGTCCTCGACAGGTATTTTCCTTCGACTTTATGTTCATTCAATTTCTTGTGATTGTCGAAATTTCGTTAGTTGGTTATGTTTGGTCGTTTGGGATCCATACACGGATGAGATACGCGCCAGACTACCGGATTACTGCTTGGACGGTCAAGACAGCTGGCGAGCACGTGTGCCGCTGATCTGCTTCTCCATTGTTGTATGGCACTATCCGGACAAAGTTATTCGTCAATTTGGATATGAGCAACTGATTCCTGGTATATGTGATGCTGAAGCACGCCTCCACCGGATTGACATGCGTGGAAAGTAACTTGACAATTGAATGCACATCCACGCCAAGTACATCGAGTTGTGGCATCACCAGGGTAGCCACATCGTTCCTTTACGCTGGGAACAAGACGAGGAGTATAGTACATGGTACATGCGTCACTCTCGTCCACATCTATCACACACGGGCGTCATGCTGAGCATAGTGGTAAGTACAATAATTATTATCTTCATTAATGTATAAATCATTGTATTGATATACTTTCTTCGCAGACGCAACAAATGAGGGACATTTCTATTCGATCCGACAGAGGTGACCCCTCGGAACTACAGTACATCGTCGGTATCTCTCGCGGGGGCCATAGCTTCTTGAGAGAGTTTACCCCGATGCGTTTATATGGACATGCCGAAGGGCCAGCGGATGACGATGAGTTTGAAGCTAAGCCTCATGCAGAGGAGGAGGAGCAGTAGGAGGAGGACGAGGAGCAGGAGGAGGAAGAAGAGCAGGAGGAAGAAGAAGAGGAGGAGCATCAAGACGTTGACATGTTTGACGTCGATGCGTTCATCATGCAGTCACAGGAGAACGAGGTATATCCATCTCTTGTGATTGATCCGACTCCAGTGGATGCCTTTCGGACTCCAGCATCATATGCCTCTACGTCATCCACTCCCGTGGCACCATGGAAGAGTAGGAAGGATCAACCACCCGTTGGTGATGTAGAGGACTCTTCTCAGCTAACGCAGATGGAGTCTCGGCAGCGGTTTGAATCCTTCTTCTACTCTCGACAATCCCGAAGAAATTAGGATCATATTTTGTATCAACTTTTCTTTTGAACTTCTCCTGTGTACTTCCTTTTGAGTTGGTTGCATTACTGCCATATTGAAGTATGTTGAAGTATTTGTAAGACCAACTTCCTTTATTCCGGACAGAAGTCGGCCTTTCAAAGGCCGACTTCAGTGCCACTATTTTTTTTTCTCTAAGTGTCACGAAGTTGGCTTTTGTAAGGCGGATTTCATGGGGTCCATGAAGTCGGCCTTTAAAGGCCGACTTCAGTCAGGCAAGACGGAAATCGGAAGGCCGATTTCACTGGGTTAGTCGCCGATTTTTGAAACTTACTGGATCATTTGACGAAATAATTAGCCAAATGACATCATTAAGGAACAAAACCAATTGCCCCTTTCAAAATATTAAGCGATTCCTGTAACGGGCAGCAAGGGTTTTTCTTTGCACTTAAAAAAAAAAGTTACCCAGTCCTCCTGATCGGGTTCCTCCTCATCATACTCGAGGTCGTCATCGTCGCAGGTTGCGTCTTGATACTAGGACACCAGGTCATTCCTGTTGCTCCCCGCCTCCGGGAACTCCTCGTCCATGCCTTCCCCTGTGTACCAGTGCAAGTAGGCCTTCCTCCTGAACATGGCCGTGGACTGCTCGCTGACCCTGCGGAACATCTCCTGGATAGAGGTCAAGTTCCCGATGAAGGTTGAGGCCATGGAGAGCCCCCTTGGGGGAATGTCACACACGCTGAACTTGATAGTTGTTCTGGATCCACTCCACAAAATGAGTTCTTGTTATGGACGTTGATCATCTGCTCGTCTACTTCCTTGGTGCTCATCTTCCCCCCTCAACATGGCCAACGCAGTCAGGTTTCGGCCAGGGGACTGCTGAGTGAGGTCCAGGACCGCGAAGGCACGGTACTGCTACGGGATATGAGAGGGGCAAACCTGACCATGAAGACAAAGGGGATCAGGTTCACAGTTAGTTTTCGGAGGTCTGAATTCAATTTGTCCCAGGAACCTGAGGCAGCATGTGACGCTGCTCACGGTGGCAGAGATAAAATGATTGAGATCACCAACTGCAAATATAAGCATACCCAAACGTATGACCCACATGTCACCCGAAGGAACCATCACAATTCTGAGGCAGATGCTTACAACTAGGGGTAGGCAGGTAGTCAGCTTCAGAGTCCTGAAACAAATATCATACAAGGCCTCATTGTCCGAGACCATGCATTCATCCGCATTCTCCACGAGCCGGTGCACTGAGAGGGTGGCATCGTACGGTTCAACCACAGTATCTGACACCTTAGGTGACGGAAACATGGAAAAAGTGAGCATCATTCTGTCAGGATACTCTTTCCTAACTTTGGAGATCAACAAGGTTCCAATTCCAGAACCGGTTCCGCCACCAAGTGAGTGGCAAACTCGAAAGCCTACAACAAAATCCAAAGGAATCACTACACGAGCAAAACAAATTCATATAAGCGAACCCTTTAAGTATGACTATTTAGACAAACAGGTTCACTCGACATCCAAAGTAATGCAATGAGGCGGGAAACAACAATTTTACCTTGAAGACAATCAAAGTTCTCAGCCTCCTTCCTCACAACGTCGAGCACGGAATCAATAAGCTCAGCACCCTCCGTATAATGCCCCCCCTGGCCCAGTTGTTACCTGCACCAGACGGACCAAAGACATACTCAGCATTCAGCGAATCCACTTTCAACCGAAAACACGGGATGGAATACTACGAAAAACTAATCTTAAAGAACAAGAGCCGGAATTGTTGAAAGTCCAATATTAGAAAGGAAATCAGGCGCAAACATTTCGGCAGTTATACTAACCAAACAGCTTCGAATCTACTGCGGACTTGCTTCAACACTAAATTCTGATCAATAAGCATGCAGAACAACCAGATCTACGCTTCAACCAACAGTCGCACCATCTTCAGAGCCGCAAAATGCTTCTCGCATGCATCTCCGGGGCAACAATCTACGTAACATCCGCCACGAGACAACTGGGAAAATCAAACAGCGAAGCCAAATTACGAATGGAAGAGGCACGGAAACATTCGTGCATCGGCGACATCCTTCGCCGTACATCCCGCTAACGAACGAACAACACAACTCAAAAAACACCACAATCCAAGCAAACCACGAACGACCGCCATTTCTTCCACACAAAAAAAAAATGCGAAAATCGAACGCCGAACCGATTACCGAGCAATCGCCGAAGAACGAAATGGCAGGCAGGGCGGACGGCAGGAGCGACGGAGGAGGACAACGGTGTCGGAACGGACGGTTTTGGGAGGGGGGGGGGAGAATTGAAGGGTCCCCAGAGAATTTTTGGCGATCGGACGGTCAGTTTCCCTTCCCTCCAAATTCGAGTGTAGCTGTTTAGATGCCGTCCGATTGTCTCGGCAGTAAGAAACGGACGATCAAGATCGTGCTGATTCGATGCTTCGGTTATAGAGGGGTGAAATTTTTTTTTTTTGAAATTTCGTTTAGAGAGGAGAGTTTTATTTGCATATTGTTTGCATGTATTATTATGTTTGGCAAAGTCTATCTTATTAATGGACACTAAAAAATCAAAAACCGCATGCATGGATTTGTTGGAAAGGTTCCACTTCAAAAAGAAAAATGAGTCGAAAGTCAAACATGGCTACTCTTATTATTAGAGGTCGATAATTTCATTACGTGGAAAATGAGATTTAGGCCGGACCAATATATCTAACGTGGTTTCAGTAATTTCAGCAATGATTATTGTAACCCTAGCTCGTGTGGTGGTTGTTGCAACCCCAAATAATTCCAAAAACATTTTAGGACAGAAACAACAAATCCGATGTAGTTGAGTCAAAGCCCCTGTTTGTATGTATTGTATATTGCGTGGTGTAGAATTCGTGCCTGAGGTCTGCCTTCCATATAAAAACAATTCGTCTGACCTAACGGAAGTTGCTCCATCTTCTTACACACTATTCTAAATTCTATGTTCACACCATTAACTGCCAAAAAATAGAATTAATTGGCTGACTGACTTCCAATAAATAACTTAAATAAATTTGAGTCACGTTTTGCCAACTCCTTGCGACGCCCATATAAGGACATCCCTTTCCTCTGCACAGGTTTATCATCTCCTTCTCATTGTCCTCGTTCTTCTGTAAGGAAAACCAGAGATACTACCAGCTTATTGATTCCATGGCGCCGATCGTTGAGTCCAAGAAGATGCGTTTCGTGATCACACACAATGCTTTCCACGGGGCCTGGCTCTGGGACCGGTTCAAGCCCTTGCTCGAGGCAGAAGGGCACGAGGTGTCTGTGTTCGACCTCGCAGCATCGGGCAGTGACCCTCGAGACATCGAGGAGATATCCTCCGCCGATGCGTACACCCAGCCGCTGCTTGATGTCTTGGGAAAGGTCCCGGAAGGGGAGAAGGTGATACTTGTTGGACATAGCTTTGGCGGGATCAATGCCGCGATTGCCATGGACAAGTACCCTGAGAAGGTCGCGGTCGTCGTCTTTTTGAACGCCTTCGTGCCGGACACGAAAAACAAGCCGTCTTATGTCCTCGACGAGGTATGGATGGATCCGTTTTTCGGGACATACTATGAGATTTTTGTTGTGAACACGATCTGAACATTCAACAAATATTCAACAGTACATGGGGATATTTGATGACTTCAAGGACTGTGTGGTTTCGACTTACACTTGCGGAAACAAAACCTTGACGAAGATGCTCCTTGGGCCGAACTTCCTGAGACAAAATCTCTTCAACACTAGCCCTGACGAGGTACGTGATGCATGGAACGAGGAACAGAGAATTTAATAAATTTTTACTGAGATCGGTTTATTCCTGAAAACTGTAGGACGTACAGCGGGCAATCAAGAAAACCAGATGGGCATCCTTCTTTTGCGAAGACCTCGCTGTCCGTGAGAAGTTCACAGAGGAAGGTTATGGGTCAGTCCCTAGGGTGTCGATCATATGCAAAGAAGACAAAGGGATACCGGCAGAGTATCAGAGGTGGATGGCTGCAAACTTCGGGATCGAGAAGGTGTTCGAGATTGATGGTGCTGACCACTCTCCGATGTGCTCGAGCCCATCGGAACTCCTGAACAAATTCTTGGATATAGCTCAATCGAACATGTAGGCAAGCTCCGTTCCAGTTATATGAATTAAAAGAGTTCGTTCCAATTGCCTGCGTGAATTAATGAATAAAAATATGGAAAAGTATTTGGAGATGCAGGGGATCGAACCCTGTACCTCCCGCATGCAAAGCGGGCGCTCTACCATTTGAGCTACATCCCCATGTTCATATTTTGCCGTTCATAAAAGTAAATTAAATCTGTAAACCACCAGCTGAAAGCCACTTTTGCCTCTATTACACCAGGAAATAAGCGGCAACATACATGTAATTGATTCTCGGATTTGGCCAAGAGGCTTCACGTATTTTTACAGCAGTTCGTGCTTTTTATCTACCCTTCACATGAAAGAGTTGAAGAAACCCGATGGTGTCCTTCAGCCTGCCAATGAAAGAGATAACAATATCATACGCTAGAATACAAAATTTTATCACAGGTACAAGTCTAAAGTTCTGCCGTACCTGTTGGTCCCGGAAAGTGGCGATTATCAGTAGGATGCGTGTTTTCGACATTCAATGAGCAAAGTGCGGCGCGACCTCTTGAAGGCTAGGGAACGTAGATGCGGATACCCTGTACCGATTGCAGGCTCTCGTACAAGTAGCTAGCAAGTTCAGTCTGGACAATTCGTAAGAGAATGATCAGTAATCTGGGAGAACATCTAATCTAAAGAGAAAGGGCAATAAAACCCACGATCCACAAATTAGTTTTTAGAGCCACATCTATGAGTGTTGCGGGTTTTCTAACATAAAACAAAATGAACTTTTTCTTTTCATTCCCGCCTCAAACCAAATCAAGGAGTAAGAGGAGAAAGCGAAGATATTGAGAATTTGAGTCTGATAATGCAAATACATTAGTGACCAATGAAACAAATATTCGGACAACCAGAATCAGCATGAAGTCATACAAAAATATCTTTGGAATGAATTACAAATACAGTAGCTCTTTGGAGCCGGTAGAGGACGGCGTGGCGGCCTTGGAGGCGGTGGCGGAAGAGGAAGTGGAGTAAACGCGGAGGGAGTGGGGTTTGGGATTGGTGGCAGCAACAGCGAGAGGAGTGAAGGAGAGATGCTAGAAGTTTGGAGGCGTGCGAGTTTCACGGATGTCCTTTTAAATTAAATTGGAGGACAACATATGTATGAGATGTAAATCCATACCAGCTCTCATTTGAAAATTGTCGTCAATCCCACCATTCGATGTCATTCTGAAATCCCCCTTCTTGCAAAACAATCTTTCAAATGTGAAGGGCTCAAAATACAGGAGCCGTCAAAAGACCATAACGAAGGATTCTTTTTACTACTATCACCACTACACGCTGACAGGGACTGCCACTTTCTTGGGCGCCTGAACTACATTCTTGTTGCCGGGGAATGCGTCGCGAGATATGTCCACGAGGGCCTTGAAGCTCAGGGGCTCGTGCATCGAGATCTCCGATAGAACCTTCCTGTTTAGCTGGATGTTCTCCTTCATCAGCCCGTGCATGAAATTCCCATAGTTGACCTGAGAAATAAGAGTATTGAAATCATCGTGGGAATCCAAAAGGGCACACCAAAACAGCCTCATTGACACCGAGACATCAGCATGACAGAAAAATAAACAGGAAACATTAGAGGGAATCCCAGGTGAACCCATTTTGTATCTACCAGATGGAGCATCTCAAATATCTTCCGGGTGTCATCTAAACTCTTCATTCTGGAATTTAGTGTGTGAAATTCATATCATGTCTCATCTAAATTCCTCCAACTTGGAGAAACACATCAATAGTCAGAATATGAACCCTACTTTGCTTATACTTCAAGACTTTGGACTCTTGTGAACATGTGTGATACTATTCCCCCCACAGGCTAGAAATCTAAAGAAGAAACTCGCAAGGTCATGTCGGTCTTGTAAATTCAAGCAAAAAAGTGTGATGTACTTAACTAAGAAAAACAATGACGGGACCAATAAGATCACAGCAGACACCTAAGTTTCAAATAACCCACACACATCAAGCTAGAGAGAAAACATTGATCCTGAAACTAAGTTCAGCACGAGCTCCATTATATTGCTCACCCTAGCTTTCGCAAATGGCTATCAGTTGGTTGGAAAAATTAACGGGCCAAGATCTTCCTAGACTGATAGAGTAAGTCAGTGCGAAAGTAGACCAGAGAATGCAGAAAAAAAAAACAAGTTGCGAAAAAGGATCCCAGATTTCCGATTGGTGCACCAACAAAAGAACACGGGTACACCCAAGCAATCTCAATCTCATAAATTTTCGTAGATTTGGACACCGGGAGATCACCAAAGAAGCGCCCAGAGGAAAGAAAGAGCAAAAATTCCCAAGGAAACGCCAGTACGTAATTACGTCGGACAGTTGGCGAACGAGAAGAACAACAAAACAAACAAACAAATAAAAATTAAGAAAAACGACGAATCCCCAACAAAGGGAAAGGGGAAGGGGGAGTAATACGGAGTGGAGACGGGTGCCGGCGTTGATGCGCTGGATCCAGAGGGATCGCATGTCGCGCTTCTTATTGCGGCGGTCCCTGTAAGAGTACTGAAGGGCCTTCTCCACCCTCTCCCTGGCTATCCTTATGCAGTTCTTCGCCCTCCCCCGGAACCCCTTCGCCAGCTCCAGCACCTTCTTCTTGTTCATCTCTCTCGATCTCAGAAATCCCCAATTTTTGTTTCTCTTGCAGTCTGGTGATGGTGATCGTCTGGGAGGACCGAGGAGGACCCAAGTTTTGGGCTTTAGGATGAAGAGCAGCTCCTCAAGGTTTTGGGTGAATTTCCATAATTACCCCCGAGCCAAGAAACCCTGTCCAACAAAATGAAGCAGCATTGTTTCGCCGCCAAAAATTCTTATATGCACACAACAGTTATCAATAGGAAGTCCAACAATATGCAACTCGTTTCCTATTTTACGGTTCGTTCGCTTTGGTTTCCGGAAGCAAACACACAAAAGGATCCACCGAATTTGTGAAGTCCCCACAGCAGAAAAGCTGTAATAGATAGATACAAAAGGATAAGCCATAATTTTTCCTGATCCATCATGCAAAGCAGATACTTGGTCCTGACATTTTGCAAACCACTGGCTATGCAAACTACGCCGAACCACCAAACCAAGGATAGGAGACACCAAAACAACTCGTTCAAAGATACGTCCCTGTACGATAAACAAAAGTAGGTCTGCCACGCTTGCGTAATGCATGTCTTGAAAAGCTTGAGGGGGGTGGGGAGAGGCAACCAATCTCGTGACCATCAGTCAGGAGCACCATTATGAAATTTCATCAGGAATGGGATCAACTTGGTTCCCGCAGTCTAAAACTATTGTCCAAACCAGCTCGAGTTCAGAATGACATCCGGCCTGGATTTATCTGTCTCTTCAGATTCCTCCACCTCGTTCAGAACATCAAATATGTCAGCATCTGCATTGGCACAATGAAATAACCATTGTCAAACATTGTGGTTTCTAGATCACTAGTATCCAAAGGAAAAAGAAGAAAAAAAACAAGAAGCTCACCAGTCACGAATGATTGGTGTTCATCCTGCAAGCTCTCCAGATGGGGATTGCAGCCAAAGTTGGAATCCAGGTTAGAAACCATACTCGAATTTTCCTTGGTTCGTGGATGGGAGTATTGCTCTGGGATCTGAGAGCTTATTGGCTTGTAAATAATGTCTTCAAGGAGACCAGTGCAGCCCCCATGGGAGAATTGATCAGGCTGACGTTGATCGGTTGGAGGTGACGGATTCAAATCATTGGGACGACCAATGGAAGGCAATGAGGAAAGAAGTGTGCTTCGACTGATAAGCCGAGCATCAGGATATTGGAGTGAAGGGAGCTCCATCTTCGGAGCCTCGACTGAGAACTCCGCAGAATGGAAATTACCATTTCTAATGGCATGGTTGCCAGGAACTAGGTCTAAATAAGGTTGACCAAAAGCATCGGTATTGCTGAATCGGAAAGATTTGGGGGATGGAACCAAAAGTGGTTGAACTGGAAACTCAGGAGAATAAGCAAACTGGCTGATTGGAGGGATGTCACATCTTTCATGCCCATTAACACAAGGGAATGAGGTCTCAGGCAGCCGGAATCGTTTCAGAGGGGGCATCGAGTGAATGGGCAAATTGCATGAATCAGATAGACAGTTTCCCTTTGGACAGCAAAGGGAAGAAACTTTTTGCAGGGAAGACACAAGACAAGGATAAGATCGGCTACCTCTAAGCTTTTCAAGATCTATAACCGGAAGTGGGATCTCAAATTTACTTTCCTGAAGGAGGTCTGAGTGATTGGTGCCTGCAGGGTGCACGTCAAACATGCCAAATTCTCCATTTTCAGCTAGATGTTCAGGAAAAATCTCTGAAGGATAGATAGGCTTGCCAGCACGTTGGAGTCTCTTTATTCTTGTATTCCAGAAATTCTTTATCTCATTATCGGTACGGCCAGGAAGCTGATGGGAGAAGAAAAAAGATGAGGAATGAGTAACTAAAGTCACATAAATGTAAAAGTGAAGACTAAGCATAACCCAATCTATAATTTCACAGTGTGCATCTATAGTCATAATCTCCATGAGAAATTGACATGAAAAACACAACATTGATGAGGCCGAACGGCTTATTTGAGACATGACCAAGGAGATAAATATGAAAGGCACCAAATGGGTTTGATGATAAAGATATCAATCTTCGACATAATAGAACTCAGAAACATGGAACAGTTGGAGGATTCAGTTGAGAAGCGCAATTGGGTACAGGGTGGGTTGGGATGAGAAAAAATAAAACAACTGCATTAAGCCTAAACAGACTCTCTAATCCATTAACAATGTTACTTGGCCAGATACATTAATCAAGCCTCCCAACCTGCAGAAATTGTCGTACAACTACACATATTAACCACAAACAAAGACTTTTAAGTGCAGGGAACAAGCTTAAAGATCGAAACCAGTTTCCATTTACCAATACAGTCCCCGACCGATTCCAGCTTTCATTCCATTACTTTTTGGCTAGCCAACAACATATATTATGAAAAAGAAAACTAAAGATGAAGACATTAGCATTTGCAACATACACAACTATGAAATGTATATTAATAACAATAATAATTAAAAACCACTAGAATGACACTCAAGCACACCAGAGAAGACTGAATGGAATAGGTAAAAACAAGAAGCAAACCTCTGTAGCCATTCTTGCCCACTTGTTGCCATACTTAGCATGGAGCTCAATAACACGACGTTCTTCCTCCTGTGAAAAAGTACCCTTCTTCAAGTCCGGTCTCAAGTGATTTGTCCACCGCAATCTACAGCTCTTTCCGCACCTCAAAAGCCCCGAGTTCTTCTGAACAGTATTCCAATTCCCCTCGCCATGCCTTTGAACATAGTCCATCAAGATTGCATCCTCAGTGGCCGTCCACGGACCTTTCTTGAAAGCTATGTCTCCTTCGTCGCTACCTTCATCATCACAGGCAGCTGCTTTCCGAATCTTTCGGATTTTCTTCTCGCCAAAGTCGTCTTCCGATCTGACTCTCATTTCGACCTATTCTCCTCCCAAAATCAAAAAACCAGATTCTCAGTGATCTTATACATTATCCTTAAGCCAACTCATTTTTTTGTTCAAGAAATGCAGCGAGTCCACATTTAGAAGCCACCAGGGTCAGAAACAATTCCACAATTTACCACGAATGGTAATAGATTACCTGGACTCGAATTGCCAGGTTCTATATTTAGCATGAGAAAAGAGACAAGAAACTCCATTGACACAAAACCAATCTAGAAAGGACCACCGCAGACACTGAAAACAACGGGCGCAATGTCCACAAGCACACGATCAGTCCACCAAACAAACCACGCCAAATCCACAGTATCAGTGGAGCAAACGACAAATACTACACGAGCACCGAAACATCCACAGGGAAGAATAAGCACGGGAAACTCAAACCGGAGACCGCCGAAATCACAATCGCCGACGAAATCAACACATCGAAAAAAACGGAACCACTTTCCCTTCACGATCTCCCGTCGCTTCCACCCCGCTCACCTTCTCGCATTCCTCCCTCCTACCCTCGAAATCTCGAAGGAGGAGAGAGCCTCGACAGAATCAAGGGAACGAAATCCTCTTCTCGCTCCTCCTCTCCAACTCCGCCGCCGCCGCCGCCGCCCAACGGCAGCCCCTCCTCCAACTCTGAAGCTCAAAACCGCCACTTAATCACATCAATTAGGGAAGATAGTTTGTTTCATTACGTTAATTAATCCTCGCCGCGTAAGGCAACAAATGTTTAATCGGCCGTCGCCTCGCAGGCATTATATATGCAGGGAAGGAGAAAAGCGTTGGGTTAGGTGACGGCAGGGTTGGGTTAGGGAGGTATTAATAGAAAAAGGAGGACTCGTGTCATTTTTTTATTGGCTGTGAGGGCTCCTGTTTTGTGAATGCTAGTGAGAGTAGCGTGAGGGAGACGTTTTGGATCGTGATTCTCCGGGAAGATATTTGCCCTGGTTTGCCGGAATTAATTTGAATTATACCGTACATTGAAGAAGAAATGAATTTCTGATCAAGCAGCAAAATGTTAATCAAGAGCAGAACATCCTGGAAAACAGGTATCCGTGGCATCCCTGCACGGTATCTAGCAAAGGAACGGTCTGGCACGCCTCGTCCACACCTCGGTTACGCCACCTCTGCAGAATGGCTTCCGCAAGCTCGGAGATACGGTGCTGCAGAACAGCGGCGCCCAACGGTCCCACCACGTTCAGTCTCGTGGCGGCCGATATGATATCCCTCAACGTGATGAACAGGAATGCCCTCTGGCTCGTTTCGCTGTTCATCCCCAGGAGTCCGCATATGAGCCCAAAAGTCGGGGCATGGTGGAAACACACGGACCCCTCCCGCAGAAACTTGTCCCTCGTTGACTTCAGAGATGGGATCTCGGTGAACACAGAGGACGCCACTCTCATTAGCGCAGAACCCTGAGATATCGAGGCCTTTCGCCCGACTTCGTTGGTGAACATCGCCTCCAGAGTTCTGTTGAGCTTGTAAAAGGTGTGTGCATCGGGAGAAGTGGTTGATGCGTACACAAAGGGGAGAAGAAAGCTCCCTGCATTCTCCAAGACGTGGATCACGAAATCATGAAGATCTTCGGGTTTGGAGACGATACGTGCCTGGATGGCTGCCTCGAGACCACAAGAGTGAGCGAACCCGCCCGTTGGCAGAATCGAATCGAGAAGTTGCCACTTGCTCCACTGTAGAACAGAACCGCTCCCTAGAGCCGGGCGCTTAGACCTGTTATCTCTGTCGTCTGCCTCAATATCCATCACTCGACTACTCCACATGCGAAATTCATCTTGATCTAAATCTCCATCCTGATACAAACCGGGAAGAAAATCATTCACCAATATAATTAAATTCCATCCAGTTTGAGCTCTCTGAAATCGAAGCAGCTACATATAATGTACTTCACGGCGAAAGAATACTTTCAGTTCACAATTAACAAGACAAGATTCAGTATCTCTTCGTCGAAGAGAGTTCGGATGAAATCAATCTTCAGGCGAAACAGCAGTTTAAGCTTACTACAGCCCACTCCACGACGTCGAAAACAATCGAATTCCCTAACTGAGGCCAATTCCACGACATGAAAGAAATCAAAGTCTCCATTGACCAAGCCAAGATGCTAACAAAATTATCTCATCCAGATCTCGGAAGCTCCCACTGCGGATCGAATACGCAGACCGAATCAAGAGCAGGTTCTGAACCACACCAATCAAATCAATCCATGGCCAAGAAAGAAAACACAATCAAGAAACGCAGAAAGAGGCCGAAAACAAACACCTGCAGCCATCAGTCGCCCGGAGGAAGTGGAGAAGATGGCGACCCCGTGGAACGGTGGGAATCTCTTTCTAGGCCTGTGATTCTACCCAAATGAAAGTCCTGGCCCATTAATAATTCCCTCGAAATGGCATTGGTCTGACCTTATTTGATATTATCAGCGGGATTTAAATTTTTGAAAATTTTAAAATAATTCTTTTTTCACGAAAGAGTTAAAAACCGAAATTTTTTAAGGTAATATCGAATTTTATAAAGTCGAGCTAAGAGTATTATTTATAAAATTTTGAAATTATACTAAATTACCATCAATTATTTGTTAGCATGAGTTATCGAATATATGGATAACACTATATGGCCGCGGGTTTTGAAAGTTTTCTATTAAAAGAAAACACCCAAAAGGGATGCGAGTATGGTGCGATGAATGAACCATCGTCAACGATTTCTCTGGCCTGGCCCGTGATGAGGATAAGCTCCCATGAAGCACCATGGGATGTTTCTGGCCCTGAGTCTATGACGTGTACGGCCTCGATATGCCGTCGTCCGAGAAACCACGGACTCTTCCTTGTTTAGTTACCTTATTTGCTGTCGGAGGAGGTTCGCTTACTCCCTTCGTCAAATGAAGTTCTTCTATTGTCCCAGCGACATCGGACATGGCTGGCCTAATCTTGGGATCGTTGTGTAAGCACCGCCATACGAGAGCTGCCATGGCTTGAGCCCCTTTCTTCGGATATTGCCCGCCCAGTCTCGTGTCCATGATCCTGAACACGCGCCTACCGTCGCTCAGAAACGGTTTCGCCCATTCCACCAGGGTCTCGTCAAGGTATCCTGGCTTGTCATCATCCAATACTCGCCTTCCGCTCAGGAGTTCCAAGAGGACGACGCCGAAACTGTACACGTCGCTCTTCGGCGTCAAATGACCTATTATGGTGAAAAAGGCAATGATAGTCCAAATATACGAGAACAATTATGGATTCCATGTGGGCAGGGAGTTAGGCTCTACCAGTTGCAACATATTCGGGAGCCGCATAGCCCCGAGTTCCAACAACTCGGGTCGAAACGTGGGTTTTATCACCAGTGGGGCCGTCCCTGGCTAAGCCAAAGTCCGAAAGTTTCGCGTTAAAATCCTGCATATGACTAAACCATCAATGGTCGCCCACTTTAATCCACGGATAATAAATTGTTTCGAGCATACCACATCGAGCAGTATGTTTGAAGCTTTCAAATCACGGTAGATCACATTAGCATCCAAGCCATGTAGGAAAGCCAATCCTCTTGCCACACCCATCGCGACTCTCATTCGTGTAGCCCAAGGAATTGGCTGAACACCCCCTGCAAAACGAAAGCAAAGCCAACCATAAATGTCGGTTAGGAAAAGTGGAGCTCCGACTAATCAACCTCTCTTCAACAGCTTACTGCTGAAGAGATGATTCTCCAAGCTCCCTTTGGACATGTACTCATAAACCAAAAGCCTGTTATCCGACTCTGAGCAATATCCGATAAGCTTCACTAGGTTCTCATGGTGGAGCTGACCCAAATAGTTCACTTCCGCCTGTGAGTAAAAATTTCTGAATCAAGAATCGGACAATTTGTTTAACGAGCCCCTGAAATTTCCCAGTAAGTTCGAAATTTCAACTAGTCTCATGTAATATTGCACCTCATCCCATAGAATTTGACAGGTGATTTCATAAAGCCCCATAGCAGGGAATTCGGAGCCAAATTCCTTCAGAAGAATATTGATTGCACAAGGGGGGGAAAATTCTGCATACCAGCCATTCCTTGTGGCCCTGATAGCTCTCTGACTTCAGTTTCTTTATGGCGACGACCATACCAGTCCCCGGTTTGGCCGGAGCAAAAGTGTTCTCATCTATCCATCCTTTGAAGACATAACCGAACCCTCCCTCGCCGACCATACTGTCTGGCCTAAAATTCCTGGTTGCAGCCTTGAGTTCGCTGAACGTGAAGGACTTAACATTGTCCGTGGCACGAGAACTGAGCCTTCGGCACCTCTGGGATATTTTGTCGGGACTCTTGCCTGAACTCGTTCTCTTGGGGGATGGAGCCGACTCGTGCTGTCTAAGCTGCGTAACTGCATCATGCTTAAACTGAGGAACTAAATCGTGCCTAGGCTTGTCCTTTGACTTCTTCAACTCTGATTCAACACATCACAGAATTCGATAAAACATCGCGGTAGACCTAAATAGACAAAATTCTCAAAATACCAAGAAACAAAATTAAGGTAGTTTCGAACGAAAAAGTACGGAACTTGAGAAGATGAACATTCTGGGAAGCCGAAAGAGAGGGAGGCGTTTATCCGATTCTTATTTCTAAATATGATTCTCCCTTCTTTTGTGCAGATGTGCAATAACCTCAAGCAATCTGGGATTGTTAAAACAGCTTCCAATCAACTCCCAAAGCTAATGATGAACTTCAAAATGGGCAAATTCCATTTGAAGTCGGCAAATTGTAAATTAAACACAATGCTACCCATTCCAAATCAAACTGGTACCGGAAAATTCCATGCCACAATCCCAGTAGTCACCATCACCACATAACACTTAAAAATCAATCTGGGATTGTAGAAAATCACCCACAAATTAACTCCTTAGGATGATCATCAAAATAATAATCACCGAACAAACTTTCAATCAATCTGGGTTTTTTTCCGGTTGAATGACATCCCATCCAAATCCCAGAAAACAATCCAAAACCCAAATCATGCCCCCCCCCCCTCCCCCGGAAAAAAAAGCAAAAACAATACCGCAGATACAAGTAAGTGACAGAAAGAAGATGCAAAAGCGAGGGGTCAACATTAACTGACCTGATACATCAAGCGGAGGAGACGTGGAGTTTTGTACGGAAATACGGTTAGTTTTAAAAAAAATTTGCGAAATACGGTCCCAGTTTCGTAAAATACGGTTTTACCGTCGATGGGGCGCGTTTTGAAAACGCGTCCTCCGATTTATAAAGAGGGCGCGTTTTCAAAACGCGCCCCCCGGCGTGCCAAAGGAAGGGGCGGGTTTTGAAAACCCGCCCCTATGCGAGATGAGAAAATGGCATGAGGGCGCGGTCTCAAAACGCGCCCTCATGCCAGGGGCGGGTTAACCCGCCCCTTAGACACTTGGAGAAAATTCTCCCAAGTATCGGAATGACGGGTGGGGAGGAGGGGGTTGTGGGGGGGGGGGGGCGGGTTTTGAAAACCCGCCCCTTGAGGGGGGTTCAGGGGGGGCGGGTTTTGAAAACGCGCCCCTTGAGAGGGGTTCAGGGGGGGACGGGTTTTCAAAACCCGCCCCTTGAGGGGGTTCAGGGGGGGACGGGTTTTCAAAACCCGCCCCTTGAGGGGGTTCAGGGGGGACGGGTTTTCAAAACCCGCCCCTTGAGGGGGTTGAGTGGGGGGGGCGGGTGAGGGGACTCGCCCCTTGAAGGAGGGGGTTGAAGGGGGGGGCGACTGAGGGGGGTTGAGGGGGGGCGAGTCCCCTCAAGGGGCAGGTTTTGAAACCCCGCCCCCCCTGAACCCCCTCAAGGGGCGGGTTTTGAAGACCCGCCCCCACCCGCCCCTCGACCCCCTCAAGGGGCGGGTTTTGAAGACCCGCACCCGCCCCTCAACCCCCTCAAGGGGCGGGTTTTCAAGACCCGCCCCCCCTTAACCCCCTCAAGGGGCGGGTTTTGAAGACCCGCCCCCCCCCTCAACCCCCTCCTCCTCACCCGTCATTCCGATACTTGGGAGAATTTTCTCCAAGTGTTTAAGGGGCGGGTTTTGAAAACCCGCCCCTGGCATGAGGGCGCGTTTTGAGACCGCGCCCTCATGTCATTTTCCCATCTCGCATAGGGGCGGGTTTTCAAAACCCGCCCCTTCCTTTGGCACGCCGGGGGGCGCGTTTTGAAAACGCGTCCTCTTTATAAATCGGAGGACGCGTTTTCAAAACGCGCCCCATCGACGGTAAAACCGTATTTTACGAAACTGGGACCGTATTTCGCAAATTTTTTTTAAAACTAACCGTATTTCCGTACAAAACTCAGGAGACGTGAGCCAACTTCGAGGGCTGTCCCAGGCAGTTACCCACGTGGGTCGGCCGAATGGAAAAGTGGCAGGCGGAAGGAACGAAACGGCACCTCGTTTTTTAGATGGGTCAACCCAAAAAATATAAATATCAAAGAAATTCAAATCCTTGTTGATGATCGTCCTGTCAGTCCGAAAAACAGTCATCGTATTCCTCGTAGTTGGTAAGAGGGTGGGGGAGAGAGAGAAGAAGAAGGATTTCAGAAAGGTGACTTTGTAATGAGTCAGAAGATTCAACTGGAAAGAGACAACCTGCGACTTGTTTGGAGCACGGGTGAAAATGAGCCGAGCCGCTCGCGAGCTAGCTCGGTCAAAGTGCCGGTTCGTTCTAACTCATTAACGAAACGAGCCGAGCTCGAGCAGAAATAGTAACAGCTCGAAGGCTCGCGAGCCTAATATTATATAATAAATTTTAATAATTTATTAATAAAAAATTAATAAAATTACTTAAAAAACTTTTTTCTTCCCCCTCCCAACACTCTGTGGTAAAAGCAAACCCTAAATAAAAAACCCCTCCCTCCCTCTCCTTTTGGCGTGGCGATCTCATCTCTTCATTAGATAAGTGGAAAATAATCGGTCTTTCCATACTTTGTATCTCGCGAGGATCGGCGGGAGCGAGCGTCAAAAAGTATCGAAGAGGAGCCGGCCGAATTTTACGCCCGCGGTTAAACGACAGAAAGAAGTGAAGGCGTCATAGTCAAGGTACGCTTCCCATCCCCTTACTTCTCATATTGTGTTTGGGCATGATGATTCAAAGCACACGTGAATAGGAAGATCCGATGCCCTCCCATCGCTTGTTGGTTCATGATGATTTTCTATTCTATGTTTTCCCCATAATTATCTTTTTTGAAAAAAAAAAATTGGGTTTCGTGATTTTAAATTATCTATGTAAATAATTTGAATGATGAGACTTTTTCAAATATTAGTTATCCCTGGCTGATGCATCAAGTGCTGAATATTGTTCTCCGACAAATCCTTTCTAACAAAACGTTAATGTTCACTTTTCATCTATCAAATGTACGATAAATTGGGTCAGTTTGCCTCTTATGATGATGAATTTTAAAATTTTCGTTCTTTCGAGATTTTCGCCATGCGGAAAAATATTAGAGACCTGAACTGAAGAGGCATGGCTTGATAATGTTCTTGTTCTAAACAACGCCTAAACTTTTCAAATTCTTAAGCATGTATTAATTTTTTTATTATATGTTATCCATGAATTATTTTTATGCGATGAATAGTCTTATGCCGGTTATATATCTAATGTAGAGGATCTCATATCCTTTGTGTTGGGGTCTCGACTTCTGTTGGTATTTGTGTTGGATTCATTTGGTCTCACATCTTCTCTTTGTTTGGAGAATGGAGAGAAGAAAGCTAAATGCTCTCATTGCCGCCATCTCTTAACAATTCTTAAATCGGGGAGTACATCTCACTTAAAGAGGCATAGAGATAATTGTTTGAAGAGGGAGATGAACTCGAAAGAAGATGAAAGACAAACGCGCTTGAATTTTCCGTCAATCGATGGAGCTACACTTCTAGTTCCCACGTTGCATTCCGGAAAGTTTGACATGGAACAAATGCGGGAGGCAGCTGCACATTGGATTATGATGCATGAACATCCATTTTCCATTTTGGATGAACAGGGATTCAATATGATGATGAAGTTAGGGATGCCCGAATGGAAAAAGATTAGTAGAGTTACAGGCAAGACGGATTGTATGAAAGTGTATGAGATTGAAAAGAGGAAGTTGAAGAAGAATCTTAAAAGTGTTAACAAAATCAGTTTGACGACTAATTGTTGGAAATCAAAGAACCAAAAGATAGAGTATATGGTTGTTACAGGGCATTGGATTGACCAATCTTGGAAGTTGCACAAGAGGGTCTTGAGCTTCTTTCACATTCCACCCCCGAGAACAGGTATTCTGATTTCCGATGCAATTTTTAAATGCATGAAAGATTGGGCTATTAAGAACAAGGTTTATTCTGTTACTGTTGATAATGCATCTAGTAATGATGTTGCTATCAAGTATTTGAAGGAGACAATTCAAGTTTCAAGGAAGTTATTGGGTGGAGGAAAGTTATTTCATGTTCGATGTTGTGCACATTTTCTGAATCTTTGTGTTCAGGATGGATTGGATGAAATTAAAGACATCATCCAAGTAGTGAGGCAATGTGTGGAATACGTGAATCGTTCCGATGATAGGCTGATCAAAATTTGTTGAGTGTGTACAACAACTACAATTGAAAGAAAGGAGATTCGTTCGTGATTGCAAAACTATGGAACTCAACTTTCGAGATGCTTATTTGTGCTTTAAAGTTCAAGGGTGCTTTTAAAATGCTCTATCAACGCGATTCATTATTTGATTGTTGCCCTTTGGATGAACATTGGGATAAAGCTCACAAGATTTGTTCGTTGTTGGAGTCATTTTGGACAGCTACACATATTATTTCAGGCAGTGAGTATACTACTTCGAATTTATATCTTCAAGAAGTTCAGAAGGTAAAATCGGCCTTAGATATTGCTGCTGAACATTAAGATGAATTTATTAAGGCATTAGCATGTAAGATGAAGCTCAAGTTTGACAAATATTGGGGCGAATGCAACTTATTGATGGTTGTTGCTGCGGTGCTCGACCCAAGTCAAAAAATGATGGCAGTTGATTTCTGTTTTCCAAAGCTTTATTCTGATAGAGATGTTTCAAAGAATAAAGAATTGGTTGAAAAAATAATTGAAAGCCTTTATGAAGAATATGTTACAGAGCATTTGAAGGCATCTTCTGACTATTTGTATTCTGAGAGCTTGGGTTCTTCTAGCAGTGTTGGCATGCAAGCAAGTATTACCCAATACTGGGATGATTTTGAATCATATTGTGAAAAACTTGAGAATTCGGGGCCTAGAAAATTAGAATTTGCTGAATATTTGGAAAAAAAGTCGTCTCAAAAAGAGTTAAATTGCTAAAGACTTTTCTTGTTTGGATTGGTGGAAGATGAATCGGGTACATCACCCAATTTTGTTAAGAATGACAGCTGATATTTAGCCATCCCATTAAGCTCAGTGGCTTCTGAAGCTACATTCAGTACTAGAACGAGGGTAATTGATGCTTACCGTTCATCCCTTTCTTTAAACACGGTAGAAGCATTACTTTGTGGAGGAGATTGGCTTCGACATTTACATGGGGTGAAAAAGAATGAAAAGGTAAGTTTTTTTCATTTAAAGTTTTTTAATTTGCGAAATATATTATTTAGTAAACATGTTACTAACCCAAGCTTTTTATTTCTCTTTTTTGTATCTTTTACAGAAAGGGAAAAAATACCAAGAGATATTTATTCAAGTACCTAATTCAACTTCTTGAAGTAAGCTAATTATCCTTATATGCTTTACAAAATTTTAAGATATTTAGTGCCTTATTATTGTTACGACGATTGTAATACTATTTATAATATTTTATATGCAGGTGATATCATTGTGATATTATTATGATTTGGTAATGAAGCTATATCGTGAAGATGTTTTAAGAGTATGGTTCTTGTGGTTTGTGGTTGTTATGAGAAATCTGGTTCTATTTATGGAGATGTTTTGGGAGAATAGTTTGGAGATGTTTTGGAATTATGATTTTGTTGAAATATTTTGACAACATTGTTCATATTTATGTTTTTGAAGTGAACTTTATTATATATGTTTTCGAGCCAACCGAGCCGAGTTCGAGTCAACGTCAATATATGTATATTTTAAAATCGAGCTCGAACTTTCGAGCCAAGCTTAGGCTCGATCTACATTCGAGCCTTTCGAGCCGAGCTCGAGCTCTCCATAATTGGAACGAGCCGAGTTCGAGCTCCAATTATTTGAGCTCGATCGAGCTTTTCCTAATCGAGCCGAGCTCGAGCCTGGGAGTACTCGGTCTCGACTCGACTCATTTTCACCCCTAATTTGGAGAGGCTCGGAGTTCCAAAGTCAGACGTCGTTGGGCCTAAGCAATCGATTGAGGCTTCAATGGATCCCAACTCGGCCCATATAAAGATGGGCCATCTAAGATATCCATTAAGGCCCAATAAAATAGGGGAAAGTCTCCCTCTCCCTTCGGTTTGTCTGTGTTGTCTTGGTTCTCAAGACAAAAACTCCCCAACTCAAAAGGGCGAGCAAAGACAAGAGACTGCCCAATTTTTTTTAGTTTTGTTCTATTATGAATGTTAATTTTTAAATTGTTTTGCGAAATGACCTCCTAAGTTTCGAAATTCGTTAACTAATATTGTGAAATCAGCCTTACAAAGGCTGACTTCGATCATTAAGGATAGCAAAAAAAACTAAGTTTTAATGAGTTTCTAAAAAAAAAGTAATTTCCAACAAAGTCGACCTTTGTAAAGCCGACTTCCTTAGGGTTTAAAAAAAATCGATCGGGGACCAACATTCCCCGATCACCCCGAGCCATCCCGAGCCTCCCCTAGCCATCCCGAGCCCCGACGCCTCGTTGTTGCCCTTTCCTCGTCCGCTTTACAGTAAAAGTGTAATTAACTTTTTATTTGTTTAATTAGTGTTTTGTTGAATCTTAGAACTAGCTAGGGTTTGTGTACTAATTATGGTAAATTAGGGTTTAATTGATTAAGTAGGGTTTATTTGACTTATTACAGTAAAATATTTCAATTGAAGCTAATTAACAAATAGTTAAGGTAATTGTACAATAATTAAAGTAATTACCATAATTAACAACTAATCAATTATAATTACAGACTTTGTATTGACTTTGGTTTTTAACTTGTCATATACTTTTGATTTAAACATTTGTTAAATATTAGTTGCATTATGCCATTGTGTTATGAGCATTATGTACATTACAGATATGATCGGAATCGAAATTTCTTTTTTTTTTCGACCTTTGTAAGGTCGACTTCCTTCACTCCCCATAAAAGTCGGCCTTATAACGGTCGACTTTATTGGAAAAGGTCGACTTCATTTTTTTTTGCTAAGTGTTTGAAGTCGGTCTTATAAAGGCCGACTTCATGCGAGAGTGAAAGATGCCATGAAATCGATTTTTACAAGGCCGACTTCACTTTACCTATGATGAAGTCGATCTTACAAAAGCCGACTCGCTTGAGGACCAAATATTAGTTAACGAATTTTGAAATTTAAAAAGTCATTTTACATAATAATTCGGAATAAAACGGGGAACAAAACTCCAATTTTTTTTCTCTCCGCTGAAGGAACAAGAGATCGGCGATTAGGACTTAATCCTTTCGTTGCGGACTAGACGGGGAGCTCCGGCGAGAGGAAGGAGAGATGAGCAGCATAGGCACAGGGTACGACCTCTCGGTGACCACCTTCTCGCCGGACGGCAGGGTTTTCCAGATCGAATACGCCGCCAAGGCCGTCGACAACAGCGGGTGAGTAATGTGGGTTCCCCTCGGTGATTTTATTTTTTCCATTGTTATTCGTAATGCGTCGTCGTGAGGGGGAGAGTTTGATTTGGTTACGGTTGGTTGCAGGACGGTCATCGGGATCAAGTGCAAGGATGGAGTCGTGATGGTAGTTTTTTTTAGCGAATCCCTTGTTTAGGTGGCGTGCTTTCTTTTATTTTTGGGTTTTAGTGAGTGGCAGAATGAGTTTGATTGATCGATTTGGGGGATTATTTGTTTGGTGTCAGGGGGTGGAGAAGTTGATCACGTCTAAGATGATGTTGCCGAGATCTAACAGGCGTATTCACTCGATTCATTGTCATTCTGGCATGGTAACTATATGTGAATTCAGCAGTTTGTTTGTGTGGAAGGAATTGGGGTTCTGGCGTGAATGATTATGCGCTGTTATTTTTCATCAGATAGTGCGAGGTGACTGATTTTATTCATAAGATGGATTACTACCAATAAAAGAAGAGGAGTAAGCTCCATGTAGTTGCTCATGCTAATTCTGTAGTGGCAGACTTTGGGAATTGTTATGATATGCCTTCTAAATGTATTTCCCTCTCTTTATGAATCAGGCTGTAGCTGGTTTGGCAGCTGATGGTAGACAAATTGTTGCCCGAGCAAAGGGTGAGGCATCCAGTTATGAGAGGTTGGTCATTGATTTACGTTCATAAGAAGCTCAACTTAGTGATACTTATCCCTCTTACATGCCCCTAGGCCACTTACATTTAGTCGCTAGGTTTTGGTTGGTTTGATTTAGTGTTTATATCCAGGTGTTTGTGTGACATGCCCAGGAAACTAACTTATCCTATATATACTAGTACTAGTTTCATGTTACCATCAGTTAAGCAGTTAGGAGTTCAGTTCGAGGACCATGGTGAGTTATATAATTTTTAGGGTTCCATCGGTGAGGAATAGCCATCCAGTACATCTTTTCCTGGAGGATGCATCATGAAATTTCATCCTTGTCTTTTCCGTGGCAGTACTTATGGTGAAGGCATTCCTGTGAAGGAGCTTGCTGGGCGTGTAGCAAATTATGTGCACTTATGCACATTATATTGGTGGCTCAGGTTACATACTTGGTTGCTTTGTGGTAGTCTAACTTTTTCCCATCTCAAGTGGGTTCTTATCTTCTTCTGGTTGTAACAGACCTTTCGGTTGTGGGGTGATTCTTGGTGGTTACGATAGAGATGGACCTCAGTTATACATGTTTGAACCGTCGGGCATTTCCTATGTGAGTAGGCATTGTCATTTTTACAAATACATATATCACATCTTCAATCTTCGCTGAGCTAGACGAGGAATTAGACTTAAATTTCCAGTCATTTTTTTTTTCATGCAACATTTGGTTGAATGCTTTCATATCTATAGTGCAACTTTATTCCGCTGTTCATCGCATTTTTCTTTCCAATACGCAGAGATATTTTGGGGCTGCCATTGGCAAGGGGAAGCAAGCTGCCAAAACGTGAGTTTTGGGAGTAGTAGTTATATGTGCCCAGTCCCTGTCCCTTGTACTATCTTGCTGCTTGTATTGTATATGGAGCACTTGTTCGTACGCTTCTCTCTGTGTTATTTCTGTGAACAGAGAAATTGAAAAGCTACAACTTTCTGAGATGACATGCAGGGACGGTGTTATTGAAGTAGCCAAGATGTATGTCTTTCGGCCACTTTTCTCCTATCTTCCCATTTATTGAAACTTGTATTGTTCATATGTCAAAAGATCATCCCCCCCCCCTATTGTTGAACAGCATCTACAAAGTACATGATGAGGCAAAGGATAAGGCATTTGAATTGGAGATGAGCTGGGTCTGTGAAGAGTCGAAGCGGTTGCATGAGAAGGTACAACGATTGTCCTTTTGCTATTAGAATTCATGTGCAACAGCACCTTGAGTATCTAGTCCACCCGCAATGCGATCACTGTTAACCATTCCCGTTTGTCTGTGAACGTGCACTGCTTGGAAGAACGATGTTCTCTTCGCATCAAGATAACCGTGTCAGTGCATTTTAGACAATGCAGAGAGTTTTATTCCAGTTTTTCTGATTGGAGGGTCCTCATTATTTTAAGGTTCCTGATGAGCTGTTGGAGGAAGCTAAAGCGGCGGCGAGGTTAGCCTTGGAAGAGATGGATGCCGATTGAGTCGGAGCATGTTATTCCAGAAGCTTCTGGAATCGTTCGTTATTTCTGTTGTATTTGCTCTCTCTGAGAGTCGGGCGTCCTTAGTCCAAATTAAACTATTGAACTGTTTCTGTTGGATGCCTCGCAAATGGGAAGCTATTTTGGAAAATGCATTATGTTATGTTCTCCTAAAATGTGGACCGGGTTCGGCTCGGTTCGGGTCGGGTATCGGGAGGCCCATTAGAAACTGAGCCATAATCAAATTATTTCTAGAGGTCCCCAATTTCCCAACCGCGGTCCGACGCCCGGTTTTTCATCTTCTTCAAGAATCCGCCAGCGTCAAAATTGCAAGCAAGCGCAAGAGCAAAGGCTCGGTCGGAGAAGAGTGGGAGGCGGCTATCCTTCCATAGTTTACGAAATTTTCCTACTTTTTTTTATGAAAGAGTTTTGTACTTTACTACCAGTAAAGTACGAAACAGTTGCTTCAATCACAGCGCATTTAACTGCCAGTAATGTCCTGGAACTGAACATAACTGAAAAGGATGTGGAGCAGTTGCTAGTTTCCTTAATCATGGACAATCGGATTGACAGGAATATTGATCAAGTCAACCGGCTGTTAGAGCGTAACAACAGGTTACTATCACAAGATACTAATAGCTCTGGCCATGTAGTTGCTTGATTTCGGATATTCAGATTGGCCCTTTATTATGATGATGCAGTTCAAAAGGTATAAAGAAGTATATCGCGATAGATAAGTGGAACACACAACTCAAGTCTCTCTGTCAGACCATAAAAAACAGGGTATATTAAACATCTGTCATCCCTCGGGGTCCGAAGTGATTTTGTGTGTCGAGTTTCTGCCATCTTCTCTTCCTCTGTGAGGAAGTCACTTGACGTAATTAGAAATGTTGAAGGGATGGCAAGGGGTGGTTTTGTGATGGTTAGACTATTAGAAATGTTTACAGAGTGGAAAGACTAGTGTCACTATGATACCCAACTATATGTGGAGGCATTTCACAGTGACAAACCCAGACATCTCGAGCATGATTTGTATAGATCAATATAAGATCATCAGTACATCAACTCAGATATCAGCCGACTCCTGGCCTCACAGAAACTCGAGGTCCGATTGTAAATTCGCTTTCACAGGCAAAGTTCATGGATTGGCCAGACGACCATCATGTACAGATTTCATTCCCATTTAAACACTAAAGAATGTAAGGGAAATTCACAAATTCGACACAGGCAATACGGTTTAAGACTTTCAGTTATGTACACATTTCATTTCCATGATGCCAAATTGGCAGAGGAATTTCGAAGTACTTGATAAGGCTGACATATACTTGCACGACAGACTCAACGATTATTCCTGGTGATGGGATGGGATTTGATACAGTGTCATTCCTCGTCGATGTCATCAAGCTCGAGCCAATCACTAGACTCTTTCGTATCCGTATCATGGTCGATAGCGTGCTTGGTATTGACAACTTTCCTGCCACTGGTATTACCATCCTTGGCAGAATCATCCGAGCTACCACCCAGCTGAACCCAGTCTCGGGAATCCTTGGTTGAAGAGTCTGAGCCATAAGTGACTTTCTTATAAGTGGTGGGGATGTCTCCATCATCGTCCTCCAAATCGCTGAATGACACATCCTCATCGTTCTCGATGTTGATGGTAGTAGTTCCTTTGACATCACTTATTTCTGGAGTATCCTCTTTTAGCCAATCATCACCGTCATCCTCATCCTTATTCTCTACCACCCGGGAAGATGGACCTGAGTAGGGAAGCTGATATTTTACCCGATCCACATCAATTCGCTTTTCCTCATCAGCAGACTTCTCGCTGAGATGAATTTCAGCAGTCTGTAGCGGGTGTTTCTCTGTCTCAGTGACAGTGGCAATGCTGGAGTTGGCCGTTTCAGAGGGAGATACTTGAACAATTTCCGATACCGACTTAGAAGCTGGAGATACAGTCAGCAGCTCCTCGTGGGAAGAGTCACCAGATTCAACTACATTTCCACCTTCAGACTGATCAGATTTTGGTTTCCCTGCATCACGCCTGTGCAACTCTTGCATCAACATAGCTCTTAGTTCCATTATCTACAACAAGCAGATCAAAATAGGGTTATCCATTTACCAGATGAAAAGAAGACGAAAAGCTCATGCAAACTAACCATAGTCAAACGGCTACTATAGTATAAAAAAATGAATACTGCTGATTTGGTCATTTTAAAATTATGCTAATAATGAGTAACAATAGGCGTTCATTTCAACTGGTAGAATAAGTAA
This sequence comes from Melastoma dodecandrum, assembly GCA_029817715.1. Classification (NCBI taxonomy): domain Eukaryota; kingdom Viridiplantae; phylum Streptophyta; class Magnoliopsida; order Myrtales; family Melastomataceae; genus Melastoma; species Melastoma dodecandrum. Next base: position 5,263,860 of record JARUPY010000472.1, on the reverse strand, counting down.
GTTTTGAAAGCAAAGGCACAGTTTAAGGAATTGTTCACGCATTGCAAACGTGAGAAAATTTTGAAAGTTAAATGGAATATAGGTCAGAGCCGTAACTTGCAAAAAATCTACCATTCTTATCATTTACCACATTGCGATGCTGGAAAGACAATGGAGAAAAGATAGGCAGCTTTCAAGCACAACTTCCATACACCAAAGTCTTAATTTCCAGTGTCATATATCAGTACCATATGGCCCTTACAAGTTCACATGAGCATGAGACTATGAACATTCGGAAGAACACAGAGGCAATGAAGGATATCAACACTTCCCCTAACTGACCTGTGGTGTCGACAAGAGCACCGCATCTTCTTTTGTAAGCCTTGGATGCAGAAGAACAAAGTAAATCTTCCAAAAGCAACCCTCATTCATGTACCCAGGGCACATTTCCATTCTGAGAGCAGCTAATCCCGGAGCATGCTTTTCAATTGCCAGAGCATGCTCATACTGAGCATTCGATAGTTCAAAATCTGAACTACACAAGTCATTCGATTACTTACGCTTACAACCAGAAAAGCACAATAAGGAACTCCTCCTCAGTTTTCATAGCAGATGTAGCACACGATAAAGCCAAGACAAATTAATAGTGGCAGATAGAGTGTAAGGAAACAGTTGAGTCAATTAAAGGTCAAGAGGGTCCATCCAAGCACTCCAAGCAAACACCACAGTCCCACCAAAACCTCCGAGACCAAGCATATATAGGAAGCCGAAAAGCACAAATCTAGGAACAATGAGCATTCTAGCCACACATATAAAGTCAATACTCATTTCCTGAATCACTTAAGATGCACACTTTAATTTTCCTAGTCAGCTCAACATCGACTAACCAAACCCCTCACCGTCATCCTCATCCTCATCGATGATAGGGAAGTCAAGCCAGGTCTCAGGGTGCATCGCCATGTTCCTCGCGAACACCACGGCCTCCTCCGAAACCCCAACAACTTCCTCCCCCTCCACAATCTCTCCACTACCATTCCCACCAAGCTGCAACAAGCTCGTGGCCATCTTAGTGAACTCCCAAACAGCCTTATTGTTCGAAATCCTTGAAATCCCGCCCCTAACCCTACCCCCAATCTCAGCGATATCACTCCGGATCCCCTCAATCACCGGTATATCGTCCTCCTTCCCACCATTACCCCCGGCATCCTCGTCCCGATCGAGGGAAGGATCCTTTTCGGACGGAGGAGGAGGGGGCGCGAGGAAGGAGGCGACCCCCCAGAACTGACGAGCGAGGGTGTCCTTGAGCTCGGACAGGTCCTCCTTGACACCGCGGGGGGATTCGGGGACTGAATTATGATCGCGAGAAGGGACGGTATCGTTGTCAGCGAGGTTGAGGGAGTTGGCGATGGATCTGGCGAACCACGACATGGTGTTTGGGTTGGTAGCGATCCGCCTTGGGGGGGAAGTGGGGATTATCGCCCTTAGATTCGAAGCAGAAGCTCGTAAGGAGAAGTAGAGGCGGCGGCGGTGGCGGCCATGGCTGTCGGGGAAGGAGAAGAGCGTACGGCAATGGCGGTCGATCGGAGGGTCATTCAGCTTCTCGGCCGTGGAGGCTCGGATGTGAATGACGGTTATGACCCTGGATACCGACGCTCGACGACGTCGTTTTTGCAGTCTTGGGCCGAGGATGACTCCATTTCTTTAGGACAAAGGAACCAAAGCCCGCGATGAGTTTCAGCCGTCTCAGTCCAGAGTCAGACGCAATACCACCGACTTCGAAGTTTCTCTCTATGTTTAAGGTTTGGGGTTTTTTGTCTGTAGTGCATCATTAGAGCTTGTCCTGTACTTGTCTCCCCTTCCCCAGCACGAATTTTGGTTTGTTTGTCGCCCACCCATTTTTTTAGTGTGTTTAAGGATTAGGGTTTGGATGGATAAGCATGGAATCAACAAGGATCTATCCATCCGTTCCTTTTCCTTCTTTTCTTTGCCCCCGACTGTTCGCGAAATTCGCAATTGCACGTGTCGCATCAAGTAATACATAAATGAGTAGAATATCATCTCCATAAAGAATCGGTACATGAATTCCTTTTATCGTCCGGTCTAAACTCTTTCAAAGCCAAAACGAAAATAGTGAAAAAATTATAAAACTAAAACAAATAGCAAATAAGAAAAACAAGTAATAAAGTAAAAGCAAAGTGATATCAGAGAAAGTCTATGACTATGAATCCCTCAGTTGTTTCGTTATTATCCCGTGATTCCCCTCTCCCTATCTCAATTCCGTATTCGTTTACTAACTGAAATCCCTAGTTATCGTGCTCCTCTCGAAATCCGCTGAACTACCTAAATAATCGATCCATATCTCTAAGCTCACGACTAATAAGATGCACTAAGTTTCGATCTCCTTTGTAGTGTATATTTCTATACCACTTTAAATCCGCTCGCTCTCACGACACAAACCAGGCTACTTTCACCACTACTTCTCGTCTTATGATCCTCTCTCGAGCTCACTCAAACACAAACAATCAATACGAACGTCGGTCACACGCACGCAAGCATTGAGAACAAGTGAAATAAATAAACGAAACACAAAACGAGATAGTTCAAAGGGATTCACTACGAAAGTAACTATATAACCGAGTTCATCACGATCCTAGAAGATAGATTTAGTTCATGCTGAAAACGATCAAACACAAAATTAAATAAGAAATGAAAAACATCATAAACATCTCGAAGCTTTGTCGAATGTCTTCGTGTGTGGTCAGATGCGATCTCTTGTTCCTCTTCCAGAAGGTAGGACGTCCCTTTTTATACCTACTTGAACGGATCTTGCAAATCTGGAAGATGGAGAAAATCTTGAAAATAAAATATCTCTTTCGCGTTTGTACATGCAGTGTAGTTGCACCAACTTTCGGTCCAACTTCTCACAAATATCGTGTAATTAAATAGATGAAAATCTATATTTATAACGAGAATGGAATTCCAACTCAGAACCCTTTGAGATTTTAAGAAGAGTTGCTTTTTGGAAAGCACGGTACAATAAAAGATGTAAACTATGTTTGGGGGAAATTATTGTCTATCCTTGACTTCTATGATAGAATCAGCCGGGGATCGGGGAGGCGGTGATTTACCCTACGACGGATGTTAGCAGTTGAGGTTATAGAACAAGATTTGATAGGGAATAGTCAACGAATTGGAATTCATTTATCAACGGATTTTTTTATCACCAATATCTGGGATATTCTCCCTCTTACCATGTTCTCCTTCTGTCTTATTAGTCCACTCCCCCTTGCTTTTAACCGTTAATTACTGTTAGTTGTCACGGACCCCGATTTCCTAGATGTTTCTCCTCAACTGGGTGTTGCTTTTTCCGTGTGATTTGGCTGTGTGTAGAGAGGTTGAGGTTGGTTTTCGATGACTGATTGATCGATTCTCCAGGCTTCTGTGTGTTTCAGCAGCTTGGGCGTGTTTAGGTGGTCCCAGCGACCTCGATAGGACTGTCCATGTCGTGATTCATGCTTGATATTGTGTTGTGGTTAGATGAGTTGTTAAGATTTTTGGTTTTAGGGCGCAGCGGAAATAAAAAAATATAAACTTTTATGCCCAAAATAAGAATTTGTATTAAGTATGATAGAAATAATTTTAATAAAGAATAAAAATATCCTTACCCGTAAATCTTACCTCAAAACCATCGTTAAACAATCTCGAAAACAAAGAGCCCCAAGTGTGACCCCTCTAGCGGTATTCATGCGCACACGATTACGAACGCGTCGACGATCCCACATGTGCTAGCCGAAAGCAAACTCACTTTTTTTTTTGGATTGGCAATTTCTTAAGGTTCCGGCTGAGCGCTCTGTCGCAGCAAGTAAGGGTAATGATGGGGGACATGGCGGACTTATGGTCTTGGGGAGTGATGCTGTTCATCCTGCTTGCCGGTTACTTGCCGTTTGACCATCCCAATCTCCTTATCCTTTATGAGAAAGTAATTGCCGAACTATTTCAACAGAGTTTCTCCCACGGGACACCTCGTCTCCTTACATGATGACTGTAAGTCAATGTGCGCCTCAGTCTACACTTCGATGAAATCTTCAAATCGCTCAACTGTTTTGGTCTTTTTTCCCTACTGAAGCGTATTAATGTTCCCGAAGTTCTTGAAGACGAATGGTTTAAGAAAGAACACAGGCCCCCGGAATTCGACCAAGTCCAAAGTGCGAATGTGGATGACGTCAAGGCCGTCTTCCAGGATTCAGAAGTGAGTGCATGTAAAGATTATATATTGTTTTCTGCTTATCTATCAGACGGAAGACGACCGTGCCTTGTGTATCGTTGCAGGAACGTCGAGTGATGGAACATCCGACACCCATGAACGTGTTCGAATTGATTTCCATGTCGCAAGTTCTAAACCTCGGGAACTTTTCCGCCGCAGAACAGGTGAGTCGATGACAAGGTTTTGTTCCTTCCCTCCTATTTCCAAGCATTTTCCTTAGCTTTCATGCTCTCTGTCTCTGAAAACACGAGACACTGAAACGTAACTTCCCTTTTGGAGCTCGCGAGTGCAGAAATCAAAGTTATTTTTCTCAGAAAATCTGAAAGAAAACTTCCCCTCCCCACAGGTATTAGCGAGAGAAACAAGGTTCACATCCAAGTTGCCTCCGAACGAGATCCTAAACAAGATTGAGGAAGTCATGAAGCCACTTGGTTTCGGTATTAGCAAGAAAAGCTACAAGGTTAATAAAGAAATCTCGCTCGATACCGTTCCTCCGCATATCACTAGCATTCAAATAGTTAAATAAAAAGGTCGCTCAAGAACAGGAAAGCAGGCAGGAAGGGTAACCATAACGTCGCAACTGAAGTCACGCACTATCCCTCTGAAAGTAAGCTCGATCCCATGTCGATTTTCGTTCGCCTTAACATCAACAAACTTCGTCGAATTTGCATTAAAGATATTCCAAGTGGCACCTTCAGTTCATCTGGTCGAAGTGAAGAAAGCGAAAGGAGACACCTTGGAGTTCCACAAGATACCTTCTTTCTTAGAACTCCTTAAAGGTGACACATTCATTTGAACGGAGTCCCGTCGTCGATTCAGGCAGTTCTACAAGAACCTTTCCAATCGTCTCGAGGACATTTTCTGGAAAACAGAAAAAGCCAGCGCACCGCGTTGATCCCCTGGAACCGAATTTGCGAACATTTCCTACTAGATTTTTGTCCATGCGAATGTTGTTCACAGGCTTGTACTTTTCTTCCTCACACAGCCATCTCCAAAAGGATTGTGGTAACAATCTCAAAATCAATTGATAATTTTTAGGTCAAATAATCAAATATTCCTAAAATTTAGCACTTTTTTTTTCAATTTAGACTAATGTTTAGAAAATATATTACGTTATATCAATTGTATCCTCCATTAGTTTACTTGCTAACAAAGGCCTAAGCTGACATACAACTAACGTCGTTAACGCCAACATTCAATATAAGTGAAACTATCAAATATATCCTAAATTTTTTCATTTTTTTCGATATCCTAATATTTAAAAAATATCTCTATGTGATCTAATGTTAAAATGTTATTTCAAATTGTCCACCATTAGTGTCGACCAGATGTTTGACTTGGCGTTGATGTGTACCCCTAGCCCCGACGCTAAGCACAACCCCAACCCCAACCACCCCGTCCCTTTCCTTACATGTCCGGCTATAGATTATATTGAAGTCCTACCAGTTGTGAATATTATATTATGTTATAAGGAGATTTAAAGTTGTGATGACATACCAAGACATATAGTGCACCACGGAAACAATCGAGACACACATGCACCCATAAACAATGCTCCTAGTAATTGATTTCTGTTTTCGAGGCTTTCATGCTAGGTCCAACAACATAACTTTTTTATGTTCACGATGTCCCTATATTGTAGCTGATTTGAGCATGACTGAGAGATTATCTCTTCCACCGAGATCTCGTCCTTTGGCACTGAAAACTAACGCATCAACGCCAACTCATTTGTCGTTACGGGTCGGGTCTAACGGTGGATAATTTTGAAATAACATCTTAACATTATGTTACATGAAGATATTTTTGAAATATTAGGATAAATCGAAAAAAATGAAAAATTTTAGGACATATTTAATAATTTTTCATAGATTAAACGTGGCGCTGACGGTGTTAATTACCATGTCAACGTCAGTAGACCTCCGTTAGCAAGGATGAGTAACGGAATATATAATTGAGATAATATTCTAACGTTAGCATATAAAGTGATATTTTTAAAATGTTAAGCTAAATCGAAAAAAGTAACAAAATTTAGGATACATTTTATTATTTGGCCTAAGAAAACCAGACGTGTTACAAAGTTTTTCCGATGGATATTGAGTGGAAGTGAGAATAAATAAATTATTCTTGGCTTGGCGACGTTGACCCCTCACTTTTTAATGGGCCCACTTCAGGCCCATCATCGATCTCCTCGCTATAAATAGAGGAGCCCATCGGGCCTTTCTGTTTCGCACCCCAAGCTTTCTTCTCTTTCATTTTCGCGCAGAAGCAAGGAAGAAGGAATGGCGGATCAGCTGACCGACGATCAGATCTCCGAGTTCAAGGAGGCCTTCAGCCTCTTCGACAAGGACGGCGACGGTACCCCCGCTCTTCCCTCGATGCCTTCCCTTTCGGTCCTTAGTCTCCTTTTTCAGGCCGAATCGTGTGTCGTTTGGCGGTTATTTGTCGTAGGTTTCTTGATTGGAATCGGCCAGCCGGCGATGCGTGGCTGTGGTTTTCTTGTTGTTGTGTTTGGTTCATTTCGACTGATTTGATGACTCGGTTGTCGTGTGGCCTCTTTGCGGCCCTGGACTTGACTCCTGATTAATCACTTTATCGTTTCCTGTTTTGAGCTTTTGGAGGATCTCTCGTGAAGTGTTTTGTGGTGTTCGTGTTTCAGGTTTTTGTTTTTGTTTGCTGGAGTGCTTCTTTAAGGGTTTTTTTCGTGTTGAACTTGGCGGTATTCATGTCCGGCCTTGTTAGATCGTCAAACCTGTACTGAAGTTGAATGTTTGATGCAAGTATATTTCCCGTGTTCATTTTTATATATTTATTTATGCTGCTGATGAAGTTTGAGCATGCTTCTCCTTTGTGATGGGAGCATGGGACTTCATTTAATTCGAGAAGTTTCTATAATTTCTGTGAGGGCATGTTTGTTTTGCGTCTGCCAATGATCTTCGGACGGAGAATATGGTGAGGCCCGGTCAGGGTATGTGCAATAATGGTCTTGATGATTAGCTATACTCCTGATTAAGATTGGAGTCAGTCAAAAAGGGGTAAAAGCGGCTGATCTGCTAATTAAGGTGGGGCTTATACTATGGGCAATAATATCAGGTTGCATCACTACCAAGGAGCTCGGAACTGTGATGAGGTCTCTGGGACAGAACCCTACTGAGGCGGAGCTCCAGGACATGATCAATGAGGTTGATGCTGACGGAAACGGCACCATTGACTTCCCTGAGTTCCTGAATCTCATGGCTAGGAAAATGAAGGACACTGACTCGGAGGAGGAACTGAAGGAGGCTTTCCGGGTCTTTGACAAGGATCAGAACGGCTTCATCTCTGCTGCCGAGCTCCGCCATGTCATGACGAATCTTGGCGAAAAGCTGACCGACGAGGAGGTCGACGAGATGATCCGTGAAGCTGATGTGGATGGTGATGGTCAGATCAACTATGAGGAGTTCGTCAGAGTCATGATGGCCAAGTGAGGACTCATCCTATCTCAATCTTTCTTTTACATAGTGGTCAAGTATAAAAAAACCAAAACAAAACGAATGAACTGTGAAGTTATGCTTATGGGATTTCCGATTTTCTGTTAGGACCTCGCGTGTTGTTATCGTTTTCAGTACGTTGCTTGTTCCTTTTGCTACGTTTGCGGTTAGATAGATCGGAAATGGTCTAACCGGGAGTTGGTTCACAGGCTTTTGTCGTATTGCTTGCATTTGATGGCACTTTATCTTTCGAGAATACAGTCCAGGAAGTTGATAGATAGCGTTGATTCCTCCCCTTTCTAGAAAGTTTGTTCCATACTCCTTGGTGAATGTCTGCCTCTTAAGATGTCTGTCTGGCAAATTTTGCCGAATCTCTTTATAGGAAAGCTTTTGGGGAATCAAAGGCAATCCACCATTAGACAGTTTTTGATTCCTTGCATTTCCCTCCCCCCCAACTTCTTTTGGTTTGATCCCTTTCCCTTTTTCTCCGGTGTCCATATTGTTGTGATATGCTGCACCCACTTTTTGGGCTTCCTGTTTCTTATCTCGAATCGTTTCGATTCAACCGAAAGGAAAAGGCTAGTCCGGACCACTCCCTTTTGAAGCCCAGTTGTGACACGTTGAATGAGAGGCTTGTTAATTTTCAGATCGATCTCTATTTTAACTTTAACTGTTGGCAGAGGCTCGATTTTTTTCGAGGCCCGTGCCCCAAACTTTGATTTAGTAATAAGCCCCGGCAGCAACTACACAAAAGAGGTCTTTCTGTCTCGTTGTAATGGCCTTAGGCCTATTATTTTGTTGGCTGAAAACTTACGGCCCTGCCCGAGTCTTTCCAGCTCTGTGCTTTTTTGCCCTCTGAGACGAATCGGGCGGTAACCCAAAAGTTTGAATTGACAATAAACAGGAGGCGGCAAGGAAGGATGGAGTCTACCCAGCAGCACAACCAGCCAGCCACGGGGTCCAAGTGCAACAACAGAGGCAAGAAGCGTCGTCGTCGCAAGTCCGCAATCCGTGAATGCTTCTTTCTCTAGAATCCCGAACACCACCGGCTGCCCCCAGGTGGTCTTAGAAATCCCTAAACACAAACCACCTGCCGCAACACGCGGACGCATCCAGCCAGTGTTCAACGGTATTGAAACGACTCCAAGAAGAGTCCTCTTCTCAACTAGCAACAAAATGAAGTACATGTATGTTGAAGTCCATGATAATAACAGGGAAGCGAATGCCCCCGATCATCCAGACCTCACTTATTCATACGTACATAAAAAGGGCCGCCTTCATCCATCTTCTTCCCGTTCCAAGGGCACTATCAAGTACATCTTCTTCCCGTTCGAGCTACAAGAGACACTAAATTTATTTAATGTTTTAAGGGATAGAGGGATGGAGCAAGTCGCTCCAATTCAATCAGATCCTCAACACCGCGGGTTTTCTCACCTTCTCGTAAACAAGGGAAGGGAGGAGCTTCATTAAACTTTTCAAAGATAAAAGAGAAGTTGCAACCCTTGATAGAAAAGACAAAAAAAGGTTTTTATTATAATCCCATTCTTTTTAAAAAAGCAAAAAAATAAAAAAACAAAAAAAAAATTTACTAACTCGTACCCTCGAATCTGACCTCCTATATATACAGAAGTTACAAATAAAGAGAGAGGGATCATCAGCACCACCACCATCATCAATCAAAGACTATCAAAACTGACAAAACCCACCCCCTCTAGAGGAGTATGACTGAAACCCAGGGCACGGGCACGGCACACAGAGAACTACCCGCCACAACCACCTCTCTCCAAACTTCCAGACTCCAAAAGAACCAGAAGATTGTAAAAAACTATAAAAGCTCACCACATCCCACCTCTAAGAGAGGCTCAACTCCAGCCTATCAGAAACTAATAATGTACAAGGTACAAAATCCCCCTGGCCACCCTCCCGCAAAAAACACGACCTCCTTTTCTTTTCTTTCTTCCTTTTTTTTGGGGGGGTTAGTGAGATATAAGTCAAAATCGCAAAATTGGGGAAGATGGGGTACCCCAACCTAATTCCCCTCCACTTCTTTGATACCAGTACTGGTTTTCTCCTTGGTGCGGAAGTCTTCCAATCTGCGGAATTCCTCACTCAGCAATCTCTCCAGTTCGGGTTCCTTCTCCAGTGGTTCCTTGTCACTGCGATAATGGTGAAACGCCCTGCCCCACAGTAATTGATGCACCCATTGTCAAACATTAGCCAAAACCTGTGATCTTTATCTATATACCCATTGTAGAAGGAACTCACCAGTACTTCTCCAGACCATAGAGATTGCCTCTGTGATAGAACTCGAGCGCCAACTTCTCGAATTCCTTATAAAGTTCTTCTCGGAACTCCTTCTCCAATCCGTAACTACGGTACAATAAGCCAAACAAAACTCTTACTGAGATGCAGGAAGAAAACTAACAACTGACAGTAAATGGCTTTGAACCACTATTTTTTTCCTTAAATTATCACTTTTGTTGTATCAATGAAGAGATATAGTTCCATCGAGCTTGAAAATTGCAGAATCACAGGGTTTCTATTATGGGATAAGGGGGACCCCAATCAAAGAACATAATGATCCTCAATCAGTAGAGTAGAAGAAATTTTACCCAAAAGCATGTTCAGAAGAAGTGAAAGAACACGGGATTCTCATAGTACCTATAAAATCTGAAAAGGCATTCCATCCCGTAATAATAATTAGAGCTGGCATCTTCGATCGCAAGTCTGTGGAACTCTTCATACATGGAAGGGACGAAGATGTCCCTGAGGAAGTATGACCAAAACCTATACAGAGTGTTCATTTCCTGCATCATTAAAGAGACAACCAAGTCATGCATCATGATGGATGGGCACTCCAATTTCCCCAATCAAAACTCAAAGATAAACCAATCTTCTACTGGCCAGTATAATTATCCTGCACTGGACTAACTAATGCCGCAACATTTAAGGACTAGCATCTTGGTTATTAAACCCCTGATAATTCCCTTGTAGTGTTACCAACATCTTTAATGAAGACGAAGCCATGTCAATTTTTTAAGATTAAAAAGCTCTCCACCTGTAAGATTAGAAGAGACAAAGCTTTCCTCATACACTACCTAAGTCTCCTTTTGATCAATAGAATAAAAATGTAATATAATGCAATATGTGGAATTTCTACGAGCAATTCAAATTTAAAAAATGTAAAACCTCTTATTCTTTTCCAAAACAAGAAAACAATTGGACTTTAAATTACTATAAAACCTCTCTCTTCAAAGTCTTTAAGAACAGTGGAGACTCCCCTTTAACAAACAGCAGGAACTTTCCATAACATGAAGTTAAACAGAAAGATTACCTCACTGCATCCGATTCCCAACTTATTTCTCTCATGAAGGCACCGGTTATGAAACTTATTGTACCTAAAGGAATGGGCAAGAGTCTGAGTAACATTATATCGGGCCAGCCAAAACATTCAATTTAAATCTTACTTCTGCCGTTTGAATCCATTTTCTTCCAATAGCTGGTGACTTGGATGCTGGAAAGGTGGGAAAGATTTTGGCATTGATCCCACAGGTGGACTACTGCTGGAGAGATTTCCATGTGGTGAAACACTTAATTTGGAAGGTTTCAGTCTGCGCCAGGGAATGTCTAGTATTCAGATGACTTCAAAGAGTGCAGATTTTATGGCATTCTTCTTAGCAATCATTCACAATATCTCAAAAGTCATCATAACCAATGCACTAACCCAGGATTATCAGGGGGAGTAGACCCAAAGAAAAATCCGAAGGAACTGCTGGGTGGAGACTCCGACATATTTCCGGCGGAGTTTGGCGATCCACGATTTTTACAGTTGCCAGAGAAAAATCGTTGTCTGTGAAATGCATGCACCTTGGGATGGTTTTTGTTATTCTTGTTTCTGGAATTTGAGACGCCAGCCTGTCCAATGCTACCGTCTGCAGAAAAGGAGTCGGAAATCTTTGAATTACATTTTCCCACGAATGTCTGTCCTGTCCCACTATCCCGACTACTGTTCTTCCTCTGGTTTGATCGTTTTGATTTTAATTCCTACAATTAGAAAAAGTATCAGGATAGATCCTCATGTATGTACATGCAAAAGAATCCAAATGAAAAGCCAAATGAAAATTGTTCCCCCACCTGCTCATAGAAGTAGAGACCTTCATCTATCTTTGAAGCAAGATCACTTGAAAGTGATGTTGCTTGGTTGCCTTGGGTGTCAGAGATGTTGCCGACTTGGCTGTTCTGCATTAGAAACATCTAAGTGGATGAGACAAAAGAAACATATTTTTAATACGAGATAGGAGTTAAGATGCACCTGTGTCACAATCACTAGTCTTTGAACATCATGATCATAAGCAGTATCATCATCTTCATCCTCGACCCTATGAATTATGATCAATGAGCAGAGAGCAGCAGTGTCAAAACTCTTCCGAGCAATGTGAACTACCGGCCATTTGAGCTAAAAACCCAACAGAATGAATTTACTACACACCATCTCACAAGTTAAAATAACCATCCCAAAACACAAGATCTACAATTCGTTGAAAAGGATAATAGATGAACTAATGGCAGAGTTGAATGTTAACACATCATGTGGACAAAGTATCTGTAAGTGGTGCATTCATAAAACTCAGACACAATTTGGAAGACAAGCACCTTCTAAGTGAAGATGTGTTCTCTTTCTTCCCACCCTTTTGCTCCAGCTCCAACTCTTCGTCGAGCATGAATGTATTTGAAAATTCATTCGACAAGACACAAATAGAAGATTCCAATGGGACAGATGGTATTGATATTTTATTTCTCTCTGGCAGACTTCCCAATGACTTATCCAGAACTGAAGAATCATCTTTTGTAGCAATAGATGATGAGCAATGAATGCTTCTACAGATGCTGTCTCTGGTGTCTGGAGGATTACCCTCACAACTCACAGGAGAGAAGCTCACATTCTTATCATAACTAACATCTTCATCCTCACAAGACTCGGCAGCATTCTCAGTAAGTTGACTCCTGGGAGTTCCAGCTTTAGAAGATTCATGGTCAGTAGAGAAGGCTATCCACTTAGACCAGTCACCCTTTCTCCTCACCTTGTCAGCCTATTGTTCATAACTGGGATTAGTTTATAAAATGAAGTACAGCTGGGTGAGCATATATATTCATGAATAAAGACGAATAGCTGACTAAACAATACCTTGAATCTTTATTCCAAAGGAAATAGTAAACTTATGGCACTAGAAACATCAAAAGAAAATTCATTCTGAATCTATTACCTTCACTTCAACAATCGTTGAACTCTGCAATGCGTAAAGTATAAAAGGGATGTCTGCGCACATTCTCTTCACCTGTAGATCAAGTAAGAAGACACAAAATAAAATCTCGAGGTGAGCTAAGAAAATCCAAAATAACCAGGGTCAGCTCGAGACTACCACGTCTTCAAAAAGTACACTAAGCAGAAAATAAAAAATAACCATGGTCAGCCCAAGACTTACCCTTTTGAAGTCTGCAATTTGAGATATTAAGACCCATCCTTCATCATCCATCAAGGACAATAAATAGTGATCGTGCTGTAAATTTTCATCACTGTCACAAGGAAAAATCATGGTAACTGCCAGTAAATCCCAGAGTGTCCACTAGCAGAAGGTGATTCCCCTCCAATGAGGGATATCTTATGGACATCTCTTTTTTCTTTTCCTTTTTGATAGTTAAGTCTCTTTTCATTTTTTATTCCATGTAAAGATACTTTACTATAAAAAGCACAAAACAAGTGCCTGTATATATATACAACATCAGACAGAAAGACCCCAAAGACATACTACCCACATATCCCAAAGTCCATGAATAAAACAAATATCGTGTCAATCATGCAACAGACTAACCCATAGTTATAGACCAAAAAAATGCACTTCAAAAGGCTGAAATGGTCAGATCAACCTATACCTGAAGTAGTATTCAATTTGTCTAACAATATTTGATCTCAAAGCCAGAGTCTCAGGTGGTAGCATGGGCCCACCTGGATTTCCAGGATATGGAGCAAATTGAGGAGGATATGGTCCTCTAACATAACCTGGAGGCAGAGGAACGTAGCAAATGGATGTGGATCCTGGATCAAAAGATACAAATACTCTTATAAGCATTTTCATTTAAAAGAAAAGATAAAAATTTATCTTGACAAGCACAAAATAACCATCACATTATCAGCAGCATGAATCTTTGACCATGTAGGTGAAAAATGGAGGGATCATCCAGGAAGTTCAAACTTCGAATGAATTTCTTTTTCAATGCAGATTGTTGACCATCCTCAAAGCAATAGGCAGATCAACTTAGAAACATAAAATAAAAAAGTGCACATCAATCACCCCTCCGAAAATAGGAAGTCAGCCAATGTGAGACTTAATCAACTATGGACACAAGCATGCAAAGAACGAAAAGAATCGTCTATATCTTACAAAACAACAAAAAAATGCTTAAATGGAAACTTTTAGAAGATTCTTTAGTGAATTGATATGCATCACATCTTATTACCATGAAAGCCTGGACCAAGCATATATCCTGCTGGTGGCCCATATAATGGAGTCCTCATGAAGGCCCTTGGTCCAACAATAGGTTGCATTGCAACTCCTTCTCCAGGTATAAATCCCCTTGGGAAATGATTTAAAACGCCAGCAGGTTGTGATGGTCTTCCGTTGACAGCGTACAGGTCTCCTTCAGGAGAAGGGTAAACATTTTTACCACGAGGTGGTGGATGCATGGGCATCTCCCCTCCTGAATTAGCAAGAGCAGCTTCGACATTTGGAAAAGGTCCATTGTTTAGATGATAAGCATACCCAGGGCCGCCTATATGTGGTGGGGCTATTGCATGAAACATGTGTGGGAAAGGTTGTTGAAAATAAGGTTGTGCAGGAAAAGGAGGCGGCCCACTTGGATTACGCTTAGGTCCAGACTTTTGGTATCGCAGTGACGAATCCTTGCGAGGACTGGGATTTCCAGCATGTTGAGAATTAGGACGGGGTTGAACAGGTGCTCCCTGCAAAGGAACAAAAATACGGAAAAAAGGAGATGTAAACACAGACTCTAGGAAAGAATGACATTCGTAACGACTAAATAATAATAAAATAACAATTAACAGATCATGCAGAAATTACAAACATATAAAACAAACTCCCAGTTTCATTAACATTCTTTAGAATACCGCAACTATGGATCTGAGAGAGAGATACAGTTATCCTTCATTAATTACAGTTAGTAACTAATGGAAAGCCAATAAAGAAACAAACATTATAAAAATAAGCCAGCACACCGATCCATCTAAACATGTTCCCCTGAATTCCCAAAAAGTGATTGGGTGGTGGTAACAATAAGATATTTCAAAGATATATCATCTTAAGTTTAACCCACAAAAATGCATGAGGACATTCCATGCACCGAGTTCATTCTCCATAAAATGGCATTTTCAATAGCGGTTCTATAATGCTAAGACCTATAACTTTTATTTAAGCTACGTATCCTTTCTACAAAAAAAAAAAAGAACAGTCTTCCTATAACATCAACATGAAATCACCAAGCATTGAAAATGCAAGAAAATTTTCATAAAAATTACAATTACACCAGAACTGTAAAAAGAAACAAAAAGATAGTGTGGCCACTTCTGCCTTCTGCACATGCAATGTGGTGATCAACTCAGGATATACAGACCCATCAACTTCACCACAAGATGGCAAACATATAGAACTAATCAGTATCCATCATTCACCAAACACATTCTTTCACAATGCACAGCCAGGAAAGCACAACTAAAACATCCTATCATTACAATGCAAACCTTCGAAACCTCCTCGGAAACCAAGGCGGAGGCAGCAGCACCAGAGTCCACAACTTTGACAGGAGAATCCGCAACCTTCGGCACCTCCCCCAGAGCAGGCCACGACTTGGCGCCCATCACGGGAGCATCGCCTGCAAGTGGAGGAGTCTTCCACGGCGACTTCGACTTCGGCGGTGGGGTGACCACCACCTCCTTCTCGTCTCCGCTCTCCTTCTCAACCATCGCCATGGCAGTGATCACAAAAAAACAAAAAAAAACAGCAACAAGACCAACTCGGCCTCCGCCTGCAGCCCCTCAAGAAAACACTCCCTAACGATCGCAAGGTGAAAATCTAACGTCTGAGATTTTACTTAATAATCCCCAGCAGGCAAGTGCAACTTGTTCAGAAACGGCAATGAAGACAGAGAAACAGCGGTCCCTTGCTCCGTGCAGGCGGCGATCATGGCGGAGGCAGTCCCGTAAGTGGGTGGTTGGGCAGCGAGGCTAGGGTTTCGGCGGGTAAGTGGACGGGCCGGCGTTTCTAGAGGAGTGACAGTCGCTAAAAGGCCGGCGGCTTTTTCAGGGTTTGGCGCTTTTTTACTGTGTAGTCGTTGAGGCGACGCAAGAAGGGCTCGGCTTTCTGGGGTGTGCCGGTGGTAGCGTAAATCATGGATTTTTTTTTTTTCATTCCGTAAACCCTAGTGACAGTACGCATGGGCCGTAATTTGGGCTTAATTTTGGTCAGTCAAATTGGGCTCATTTTGTGCCGTAGTGAATAATTAGGCTCAATAAAATTGTTATTCGGCCCTTTTGCAAATAATTCAATGTATTCCTGTGTGACGATCCAGGAAAGATTAACTAAAATGACGATGATGATGATAAGATCCTAGAAATGGCTTAGTTATGATATGAATGTCCTGACAAAAACAATTTAGAAAATTCGGAGTGGTCGGTAACATGAGACCGGCCCAAATCCAACGGAATTCCATTAAGAAAATAATTGACTATAAAAGAATTAGTCCGGTTATATATATATATATATATATGATATTTGAATTTGCCTTGCAACCCTTTCAACAAGTTCTAATTGGATAAAACCAATAAGAATACGACAAGTATAGTTCTTACCTTATCAAAACCCTAATGGTGCCCGACGAGGCGTTTTGTTTGCCAAATGGAATGAAACTGTGGAAGGAATAAATGAGGAAGGGAACGTGCATTCACTCCCCTATAAAAAAAAAAGCCTAATATCCCACGTCTTGCTAGTAGCAATGTCCATTCCTCTGCTTTGATTCTAGGATTGTTTTCTGGAGAGATGCGTAATCCTTCACCGAAGATTCTGCGTACTTGTTCAGCTTGTCGAGTAACACGACCATGCTCAACCTGACCTTGTCAATGCTCACCGGGAAGTCCTCTGAGGCGTCGTCTCTCGAAGCCGCATCGCTGCCCTTCCCTTGGTTCTTCTCTGGACGGGGCAAGAACCGGCGGACTTCTGCTGCTAAGCCCTTGATTGAGTCTGTTACTTCCTTCTCGGGCAACTCATCGAGCACTTCCAGCCACTCGATGCAGGTAGTGTAAATTGGAGCGCCGTGCGTCTTCACTTTGTCTTTTGGTTGCGATTGCCTCCTCTTCTTCCTCTTAGAGGTCATCCCCTCGAGAGAGACGCACTTAAAAAGCCAGTCGTTTATGGACTGTAGGTAGGATTTCTGAGCCCCAATCCATTTTGTGAAACTAAAGGAGAGCGTAGTAAGCTCGTCCTCGAGTTGTAAGACTATTTCCTTATATGATTCCGACTGAAGTGGGGTCCTTGTGTTGCTATTGCAGTAGGCAACCGAGATGATATTGAACTGAAGCTTGTGGCATTCGGACATTACTTCCCACATCCGACTCAGCCTGGGATATAGGAGACAGAAAGATGAGAAAACCCAGACATTATGCCAGAACATACCATCATTACTGGGGGATAGATCTGATCCAAGAATGGGATGGGAATTGACTTCGTGAACACCCGCGAAATGAAAAGGAAGAGTGAGTAGGTGGTATTTCAGTCACTACTAGGTGGATAGTCAATAAGAATGTTCATACCCTTCAATCAGTTCCCCGAGCTGTGGCTGAAGCTCCCGGTCCCGTAACTCCTCTATCCTTTTTGAAATGGAATCGATTCTATGGATGGCTACTTTAATCCTAGAGTGAAGGTCCTTGACTACTGCTCGGGTCTTCTCTATACTGGTAGAGCTTTTCTTAGATTCCAGTTGCCTCAAGAGCTTACACTTTGAGTCGTAGTCCCTTCGAATCTCCTGGCTAGCCTGAAGATTCATTGGAGCAAGTTGATTTCAATAATCCTCCAAAGAATAAATACAAAGTACAGTACTTTAGGAAGCGAAAGTCGCAAATTCATGAAACCAATAAAAAAAAAATTCAGCACCTTCACTTCATCATAGAGTTTTCTCTCCCAGGCATATAACCTATCCAGGGTCGAAGCGTGGCTCCCAGATATCATACACGAATTCTCGACATAGCTACGGCCGTTAAGCTCCTGCACATCATCCTTTGGATTCAATCCCAGAAGATTTCCTGATGAAGCGGATCGTGATGACGTGGTTCTATGCCAAGTGTAGTACTTGACTTCAGCTCGAGCAGGCTCTGCTGACAGATTGACAGCAAATCAATACACTGACTTGTCAAGATTAAATAGACTTAACTATATATTTGCACTATCATTAACCTGATATTTTACAATATTACACAGTGACATACACAAATGCATATTGACAGTCATGATGATGTTAACAAAAGGAAAAGCTAGTACCGTCCCGAGCCGGCTGAGGATCTTGACCACAGGGAAAACATGAACTGAGATATACACACAATACAGAAGAACCTGTCAAAAAAAAAAGCAAACCATAAATAACCTGTCAAATTTGATACTACTAGTAAACAAGCGGCAAAAAAGCCCATAATATGGTCTTGTATAACTTTCATCCATTTTTCAAGAAAAAATGTCAAATAGAATATATTTTGATCAAGGCAATCAATCAAAAAAATAACTGCTTGCTGAACTATGGAGATAAGAGTAATACATTCTGGTCTCTGCAATATTGGACGAAAATGCAGCTTGTTTGCCTCCAGCTTCCGAGGAACTTCCTTCCCAGACTCTGATGCTTTTATGAACAGAAACTCAATCTCTTTTATACTCGAATAGAAATCCTTAGGAGCTACATTCTTGTTTTGGTCATCTCTCATGGGTATCTTTGTATCAGCCGGTAGGGCAGAAGTTGAAGGCATCCCCTTGAACGAGGTTAAATCTGGAGAGGCGCTTCTTTCACCGGTCAAGAACTCGGATTGAGAAGTTGTCCCTGTTGTTACAGGTGATTTGCAAGGAGTACTCGGGTTTCTATCATTCACCCTGTTAACATTCTCAAATCTACGAACTAATGTGTCCGTAGAAGGCTCATTAAATTCGTCCTCTGAATCGTGGTTACATTCACTTCCACGAGAAGAAACACTCCTTTGCACATCTTCCAGCTCGGGTATTCCTTCCTCTTCCTGAAACATACTAATGTCACTGGCCCTTTCAAAGCGCTGATCTGTTCCATTGACTTCTTCAGAAGAAAATTGATTGTCAATGGGATGGGTAAGGCCAAAGAAATCCCATAGTGAAGTCTCAGGTGCGACAGGGGGATCTGGGAAAGATGGCATGCCTACTGGTTCGGTTGATGGATTGTTGTTCTGTGGCACGCCAGAAAAAGCCACTCTTCCCATTACTGGTGATGGAACCTTCTCTGAAACCTTTGTAGAATAACTGCCCGTGACTTTCATGTGATTAGCTTTATACGTGATTGAGGAGGGTGGAGGAGATGGAGAGAAGGCATCAGTTGCATTGTGCCGTTGTGAGATTGATGGTGAGGAGAATGACATCTGCGACAGGGATTTCTCCATTAAAGCAAGAGGCTCTGGTGTTGCACTGCTTGAAGGATGCAAGTAAGGCTCGGTATGTGCTTCGGGTTCCACAAATTTCCTCAGAGCAGTGCCAGTGCTCCTAAGTGACTGAATATACATAACATGAGCAGCTGCAAGCGAGCACCTGCCATCAAGGGCCTGCCGGACAAGCTTCTTCCTCTCACGACATAGCTGTAAGGCCTTGTCTTCTTCGACTTTAGAAGCTGTCGCTCCCATACTTATATCAAAGTGTTACGTATGACACTCTGCAAGGGTGGTGAGGCAGAAGCAACCTCCTGAAAGGAAACATTTATGAACACAGGTTAGAGAATGCAGTAAATACATGGGATTTTCCGATAATGTTTTTGCGGGAAACAAATTAATTCATCATGCTTCATGCGAATGATTCAGGAGAGTACTACTACTCTTGAGTACACTTCACAATATCGACGTCTGAACCACAACTAGCATTTCTAGAGAAAGATTTAGCCAACAGACAACTCCAAATCCAGTGTATCTCAGTAGCAATCCCATCTCGACCAGATATCGATTGAAAATGCAGAGATTGGTGTCCCGAATAATTTTGACATACAGGGCGGGACTCCACCGACACAATGAACAGCCAATCCCATTTTGGGTACAACCGAATCAATAACATGCATCGCCGTGAATTCCTTAGAAAGGCCTTGGAAACCCAGAAGTCAGACCAAGCAACAGTCAGTAGCATCACAGCGAAAGGCTGAAACTCGCATCATTCTCAACGAACCTATAACTAAATGGGCATTAATCCAAAGCAAAGAGAAAGATAGAGAAGGGGGGGGGGGCGGTGGGGGGAGACTCCGCCCAGTATCAATACGGATCAAAAGGAGCTCGGAAAGCAATTCATGCGCCATTTCCACACAAACCCAACAGATTTCCAGCTCCCCAGAGCTCAAAGTAACCACAGACAGAGCCCACTTTAGGCGAACCCACGAGCAGATTTAATAAGGGAAAAAGTTAAAGAAAAAGGAATAAATAAGGACATTATTATTTTTCCTTTTAGTAGAAGGGAAGGGACAACCTGGGAGGAGAGCGAACATCTACGAACGCAAGAATCGGTGCCCGAGAAAGTTTCCGAGGGAGAAAAGGAGAGACGAGAGGATCCAACGGACGAATCCGCATGTGAAGAAACAGTTGGACTCGTATATAATAATAATAATAACGACCTGCCTTGAATAGAATTTCTCCTTTGTTTCTATAATAACTGGGCTGGGATGCTCGTTACTTACCATTTGTCTTTTTTTTTGTTTTTCTTTTCGGGCTTGTCTTCCAATAGGTACGGTAGATTTAAATCAACGATGGTAGCTGCTTACGGTAGATTTGTTTTTCTCATGGCTTGAGGAGGAATGGTTCGGGTTTGTCATTGCATTATCTTTACACATCAGCAATAACGACGATTGTCGTCCCATCCGAAACAAAAGTAAAAGCCACTTCGAATTTAATCGGACATTAATCTCGGGTTGTTTAATTAAATCCCCAGTTTCATTTCAAAAACGAAAAACCTACGTAACACTTTCTTCTTTCGACTTGGATCTCGCGAAGATCTCTTTTAGGTAAAAGAGAGGAGCGGAGTTCGCAGGTGGGCAGAGGACTCGGTAAAAAGAGGAGGAAGAAACACATTTCAGACACGTGGGTGGAAAGCTTGTCTTTTTGGATACCTGCCAAGTGCCAACTATTAGGGAATCTCAGGACAAACCGATGTTAATCAAAGGCCACCATCATCGACATAAGCCCAAAAAATAAACCCATAAAAAGGGATGTCCTCTGCTCTACATTTGCTGAAAGGATCTACGCAGATTTAGACGCACCTTTGAAAGATCCGAGAGGGGAATCGGTGTCAGGATTACACCAACACTGATTTCTACATATACAGCGAAGCAAACTTGTCCCGTGACCACCCCCAATCAGCCCAGGACTTTTCGGTGCAGATGCTCGCCTGCTGCGGAGTGGTCGTGGTCGTGAAAAATGAGGGTCAAGATCCCTACGAAGCACAGCACAGATCCCACGAGGAGCTTGTCGTATCGCTCTACCCAGTGAAACTTCAGCTGGCTTGCTCCGTAGAATGACAGAGCCACCAGTGACGTCATGACACTTATCGTGCTGCAGAAAGAAACAATCCTAGTTCATTAGTGGTTGTCCGAAGACTTTGTTTACGACAATTTATAAGGCCACACACTAAGTCCATTGTCAGTGTTGATTATATAGTCTAGATGGAATGAGGATCACGAGAAATCTGTGTATAGTTTGTTTATAGAAGGTTAAGGCGCAAACTCACAGGATGGGTGAGTGGAAGTTTCCTCCTCCTACTTCAACTTAGAAATTTTCGATCAAAGGTGTGATGATCATTTACGGATGACCTCGACGACCATATTACCAAATAACCAATTCAATGAGGTACCTGAATAAAAGGACTATGATGGCAAGAACCATCATGGAGGACGAGTTTCCAACAGCTAGAAAAACTGGAAGTGTGGTAGCACAAGGAGATAATGCCGGAACAAGTACCAGGCCAGCGACAGCCATTTTCTCCATCGGTTGGTTGTGGGAATGACTATGACCTCCCTTTCCCATGAGAAACAAGATTACATAACTTCCGCCCAGAACAACCAGCAACAGCGATGCAAGTTTATGCACTGTCTCCTCGCCAGCAATAGTATTCGCCATTGTGATTGCTGTAATGCCAAGTAGCGAAGTAGAGATAACATGCAAAACTCCCCCGAATGCAGCTGCATTTAATAACCATCCAATTAACATGGTTTGGGTAACATCACAATTAGGAAGTCAGAACCAAATTGTCCAGAAAGCTAACATTTTCACTACATCTAGATCCATGAGATGCCAACTTTTAACCAGCAAAACTATAAACTTCTTGCTCACCCATAAAACTCAAAAACCATTTTAGAATCTGCAAGTTATTTGGACAATTACAAGCCAACTAAAACCACTCCAGGTTAGAACAATTGGTGATTCTGTCATACATACAAAATAAAGAAATAAAATTGAGCCCAACCACGTAACATAAGCTCGAAAGTGGGTAAACTTGAATCCGCACACTGCCACCACAATAATCGGCCAAGATCCACAGAATTATCCACCTTAATCAACAATTTACGCCCAGCTACTACAGCTAAATTACCCTACCGATCTAAAAAGGCACTGTCTACCGATCTGAAATCACCACATCAGCTCAAATCTAATCGATTAAATCACGTAGATCCACATTGCGATAGCAATTCCACATCGACTTAAAAGAAAAGACAACCAACTTCACCCGGTCACGTACTAACGAGTAGGGTCCGAGAAAGGTTCCACTTCTGCGCACGGCCAACGATTGAGAAAGGGAGCCAATGCGTCGGGATGAAGGAATGCAGGAGTGACACTGTGGCGATCCCTCCTATCGTGGACAGATCCTCCGCTGTGAACCCTTCCATTGTTCAGCGGACTTCAGTTCAATCTTCCCCTCCGTCCGTCGGTTCAGGTACTGCGAAAGCGGACGAACCGTAGATCCCGAGGAGGTCGTTGACGTCACGGCGGAGATGCGGCGGAAGGGTGGCGTCGGCGGCGACCGTCGATTTGCTCTTTTGGAATATCGGAGTTAAGGGGAGGATTTTTCCTTCTTTAACAAGGGGAACTGAAGCAGTTTACTTAGTTATTCCTAATTGTGTTTACTTGTTTCAAGTTAGTCCTAGTAGTGTGGGCTTATTTAACGGGCCTACTAAGTGGGCCTTTACGATGTGCCTTCTTCCTTGTAATATAAATAGTCCCTTAGTTGCTAATTACTTGCCTGCTAATCTTAGAAGCTAATCATTTCCTTAATCCCAATAAACCCCTAATTAACCCCCTCAGTCAATGGCATCTCAGCTCCTCCACCACCGCATCCTCCACCGCGGCGCCGCCCCCGCCTCCGCCCCTATCGACCGTCGCAACCTCCACCTGCAAACTACTCGTGCGGCAGCTGTCACCCCATCCCTACACCGCAAGTTACGAGTGGCCGTCATTGGTGGCGGCCCGGCGGGGTCCTCAGCGGCCGAGTCACTCGCGTCCGGAGGTGTCGAGACTTTCCTCTTCGAGCGCAACACCTCCTCCGCCAAGCCATGCGGCGGCGCCATCCCTCTCTGCATGCTAGAAGAGTTCGACCTCCCGCTGTCCCTCGTAGACCGCAAGGTGACTGAGATGACGATCGTCTCCCCTTCCAACATCACGGTCGACTTCGGAAAGACCCTAATGCCTCACGAGTTCATTGCCATGGTCCGCCGAGAGGTCCTTGACTCCTACCTCAGGTCCCGAGCTCAGTCGGCCGGCGCTGATGTCAAGACCGCCCTCGTGACCGAGATCCGGACCCCTTCCACCACGAACGCCCCCTACAAAGTGATTTATACCGAGGAAGGCTCCCGAAGGGAGTTGGTCGTCGACGTGGTAGTGGGCTCCGACGGGGCCAACAGCAGGGTCGCCAAGGCAATTGAAGCGGGGGAGTACTCCTGTGCAATCGCGTTCCAGGAGAGGATCAAGTTGCCGGATGAGAAGATGGAATACTATGAGAACTTGGCCGAGATGTATCTCGGTGATGACGTGTCGCCGGACTTCTATGCATGGGTATTCCCCAAGTGCGACCACGTTGCCGTCGGGACTGGCACAGTATGCTCCAAGCAGAACATTAAGATGTACCAAAGAGGTATACAATGTGTTCATTTGAGTTAGACTGCTTGTGATTTGAGATTTGTAATTTCAAAATGGAATGATGATGCCTCAGGAATTCGAGACAGGGTGAAGCACAAGATCAACGGCGGGAAAGTGATCAAGGTGGAGGCACATCCCATACCGGAGCATCCACGCCCCGTCAGAGTTCGAGGTCGTGTGGCCCTCGTCGGCGATGCAGCTGGTTATGTGACAAAGTGTGCTGGAGAAGGCATTTACTTCGCCGCCAAGTCGGGTAGAATGTGCGGGGAAGCCATCGTGAAGGCATCCGAGGGTGGGGAGAGGATGATAACGGAGGAGGACCTGAGGAGGGAATACCTGAGAAAGTGGGACGCGGAGTACGTGACCACATACAAGGTCCTGAAACTGCTGGAGAGTGTGTTCTACGGGAGTAACGTGGGGAGGGAAGCTCTGGTGGAGCTGTGTGGAGACGAATACGTGCAGAGGATGTCGTTGGACAGCTACATGTACAAGAGGCTGGCCTCGGGAAACCGGTGGGAGGATTTGAAGATGGCGGCGCGGACCGTGGGGAGCTTCTGGAGGACTCAGATAGTGGGGAGGGAGATGGAGCGTCTGAAGCTTTAGATGTTCGACTAATTCGAAGCTCGGGCCTTAACTAGCAGCCGAGTTGGGTTGGGAGTGGATGTGATGATGAATGGTTGATGATTGCCTGTTCTACCTTTTTAGTATTTGTATTGTTGATGTATTGTTGTATTGAGGGCAGTGTGGCTGTTCCTTTGTGATCTGAGAACCCTAACGAGTATAATCAGTAGTATCCGTCCGGACATGTATCTTGTACCGGCCCATTGTTATTGGGCTTCAGTGGCCCATATGTTAAGCCCATTTACCAGAGGGTCTCAATGGTTTGACAGCCATGGCCCATTCTATTCTTCCAATGGCCGCCGGGACAAACTGAGTCGGTCCGGCGACGCGATCCTCTGGCGGGACGTTCTTGTCCGACCACAAATCTTCTGGCTTGCTTTTCCCCAGTGGTAGAACTCCTTCCTTCCGCAGTTGGCCGAGGACCATGGTATGGGGACTCTTCCCTGTTGACCCTCTTCAAGGTGATCGTTCTTATCCCCCCCGAAATCGTGATTGTCTGCCGTGTTTTCCTGAATTGATGGGTTGTTGCTTCTCTTGTTGACCGCGGGTGATTAGGGGAAGATAAGTATTATATATTCAAGAAAGGGACCTTCAAGGTTGGCCGCAAAGGTACGCCCTTCGAAACGAGCGTATTTGTGTACCTTCTTATAGAAAGGTTAAATGAAAGTCCTGGAGTGTGTCGCTCTTCCATGGCCACTTCCCTGTACTTAGTTGGATGTATTTGTATCCATTCTCGGCAAACTGTTGATGAATGGTGGAGATGATATGAGATCACTTCGTAGGTTGCGACATCATAGTTAACAAAGATAAAGGAGTTTCGAGGGTCCATGCCGAGATAATTGTCAATTCGATGAACGCGTCTTGCACGCGGGCAGTTAAAAATCCCGGCTCTTCTGGGGATGTCGTGATCAGGGATTGTTCAAAATATGGTACGTTTATCAACAAGAACCTCGGGTCCCAAGGAAAAGTCCACGAGCTTCCTATCAAGGAAGCATCTTTGGGAGATGGGGATATTGTTTCCTTTGGCACCGGAAGTGCATCATTCAGGTAACCTTGTTATAGTGTTTTCTAAGTTGTTGAGATGTCATGGAGAAAAATTTTGTCAGATGCCTTGAGGTATATATTTGTTGAAACATTTTCTGTGAGGTCTGCGATGATTGCTGGTACTGATATTGTTGCTGTTTCCTTGATTATGAAACTGAAGATTGTTTTCTGAGTGTGGCAGGTTCTGCTATGTGCCCATCGTGTGTTTTCTCTTTGGAATGGATTCCTTAGCTGCTAGTGCAATCAAGGACCAGCTTGCATCTATTGGTTGGTTCTCGAAGCACCTTGTACTTGTCTATCCTGTATAAACAAAGTTGTGAGTTATGTGACACTGTCTTATCGTCTTTATTAACTTCGAGTGAAATATCCCCACAAGTTTTGCATCCAGACCTCCTCATTTTCTTATCATCTAAAGTTCTGGACATTATGTTCCTTTACCTTATCAAATAGCACTACCAATGTCTAGTCTTCTCTGTGTGACTTATATCTTCACAGAGAACAGGCATACAGTTTCATTTATAATATCTCCTGATTTGTCTAGGCTTCTAGATAGATGTAAAACCCCAGTTGACATCAAGAGGATTTGTCTGAGAGAGGCTTCACATCTGATTGGAATTTGTAATAGCCGACTGTGGATTAACATGAGATGAGGAACCTCAAGAGACCTGTCGGATTCGTTAATTCAAAATGCTCATTTCTGTCTGATGTAACTGTTCATGACTATCTCATTTTACTGGAAGAATTGGAAATGTAAAATTTGAGATAGAGATTGAAAATGAATGGAGTGGAAAAGCTCTATTTTAATAACTAGATACTTGCTGTGAGCTGAGCTCGGATTTGATGATGCTCTTGTAGGCGCATCTGCTACCAACAATTTGAGCGAAGAATGCACACATATTCTCTTTGATGAGGGTGCTGAATTGCAGGAAAGTGTGCTAGATGCCATTGCGTCAAAGAAACCCTTGGTGCTCAGTAGCTGGGTGCAGGTTAGCAGCCATTTACTTGTAATAACAAACAAAAGATGTTGGTACTTTCCTTTGCCATGTATTTAACTGATTTTCTCAGATTTAGTCATCATTGAAAATATGTTCAACTAAGCTTCAGTGGTCTCCTCATAATATATGTGAAATTCTCACACCTTTGTTGTCTTATATGGTTATTTGAGACAAGGGATTAATCTATAAGTAAGTCTTGTTCCAAAAGGAAAACAGATAAAGCAATAACAAACCTTCAGTTTTTTTGGAGGAGCCACCCATCTATCACGTTACCCACCTTAAGCCCTTACCCAGGCTGACTTTCTAGTTAATGTAATTCCTTTTTTCTGGCTTTCATACGACTCTTTTGATACCTTCCAAGTTTTTTACCCGAACAAATTTGGTTTAGTCACTTGCAGAGAAAAGCATCCGGAGTGAGATCCCTGGCTTCTACTCGTAAGCCTATATTCCTTGTTGAAAAATTCTATGGTGTGGATACTTCTTTGTTCTAATATTTTGTCTGTACCAGTGACATTCCAACTTTACTGGTAGAAGGACTGCCAGTTAAAGTTGCGGATCCCAAAACTCGTGAATCGTGCTTGAAAGACTATATATTTCTGCTTGGGCCAATTGGGAAGGTAGTCAGTGATGAACAAGAATACTATCATTTTTATCCTTTATTATTAATTACCTGTGGTTGGGCATTTTTGTTTTCCTCTTTTTTGGCACATGAGGCTTGTTTTCTGAGACAGTATTTTTCTTTATTGTCTTTTCTGTACAGCCCACAGATTGAACCTCTTTTCCTGCCATTATTTGTTCTATTACATTGAAAATATTGAATTCCATAGCGGAGCTCAAAGTTATAAGACATTTGGCTACTTTCTCTGGACATTTATCAGAAAATTTCATCTTGATGTAAAAGCTGAGTTAGGTTCAGATAACTTCTTGGAATTTAAATTGCTGCTGATGTGAGGATGAACACAATTCATTGGTCGGAGGAAATAATATATTTTGTTTCAAAATCCCTCACTTATCTAGGGTGTTTGGATGTATTTGATTTCTCTTTGGTTCTTTTTTCCTTGTTATTTGAACAAACATTGAGTAAGAGAGTACAGTACCCGAGGATGCTTGACACGACGTACATCAATTTTACCCGTTGGAATTCCGCCTTGATTTCATGATATCATTATCATATGCAGTACAAATTTGGGAATGGGCTTCAGAAATCAGTACAGGCAACTGGAGCGAATGTTCTTGCTGTTGATGAATTCCATGCCAGTAGTCATGTATGTACACTATTGGAACCTTCTTGAAATAGTGAGTTACAATTTCGTTGCAGCCTATAAAGATGGAAATCACAATTTTTTTCGTCATACTTTCAACCTTCATAAATTGTTCAAATCGAGTGATCGATTTCAATTGTTTTTGCTGCAACTAAACTTGATTGGAATTTTGCCTTTTCTGATAATTTCCAGGGACCTGAGTCTGACGCTCGTCGTGTGGTCTCTGTCATACCTAGAGATTTGTGTACAAATGAGATCACAAAAGTTGGCTCCATGAGTAGGGTGAGGGAACTAGACTTGGTTCGTGCTGTTTTATCTGGCCACCTTGACACAACTAACTTGCTCTCCATACCCGGTAAGTTATGCAGAAAATTTTGTGCTATCTGCAACTTCAGAAGTTGTAAAATCTTCCTTTTTTCGTTCTCTTCCTTCGAGGCCTTAAGAAATTTACCTTCAGGAATCAGGACTCGATAATGTGAAAGATTTTTCTTTCTTCACCCAAAAGAAAACGGAACAGCCATGAATAAAAATAATTTAGGCTAGCTAACAGAGGATTCATATAGTGTAGTAAAATTCCTCTGACAAAGATATCAATTTCATCAATCAGATATTTCGATGGCCATTCTATCTATCCAGACCATTTATGTGATCATTTTAATGTTTTTCAGTTGTCATCTCATCTTCATGTTCCACGGATGAGACCATAGTGGCTGACTCCGATGTTGAGGAAGAAGGCACTTCATCTATACGAGTACTCTCCATGCCTCAGATAGAAGAAACTGTGGTGCCTACAAATCAACAAATTACCCCTGCTGATCACCCTTCCCCAACAGGCAAAGATGATCGTGGTCATATAAATGACCATTCACTTGGTGATTATAGTTCAAAGATTAGGAGTGACAAACCCGATGTATCTGTTGAAGGAACCTCGGATATCATTTACAGTCAAGATCTTATCGTCATGAGGCTCACCAAATTACCCGCGACTAGTTCCACGGAACCAACGGTGGTTAACTTTAAACGCTTTAAGAAGGTAATGGGGCCAGTTCCTTGTGCAGGTTCTCAGGAGTTTGCATATTATAGTTTACATGATTATCTCAATGAGGAACATGGTACAAAAAACTTCATCTGTCGAGCTGGTCGTTATTACTGCCCTTTTAAGACTTGCTAGTTGTTCTTGATTTCCTTATTCTCTTTTGAACATTTGCTGAGTTCGAATGGCCTTCCACAGAAAAATGTTCCATCGGGGAATAGCTTCGACAATCTTGTTCCGTTCTCCAAGTTGCCCTTCAAGTAAACATACATTTGACTGCTTGGTGCCCCATGCCATTTGGTTGTAGTCATCTATTGACAGATTTTTTGAAATTACAGGGACTCAGTATATGAAAGTGAGCAGGTGGAGGCAGCAAAAGAAGAAAAGAAGAGAAAGCAGCTGGAAGCGATGGCGGAAGAACTATTTAACAATGACAAGGTGAAGTTTCAAATTTTTTGTTGGCTAGGAAAAGTAATCACATGTTGACGGTTGCACGTTTCTAACCGTGCAGGGGAGGCAGCGTAAGCTCACTGGCACACTTCATGGAATTTTCGCTCGCAGCTAGTTTTGTTAGGTATTCTTCGCTTCCTCTCCAGGGTATACCTTAAAGTGTGCTATGTATTGGCTTAGGTACTCTTTTAGCGGCTTCGATATTTCCCATCACACCTGCCACCCAAAGAACAGAATCGAAATTATTTCTGGTTGAATATGGCAGGGTGTTCTACGATTTCTTTCTTGGGGTGGAGTTAATTGAAACACTTTCATCCTTTCCTTGAACAACTTCACTAGGGTTTGTTTGAAAACAAACAGGAATGTCGATTCGATTTCATCTCAAACTGAATTATCAGCACATCAAAATTCGCGTGGATGGTTTGGTGTTGCGGTGAAACTTAGATTTCCTGGCCGGTTTGATGGCAATTTCGTTCTACCAACAACAATTACAACCAGTGATCGTTTTAACCAAACATTTCTTACACCAATCGGAACAAGGCTGCCAGCACCTACGGCACTCTGCCACCACCGTCGCCGCCAAAACTACCGTCATCCGTCCCCTTTCTCTGTATTTTCTATTTTTCTCTCCCTTGACCGTATCACCGACCCCCACCCCCTCGGAGCCTCATTACACACGTAAGCCCATCGGCCCAATAATGAAGGTCCATTACAAAGCCCAGCCCACTAACAACTATTTTTTAGTCATATTCTTCTAACCACGATCACAGCTGCAATTTCAGCATTATTTTTTACTCCATCTCTACCTTTCTTTCTGCAACTTCATTCCTCCGTAGCTGTCTGTTGCACGATCCTTTCGATTTATTCCACTTCCAAACATAACTTGGCTGGCCCTTTTGGGCCTCCCTATCTCGACGAACCCAGTCCGATGGCCGTTATCTGCCCCGTTGCCTTCTGTCGAAGGTGATTCAGTCGTCCTCGCCGGGGTTTCTTTTGCGGCTTTCTTCATTCTTCCTTTGGCCCTTTTTGAGTCTTCTTCGTCTTTGTCCAAGGCCGTCCATACGCACACTTCCCAGTATCTTCCCACAGTCTGCACATGACCTGCAGGCCCCAGACGGTCAGAACCAGAAACGGCAGACGAACAAGGAGAAGTTAAACTGAAAAGTCCGGGCTGTTGCGGCAGTTACCAGAAGGTGCACTCGGTTCCAATGGAGCAGTTGATGTCAACGAACTTCATGCAGTGACTGCACCACCCCATTGCTTCTCCTCTCCGATCCTCTCAAGAGGAACAACTGCCGGGGGGGTCCGCGAAGTGATGTGGTGATTGTCAGGCTTGCTCGTAAGGAATTATATGGATTTGGAGTAATGTGGATGTTAAAGACTCAGGAGATTAGCTTCGCACCTCCTCATCTCCTCCAATTACGTATCTCGTTTCGATGTGTTACCATTGCGACGAAATATTCAGTTTCCTCTTTTTTTGATTCGCGACGTATTGAAACGAGCAGTCACTCGATTGAATAGAAACAAAAGATCATGGACTCGATTGATGAAATCCTCCCGAAAGTTTTTCAAAGGAATGGGAAATCCAACAAATTCGTAAGCCCAAATGGTTGGGTCGCGCTTTCTTCATCCCCTCCTCCCCCCTTTCACTCTCGATCGACTGACTCAAGGAGGGAGGAGACGGTGGGGCGGCCAACATTGGTGGAGGTCCGAGTCAAGGACGAGTCAACTCTGTCGGAGCCGGTTTTAGTGGTTGGTTTCCGCTGATTCTTTATGCCGTCGAATATGGCAATGGATTCGAGCCGAGCCTCGCTTTACGAGAGCCTGAAGGTGGACAATCCATGGGTCGGTCCCAGGCCTTGGGAATCCATCCCTTCTCAGAGTAGTGTCCCTCCGCCCCTTATTGAAACGGTCAAAATTTCATAAATTACGCAAAACTCGTCGATGGGGCGCGTTTTGAGAACCCGCCCTCTGTGTAAAATGGAAGGGGGCGAGTTCCCAAAACCCGCCCCTATGCGGGGTGCGGATGCCGCATTAAGGCGCGTTTTGAGAACTCGTCCTCCCATGAAGACAGGTTCCCAAAACGCGTCCCTCGGACACTTGAAAATTTTTCCAAGTACATACGAGGGGGCTTCCCCTTACTCCCAGAAGGGACGGGTTCCCAAAACCCGCCCCTGTCCCATGTCAATAAGGGGCGGGTTTTGGGAACCCGCCCCTTGGGAACCCGCCCCTTTCCTATGCCCACCAGGGGCGGGTTCCCAAAACCCTCCCCTCTCTTACTTTAACAAGGGTTCCTCGCCCCGACTATGTCGGAGTGTAATTTATTTTAGTAACCATCCCTGTTCGATCGAAACATTTTTAGTTACAACAATCAGAAACACTTCACATATCAGAAAATGCACTGATTTATATGCAAAACATAACTGAAATACATCCAAACATCAAAGTACATAATGATTTATAAATACGAGGACAATTCTAATTCCCTCTACGTCTACTCGATCTCCTCCTCACATATGGTATAAGAACGGGACGCTGCTCCAACGAGTCACCCGGGAATAACTGTGTAACTTGAGATGGCTCTCCGAAATGGTCGTACCTGAAAAAAAGGTTATGTTAGTTGAGTTTAACTATAACAAAACTTCGAAATTTGATTGAGCTATCCCAAATTCTCCCGCTCCTTTAATCGGAGCTGCAGGAGTCGAACTCGACCCAACCTCAAAATGTGGCGTGCAGTACTCGGCATCCACGTGAGTAATTTGTGATATCAGCATCCCTTCCCGCACTTCATGACCCTCCTCGTCAAATACGAAATCGTCATATGCTTGTGGCATGTCCACATCTCTGTCGAAGGAATGTCCTTCATGTGGCATGTCCTCCTCGTCAATTGGCTCGAAGTGCTGTCCTCCTCCAGCATCGCCCTCGAAGTGCTGTTCATCATGTCGCACTCCAGCGGCACGACATAGTTCAGCCGATCTTCCCAGATATCCACAAACTGTCGGTGGATCTCCCTCCAGTTGTTGATATTCTTCCCCCGAAGATCAATGCGATGAAGGGCTTTGCTGGCGTCGCACTGATCGGGTACCAGCTGCAGATCGCCGAACTGATGGATTACTCTATCTGGGAAGTACCATTCCATAATATAGAAGCATATCAGGGGTACACGGGCATGCCAAATCGTCTAGCCGGACCAACAGTAAGCTGGAAGCATATTTATCAACTGTACAGGGTATGGATGCCAAATGACCTGCATATTTCAATAAGAACGTTAAAGGGAGATATGACACAATCAAATGCAATTACTTTATTCAATCGTAAGGTGTACCTGATCACTGCTTTGCCTGTCGAAGGCCTCTCTGTACGGCAAGCACATGCGTCGCAACCGTGCGCACATCCTTGACTATGGCCCAACGATAACTAAGAGGCATATCATCTACGAAAGGAGATCGACGTCTCAAAGACGCTACATGTGGGAATCTATCCCACGCCCAAATCTGTAGTAAAATGAGTGGGCCCTCGATCTGTGACGCCTTATGGTGAGACGCCTTGCACAAGCTCCTACATAACCAGGCTAGGCATGCACTAACCCAGCTATATTGTTCCGTCCTCTCTAAATCAGCTAATAGTGGCAACCAGAAAAGGTGTACTAAGTTGTCCGACTTAGTAGTGAACAACATACCACCTATAAGCTGAAGGATGTACGCCCTCGTGAACATCTAAACCACCTCCTCAGTGGCATCTACTGGAATCTCGGAGAAATTTTGGGCCAACCAGCTTAGTCTAATACGACCCGACCTAATATTATCTCCAGCAGGTACACGGCCTAACAACTCATGACACACCTCGACTGTCGATATCGAGGTGTCACCTATAACTGCATCACCATCAACAGGCAATCCAAGCTGAATAGCAACATCCTGTAGGGTCACGGTCATCTCACCGTGCACCATGTGGAAGGTGTGCATCTCCGGTCTCCACCGTTCCGTTAACGTAGTGATCAAAGCCCAATCCAGAGAGATAAATGGAAGCTTCACCACTCCGTAGAATCCTGCCTGACGGAGATAGACATCCATACGTGGATCGCTAGCAAGTCCCTTCAGCGATTTTTCAACCCTACGGCATGTTAGAACATTGTTCTGCAAAGAGAATACGAATTAGTAAACAATGTATGAATATATAATGATTTTAAAGTAAAGAAATCGACTTACCGATGCAGCCGTCGATCGATGCTCTCCTTGACCATGAAGGATATATGTCTTCCTTGGCCCTAGATGCATTTTCTGTAAGCAAATTTAAGTAGATTAGGACAACATAAGAATATAACAGTAATAGCATTTCAAAACGTATGATCAAGAACTTACAAATATTACGATTAGGACAACTACGTCGGTTATGGCCTTCCTTTTTACATAATGAGCAACTACTACTCCGAGATCGAACCCTAATATCCATCTCATTATGTATACGTGATGACCTTGGACGCCCATGTGGCCTGACCCTTGTCGGGTCAGGATTGACTCTAGGGAAACGATATTCCGTCCAGTCTTCTTTGCAATCAAATGAATGCCACCGAGAAGCATATACGGCCTTCGGACACTCGAAGGAGTATAATCGACTAATGACAGCCGTATGATCAATATGCAAGAATGCATAACATGCCAAGGCATGAGAACAAGGTATGCGAAATATTTGCCACTTCTTACAACTGCATCTCCGATTTTGGAGGAAAACATATTTGACACGATGTCTTCCTTTAGTCTTGACGTCAAATCTACCCTCCTGTCGATCGAGAAGAAGGACTTCGTATCGTTTGGCTTTCTCCATGGCTTTACATAACCTTGTCTGACAAACGGATGTGAAACGCTCGCCAATTTGTAATGCAGAGACTGCATCATCCAATCACCGTATTCAAGTGAAATTGCCTTCCTCTTTGCATCCCATACACGTCTCCTACTAACTTCATACCCGAATCTCTCCTTTATTACATTCCGTAGGAACGATACTTTCACTTCAGGAGATTCTTTAACAAAAGCACGAAAGTGTGGAGCCATAAAGTTACAATCTATCCGAGGATGATCTTGAGTAAGCACTGCATTTAAACATGTATGTAGCTCACCAACAATTGTTATTTCAAACTCATGATCACCAGAACGTTGCCTCCCGCGTAATCTCCACTTGCAACCACCCGCACTCTCAGAACAAATCACGGCCCACCTAATCTTATCCGTCTCGACGATATCGTAATTGTAATGGTTCTTGATGCAGAATGTGTTTACCGTCTTAATGAGTTCCTTCTTATTTTTGAACCTCATCCCTTTACGAAATTCAACCACAGATTCAAGATCGTCAATAATCGTAACATCATCGTCCTCCTCCACAATCACCTTCCCAGTATCACCACTATCAAGATAGAAAGGTAGAGGTTTCTCCAACCTCTTTCTAGACGGACCAGCCTCATTAGCACTTACATTTACACGCTCTTCATCGTTTCCCAAATCAACTCCTTTAAACATTTCCTCATCAGTATCGACGTCATTATCAGAATTCACTATAGACTCAAGGATATCATTCTCATATTGCCGATACGTCATTTCGTCCATCTCTCCTTGATCGCCTAAGTCACGTTCCAAGCATTCAAACGGATCACCATCTTCATAATCATCATATTCATGATCACCATATTCATGACCATCCCCATCGTTATCATCATCCTCCTCATCATCACCATCCCCATCATAACGGCTACATCCTTCGAACATCGGAGTCAACCGACGACTATTTTCACCCACATTCCTATTCAGGGTTATCATGCACAACATTAAAGCTCTCCTGATTCACATTTACTCCTACGATCTCATTCCCCACATTACCACCATGCATACTTCTTGAACTTCCCGCCCTCTCTTTATTGCCATAATAACCAGGAACTGATGTAACATATATTTCTTGAATGCGATCACCAATGCACATAGCAAATTCGCACAACAATCTCACATCCTCATCATCACCAATAGGTACTAGGACGAACTTAATGTCAGACGCGGTATACGAAGGTACGGGATATCTATGACATATTTCCAACCTACTTCCTTCGTTCAATCTCATTGCATTAGCGATAACCCTTTCCAATTGCACATAATCAATATCACCCGATACCTTCAAATGTTTCAGCGGACCCCTACTATAACCAACTCCTTCACCACTATCAATAACTTTCCCATTTCCATACAAAAGTAAATGTACGTGCGACATTGAAACGTAAGATAATACTTACGATGTCTAAGAATAACGGCTTCTTTCCACTTCAAAATACCTACAATTATTAAAAAAATGTACAATTAACCCCTAAAATCAAATAATCCTAAATTCAAATAAACCAAATATCCACTAACCCTAAATTAAACCAAATTTCATATATCCCTAAATTCAACTAACCCTACTTTAAATTCAACTAAATTTCATATATCCCTAAATAACCTACTTAAATTCAACTAAACATAGTTAAATCACTAAAAAATCAACTAAACCTAATTTAACGATAATAAACGCTTACAATGACGGAGGGACGGCACGGACGACGGGAGGGACGGCCGGAAGGAGGGAGGGACGGCTGGAGGCAGGAGGGACGGCCGGAGGGAGGACGGACAGCCCGAGGGAGGACGGACGGCCGAAGGGAGGGAGGGACGGCCGGGAGAAACCAGGTCGGGAGGGAGGAGGACGGACGGCCGGGCGATAGGGCGATTCGGGCGTTAGGGTTTCGTGAGGGGCGACAAGAAACAAGGTCGGGAGAAGAAGACCCCGATGTCTTTAGTCGGGGCGGGGACGGGTTTTGAAAGCCCGCCCCTTGTTAAACTACGTAAGGGGCGGGTTTTGGGAACCCGCCCCTGATGGGCATAGGAAAGGGGCGGGTTCTCAAAACCCGCCCCTTTTGAAAATAAGACAGGCCCTCCCCGGTACTTTGGAAATTTTTCCAAGTGTCCGGGGGGCGCGTTTTGGGAACCCGTCTTCATGTGAGGACCGGTTCTCAAAACGCGCCTTAATGGGGACTGCGCATCCCGCATAGGGGCGGGTTTTGGAAACCCGCCCCCCGCATTTTACACCGAGGGCGGGTTCTCAAAACCCGCCCTCTTTGTTAAAACGCGCCCCATCGACGAGTTTTGCGTAATTTATGAAACTTTGACCGTTTTTCGCGAATTTTTTCGAAAACTAACTGTTCATCCGTACAAACCTCCTTATATTTGGCGTTATGAGATTGTTTTGCACGGGCGTTGTGCAATATTAATGTAATGGGAAAATTTTTTTTGCGAAATAGGGTGGATATTTTCGAAATTTCGAAAATAATGTCCCGAAGTTAGACTTTGTAAGTCCGATTTTACTCATGAAGAAACTCGTAACGTCCGACTTTCTTAAGGTGTCTTTTGGAAGTTGGACTTTATAAGTCCGAGTTCAAATTTTTTTTTTAAAGTGAAGTCGGACTTGTAAAGTTCGACTTTCAAAAATCCTTAAGGAAGTCATAAGTCCGAGTAGGAAGTCGAACTTTATAATTTCGAGTTCCTTCGTGAGTGAACTTGGACTTATAAAGTCCGACTTCGGGGCATTGAATTAGTCGGGCATTAAAGATTTCATGAAATTTTGGTTTACTCGTGATTGGGTTATCTCCTAATTGAGATACTCTTGTAGGAAGCTAGTTTGGTGAGGCTTGTGATGAATGCACTGCAAGGAGTACAGTCGGCGGTTCTCAGTATCGAGAAACTCTCAGTGGCATTTTGTACCGATCCAGCTGACAGGTCCTTTCATCAGAATAGTAACCTTTGGAATTTATCTATGAGCACCCATGCGCTCGGTAATGCCCTCCTGTCCATCGGCTACTCTGGATGCATGGTCGTTCTTCTTTCGTCATGGCTACTCTGGCTACTCTGGATGGATGCTACTCTGGATGCATGGTGTTGACATGGCAATTAATTTTGAGCCTGAGTTTAGAACAGAAACCCAGTAATCTCTCAAGTCACACTCCGAGTCGGCCCAAGATGTAGTCGTCTAGGCCGACTCACGACGAAGTCGACTAGGTCGACTTATGAACGGGGTCGACTAGGTCGACTCACAACGAAGGAATATGGTGATCAAAGCCAATCAAGATGACGCAACCGTAGCTAGGTCTACTAGTAGGGTCAAGTCGACGGAATCCTGGATAAGTCGACCAAGTCGATCGTAGTCCGTACAGATCAGTCAAGTCGACGAGGTTGAAATAAATTTATTTTCAATCACGTTTGTTAAAGATCGTAACTGATCTTAAATATCCAGGAACGTGATCCCATATATCAAGGGGGTTGTTGAGACACTCCCACGACATTAGGGATCACGATCTATAACACGATCTGCAAAACGATCTATCTGTTACGCATTAATCGCGTACAAGTCCTCTATAAATAGCAGAGGGATTTTTCAAGACAGGACACGACCATACACAGCCAAAACTCTGAAGTTTGTTCGTCAACCTTAGAAATTAGATGCCCTGACCCGGTTTATAGGTCAATTACCCTTCCACCGACAGAGTGAGCTCGTAGGGCCTTTGCCGTCAATCCTCCGCCAGCGCCACCACCGACGAAGTGAGCTCATGGGGCCTTCGTCACAACTCTCCACCAGCGACCACCCTCGACGAAGCGAGCTTCCAAGGCCTTCGTCACGATCTTCCGCCAGCAACCATCACAGACGGAGCGAGCTTCCAAGGCCTTCGTCACGCGTTCTCCGCCGCTACAAGATCCCACATCGTCATCACCGTTTCACTTTTTTCCCTTTTAATGGCTGTAAGCCCTTTACTTTTAATTCTCTGAAGATTGTAAGACTTGCATTATTTCTGTATAAAGTTAGTGCATCTTCTTACTGGCGACCACAATATAACTACTGTGAGTCCATTGCCAAATATTTCCGACGTGATCCGTTCCGTGCGCGAACACATGGTCACTTCTTTTGAAGTTTCCTTTCTAGTGTCATCTAATGAACCCAGAAAAAAAAAAGAAAAAATCACAAGTTCAGAAGAAAGAAGTGACTTCTTTGTTACATTGACTGTCACCATCTTCTCTTTCCCTTATCTGGTAAAGATATAAATTTGTAAGCACAGTTACTATCAAGTTGCTCCTAGAGGGATTCCACTTACAGGAGCATTTAGTTTCTCTGCGAAGATATCATTTTCTGGAAGTTGCAGATTGGGCTGATATGTTCATCACGTCTATTTGCCAGCAAGTACATTGTAACAATTAGTTGGATTATTTCCTTGCGTCTTCTCAGCAGGATTATTCATAATGAAGTGTGCTATGTAATCAATATTATCTTCTTTTTTTCATAACAGAAGAAGATTATTATGAATGTTCAACATGGAGCGTCAGACCTGCAAGGGCTTCTTGAATTATCTATCCAAAGTTCATCACGTGAACGGGACCGTAATCGGGACAGGTTGTTTATATACTGTAGAGGAGATAAAGCCCCACCTCAACCACCTGCTATGGGTAATTAGCACTATTCCCTGTCCTTGATTTTAAACCTCTCCTTGATAACATTCACATAATTACGATATTTCCATGACGTATTTGGTATGATCACAGTATTCTGCATATATTAACATTAAAGCTGTGGTATAATGCAGGAATTCATCTTCTCGACAATTTGGGATTAGGATATCGCATTGACTGGCCAATTAACATTATTTTGACCCCAACTGCTCTCGAGATATATGATAATATATTTAATTTCCAAATAAAAGTGAAACTAGCGCTTTTGTCATTAACAACTGCGTGGAGTCTTCTTAAGGTACTTT
Organism: Melastoma dodecandrum; assembly: GCA_029817715.1. Lineage (NCBI taxonomy): Eukaryota > Viridiplantae > Streptophyta > Magnoliopsida > Myrtales > Melastomataceae > Melastoma > Melastoma dodecandrum. Next base: position 5,224,487 of record JARUPY010000472.1, on the reverse strand, counting down.
TTCTCGTTGTGTTATTCTGCATGCTTTTCTATGTGGCAAGATGGACATATTGCTTCCTGTGCTGCCTATGCTGTTAAAAATTCACAAATTTCACAATCTATCAAGTTCAGTTATTGTTGGTACTGTCTGCTGCCTCCAATACCTAAACTTCCTCGATCTCATCTTAATGCTTGACATTGCTTTAAGTAATTATATTTTTTCTGGAATCTCAGATTTTCAGTGTGCTTCTCTTGCTGCCCTATCTTTATCTTTCCTTTATTGTACCATACTCTACAGGTATCAATTTAAATCTGGTATGTATGTTAGTGTGGGCTTGTGATATGTTGCAGCCGTGCTCCTTTTGATACCGAAGCAGCTGGTCTGTACTTTTGACTGCTTTGATCTCCTAGGAAGTTTGAAGACAAAATGATTTGTTTGGTTGCATCTTCTGTAATTTTAATTTGTCTTTTTTATTTTGGTAGAAGTGGAAGATAATATTAGATTAGGCTTTTGTTACACCATTGGGTTCAGTGCATGGCAAATCTCCATGCACTAGGTCCAATACAGAAGATTTTAATTTGTCTTTTACTGGCAGGGTTTAAAGCATTCACATCGTCAAAGTAGTGAGTCTCATGCACATGTGCAAGAACTTAAAAAGATTGCCAGCATTGCAAAAATTAGGTATAAGTGTGACGAGTATGTGCATTCTGTATTCACTTTTCTGACTGAACTATCTGATATGCAAATCCTACCCATTTAACCTCTTCATTAGAATGCCTATACCTTCTCCATTGAAACTACTCGGGCTTATAGAATATGTACTTCTTAACCACAAATGGCCTTCCTGGCAAACATCACATGCTAGCAACTGATTTTGGACTTCTTATCTTTCTTCGCAACAGGCATCAGTTAAGTCATTTTGTTTCTATGCTGCAACAGTATTTGCAGTCCCAATTATCTCATGTATCATGGAGCAAGTTTCTTCAAGCCCTTCAGCACAAGGTTAAACACACGTTGTCTGCCACTTGAGCTTTTCCGTTCTTGCTTTTAAATATTTTTTTTGGTTGCCCGCCCCAACTAATCCGGACTTGACCCCGGTAGGACACCTGACTATGGTGGGTGGGACTTCCAACAGGGTTGGCTGTGTACGGTAGGTTTTAAACCCGAGACCTCCTTAAGTGAATCCAAGCTCCTTACCACTTGAACCAACCACATGTTGGTTCTTGCTTTTAATTTTTCTATTAAAAAAATTCCATACTCCAACTTTTTTCATTCTGGATGGGAGTACGTTGCTATTATATCTGATAACAATTGCAAAGAAGAGTGATGCTTGCGGTTTAAGTTGAGAGTTCTATAAATTCGTGATGTTAGAATATCATTCCCGCTTTACAACACACCATGCTTCTCTGGCTGACTTTAACTTGTGTCCTGTGTATTTTTCCCTGGAGTCTACTGAAGAACTCTACATTGTTATAGGTTAAGGACATGATTGATCTCCAGGCGGTACATATGAACTACCTTTCAGAGTCATTACATGTGTAAGTTTTGAGATTCTTTTGGATAACTCGGAGGATCATCTTATTTCTGTAAAGTTAGTTTCTAAATTCATATCTTGTCATCTTGAAATGGATGCATCTGCCATTTGGGATAAGAATAATCTAGAGGCATTTTATAGGATTATCTAATTCTCAGGGAGTTTTGATGAGGTCATATAGTTCTACTAGCAATGTGATTTTGTACTATTTGATTTTTTGCCTCTTGCAGTTGCTTCCTGTCACATGGGACTCAGGACATCTCAGGTGCGATACAAAGTATTTTGCAAAGTGCCATCGAGTTCCATGATATTGTCAATAGAGGGGTTCGTGAGGCTATTGATGATGGAGACCCGATGGGTTGTAAATTGCAGATTGCCACTTCTCAGGTATCTCGGTTCTTACAATATGCTGTTGGCTATTGTTGCTCGTTGAACTAGTCGCAGTATATCGTGGCTTTTCGATTATTTCATTCATTGATTACCCTAATAATAATAATAATAAAAAAGATAGAACGATGGGATTTGTGCTATATCTCTGTGGTTAACTTGGTGCTAGAAATCAACACCACGTCTGGAGTTCAGACGTGTTAGGCCTAGGCCTTATTATTGACCTCGATGCTCAATGAGGGGGCTCGCATAGTTGCCTATGAATATTCAGCATTTCAATATTATTAATATTGATGCTTCACTATTAATATGGAAGGACATTGTGTTTCTTCACAGGTTCTTGTCATAAAGGAAAAATTCGAGAAAAGCGTGAAGGAATTGCATCATATACATCTGAAGTCCTCTAAACATGCGAAATTTGGTCTTTCCCATTTCTGGGCGTACCTCAATTACAACGAGTTTTACTTGGATTAAGGACCATGCAACGTCCCCGCCCCCTTCCGATTATGGGGGCGCTGAGATAAATGAATTCCCAATCCCGATTGTTGGTTCCATGTGGTGTTCTCGTGCATGAAGAGAGTTGACTGGACCCGCTCAACCTCCCTGGCCATTGCGGCCAGAAAATTCATGTTCATGTCCAATAGCTGTCAAACAGGGCAATCCTTTACCCCTTGTCATCACTCCAGCTCGGCAGGTGGTCGGGGGATGCTGGAATGCCGAATGATGCCGGGTTTATGTTGAAACTTTAGATTACTCGGAGAAGCTGCGCTAGAGGATTGGATTTCTTTTGGCCTCTTCTCTTGTGGTGTAAGTACTTGTAGCAACACACGTGAAAGATACATTTCTCATAGCAAAAATGAGTTTTCAGTTCTGGAAGAGTGTATTCATGGATCTAAAGTTTCAGATAGCTCCAGTGGCTTGAAGTACTTGCCGTGGATGAGGCAGGTGGAAATTGCAAGCCGTACTGCCCACACATCCTTTGGAGGCACAAACACTTCAGTCTTCAGTTGATCTAACCCATTCGCTTTATAAGTTGGTGGTGAAAGGTCGAGGTTACCACCTCCCGACGTCACATGGGCCTTGACTAAGCCGGAGTTGACTCGGAGGCAGGGCACTGCGGTGGCTGTCTTTATCATTGGGGGGGCTTCCACGAAGACGATGGCTGTTACTATCTCCAGCTTCCTAACAGTTTTCCTTCTCTATACTCATAGCATCGGATGAATCGCTGAGTCCACACCCCATCCACGGGGAACGGACAAGGTTTTGCAGTGGAGTGCGGCTTGAGATTCTGACCGTGGTGGGATGAGAAAGGGAGAGAGGCATTGCTTCCTGTTTGGTTGGTGGATTGTGTTTTGTCTGTTCTTTTGGATAGATAGATAAAGAGGAATAGTAAATTTCTACAATGATCATCGGCTCATAAATCGTCTTGATCGTAAGTAATTGTTGCTTACATTCCTCAATTTTGATGGACGACGATGGTACGGGAATTGGTTACACCTGCGAATACTATTCGCGGTCTTTTACCTGCCGGTGATAGCGAACTCCGAGAACTTGTCGTTTGTGGAGTGGTCACCGGCAGCAGCCGTGCCAGCCTCGGCCGATCCTGAGGTTTCTTCCTTGGTAGAGGCCTCCGAGGTGGCTGAATGGGATACGATGGCCGGGGCTGATATTGCGGCTGACGACTTGCTATCATCGTCAGCTTTCCCTTGGGTGAATGCTTCTTGGAGCTGCAGGGCGTACTCGAGGTTCCACAGGACATCGCCCATGGTCGGCCTATCAACCCCGAACTCGGCAAGGCACTTCTCAGCTGACTCGGCGTACTTCTTGAGTGACTCGGGGTTTATCGCACCCTGGAGGTGAGGGTCGATGATCTCGTCTAGAAGCCCCTTCCTCTTCCATTGCATGGCCCATTCGGCCAAGTTCACCTGCTCGCGGGGCAATGCGGGGTTGAGAGCCGGCCTCGCACACAGTACCTCTAGCAGTACGACGCCAAAGGAGTAGACATCAGACTTGTCAGTAAGTTGCTGTCTTCGGAAATACTCGGGGTCCAAGTACCCGAAGCTGCCCTTCACGGCCGTGCTGACGTGCCCCTGACCCATCGGAGCATCCTTCGAGAGGCCAAAATCCGCCACCTTGGCAACCAATGCGTCGTCTAGCAAGATATTCGTCGTCTTGACGTCACGGTGGATGATCCCCTGAGCCGTCCCTGTATGAAGGTAGTGAAGTCCGCGAGCAGCTCCGATGCAAATCTCCAATCTCTGCTTCCACGACAACGTTGGTAGGTTCTTCCCGTACAAGTGATCGCGGAGTCCTCCATTGGACATGAACTCGTATACCAGGATCATCTCTTCGTTCTCATCACAGTAGCCAATCAATGACACTAAGTGCCTGTGCCTCAGCTTCGACAGCATCTGAATCTCGGTCTGGAACTCGGTGATTCCTTGCTCTGACAGTGGGTTTCCACGCTTCACGGCGACTTTAGTCCCGTCATCGAGTATCCCAAGATAGACATTGCCGAACCCCCCGACACCGATCACCTCGTTAGGGTCCCAATTCTTAGTAGCCTCTTGGAGCTCGGAGAACGAGAAGTACCTCCCAAGGCCAAACGTCGATGAGTAGAACCCGCTCTTGTGCGATCCCATAGATGTCTTGCTCGTCATGAAGCTAGCGTCACTGGCATGCAAGGGGAGCAGCCACGACGAGAAGCTGTTCCTCTTCTGCCAATCCTGAGGCCTCTTGTGCCACTTGATGACCATCGCGCCGAGACCGACGAATGCCCCAAACATCATAGCAAACCCAACTGCCGCTACTGCATGCTTGCTCGATGAGCTAGCCTTTGTTCCATCGACCCCAAATTCCCCATCCAAGCTGTTTACCGAGTTGCTCATCTTCAACACCTCGACGCCATTAAGGATTGCATTGACCGTACCCGTGTCCTGATTCATCGGACCTATCTGGATACTGATGCCGCTTGTTATAACAGTGGAATTCACGACAATATCCTTGTAGTACGGGACTGCAAGGCCATTCGTTAGGCTGGACAAGTCCAAACCAGAAATCGCCATCTTCCCGTTCACGTAAACATTGAAATACAGATCGTTGAGTGATTTGCTTACGATATCACAGAAATGCAGCCGGACAAGGTAACCAAAACTCGGGTCGACGTCGAAGTTCCAGGTAACATTGAAATTTGGTTGCTGAACGTTGGCATCAGCCATTTCGATTGCGGACGCATAAACAGCCGCTGGAGCAATGAAGCTCGGTAGTTCATCTGGGTACTGAATGATATTCGTGGGAACCGACACGTTCTTTGCCAGTGCCAGATCCTTGATATATGCCTCGTCCGACCCCCAATACCTCCCCAGCGAGTCATTCTGAGAAGTAATAACAGGCCCTCCGACATTAACCCGATAAACATACTGGTAATTAAACTCAGTCAAGCCGTTGTACTCCTGAACAGGGGATAGGGATGTGCCGGTGTCGGTGATCAGCAATTCAGGCGCCGACACGACCTCGATCGCATTGACAAACGCGAACGACTTCGCGACCGGGGAGAATTTCAGAATAAACTGAGGGTCGCTCACGTTCAACAAGTACTCCTTCACCATGGCCTGCGTGCTGTTGTTAACAGAGAATCTGTGCAGAAGCACGACATCGCTCGTCATAACGCTGAACAATGCCGTCTGGAGGTCATACTTGTCGTTCTTCATTGGGAATAGGTGGAGGCGAACCCAGTGCCATCCAGCGCTCGCCAGACGGAAAGAATATATAGCCTCGGCCTCGAACACCCTGGCTGTCAGGTACAAAGGGGATGGGACGTCGGCCTCAGTGGCAGGGACCGAGATCAGGATATTATCCTGGGCTTCGAGGTACCCGGCCGAGTTGGAGTCGGTCTTGAAGATCCTCCCGTCGGGGAGGGTCGCCAGGGAATTCGCGCCGCAGTCGATCAAAATATTGTCCTTGGGCGTGAAGCTGATGGCGGCGGAATCTGCAACCAACACAAACATCCCAAGCACGGCGGCTGCCGCGACTGCCGCCATTCGGCTCGACAATCTATATTCTTTAGGTATCATCACGCGGTTATTTTCTCGGTTCCTCCTCCCTGGAAAAGGAGGATTTTCTGGGAAAAAGATAAAGGAGGCAAAGGAAGGAATGAAAAGTGGGTGGGGAGAAATTCTTACAAGAGAAGGGATTAACGAAAGTCCATGCTTTTTTCTTGTAGTTGGTCTAAGAATAGTTTGGAGGGATTTCTACGCAGGTTGGTAGAAAGATTTACGAAACTTCATCTTGCCTGCGTGTACAAGAAGTGTTGTTGTTATTTTGTTCTTCGTCTTCTTCTTTCTTCCTCGTGGATGTTTTGTCTGTTTGGGTGTTATTTTGTGTTACTATTTCTGGTGAAATTTAGAGTGGTCGTGCTCAATTCTCGCTCATCTTTGTTGTTATTTTAGTTACCATTTTTCTTCCCACCTACAAGGAAAGGGAAGATTGTTCAGGGTCTATCGTGAACAGCGAGGATTGGCATCAACACACTGCTCAGCCGCAGCTTCCCCATACATCTCTTCCACTTCGCTCGCAGCCCTCACCGCCTTCCCCTTGCTGTCCTCCTGGATCTTCAACAGCCACCTGTCCGATCTGTACTTCGCAAGCAGAGCGTGCGGCCGGCTGCCGATCTGGAGCAGGAACTGGTATGTCGCTGGTATCGGAAGCCTCAGACAGAACTTACTCAGTTTGGGATACAGTCTGGAGTTAGTATGCATGCGTGCTCCTGCAGTGAATGGCCAGAACTCAGCTGTCCTTGTTGGTCTGGATGTTGTCCGGGTACCCTGGTAGGACTGCGGACACGTCGGAAGTTCTTGCCTTTTGTCTGCAACTATGATTGTAGCGATGGCACAAGCAGGGAATGCTTTCGTTCTGACCTGCCAGCGGTCCCTTCAGAGAAGACGAAGAAGGTTCTGTTCTGTCCTTGCTTAGGTATACACGCTGTTTGGGAACTGAACGTTTCTCACGAGGACGGTCGTTGTCTTGGGCACCGGATCGTACTTCAAAGCCTTCCGCTGTTTCCTGCAGACAAAAATTAACTGCAAGAAGTTCCTGAAAACAAATTCGACCGGTAGGATTAGTTGATGAATCCATAAAGGTAAGCAGACCGAGGCTTCCACGTAGGATCGAAACAAGTCCCGACCTCCTTTGATCCTCGGCGTTGCTGCCAGTGAAGTAAACATTCCCTCCCATCTTCATCCGCATCCAAGTCATTTGTAAATAAATGCCAGGGGCCACTACTTCGGCTTTGGTCGTCAAGGATGTGGCCAAACCACCTTCAGGACCAACCTTCATTAACCCAAAGTAAGCATCGGCCGCCCACAGATGCGATCGTCCTTCGCGTAACTAAAAGGCGTGGGATCCCAATCAAAGAGATTCGACCTGACAGAAAAACTCCCCTTTGTTAACAGGCATACAATCAAAACGACGAAAAGGCAAGGAGTCCAAATCAAATATATCAGAAGTCGCCAATTCCAAAAAGACAAGCTATGCAATCCATTACATCGTCGTCGAAGAAGGATCGGCTTTTTGCATGGCATTCAACTAATCAACTACTGGTAACCTTCTGCAGAAGATGATCTAACAGCTTCCCGAATCATAATTCCTTTGGTGCCTTGATTAGTGATTCAAGAGTTTGAAGGCGTGATGTAGTCATATGAGGGTTGTATCGCCATCAGTTGCGTCAACCATGAGATCATCATGTCCTATTCCTGAAATGTCATTTCTGTTGGAGCATCATGATCTTCAACATCGTCCTCCACCTGATAATGCATCTGTTCGAGCCCCTCTTTCTCCTAAACAATTTCTTCATCATCGCCGTTATATCCTTCCGTCTGTTTCTCGTAGGGTGGCCAGTCATCTAAGCTTCCGACACGACCATACAATCAAAGTGTTGCTTACTGCATCATCATTTCTATGGGTTCTCCGGCGAGAGTGACAAACTATTCTAGTTGTGATGGTCGAAGATGAATTTTCCGGAGCGTCGTTCTCAACCGCGAAAAATTTTTCAGGACATCGTAATTTTGACGTCGGAGTGGTCTCGCGATGATTCTCGACCGCGACACTTTACACAATTGTAAGCAAAATTCACTTAATATCTAATTGGAGAATAGCGACACTTTTCGAATCAACTAGTGTCGCGATCTATAGATCACGTAAGATCGTAACTTGAAGTTACAAAACTTGGATATTTTGAAATTTTTTGGTACTTTTTTTTTTTTTTTCAAAACCCAAGATTTAAGGTGGGGTTTGACCGAGATCTTTGACCCTTGTTCATAACAAAATATATTCAGAGACAGTCAAAAAGGGGAGGAGAATAAACGTAAACAAGGCATAAAAAGAAAAAGAAAAAGGAGAAATATCTTACATAACCTTAAAAATACAACATTTGAATTGGTTTTGTTTTTCTAGAAGAAGGGTTTTACTATTTACGCAATGCAATGCAGGTCGGTAATTTGGTAAACAAAAGAAACTCACCCCAACCCAAATGGCACCAGAATTAGTCAGAGAACAAAAAAAAAAACACAAGAAGAGGAAGAAATGGAAAGAAAACGCCATTGACAGACCACCTTCTTCAAACCCCCCTCCTCTTTATCCCTTGCCCATCAAGATTCCGCCTTTCTTCCTCCATTCCCCTAACCCACCAAAACCCTGAATTCTTCTTCTCCCTTTTTAATCGTATATGATTATTCCCTTCCCCCTTGTCGGTTGGGGGAGGTTGGAGATAGATAGATGTACAGGAAACTCCCCTTCTACATCTCCATCGCCACCCTCTTCCTCCTCCCCCTCATCGTCTTCTACCTCATCCCTCAGCTCGGCTTCTTCCCTTTCTCCCCTTCCCTCCCTCCCCCCATTTCCCCTTCCGACGAGCTTTTCGACCTCGTCCTCCTCCGCCGCGCCTCCAAATCCTACTCCTCCCACCTCTCCTCCAACTCCCGCTCCCCCAAGATCGCCTTCCTCTTCCTCACCAATACCCACCTCCACTTCTCCCCCCTCTGGCAATCCTTCTTCCTCAACTCCAAGGCTTCTTCTTCTTCTCCCCCCCGGTTCAACGTCTACGTTCACTCATCCCCGTCCCTCAACCTCACCTTCCACCCCTCTTCCGTGTTCTACGGTCGGGTTATACCTTCGAAGGCAACTTACCGCGCTTCTCCTACGTTGATCTCTGCTACCCGCAGGCTAATTGCTCACGCCATCCTCCACGACCCCGCCAACCAGTACTTTGCTCTTGTATCCCAGCATTGTGTGCCTTTGCACTCGTTTGATTACGTGTACAATTCTCTGTTCAAGTCGACCTCCTTCGATTTGACGGATGATGATAAGGTTTCGGCGAAGATCGGGGTCAAGTTGAGGTTCCGGAGTTATATGGAGGTCCTCGATCAGTCGAAGAATCACTGGAAGCGGTACACTGCTCGTGGAAGGTTGTCGGGTTGTGTTGATTGATTTGGGTTTGTGGAATCATTCCGAAATTTTAACTCTCTCTTTCGTGATTTTTGTGAATCTGAATCTTAGGTATGCAATGGAGCCAGAGGTTCCGTATGAGAAATTCCGGGTTGGATCGCAGTTCTTCATCATCATGCGGAAGCATGCCTACACGGTGGTGAGAGATCGAAAGCTCTGGGCAAAGTTTAAGGTACCTTGTTACCGGGAATATGACTGTTATCCAGAGGAGCATTATTTCCCCACCCTCTTGGATATGGAGGATCCAAAGGGTGTCACCAGGTACACCTTGACAAGGGTTAATTGGACGGGAACCGTGGAGGGGCACCCGTACACATATAGCGCGTCAGAGATTTTACCCCAGCTGATTCATGATCTGCGGAAGTCGAACTACTCCGCATCGTACTTGTTTGCCCGGAAGTTCAAGCCAGATTGCCTCCAACCTTTGATGAAAATTGCTGATTCAGTGATTTTCCAGGATTAATGTGCTGGGAAGTGTTCTGGTGAGTTGAATTGGTGCTTATATAAGCTGCAATTTTCGTTAAGTGTGGAATTTAGTCCTTGATTTTCTTGGGTCTAAATGGTCGAGTTGAATGTCGGCCGCGTCGTTGACTAGGTGAACTAGAAATGCTGCGGAACCAAGATTCAGCTGTAAACATAGGAATCAGTAGTGTGAGCCAATTTCTTGACGGCAAGTTGGATATATCGCTAACGACACCCTTTATGACGACGTGAAGTTTTTGTCTTAAGAATTACAGTGCAGGATCAGATAGGATGCTGTTTTTGGAGTCGATGTTGATATCTGCAATGTCTTTAACTTAATAACAATTTTTGCCCCTTAATATCTGCAATGTCTTTAACTTAATAACAATTTTTGCCCCTTAATATCTGCAATGTCTTTAACTTAATAACAATTTTTGCCCCTTAATATCTGCAATGTTTTTGGAGTCGTCGAGACTTTGTTAGCTTATCCTATCATGCCCCTTTATTTGATTTGACCATGTATGACACGGTTTGCTTTGTTGGGAATGAGCTGCCCGCTATCTCGAGTTTCGGACAGATGTAGTATACAGTAGACACTTATTTTATTACCATGGCATTGGAATGACTGGCGCTGCTCTTCTGTTCATATGTTCAACCCTCGCTGTTTGATTATGACTCCAGGTAGATCGAAGAGCGAACATGCCTCCAGATAACTGTCATTGCTGTCGGAGAATCGTGAAAATGGTTGGAAGAGGCGTTGAATGCCCACGACCAAGGAGACTCCGAGTTCATTTACCATGCATCCCAATAAAGGAAGGGTTACATTGCCGAGAAGCTCCGAAGCAAGCGGTGACTTCTCCGACAGGTGCCCGTTTTCCGGGTAAGTCTCGGACTGTAAGTAGGGTATTTCTTGTAGAGGAGGTACATAGTGCTTGCCCACCTCTTTTCAACCTCTGGGTCTCTCTCTCTCTCTAATCAGCGGCTGCTGCTTTTTCTTCATTAAGCCCAGGCAAGAGTGTGTCCTTTATCCTCCTGTTTGTACATAAACTCTTGTTGGATTGGGAAAGAAAAAAGAAGAACTGAGTTCCTTCCATCCTCTAAAGGGGAATGTGCCAAAAGCCCCCTCCCCCCGGTTGTTTCTTTTCCTTTCAGTAAAAATCCCAGAAATTATGTGGGCTGACATGCCCCCCACCCCACCCCAACCCATCCCTCACCAAAAACGATGGGGAACCTTTTTGGATTCTCCCGGTGAATTGGGAAACTGGGAGACAAACACGCTTGGTTGATAAGATTCCAACCCAAACAACTGAGATGTCCAATCCCAATCCCCAGCTTGGGCCGATTCCATAAACCAAATTATCCATTCTGAATTTTCTGCCTATTTAATTGATATTGATTGAGATTATTAAAAAAAAACATGGGTTTTTTTTGTTTTCTTTCCTGGGAATGATTTCTTTTTGGCATGAATAAATGAAAATTGAAATGTGTTTTCCATTGCAAGTCAACGGATGTGTGTCCAAAGGGAAAAAAAAATAAACAAAATCTAAACCCAACTGGATTTATGTCATCTTTCGATTGAAGCCGGCAAAAGCTGCATCCCCACTCCTCCTCCTCCTTAATCACCATTCCATTTTGCGTGATTAAAAGAAAAACTGTGCATAACGGGGGGGGGGGGGAGGGGGGGGGGAATTTAGATATGAGTTTCTATCTAACAAGTGAGCAAAAATGCCCATTTCTGTGTTCGTTTTGACTCTTGAAACCAAGCCCAACAAGTGAGTTTTGGGGGTATGGGAGTGTGATTGCCACCGCCATACTCAAACTCAACACTTATCACGATGCTGCTTCTTTAAGAGGTGGCCATGTGTGTCATCTGTATGGAGACTGATGATATAAACGGGTGATATGACACTCGAATGTTGAAGGTATTATTATTATTATTATTGCTGCATGTTGTTGCTAGATTTAGATGTGTCGATCATTCTAATCCATTGAGTCCCATGATGTCATGTCAGCAGCATCTGAAAGAGATGGAGTGGGGAAAAAAGGTAATTAAATTCATTGATTAGATATCCTCCGAATTTTATTTTAAAAAAGGGAAATAATATTCAAAAAGTAAAGATATAATAATAATAATAATTAGAGGGAGGGAAGGAGGTAAGTCTTGTTGGTTTCCTTTTTCCATTCTTTGGTTCTTCCTTTCTTTGTGATTGTCTCCGGCTACACCCTCCGCCTCGGGACGTTCATCCCTCCCTCCAACACTACACGCACGACACTGCGGCGGAGGAGGACTTCCCCCCCCCCGGTAGAACCCACCTACCTCACTCCCTCTCCTTGAAGGTTAGCCAGACCAAGCAGACGCCACCCGCATCTTCAATTCACATCTTTTCTTACCAAAATTTAAAATTTTCCCCGAAATTCCCTGCCTTTCTCTGCTTCATGGATACCCTTTCCCGTTTCTGTCGTTTCCCACCAGGCCTTTCGAATCTGGGTCGCTTGTGGTTGTTTCTTGTTGGGACTGGAATGCCGGGGGAAGTTGTCAGTAGTCGGGAATTTGTAGAATCCGATCCGGCAGTTTAGGTTCCCAGGTGGCGTGCTGGGAGGAGGGTTTTTCCCTTTGATGGAGGTCGACTCGTCCATGTCTGCGGACTCGGAGCACGATCAAGATTCAGCTGTGCAGAACGGTCCCTCTGATCCAAGGGAGCAGCTGGCGGAGAGTTCGCCTGCTGGTGGCGGTGGCAGGGGCAGTGGATCCCAGTCGCAACAGGCGCAGCCTCCCGTCACGGCGCATCAGAGCCCCGTGATCGGCCCCGGCCAGCACCTACTTACTCGGTGGTTAATGCTATCTTGGAGAAAAAGGAGGATGGTCCAGGACCGAGGTGCGGGCACACTTTGACTGCAGTGGCTGCTTTCAGAGAGGAGGGTTCACCTGGATATATTGGTCCCAAGTTGATATTATTCGGAGGCGCGACGGCGCTTGAAGGAAATTCTGCGGCATCAGGAGCACCTTCTTCTGCAGGAAGTGCCGGGATAAGTATGTTGCTATTGATTCTTGAACTGCTTTTTGAGCCAACTCTCCTAGTGTGGTCTGGTGGTGTATCAACTGTTGGACCTCAGGTTCAAGACTGATTAAGCTCATGGATTGGTTCTAGTACACTATTGCAAGAGAATTTAAGGATGCCTTGTTATGGGATATGGTCGGAATTATTAGACATTGGCAGTATTCTCTTGTCTGCTAATCCTGTCCGAAAGAGCTGGATAACGTCGAAGGAGCTGCTTATTGATGCAGGAGCATAATAAAAATAATAATATTAGATTTTAAATAATAAAGTATATTTTAGGAATATCGCGTTATATTTCTTTTTTAGTATAAATAAGGCCTTAGGATTTCTAAGGAGGATAATTTTGTTATTTTTACCTATTATCTGATTTTAAGAATTTATTGAGGTTACTCTAGAATTTTCTATCGTTCCCTTCATCCTATTCGTTTTCTCCCTATTCTTCCGTGATTTATCCTATTTCCGCTACGTTACTCCATCAATTGGTATCAGAGCCTGAGTTCTACTCGAGGGTTAGAGTTTAGGGTTTTATGATGGCTAATCGTGGTAGAGGCCGTGAGAGAGGGGTTCAACATCAACAGACGAAACTTGCTGAGATGCGAAGTATGATCGAAGATCTATCGCGAGCAGTCCAATTGCTGCGACAGGAACGCGTGGGAGCCCGAATGGAGATTCCGGAAGGCAACCACAACCCCTTAGACATACCGGAAGGTAGTACTGAGGATGAATCTGATGAAATCGAAGACAATCCTTTCCGTGAAGCCGGACCTGTATACAACACAGGAGGAGGTGGACTGGAGGAGAGGCTAATTCGTGCCCTAGATCTCAACAGTGGTGGGATCAGGATTGAAGTGGCTGATTTTCACGGGAAAATGCACGCAGATGATTTTCTTGACTGGGAGACTAGCCTTGAAAATTATTTCGAGTGGAAGCCTATGGTAGAGGCAAGAAAAGTACTCTTTGTAAAGCTGAAATTGAAAGGAGCTGCACTTCAATGGTGGAAGAGAGTTGAAGAACAGCGTTCCCGACAAGGAAAGCCAAAGATCAGTACTTGGGAACACATGAAGAGTAAGCTGCGAAAACAGTTTTTACCGGCAGATTACAGTATGGAGTTGTATGAGAAGTATCATGCCCTAAGACAAAATTCTCTATCGGTGGATGAATATACTGCGGAGTTCAATAATCTGACTGTTCGAGTTGGATTGAATGAAACCAATGAGCAACTTACGTCTCGCTATCTAGCAGGTTTGAATAGATCCATCAGGGATGAGATGAGTGTGGTTCGTGTATTCAACATGGAGGATGCTCGACAATATGCGTTGATGGCTGAGAAGAAGGTGGCACGTTATGGAGCTAGGCGACCATTATATAACAGATCAGACGGAGGTTTTAGTGCTGATCAGTCACGCCGAGTTGATCAACAACCATCTAGGTTGACTCGGGGAACTATGTCATCTTATAGAAGTGATGTGAATGACAAGGGCAAAGCTGTAGTTAATCCTGGAGCTCAAAGAAGTTTCAAATCTGGTTCTGGTAGTAGCTCTAAGCTACGATGCTTCACATGTGGGGAACACGGGCATACGTCGTACGCATGTCCACAGAAGAGGGTGAACTTAGCTGAAGTAGGAGAGGAATTCGGTGAAGAGTTAGACCCCGTCTATGATGGATATCGTGATGAGGATGAGGAGGTTGATATTTATCCTGTCCAAGGGGAATCACTCATCATCAGGATAGTTATGACAACGGCGAAGATAGATGCTGAAGATTGGCGAAGACACAGCATATTCAGGACTCGTGTTCTTTGTGGGGGTAAAGTCTGTGATGTGATTATCGATGGTGGGAGCATGGAGAATGTTATTTCCAAAGATGCTGTGGAAAAGCTTAAGTTGCCATTGGAGAAGCATCCAAATCCTTATAGAATCAGGTGGCTCAAGAAGGGTAATGAGATACCAGTGACATCCCGTTGCTTGGTACAATTTTCTTTAGGTTCTGACTTGAATGATGAAGCTCTCTGTGATGTCGTGCCAATGGATGCTGGTCATATTCTTCTTGGTCGACCTTGGCTTTTTGATCATGATATGGATCATCGTACGAAGCCAAACACATATTCTTTTTATAAGGAAGGTAAGAAGTACACTTTGCATCCCTCAAGGAAGAAGCTAGTGAGTTAATTCCGAGTTCAAGCAAGGTTAGTGGGTTTCTTTGTGCTGAGAAATTTGAAGCTGAGAGTCGGGACACTGAAGTAAAGCCTATTTATGATGAATATCCTGATGAGGATGAAGGTATCGATCTGTATCCGATCGAAGGAGAGTCGGTCGTCATCGGAGGGATCATGTCTATTGCTCCGGTGGAAGTTAAAGATTGGCATAGGCATAAGATGATCAACACTCGTGAAAGTGAAGGTCCACAGATTGTTATTTTCACAGATACAGTGGAGACTTATCTCAACTCTTATGAACAGAGTAAGATGCACACATTCCTTTCTCTAAAAAAAGACATCAAAGAGTTGGCTAGAATTGGGGAAAAAATTAGAGAATCTCTTGGCGACAACGAATTCGTGGACAAGAGGAAAGGAGGATATGAAAACTACACAAGAATTGTTGAGCCACCAGGTTGGAGATTATTTATTTTCCAACTCCGGGAGATCGATATAGGAGTTGCGTATTGTAAGGACATCCGGGCACGTGACAGTCGTTCCCTGACCTTTCCTGGAAGCGAAGTTAAGAAGATGAAAGGCCCGAGTAGAAAGTATCATACATTTTGCTGGTGCCGTTCCAAGTTTGTAAAATCAAGACAATATTGTGGTGTGTGCAAGAGAATTTGGCACCATTCGGATGGTGGAGGCTGGGTGTATTGTGATGGTTGTGATGTTTTGGTGCATGTTGAATGTGCGGGTTTCTCCGATAGACTTATGGAAGATTTGGAGAACACTGACCTTTATTGTCCTAATTGCCAGAATAATGTTATCGTTTATATGGATGTGATTATATTAGAGCAGAAGAGAAGTGATTGTGAGGAAGAAGAGAGAGAACTGAGTAGCAGTGATTTCCTAAGAGAGGTTACTAGAAGTGATATAGAAGAGCTGAAATGGGCACGTCCGGTCGCGTTCACTTTCTGTTTTCGAGGCTGGTCTTGCCTTGCTGTTCGAGCATACACTGCATCCAAGGTTGAGGACAAGCTAGAGTCCTCGAAGAGGGATTTCCTTTGGGCAGCATTAGGGATATCAAAGGTGAACCAACAGATGAGACTGAAGATGCTATATTGGTACCTCTTGGACTTCGTCGAGGACATGGGATCGCTTCTTGACTGGATCAAAGAACTTTCAAAGGTCAATGTTCTAGATGTGAAGGAGGCTAAGTCAAGGAGATGGAATCAATATAGGAGATTCTTGGTGAAATGGTTGGGAAAGCCAGCGACGGAAAGTATCTGGATAGCTGAAGAAGAGTTGAAGAAGATTGATCCTGAGATTTATGTGGAGATCGTCGAAGTTTTTGCACCGGAGATGCGAACTTTTCCAACCCGAGGAGATTGATGCAGGAGCATAATAATAATAATATTAGATTTTAAATAATAAGGGATATTTTAGGAATATCGCGTTATATTTCTTTTTTAGTATAAATAAGGCCTTAGGGTTTCTAAGGAGGACAATTTTGTTATTTTTACCTATTATCTGATTTTAAGAATTTCTTGAGGTTTTCTTACAAACCCTAGAATTTTCTATCGTTCCCTTCATCCTATTCGTTTTCTCCCTATTCTTCCGTGATTTATGCTATTTCCGCTACGTTACTCCATCACTTATTCTTGCAATTTCAGCTCTTTAGGATTAGTCTAGGTGAATCTGGATATGAGATATTTGGAAAAAGGAAAATTACATTTAGGAGAACCTGTTTGTTGGGAATGCTCCCATCATTGATTAAACAGGCCATGGATATTGTATTATACTAGATAGTGGCTTAGGAACTGGATTACTTCTTTAGCTGGAAATTCAAAATACACACTTAAAAAGCATGCAAATTTGTCGTCTTAATTATGCAGGGTCACAGCAAGCCTTGTGTAAATAAACGAGTCACTCCACAATGTTGACAGCAGTCATGAAGTTGACTTGAATTTGTTCATTGTCTTGTTGGGCTTGACATTTCCACTCCAAACATAGGCTACTTGCGAAACCTTTTCCTGGCATCCTTGTCCATTACAGGACCTGCTGCATGGGTATATAGATACACATACAATGTCCTGTTCAATTCAACTGTGTAACTGGCTATGAAATTCTTTGGGTTGCAGGACTTCCTGGCGCTACAGCAGATGTTCATTGTTATGATGTCTTAACAAATAAATGGTCTAGGTGAGCCCAAGATGGATATTTTGATTTTAACTTTGTCGGTGCTATTATATGTCAGAATTTAGTACTCATTTGAAGCAAATTGCAGAATAACCCCATTTGGCGAACCACCCACCCCAAGGGCAGCCCATGTGGCAACTGCCGTTGGGACGATGGTTGTTATCCAGGTCAGCCTTGTTCTTGTGGATCTGATTTGTTAATATGACTGCTGTTTACGAGGAAATGGATAGTAGAAATCTTTATACTAGAAGTTTAAAGTTTAGAATCCAGTAGTTACTGCCATTTGAACTTGACGGATCCTAGCTTGTGGACTGCCCTGAGGATATCATTTTAAGTCGAAATTAGCAGTGAATTATAACCCAGAATTGTCCAATTATGATTGTCTATATCATGTTACATAGGTACATAATTTTTTGGCTACTAATTTCAGGGTGGAATTGGCCCAGCTGGCTTGTCTGCCGAGGATCTTCATGTTTTAGATCTTACACAGCAAAGACCCAGATGGCATCGGTTGGAACTGCCGAATTGTCACCTTTTCTCTGTATACTTGATTTATCTTTCTTTCCTTCATTATGAAATGGCTTGTTAATTCATCTTCAGAGTGGTTGTCCAGGGACCTGGACCGGGACCTCGTTATGGCCATGTGATGGCCCTAGTGGGTCAGAGATATCTTCATGGCGATCGGTGGAAATGATGGTCAGTTTCTCCTTATTTCATTATATTTCAATGCTGACCAGACATTCACCACGGTTAGGGCTAAATGTCATGGATGTGATAATATGTAGGGAAACGACCCTTGGCTGATGTATGGGCAGTAGACACGGCTGCAAAGCCGTATGAATGGCGTAAGTTGGAACCAGAAGGCGAGGGTCCTCCTCCATGCATGTAGGTTCTATTATTTTCCTTTATTTCACCTTCTGTTGTGTTGTATAGATACAAAATCTGATCCAAATGCATACAAGATGTTTTACCTAAACACTGACATGTCTTGAATGAAATATTGCACTTGGGGACTCCTCACCAAGTGATTGAGATTTGTCCCTTTTAGTTTAGTCAACTAAAAGCAACAGCAAACATTAGAAGCCATGGTAGTTCTCTTCAGCTTGCACAATTATTAGAGAATGCTCTAAGCAGCAGTTGAAGTCAATGCCTTGTTAGATAAAATCTCCTTTATAGAAAATAATCGTATTCATCATCTTTATATGCTCTTGATACTTGAGAGGGATTTCCGTTCTTCAACTCACTTGTTTTCTTGCGTTTATGCTTCTGGAAATCACCAGGTATGCAACTGCCAGTGCACGCTCCAACGGTCTTCTTTTACTTTGTGGAGGGAGAGATGCTAACAGCGTGGTGAGTCTATCACTGCTTGTCTTGTTTAGTTTGATAATTCTGCCATAACATTCCATCTTTCGTGACAGTTATAATGTTTCTGTGCTGTTACCCTTTTTAAATGCATTTGTTGGCATGGGTAGTCAGTATTAATTAAACAGAGCGCATGGCTATCTTTTTTAAAAGAATCCATGCATAATAACCAAAAGGAGTAAGAAGTAATCATTGTTTAGCTTTGATCAAAAGTGGTTGCCCTTTTAATTGGCATCGTTGTTTTACTCGACTAATGTTTCACTAAGTTGACTTTTTAATATGATGATGTGCCTTCTGTTCTGGTTATACTAGGGCTATCGCCAATATTCAGAACTGGGTTATGGTTTTCGAGTGGTTAGACTCATGTAAAAACCAATCGCTAATGGTTATTCGGTATAAAATTTGTCATCTTTTGAATTCTTTTCTTCTTTGGCAATATCTCTGTATCTGCAGCCATTGGCTAGTGCATACGGTCTTGCGAAACACAGGGACGGTCGATGGGAGTGGGCCATAGCTCCAGGTGTCTCACCATCTCCAAGATACCAGCATGCAGCAGTTAGCATTTCCTTATCCTATTGAATATCTTTTTTCTGCTGGAGAACAATTTGCTGGCCTCTTGTCAGTGCATTGTGATGTCGCTGTGTATACTACATAATTGAAATTTCTGATTAGATCGCATTACTTTTAGGTCTTTGTCAATGCAAGGCTTCATGTGTCTGGAGGTGCACTTGGTGGGGGAAGAATGGTGGAAGATTCGTCCAGTGTTGCTGGTAGTTGTCACAACATTTTGGATGGTTTAGCATTCACTTGTGTTCCCGTTCTCGAATTTGGGTATTGAAAAAAATACTTTAGAGGTGTTCTTATTGTAGAATAAATATGCTTCTATTCCATTGGACGGTTGGTGGAACTCGAATGGTTTGAACTGTAGCGTGATATAAAATAGGGCAGGAATTTTGAAGGACTATGTATTTCGAGTCAAGAGCTCGAGGATGTGAATTTTTTGGTAAAATAATTTAGTGACAATTTGCGTTTTGGGTTTTGTAGTGTTGGACACTGCAGCAGGAGTCTGGTGCGATATAAAATCTGTTGTTACATGTCCTAGAACTGGTAGATACAGTGCTGATGCAGCTGGCGGGGACGCGGTGGTTGAGTTGACAAGACGCTGTAGGCATGTTGCCGCTGCTGTGGGGGATCAGATTTACATATATGGTGGTGGATTACGTGGGGGTAAGAAACCACCTGGAACTCACTTCTGAATTCAAGCTTGCTGATGCGGTAGCAATACTACCTTCCTGACCAAAAAGATGACATCCTTTAGCTGTAATTGCTATTGTGCTATTGTTTATTTGAAGGTAGAGTAGAGGATAGAGCACAGGAGAAAGTGGTGGAACTAGTTACTTTTTACGGCTGCAACTGCTTATTGGGATTAGTAGTATTGAGAATTCTGGCATTCTTTGGTAGGGGTATTGCTCGATGACCTGCTTGTAGCAGAAGATCTGGCGGCAGCAGAAACGACTCAAGCAGCTTCTCATGCTGCTGCTGCAGCGTCTGCAACTCAATCTGTGCGGTTGCCGGGAAGATATGGCTATGTTGATGAACAAACAGGGCAGATAACTGAAGCAGTTCCTGATGGTGCAGTGGAGCTGGGAAATCCAGTTGCCCCACATGCAAATGGTGACATCTATACAGATAATAGCACGGAAAATCCCATGCTTCCAGGATCTCGGTAAATTAAAACTCTGATATAGGCACTAACCAATCACTGAGTTTGGTATTTCAGTTTATCATGACACGGATGTTTTACAGGATAATAAGCTCATGAGCTTGGTCTTACCTTACTTCACCGTCGAGAAACGAAAGAAGATTTCCATCTCCAAGTTCAACTCAGATGTTTTACAGGCGAATGTCAAAAGGCGTTGAATCTTTGGTCGAAGCATCTGCAGCAGAAGCAGAAGCTATAGCTGCCACATTGGCAGCTGCCAAGGCTCGGCAAATTAATGGGGAAGTTGAGTCACCAGAAAGGGATCGTGGTGCAGAGGCTACTCCGAGTGGGAAGCAGATGTCTTCTATGATTAAGATGTCTGATTCTGCTAAGCAGAATAATGTTGCCCCGACCAGCGTACGACTGCATCATAGAGCTGTCAGTTTCTTTTCTTTTGGAATTTGAACTATAATATATTTTGGAACAATATACACAAGCTGCTTACGTATTCCCTGGGCTTTTATCGGGTGGTTGTAGCAGCAAAAACTGGGAGACCTTTGGGTGGTATGGTTAGACAACTTTCCATTGATAGTTTGAAAATGAAGGAAGGAGGGTCGGCTACGGGACACCAGAAAGTGCTTCTGCTGCAAGAAAATTGCTTGATCGACAAATGTCCATTAATAGTGTTCCCAAGAAGGTATACAATCCAAACTGCAAGTCTGTTTTTAATGGGCAGACCTTGATATAAGATTTGTGAAGAAATGGTATCATCATTGTTGGACTGATTTACCTTCTATTCTTACAAACTGTAAACTCTCAACTATCAACAATTATAGTTGAAGGCAAAGTTAGAATTTGAATATTTCATTGAACATTGGACATTTTGAGTCACCTTCTGTGCACTCACGATAATGCTCAAGTGAGGCCTTCGATGCGGCAGGCAATGCAGTACCTGAACCGGGACGAAACCCTTCCCGTTGTTGCAGACTGGCGACTCAGCGACTCGAGCAGAAGCACAGAGATGAGCATGAAGTTCCTCGAGATCATCTCCACCGATACATTCACTGGTTCTCAGGAATCATATAATTCAACAAGCCGCCCCTTTTCATCTTTCGGACCAGGTAGATAGCACAAGGGATCAGTTTTGAACACATCAAAATTGTTTCATCGTTTCTTTTCGCCATCGCTGTCCATATGAACCGACCATTTATATCAACAAAGAAACTGAAGTTGCTAGCTAAAAATGACTCGTAGAATGGATCGGCAGATAAACAACAGATGTTTTACCCTGCATAAACGATACGTGATTTCGAATATCACGTCCTACATACCCCGCCACCGCATCTCCTCCACTTTTCTAACCCAAAAATATTTATTATGGTTAGTGCAAGGGTTGGCTTGTTTATATGGAATTGATGTTTGAATGATAGCGTGGAAGGGTTGAGGCCAAATGCAAGAGGTCCTGGTTTGGTTACGTTTGGGGTGAGTTTTTTCTTTCTATAAATTTCATTAGATATAATTAACTTTGAGGCTCTTTCTCCTGTATTTGAGTTCGCTACTTTTTCATTTCATTGCAGCCTGATCGTGTTATGGAATTTTGCAACAATAACGACCTTCAATTGATTGTGAGAGCACACGAGTGTGTCATGGATGGTTTTGAGCGATTTGCGCAGGGGCATCTTATAACTTTATTTTCAGCGACTAATTATTGTGGTATCCCACCTGTTTTTTCGGTGATCGACTCTTAAAAGCAGAATGATTACGTACCAGCAGCTTACCTTGCCCTCTGATGATTGATTACAGGCACTGCAAATAATGCTGGAGCAATATTGGTTTTGGGTAGAGATCTTGTTGTCGTCCCTAAGCTTATTCATCCATTGCCGCCAGTGATGTCATCGCCAGAAGCATCTCCAGAGCACCATGTTGAGGATACCTGGATGCAGGTGCTACTAATTTATTTATCTTGCTTGGAATGAACAGGGTATGCTCCTCGGCGAGATTTTCTTAAGTTCTTTGGTTGTGTACATCGAAACCTACAGGAGCTTAATGCCAATAGACGACCGACGCCAACCAGAGGACGCCCTCCTGTGGCAATGACCGGGGATCTCTTGCATGGATATAACCCAGTGGTTCTGTTTTCCAGATGCCTGTACTTTGTGCTTTCATGCTTTGTCCCTAGTACTAGATCACTTAGACGAAGACCTCGGCAGCACATACGGGACTTTGTGAGCTTGGTCTCCCCAGCACTCTGCGGCAATTCGCGGCATCAGCGATCGCACTTTTTGTCACAATGACAGAAAACCGCAAGGTGGAAAAGCCAGAATCAATCATTGAGCAGAGTTTTGTTCTGCGCGCTGCGGCTGCAGGTCGGGTTATTGCTGAGCGACAAAGTAGGATGAGAAATTAGTGTCTCGCAAACTTCCTGCTTATTTGCTTATTGCCGTTATTCCCTCGTCGTCCAAGTAGAAATTTTCGTGCACGGAGACGAGGGGAATCCGCGGTGTTCATCGTGTTGAGTTATATATATGCATTACACATAGGCATGATCATATTACCATAGTGGTATTTTTGGTGGAAAAAAGAGGATAGTTTGTATCATAAGGTGGTGAGGTGGGTGGGGGTTGTACTCTCAAAAGTTATTTTAGTGCAAGAGAAATTGTTCTGTCTTGTAAGAAATTCTTGTCCTGTTGATTCTTTTCGGGGATGGTGTTTTCGGCCTTGAATCAGGGTTTGGTTTTAATACATGGTTTATCTTCGGCCGGAATCTCTCTCCTCTCTCTCTCTCTCTGAGTTCTGTGGCATAATAAGCTATACAATCATTCGTTTACTGTTGTAATATGCAGACATGGTGAAAGTACTAATTACACTGCAACTCGGTTATAAGATGATGCATGTCTGATGTATCTTTTTACAGCACGCGGGCTAAGATAAAACCTCAATAGCAGTCACAGTTGAAGGAGCTCGACGTTGGCTTGTTGTGGCTTACTCCATCCCATATTTCCACAAAAGCTCGAGCAATGACCGCGTGGTTTGCAGGCGAATTCATCTTAAGGAAGCACTTGAGGAGCTCCTCTAGATCTGATTCCGCTTCTATCCCCTTCTCGAACACCATCTGCAGCATCGATGACTTGAAGTCCGCATAAGGGTCCTCTGAGTCCTTCACCATGGCCAGGCTGTTGTCTATCTTCCTGCACGGGCTAACCACCGTTGCAATCCTTGGCTCGTTTCCTGTCCCAAAGGCAAACTGCATCGGAGTGTCGATGTTCAGAGAGAAGCCGTGATCGATCCTGCCAGAAATCAAGGAGGCCACGGGATCATCGTGGAGACTGGTTCTCGGTCGCATTCGGATGACCCGGAAGCAACGACGGAGCCTGAAACCACCCGCCACAATGGCCGAGACGATGGATTTTAAGAAAGCCTTCATCATTTTTAATGGGTGTAAAAACTGACAAGTTTTACCCTTTTCAGCTTTTATATGCATATAAGTGGTGAAAGTCATTTTCAAATTCAAATGTACACAACAAGAAAAAAACTGATGGGATATCACTTGCAAGGATTGTATAAATTAAATTTTACACCTGAGATTGCTGAGAAATTAAGAATCACTATACAGCAAGAACTAATTCATCCAAATAACACTTCAATTATATCACACTCAGATGCAGTGAAGAAGAAGAAGAAGAAGGAAGAAGACGGTTTATCAAGTTTCTTAAATATGTATCTTTTAGCAAAGCAGCTCTGCGCAAGACACTCACCCTTTAGACTGGGGAAGAAAGACAATTTTACCTCAACCCTTTGGATAAATGATACATCAGGGAGCTCTCCCCCTGCCATCGTCCGCCATCATGCCCTTAAGACTCCTTGCCAGCCAGATTGCCGTTTCCCTTGGGGAGACCTTGTCTCTACCGAAGGGTTTCAGCACGACCGCAAGCTCATGCAGCCTGTTGTGCTGGAGCAAGTCTGCCGAGAGTTCCAGGAGCCCCTCGAGGGCCTCTGCTCTCTGCCTGAACGAAGTAATATCCAAGGTTTCCTTTGTGGATGGCTGCTCTCCGAGGGCAGATGACCTGGTATTTGCCGTCTGATCGGCCATCACAATAGTTTCCTTGGCACCTGAGTGATCGGAAACATTCGGCCGCACTGTCACGGCTTCTACGGAGCAAGCGGGAGTTTTGATGCTCACCAGAGTTGCTACGTGTCTAGTATCTAACTCGTCCCTGATGGCATTGATCACCTTGCTCCCATTTGCACCCTGGGTTCCCACCCCTACAGTTTCCACAACGGGCTGTTTGCCACTGATTCTAAAGCTGCTGTGTTGTAGCACGGGGATGACATCATCACACACAGGGTGAATATTACTAGCAGTGGAAGTAGCGACAGCTGGCTTGTCAATGGACTGATGGTGGATAACGGTCTCTTTGTCGGTCACGGGGAGCAAACTCTTCTGGCCAGGTGAAACAGGATAAGTGCTCGAGACATTCTCTATCGTAGAAGGAAGCTCTCTTACAGTGAACTTCTCTTCGAGGCCATTATTTGGCATCATTTTGGACTTGACTAACATTGCATCATCTCTACGAGCAAATATTCCCTCAAAGGTCGTGCCAGAATTTGTCGGGTCACTCACGTTAATGCCATTTGCGAGGCTCAATGAAACATCAGAGGTTCTGCATGAACTTGTTGAGCATCTCCTGTCGGACCAGCCGTTTTCAGAAAACTCATTATTATGGAGTGTATTGATGATGACTGGGGAGCTGAGGCAGGACACCATGCTTTCCAAACGCAAAGCTCGGTCGTCTGCAGATCTCAGTTGCTGGACCTGTTCTTTCATGGCAATGAAGGAAGTTGTTGCATCGTCACAGACCTCAAAGGCTTGAATGGACAGGGTAGAAGAGTCGGAAGTGCTACTGGCAGTGTGTGTCCCTCTGGAACTGCCCATTGGAGCACCCCGGGACCCTTCTTTGGTCTGCTGGGGACGGGTTGAGGGCTGGTGAGAGACGTTCTCAACCATGTGACCTAACTCGTTGGATCCTTGCTTCACGGTGTTGTTCCCTGGCATCAAACCATCAGCTGTAGAAAGCTTTGCTCTCACTGGAAGCGATGATCTTCTACCCAGATTTGAGGGTGGAGTTTTTAGCCTGTTTTTCGTCATAGGGTCATCAGTAGCTTGCTTTGTGGCACTTGAATGAGGTATGTCATTTCTCGGCTTTGCTTTGGGTGAAGAATCAAAAGGTATCTGGAATAACCGGCAGGATAATCGTCAAAGTCATGCTAGTTAAAATAGGAAAGAAATATAACATTTGATCAGTACCTGTTGCTTCATAGGTGTCGCCTGTATTCTCTTTGAGTTTTCACTCTCTATCTCCATAGGTCTAGTTACCGAAATATCAACGTTGTACTTGATAGCAGGGATTGGATTGGGTTTAGGAACCTTGGGCGTCCCCTCTCGGTGATTTCTCTGGTTGGGAGCAACTCCAGCCTTCGTTCGACTGCCTCTGGGAGGTGAATCACTAGCTCGAATCTTCCCTTCTTTTAGAGCCATCATTATGCCCTTAATAATTCTAGGCTGCTTGGATTCAGGGTTCTGGATCTGCGTCCCCTCTGATGATCTGACAACAGGTTGATGCTCCACTTTGGAAGAGGAGCCGGGAGGGCCATGTTCTGTTTCACTTGATAAGGACTGTTCAGAGCAATCTCCATCGTCGAAAGAGGGCAAATCTGTGTCTGTTGCTCTATTGCTAAAATGAAGCACTTCAGGCAAGGTTTTCTCGCTTGAAGGCAAGCTGTCTTTGTCACTGCCGGAACTAATGATACTGTTTTGGCTATCGATACAACTTTTTCGAGGATAGGGGGTATTGATTGGCTTCTCTGGAAAAGGAGAATTTGCACTAAGAGATTGGCGATACTGATCGACATATGGCTGCAAATATGGATGCTTCAAGACCTCAGAAGCCTGAAGAAAAAAAACTTATCATGTCAATATTATGATTTCAGGAAAGTCTACCAATAAGTGGGCAGAAATTCTCACACTTGGCCGATGTTCAGGATTCTTTCGCAGCATGCCTTTGATGAGAATCTTTCTGCAACAAAAAATGTTGAGAAAGTTATAATTGAGTATACATCCTCACAGATCAATCAACTAAAAGCAGGTAAAAAGAAATAATCACAGGCTCCATTCAGGATCAAATTTGAAATTTGTCTCCCACTTCTGTCATGTCCCCTTACAGCATTCACAAAAATAATTGCCATATATAGCGAAGCAAAAAGGCTAGTTAAATTGCTTTAAGTGACGAGAATCAGCTTAAGACTCAAACGAGGACAAAACAACAAGAAATTCGATAAAAATTTACATGTAACTTATCTGTTTTATTAAAACTTACAACGATGGGGAATAGCAAGAGGGCAAGGGACCAATAGAAGAGCGGTTTATCTTGCTAATTAGCCCAGCCATATCCTACAAGAAATAATGATGAAAAAAAATCAGGTACTAGCTTGAATCAAATCAAACTGTTTTTGCAAGAAACGTATGCACATTTAGCTCTGACGTAGTTGAGCCCCAGACATTTGATAAATACATGTAATTGCATTTACAACAAATCTTTGGGAGAATAAAGAAATTTAGCAGCAGGCTGTTGCTGCTTCATTAGTGCATTTTTTCTTAACTAGTGTGCTTGATGACGATAGAGAAGAATCAGGCATTCTGACGAGATACATATGGATATAGACCTATCTTCTTGCAAATCATGTACGACATCATGGTACAATCTTTAGAGAAGACAACGAACACAATTAACAAAAATTACTAAATAGTAAAAAAAAAAAAGGAAACAATCAACAGATCATGGGAATCTTACAAAAGCCTTAAATGCTGGCCGATGAGCAGCCATCTCGTACATGCAACAGCCTGATCGACATGTTAAGATACTCAGCAATAGGACAAAATTGCTTCAACATAAAAGATAAATTTTCACACCAAAATACCTAATGACCATATGTCAGACTTAAAACCATAAGGTATGTCTGCTAGTAATTCTGGGCACATGTAATTGGGTGTTCCAACGACCTACAGGCAAGAGAGCATCACACCCAATGGTCAAAATACGGAAAGTTCCTGAATATAAAACAACCACAGGTGTGCCAAACCAGACATCTCTGCCGCATTTTGTGAGAACACATGAAAATACTCATGGATAAAATGCCAAAATAGTTCAATTTATAGACATTCATGAGTCTAGTGGAGCTTTTACATAGAAAACGTACCGATGATGCCAAATCATCTGCTTTAAGTGTCTTTGCCAACCCAAAGTCCCCTGGAGTCAACTTCCCATTTAATTGACTTGATATAGCCACAACACCTGAAGCAATCGCAATATAATAACAGCAAAAAAGAACTCACCGAGACGGACATCCTGATCTTTAGTGAGGAAGATGTTTGAACACTGCAAGAGGAAGTTTCCTTTTGGTTAATAGAACAAAGATTTCCAGACAATCCATTTTTGGGATAAACACTATCAGAACATACTTTGAGATCGCGATGGAGAACGAAATTTGAGTGCAGATATTCAACAGCCAGGAGCAGTTGAGAAAACCACTTGCAAAGTTTCTGCACAATATCCAGAAAATCGACCACTCGTATGCAGGATTTAGCGAGTGTGTGTATAGGGTAAGAGAAGAAATTCTATTGACCATACTTCCTCAGGGAAATACATGCCATTTGACTTCTCCATGAGCTCAGCCCTGCAGCAATAGGAAGCCACAATCATGAGAAATAGTGAATAACCCGCTACACCAAAAGCACCTTGAGCAGCAGTTCCGCTCACTTCAAAGTACTCACATGTCTCCACCTTCACAGTAACCAGTGACAATACAGACATAACAGCCCTGCATCAGATCCACATTCACACCCACTTCCAACTTAGGAAAGTGCCATAAGTAGAATATATACAAAAATGCATATATATATAAGGTAGAATGAACTCTCTTGCCTTCTCAACCCACGCTTCCTTGAATTCCACTGTATATGGATGTTGAATCCTCGCAATTAGAGCCATCTATATATCACAAATAGTAAAGAGACAGCTTGTGGACAAGAAGATTCATCGTAGAACATAGAAAACAACCATTACCTCCAGATGTGCTGATTTCCGACATCGTTCTGTTTGCCTCGCCAACCTGATCTTCTTCAGCACGTATCTGTCCAAATAAAAAATGTCCCCGATCTCATTAATTCTCAGTAACGATTTCTCTGTACCACACAATATGATCACCTTCCAGGTCATAGCAATTATTACTCAGCAAGCTGTCCATATTAGGATCAACTACTTTAAAAAGTAAATTACCTTTTCTTCTCGGATTTATGAAGAACCAGGATCGCAGCACCGAATGCACCTCGGCCGATCTGCTCCATGATCTCATACTGATCCATCCGAGACTCGGACGCCATCGCGCCCCACCAACCAACTCACGTCACAACAGCTCCGCAAAATAAATCAAACCACTCTCTAGTTTAGGAAACAGGTTCATGTAGCAAGTTTCCAACCCCGGATCATCACCAGAAACACCCTGACCACAAATAACTGCTCTTAACCTTGCAGAGCAGTTCATTCACCAAAAAGAAAGAATCCGGCTGGATCCGAATCTGAGCTACTTGATCCAGCGGTCCGCCTCACAAAATTGTCAAGATCCAGTCCACCTCTGACTTAAACACAGACGACTCCAAACTCACGCACCGCAGTGTCGTCCCAATCCCACGAGCTTATGCTGCGTAAAAAGACGCCACCGGCCATCACATCGACGGTTCAACCGACAAACCAACCAACCACCCGACGAGCAAAACGACAACAAAGACAAGGTAAAAGGGACAACAAGAACAAGAGCCGACAAAAATATTACCAAAGAGGAAAAAAAAAACAATAAGAGTCGGCAGTCTATGAAGGCCATCCAAGGCGGGGATGGGCCCAGCGGCGCCTTGGATTAGGGAAGAGCCGGATCAAAGCCGACTGCGGGGTGCCGTAGTTGGTTACGATAAGGCCGTTGAGGGAGTCGGAGGGTGGGTTTTGGGGAGGGGGAGGAAATGGTGGGTGTGATTGGTTAAGTCGGGCAGTTGAGAAGAGAGCGTGCTGGAAAGTGGCAGCAGGAGGCTAGACGAGAGACAGAGAGGTAAATCAAAAAAAAAATAGCATAGATAGGGAAAGCAGAAGAGATTTCTTTCTTAACCACTATGGATTAAGATCTCGTAACATCTTTTATTAATGATCAATTGATCGGGATTAAATCGGTCAATTTTGACCCTACATTTTCTGACGTTACGATAATCAGTCAATTTATATCCTTTATTACTCCATTGTCTTAAAATACCACGTGTTAATGTATTTGTATTGTCTCGAATAAGGCTGGAATATGAGGCGATCCGGGTTCGGATATTCGAGCCCAGCTACGACATTTATGCATAGGATACTTAAAAAAGCGTTATTTAGTGTACTTTCGAATATAAATTCGTGTTTGTAAATTTTTTTCGGACCAACCATAAATAAGTACAAATAACCCTAGTCATGAAAATATTTCATAATTTAAGACGTCTCAAATTTAAACTTTAAAAAATCAAATTTCTTGTTGGCTCAGAAGTAATCCCCGGTCCTGTCCTTGAACCCAATCTGCCCCGAAGGTAAGGCAGATAAACAACCCGAGATGCCATGTAACCCAACCATAGCCAGAACTGGGAGGGGTGTCGGGAAATGTGTGAGCTCGGGACCTATATGCTCTAGAAGAAGAGACCCGTCGGGCTCTTCCTGTTGATCGCCGGGATACTGGAGGGTGCGATCCAACCTATGAGCCCGACCCCGATAATGCTGAAGTCCTTCCGTAGACAGTCCAAAGGGACGCTGCAAGCGATCCTCCCCCCACCCCCAATAGGAATGGCCGAGGAGAGAGCTGGTCTTCAAAGGGTTCCTCACCCGCACTCCAGGCAGAAACAATAACAGAAAAACAAACCAAATCACACCACCATAAAAAGAAATGCAGAGAGATATCATCTAATGATTCTACCCGAGAGGAGGAGCGATTGAGTGGTTGATGCTGCCATTTTTGGTCTTGGGTGTGGTGTGCTTCGATTCATGAATTGCTGCTGCATCTTTTGGGATGGGGTTGAGGGTCGAATGGGAATTTGACACCTCGGATCCCAAGGGACAAGTGTGGGGGCTGAGTGAAGTGAATACTCTCAACCCAAGATATACTGGTCTTGTTGCTGTAGCATGGAAGGAGTTTTGTTCCATAACGACTTTCACCAAATGACGCACTAACGAAAATAATTCGTGAATTAACCCATCAAAGTCGGTCTTACAAAAGTCGGTCTTACAGACCGATTTCACCACACTAAGAAAAAATTTTAGCAAACGAAATTTGGGACGCTGCATGAAAGAAGTCGGTCTTTGTAAGACCGACTTCGGTTTGAGAAGTCGGCCTTTGTAAGGCCGACTTTCATTCCCAAAAATCGAAGTCGGCCTTTGTAAGACCGACTTCCTTAAGGACCAAAGTCAGCCTTACAAAGGCCGACTTTGGTGGGTTAGTTGGCGAAATATTTTCCAAACTGTGTCATTTGACGAAATAATTCGCCAAATAACATCATTATGGAACAAAACTCCATGGAAGGCAGTAAAGTAGAATGAATACCCAGATGTGGAAAAGACTGACCTAACCCAAATGTTTATATAACCCCCTTATAAATAGGAAGGACAAAAGTCAACCCATCAAGAAAACCCCTATACAAAAATGGAAACAGTCACATGAAACATGTAGTCCCAAAAATTACACAAGGGGAGAAAAGAAAGACTCAAAAATCTTGTAACAAAAGAACATCGGTCCATGTATCCACAGAAAACATTCACGAGTTGTGAGCATTCAGCAACACACGGTACACCATGTCCACGAATTGATTATCCTGCGACAGCCACAACGGTAAACAATGAGAACGAAACCCCAAATCCAAAGCAATGGT
The DNA here is from genome assembly GCA_029817715.1 of Melastoma dodecandrum. Taxonomy (NCBI): domain Eukaryota; kingdom Viridiplantae; phylum Streptophyta; class Magnoliopsida; order Myrtales; family Melastomataceae; genus Melastoma; species Melastoma dodecandrum. The sequence goes on along the minus strand of JARUPY010000472.1, from coordinate 5,193,179 downwards.
TGTTCTATCCTAGGCTTACTATTATATGCCAGTTTTGAGAGACATGACTGTCATCGTCATGCGCCTATAAATGGATTCCACCAACCACATCTTTACAAAGTTAGTATTGCGACGGGTAGCTACTAACCTCAACAAGAACCAAGAGTGCTTCCCGGACTTTGTCCCTGTTAATGACGGGCGGCCCATAATTGGCCACAGGGATGGAGACAGGGGTAAGAGAAGGAGGGGGAACCGGCGGAGGAAAAGGCTGTAGAATGGGAGCACCATATGGGCGTTGTAAATGCACGGGCGTATGAAGTAGAGGGGCAGTGGGTATGGAAGAGGAGACGGGAGGAACAACCGGAGCAGATGAGGCCGGAGGAGGGATGAAAAAAGATGGCTTCACAAGATTGGTAGCAAGATTAGTATTGCTGGTGGCATCATTCCCATCGATGAAGGAAACCGATTGTGCGGGAGCTGTCAAAGGAGGGGATTGCATCCGTAATGGTGGTGCAACAGGCTGGACGACTGGAGGGGGACCGGGCGGTGGAACCACTATGGTAGGGGGTTGGTAAGGTTGGGCAACAGCTCCAGCATTTGGAGCATTTCCAACATTCAAAGAGGACTGCACACACATACAAAGAAAAAGATAATATAAATATTCCAACAATAACTTCAAACAAGCAATAGCGCACCATGAATGCCCTCTTACTCTGAATTTATCCTGGATTTCAAAATAAAGAACCTAGCAGACAGGAAGAAAGTGGAGTTTAAAAATCCTACAACCTCTCAAGCTGAAAGCAAAGGTGGTTCACATTATTAGACATCAATGTATGCAAAGGGCATCCAAGACGTTCAACTTCTTAATGCCATCCTTCGGGTTCATAATCACTGTTCAGATGATCTTAAGATCTTATCTACAAATTGGACTTTAATAACAGAATAAAATCTAGTCTCATCTATCGAGGCAACGTGAAAAATGAGAAAGACATGCTACTCACACTGAAAAAGTCAATAAACGCCGGGTCATCCGGAACATCAGAAACATTGGTTGGAGAAGAAGATGGTGGCTCCAGAGGACCATCCATTATGGCCATAGTAGGGACTGCTTCTAGTTCCTCAAATTCACTGCAGAAATATACCACACAATATTTACAATATGTATTGTTTGCCCACTATGTTGTTCCAGAATGCGCCTTAAATCTTCCTAAAGCCGTGCATCAATGATTTAAGTTACAATGTTCCATAAAAATCCAGTTCAAAATAGTTCAAATGTTAAAAATGAAATGAAATATGCGTATTAAATAATACACTCAAGGGAACAAAATAGACTTCGATTACAACATCTTCGCAGGAAAAATTCAGAAAAACAAACAATACAAGTTATTACCTTTTAGTTGAAGAAACCTTCGACTTTTGAGGAACCTTAGAATAGGCATTTAGTATCCTATCAATCAGAATAAAACCAATAATAAGTAAATGTTCTGATCAATAATGAAATCACATGTCCAAAACAAATAAAAGAGCTGTCTGTGCAGAAAACTAAGAAATGTTTTTATAAGGCATGCAGTTTACTTATTCAAGAGATTATGTAGCTAAGAATGTGCAATACCATCCACTGTGAGATTGGATAACACCACAAAGGCCAGGTTTCAGATTTCAAATGTCGAAAGAGTAGAGTATACCTGTTAAAGAGACTAGCAACCTCCTCACACTCGCGGGCATTATAGAACCAAATCCCATTAACTTCTTGGGCTGCATTTCTGTAAAGTAGATAAGGAACCTGAACCTCAAACTCAAAATCTTCCAAGAGGTTCTCTACCAGGTTATCTGCACCATCAGTAACACTTACGAGCTAAAACCATACAAACCCAAATCTTCATAAAACAGGAGTAGAAGTTGAAATTCGAATTGGTACAACAGCGATCATCTAGCTGCATCATCATGCAAGAAAGGACAACAACAACAAGAAGAGGAAAAAACTACTGACCAGTACTCCTCCTGTTCATCACGATGAACTGAAACCGCGGCTGAGCATTCCTGAAAAAAAAAAACACCTCACAACTACTAGCTACTACCAGCACAGCATAACCAAAACAAAAAAATATATAGTTTATCCCATCACTGACCTCTTCACAACAAATAGCGACCCTTCCACATCCTTTCGGCTCTGCAAAAATCTCAATCGAAACGGGAGAAACAAATCACGCCACACCTCATGGGAAGCCACAAGAACAAACAAAACCAATCGTTAAGAGGGAATGACCCACCCATTGGCTGGAATCGATGTTGAATTCGTAGAAAGTGACGTGCGCGGCAGTGATGAGGATCTCCTCGACGAAAGGGTCGATCCTCTGGAGCACGGTCAGGTTGAGGAGCTTCGTCCCGTGGTGATCCAGATTCGGCATCAGCTTACCTCCACCGCCGCCGCCTTGTGACATCGTCGTCCAGCGGCAAAGGAAATCGCGAGATCAGAAGGGAATCACCCCCCAAAACTCGATCGAAATCGGAGGAAGAATCCCCAAAATCGAATTCTAAGCCCTAAGCCCTACTTCCAAAGGTCCGACTTCTGGTAATAAAGCGGATACGGGCGTTGGTTGGGTGAAAATTATAAAACGAGCAACAAGCGACGACGTCGTTCGGTTTGGTTCGGAAGGTCTCGCCGCCGCCGCATCGCCCACACAGCCGGAATGAATGACAACTAAGTAAAGTTGGTTAAACATAAAAGAACAAGTTTCGTTTTGCTTTCAAAGAGAGATTGTTTCCAAAAGCAGAATCCCAACACCACAAGTTTTTATTATAGAACGTAAACTAAAGCCTAAAACTAGTTCACGGCAGGGGCAGGAATATTGCGGGTTACACAAGAACCATTCAACAAGAGACCGCGATCTAGTGCCGGGAATGACAATTCATTCCGTTGCCTTGCCTTTGCGCCTGCTGCTACTAGTCTCTAACAGGTAACAGACCATGGAGTCGACGTCGTCCCCAAATATGCTGTACGCCTCCGTCGCCTGCAGATAACTGAATCCCATGGACAACAGAATTTGGATACCGCTGCTCAGGATTCTATCTCGTCCTCCATCGCCCCCTGTCTTGGCCTCACTAACCGACGGAGCTACAAGAAAATGGGCAACATTCAGTTGCAGTGTTTTCCATCATACAAAAGCGCAAACAAACCTAAGCAGCAATAGCTTTTGGGTCAGGTAGTGAGAGGATGAAAAGATCAATGCTCACATCCGCCAGATGAAGATGGTTCAGCACCCGAAGTAGAAGAGTCCCTGCCACCCACTTGCTTCTTTCGTTTGTCTGACGCAAGATACTCGGCCCGAGAAGCTTCCATGACCATGTCTTCGATCTCCTTCTCCGTCAGCTCAAGATCAGACCAAAACCTACCCTCTGCCAAAAGTGCCTGCAGAAAATTTACCCGTAAAATTCTTTACCGTTCCATAAAGTCATGTCAAATCCAGGAGACGGAAACTAACGTTGTCAATCTGTTGCTCTTGTTGTGCCTTGATAGCAGCCTTCACCTGGTCTTTGTCAATGTTCGTCTACAAAAGAATCTCCAAACATTTGAGACAGAACAGTGCAAATCACTTCAATTGGATTAAGGATTCTCAACAAAAAGAATAAACTGCAGAAAATGGAAAATACACAGCCGCACCCCGCGTAGAGAGCTGAATCCAAGTCCAGCACCAATAGCTAACCCACGTGGATCGACAAGAGAGTTGTAATGATTTCCATGATGAAAACTCAATCGAAGTGGTGGTGTATCGGTGTTGTAGCTCCCGTGGAATATATTAATGGGTTCTGCTCAAGGACAATAAATAAGCAAATCTTAAGGGCTAGAAATCACTTCGAAAAGAAGCTTGGGCAATTGATATACCCACCAGTGCTGTGTTTATAAATATGGATGGGCCGATTGTACATTTCTGAAAGTGCATGTATCTCCGTATAATTCCCATAAACCTATTAACAAGCAAAGTCCGTTTGTCATTACAATAATGGAAAAAAAAAACACTAGGCCATCTATACTGGAGAAACTGCATTAACACTGCGCCAACCCATCAACTCGTCACAGAAGAAAGAACATGATGTTCTACATGCTGAGGAAGAGAAACTGCATTAACCTGAAAAGTTAACATACCTTGTCTCTTCTCTTCCTTTTACAGTAGGTGCTAAAATTCTCCGTAATGAACTGAGAAAAGTGATCCCTCTCACGTTCCTAAATAGTAAAGGAGCAAGATTTCTGATTACATATTACAGTACATAAAACCACAGGTTAAGTCATGCAAACAAGTTAGAGATCAGCTAAATATTCTAAATGGAAAATAAATTATTACCATTTTGCTTAACAGATATCTGTCCCAATATCTTACAAGTCCGTAGAAGGCACACATGGATTTCACAAAAAGCATACTACTACATGTATGTCAGAGAAAAGCATACCAGATAATCCATGCACATTTGTCTCACAAGATCATAAGCTTCAGAGTCTCCGTACACTTGATCCGCAATAGCTCTGAAGAGGCAGTTTCCATCTTCTAGCATCCTTTTGACTTCCAAGCCCTTTACCCTCCTAATATCTATCTCAAACTGGCGCTCTCTTTCCTAAGAATTGAAAAAAAGTAAACACAGAAATAAAATAAAATAAATCTCAGACTGATAATTTTGACTGTTCCACAAACAAAATTCCTAGAACCATCATAAGAATAGGGAAAACCAACAAAAAATTAGTTGGAGAGGGAAATTTTGCTCCAGGACATCTAAATTCTTTATTAATTAACTAAAAGATTTGACACTCACCAAATCCTCATAGGAAACAAAGCAAGACCCATGTTCATCAGCACTATTATAGCCTTCATTCTCACAACGGGATCTTGGAGACGAAGGTCTAGAACCAGTAGGCGAAGTCCGGGCCGATATAGAAGCCCAGGCAACGTTTCTTCGGGAAGGTCCAAGTCTTGAATTTAAGTTTCCTGACGAAGTTCTCCTAGAGATTGAATGTGTAGCCAAGTGCTTCGGTGGAGCAGGAGGTGGTGGAGGATGCGCGATTCCACCAGAGCTTGGGATAACATTGCTACTTGTGCCCTCATTATCAGTTGCATCTAAAACCTTCAATCCACCAAGTCCTCTCAGCTGCTCCTCCGAATTGATGGGATCATCAGAAAGGGCATTTTCACTCTCAACCATTTCATTATTCAAATTATTCTCTCCATTAAGATTCTCCGAGAGATTGTCCTCATTCTTCACAGCATTGTAATTACCAGCACGTGAATACTCTGGCAGTTCATCTACCCCTTGGTCCAACACCTCCTCCCCAACTTCCTCATCTTTCCCAGGAGGAGGGACATGAGAAGTGGGAGTTGGCTGCACATCAGCCCTCGAGGAAGAAGAAGGTCCTCCTGTGGGAGATGGACGACCTTGATTCGATGAAGAACTACCCGAGGAGCCTCTCTGAACCAAGATACGAGTCATCTCGTCAAAATTTTATTTATGCTCCCCCAAGAATCCCTTCTGTCCCCCCTAGCAACCACTGGTCCCTGTTCAGAGAACCAGGACCATAGATATAGGTTTGTCACGCGCCCTGACCTTAGGCGTAGTTACGCCAGTCCCGTGGCTGAAGAAGTATCTTTTCCAGCCCAACAACAGCGAGTTCTTCTCGGCGCCAGATATCAATCTGTGCATTCCCCTATAAATTCTCATGAGACCAAAGCTTCCGACTTTTTAACAGCAAAAATATCCTCTAGACAATCCCAAAATAACCGACCAAGAAAACCCAAGCTGCAACAAAAGCAATCGAACTTCCTGAAAAGAGAAAGATGAAAGGGGGATGCAAACAAAGAAACCTGAGACAGTTCCACTTTCCAGACTAAGCCAGAAGCAGAAAACTTATTACACTAGCTCAACAAGAGAGCTGAGGAGAAAAATAGAAATTAGAAACCAAAGAAAAGGCTGGACCAAATAAAAAGAAACACCATTATAAAGCGATTGGCATCCAAACTCGAACCATCATGCGAAAGAAAATCCAGAAAAGAATCACCCAAAGATCAATCACTTACTCATAAAGAGCATCAAGAAATCCCAACAAACGTACGCAGAAAGCACATGGCTCAGCTAGGAAGACCACTTTCAACATCGCACCGAACGCGCACCCCACGTGACACAATCCCAACACAATCAAAATTATAAAGAAAAAACACGCCGCAGCCGCCGTCCCATGTCCCAAAATCTCGACGTTTCGCCGAAATCACGACGCAATCAAAAGAAAACAAAAAACGCACACAACCCTAATGGATCCTCCCCCAAAGAAAGAACACATCCGATCGGAATAATCCTAGGGTTCGGCAGTGGGAAGAATCGACTAACCTCGGGAAGAATGCGGAATTCGGGAGGGGAGAAAAAGGATCAAATTAGGGTTCCAGCGGGGCACGAGAGTGAGAGAGAAGAAGTGGAGGAAGGGGGGTGGGGAGGGGAAGAAGAGATACGACTCGGAGGCGAAGAAATGAGGCGAGACTGCTTTACTTTCCCACCCAACAATTTAATGCAACAACAAAAGCTTTTTCTTCTCTTTTTATTAGTCCAGCGCTAATTTATATATAAATAATGTACTAAAATATATATATTTACTGCGATACTACTTATTCGCGGACTATTGTACATCTCCAAAAAAAAAAAATTATAAAATAAAGTTTTTATTTTTAAAATTATTCGAAACAAAATTTTCATTATTTCAACGACTGAATTTCAATAAAGTTTATTATAACACTACTTTAAAATAGTGTCTTTAGTTTGCCCTAAAATAGTTCGTTTTGTTAAAAAAAATTCGTACATCAAACTATAAATCCAAAAATTTTCAAAGTGTTTCAAAATCACCGTTCGAGATAGCAATTTAGCCAATTCTACTAAAAGTCATTGATTGCATATCAATAACGTTAATTTCGGTGATATTTAAATAATTATTGAAATTAAAATCTTATAAACTTTTTTAAAATTAACTCACTATCGAGTGCAATAATACAAGAAGAATTCGCCTATCCGTAACAAATTTTGATTTGTTGTTGCATGCCCAGAAAGGACGTTCTTCTTTTTCTTGTTTGTCTTTTGTGGATGGATGGATCCGATGAAGGGGCAAAAAGCCAAAAAAGAAAAGGTGAGGGATTAGGCGTGGGTTTTATAAAAGTTTGATTGTGTTAAATTTAAGAGGCGAATACAGATATTAGCTCTGAAAATTCATCCACTTGATGGCCTGGGCATTTCCAGTGAAATGAGCAGTAACAAGCCTTGGGAAAGAAGGGGAACACACAACTCTGCTGTATAGATTTACTTGGGGTCTTTGGGAAAGTGAAGCTTGATCAACGCCGGAAGTTCGGCCAGTTCCACCCGCGGCTTCCCCAACAATATGCTTTTCAGCTTTTCATCGCAGTTCACCATGTTCTTGTTGCTTGGGTCCTGCACAGAAAAACAAAAATGGGATTGAAGGTAGCTGAAGAGTTAAAGAGCATCGTAGGCTGGTCATGCGCTCGAGCGGTAGAGGTAACATGAAAGAGAAAATGATCGAGATTGATGCCGGTGGTCAATCTAATATCGTGGAATTTTCAGCTAGTTTGAAACGATGGACCATTCTAAGAATCAGGTTCTAATTTATCTTCCTGCAGGATCAGGATACAAGATGCCGATTAGCACCTGGGCAAATTGCAATGACTCCACCATCCAAGTCTTTAATTTTATAATAGATCAACTCTTCTCGTTTGACAAAATCAGATCAATACTTCATTCATAAAATATGCTAAAGCTAGACGAAGAACAGAATCCACCCAGTGGAGTCAGTCGTCAACCTATGCTACTGGAAAAACCTATGCAATCAAACAAAATCTCCACCTTGCATTACAAAAGGTCCAGGACGAGCTGGGGGGAGGGGGTGACGTTGTTTTAAAACTAACCTGAAGATTGTTGGTCTTGATGTACGACCAGACCTTCATGAAGCAACCCAGCCGGGAGATCCGAGACTCCCCCACGAACTCCCTCACCTTCGAAGGCAGGTTAACAAGGTCGATCAAGTTCGCGAGCTTCTTTGGGCTGTCCACGATTCCTTTCTTTATCCTCTGCGGAAACATCCTCCGTCACCCCCTTCTCCTTCACTAACCGACTGCAGACAAAACGAAATCATCACACACAACCAAAGACGATCAAATACCCCAAGCTCCACAACCTCCAAGAGAAATCCCCAGTATTTCGAATCAGACAAACCAAACCCATAATCGCAAGCTTTCTAAATCGCTACAAAGCAGGAAGTCAAATTCAGCGGGGCATTTCGCCGAACATTTGGCGGGCGTTTTCATATTTCCAACCAAACCGTTATGCAACAATAGAACGATGCAAGCGGAAGTACGTGATCAACTCCATGGAATAAGAATTAGAACAAGGAGAGGGGACAAAAAAGGATGAGCGTGCAGGAATTAACAGAGTCTCCGAGGTTCGGACAAGATCGTAGTCTTACAAACAAAAGCTGGAGAAAGCGGCCGTTTTGATCTTTCGGCCGAAAGCCTGTCGATGGAATAAATAGTTTGCAGTAAATTATATATTTAAAGTATTTTTTGCTATTTTTTGAATTATCCTATTAGTTTAGTTTCGATTCATCGGTTATAAAACTTGATACCGAACCGCGTGAAATAATTGGTGGTAATTCTAAAGGTAAGGAGAGGCATCTTTACAAGGGCTGCAAAGTTTGCAATTAAAGAGATGAATCGGAAACCAATTCACTTCATCTCTATTTAGAGATTATACCAGACCCAGACAAACAAAACGAATAGCTTAACATCAAGGCACGATAAGCAGTGCTAGTTACTAAACTGCAGAATGCACAGATGATAGTTGAAGTCGCAGTTCTCCCGAGACCGCCATCATGACATGAGATCGCCGATGTGGCGGCAGGGGCTGATCAGCTTGCTATCCAGCATCAGATGGTTGGTCTGAAAGTTCACTTTCCTGCTAAAGGGAAAAATTTTGCGTGAAGAACACATTGTAAAACAGGCCTTCCTACTGTGCAGAATACCATGAAAGGGATTGTCTGTCTACACGTGTTCTCGAACTCAAACTAGTTGAGGAGTATACTGAACTTGCTGATAGAGGAGGGGCCTAATATCTCCACATTTTCTCGCCTGGCAGGATGCCCCAAGACGAGCTTCTCTGTTCATTTTAAAAGGAATGCGAGTGTTCCAACTTTGTTTAAAACCATATTAATTCAACATCCGCTATACTAACATCAATTAGAAATGATCCTGAATTTCTACGAGTTCAGACATGTAAACATGCCATGGCGTGAGAATTGTGAGAGAGAGAATCGGTACCGTCCGAGGAGGATGGATCTGTGAGAGATTACGGAGTTGGTTGTTTTCCATGTTAGCCAATAACTGCGTCACCGTCTTCAAATGAGGAGCACTGCAAAAGTTTAAGCTCCATGTAATACCGGCATCAAGATACTGCAACATTGGTCTGATTCTTCATCACTATCCGCATTCATTCTCAGAAAACATTCCCAAACCATGTAGCTACTCATACCAAACCCATGTTAATCAGCTAGTTAATTCTTTCTCAGGTGCACCATAGTCCAAGGAAGGCCCTTGTTATGAAGCAAATCTGAAATTAGCACACGACGTAGCTAAATACCTTCTCAGAGCACTCTCCATGTGTTCATCCAGGGACGAAACAACCCGTGGAAGCTGCTCCAGAACCTGCCCTACATTGATCGAAGACAATGCCGCAAAAATCAATCAATCAACTATAACCACGGGCGCCAGAACATAACCTGAACAAGGTTCCCAAATTGGAGGAATCCCATACCGGTGTTCCTGATCGTTGCAGTTCGATCCAGGAGATTCTTTGGAAGCTTCCCCAACTGCCCCTACAAACAACCGCAAAACGAACACCGAGTCAATCGTCCGGGCATTGTTTGGGAAGGAATTCCAACTTCCTTGCCGCAATTCCCCAGGAATTCAGCGGCTCGTGATTGAAAGGAGCCAAAAGGGGAAAGTTCGGGGATGCACGGAAGCAGTTTGACGGATTACCTGAGAAGGGGAAGACTGTTGGATGAGTCGGAGGAGGTTGGAGGTGGACTGAACGGCCTGGGAGATCTGATCAGCGACGATCGCCTTCGCCGTGTTCTCCCGATTGCTCCCACCGCCCCCGGCGCCAGCCCTCATCGCCGATGAACTGGCCATCGTTCCCGAGTGTGTGTTTCCTCAAGCCGTTCGTGAAATACACGCAACTAATTTGAGCATATATATCGCTTTGAAGTTTTATACTTGAAAGTTTCAGAAATAAATGGTCAAGGAAGATTCCAGCCTTTCCACTCACTTCCCGGCCGTACCGCCATCCCCGCCGCCAACATGCCGGAGTCCGATGGCTCGTCGCGGCCTCTCTTCGGAGACGCCGTCAGCACTGCCTTCCCTCTACGCTTCCAGGTTCTTGTAACTCTTTTCCCTTGCGCTGCTTTCGGTTCTCGTGACTGTTTTCGCCTTGCGGTTGTTAGTTAGCCGGTGATTTCTTCTCGTTGCTTGAGTTTCGCAGGATGTGAGTGAAGTTCGTCAAGTCCCTGATCATCAGGTTGGTATCAAGCATGGCCGTCGTCGTAGCCCTCGTGGTGGCCAAAAATGATGAATATTGTTGATTTTGCTTTGCTTACCTAGAGGGTTGTATGTCTTTTGTGTGTAGGAGGTGTTTGCAGATCCCTCGCGAGACGAGAGCTTGATCTTCGAGCTGTTGGAGCTCAAGCAGGATGTTGAAGATCACGGGAGTGCGGTTTGGTTCCTTCAGGATATCGCCACTGTACAGGATGCCGGACAATGCACGGTAATTCAGTGTTGATCGCGTTAACAATAGGAAGGTCCTTGACTCTGTTTGAACTCTTATTCTTTTCGCAGCTCCTTGAACAATCTGGAGTGGTTGAGGCCCCTTGGTTGGTTTACCAGAGTACACCCGCTGTTATCAGCACGGTGATTGGCCAAATGAGTATATCCAAGGGACGCCAGGGAAGGGATGCACAGAATGTTGGGAGGGTGAGTTATCTTGTGTGCCGTGTGGATCTTTTGCATGCTTGTTTGGACATCGATGGTTGAGGTGATGCTGATGCAGGTTTATCTGGCAGATCTGCGACTGAAGGAAGTGAATACAGATATGTTGATCACCGAGCCGATCCTGATAAAGTAAGTACAAATACCTGTAAGGATAATTCACATGGCAGTCATTCTTTCCTTATGGTCAATATGCATCCCATCGTCTTTGGAACTCCCCGTTAAGTGGCCTGTTTCACAGTTTACCTTCAGCCTGCTTGGTGGAAGTAAATGTTAAAGATGGATAGCAGCCGACCTGCTAACGTTTCTATGCTAGATGTGTTGGTGCATGTCTAGGCTGCCCTGCAGCCTAATTAGCTGATGTTGTCCCGTGTGTTTCCTCATAGCCCCTTGAGCGAAAGCGCGACTACCGTGGGTTCTGGGTTGGCGGCCTCTGCTACAGAAGCTGGTGTCATGCCCATGGCGGAGGTCTTCAAACTCGCAGTTTCTTCCTTCAAGGTGCACGACTGGAGCCTGTTTGGTAATGCTTGATATTACTAGAATCAGGAGGACGACATAAGAGTAGGGTTAGGGGATAGAGAGTATCGGGATAGCACAAAAATAGCAAACCCTTGCTTCTGTTTAACTTTCTTGGCATTTTGGGTGTTATCATATGGAAATCGAAGGATTCCGACAAACACCCCAGTCACTTGTAACGACAGCAAGATTTTGACTCTCTTTTGACAGTAATCAAATCATGTGCCGAAAGGTGAGGCAGATGCACCATCACAGAACTTAAAAATTCAAACTGATCAAATTTGAAACAGGGTAGAAACAGAGGCAAAACCAATCTCTTCCTGCAGACCAATTCCTGCAAAAATTCTCGGCCGATAGAACTACAAGATAACTCAACATGTTTTGTCCATGAGTATGCATGACAATTCAACATTTTTTCTTTTCTGTATCACAAACACCGTAATGCACAATCAAACCACATTTCTACCTACCACGTACGCAAAATTTTGTTCAATAAAAACCAGCCATCATGTCCGCAACCTCCATCCCCGCTTTTCAAGTGTCTCGCGGACTCGAGCGACTGCTTCTGCTGTGTCGTTCAAGGGAGGATAACTCCAACTCTCAGAGACCTGAATATTGATGGAACAGAAACAGAACGATCGATTACAGCTTGGACTCATAATGCAGAGGAATTGGAAACAACCAGGGAGATAAAAGTGAGATTGCATTAAGAGGAAGAGAAATAAGATCAATAAGTTGACGACTCGGTAAAATTATAGAACAACGACTGAAAAAGCAGATAAGGATTCCGCATAACCCAACAATTTGCGTTGTTTTTAGAATTTACTCTGCCGTAAGTTTTTGCATAATGAACAAGGTTTTAGTTTAATTATTGAATTGCAGAAACTTACATCTTCGGATCCTAGGAAGGGCCGAGCCACACCTCGATCCTTCAGAGATTTATGAAAGTCCGCATACTTCCAAGTACAATGTTCCACTCCCGACACGTAAACTGGTTTGCTGAGGAACAAGAAGCAGGAAGGAATTATAAACTCTAACAGAGTCTGTTGAAAAATACTACCATCCATGTAAGAGTAATTAGTCTCAAGCATGGCAGTAATGGAGGCTATTTGCTCAGGCATACCCAGTGCTACAGGCCTCGCTGATTGTGCTAATTGAATCTGCAGTGATGACAAAAGCATCCGCCCATGCTAAATGGCCCATGTGTGGGTCGGCTCCTATGCAAGAAACCAAACAGCACTAGTAAGAAAATGTCCTCAACTTTGTGGCCCAAACCTTGAAAATCTAATACTCGGGCTACGATACTCACCTTGCCCGTTCCAAATATGGACCTTTGGATTATTCCCAATTGCTTTCACGATAGTATTGGAGACCTGAAACAATCATGTTCAATAAGTGATCCTAAAAAGCTTGCAGATTAGAAGTCGATAAAGCGCTAGTAGATGGAATGGATCACAATTTGTACCTTCTTCGGTGTTTTGTCCGAGAATGATATTCTGATGGTCCCGCAGCTTGCACTAACGTTTAGGATTCTGGATGCCAATTCCTTTGCAAGATTCACGCCATATCTACAGAGACCTATACCCGTACTTGATTGTCAAAACAAAGTTATGACGTCACAAGCAAGAAGTCACAACATCACACCATGCTCAGTATGAACATATACTTGGTGTCTTGTTGCCACATTTCATCAATCAGTTTCCAAAAAAATATTATAAACTTAATAAGATATCCTTTATCCACACAAAAAGAAATCATCTATGACAATCAGTCAATTCATCATGCAACATGGATAACAAATTTACATAATCACTAAAGGAATAGCAAAATCATGAGCAACAACAAAACGAAGTCGGATACTCACACGTAGGTCTTCCTACATTAACCACAAGTAGGGGCTTTGATAAAGGAGCAAACTCATCGTTCCATGCACTAGCTGCATTGCGAAGTGCAGCAGCATCAATTTGGTGCAAGGATCCAATTGTGAGGACCTAGATTGCAGGATCTCATCATGAATGTGAAATGAAAGAAGATATTGGAAGTACAAAAATTGATCCAACTCATACCACATGGTCATCTGGAGGTTCTCGTGGAGTCAGCCATGACCTTAAAAATTTAGGAACCTGCTGTTGTGCTTCTGGTGTCAAAGGATAGTAATCATGTTGTGGGGTAATTACCATATCAAACCGATTCAACTTTACTCTTGGATGTTGTATCTGCAACAATCATCTCAACCAGAAAATCTCACCATAGCATATTGCATGAAAAGAATATGATCGATAGCAGATTGCTCGACATAAAAATGTTGCACACACTTTGAGACAATTGGCAGAAAGGCCAACAGACTTTTTGCACTACCATAACTTAAGAGGTAAAAAGAACGACTAAAGAGTAATGGCCTAACAGGCCTCGACCTGCTCATTCACCAAAATTACAAGAGGACAGATTTCTCTCAGTCAGGTTTTGATACCTTGATCAGCGAGTATGTCAGTTATTTGGTTGATGAGAAGTTGAAAATGAATAACATATGACACACATATGTCACCAAAATTGCCACTAGTCGAAGATAAAAAATAATATCCATCTGACCTACGATTAAGGTGGAAAACATAAGGTGCCAGGAAATTTACCTGAACTACAAAAACATTTTCAGGTGCTAATCGCTTAATGGAGCTTGCCAGAGAAATTGTATCTCTTCCAGATGCTACAACCAATGTAGGGCCATCCCTGCATGAAAAATGAATAGTTTAAAATACATTATTGTAAAACTCTGAGATTAATCCCCTGTTCTGAGGGAAAGAAATGTGGCAGGTGTAACTGATTCACAAAGCGTCCTCTGTCATCCATGTAGGAATGAAGAAGGGCAAAGCTGGAAGACAAATGTTACTGGAATCGGCCAGTCACAGAAACTTCTGAGCCATATTTACAATTTAAGCCAAATAGAACCCGAGAGACAGCCAAATATCAACAGCCCAGAAATTATAAAATAAAAATTCGCAGCGTAAGGACTCACTTTTCATAAGTCTCACGGGCCATATTTACAATTTTCTTCACATCCGCCTCCAAAACAGTTGACAACCCCACACCATTACCATTTTCCAGAGGCACGTAACCCTCGTTACTTCCTCTGGATTTCAGTAAGAGCCGCGTGTAAACATAAAGATGCCTCAAGATGAACTCCAACTTCTTGTGAATAGAAACAGGAAGCCAGTGCAGCCACTCGTTGACACCACCCTTGGGTCGGGTAACTCTCTGCACTCAAAAAGGGGTCTCAAAATACATCTTTCTAGTCAGACCAAACACCTTCATAACGAAAAAGAAGACCGGAAAGCAAGAAGAAGACAAGGGAAACCTGTCCTTAAGCATGCTAACACTTGCTATATAGTTCCCGGAAAAAGGAGTAACCATCGTTGCTATTGGTTAATTACCATATTTCATACAGGCAATTCTCCATATGAAAAAATAGATATGCCTATACACAAAATTCTCCATATCCCTTTGTCTCTAGATAATTCACGAGTTTCTAGTCAATGAATGTTCACTCAAGGAAAATTCATACATGCGATTATATAATCAACCAACAATCAATGCGCAAAAATCATACACATGTTAATAGCGTGCTGCCAACTTACTCCTTCATACATCAAAAAGAGCCGAGACCTTAATCTAAGAGGAGCCGAATGTATTGCCGAATTCCAAAAGAAATCAAGAGGGGCATAATTATTCATGCTTCCCATTCACGCCTTCGCACAACACCCTAAACTTGTACTCGGAAGTCAATTTCAATGCCGTCTTCTTCATCGGAATGCAAGAAATCAGGCAAGAAAATCCAAATCACAATCGCCGGTCACGACACCGAATCCACCGGTGCCACAAAAAAAAAAACGAGGGAGGAAAAAAGGAAGAGGAGAAGGACGACGAACTCACATACAAGACATGCTTATCCCCAAGCCCTAGAGCGCGAACCAGACCTAAGCTCTGATTCTCGGACCCGGGGGAACCGTTCCCGATCACGACGGCACGCCTGACGGCGCCGTGAGCACCGACTTCGAAAATTTCAGATAGGCCGCCTCCGCCGCCCATGGTGGGGCTAGGCGGGGGTTCCGGGAGGCGAATTGGCTTCATCGGAACCCTATAGAAAACGGCGGCTGCAGTTGCGATTGGGAGGGAGGGAAAGGAGAATAGAGTCGGCAGTTTGCTTAGCCTTTGCTGTTGGCGCTGAGGAGGGGGGAGGACGGAAGGGCCTGTTTGGAACTGTTAATTTCTTAGGCTCTGTTTGGTTCCCAAGGTATGGAAAATGTTGTGAGGGCTCGTTTGGTAAAAAGAGCAAATCGCCCCCGTTGCCGTGTGACAGAAGAGCAAAGTGGACTGCTTGCTTGACGCAAAACAAAAGATGAGAATCTGAATCTGAACAGAGATCACGCGAAATTGCATTTTAAAGGTTTGGATTTGCTGACATGAGTTATACTGCATTTACATGGCTTCAAGCGCGATATTCCCCATCATTTCGGCCAGAGGAACCGGGCACTTCGTGATTATGTTATTACGTCGAGACGGGACGGGTTCGAAGCGCGCCCAAAGAGCGACAGGCTGACCATGGCGAGTTCCGCGAGAGATAATCTCGAGGAGAGGAATCCCTGCCAGTAGTACGGATCCAAGTTGAAGAATAAGTCGAAGAACCTCCGGGTGCTGCTCAAGTCGAGCTTCAGCAGAGTCTCCATCCCAAACGCATAGTATTCCCTCTCGCATTGCCTCCCCGTCGGCCACAACCCGTTCCAGACCTTGTGATGCAGCGGTCTGCCTCTGATCATCCGGGTTGATCTGAGGCATTCCTCTATGACTTCAGCGAGTAATGGGGCTAAGGCCAGTGTACGAACGACCATGTATCCTGTCGAAGGATGAACGATCCCAGACGTGCCACCGATACCCATCACACTCTGAGGGATCCCGGGAGCGGCCCTCCCATCGGAATCAAACTCTCATCCCCAAATGCCTCAACCTCGCCACCATCCTCTTCTTGATCTCGGTGTAAGACAACATGGGCCGGCTCGCAAGCGAGGTCTCCTCTAGGAAGGTCAATTTCGAGCGGAACGGCATAGCATACAAGAATGTCGGGTTCTCCGAGTTGCTCTTCCGCAGATACAGCTCGTTCCCCATATGTGAATCCCTCCAATCCATGAGTACCATCTTGTCGAGATCGAAAGGATGCTCATCAACCTCGGCCAGGATGCCGTGGGCAATCTGGTACCCGTGGTTCTTCGGTTTATCGTACTCTAGAAACTTGCTCCTGAACCCGCTGGCATCCACGACCAAGCTCGCCTTTATCTCGGTCCCATCGTCACACATGACCGAGGATTCAAACTCCTCAGAGCTTGATTTCCCACAGCTTGGCCCTATGAAACACCACTCCCCCCTCAACACACCCTTCCATGAGCCTCGACTTCAGCTTCCTCCGACCTACCCTGCCGTATGCTCGGCCCAAGTACTTCGTCCTCCCCTCATCAATAAACACGCAAGCCATCGGCCGGGTCACATCCAAACAATCCTCAAGACCCATGCCCTCGAACTCGTCAACCCAACTCCCGTAATTATTCGTCCATCCAGAGAGTGGGGAAGGGTCGACGCAGCACACCCGGACCTCCCGTCCTCAAAACCTGCTCGGCGAATCGCAACCCCACTGGGCCGGTGCCAATGATCACGACGTCAAACCTCTTCCTCCTTCCGCAATCGAACCACGAAACGCTCCCCTCGAAATCCTCCAGGAGCTCAGGCTTATTCTCAGGCTTCAGCTCGAGGAAGTTCCCGACGAATCCTCTGTCCTTCAATCTACCCCGAATTGGGTTAGCGAAGGACGAGCTAAGGGATGATCCCGGCAGGGAAAGACGGGACCTTGACAGCGGGGTTTGGGGGAGCTCGGAGGAGGGAAGCCATCAGAGGGAAAGAATGGAAAGGACAGTTAACGAGGATTCTCTTTGGGTTTCCCATCACTTAGAATCAACTAGGAGTGGTTAGTAAAATTAGGACGTCAGTTCAGTGCACAAGTTCAAAGAATTTCCCCTCATATGCTTACGCTTATACATTATGTCAATACTTTTTTACTTTTTCGGGGCTTAATTTGTTCTTTTGTGACAATTATTTCAACGCGTGTCTCAAGCATAAGCCCACGTATGGATTCACGAGTCGATACATTTTTTCGATTGAACCGCAAACCAAACACGAGGGGTCCTGATCATCGATTATACTAAACTTAACCGAATTTTGATACCTATCTAATCGGCCCAGATATTAAATCAGTATACAAGTCCAACGAATCTATATACCAGGTTGTAGTCTTTGTTGGTATGTGGAAATACTCCCACATCGATAATATGAGATGCCGATGTGAGCTATATATGAGCTAATGGACACTTTTTCGAATTTGGCTCTCCCAAAAAAGTCCGTGACAATCCGCATGCGATAGTTTTAGATGTTGATGTGGGCTATATAAGAGCCAATATATGTATATGATACCTATATATGGAGTTTTGTACGGAAATACGGTTAGTTTTAAAAAAAATTTGCGAAATACGGTCCCAGTTTCGTAAAATACGGTTTTACCGTCGATAGGGCGCGTTTTGAAAACGCGTCCTCCGAATTACAAAGGGGACGCGTTTTCAAAACGCGCCCCTCGGCGTGCTATAGCAAGGGGCGGGTTTTGAAAACCCGCCCCTATGTTGCATGCGAAGATGGCATGAGGGCGCGTTTTGAGACCGCGCCCTCATGCCAGGGGCGGGTTTTGAAAACCCGCCCCTCCTTACATTACACAAGGGGCGGGTTTTGAAAACCCGCCCCTTCCACACTTCGACAAACAAAGCCGGCCACGCAGGTATGCTGGGTCGGACGGAGGGCGAGTTTTGAAAACCCGCCCCTTGTGTAAGTAAAGAAGGGGCGGGTTTTGTGTAAGTGAAGGAGGGGCGGGTTTTGAAAACCCGCCCCCCGTGCGAGTAAATAACTCGCGATCGGGGTCACCCTCCCCTAACCCTAACCGCCGCTGCCTCCTCCGCCCGACGGCCGTCCGACCCCCGCCGCTGCCTCCAGCCGCCCTAAACCCAATCCGCCTCCGACCGGTCAACTCTCCCGGTCCGGCGAAAATTCATCACCGCCGACGATTGTCCGCTCCCGAGTTACGTCGCGTGACCTTTGACGACCGGTATTATTGGTATGTTGTGTAATTATGAAATTGTATAATTATTAATTATTGATTAGGAAAATGAATAATTGGATAATTAATGATTTGATATTTAATTGTTTACAGGTTATTAAGTTAGAAGAAACCCCTAATCAACGTAAGTTTTATCTTACGTACGTTTCAATGTCGCAAATAAATTTATTGTTATATGGTAATGGGAAGGTTGTTCATGGTAGTCAAGGAGCAGCCTATAGTAGGGGACCAGTGAAAAGGATAAAGGTAGATGTGGATATTGATTACGTCAGATTCGAAAGTAAAATTGTCAATGCACTGAGATTAACCGAAGGAAGTAGGTTGGAAATTTGTCATAGATACCCAGTTCCTTCGTATGGTCCTTCAGGAATTAATTTTGTGCTAGTACCAATCGGAGATGACGAGGATGTGAGGTTGTTGTTTGAATTTGCGATGTCAAATAGTGACCGCATTCAAGAAGTTTATGTGATATCAATATTTGGAAATTCTTGCAACGAAGTGAGGCCCCCAAATTCTAGAAGTAAGCGTGGTAGTAACATGCAACCCGTAGGAGCAAATGTGGATGACGGGTTAAATGTCGTGCAAGAAAGAATGGAAAATTTCGAAGTTAGTACAAATTTCCATCGATTGGATCCGGTGAATGAAGGGTGTAGCGGATATGGTGGTAATGCGAGGAATGAGGAGGATGGTGGTAATGAGGATGATGATGATGGCGGTAACTACAACGAAGATAATTATGAAGAGGGTGATCCGTTTGAACAATTAGAACGCGATCTCGGCGATGAAGGAGTTATAGTTGAAGATATATATCGGCGATATGAAAATCATATCGTTGATTCAATAGTGAATTCGGATGATGACGTTGATACTGATGATGAAATGTTTAATGGTGTTGATTTGGAGAATGAGGACGCGGTTAATCAGGCAGGTCCTTCTAGGAGGAAACAGGTGGAAAAACCCCTACCATTCTATTTAGACAGTGGCGATACTGGGAAGGTGATTTGGGAGGATGATGAGGATGTTACGGTGACGGACGATCCGGAGGCTGTGGTTGAATTTCGTAAAGGGATGCGGTTCAAGCATAAGAATCATGTCATTCATGCGGTGAATATGTTTCATATCAAGAATCATTATAACTACGAAATTGTTGAGTCAGATAAGACGACGTGGTCGGTGTTTTGTTCTGAGTTAGGATCTGGGTGCAAGTGGCGATTACGCGCAATTCGGCGTGCGTGTGACGATGAGTTTGAAATAACTATTATGGGTGAGCCGCATACATGTTTAAATGCAGTTCTTTCCCAAGATCATGATCGCCTTGATTGCAACTTCATGGTTCCCTACTTCCGAACTTTTGTCAGAGAATCTCCTGAAGTTAAAGTGTCGTTCTTAAGGAGTGTAATCAAGGAGAGATTTGGATATGAAGTAAGTAGGAGACGAGTATGGGATGCAAAAAGGAAGGCGATTGAATTTGAATACGGAGAATGGGATGCATCTTACAATGAATTGCCTCATCTTATGAATGCAATTAGAATTGCCAACCCCGGAACAATTGTTGATTGGGGTGCAACGTATGATCTCGGTGATGTGGAAGTACTGCAGTTTCAACGACTGTTTTGGGCGTTCGGACAGTGTATTCAGGCATTCAATCATTGTCGACCAGTTGTTAGCATAGATGACACATTTCTATATGGTAAATATAGGCATAAACTCTTAATTGCATGTTCTATGGATGGGGAGAACCATATAGTGCCGCTTGCTTTTGCACTGGTGGATGAGGAAAGCTACGATTCATGGAGTTGGTTCCTGCGATGTCTGAAGGGATATGTCGTTGGTGAAAGAACGGGAAGGGTTTGTTTGATTTCCGACAGACATGCTGGAATTCAAGCCGTTGTGAATGATCCGGACGTGGGATGGGCCCCGCCGTTTGCGCATTGGCGATTTTGTCTTAGACATGTGGCGAGCAATTTCAATACGAGGTATAAGAATGTTGTTTGTAAGAGGAAGTTGATAGCCGCAGCCAGGAAATCTATGGTTGTGAAGTATAAAAGTGTGATGCGAAGTTTGTTTGAATCAATGCCAGAAGTGGGCGAGTTTTTCGCCGAGATGAATGAAGAGCAGTGGTGTTTGAGTCGGGATGGGTACCATAGATATGGTCTGATGACAACGAATTTGAGCGAAAGTTACAACGCCGTTATCAGAAGCGCAAGAAATCTTCCTGTTTCAGCGCTTGTTAGGAAAATATGGTATAACTGCGTGTCACATTGGATGTGTACCTTCGTCAGGCAGGATTCTACGGAGTAGCTAAGCTCCCTTTTATATCCTTGGACTGGGCCCTCATCACAGCGTTGACGGAACGCTGGAGGCCGGAGATGCACACTTTCCATATGCCGCACGGTGAGATCACTATCACCTTTCAGGATGTGGCAGTTCAGCTAGGTTTGCCCATAGATGGTGATGCCGTGATAGCTGATACAGCCGTCTCTAATGAGGAAGTCTGTTTAGAGTTATTGGGGCGGAGACCTATGGGTGACAACATTAGGTCTGGCCGTATTAGACTTAGCTGGCTTGCTGCAAACTTTGCTGAGATCCCTGTAGATGCCCCCGAGGAGGTAGTACAGATGTATACGAGGGCTTACATCTTGCAGTTGATAGGAGGGATGCTATTTACTACGAAGTCAGATAGTTTAGTACATTGTTTCTGGTTGCCTCTACTAGCTGACTTCGAGAGGGCCGGGCAGTATAGTTGGGGTTCTGCTTGCCTTGCGTGGCTGTACAGGAGTTTGTGTAAGGCAGCTCACCACAAGGCATCGCAGATAGATGGTCCACTGATTTTGCTACAGATTTGGGCATGGGATAGATTCCCACATGTAGCGCCCCTCAGATTACGGACCCCAATTGTAGCGGATATGCCTTTGAGCTATCGTTGGGCCGTTGCAAAGGATGTACGCACGGTCACTACGCACGTACTGTCCTCTTACAGAGAGGCCTTTGATAGGCAGACTCCCGATCAGGTAAACGTCATTTCATTTGACTCTTTCGTTTTAGTCATTCGAACCTTCCTAACGTATTCACATTTCTATATGCAGGTTGTTTGGCATCCTTATTCTGAGGAGTTGATAGCTATGCTGCCTGATTACTGTCGATCGGGAGAGGCTTCTTGGCGTGCCAGAGTCCCCCTCATCTGCTTCTACATCGTCGAGTGGCATTACCCTGATAGAGTGATTCGTCAGTTTGGCGACCACCAGATCGTGCCCGCAGATTGCGACACCAGCAAGGCTCTCCATCGGATGGATTTGCGTGGCAAGACGATGAACAACTGGGTAGAGATCCACCGATCGTTTGTGGAGCTCTGGGGAGATCGGATGCAGTACATCGTGCCGCTGTTCTGGGATTCCCATTCTGGAGTCAGGTACTCCAAATGGTTTGCGAAGTACACCAGAAAGTACATATCGCACACAGGAGCCATGCTAGGTACAATGGTAAGTAATTTATGAGTTCTTTCATTACATTCTTCATTCAGTTGTCAATTTTAACATATATAATGTTATATTATGTAGATGAAGAACTTCCGTAGGATCAAGCTTCGATCGGACCAGCCTGAGCTCGTTTCTCTTGCCGAGGAGTCCTTGCAGATGATGCGAGAATATACACCGGTACGTCTGTACGGTCGTACCGGCGGAATAGAAGATCAACCGGCATTCGAGTTCATGCCAGCAGCAGGTGGACAGAACGTGGACGAAGACGAAGATCATCCGGCAGAAGAAGATCACATGGAGGAAGATCACGAGGATCACGACGTGCCACGGACGTACGAGGACCCTCTATTTGACGAGGAGGGCCGTGAAGTACCAGAAGGGATGCTCATCTCTCAGATTGACCACATTCAGGCTGATTACACAACACCGTACTTCGAGCCTGGATCCAGTTCCACTCCGGTAGCTCCGATTAAAGGAGCGAGAGAATTCGGGTAAGTCTTCTCATACTCGATTGATTTCAACTCTCGTAACTTCACTAACATAAGTTTTTCAGGTACGACCATTCACAACAAGGCGAAGGACCTTCACAAATTACACAACTGTACCCTGATGATTCCTCGGTGAACATCCATTCAGATCCCGTCGTTAGGCCTTATGTTAGGAGGAAATCGACGAGACGTAGGGGTCTTTACTGATGTCTGTAAACTTTCCATTGATATTATGAGATTCTAAACTTTGCATTTCATATTCTGAACTGGGTTTCAGGTTACAAACTACTGAATGAGGTCTATGTGTATGCCATATATTGTTCAAACAGGGTTTCGAACAAAATTCCTTACTTTCGTTATTCAGGTTCGGACGAGGGGCGGGACGTTACACAAGGGGCGGGTTTTGAAAACCCACCCCTTCTTCAGTTACACAAGGGGCGGGTTTTGAAAACCCGCCCCTTCTTCAGTTACTAAAGGGGCGGGTTTCCCGTCCGACCCAGCATACCGTGCGTGGCCGGCTTTGTTTGTCTAAGTGTGGAAGGGGCGGGTTTTCGTGTAATGTAAGGAGGGGCGGGTTTTCAAAACCCGCCCCTGACATGAGGGCGCGGTCTCAAAACGCGCCCTCATGCCATCTTCGCATGCAACATAGGGGCGGGTTTTGAAAATCCGCCCCTTGCTATGGCACGCCGAGGGGCGCGTTTTGAAAACGCGTCCCCTTTGTAATTCGGAGGACGCGTTTTCAAAACGCGCCATATCGACGGTAAAACCGTATTTTACGAAACTGGGACCGTATTTCGCAATTTTTTTTTAAAACTAACCGTATTTCCGTACAAAACTCCCTATATATGAGCCACTGCACACTGAGTTGTCTACCTTTGTCAGGTTCTTGTCGGCCAAGGGACTGAGACGTTCCTCTCCATTGTGACTTTTCTTTCCTTTTTCCTTTTATTATATTTTCGGTGGGCTCTCATTTTCGTCGATCGGCATTGATAAGTAGTCCTTTCAGTTTTCCTTATAAAATTCAAAGGACCTCTCAGAAACAAACCCAGAAACCCCGAAGGCGGCCACCCTCCTTACCATTATCCAATCTCAGGACTCATCTCATCGCCAGACCTTACAACTAGACCTAGTAATAATGCTTATTCCCCTGGGAGGATATCGTGAAGACAGCGAAGGGAGAGTCGCACGAGGGCCATATTACGAGCATGAGGCAAATCGTATCAGTTTGGGGCTCCAAACTAATATACATAATGTGTATATGTCCCTCCAAGGGCAACGAGTAGAAAATCGGTAATTTATCAGGAGCATATCTCACCAAACTTCTCCACAAGAGCTGTGATCATCGTCCAGATAAAATCTTGGGAATCCAAAGCTGCCACCTGAAAAGTCTTGGGATTAATCTTGTCCGCTCGTGGAGTGGAAATTTCATTTGGAAGGTCCAGCTGTAGGGAGCTATAAACGGAGCACCGACGAATCATGCTCAACCGAAGACCAAAATCACGTCTGTTAAGATCTACAGTTGGGGAGAGTGATGCCCCCACAGGCAGCCGCAATAATAATGTACAGTATGAGAACAATAGCGGCTGTCAACAATGCCCTGAGACAAATCAACGTGATGGTCAGAAGAGGCTATGACAGATTACTTCTTCAGGCTACAACTTAAGCAACACCAGTTAAATAAGGGGTTTACTTACAAAAGCTTGGCATTTTTCATCCAGATTGCTCGGCGAAGGCTTTTTGACTGCTTCTTAAAGTGAAATGCACCATCTTGCATGGTAGCAGTCTTGTCCACTAGCAACTCTATACGATCACCCCTCTCCAATATCTTCTCGATGTTATCTACCATGATAGTGCGAAGCTGTCCCGTGGAGTCAACATAAGAATTGCCAGAAAACATAAAGAGAATAATAAGTTGGTCATACAAATCACAAAAAATTCTGAGATAGTCTTACTACATTACGATATCGGTTTTCAGAAAGCATCAGAATGTTTTCAACTGGTAAATGGTAGTTAGCAAGTAACACTTGCCTCTCCAACTTCGCCCCTAACCCGATTCAGCGTATCTGCACTTGGGTTACTAGAAAAAAACTCCATCTGCTGATGCAAAACCCTAGAGAACTCATCGTTCATCGCATAAGCAGGGGCATACATGGCTACTCTGCCATAATTCTTCATGAATCTCATTTGAATATCCTCCAAGTACGAAAATGGAATCCTCCCTACATCAAATGCCCAAGAAAAACATCTTCAGTTCACATCATGCATCAAAACAGGAATAACTCTCTAGTTGATCGAGACAAGTTAGCATAATTATTAGATTTTCATCGCTTGGTTATTGCTGGAAAACGCGAGTGACCAGAAATAATGTAACGTTTGCCCCAATTCGACAAAGAACCAGAAAACAACTCTTGATGCAGAATGACCTCCTAAACCTATTACAATCTGCCCCAATACTCGGCAAAACCGGGAGACTAAAGCAAGCAAATAATCTATAAACCAGAGCTTAAATTCCCAATTATCAGTAAAGCCCCGGTATCAGAACCGCTACAAATTGGAATTGCACCCAACCTCACTATTTCCAGGCCAACACATAACAACAATGAGCAAGCCCTCTTCAACAAACCCTAATTGATCGGATGAAAAATCAAAGCGATAGAATTACTTCCGAAGGCATCATCGGCCATGCAGAGGAAAGTAAGCCCATCGGATCCGAGAATGTGGAAGATGTATCTCTCCTGGGAGAAACATAGCCGGGAATCCGCCTCCGACGGTAACTTCTCCAGGATCCGTCGCGCAACAGCTCCGGCGTTCCCGGTCACGGCGCTGAACTCGGACAGCACCACCGTCCCCCTCGCCACCACCGCGTAGAGGATCGCCATACCGATCGCGACGCGCCGCCAGTCCGTCAGCCGGTCAATTAGTCGGTCCCTATTCCCCCGCCGTCGGCAGCTCGTGCAACGAATCGATAGATCGTAGGGGGGGAGAGAGGGAGATGACGTCAGCAATGAAGGAGGAGAGGGAGAGAGGGGCGAGACTTTAATTTATTTATTTGTAAATAATAAATTATTTGCTCCTACAGAAAGAAATTGTGTTTACAATTAATTGGATTAATTAATCAACTAATCTCAACAATTAATTTAATTTTGATCCTAATTGTTCATCAGTTGTTCCCAATCCAAAGTGGCATTCGCCGACGTCGACGGCTGGTCGGGAGTTCCCCTCCTCCCGGCTGACCCGTCCCCGTGCTCCCCCTGATCACCCCCGGGGCCAATTATGCTCCTTTCGATGCTCGCCTGCGGCCGTCTGTCGAAGGCACGGAAGTTCCCAGACACGATGTACACCCGGCAGAGGGACCACTCGTACCTGACCTTCGGGATGGCGACAGACTCGGCGGCGGCATGCCTTTCCCCTTCGATGGCTCGGTACTCGCTCATCTTCCACTTGGTCTTCTGGACATTCGGGGACCGCCCCTTGTAGAACACCATGGTCTTCTTCAGCCCAATGGTGCGGTTGTCCGAAGAGTAGACGTAACCGGGGGAGCCGGTCGCTTTCCAATACCCGGCTGGGGTGATCCGCGTTGGCCTCCCGCCGCGAGCTTCCCTCTCCTGCCTCGGCACGAAGAAGAACCACTGCTCCACGTCGCCCCTGCATAACGCGCCCGATTCCCCTACAGGAAGGAAACACAAAACCCCAAACCATTTCAGCCTCTCGACCAAAAACCAATGGAACAAGGTTCACGTTCTTCAAAGGTTGGGATAAGGCGGCTTCTTACCAGGCAGCTGCCACGGCTCGTGGCGGTATATGTCGACGACGGGGATGACGAGGGCGATGTCGTCGCGCTGGCCACGGAGATGGTGGTAAAGGTAGAAGGAGACAAGCTCCTCCTCGGTGGGGTAGAATCGGAAGCCGGGGACGGGTTCGGACATTGGTAAAGTCCGTGGCGCGCTTTGTGTAGTACAAAAATGTTCGTTGGAAGGATAACTAATTTGTGTGCCTCTGTTTTTTCTTTTTTAAACCTAACCCTTATTTATACACACAATAAGGAATCAAACGTGAATTTTTTTCCACACGGTTTTATGCAATTAATTAGGAGAAAAGATTTTGTGTTTGTGATATTATTATTATTATGATTTTGTTTGGTGATGTGTGTGTGCATGGTGAAAGTTTTGAACCGGTCTCGGGTGTTGCTAAAGTTTAGGGTCATATTCACGGTGCGCTCTCACGGCGATGCATCCCGTGCTGGCCGAAGGAGGATCCGCGGCCGACGACTCTCATGTTAAGCAGGGCGGGAGTGTTTGTTTCCCTTCGATTGGGTAAATTAAATAGAGCGAGTAAAAGAGACGAAAGGGGGGATGGGAGGGGGTGGGTCACCGAGCATTGTTACTTTATAACATTTGTTGTTAAATATTAATAAAATAAGTATAAACGAATTTAAGCAGCCGATAATGTGTGTAAAATGGAGGGAGGGAGTTGGGGTTTTGGTGTTTGTGCTTGACTTATAAAAAGTGGAGGAGAGAACGAGTCTCCCACAACGTGGTTTGACTTACAGATGCCAGAAAATAATAAATTAAACAAAGAGGAATGAAATGAAAACGAACAAAATGCCAGCCCAGCAAAAAAAATAAAATAAAATAAATAAATATATATATAAAAGGTGAAGTGTATGTATGAAACCCTGCTGACCTGAAGACGACGTACTCCCTGACGCGTTTGAAATTAAACCCAGATAGATAGATAGATAGATAGAGAGAGAGAGACAGTGCGTATAAAACCAGGGTCCACCACCAACCAGTCGTCTCGTTTGTCTTTAATTCTCGACGTAAAGTTAAATTAATATTACAATGTTTTTATTATGATAAGAAACAAAAGAAAGAACGGATTTAAAAGCTACTCTAAAAGATTCCGCGTATTTTAAATAGTTTGTTTCATGGAATATAATAAATAATTTTTTTAAAGTTTGAAAAATAATGTATCGAACTTAAATAAAAGATACATTATTTTCGAGATTTTGTCATATTTTATAAACTTACATCTCTGGTCAGATTCTGAATAAAAAAAAATCGAGTTTCCTTTGGATTATTTATATTTTCTTTCTACTCGCACGAGGGGGAGATGATAGCCGGACTGTTTGTCGGGGCTTGGGGTGTCGTGGCATGGCATTGGTGGCACGCGTTTGTGGAAATTCATGCCGGATGCAAATTCATATTTTTACATTTTAATATGTAATTAATATTTGGACGAAAATTCTTTTTTTTAGGCAAAATATACGTTTATGGTCTCAACTTTGAGTCAACTTTCTGTTTTAACTTAGTTTGTTATATAATTTTGTCACCAACTTTTATTTTTATTTTTATTTTCGCCAATCATGAATTTCTTTTAGCGAAAGCCAAACAAGGCCTTAATATAGTCTGACCCGTGTCTTATAATAATTGAGTTTCAACCTCTCATTCGTTCATCACATAATCTACTTTATCCGTAGTAGTCACCCCCTAATAGAACATCATCCGACCTTCATCGATTTTTCATATTTTTTGACAACATCAGCAACTATCGTTAACTTCTGCTTCCAATTCACTTGATTTGTCCATCAAAATTTTATAAAAAAAATACAAATGAAAGGTTTTAATATTATTTCTTATTTTTTGAAATTTTTTTTCCTTTTTAGTCAATAAATGAAAATTGTCTATTAAGGTCTGTTTGGCTTACGCACGATAAAATTCAAGATTGGCCAAAATCAAAATAAAAACAAAAGTTGGGGACAAAATTATATAACAAACTAAGTTAATGACAAAACAGAAAGTTGGCTCAAACTTGAGGTCATAAATTGATATTTTGCTCTTTTTTTAAAGTGGATAAGTTGTTGCTTTGGGGGAGGGGAGGTTTTACTTGTTCTTTACGCGTGGTGGTGGAGGAGGGGCTTCCTTTCTTTTTTTTTAAGGTTTTGTGGATCCAGCTAATTAGAGATGAAGACGTTTCTCATTGATGCCGACCCCACATCGGTTCATTGTGTCATTGGGACTTTCGGACCATGCTCATTTCGGATTTAGTCTTGTTTGGGCTCTGGCGCCTTCTCAATTTGACCCCTTCATTATTTACGACGTTTTAAAATTTGAAAAATGATAATTCGGGTTGATAATTTCAATTTCTCTATTTAAAGGAATATAAGTTTTTAAATCGAAATCATTAACTCCAATTTTAACTAAGAACTATATTAAAGTTACTAATTTCGGACTTTCTTAACGAATGAAATCGGAGTTTTCTAAGTGAAAAAATCAGAGTTGTCAGTCGCGACTTCGTAATGATAAATTTTGAAATTAGTACCCTATTTCACGAAATATTTCTGTTATTAAGCATAATATTTTACATATGGGATAATTAAAGTCCATAAACATGCCCTTATTTATACATCGACAAAAAAAAAAGGAAAAACATAAAAGGATCGACCAACCCCAGTTACTCGTATCCCTTTTCACTAAATATATAACATGCTTCTTACTATAACAGTAACATAACCTTACCAATACGGGAATGGTCGGCAACTTGGTCTCCCTTAACAAAGTCTCAGATTCATGACTTGAGAATGCAGCTATCCCCGTTCGTAGACTTACCTATTAAAAGTCAAGGTGCGCTACCCAAATCGAGTTCAAATTACCAATAGAACCGTACAAATACCACACATATAGGGCATCTTCGGACATGCTAACCATTAGTGTCCCTGCTTTCTAGCAATGCCATCAGGGGATGCCGATGATGGGGATGAAAGGGGTGTAGTAGTAGCTGGTCGGAGCCAGCCCCCACTCTGGCGGCAACGGTAGGTCGATTGTCTTGGACGATCCCAAGTTCGCGGGACTCGAGGAAGAGCGCTTCGTGGAGATGGCTAGGGGAGTCGCGGTCATGTAGACTTGGTCGGGTTTATGATATGCATTGACCACTTTGGAGACCATGTTCTTCTTCGATGCATAGATCTGAGTCGACCCGCCGACGACACGAGCGAGGCAGTTCTTCGGTGGATCGTGCGGCACATTTCTATCCCGGGGAAGGTCCGTCCGAAAGAACCCGCCGCGTGAGGTGGTCCCGACCGACAGCTTCTTAATCTTGTCACACTTCACCTGGATTCTGATACCTAAGCAATGCAGAAAAACACAATCACGGACCTTACTTTGAAATTACTAAGACGCGTCGGATTCCAACCTGATAAGTCGTGGCCCTTCTTGCAGTCAAGGCAGGTCACTTTACCCTGCAAGGAGAGGCAGGATGAGAGGTCGAGGTTCACCAGAGTTAGAGCAACCACAGTCACCACCATCAACGACCGAGCATGGAGAGACATCTTTCCCTTGGACTTGGACAATAACTTTGCATTGTAGAAAGCAGAAAATATGACAAGGAATAGATTATAAATAAGGGCGACTGTGCCTATCGCAGTGACAATTGAATGATGAGGGCCCATGAATTCAGTTGAGTTGTTGGATGAGCTTTGAAGTGTAGTAAAACCCCCCACTGAAAGTCCTTCTCATTCAATACAGAAAAGGTATAGGAGTAAGAAGTCAGTGAACAATGCTCCCACAATTGTCGAGCAGAAGAAATCGAGGCTAAGGACCGTGGAAAGTAGGAGTTCCCAGAACCAACCTAGTTCCATCATTATAACAGATCCCAGAATGAGGAGATTAAAATTTTACTAACTCTACCTTCTCATGGATTATAATTTCCGCTGCAGTTGTCCGTGTACTCAAGCAATCCACCAGTCCAAGTGCTACAGTCACGAGGCAAAAAAGACATAATGACATCAATTTACCGGATTCACCACTGCTCTTCTATGGGAAGTGTTTGTTCGGGGGTGGGTGAGGAGGACAGTACTCGGGATACACGCCTTAATTTCTGCTGTTACTCAGCATGGTCCAGAGTAACTCAATTTCTTGGGAATACAAGATTTCGTCCTGGGAAACTTCACGAGCAAGGTTAGAATCAAACATTAATATAAGCCACAAGGAAGTCAAGAAATTCTGGGGCATTAAATTGAAGAACAGACATTGCATTTATTGTGTTGGATGTGTATTGCGTGAATTGGTTTGAGATCGGGGATTTTGGTTCCATCTCCTTCCAGACAAAGCTACTCACACAGCACATCAATGGCACTTGTTCTCCCTCTTCTAACTACCCAGGGCTATTAGCATAAGAGATAAAAGGTGCCATGAAATAAATAACCAGGAAAAGAGAATTGGAAAAAGTGCAGAAAACAGCATTAGTAGGACGGATTACCTCTTTTAAATCATCGAGATGAATTGGCAGCCCTGGTTACGTGCGCAACTGAGCCAAGGGAACTGTCAAGATACTCAAATTCACAAGCGCCAGAAAATTAGCAAAAGCTCAATCTAGGGAAGACTTCAACATCCAATGCAAAACCGGGGAAAGCTTGACCATTCTAGGAGCTTCCTGAATTTAACTCAAACATTATACTTCTGCAAAGATTAGCCTTCAACTACAAGATTAACGACTCGAAGTCAAGTCGGGCTTGCACAGCTCGGCCTCTCATCATCATCTTGATTCTCAAAGAAATGGAATGGTTGCTTCTCATGGCTTAGATTTGCCCGACTTGGGTAATTAGTCTCTAGCATGTGAAATATTTCACGAGACTAAGGCCACAAAAGTCACCCGATCCTTTGCTTATCCACATGACATACCAAAAACATATAAATAAATAAATAAAAAGAAATCAAATTTTGATGTGATTTTGAAATAATATGGACAAAAAAAAAAGAAACAGTCCATGCAGTGACCATGTGCCATTTAATGAGTCCATACAATTAAAGGCGAATCGAGTCTGCCCCAGGGATCAGTTATCACATGCAGAGATGGCCATGACATTTACTTTCACAGTGGGTAATTGGAATAGGAAGTCCTTCACAACTAATCCACTGGACAGCAATGCAGACCCAGGAGTTCTATTACCCTTGAAACAGGCAAACCTAGGCAGCAAATCTGTAGAACTTGCCTGGCTACACTTAATAGGCCAGCTTATTGCCAGCACCCCAAAAAGAAAAAAAGGAGTTAGCTGCCAGGAGGAATTATTAGTGAAGAACTTTAGTAAACATCAATCGCTAATAAGTTAATTTTCCTAAATAATAATCAAACAAGCCCAAACAGATTCAGGAAGCAAGCAAATGATCACAGATAGAAGGTGCCCACAGTACACAGTGTGGATTCCCAGCAATGGAGTCAAGAGAGAGGATAGCACACACGTAAGCAACTTTTCCCGCTCACGTTTCCAATATGTTCCTCATCAATGCTAACTTTGGCGAGTCCCTTCACATCTTTAATTCTTTCATGTATCCGAATGGCGGCGCTAAAGTTAGCATTGATGAGGACGCTATCAGGGATATGAGCATGAAAAATAGAAGGCTTCTGCTTTCAGCTCGGCCAACACTTTTAAGGATGTACCAACAAACACTTCCCCACCTCAATTTCCACAGGCATAACAGAGAGGGATGTGAACAGGAAAATAATAAAATAGATGAAGTCAAAGGGAAAGAAAATCAGAGTCGATGCATGGGATCAATGAAAACAAATAAAAGAAACCTTTAGAGAGGTATGGCCCAAGTCGTATGCTGATAAGGCAGTATCCCAATTAAGCACAGCCCAGGTATGGTGACTTAAGAGATGGCGAATTCAAATGGAAGTATAAAAGACTACGAACATGAGATAAGAGGTTTGTTTTCTCTGCTAATATCATGATGCATAACAGCAGCGATACCCCAAGAGAACTATCACCACCTGGGTCATACTCTTTGTCTATAAAGCCCAACGGAAACAGATCGGCACGATCCATCTCGTTAATGAAGAATTCAATGACATGGCTCAAATGTTACAGCTTTGAAAGGATTTTGAATGACCGCTTCTATTGCTCCTATTCCAGTGGTGTCTAGGATGATTGGAATTTATGTCAGAATTCCGCCGGAATAGAGCCTCGTCAAAGCCCTTTTTACACTTACATTGACGAAAAAATGAAGCAAATTCCGTAACTCAACAGTCCCATTATCTCAAGTAGCAGAAATGGTAGCATTCCATCTTTCTTTACCTACTCCATGGGACAACACCCCTAAGATGCTCGAGGATAACAAGTCCAAACAAGCAAGCTATGGAAAAGATTGTGCTCATAGAGAGAAGCATCACGGGATGTCTATGAATTACATACAACAACTGCTCTACAAACAATCTTCTCCTATGGAGGGAGGATAATCTATGACCAAATAACATCACTACTCGACCATGGCAAATACTTATACACATTCGCAACCAAATTGAAGCTCTCCAATCGCTCGAATTAACACACAAAATTCATTTTCATCATTAGTTCATCCCTCAGAGCTCCGAGAATAGGAAGTAACTTAAACATTGTCCAAGGGAGGAAAGATAATAATCACCAACAGACCGAAGCAGATAACATTGTGCACAAGTAAGATAACGGCATTTATAAAGATGAAACCCATCACGTTACAGTGCGCTCCAATTCCATGGATATCGAGAATCTCATCTCAGAATACCGCAACAAATTCGCCCCGAAGAATTATAACACCCCAACCAGCCCCTTGCTCTCACTTCATTTCCACGCAATCAATGTTCGGTGGAATCAGTGGAGGAAACCTGTTTGTCGCCAGACGGCATTCCGGACTCGCCTCAAATCCCTCCCCTTCAAAGTCCGGCCGGCACCTTCCAAGACCGAGCAGGCCAGCCTCTCGGACCTCCTGGAGACGATCTCGTGCGGGGGACGCATAACCTCGTCCTCCTCTTCTTCCTCGACGTCGTCAGGGACGTCGTCGACGAACCCTCCGCAGCCGCCGTCCCCTCTCCTCCTAGAGACCGGGAGAACGGGAACATTAACGGGGGCAGAGGAGGAATGGTGGTGGTCCCGGGGAGGAGGAGGTCTGGGGAGGGAAGGGATAAAACGGGAAGCGGAGAGGGAGGAGGGCCTGTGGTGGTTGAAAATGGGAAGGGTTGGGGAGGGGGAGGAGAAGTAGAATGAGGAGAAGATGTCGTCTTCGGTGAGGTCGTGGTCGGCGGAGACGGGGGCGGGGGAAGGTTGAGCCTGAGGGGGGGCGACGGGGCGGAATCGGGTGGGGTTGCGGAGGTCCATCCACGAAGGACGGTTGAGATTTGTGCTGGGGGGGGAACTGGCGGCGATGTATCTTGGTTGGTTTAGTTATTTAAGTAGTTCGTGTTTTCCCCCATTTTCCCCTCTTCTCAACTAATTAACGGACAACCCCGGGATCTCCCTCCAGCTATCAAACCCCGGAAAGTAAAAAAAAAAAACGACTGGTGGCGATGATATTTGAATCTCTGTGACGATATCCTAAAAAAAAAAAAAAAAAAAAAAAATCTTGTCAAATATTTTTAAAATTTTTTAAAATGACTAGGCTGTTTAAAGTGACGATTTTATGATAATTTAATGAACGACGTCCTTCTTTAATAAAAGAAAAATAACGATTTTTAGTTAGAAGAATTTGCTACTTGAAGAAGTAGCCTCTTACTTGAAACATTTTCTTATTTTTAAATTATTTTAGACTAAAGTACATAATCACATCCCTAGAATATGCTGTTTTTGGATATTTTCCAGGGACAAGGAAAATAGGATGGAAAGATTAAAGATAAGTTACTTACGTGGTGGTCCTGCACAGCCTAAAAAGGAGGTGACGGACGGTCTCCGAGATGGAGTTTCTACAATGCCTCTAGGGAGGGCGGCTGAGGCTCTCGATTAAAGCGACTGAGGAGGGCAATGAAAACAGTTGTAATCAATCATTCGTGATTAAGTAAGTTTGCTAATGAAGGATTTTCCAGAACAAGTCTTGTTAAGTATCTTATTACATGAGAGCTTTTGCAATTTTCATTTCAGCGTGATCCTATTTTTTTTTGTATCTCTTGAACCTTTTTTTTTTAATACATGAAAATACCAAAAGAGAAGAATATATATATATATATATAGGAATGGTAATACAAAATCGCATTACAAACATTCCATTACATAACTTTTTTAATCTCAAAAACTCAGACGAAAAATGACATCATCATGTAATTGAGGAGAGCAGGGACACTTGACCTTTTCATGATATCACCTCCTTTCTTTCTAATTTTATTTATCTAAATGTATTCAGCTTAAAAATGGATTTTTTTAAAAAAATATAATTAGTTAATCACGCTGCCGTAATTTTAACAGAAAATGATTAATTAAACAGAGCCCACGGCCACGGGTCACCCCGCACCCCCGTTGACCAACCCCGTTCATTCCCTTTCCTCCCATCCCGAAACTTAAAACCACAACAACCCGCTCATGGCGAACTTAGCAGCCAAGCCACCTATGACCGGCTCCCCGCTTGTCCCGAGGAGATTGTCGTAGTCGACGAACCATCTCCCAACTCTCGTAGCCAAAGAAGCTCAGGGAAAGATAGGAGGAAACTCCTAGACTCGCCAAGATGTAATTTCAGTAGCACTGTGGTTCTTTTTTTTTCTCTAAAGGGACATAGATTGATAGTGAAGCTGTAGAAATAAAGAAGCAAAGAGAAAGAGGAGAATGCAGACAAATCTGAAAAATGAATTGAAGAAAGGCCTGCTCATAATAAATACCAAGTTTAATATTTTTAGTTGGAGCCCAAGTAGGCCCAAATGTAGTGGCAAAAGTTGTAACTTGTGGGTGTAATCAGAGGGACGTGAAGTTGGTTGGAGGGGTTTTCTTTCCCCAAAACAAACTCTATCTTCTTCTTCTTCCTCTTGCTCTGGTCGTGAGTTTTCTGGGTTTTCACGGAGTTTTGGGTTGATTCCATCTACTGACAGACACTATCTTCGCTGTATCATTTGCGAATGTAAAAATTAAAAAGACCCTGTTGCTTGGGAAACCTCAGAGAGAAGAATCGTTTCAGTGAGGGTTAATCTCCGTTGCAAATGCTGGGAAATAACATGATGAAAGGATCCTCCGAAGAAAAACTTACAGCAACATGTGATGTTCGGTCATGTGAATTATTATCGTCTCCATCTCATCACTTCCTGTCGTAAAGCGGGTACAGCTGCTGGTTTTCCATTCTAGTCTTGTACCTCGGGTTTCTTCGCGGTTCCCTTGACGTACCACCCGATGGCGGCAAGGGCGGTAATGGTGCCAGCTACCACGGCGTAGTTCCTGTACTTGTCTGTCGAGGCTTTCTCGGGGGAAGTGGTGCCGGTGACTGGACCTGTTCCAGGGGTTGGGGTCGCTGCCTCGTTCGGGCCCTACGAATATAAACTACTAAGGAAACGACATAGCAATGGAGATGGTTTAAATGAAAGGATGTACCTTCCGTGCAAGCTTTTCTAGCTTCTCTTTTTCCATTTTCTGCAGCACAGCAAATATCATGAGAACCTTGTCCGTATATGGGCAAGATCGAACTAATCTGGAGAGGGGTCACACTCCAGGCATTGGCAAAACATTCAGCGTGCAAGTCAGGAAAGGCAAAGGAAATCAAATTTCACAAATTGCAGAAGGCAATCTATTGGTTTTGTTGTTATTTGTAACATTTCTGCACTTGGGTGGCTGGAATATCTGTATTCCGTCCATATTTTTTTCTGACTGAGTTGAAATAAATAAAGTATGTGGGGTATGTCGAAATCCCTCCTTTAGAATCCCGGGTTCCAACTTAAGAAGTAACACACTTTATAGTCCGCTAGTATCTACAATCAATGACAACTGATCTCTTTGTTATAAGTAAGACGCTCTGTATACCTTTAATAAACAACAAATCCTCCTTATAAATTCCTTCAGTCGCCATGGTTGATATCTAAGGTCTCCCATTCCTATTGTAAAAGGAGTAGCTACAGCCATGAGAAGGACACACTCACTAGCTACGCCAAAAAGAGACCAACATTTCATCCGCCATTTAATAAGTTAAGCTAAGCATTAACTGAAGCTTTCTAGATCCTGGAAGGCATGCCTCGAGGAGATTCTACCAGCTCCATGAGTTATTCCCAGAATTTAAAGAATCTTCGATCAATGGACAAACTGATAATACAGCAAGACTGGTTTATTCGACAAAGTAAAAACTTTGATTAAGACGCATAGAGAGATGGGAGTCAGGGAATTTCTCCTAACGCAATTCAGAGCCACCAAATGCAGATAAATGTGGTCCCCAACAATAAATACGCAAACATCGAGCATTCTATCCACAAACCACCTGGGGGACAACAAAAAGCTTTATCACATCCCCCACCAAGAACCGCCACAAGAATGGAGTATTCCTTAGTTCAGAGGACTTATCAGGAGACGAAAACACATCTAGGCGAGAACAAAATCACTCGCCGAAAGCACAGGCAAGCCAGCTCAACACTGCCAGTACCATCACAATCAGACTCAACTCCGATTCAAGCAAAAAGAATGCATTCTCCATTTTATATCAACTGTGGAATAACATCAAAAGAAAAAGAAAAAAAATGGAAAAAAGAATGCCTAAAGTATAAATAATCCAACTCCTCACCTTGATGTAAACATTCTCAGCAGCTTTTTCCTCCTCGCTGAGGATCTTTCCACTGCTCGAGAGCCTTCTACAAGCATACCTCGCCGCAATCCTCGTCGCCATCGCCCTAACACACCACAATCATACAGAGGGTGAGGCGTACAGAATCCAAACCCGTCGATCTATCGAATGCATAAAACTCCACCGACCTGAATGAGGCCGAGCGAACCAGGCTACTACGCGGCGGCGGGGGAGGAACAGTTCGGTAGGCGGTGCGCGGTGAGACGGCGGAGATCCCTTGCGGTTTGACGGGGCTAACTGGAGAGAGTTTTGAGGATCCGGCGGAGGAAGGAAAGGGAAATAAGGAGTAAGTGTAAGACGCCAAATTGGGCTTTTTATGTTGGGCCTTTAATTGGGCCGATTATACGGTTGGTAGAACTAAAGGAAAGTCGGCCCGAGTACCCTCGAAAGAGGGAAACAAACAGATCCCTAAATGTTATTGCATTCGTCTCGGAATAATTATAGCATTTGCTGCGAAACAAGAAACAAAAGAAAACATAAAAAGTTGCACTCCTGTTAATCCGCGTAATGATAGTCCAGAAAGGGGGAAGGGGGGTACATCTCCGTTTGTACGTACTTGATGTATTCCTTCACGCTCTGGGTGATCTCCTCAAGGAAGGAGACGAACGAAACCCATGACGCTTGAGAGGCCGCTCCCGTCGACGTCCTGTTCCTCGATGAGGTAGTTCTCGAAGACCGAGGCATCGTCCTGGCCTCCTTTGATGAACAGGAGCTTCGGGGTGACACTCCTGTCTTGCTTCAGTTTGTTGATTGTCGTCCACAATAAGCCTGGGAGAGATAACCGTCGATGTTGTTACAGAAGATGATAAACTCTGGCGCTGATCCAAAACACGAAAATCAAAATAGAGGAGAGGCTTTACAGTAATGAGGGGGCGGAAAAGGTAGGGATGTGTCTGCGGTCGAAGAGTAAAACACGATGAGAGTTGTAAAAGCGTCAAGGAAGAATATTGGGCTGCCACTGGTGATCAAAGCAGCGCGGCTAAGAGAATGCCGTGGATATGCTTGTGTATCTGGCGTCGAGTACGAGGACAATACAGGATAAACAGCACAGTGAAGGGAACTTGGCTCCAGTGCACTACAAAAACAAACATACCATAAATTGCAACATATAAAAGAGTAGCCTCCATTGAGCCTGCATCTGCATAAAATTGAATCAAAGCAGGGGGTAACAATGAAACAGATAAAAAAAATCGAACTTCCAGAGAGTTTATTATCTAGGGAAGAGGATGGAACATATGCCGCTCAGTGCTCAACAGATGACAATTTTTTTTCTCATGACATCCTATTAATCATGTATTTTCGTTACTTTTAACACTAGTTATGGATTCGATAATGATAAGGAATGCCAAGTACCTGAAAAGGCATTGAAGAAATATCCGGTAGTCAGGGTGGACACCTTCCTCATGGAAAAGTAGAAGGGGATTCCGAAGTAAAGCAAAAACCAGCCGCGGGAGGTGTTGCAGTTGTGGGCACTGAGAGAATGAAACTTCAACCTGAGTAGTCAATGAGTTTCCATTCTTATAAGGAATCAGCTTGTAAGCTTCGTTGTATTGAGTCGTTAGTATCACTAGCCAATCGTGGAGCAACATTCTGCCCTCCCGCACTCCTTGCTCTAAAGATGCTAATATGACCTGTCAAATATTCCCAACTGTTACATATGTATACATACACATGCATAATGGAACCACTAGCCTTAAGCCCTCACCCAGCTTTATCTATTACAGTTTTAGGTTGGTAGCTGCTTCAATTACCTTATGAACAAGTAAAGAAAGGACAACTTCAGGATCCACGCTATCGTAAAGCTCATTCATATTTCGTGCAGTATTATACTGTACGGTGCGTATTCTCAGACGACGTTGCAAGGAGTACTTGGACCTGCGAAAAGATAATTGTATTAACATGAGAAACCACACAGATTTAGATGGTGTCGTTAGCGTGACAATTATATGAGCATTCTCGTGCAAGAGCTACAAGAAAACTCCACTATCAGTATCTGAATCTGATACAGAAAACGAGCATGTAACAGCAGTATATATTTTAAAAACAAATGGAAGAAAATCCTAGAGAAGAATCCATGTAGTATCCACCTGTTAGAAGTAACCTTATCAGGATCCGAAGGTGCCTCTGGAGGTAACAACAATGGAGTACTGAAAAGCAATTTGAAGTACTGGAGGCTCTGCTGTGTGCCTAACATTTATTATGCCAAATGAATTCATCATAAATAAATGTAAGTAATATCTGAATGTGAAAATCAAACACATCCAACCCTTGAGAAACCGGTGGTATTGGAAAATTCAAAATCATAGGCATATGTAGCATAAGAATCACAACATATTATATGTTGAACATTCTCGAACAGTGGGTCTGGAAAGAAATGTCCAAACTGCAAAAATTACATTAAAACATTTCAATTAGATAATTAAAATATTATCTCACGGCTCACAAACATTTGGAAATCACACGTGCAGATTGGCCAGGTTTGAATTCGGAGGACGTCCTCAACCGCAGTACACAACCAAAAGCATGTGGTCTGCTCAGCATCCTATACCTGAAAGAATAAGATCAACTGGCCATAGTTAAGCCAGCGCAAAAGTTCTCCCATTTATTCCACTAATGGGGAAAATAAATAAAGAGTGAAGCTCCAGCAGTATGAGCAGTGAATACGAAAGACTGGCAAACGAAATGTTGACGAAGAATCAGGCTCATAAAAGGTTATTTGTAACGATCCAAGTAATACTCACAGGTCCTGAGGAAGGGTTGAATAATCGGTATGTGAGTACGAAAGCAATGAACTACCGCTTTCTATGCTTAGGAATTTTAGAGATGCCAAATCTGTGTATTCATTTGTTACGGCAAACACATCCACACAAACACCTGCTTGAACAGAAATAGCTGCCTATATAATTCGTGTCAGCAATTATGTTCTACTTACATTGAATCAAAATCATCTACAAAATCAAGTCAAGGAATAAAGTACGCATAATTACCAACTCTTTGCAAAATGGAGTCTGTTCAGGTAGTAAGGCGCGATCTGCATCCTCTCCTTTGCTGGCATATTGCTCGCCATACCTTCTAGTATCTAACTGCCCTGTCCCATAATCTGGAGGGCCAGATAAAAATGCAAAGACTCTTGCTGCAGGAGCCAGATTATCCAGACTCTTGCTGCCAGATGTCCATATCTGTCCCATAATCTAGACACCTTAGAATTCTTTCTCTCTTTTTTTAAAACCAAAAAAAAAAAAGCAAAGGCAAACAAGCACGCCCTCTTGCAGGGAATGATCGTCATGCCAACCAATTGAAGCACAAGCTTTAGTTTCCAAAATATATTGTTCATCCAATAACAGTTCTAAAATATTGTATGTAATTTTCTAAATACTGCATATATAGATAATAAGGCATTTAACGATCCTAATTTGCAAAGATTTCAATTGCGCCATTTACTTTTCATTGAATCCATCCAAAAATCTCCCGAAGTTCCTTGATTCCACGTATTCACATGGGCACCACCTTTGAACTTCCTGTAAAGAATGCAACATCATAACACTGGACGCCTACCCAAAGCAAAGGTGCTTCCATATTCTGATCCTAGGTAGTTGATGAGTGCGTCCATTGCTACCCCAAAACCTCTTCCTCCCATCAAAACACCATCCAGCGCTTGACCAGCCACTGTAGACCTTTCCCATGATGTAGTTGGTTTGAGGGAAGAGCAGAAGCTATATGGTCTTTACAGGTATCTACCTATAATCAGAATACCTTTTGTTAGATTTCCGACACCAGATTCGTCCATTAAGTTCCACAATTTTATATACAGAGAATATGTCCTAATTCCAAAGTAACATACAGGTGCCAGGAACTGTTACAAGGGCATAACATCTTCAAGCTCCAAAGGAAGACTGCTATCAGCATCTGCAGGAACAAAGACATTTTTCAATACAGGTAAAGGCCCTTGTACATCATGGCTAAATGTAGCAAGGCCAAACAGTGAACCAGGCGGCACAGCTGCAAATGAAAAGAACAAGTATCCAACCTCAACAAAAAGAAACTTTCTTTCTGCATATCAAAATGGCCTAGAACCAAAAATAATCTCAAAAACCCAAAAATTAGTTGTCTTGACCATTAAATGAACAAATTACCTTCCAAAGCTGCTAATAGTGCACTCTTCACCAGTTCTAAGAATTCCTCTGAAGCTGCAAACAAGCATGCCAGTACCCACTATTAGCCATACTGCAGATTCATTCAGGTGCCAAAGAATATTACAGTTTCCAGGATTGACTTGCATATGACTGAGAAGCACGAATAACCACAAATTCGCAACAACTCAAACAGAGACATTCAATATCACACCTGACACCACAATGTCGAAGAACAACAATCGGTCAACAAATTCTAACTGAACTAACAATCATTACTCTCGCAAAACCACATGATGGAGTAGCATAGCGGAAATATGAGAAATCACAGAAAAACTAGGAGAAAACGAATAGGATGAAGGGAAAATAGAGAATTTTAGGTTTTGTAAGAAAAACTCAAGAAATTCTTAAAATAAGATAATAGGGTAAAAATTACAAATGTCCTCTTAGAAAACCTAAGACCTTATTTATACTAGAAAAGAAATTTAATGTGATATTCCTAAAATACC
This sequence comes from Melastoma dodecandrum, assembly GCA_029817715.1. Classification (NCBI taxonomy): domain Eukaryota; kingdom Viridiplantae; phylum Streptophyta; class Magnoliopsida; order Myrtales; family Melastomataceae; genus Melastoma; species Melastoma dodecandrum. Next base: position 5,151,265 of record JARUPY010000472.1, on the reverse strand, counting down.
CTTAATTTTATAAAATCTAAAACTAATATTATGCTCATGCATCAATCTCCACGGGTTGGAAAAGTTCGCGACTCCGGCGCAAAAACTTCGACGACTTCAGCATAAATTTCAGGATTAATCTTCTTCAATTCTTCTTCAGCTATCGATGGGCTTCCCAACCATTTCACCAAGAACCTTCTGTATTGATTTCATCTCCTTGAGTTAGCCTCCTTCACATCTAGAACATCTTCAATAACATCCTTTGTGACCTTTGGAAGCTCTTTGATATGATCTTGAACCGCATAACCTTTATCAACTCCCACAAATTCATACAAATTTGAGACACTAAGGACTTGATTAATTTGTTTCTCATCCGACAACTGCAAGCATATCCATTCAAGCAGGGATCCCAAGTCCTCAGCGAAGTCCAGAAGGTACCAATCCAGCAGCTTCAGTATCATCAGTTGGTTCTCCTTTGATATCCCCAATGCTATCTGAAGGAAATCCCTCTTCGAGGACTCTAGCTTATCCTCAACCTTGGATGCGGCGTATACTCGGAACGTAGGGCAAAACCAGCTTCCATAACAGAGAGCGAACGTGACCAGGTGTTCCCGTTTCAGCTCTTCTATATTTCTTCTAGCAACCTCTCTTAGGAAATCAATGTTACTCGGTTCTCTCCCTTCTTTCTTATCAAACGCTTTAATCTTTTTAAGCAAACTATTTTTTCTCTCCTCCATTTTATTTTGCATTTTGGTTTCAAGCTCCTTTTTCCAAAATTCATGTTTTCGAAGGGTCTCACTTCTCTCGTTAGCTTGCTTCTCGACAAATAATTTCTTCTCATATTCCATGGTGGCTATTAATGAGTCTTTAGCCAATGTGACATCTTCCTTCGATTGCTTGATCTCTGCTTCTGCAGACATCATATCCAGCCTTTCTTTATTTGTTACTTTCAATTGATCATTGTCCTCACAAATCTCCAGAAGATGCTCCTCACAGTCACTTCTCTTCTTCTCTAATATATTCACAGCCATAGAGACGATAACATCATTCTGGCAATCATGACAATAAAATTCAGTATTCTCCAAATCCTCCAGAAGTCGATCGGAGAAGCCTACACATTTAACATGCACCCAAACATCACAACCATCACAACACACCCAGCCTCCACCATCTGAATGGTGCCAAATTCTCTTACATACACCACAATATTGTCTTGATTTTACAAACTTGTAACAGTGCCTGCAGATACTCTCCACTCGGGCCTTTCATCTTCTTAACTTCGCTTCCAGGAAAGGTCAGGGCACGACTGCCACATGCCCGTATGAACACGCATGTGAAAAAGAAATAATCTCCAATCTGGTAGCTTAGCAATTCTTGTGTAGTTTTTATATCCTCCTTTGCTCTCGTCCACAAATTCGTTGTTGCCGAGAGATCCTCTAATTTTTCCCCAATTTTAACCAACTCTTTGATGTCTTTTCTTAGATGTGTACATCTTACTCTGTTCATAAGGGTTGAGATAAGTCTCCACCGCATCTGTGAAAATAACAATATGTGAACCTTCACTTTCACGAGTGTTAGATCATCTTATGCTTATGCCAATCTTCAATTTCCACTTGAGAAATCGACATGACCTTCAACGACGACCGAATCTCTTTCGATCGAATATACATCGATATCCTCATCCTCATCAAGATATTCATCATAAATATGCATTATTTCTTCACCAAACTCTTTGTCTTCCAGTCTTCATATTCATCAGCGTGCTTGTTCTCATTTAAGTCTGCATCTCCAATTTGGATCCCATCACCGTTGAGATCTAGGACACATCTCTTTTCCAAGCCACCTCCTCCTGTGTTGTTTACAAGTCCGGCTTCACGAAAAAGGTTGAATTCGATTTCATCAAATTCATCCTCAGTACTACCTTCAGGTATGTCTAAGGAGTTGTGGTTGCCTTCCGAAATCTCCATTCGGGCTCCCACGCGTTCTTGTCGCAGTCGCAGTAGCAACAATGTTTGGACTGCTTGCGATAGATCTTCAAGCATACTTTGCATATTAACAAATTCCATCTATTGATGCCAATTGATGGAGTAGCGTAACGGAAATACGAGAAATCATATAAGAGAATGATAGAGAATTTTAGAATTTCTAAAAAAACCTTAAGAAATTCTTAAAATCAGATAATATGATAAAAATAATAATAGTCCTCACAAGAAAACCTAAGGCCTTATTTATACTAGAAAAGAAATCTGATATGATATTCTTAAAATACCATAATATTATAAAATCTAAAAATAATATTATGCTACTACATCGCCATTCACCACATCAAAAGCAATACTCAAAATCAAATATCCCCATGGATCATCACAGAATTAAAAACTCCATCGAGTAATGAAAAGAACCTCACAAGACAAATCCACTGCGGCAACGTAAACTGGCCGAGCTTGCACATCCTCTTCAGATCCATCACCTTACAACCACCAGAAGACCTAATCAAACCCGCCATCAACATCCAAAAACACATAAGAGAATCAAAATCTCGCCAAATATTCATTTACCAGGCAATTCAAGATCAATGAACGATAAAGCCATCTCTGCGCACGATTCCGGCACAGAGTACTTGGCGATCGCCTCGGAGGATACTCCATTGATAGCTCCGCACAAGGAGCAGTTCCAAGCCCATTGATCGATCTCGCAGTAGGTGTTGAAGTAGGCCCAACAATTCTCGCAACGGGGGAGGAGGTGATTGTCCGATCCGTAAGCCGGAGGGTTGCCGTTCTCGTCCTTGCCGGAGAACGGCATGACTGTTATTCCCCAAGGAATGCCGCATTCAGCCTGGGCGTCAGGGTCGATAGGGAATCGCGTAACCGTTGCTCGTATCGCCATTGGAGGAGACGACGCCCAGCTACGGGAGACTGATACAAGAAATGGTGGTGGGTGAAGATAGTGTTAGTGTGTGCACTTATGTGCCAAAACACTTTAATGTATTTGTGGATAAATAATAAATAAAGGCGAGTATTTGTCATTGATTATTTTACTTTTCTGCATGTAAAACTATTAATGATAAAGTCCCACAGATTATTGAGTATATTAATATGAAATAGTCCGTGATCGGATAGATGTTTAGAGCGGACATGGACATCTAGATTATCGCTAAGTGTAACTGAGGTCAAGATAGACCAAGGGATAATGTATCCGGGTTACACTTAGGGGTACCCTGAGATTAGGGTTTCTGGATATGACCCGATTAAGAGGATACCACATATTGAACATCATTGGTCAATCCTTGGATAAGTGTAACTGATCTTTTGACTTGAGACCGTCATTTATTCTATACGTGGAGTTTGCGCACTTTGACGTCGTTAAAAGCAGTCTTTAACCGGATTGTGAGTAATACGATTGTTGGGTGTGTGATAAAGTGTAGAGAGAATAATGTTGAGTTAATATATGATTCATCGCTCTCTTGGATTAGAAAGTTGACATCTAGGCCACTTGATAGAGATATTAGTGACTCTAAAATCCATGACCATGGGATGAATGGTTTACATTCAAGAGAGTCTATTATATCTTGGTAATCAAATAAAACAATTAATTTGGTGATGATGTATTTTGCGCCGAATTAATTGAGATGTCGGTTAGATGAAGAGATTGAATTACACAGTAATCGGTTCATAGTGGTTTATGATTTATGATCATTATCCTAACACGTTGGGTGACTAAAAACTATTGCTAGACGGTTACCTTAGTTTGTGTATGGATATACACTGCCTTCGTGTATAGGACCTAGAGGGTCGCACGCATAACACGTCGACACGAACATTATATTTTGATTATTTTAGTGGATACTAAAATTAATTATTATTTTTTATTTCAGAATTAGAGTTAATTGGATTATTAATTTATTCTGAAATATCGAAAGCAAATAAAAGGCCAAGATCGAATATCGATTTATTCGGGTCAAATTTATAAAGGATATTAAATAAATAAATATTTATTTATTTAAATAATCTATTTATTAAAATAATATTTTATTAGTGCATACGTGTGTTTGCATTAATTAGTTTAATATTTTTATTCCTACCTCATCAAATAAGGAAATCAATTAAAATATTATTTAAAGTTTTGTTACGTTACATTTGTGAAACCGAAAGATTTTAAGAGGAAACGTTATAATGGAAATAAATTGGTTTTACGTTGCTATTCATTTTTGTCTGAGAGATATGCCCATATTTGATAGATGAGATTTGAGACGCTCTCTGGAAAAAAATCATCAAACAATCAAAAGGGCTGAGAGAGCCAGGTTTTGAGGTTTTGCTTTCGAAAATTCTTTGTCGATCCAAGAGGCTAGTACCTAAGGGATCGATCGTTGAGAGGTTCGTGATCGTGTGCGCGTGGACACCGCTAGAGGAGTCTAGAGGAGTCACACGTGGGGCTCTCGATCAATTGTTCCTGATTACCTTTTTCGCCGAAAATTTCAAGGTATGGTTTCCAGGTAAAATTACGTTGTTATTTATCTAAAATTTATACGTACCATGAGATTTTTATTATTTTTGGGCGTAAAAGTTTAAAATCTTTGTTTCCGCTGCGCCCTAAAACCAACAAATAGTGCGTCGATGGGCCGAGGAGTTGGGGACGCGGACAAACGAAATGGGCCGAGAGTAAGCGAGCTGGGAACGCGTGGGCTTCTCGGAGGAGTCGGGCTGACGAAGATCATGGAGGACGATAGTGAAAAAGAAGAGAAAAGAAATAACAAAGAGGGAGAGGGGGCTAACAAACTCTGTAACAGCTGTGGTGTGTGTGCGCGGGGTGGTTATAAACAGAGGAAGGAAGAAAGAGAAGGATCAGGAAAAAGGGAGAAAAGAAATGGGTAGCGGAGAAGAAGGGAGGCGAGCGCGGCGTTGAAGGGAGAGCAGTCAACGTTGGCTTAGCGTATGACTCCAGAATTTCTATTTCATTGTTGTTGTTTGAACGTAAGAGCTACTGTGGGTTGTAGTGGTGTGTGTGGGACTCTTGGTTCAGTTTCGCCGGAGTTAAGCTCGGAAAAATAGTTTCACGTGGTATCAGAGCGGCGAGCTCGACCATCAGTCAGTGTATGCCAGTCGCTGATTGAACCAGAGCGAAATCAGTGCAGATGGAGGTGGATTCGGTTAAAGCCATGTTGCAGGGGTTGGTTCGTCAGATGGAGGGAATGAGCGCGAGGATTTCGTCGATTGAGGACCAGGTCAAGGGTCGCAAATATTAAAGGCTCGGAAGAAGGGGTTGAGTCGGACAACAGGAGAGAACCTCGTGTCATGTGGCCCACGGACAGAGTTACCAGGCAGACCAAGGTCGAGTTCCCGACCTTCGATGGGAGTGATGTCCAGGAGTGGATCTTCAGGAGTGAGCGGTTTTTTGAACTTGACGATACGCCCGACGAGCTTAAGGTGAGCATAGCTTCGGTTCACCTATTTGGGTTAGCGGTGGAATGGCATTACGCATTCTTCAAGGGTCGAGTGCTGAGGGGACCGGTGAGCTAGGAAGAATACTCATCCGCCATGGTTATGCATTTTGGGCCCAACGAATTAACTCGACCTATTGTTTTACTCAAAGAATTGAAGGAGGAAGGCAGTTTCTCGGAGTACGTCAATGAATTCGTGTCTCTCTCTACGAAGGTAGAACTGTCGAATGAGGACCTGGTTGCTCTGTTTATCGAAGGATTAAAAAAGGAGAACAGAAGGTTACTGACAGTTTTGAATCCACGGACACTACAACAAGCGATTTCTTTGGGCAAGACCTTGTCCAATGATGAAACAGCACCCACAAACATAAACAGAGATGGATTCATTCGGGGGTTCAGAACAGAGGCAATTACCGGGCAAAGGGCAATATCAGCAGTACCTGTGAGTAGAATCCCACCCAAGTGGTCGGCTGGAGGAAGGATGGTAGAAGGAACTGGCCGCGGTCAGAATCCGGTGGGAGTTAAGGCTTTGTCTTATCAACCCCCGCATAGGAGGTTATCGGCCACTGAAATGGAGGAGAAACGACAAAAGGGGCTCTGTTTTTGGTGTGACGAAAAATACACCATGAGCCATAAATGCAACAGTCGGCGGATGTACTCAATTACGTTGGAAGCTGATGACCATGAGGGAGCAGACGAACGATTGGAGTTGGCAACAGACGAGCTGGCAGTAGATGAGACTCCCATGGTATCCTTACATGCCTTACACGGAATTGCGCTATCATTCAACAATCGCACAATGAAAGTCGTGGTGCTGTACAAGAAACAAAAATTGACCATTTTAGTAGACTCGGGCAGCATGCACAACTTCTATATCACACACACCATTTTACATTTGATGTACGAGTTAGATTAATCACGTGACCTAATATATTTTTATTTTTAAGAAATTAGAGATATCAAAGATATTAGGTAATTTTAACAACAGGGATGAATTAATCAAAAAAACTAAAATATCAGACAAAATAATTTAGGCCAAAGGCCATCGACCCGACCCGAGTGACACGAACGCCTCCCTCCCCGTCATCGCTTCTCCCATCCTCCTCGTCTTCGCCGGCCATCTCTCCGCCCTTGCCGCGGCCGTCCTACGACTCCCATTCATTTGTCCCTTTACCTTTCACCTCCGTCAGTCGCCTATTCAACGTTGCTCTTAGATCCAATTAACGGTGAGTATGCTTCCGGTTTCCCATTTCGCTTTGTTGGAATGAGTTAGGGTTTCCTGGCCCCGCGGAATTGTCTGGTAGTTGAGCTGGTTTCCAGCAGATTTTTTTTGCTGGTTTCCAGCAGATTGCTAGGGTTCTCTCACGATTTCCACTTATGTCTTGAAAAGCTCGTTGTCCTATATTTCTAAGTTGGATATCATTTTGTGGATGATATGATCACGGATGTTGCAAAAAAGTGCGAGTTACGGGTGTGGTTCTAGCCCTCGTCGTTTTTGGAAATCCTATCTTCCGCCAATGAGGATACTGTTGAGGATATTGCTTCTCGCTAGTCGTTGCTCATTCTCTGACTTCTAAAGTCCCATTTGTTCTGTTTTGCATTTGTGGTAACCGCATTCTGGGACACATTATGAGATTGTTGCTTCTTGCTGTAGATTGCTATTTCATTCCGAACTTGTCTGGTTTCTGTCATTATGTTATTCTCTTCCTTACGAATTCGAGGATTGGTGCTTCACCAATTTTTCATCTACAAATATTCCGCCTGTATTTGTGCATCACTAGAGTGATGGCATTGAATTTTTTTCTGGCCTCAGCTGGTTCTGTTCTTCTCGTGATTCTCTTGGTCTTAAAGTATCAGTTGGGTGCTTCATATTTTGTGTTGTGTTTGACCTAAATATGTGCATAACATGATCTCCTGTGCTTGCAAACTAAACCTATGGAGGAGAAAAAATGCTGTTCCTTGCTTCCTTCATTTTAGAAGGATGCCATAGCATCTATTAGTATGGTCTTTCTGCAAAGTTGCAGTAATGTGTATTACAATGAGTATGCAATATTCATCCTCGTCTCAGCCCTTACACATGTATTTATTGCAGGAAGGTGCTCAGATTGGTACGTTTAGTTTGGATCTGATATTAGTAATGTGAGGTTGAAAGTTTTGGAACAACCAAATCCCCTTGGTTTGAATAACCCTGATAATCTTGACTTGTCGAGCAATTTGATAAATTTCGACATCTTGAGCAATTCATCCCCATAGAAGCAACATGATTACTCCAGACACACTTCTAAATAACTGTGTTGCTTCGGTTGTTCTTTCTTTTCGATGGAGCTCGACAATTATCCTTTCATACGAGGGTTGTTTAATGTCTAAATATGTAAGTTCTCGTCTTGTGTCGCCCGTCTCTTGGTTCAAGAGGCTTTATTTTTGCGATGAACTTCATGATCCTTAAATACCCTTTCCGGCTCTATTCAAGGGCTGAGTGAAATTTCGGCGATGATGTTTTGTTTGAAAACCCTCAATCTTGCCCCATAACACCAGCCCATTGACATTCATACTCCTCTAATGTCTCGTTTGCCCCTTTATTGATGTTCCTCTTTTCATTGCATATTCTTCTTCCCATGGATTCTTCTCGTCCCTTTGCCTTCTTCACAACTGCCTTGCAAACTTTATAGTTAAATACTTAAGATGCCGCGGGCAAAGGCAAATGCATCATCAGCTGCTAGGCCAGTCGAACCAGAAAAGCCAGCTGAATTTGACGAGAGGGTTGACCTCGAGGAGGATCCAGAAGAGTTGGAGGAAGAGGTTGAGTATGAAGAAGTAGAAGAAGAGGAGGAAATTGAAGAAATAGAAGAAGAGGAAGAAGATGAAGAAGTGGAGGTGGAAGAAGAAGTAGAAGTAGAGGAGGAAGAGGATAATGATGTTGATGCTAATGGAGCTGATGGACAGAGGGCTATCGGTGGCCCTGATCCAATGACTGATGATGAGGAGGAGAAGAAAACACATGCTGAGCTCCTTGCCCGACCTCCTCATGGTTCAGAAGTTTATATCGGAGGCATACCACATGATGCACAGGAAGAGGAGCTTAAAACATTTTGTGAATCCATCGGAGAAGTTGTTGAGGTAAAATTCTATTTCATTTGCTGCTACCCTTTGTGTTGTTCATATTTAAGATTTATTTGTGGTATGTGGCTATAGGTACGAATTATGAAAGCTAAAGACTCAAACGAGAACAAGGGTTTTGCATTTGTCACTTTCAAAAATGTAGAATTGGCTACTGAAGCCATGGAAAAGTTGCATGAGTCTGAGTTCAAGGTAAGTTATTGCATGTGATAATGTTATCTCTATCTCATGGACCAGTCTAGGCTGCTTCTTATGATACTGCACTTGTGGTAGCTATCTGGATTTTAAGTCCATAATTTTTTGTTGAGGCGACGTCTGATGTCACAAATCATTCTAGTTAATGAACCATTGTCATTTTTTGGTGACTTTTAGGGAAAGAAAGTAAAATGTTCAACATCACAAGCAAAGCATCGTTTGTTCATTGGTAATATTCCCAGAAGTTGGGGAGATGAAGACCTACGGCAAGCTGTTTCACGTGTTGGTCCTGGGGTCACTGGTATTGAATTAGTAAAGGTCTGTGGTGAGGGATTGAAGATTGAACATCTTGAATTCTTTGTCGATCATGGATAGTATGTGATCACTCTCGGTGGTTCAGAATGTTCCTCATTTTTCTTTGGTATTAGCCAGTCATTCTTTTTGTGCTTCTTGACAGGATATGAATAACCCAAGCAACAACCGTGGTTTTGCTTTCATTGAATATTACAACCATGCGTGCGCGGAATACTCCAGACAGAAGATGATGAATCCTAGTTTTAAACTGGACACCAATGCTCCCACCATTAGCTGGGCTGACCCTAAGAATGCTGATTCTGCCTCTGCACAGGTCTTTATTTTAGCCGGCATTCAGTAGCCCTTGTCGTGTCCTGTTATGGGATGTGAAATAGTTCACTATTTAGCCTCCTTTACTGCAATTGCAATTGCCAATGTTGTTTCTACTCTTTCCATAATGGAAGAAGATCCAGTAGCCGGTGTAGTTGGAATTTGCCGCATTCTATCCTTCTACCGTGCATGTAGTGGTTTGATATTGTCTAGGGATTGCAACTCAGATGTTCATCCAGCTTAAATAAGAAAATGCATTAATATCTTGTTAACATGTGCGGTTTTGCTTGCTAAATATTGAATTGTATTTGTGAAGATGGTAATGGGCATGTGCAGGTGAAGGCGGTATATGTGAAGAATCTTCCGAAGGATGTGACCCAGGATCAGTTGAAAAAGTTGTTTGAACACCATGGAAGAATAACCAAAGTGGTGCTACCCCCAGCCAGACCTGGACAAGAGAAGAATAGAATTGGTTTTGTGCATTTTGCCGAGAGGTCAAGCGCAATGAAAGCCTTGAAGAATACTGAAAAATATGAACTGGATGGTACTACTAGAAGCCCCAGTTTTTTTTTTATTGCTTATGGAAGCTTTAATCACTTTTTACCAATGGCTCCTCTTTTCATGATTGATTCAGGACAAGTCGTGGAGTGTTCTCTGGCAAAGCCACAGGTAGATCAGAAGTCTGCTGTTGGATCAGTGGCTCAGATGGGCAGCCTGCTTCCAAATTATCCCCTCCCTCTAGGTTATGGTCTTGCTGGAGGTGCATACGGCGGTGCCCTAGGCACTGGTTTTGGGGCCGCAAGCTTTGCTCAGGTGAAATTTTCATAATTTTTTTTTTCTCTAAGAAAATGCCAGTGATACCGGGGAATGCCAGATTTTGGTTCCTTCGCATCTTGGCTGATTGTTCCGTGTTTACTTCTTTGGAACTGTTCACTAATTATGAGAAATGCCGGAACCATCCTTGTTGCAGCCAATGATATATGGACGAGGACTAACTCCGGCTGGCATGGCAATGATGCCGATGCTTTTGCCCGATGGGAGGATCGGCTATGTATTGTAAGCACCCACAATTACCTCTTACTGCTTCGGATCTCTTGTTTAGTGTACCCACCCACGGGTTTAGATTGCTTTTGACCTTTACTATGTTTCACCAGGCAGCAACCGGGAATGCAGCCCATCAGTTCACCTCCCCCTCAAAGAGGAGGCAGCGTTAATGGCCGTGGAGGTGGTGGAATCGGAAGTGCAAGTGGCAGTTCAGGCAGGGGGAGGTATAACAGCGACAGTGGGCAGGGGCGTCGGTATCGCCCGTACTGAAATTGATCGAGAGTTACGAACTAGTGTGTACCGAGAATCTGTCCATGGATAGATATACGGCTTTGAGATGTCATTTTAACTTCATTTGAAGTTAGGTAGCCGTGGCCTGAAACGACCAACTCCATGGGGTTCTGTTAATTTTAAGTGGTTTTACATTCTTTGGCTTGTTACAGATTGCAGCACGGTTATAATGCTTCTTCTATTCGTCGAGCATCATCTTTAATAGGAAAGGACTGAGCGAGAGAAATGGACAATTCGTAATTAAAAAGTTGTAGGCATCCCATCTTTGAAAATTCTACCCCTGTCAGGGGCTTTGTTCCGCTTTAAAGTCTTATGTGGAGATGGTGTGGTGGTAGTATATCTCTCACGCTTTTTGGGTTTCAGTAGTTAGAGTTGTGGGTGCGTTCTGGATGGGATGCTTTGAATTAGTTACGGAGATGCTCGCATCAGCGAATCGGTGGTTGCGTTGCCCGTCAGGTGCTCTTCAAGGAGGTAATACAACAGGATTTGTCATAGTATTTTGAAAATGAGCTCCGGTTCTTCGTGGTTTCCATTCATGCCTGCATTTACTGAGGCTTCTGATGATGTTTTGAGGGATGCAGGATTGCGAAATGGATATCTCCCCTTGCCACTGTGATTCCAAGCTTTCACCTACCTATGCGCAGTTACGAGGTTAAAAATAGGCAATGTACGAGTTTTGTTCCAATTTAACCTTAATTTATAAAATAATTCGCGAAATAACCTCGTCAATTTCGAAATTCCGCAAATAACCTCGTGAAATCGGCCTTAGAAAGGCCGACCTCAAATTCTTAAAGAAGTCGGCCTTTGAAAGGCCGACTTCATAAAAATAAAAATAAAAATAAAAAATTTTAGGGAAGTCGGCCTTTCAAAGGCCGACTTCCATCAAATAAAAAAAAAACAAATCCCCCAAATCCCCCACAATCCCCCGTTTCCTTGTTTTTTTTTTCCTATTCAGTGGAAGTCGGCCTTTCAAAGGCCGACTTTCATCCAAATTTTTTTTTTTATATTATTCACGAAGTCGGCCTTTCAAAGGCCGACTTTTTTAAGGAATTGAAGTCGGCCTTTCAAAGGCCGATTTTACAAGGTTATTTTACGAATTTCCAAACTGACGAGGTCATTTCGCGAATTATTTTGAAAAACAAGGTTAAATTGGAACAAAGCTCGGCAATGTACTCATCTTTATCAGAATCCTCCGTAATGGTCGCCTCAATGCTATGCTCTCTGACCTTATGCTTATCCCAACGCTTTAATGGCGACTCGCTAAATCTTTGGATAATTTGTACTTTTTTTCTTCTTTATTTTCTATCGAAATGGATGTTGTTGAACAAGCTTTAACGCCTCTGGCATGAACTGCTTTCTTCATCCAAACAGGAACCGTAAATTCCAATATTCTGTTGGTTTGATGTGCAGAGCTTGTAAATTTTTCGCCATTTTTAGTGTAAAATCTGATTTCAAAAGGCAATAATATAGCGATTATATTGTCAGCTTAGAGTATTTCTTTCTTATGTGCTTTGGTGCAGGACCAAAACAGAAGACTTACAGGCCCTCCGGCTCATTACCGCCGTCAAGACTCCATATTTACCCGATGGTCGATTTGATCTCGAAGCATATGACGACTCGCATAACCTACAGATTGTGCAAGGTGTAGAAGCTGTAGTCGTTGGTGGCACATCCGGTGAGGGACACTTGATGAGCTGGGATGAGCTTATTATGCTTATTGGGCATACTGTCAACTGTTTCGGTGGCTCGATTGAAGTAATCGGGAATATCGGGAGGAACTTAACCAGGGAAGAAATCCATGCCACCGAGCAAGGTTTTGCCGTGGGAATGCACGCGGCTCTTCATATCAATCCCTACTATGGGAGAAACCTCCATAAACGGCATGATTTCCCACTTCGAGAGCGTCCTACCGATGGGTCCAACTGTCCTGTACAACGTGCCATCACGAACCGGCCAGGACATTCCTCCGAATGTGGTCCAAACCTTGGCAGGAAGTCCTAATTTTGCCGGCATCAATGCATGGGAAACAATCGGGTAAAACAATACACACGCGACGGAATCGCCGTCTGGAGCGGGAACGACGACGAATGCCACGACACTCGGTGGAACTATGGTGCAACGGGCTTGATCTCCATCGCTAGCAACTTGGTTCCCGGTCTGATGCGGGAGCTCATGTTCGGCAGGAAGTACCTGTCCCTGAACATGAGGCTCATGCCTCTGATAAAATGGCTATTCCGCGAACTGAATCCCATCGCCCTGAATACCGCTCTAGCTCAACTTGGGGTGGTGTGACCGGTGTTCCGGCTTCCTTACGTGCCCCTTCCCCATCCCAAGCGGGTGGATTTCGTCAAGATGGTCGAGGAAATCGGGTGTGAGTACTTTGTCGGGGAGGAAGACGTTCAGGCTCTCGAGGATGAGGACTTCATCTTGGTTAGCCGGTATTAGTGAATTCTTGGAGTACCAAGGGCTTTCATTTCGTTAGCTTAGCTTGTATTCGTGTTTGATCATGTACAAAATACACGATATAGCCAATAACTGAACTGAACAGATTATTCGAGTACAAGGATGTCTGCTCTTACTAAAATGGTTTGACATTGGTAATAAAACTTTCGCATGCCTTCAAGTTCATATCACGTGGAGAAAACCACAAACGATTTTCAGTAAAGATCAGTCTCCTTGTGGGTGTATATCACACCATCGGAAGTTGGGTACGAGACGCAGGTCAGCAAATACCCCTCCTTCATTTGGTTCTCGTCGAGGAACGAGCCGTCCGACTGATCCACCGATCCCGACACCATCTTCCCTGCGCAAGTGGAGCAAGCCCCCGCACGGCAAGAGTACGGGAGCTCCACCCCGGCATTCTCGGCGGATTCCAGGATGTACGTGTCATCGGGGGCCTCAAACTCTTTCTCTTCCCCGTTCGGTCCTATCAGCTTGATTTTGTACACTGCCATGGATGCTCTGAAACAGCCGGGGGAGGTTTTCAGCCTGCACGCCTTTGAGAGGCTGTTGACGGATCCGAGGGAAGACGGGGTCTTGATCAAGACGGAGCTCAGACGTTGCTTCCTCGGTGCGGATGCCGACATACATGGCGAACAAAAGCTCCCGGTCGACATCTTCGGCTCGACTTCCGCGGAAAGGCTAAAAATGATCATCAACAGAGATCTCAAAAACGATCAAACACACCGAACATCACGTTTCCGTCAACCTACTTCGACGGAACAACAAGAAGAAAAAAAAATTGAAGAATCCAATCCAAAGACCCGACAACCCCTCAAGATCCTCGACCAAAGATTCGGCCAAGAACAAAACAGGATCCCAACACTGACATGCAGATCAGATCAGATGAAGATTTGCCATCAACAACAACATTCCACGGCGGATCATAACCCAACAACAAAGGCGATCACAACGGGAAAAAATAGGGAGATAGAACAACTGGGTACCCTCGGGGATTCAGCAAAGCTTGGAAGAAGGGATTGGGGTACGATATCTATCCTCTTCAGTCTCTCTCCTTTCTTTCCCCCCACCTTGTGGGAAAATCACTTGTCTGCCTGCTTGGTATATACAATACAATAACAATGTGAGCATCATATAAAAAGACTGGAGGAGGGTGGTGGCCGTGGTTTGGTGACGCTTGTCTTTCCTTGTTCTTTTCTTACCTTTTATTTAACCTTTAACTCTCGTGTCTCAAATCCCGTGGGCTGTAATACCGGGGGGACCTTTGACCCCGATCTACAAGCCCGTACGTTCTGATAGTTTAATTGCCGAACCCCTCCAAAAATGTAAACGAAACGAATAACCCGAAGCCGTTGGTCGGCATCTTTTTAATAGGCTTTCCTGCTTAAGAGGTGATGATAGTGACAGCCTGTGCATTCTCCATCACTTTTACAAGCAAGAGGCTTTGACAAGAGTATCGATTCAATGGCTGTTAAGAAGGTTTGATGCAAGATGCCTCCCCGCGAGACGAGACGCAATTCTAGATGTTCAGCTGAATGAATGACTCGGAATCGATAGGTTGAACACCCGAAGGCCACAGTTGAGAGGCTCCAAAATGAATCCTTCTATTGAATGAATGAAGGTTTTTCCTTTCTCATGAAGGATCTTCTCGACCCAGAAAAGAGAATAAATGAACAAGGCAACATGACAAAGCATCGTCCTTAGTGACTGAAAGGATATTTAATCAGACTAACGGTTTAAAATACGCGATAAGGCTTTCCCATGGTGCTCTTCAGATGTAGGCATTTGACCTGATACCCAGAAGAGAGTATTAACTGTCAGCATCGTGAGGATGATTTACTAGAACAGGGTAAGAGGACTAACGAAAGATGGCTAACTCACATTCTGCCAGTTCTTCTTGAGCAAGGAGACCAAGAAGTTCACGCTCATCTGAACGTTCTGGAAGATCTGCTTCTCCTCCATGCTCACGTTGCCGACAGCAACACCCATGCAAAGCACCTTCTTAAGCTGGAACTTGACCGTCGCCTTGGTTTCATTGACTTTCGCCTCGAGGGACTCCTGGTGTGTGACGAGGGTCGGGAACTTACCTGCATTAGAAGTCCACCATATAAGCATATATTCAAACAAACTCTAGTGATTACAGTACACCGTGAAGAAGCATCAATGATACATATGCAGAAATGAAAGTGAGACGACCAGAACACAAGACCCTGACTTGCCTGCCTTATTAAGACCGGGACCCAGAAGTCGAGGGATCTGCTTAATGACAGCTTCAGACGCCAAGAAAGCATGATATTTCTTTGCCAACTTCTTGACGAGTTTCTTATTCTTATTTAGCTTCTTCAGCCCTTCAACATCCATGTAATCCAATCCCATCTTCTCAGCCTGCACCAAGAACCTTAAAAATCAACAAAGAGCTGAAAACTATCCCTCCCGCGTTTCCTGCTTGTATTAACAGAGTCCTAGAGATTTAGATCAGACAGGGGCGGATCAAGGAAGAGATCTCTCGCACCTCTTCCACGTGCTGTGCATCCCCAAGCATGCAGACCTTCATCTTGGGACGAGGAATATGCGGCAGCTTAACTGAGCCACTGAAACGCTTATCCTTTTGCGGGTCATAGTTTTTCAGCCCGATCTGGAGCTCGATTGTCTCGGTGAAATTACGTTTCTTCTCATTGCAGTCGTTCGTAATACCCGAGATGGCTTCTCTAAGAGCATCACTTTGTAGCTTGCTGCATCAGAAAAAAGAAGTCCAATCAATCTAAGCCAATACATATATAGCATATGCTAACAACACTGCCATAACTCAGTGGCCACACAATGCCTCTAAAACTCCACATTGCTATTCACCCCCCCTTAAAAAAAGCAAAGATCAAACTGAGAACACCTCATGATGCGATCGCAAATCATATAATGTCAATCCCAACCCTTACATCAATGATAGTATTATACATTGTAAATATTTCATACAACTAATCACGATCCATCTAACTGAAAGCCTTTCAACACAAATTCCCACATACCCACTTCAAACTAAAAAAAAAAAAACTTATCAATCCCGCAAGATTCAATCAAATGCCGATCACTATAAACTCCATAAAACAAACCTCATCTTCGGATCTCCCCGTCAAATCCGCAACGACAAAACTTCGTCCCTACAAAAACCAACGACGGTCATCGGCACGACCAACTACGACTACAGCTTAGACAATCATCGATTCCAAATGATTCAGCTTTACCCCCGAGAGTGGCGTGGACGGGGATCTTCGATTTCCGCAGCCGACGGCCCGCCGGTTATAGTTTTCTGTTTTTATCTTCCCCCCAAATCCTCCTCTGCTTTCGCCGGGGGATGGCGATAAACCCTAATGGGCCTAGAATCAGGTCCACACGGCCCATAAAACCTTATTGGATCTTAAGTGGACCGAGCGTGTCGCGACTCTAGGCCCAATTATGCGAAGATCGGTCCGATGGATCGTCGGTATTTTCTTCACTATTATTCTGGGAGGCTCGTTTTTTTACTTTTGACGTACGAAGAGGATTGAGGGTGTAAATCCAAGTTTCACTTTGAAAAATTAAGTATATAAGTAAGTTATTTTATAACTAATTGACTTTGAAGTAGAATTCGTTATACGGAATGGTCCGAAGTGGTTTTGAATTCGAAGGGAGAGTTGAATGATGCAAATTCAAGTCCAGGTAAAAATATAAGTCGTACCGCTTAAACATACCGCATGAAACATATGCACCCTTTCGTTATGATCACCATCAAAATACCCTTGTTCGGAGCATCATTAGTCGCAGTAGTAGTCGTAGTAGTAATACATTACACTAAAAGCATCTACAAATAGTTATCCTGCGTGCCTCAACACCTGCCCTCGATCCTCATCCGCCGAGAAGCCGCCGCCCTCTCCCCCCTCGCCCGCCTCCCCTCGGACACCAATGCCTCCCTCGCCGAGTCGATTTCTTTCAGCGAGAGCAACGCGTCGAACGCCTTGCAGTCTATCCAATCCGCCAGGAAACCCTCGTGCCCCCACTTATCGGGTATCGCAACCCTTCCGGCCACCTCCTCCCGGTGCCACTTCAGCCTCTCGCGTCCCGAAGCGTTAGCATCCCCAGGACGCCGAGGCGGCATGGCTACGGAGGCTCCTCCCTCGGCGGTAGCATCCGGAGAGCCTCCGCCATTGCACGGGACGAAACTCGTAATAACCCTAAGGGGGTCGCAGCCTGCTGTGAGCTTCTCGGACGGATGAGGAGGAGGTTGGACGATCTCTTTCGGCTTCGGACGTGGGCTGTCGGTGTCGGACACATCCATCGTTGACTTTTCTTAGGAGTAGTATTTTGGGGAGGCGAAAGATAAAAAAGAAGAGATGGGAGAGGGGGGGGGGGGCAAACAAGAAATGGGTGGGAAGAAGTTAGGGCACGTCCCATAGTTATGTTTTTTTTTTCAATGGTCATCATTTGTATGGTACATAGGAATCCTACGTTAGTTATTTGGGAATTCAATATTTGTGGCCTATTTCATTGCATGCATGTCCTAACATAAAAGATCTCGACTCCTCCCCCACCCCCCCCCCGGGCAGCTTGTGCTTTAACGAATAAATATATACAATCTTCTCTTTTTTTTTTCTCTATATGCAAAAATAAATACAGAAGGCACAATTTGATTCTTGAGGACCCCAAAATATCACTATCGAATGTATTTTTTGGCCCCTGCGTAAATCACTGTTTGCTGTAGATTAATGCTCGAGTGGCCTAAGTTTGACATAGTTGAACCTCGAAGAAAACTGGGAATATACCTTGCAGGTTTGTACCGTTAAAAAAATTTCATCAAGGAAGGGTGGGTATCGAAAACTCGCCCCGTTTTACGAAGAGGGCGAGTCTTCTAGATGAAGGATGACGAGTCTTCAAAATCTGTCGTTATGATGCCCGAACAATCCTACAGGATCTTGTCACAAAAATCATACAAAAGGGTGATGGAAGCCGCTCATGTTAGGTCGAGTGTAGTAACAGACACAGCAGCCAAACATGAATATTGCTGCGGAACCTCCTCGAAAAACAGATCTGCAGATATCAAATAGTCCAGAGTAGGTACATAAGAGTTGTCAAATGATGATAAAAAGATCATATCCTGTGTATCATTTTTGCAAAAAGATGTACCTCCCCCACTAACCATGGTCCTCGGATGAAAGCTTGATGACTGTCAAAATGACGCTGAGTATGGCTGTCAAAGTAACAAGTATGACGGACATCGTGATCAGACTGCCTGGGTAAAACACTTGTCTTGAAGCCCCAGAGAGTCGCGCACAACTTGTATAACTCGAGGATGACTGAGATGAAAGATAAGAGACCCCCCAAAAGAACTAGGCAACTTTCCTGTACCAAACTGACCATGGAAGCTCCTCTTCAAGATCCACCAATAACTAAGCAACCTCCGTGGTGGTTGCATTCCATGAAACAGAATAAGTGATCTCCACACCCAATTCAACATCATCAGCCACATCTCCGTAATAATTCGGGTGGCTGAAGACACTTACATCATGGAATGGACTTCTAGGATCGCAGATGATCGAAGAACTCAAGAGAATGAAGATGGATTGACTGCACAAGAACTTCAATCGGATTCTTCATTCAATGGTCGAATGTGTACAAAGAGAAGGAAGAAAACAATCGACAAGAACAACCTAACCTCCACCGTCTCTCCTCTACTTTATACAACCACTTTTTGTAATAACTTTTGTAACTAACTCTTCAATTCTAGTATCAACTATTTGTCTTCGTTCTCTCTGTTTCCCGCCTCTTCATTCTTCTTCGTTCTACTTCTGTCTCATGACACACCAATAACTTGGTTCCCATTATATAAAGAGCATCAAAATGTATGTGTGAACAGATAATATCGATGTTGCTGGAACAGACATCCAACTTGCGTTCTCTGATTTCCCACTTTATAAGACATCAAGATATCCTTATAACCGGAAAGGTACCCAGGATTAATTGAACAATAGCTGCAAATAACTGCTTCAGATGATTGTCAGAAGCAACTCACATTGTGTTTTCTTTCCTTATTGACATAAGATGCCGCTTACTCCTGCACCCATGCTGCTACGATTGCTATCTAAACACGCCGATAGCAATAATCCTTCCGTAAAATATGCACCAGCAGTAAACCACAACTACTTCAAGAATCCAATTACGCTCCCAAGGTACCGAAGTCAACCATAACTTCAAAGCACACGCTCTGACATCTCACGATCACATAGTGACAGTGATGTGAAATGCACGAAAATCTAACCTGGATGGAGAAAATGGCAGATCATAGAACAGGTAGGTCTCACTGCAACAAGGCAAAAAACAACCCAGCCAGCTCAGTCATCAAGCAAATGCCAAACAAAACCACCCACGTCTAAACAAAAAATCTAAACTTTTACGACCTAAGGACGAATTTGTAGCCAAAACACAACCGACCCACAAAAGGAAACCGCCGGAATCACACGCTGACGTAAGGAGGAGGGGAGATAGAGAAAATCGCACCTGTGGGTGTGGGCGGGGCCACCTTGTTGGCGAAGAGGGGGATGCGATTCCCAACATTGTACGAGTGCTCGTCGGAGAAAGACGCTGAGAGGACGCGGAGGCGGAGGGCTTTGATGTTAGACATGGGATCGGAGACCGCCGGAGTGGAGTCCGAGGTGGGGAGATGTTTTGTCCGAAGAGAAAGTCGACGGAACTGGACGATCAAATTTGACCATAAAGCCCTCAGAACTATCCATTTCCTTCTATTTTAGTCCCAAATCAATTTACTAACAAAATCAACCCGTTAGTTAGTAATACTTGCTCAGACCGACTGACTATATCAACATCCATGACTTATTGAAAAGCTGACATTTTTGTAAGATGTGCACAACACATTGGAAAGCATGTGCATGAAGGGCGAAACAGGGATCCTCCCATGATGACCCACCACGGTTTGTCATCTGATCTTACAAACGATTAGACAACTCTTATGTGTATGTAGTACAAGTACAACATTGTCTGTGTCCATTTCTCTTTCTCCTCACCAAGCACTGCTCATTGTCCTCCTCATGGCCTTCATCCTCTCAGACAACACTTACATTTTTCTTGGATACTTCCTCTTCAAAACCTGTTCAAAAGCAATGTGTCAAAACCTTAATCTGTTTTACTGAAAGGAATACGAGTCTTTGTGGAATGGAATCAAGGGCTACTTTGCCTCTTTTCTCCTCTGCTGCTCATTCTCTTGCTGTTGTTGACAAGAAAACCTTTTGTCAGGGAATTAAAGTTTGCCTGTGATGTAATAAAATGCCATGGCTGCTCTGTTTTGACTAGTTATAAGAAGAGATTTCCCATTACCACGATCCTTTTGAGCTTCTCGTTCTCCTCCTTGAGTTGGTTGAGCTCGACTTCCAGCTCCACCGTGTATGCCTTTCATAGTTTGCATTAACGCGTGTGGTGAAGTCAATTTCCAGGCATGATTTTGTGGTTTGAGGAGTAGCGTTGGCTAGATTGTGTGTCACAGTCTAACCTGCTTCCTTGCTCTCGATCTTGCTGCAGACTCTCTGTTCTTGATCATCCTCCGCAGCCTCCCCTCAACGACTACTTCCTGCGGGCCGTCGACGATTCTCCTGGTCTTGATTCCCACCCCGTCCCGCATGTGCCTGTTGCTAGTCTGCCCACTAATCTGGTATTCAGTTGCCGCGAATCCGTTCCCGGACATACTGCTGCTCATGAACTAGACACATAAGGAGTCGGGGTGTCGGAGAATCGGACAGTATGCTTCTGAATTGGAGCAGCAGGGGGCGAATGTGCCAGTTTCTGTTGGCAGAGCAGTTGTGCCTCTTGCATGACCCCTCCTTTGATGAGAAAGTCCTCTAGAGTCATCTCCCCTAAACTTTGCTGACCACGAGGTGGCAGTTCGAGGTTATCGTCAGAGCTGTCGTTCTCATCTAACAGTTGGTGATGGTGGCTATGGTGAGGGTCGTCCTTGTGTATTTCGTACCAGACCTCATCAACCGTCTTGTTGCAAAGAGGCGTCGGGATGGAGAACGAGGCTTGCCTGGCTAGCATGGACTTGCCCGTTGATGCCGAACCTTCTCTGCCATTGCCGTGGTTATCGTTTGACTCAGCTTGGGAGGTCAAGAGTTGATTATCTTCGGCACTCCAAACGCTGGCCAGGAATTCGTCCATGTTCATGGATCCGAAGCTCTTCCCGCTCCTGAACTAGATTTCCTCGATGGTGAGGGACAGGATCGAGTTCAGCTTTCTCAAGGGAGAATGCAACAACTGATCCTCCTTGTCCGTAGCTTCGTCATTGTGGGGAAGTGGGTCAGGCAGCTGCACTGCTGGCGACGGCAGATCTACCTTCGTGTTGCCGCCATTCGCGTTTTCTGAATCCGAAGCCCCCATTTTCACAGGAAGGTGGAAGAAAGACCAGTGAGTTCAAACCTTCATCATGCACACAAAGAAGGCTGCCGTTAAATCTAATCAGCAAAACAAAACATGCGGTCCACGACATCAAACCACGTCATTACAGTGGCTGTCGGAGAAGAATCCTCCTCCTCAGCCCCGATCACAGCATGCCATGATCAATCATCTCGGAATGGAGTTGAGTATGTAGAATCAGGGACTGTCACAGTTGCCATGCAACAGGACACAAACCACAATTAAGTTCAGTCATTGACACGTTAAGCACGCGTGCCGAATCTTGTCTGAAAAACACAAGTGTCTGTCATGCCACATAGATATGCGGAAAAAATCATAAGTTCTGTTGCAGTCTTGTCTGAATCTGACTTGTCTGATCTTTCCATCCGTCTTTCTAGTTCACACCCACTTAATTCCATGCAAAACCCACTTCCCGAAAAACATTGCTACAAGACTTCAGTACAATGTCTTATGTATGTTTTATGTCGGTCTTTGTGCAAAAGTAGCTTCATAATGCGGAACTTAATATGCTTTTTACACCTTAAGGAGTCGTGAATCCTCGATCTAGTGACTATGTTATCAGAGTTAGTACGACAGCTCGAACCGGTGAAATATTTTATATTTATTTTCACTTAACAAATTCATGTCAATGATACTCAAGGAGGTGAATAACTTGTGCGTCATCCAACATTATATCAACCAGGGAGCATAATGTCCGATTCGGAACGTCCACCGGCGGGAGGCACAAACATCTCTGCCACGCAAAAGAACCTCAAGTAATCATTCCGATCGCGAATTTCCGACGGATGCAGTCAATGCAGTCAAACCCCCGAAACGAATCCTATCAAAGAATAGTAAACGATAGGATAGATATTCAGCGTACTTGTTGGCCTTTTCCTTATCCGTTCCGGTAACTTTCTTAGGTGAATTCCCGACAGTAACCAGACCCATTGCACATGCATATATTCCCCATAACATTTTTATGGTTAAGAGGTTACTCGATGGAACACATTTCCTGAGCATCGTCGCAATACCCACGTCATCGGGTAAGTTAGGCACTACCGAAGTGTCGTCCTTTCAGGATTTTATTTGGGGGAGGTGTTGATGTTCGGCATGAGGTAATATTTATTGCCTGCCTTATTGTTTAGAGAAGTTATAATAATCCTCTTCTTTCAAAAAAGGTAGAATCAATTAATCATTAACCGCGTTGGCCCATGTCATCCAATGGGCCTTTGGCACATTATGTCGGGATCAAGCCCAAAAAACGATCCGACGGACGGCCCTGATAATCGATGGCCTTCTCCTTTCCGGTGGAACTTTCTCATTTCGGCCCACTATGATCCAATCCCATCGATAAACTACTTACAATATCATTAATTGTTCAGCGCATGAACACCTTCCTAATCACCTTCCCACTTCCTAGGAAAGATTAGGATGTGGAAGATCACGGTGATGATTTTGATCATGGGTGTGATCAGCACCCAAATTGCAAAAATGACAATAAAAAAAATGAACTATCACCATCATCATCATAATAATCATATTCATTATTGTTCCAGTGCACATTTAATTACATCAAATTAATCACCATTAGTGTTAATCACCATTAGTGATCCCCCTCTTAAATTGGAGTTATTTTAAAGTAAAAGTCTGAATCCTGGCTGACTCTGACTCGGACCCTTCATTTTAAAGGAAAGAATGTTAGCTGGAGCCTAATTGAGTTTATTCTTACAGTTCGGCTACTGCTGTTGATGGGTCGCAGAGAGGTTTCCCATTGCAGCAGCCGCTGCAATTTTTTTGCTGCAATCAATCACCAGTTGAGAAGCCCTTCTCCCAAATCCTTCTCATTCCACCCAGAAAAGTGTTAGGAATGTATCCATCCAGGTGTAGTGACGAAAGCGCTTACCGCGTTAATGAGAGCAACGTGGGAAGATGAGCCATGAGGAAGGCGGCTGGAGAATGGAGCATGTTTTAGAAGGTCAACCGTATCCGATCCAAAGGTATCATCATAATTACAGGATCAATCCCACTAAGCAGCCATCGGAGCAGCAATTGTGGAGTTTCACTATTATACTTCCCCGGGATCGTTGAATGGCGTTGTGGGGTATTACCAGCCAAATGCGTATGATGAACTATTATACCCATCTCTCTAGCCAAAGTTAATCTAAAGACCAGCAACGTAGACACAATAATGTGATTGCATCTTAACGTGATAGCAGGACCACAATATAAGTGCAGCCAGCATACAAAAAAAAAAAAACAATCTATGGGCGAAAAGTTCAACTATTCGGGAAGTTGGTTTGAGCAAGAAAATCATCTAGGAACAACCAGAGAAGTCACAATCCCAGAATTTATTTCGGCAGATGACCACGGGAACGTAGACTTATTTATATATAAGTAGTGTATCATCTCTAGAAATATAACCCTTATCCTCGCAGTTTTAGAGCTCTTATGTGCAGTCCAACTACACTGTGGATTTGATGAAGAAACTACTGCACCATTGATAAACTGCAGAATCACAGACAATGCAGATTAATTGGTGCAGTTGCTTCTCCGCTACTAAAAAATATTCTTAAGGTGAGAATCAAGCTGGTGCCCTTGGCTTTTTAATCCTTACAATAACGAGCTCGTGGAAGACTAACAATTACAACAACATCACGCTAATCCTACCTTCACAAAACTAAAGCAAAACGGCAAGAATTTCACCCTATGATTAACCTGAAAGCGATAAAAAATGGCCCCAAACAACAAAAAGCCAGGGAAACTAATACAATCTGTGCAAGCAGTGTCACCGATATATGGCCACAGGAGGAAACCGAAAATTATCGGATATGAAAGGTATGGCTTGCGGTCTCTCCGCCAAGTCATGGTACAAATCGTACTCCGCCACGTAATCGTGCAACGAGAGTTCCGCCTTCTGATTCGTGTGATAATGGTGCTTTGTCGAGTTTGACTTCCCGAACCCAAACAAACTGACCCTATCGCAGATCCCTACAGCAAGCATAACAGCCTGCATCCCAGACGAGTAGTGAAACTCAGGCTCATGATGCACCTTGTCCCACTCCACTAGATTCCTCCCCGTCTCCTCTGCAAAGCGCTTCAAGGAGTAATACTTCACAATCCTGGCACACAGCATGTCAAACCTCGGATCCGTGATCAACAGGGGCGACCTGTACGTGGAATTGCACGCCGTGTAGTCCAAAAGATGCACGGGCTGGCAAATATACATCACGATCGGAGTGTCGATCCCGTAAGGATGGCAATAACAACGTTCCCTCCTTGTGCAGAAATGTAGGATGTTGCTATTTATGAAGGAGACGCTAGTTTTTGAACCTACACTCCGCTCATACCCTCCGATCCTTGCGTTGTTCAATCGGATAACCATCTCATGGCCGTCGATCAACTCCCCGTAACTCCTTTCCAACAATATCCCACTATTTCCAACAACAGCACAGGACTTATACTTCCGATCGCTTCCGACACTTCCACCGGCATAGGCATTGAGCTGACCCTTCACTAACTTAACCAAATCGAGCATGATGACGTCATCGAACCTCCGCTTCCTCGACCACTCTTGCAAGTTCCGCCTGAAATCAAGCCAGTACCGGTAAAACCTAGGATTATTAATCGTCGTCGGCAGAACAGTGGAGCTGCCCGACAAAGATGAAACCCTGCGGGTGACATCTCTGCGGTGGCCGGCGACCCTCCGCCAGGTGGCGAAAGTCCTGTACCGCGCTTGACTCCCGAAGTTCCCCTGGAGGAGCTGCTCGATCTCAGTCCCAAACTTGGCATCTGCGCTGTAGTTCGCTGCAAGTCTCAGCATCTTCGGATCGAAGCGCGTCATTTGCACGACCCCACGAGCTCCCACGGTGCCGAAAATTCCCCCGAACCCGCTCTCGACTTCGAAGTGGTGGCGGAGGTAGGCGCGGGAAGCGAGGGTGACAGCAAGGACCACCATCAAAAGGAGACTAAAGACCGGTCGAGGGTGACGCTTCATGGTAGCAGCTCGGAGACCTCACGGCGTGGCCCTGAGGAAGGAAAGATGGCCAGGGGGCGGTCGGCGTAGGGCTATAGGAGGGGGAAGGAGCGGGGGAATGGCGAAATGAGGGTAAGGGCAGGGAAAGACGCTGGCATTAGATCCATGACGGGGGAAGAGGGAAAGGTGGGAAAGCAGGGATTTTGAAGACGACCCTCGAGAGAGAATGGGGAGAGGTGAAATGGATTTATAATGGCGCCGGGGGTGGACGAAGGGAAGGAAAGGCAAAGGAAAGGAAGGTTGGAATTGGGAATTGGAGGTGACGACGAAGGTAGAAAGAAAGGTTTGATAGGAGACGAAGAAGACGGAGGAGGTCTAAAAAATATTATAATAATTATTATTATTTAAAAAAAAATAGTGGAGGTAAATTACACTTGCACTACTTATAAAATTTAGACGTCACTATCATTCCATTTACGCCGCACTCGAAACATGTCATGTAAAAGACGGCGATTCTCCGAGGCCGCGTTTTTACGAGCTTCGTTTCGAGCTATAATTTGATTCATGAAAACTTTTGAAATATGTCTCTGTTGATAAAATCGAGTTGGCTTTTTAAAGAATTCTAATAAAGATGATCACCTCGTGTCAAAAACTTAAGATAAAATTTAAATTTGGCACGTTATTTCTAAAAATTAAAAACAAAACTCGGATTTCTACCATATATATTTTTGAGAGTTTTCCCATTTAGGGACACGGCACTGCAATACCCATTGGAGTTGGAACTTTTGCGTTTGGCCTTTTGTTTTGTACAACATTATCAATTATAGAAAATTAGTGCAATGAGTAAGTAATCCTATTTATTTTATAGATAATAAATAAAAGGATATATAATTGGGTGGCGTTCGAATTACATTAAACATCAACACATTAGGAAGGAAAGCTAATAACAATTGACTGAATGATTTGATTATTACACTTCCATCGATTTGAAATCACGACACCCAACTATCCATTTGGTTCTTACATATAGATTGTGACTCGGGGGAACTCGAATTTCTCCGACACGAATGGTATCGACCTTGGCCGCTCCACCAAATCGCGGAACAAGTCCTGCTCCGCTGCGAAATCATGCAGCGAGAGCTCCTTCGTCTGGTTAGTGTGGTAGTGGTGCCTCGAGGTGTTCGACTTCCCGAACCCGAACAGGCTCACCCTGTCGCAAATCCCCACCGCGAGCATCACCGCCTGCATCCCCGACGAGTAGTGAAACAAGGGCTCGTGATGCACTCCATCCCACTCCGTCAAGTTCCTTCCGGGGTTCTCCTCCGCAAACCGCTTCAACGAATAGTACTTCACGATCCTGGCGCACAAGACATCGAAACTTGGATCTGTGATCAAGACTGGGGACTTGTACGTCGAGTTGCACGCAGTGTAGTCCAAGAGATGGTATGGATGACAAATATACATCACGATCGGGACATCGTTCCCGTAGGGATGGCACTCGCAGCTTTCCGATTTGATCGTGCAGAGATGCATGATGTGGCTATTTACAAAGGAGATGCCGGTCTTTGAACCTACGCTCCGTTGGAACCCTCCTATCATCGCATTGTTGAGCCTAATCACGAGTTCATGGCCGTCGATTAGCTCTCCATATTCCTTTTCCGACAGAATTCCGCTATTTCCAACTACGGCACAGGACTCGTACTTCCTCTCACTACCGAGACCAGCGCCTCCCCTGATGTGAGCATCGAGTGGACGCTTCACTAGTTTAACCAAATCAAGCATGATGTTGCCGTCAAACCTCATTTTCCTCATCCATTCGTCCAAATTCCATCTTACGTCGAAGCAAAACCGGTTAAACTTCGGATTGTTGATCGTCGGGGAGAGGACTGTACATCCGCTCGAGGTGGGATCTCGGAGTTCGACTCCAGGGAAGTTGGTGAATCTCCGCCATATGTTGAATGCCCTGAACCACGTCTTGAAGCCGATGACGCCCCTGAGGATCTCCTTGATATTATGACCCAACTTGGCGTCCCAGCTATGGTACGATGCCATCCTCAGCAGCGTTGAGTTGAAGTTCGAAACTCCCCCAAGCTCAGGAGGAACGAGACCCTCGACTAGCCCGCCGACCTCATACCCTTTGAAATAACAGCAGACAAAGTAGACTCGGGAAGCGAGAGCGAGGGTAGCAACAGCGACCAGGAGGAGAGACAGGGCGAAAACAGGGCGACGGTCTGGTTTCTTCATGTTTCAGCCAAGTTTCGACCTTGCCAATATAGATTTGCATCGACGGAGTTCCCTGCCCTTTTGTTCAAGTGTTTCGGCCGGACTCGGGCTCATCGCAGTCAGTCGTAGACACAAGGCTAACGAACTATACAAGAATAGGCGACTCGCCCGAGAGAACAAAAGGCCGAACAAAACACGACGCTGAGTGAGATGGATGTATTAGGGAAACCGCATCACACAATCATCATGGAAATTTACAAAGCACGCAACAAACACAGCCAGGGCCAGCCATCTGCCACCATCGCACCTCCGCCGGTTCGGCGAAACAGCAGAAGACAACAACCAAC
The DNA here is from genome assembly GCA_029817715.1 of Melastoma dodecandrum. Lineage (NCBI taxonomy): Eukaryota > Viridiplantae > Streptophyta > Magnoliopsida > Myrtales > Melastomataceae > Melastoma > Melastoma dodecandrum. The sequence goes on along the minus strand of JARUPY010000472.1, from coordinate 5,123,145 downwards.
GGGACTTTCCATTCCCTTTCATTTCCCTTGAGAAGCCACGAGTATCCATTCCGACGATCCCAGTTCGCGACTCAAATCTTGTGAAGCTTGTCGGCCTTGACGACAGGGTTGGCCTTCTTGATCTCCTCCCTGCCGAGCGACTTGAAGTCGAACCTGCAGCTGTGCAGCTCTGGGTACCGGTGAGTACCGCAGAAGGTGAAGCCGCACCTGCACCTGAACCCCGCAAGTCCAACCCTCCTCCTGCAGGAACAGCACCTGTTAGCCGACTCGGGTACCGCGACCGTCCTGGGCTCCTCCTCCTGGGCCCCCTCGGAAGGTGCGGCCGTGGAAGAAGGCTCGGGAAGGAAGCAGGGGGAGGATAAGAGGAGGCGGCGGCGTCGGTCGTCGTCAGAGGGGGACTGGTCGAGGAGGAGGACGGGGGAGGAGGAAGGGTGGTGCTTGTTGAGGTGGAGGTCACGGTAACATTTGGAGCAGAGGTCTTGCATGGCAGGGGATCCGAAGAAGCCGCAGTTGTTGGCGCAAAGCTTCTGGGCCTGGCAACGGTGTTCTTCCGCCATTACCGATTCGATTGATCCCAGAAAACAATCAAAACCTGCCTTTCCACCCCCAAAACCAAACAACAAATTCGTTCAGATCCAAAAACAACAACAACAACAAGGAATTCCCAGAACAATCCAAAGGAAACAACAACTCACAGGGGGATGCGAGGTTTGGTGGGGGGGGGGGGGAGAGATTCGGGAGACCGAAAGATGGATCCTTTCTTTTTATTTTATTTTATTTTATTTTTGGGGTTCGGACAGAGGGGTTAATAGGGGGGCGGGGTTGTGGTTGTGCCTGCGTTTCGTGGTGGGATCTCCCTCTCGATCTCCAACCTCCCCCCCACAAACTATACAGCTTATTTATTTATTTATATAAAAACAAGTTTAATGTAGGGAGATGTAAAATCCATTTTGTATTCCTCTTCGTATTTTACCAACCCCTCCCCATCCCCACTCCACTCCAACCTCATCACATAAATTCTCAATTAATTGGTTTGTTTCTTTTAGTAAATTATACGCGATGCTTTGATCCATGTTCTCTCCTTCTCTTTTTCATTTTTTGAGGCGATGATGACATGATAACGACATCCTCCTCTGTATCAAAATTAATAATAAAAAATGACATGATTCTTTCCTAATAATATGGCGAGGTCGGCCGAGCGTGTTAGGGGAAATTGCCACGAACTTGATTTACGAAAGCCGAGGATTAAAAAAAAACAAAAAGATTAGGATTTACTTTGGTCTGTCTGACACGTGGCGTTCCCTCCACCGCACGTATTATCGCGTCGGGACATCCGGGTGGACTCAATGGGCCTAACCCTACCCCACCCCCCCCTCATTTGGGCTTTTCCCAATTTCCCTCTTTTACCCCCTTCCAACTTTCCCGCCTAATATTTTTATTCCCCTTTTCTCGGCTCCAATTTTAAAGAAATTCTTTTCTTTGGAACGATACGTTCGTGAAAATCTCGTCAATATACTTTCCATTAATATAATAATAATAATTAGGATAGAGAGAGAGTCAAACTATTTCTCGGTGTCTCGGGGAAAAGCACAAAAGATTTATTACATGATCCAAAACTCCCAATCTCAACTCAACCCTTTCGTAGCACAACTGGCCCGTCCGAAACCAAAACGAGAATCCTTGGTTTAGATTTTTTAGATACAAATCAAACCCCCCCTCCCAAAACCCCACTTGTTCCTCGTCTTTTCCAGAAAAGCCGAAAATGATCTTGGGGTCTAGTAGTCTGTCTGTCAGTCTGTGTGCATTTAGTACATAACCCAATTCGTAAATTTTTGTTAATTTGCAATTGGGTTGGTTAAAGTCCAATTCTTTATAATAATTCCTTGTTATTATTTGTTCAGCAAAAAGGGAAAGGAAAGGTGGGTCGCTTGACCCACCCCCCCTCCGCCAGGGAAGGGAACTAGGGTTCCTTTTAAATTACCGCCTTTTGATCCCCGGGCCTTTCTTTTACTGGGTTGGTCTGGAAGTGCTGTTAGTCTCGTGTTTTTGCTCAATTGGGGGAGTCTTGGGTTCGTTGCGAAGTTGGCGGTTCTTGTTCTCTTGTTTGTGTGCTCCGGCAATTGGGGTACGTTTGTTTGTTCGGTTTTTCTGAACGAGTGGTTATGTGGGTGAATGTCTTGAAGGTGATTTTGGTTTGTTGAGAGTGGGATTTCCTGGGGGACCGAGTGAGCTGGAAGAGGAGTTTGAGAGATGATTGCGGAGAAACCCAGTTGGGTTCGGCACGAGGGTACTCAGATTTTCTCCATTGATGTTCAACCTGGTGGGCTGAGGTTTGCCACTGGAGGAGGGGATCACAAGGTGGGTTCTTCCTGCAATCCCTCTCTGTAGTTTGGGTAGCCGAATTTTCGTTTCTGGCTGGATAGTGTAGTGATTAGTTCGATTGTTGCATATGAAATGTCGCGGAAGACTCGTTTTGCTCACTGGAGATTGAGAAATATCGTGCTGATAGTTCAGGCTGAGGGAATTGTGTCGACTGAGGCGGTGTTTTGCAACGGGAAGATAATTAGATCTTGGGTAGCCAATTGATCATGCAGGATTAGAAGAATTTTTGCCTGCTGGGACTTGCTGATACTTACTGCAATATGTGAATGAAACAATTGTTGGTCCTAGTTATTGGTAGTTCATCTGCTGCCATTACCTAAATCAAGTTATCTGACTTGTTGAGCTCGGTAACTCCCTGGCATAATTTTTATTTCAAGAACTGGGATCAAAAGGTGTTGCCAGATTTGGTTTTCTTAAACGTGACGTCTTGCATGCATGTTATCTTTTCTATCGTGTGCTTGTTTTTAGTTTTGTTGGTGACCCCAAATGCAGGTCCGAATATGGAACATGAAATCTGTTGGACGGGATGTGGAAATCGATGACCCATCTCAGAGACTTCTTGCTACACTGAGGGATCACTTTGGATCTGTAAATTGCGTTAGATGGGCTAAACACGGGCGGTATGTTGCCTCAGGGTCCGACGATCAGGTCATTTTGATTCACGAAAGGAAGCCTGGTTCCGGGACCACTGAATTTGGCAGCGGAGAGCCTCCTGATGTGGAGAACTGGAAAGTTGTCATGACTTTGAGAGGACACACTGCTGACGTGGTAATTGTCGTTGCTTCCGGTATTGATAATTTAATTCTTCTCCTGCTTCATGCTCTTGTTCCTGCACAAGTTAATACAAACAATGATGCAGTTCAACATCTGATTGTGTTGACTTGGAGATATTTGTGAGGATGCTTTCTAACAGAGTTTGTTTTCAATGTGCTTGAAGTAGGTGGATCTTAATTGGTCTCCGGATGATTCGATACTTGCTAGCGGAAGTTTAGATAATACTGTCCACGTCTGGGACATGGGTACTGGAATATGCACCGCAGTTCTCCGGGGACATTCTAGTCTGGTTAAAGGCGTTGCTTGGGATCCGATCGGCTCTTTCATCGCGAGTCAGTCAGATGACAAGACTGTCATTATCTGGAGGACAAGCGACTGGAGTCTCGCTCACCGGACAGATGGCCACTGGGCGAAATCTGTGAGTGTTGTCCAGTTGTTCGTTGTAACATCACTTGGTTATACATGCAATCCTTTTCACTATCTAATTTCTTCTTTTGCAGCTTGGTTCAACCTTTTTTAGGCGACTCGGTTGGTCTCCATGCGGCCATTTTATCACTACGACTCATGGCTTCCAGAAGCCAAGGCATTCTGCGCCTGTTCTAGAAAGAGGGGAATGGTCTGCCACTTTTGACTTTTTGGGACATAATGCCCCCATCATTGTTGTGAAATTTAACAACTCAATGTTCAGTAGAAACTTTCCGGATCACGAAGTTAAAGCAGCATCTGCTGCGTGGGCCAACGGTTCCAAAGAGAGCAAAGGGAAGGATTCTCAGCCTTACAATGTCATTGCCATTGGCAGCCAGGATCGTACAATAACTGTATGGACAACAGCAAGTTGTCGTCCTCTTTTCGTGGCGAAGCATTTCTTTAGTCAAAGCGTCGTAGATTTGTCATGGTATACACATTTTGAGCATATTTCCTAATTTGAATGGAGGATTAGATCTTGATGTTGTCTGTTTTTTACCTTCTATTTCCGTGACAGGAGTTCGGATGGATATTCACTGTTTGCTTGTTCCTTGGATGGGACAGTTGCCACATTTCACTTTGATGCGAAAGAGCTAGGAACACGATTAACTGATGTGGAGCTTGATGAATTGAAGAAAAATCGTTACGGGGAGGTTCGGGGTCGACAAGCTAATCTAGCCGAAAGCCCTGCGCAGTTATTACTTGAAGCGGCTTCGGCCAAACAAACTTCAACCAAGAAGGCTGTTCCAGAGGCTCCTCAGAAGAACAGTCCTCTTAAACCTTCTCTTGAATCGGGTGCTAAGAAGAAACCTGATGACGTTCAAGTGGACGATTCCAAGAAACCAGAAAGAGCTACTTCACCTGCTGCCGATGCATCTAACAAACCCACAAGCTCTAACCGAGTTGCTAGTCCCGTGAAGCAGAAAGAGTATAGACGCCCCGATGGACGAAAGAGGATAATTCCCGAAACCCTGGGTGCACCAAGTCAGCAGCAAAATATTGCGGGTGGCTCTCAAGTTGTTGGATCAGATTTCCCTGTTACGTCGTCGGCAAGAATGGATGAAAATGGGGTGGTACCTGCAGATAACGTGGGAGCAGTCGGAAGAAATCTGGACTCGAAGAATCGAGCTGGAACATCTGCTAAAGTAGCAGTGACTGATAGTTTAGTAATAGAGAAGGTTCCTTTCACTGTTGGTGCGGATGGCAGGATGAACATTGAATCAGCTGGGTTTGGGAAAGTCTCTCGATCTCCTGCTGGTGCATCCACACTCTCCATCAGGGTTTTCAACAAGGAACAAGGAGAAGAGTCATTACCTGTATGCTTAGAGTCTCGTCCGCGAGAATGGCCGGCTAATGATATTGTGGGGATGGGGCATGCACTTACCATGAAAGAGACAGAAATTATTTGCACGAGAGGAGCTCAAACTATCTGGTCTGACAGGATCGCCGGAAATGTTACTGTCCTTGCTGGAAATGAGAACTTCTGGGCCGTTGGATGTGAGGATGGGTCATTACAGGTCTACACAAAGTGTGGAAGACGTGCAATCCCGACAATAATGCTGGGATCAGCATCGGTATTTATCGATTGCGATGACTGCTGGAAGTTGCTGGTGGTCACCAGAAAAGGATCCCTTTATGTTTGGGATTTACTTAATCGGAAATGTGTTCTGCGCGATTCGCTGGAGTCTCTTATCACATGCGATCCAAGCCTATCCGAAAAAGTGAAAGGTAAATCTCTTCTTATCATCTAATACATTGTTGTCTTCCTTTCTTGCGATGAAACCTAGCCGAAAATTTTCCATCTACACATCAGCCACAATCAAAGTAATATCTGCGAAGCTGTCGAGGTCCGGTTCTCCTCTCGTTGTCCTTGCAACGCGGCATGCATACATGTTTGATATGGGTTTGATGTGTTGGATGAGGGTTGCGGACGACTGCTTTCCCGCGTCTACTTTCTCGAGTTCCTGGAGTTTGGGTTCGGTCCAGAGTGGTGAGCTAGCTTCTTTGCAGATGGATCTAAGGAAGTATATGGCTCGAAAACCTGGTTGGAGCAGGTCTGCATTTTTACTCCTCAAGGAACATGCCGTCCTTAATACGCAATCGTATCATTCAGAATTAACCCTGTTCTTTTGGGGGGGGGGGTCGTGTGGTTCAGGTTTACAGATGATGGTGTTCAAACGCGAGGTCACCTAGAAGCACAGGTCGCATCGGCGCTTGCTCTGAAGTCGGCTGGTGAATATCGACAGTGTCTTTTGTCTTATGTTCGATTCTTGGCCAGGTCTCTGTGACGTCCCCTTGCATTGATCATCCTGTGATGTGCCTTGCTCTTTTGGGGAATGTAATGTTTGTCTTGGCCAACTGCAGGGAGGCTGATGAGTCTCGATTGCGAGAAGTTTGCGAAAATTTCCTTGGTCCCCCTCCTGGAATGGCGGGAACTAATGACTTGGAAGTCACGACCTCTGCATGGGATCCGCTTGTTCTCGTGAGTGTGCTCCGTTGCTTCTTCCGTCACATGTGAGAAGCAAATTTTTTTCCCGGGACTGAGATTTATGTTTCGCTTTGACAGGGAATGGAGAAACACAAGCTCCTCCGAGAGGACATCCTCCCTGCCATGGCATCGAATCGTAAAGTTCAGCGCCTGCTCAACGAGTTCATGGATCTTCTATCCGAATACGAAAATGCCGATATCACGTTGGAACCCAGGGGGTCAGATACTCTAACTGCAGATCCCGCCGCTTCAAAGAAAGACCACTCAGCCACCATTGCTTCGAATCACGTGGAATCATTACCTCAGGAAACAGATCGAGTCGAATCCATTGTGCCACCGCCCTCCAACCAACAGGAATCTGCTGAGGCACCAGCGCCCGAAAAGAACTCCGATTCCATGGCGACTGAGAAGGACCCTCTTTGTCCAGCGGACGACAATTCCTTAATCAAAGAAGGTGGAGTGACCGATAATTCAGAAAATCATCAGCCGGCGAAAGAAATGGTTGCCTGACCAGCAAGAGCATCCAGTTGCGCAACCAGATGTAACATTAGCCTAATTAAACAGCTGATGGGCGACGGTCTCGCAGGTAGACTTTAACCGCTTTGCATCATGTAGGGTGTCTAGGTAGGTTGTGTCCGTCGACAACGGTCACTGCCGTTTCACTCTTCGGCGGGCCATTCCGGGGTACCTTGTAACTCTAGTGTTATAAGAGAAATCTTTTAATCTTTGTGAACGATTTGTTGCGGATAACGCGATGATTTTTGCTTATGACTTTGCTGCGGCTCTTCCACTTTTGGTGGCTCAACACGCACATGGTATGAGAAAGTGCTCGCAGCTCATTGCCATTCGCATAAACACCAAGTATTTGACCAATCCATTTGCTCTTTCCACATAATGCAATAACAACAGAAAAGAAACCCTAATAACATTGGAGCGCTTTGCAACGAACCGCAGGGGTTCGATATCGTGATTCTAATTGTGGTCGTCAACCCTCTTATAAGACGTACTAAACGAATGACTAACGTGCCTTGGTGGAGAACCGCTAGAACCGAGGGTTTCATGGAGAAACGCCATATGGATCGTCGGATATCGGACGTTGGATCAGATCGAAGTTAATCATCAACCTCGCAGCCCCGACTGAGAGGTAATAATCACAGTAGTAGGGAAACAAACTATTCCTCCTTTCTTTCTCTTGTTACAATTCTTGGTCTTGCACAGCAGAAATAGAAATAATATTGATACCCGATACTTTACGTGGATGGTTGAATACAACAATGTATTATCTTGCATTGAATTTGAAGAAAAAAAGGAAACGTGATTCGGTTACTTTTATTGATGTCAAAGCACGAACCGAAACACGAAACCGCACGTTCTGAGATTTTGGTAACATTTATCCGCAAAATAATTTATTAAAAAAAAAACTTATTGTGATGACGAGTTTCATCTCCTAGAAAAAAAAAATCTTCTTCTTCTTCATTTTCAGTAGTGTTTGTTTCGGTCGAGTCATGCGGGTGCACGGGCATTCCAACGGTTCTGCTTTGGCCGGCGTCGAGCTTCCGGGCAACCACACGGGATTTTTGGTGGATTCGGGTTGTGGGATTTCGTCCGGCGGTCGCGAAGGGGGAGTTGATCCGATGATGAAGGGAGATGGGGGAGTCCTGAAACCGGTGAAGGTTCGACTCAGGCACCAGGAGAGTAATCGTTTGTACAATGTACATATGTACAAGTGTACTAATTGGTTACGAAACAGGAACAGTAACTATTAATACATATGTACTGTGTACTAGTGTACTAGTTGGTACGAAACATGAACAGTAACGGTTAGTACATTGTACATATGTACAGTGTACTAGTGTATTAGTTGGTACGAAACAGGAACAATAATCGTTAGTACAGTGTACTAGTTGGTACGAAACAAGAACAGTAATCGTTAGTACACTGTACATATGTACACTGTACTAGTGTACTAGTTGGTACGAATCAGGAACAGTAACAGTTAGTACATTGTACATATGTACACTGTACTAGTGTACTAGCTGGTACGAAACAGGAACAATAATGAGTAGTACATTGTACATATGTACACTGTACTGGTGTACTAGCTGGTACGAAACAGGAACAGTAACGAGTAGTACACTGTACATATCTACACTGTACTAGTGTACTAGTTAGTACGAAACATGAACAGTAACATGTACTAACACTGTCGTGGGTACACCATTAGTAATTAGTAGTTACGAAAATTGTCGGTACGTACTAATGGTAACCGGTTCATTTGGTAGTTCAGTACTAATAGAACCGAGCCAGAAACCAAACCTAATGCTGGGCGTGAATTTACCATTTTGGATATACCCATTCGCCTTTTGTCTTGGTGACTTCCCCACGAAGCCTCGTCACAATCTCGCAGAAACAATTCCCCGAAGATCGATTCTTCAAAGCCTCGAGGTTGAATCCGGTATGCGCTTTTGTGCACCTGGAACCCTGCGTCGACTGAAAGGTAAGTTGGTGGGTATGCGGGGGAGGGAATGGGATTGTAATGGGTTCAGCGGGATGGGTTTAGGGTTAACTGTACCGTTAGGGTTTGTGGGTTTGGGTTCTCTGATTTAGGGTTTATGCGACCCGTTTCTTGAGATGTTGTATGGGTTTGGGTGGGAGGTCGCACGGGTTTTCGGTCGGGGTTGTCTGGTCCCGTTGTGCCGGGGGTTACGGCTTGGGTGTCTGGGCTTTGGTTGTGGGTAGGGATTGCGCCAGTCCGATTTCGGTGTTTCGGCTTTGGTTGTGTGGTAGGCTGGTGCGTCGTGACTGCGCAACGATTGATCCCCTTTGCTGGTTTGGGTATGTCAGTGATGGAAATGGAGGACCCAGAGATTCGCGAGGATTTCGACAATGAAGACTTCGGAGGCGATGCGACGCCTCAGTCAGCTAGTAAACGTCCGAAGTCATCACCTCCCCAGGATAAGGTGAGGCCCCGCTCGTTCTCAGCAAGCCCGGGTGTTAGAGTAGCCTTAATGTTTATTGCTAACCCCGTCTGGTATTGTGTTAGGAATACATTTTCACCCGCTGCAGCCCGAAGAAGCTGTGGGCTTTGTTTAATTCATTCGACGAACAGCGGAAGGCAGTTGTCACGGAGATGGGCTTCGAGGGGCTGCTTCACTTGGCAAGTAGGAACATGACCCACCGGGCGCTGCGACAATGCTTGAGAACGTTCGACTCGTTGATGCGTGTCATGGTCATCGACGACGTGGAGCACAAGTTCAGACCTGCCGATGTTGAAGCGATATTGGGAGTCCGCTGCATCGGACTCCCCGTGCCGATGAAAGGGTCTCTGGAGAATGTTCACCCCGAGCTACGCGAGCACATAAAACTCGGAAGAATTTCCATGAAGTCTGTGGAGGACAAGTTACGCGACAGGCACGACATGGACGAATTGTTCAAAGCGGAGTTAGTACTATTCATCCTGGGATGCGACCTTTGCCCGGACACTGCCTTTGACATCCCAAGGGGATATCTACTGGCAACGAGTGATACAAGTTCGATCATAACCTTCGATTGGGCGACCCACGTGTTAGACACATTGTGCGAAAGTGTGAGGACATTCCAAGGGAAAAGGGCGGCGCGTTACATAGGCGGATGCGTGTACCTGCTTACCGTGAGTGAAGCTGCTTCTATGTTGAATATTGTTGTGTACTTAGTTGAACTTTGAGTTATGTCTCGATGATTTGTATCGGCGTCGTTGCAATTATTTTATGTGTTGTATGGATGGGCCTGGGCCTAGGCCGATGAATTCTTCCTAAATTAATTTATTTTGGCCTAAAAAAATTGAAAAGAAATAATGTTTTTTTCTATATAATTAATCTGACGGGCTAATTATTACGAGAAAATTAAAGAAGTGAATTATTTAATATTTTTTGGGTACATTTTATATACCCGACCATATGGTTATCTTTTATTTTATTGAAAACAATTCGGAGGAGAATAGTATTTTCGTGTATCGAAGTATATGTTGAGTCAGGGAATTGGTGTTTGCAAGTCATTTGAAGGCACGTGCAATGACCACGACAAGAAGTACTTTGTCATGCGCCTCGTCGAGCTTTACTTGCCTTATTTATCCTTCCAGGGCTGGCGCGTTTCTATCTATCCATCCACCATCTTCATCATCGTTATTGAGTTTCCAGATACCTACAACAAAATTTTCAATGCTTTGCCACGGTGTCGACGACACGGACGCGGAGAAGCACCGGTTTGGCATTGAGGGAGAGCGACACAGCGGGGGCATGATGAATGTGCACATCCCCGGAATCGTCAAGTCAAGCGAACACGTTTCTCCGGGGTTCCAATAGTTAGAAATTCACATGATCACAGAAAACACAAACAAAGAAAACAACGGAAGACTGAATCGATTATGCGGATTTACGGTCACCGAGAAAGATTAAGGGAAAAGAAAACGTACTCGTATTCGCCATGTTCGCCATACCGTAAACCTGAAGAGAGAAACTTGAGAGGCGTAGATTTTCTTCCCATTTTCCTTCCCGTACGGCTGCTCTCGATGGATGAGGCAAAATTGACGAAACCGACTGTCTGTAAGCGTAATCCTCATAAAACCCTTACAGAAAACCTAATAAAGGATTTCCTTTTATTTGGAACGGATTTCAAACTTGAAAAGGATCTTTAAAAATAATTTGAAGAACATGGGAAGGGACCTAGTCATGATATACCGTAACCTATGTCCTATCATCAATGGACCATAAGTTATAAAATAGCCTACACCGAACCGTAAGCCACATTTAACAAACGAGTTGCGCATATCCCAATAACTTTAAATATCACGATACTTTAATGGGATTTCAAGGATTGTCTTATGTCACCTGTTTTATAAAATATACTTTAATAAAGTAAAATAAAATAAATAAAAGTAAAGTAAAAATAAACAATTAATGGAAGCCCAAATCAGAAATTTATAACATTATCCCACTTAGGCAACATTAATTGTACCCAAAAATATTTAGAATATGACTCTTAGGCTATAAAATCTGTATAGCCAATATAAAGACAATATCTCAAACAACTCCGACCAACTAAATTACCCAGCATCTAACTATGACCATCAGAGCATCACTCAATGACACAAGACAACCATAATCACAACACTAAGTAATCAAGCCGTCACGGGCCAATATGGCAGTGTAGCTGAAATATCATCCCTTATGTGATCAAATTTGATGTTAATTCAGTCGGTCCTAATTTTTCTGTAACCTTACGCCCATAACGAGCCAGAAAGACATTTGAGCAAATGATGCTCCTTTATATGTCTCATAAACAGAATGCTCACAAACTTTACGGTGCTTTATCAGAGACAAACTTTAATGACAATACCGTTCTACTTGAGACTAAGCACCAAGTCTCAAGATTTTCTTTAATAACTGTCATGTGCACAAGGTATAAAAGTAACTGCATGCATGCAAAAAATATATAATGTCGACAATAAAATACTCAATATCCAACAAAACACTGAAAGTTCATAAAATAAAATGTCGGATACAACCAAAGAGTATCATAAGCTCCCACTAACCGAAAACATCAAAGGACTCTAAGACACCCATGCCTACAACATGTTTCTTAAAAGCTACGGGTCTAAGTCCTTTAGTCAGTGGATCTGCTAACATCAACTCTTTACCGATATGTTCAACAGCAATATCGCCTTGCTTTACTAGTTCGCGAACTTTAAGATACTTAATCTCCATGTGCTTAGAACCACCTGTAGTTCGGCTATTCTTGGAGTAGAAAACCGCAACACTGTTATCACAATAAATCACTAATGGTCTAGCAATGGAGTCAACAACTCTAAGGCCTGAAGTAAAATTTCTGAGCCAAACAACATGAGAAGACGCCCCATAACATGCAACAAACTCTGCCTACATAGTCGAGGAAGCTATGAGAGTCCATTTAACACTTTTCCAGGAAATAGCTCATCCAGCCAACATGAATATGTAACCCGAGGTAGACTTCATGTAATCAAAACAACCAGCAAAATCGGAATCTATATATCCGATCACCTCAAGGTTATCCACTCTCTTATGGACCACATGTTGGCCTTAGTTCGGAATCTCATTACCTTCTTAGCAGCAGTCCAATGCTCCCTTCCCGGATTAGACAAATAGTTACCAAGAACACTGACAGGAAAGGCAAGATCTAGTCTAGTACAGACCTGAGCATACATCAAGCTACCAACTACGCTGCTATAAGGTATGTCTTTGATCGACTCTTTCTCAATATCATTCTTGGGACATTGATCTTTACTAAACTTATCTCCTTTCACTATTGGTACTTATCCAAGTTTGTTAGACTGCATAGCGAATCGCTCAAGTACCTTATCAATATAGCTTCTTTGGCTCAGACCCAGCACATTTCGAGATCTGTCTCGATAAATTTTAATTTCAAGCACATATGCAGCCTCGCCCAAATCCTTCATATCAAAGGATCTAGACAATATCTCCTTAGTTTCATGTAACAGTGCTAAATTATTACTTGCAAGAAAGATATCATCCACATAGTGGACAAGAAAAATGAAACTACTCCCACTAGTCCTCATATAAACACACTGATTAAACAAATTCTCAATAAATCGAAAGGACGATACCACATCATCAAACTTTAAATACCATTGTCGGGAAGCCTACTTTAATCCATAAATAGACTTCTTTAATTTGTAAACCATGTACTCAGATCCTTCTACCACAAAACCCTCTGTTTGTTACATATAAACACTCTTCAAGAGGTTTTCATTCAGAAAAGCTGTTTTCACATCCATATGATGTAACTCTAGATCAAAATGTGCAACTAGTGCCATCATAATTCTGAATGCATCTTTAGAGGAAACTGGAGAATAAGTCTCCGTGTAGTCAACACCGGCTCGTTGAGTGAATCCCTTCGCCACTAGCCTTCCCTTATGACGTTCAATGGTCTTTCTTGGTTTTGAAGACCCATTTACAACAAACTGCCTTTTGTCCAACTAGTAGTTCTGAGAGCTTTCACACATCATTAGCCACCATAGACTGCAACTCATCTTTCATTGCAGCCAAACATTCCTTACTTTTAGGTCCGCCGACTGCTTCCTCAAAGTTTATGAGATCACTCACTAATCCACCGCAATCTTCGCCAAGGAAGATAATGTAATCATTAGATAAAGTATGTCTCCTTACTCTAGTCGATCTCCTCACGGGAACAGTTTTTGTATCAACGGGAGGATTTTCAACAATTGTATCCTGCTCCTCTCCGTGCGCACCTTCCGATGAATCAATATTTCCAATAGGAGCCGCTACAACTATAGTTCCCGTAGAAGGTGGCATGGGAATGACAACGAAATTTCGATCATCGGATGAGGTAGCAGAGATATCTCGAACATCTGCAATATCATTTTCCAGAAACTTCGCAGTAAGAGACCCAATTACTTTATTTTCCCTTGAGGGACAATAAAATCTATAACGTTTAGATCTTTCCGGATATCCAATGAAGAAGGCACTAATTGTTCGGGGATCTGTCTTCTTCTCGACTGGATTGAACAATCTCACCTCAGCTAGACAACCCCAAAAACAAAAATGATTAAGACTAGGCTTTCTCCCAATCCACAACTCAAATGGAGTCTTCTGCGCAGACTTGCTGGGAACTCTATTGAGAATGTATGTAGCTGTCTTAACTACATCTCCCCATAGATAGTTAGGCAAGTTGCACTTATCCATCATACTCCTTACCATATCCATCAGAGTTCAGTTCCTTCGTTCTGCCATGCCATTTTACTCAGGAGTATGAGGCATAGTATAGTGTGGTACGATGCCACATTCTTGCAAAAATTTAGCAAACGGCCCTATCTGCTATCCGAAGCCTGTATGTCTACCATAATACTCACCACCTCTATCCGATCTCAAAATCTTTAATTGCTTTCTCCAATTGATTCTCAACTTCTAACTTGAAGACCTTGAATTTCTCCAAAGCCTCTGACTTCTCTTTTATGAGAAACACGTAGCCGTAGCGAGAGAAACCGTCTATGAAGGTGATGAAATGCTTATTTCCACATAAAGTAGTCTGAAGAGGTCCACTGATATCTGTACGCACAATCTCCAATAGACTAGTACTACATGTAGCTCCCTTCTTTCGAGTCTTCGTCAACTTTCCTCGGATACAATCAACACAAGTCTCCATGTCACTAAAATTCATGTCACAAAAATCGAAAGAGGGAAGCAAATTGTCCTATATAAGATGTTCCACACGCTCTTTAGATATGTGGCCCAAACGTTTGTGCCACAACATCGAAGACATCTCATTCGATAAAGCTATTTTAGGCGCTGAAGATTCAGCACATAAGGATTCAACATTATATGAAGGTACCAAATCCAATCGATAAAGGTCATTGGATAATGTCGCATTACCAACAATTTTTGAATTTAACGACAACTGCATAAAGTCATTTTGAAATAAACAACTGAATCCAAATTTGTTCCACATAGGAACAGAGATCAAGTTTCTCCTGAAAGTGGGAATATACAAAACTTTCTCTAAAACAAGTTCAAAGCCTGAATCTAAAGGAAGTCTAAAAACTCCTATAAATTCAACGACAGCTTCTGTGTTATTCCCCACTTTCACCTTGCCTTCATATTCATTTGGCATCTTTTGCCTCTGGAATCCCTGCAAGGTCATAACAATATGAACAGATGCACCGCTATCTATCCACCAAGTATTTGAAGACACATCGGCAAGATTTGATTCGAAACAAACCAAAGCTGATGGTTTACCTCCCACATTCTTCTTCTTTTGCTTCTCAAGCCAATTCTTGTACCGGTAATAATCTTTCTTCAAGTGTCCCATTTTAATGCCACCTTTAGCACTCACAGGTGCATCCTTCTGAACTGTTTTGCCATGCTTCTGTCCAACACCAAACTTCTTAAAAGTCTGAGGTCCCTGACTGTTCCGTGGTTTGAACCCCTTTTGAAATACTTTTCCTTTACAAAAACTTGATCCAATACCGGTTACTACAAAAGCATTCGGCCCCATGTCCTTCTTAATTTTCTTCTCCTCAGCAATACAACAAGTGATAAACTCATTCACTGTCCAACTCTCTCCTTGAGTATTAAAAGCAGTCTTGATCATTCCAAACTCAGGAGGCAAAGAGCTGAGTATGCGAGGAACAATATCATTCCCCGGTAAATCAATCTTGTGGGCACTCAGCTTATACTACACATGCACCCATCTCATAATGTATTCCCTCACATTGGCAAAAATCCTTGTAAGTCAAAGCATTCATCATCTCCAGCAGGTGTGTGATCTCCGCATTATCAGATACCTGATATCGCTCTCCAATAGCAGCAAGAAGAGCCTTTGCATTATTAGTCTCTGGTAAACCACTAAGGAGATGATTCGGGATAAACCTTTTCATGGCCAGCATGCACATTTTATTTGCGTGTGCCAATTTCTTATAATTCTCCTTCTCCTGGATTGAGCTCCATTAGTGGGCACCGTAGGTTCATCAATTCTAAGACTCATATCCTGATTGATGCAGCCCATAGTAAACTCGAGGTCCTGCTTCTACCTCTTATAATTTGAGCCACTTAAGACATCTATGGTGGCAGCATTGTTGCAAATATTGAAGGAAACTGTAGAACAAAAGTAACACAATTTAAGTGTCATGAGTAGTTTAAGATCGATCAATTAGATCAAACAATTATGAAGAATCCTCATACTCCAATGTCAACTCCCCTTTGGGTTGAGAAAACACAAAGCGGAGAAACCTTCCCACTAGGATCTTAAAGAAATAACATATTCGACAAATACATTCACTTTGGGAAATAAATAGTCTAATCCAATGATCTAGAATCCAAGAATTCCCACACCCGATCACGTGTCACCGTGCACGATCCACTTTGGTGAAATCATACACAACACAATGTGCTATAATAAAAATTTTGAGAATTCATGCATGCCACATTTAAGGTACCACCACCTGTCACGTACAAGCGAGCCACTTCGGTAGCCAAACACTTACAGCACATTATGATGTTCCTTCAATAAATAAATGCATGTCTTAATAGAGAATAAGAACCAACTGTCACCATAAACGGGTCACTTTGGCAACCAAGCATTCATTGTACAACATGGTCAAATCTCACCAGGTTTATATCGTTCGTCACACCAAAAGATTGTAAGTGTGACCCTTTACTCGTGTATATATGATTTTATATTTCCTTCTTTGAGTCTAAATTAAAATGATTGTGTATAAAAAACTTTATAATATGTGCAACCTGTATTTAAAACCTCAAGTTTTTTTTATTGTTAATATTTTTTTTTTCCGATCAAAGTTTGACCGTTGACCACCGGTCGGCCGGCCTTGAGTGTCGGACCGGTGACCGGCGCTGACCCACGGTCAGCCCGGCCGACCATATGGGGTGGGCTAAGCCCACAACCCCATTATTCCTTTTTTTTTAATTTGAGCCCATTTTGGCTAGGCCTGGTCCACTATATATATATTTATTTATTTATTAAATAGGCCCAGCCCAATTGAGCTGAGCAAGGCCAGCCTCGGCCTGGCCCACTTGGGCCATGAATTTTGTTTTGTTTTGTTTTTATTATTATTATTATTATATATCTTTAAATAATAATAGTAATTTGTTCAAAATAAAATAATTAATAATATACCTTAAAAAGATAACAAAACAATTACGTTTCCCAAATAACCCTAGCCGTCATCAGTGCTTCCATCAATTTCGATAAACAAAACAATCAAAAACTAATGAAACAAAACCAAAATTTCTTCACATGATCATAAATCCGCGTAATCCGCTCTGATACCACAACTTAGAGATTTACATGATCACAGAAAGCACAAACAAAGAGCGGAAGACTGGATCGATTACGCGGGTTTACGGTCATCGAGAAAGATTAAGGGAAAAGAAAACGTACTCGTATTCGCCATGGTTGTCATACCGTAAACCTGAAGAGAGAAACCTGAGAGGCATATATCTTCTTCCCCTTTTCCTTCCCGTACGGCTGCTCTCGATGAGGAGGCAAAAATTGACAAAACCGACTATCTGTAAGCGTAAGCCTCAGAAAACGGAAACCTAATAAAGGATTTCCTTTTATGAAATGTCGGTTTCGTCCCTTAGTTAAAAATAGTTTGAAAGACATGGGAATGGACCTAGCTATAATATACAGTAACCTATGTCCTATCCATCAATGTACCATATGTTATAAAATAGCCTACACACAACCGTAAGCCACATCACAGCCTGTTTTATAAAATATACTTTAATAAAGTAAAATAAAATAAATAAAAGTAAAGTAAAAATAAACAATTAATGAAAGCATAAATTAAAAATTTCTAACACCAATTTATATTATGGGTATATAGTACGTTCTGGTCGATGAAAGCAATTGGTCATCTCAATATTTACAATTACGTAAATGTCCCACCAATATTTTCGTATCGATTCATCAGCTAAAAATCTGAAAAGTAGAACTCGTGCATTACGCATCTTTTATCATCATTTCTTTTTGAAAAGTACATCAATCAATTCGAGATTCATTTTATTGGGGGTAGCATTTGCGCATGTCACCGTTAATCGGAATCGATTTCAATGTCGCATCCAAGTTCATCACAATCACATATCCCGACAGGTTGTTAAAACCTAAGACTTATGTTCCCATGTGGGGTGGGGCTTAAATAAAAGACAACCCAGATCGAGACATTCTTGATAGCATGCTTCAACTACAAAAATAATCATCAAGAAAACTTAAACCCCCCGCTTCAAATAATTTCAGTTCTAGTTTTTCCTGTTTGGAGGTTGATGGGCTCTCTCCATCATAAGAGACGTGATACCATGCGATTCTTGACATAATCCTTTTGTTTATATTATCATTATTTCTACTATATATATATAAAGTGTGTTGAACGTGAGATGATGTTGCATCTGAAGTGATTTTGTTTCGCGAACCCCACACACAAACTAATACATCAATCCATCAGAATGTGATAAACATGGTTTTCTTTTTTTATTTCGTTTTTAGAGTATAAATTCATCTTCTCCTATTTTAATATCAAATCTTTCGTCGACCAAGTTGACCCAACTCTATTATTTTTAATGAAAGAAAGATCACGCCCTGATGTTTTTCGTGTCCATTCTTTAAAATCCGTTGCATGTTCCATCGATCCCAAGAATTCATTTCCCAAAACACGTTTGCGTCGTTGGTGATCTGTCCGAAATTCGGTGGGTGAGAGATCTTACTTCCCTCCTCCCATCTTTTGCTGGAGCAAGTAAGTGAAACCGACACTTTAGTAACTGTACGAATGGGCAAATCATATGTACTAAGTTGGATTCCTCGTTTCGAGATCGGATTGCATAGAAATCGGTTGTTGCGTGATTTCAGTACAAAGGACCACGTCACGTTAATCACAAGTCGGAATGATTTCGGACATTTGCTAAGCTGAGTTATGATTTGAAATAAAGAACGGGACAATGACTTTATTTTTACTTGGATCGTTTAGTATCGACTTTAGTCCTCATCAAATCGCCTTTTTTATTTTATAATACAAAAAAAAAATCATTTCAATAATTGAGATCCAGGCATATGCTGTCGTTCGTTCGCATAGAGAGAAGAAAAAAAACCATAAGATAATCATGAACAACGAAAGAGAGAAGAGAAACCCTGAACATTTAATCAATACTTATATATATTTATATTAATATTCCACGGATACGTGCCAATGAATTTTTAATCTTTTTATTATTTTCTTGTCATTAGGATGAAAGTTTCAAAATGCACGTGGGACGTGCCAATTTTGTTGTTAGAAAAGTGTTACTCAACGACGTTATCTGTGAAATAATTTATGAAATATACCGGTAAAACTTAAAATTCTTAAACTAATATTACTACTTCCGAATTTGTAATTTAGAGTTCAATTTTAAAGTAATTCAAGTTGCAAATTCAGTGTTTAAAATCTCATAAGTGAACTATGATTTCTAAACTTAGAATTCATTTAGCTTAAAAGCATGTAAACAAGACATATCACATAAATAATGAGTTTAGAACTCATAATTCATTCTTGTGAAATTGAAATTCTAAATTTATAAGTCAGAGTTCTTTGAAAACTGAATCATAAGTTACAAGCTCAGAGTTAGTGGCATTAGTCTAGAAATTTTAATTTTAACTGAACTATTTCGTAAATTATTTCGCGGAATAACTAATAGAGTATCAATTAATATACGATAAGGACTAACCAAATAAACAAAGTCATGGGCATTGTCGTCAAACTCCATCACTATCGGTAAGACCTAATTTCCCAATCCAACAACGTGCCTAATCTTCCGCCTTTCTCCCAAAACCAACAAAATTTTACATAAAAACTATATGGGATTCATTTTATTATTATATTATTGCAATTTAAAATTTATTTCCAAGACTTTACTTCACAAATAGCTTAATTACATTGACGATCGACGCATCTTGTTATAAGCATTTGCCGTTGCCTTTTTCCATGGCAATCACCGGCAGGCCGCCGGATACGTTGGCCGTGAGGCCCGGGGAGAACCTCAGCGGCCGGTTTTGATCCACGAGCCTTACGTCAAACCTACGTATCAGGGCGAGTGCCACGCTCTTCATCTCCATCACAGCCACCTCCTTCCCGAGGCAAACCCTTGGCCCTCCCTGAAACACCGGGTACTTGAACGGGCTCTCGGGCGAGAATACCGGCCCGTTTACGCTGTCCCTCAACCACCTCTCCGGCCGGAACTCCGTTGCGTCGGGCCCCCATATCTGCTCCATACGTCCCATCGCGTATGGATGGTATGTGACCCTGGTCTGGCCACTGATGAACGTGCCGTCTGGCAGCACGTCGTTGCGTAGGGAGAATTTCGAGTCGAACTGCACGGGAGGGAGCAACCTTAGGCTCTCGTGGACCGCCGCATGCAGATATTGCATGTCCCATATCTGGTTGAAAGATGGCTCTCCGGTTTCCATGGTTCCCATGACGGCATCTGATTCCTCCCTGATGCACTTCTCAACTCGGGGATTCTTCGATAGCAACCAAAAGAATCCAGTCAAACCCGAAGCGACCGTGTCGCGGCCCGCCAAAAGGAAGCTTATTACGATGTCGCGAAGGTAACCATCGTCCTTAATGTTCCTGATGAACCTGGAAAGAAGATCGTTGCTATTCTTATTGATGTTCTTATTCATCTCGAGCCGCCGTTGCTTTATGACCTGCTCCGCCAGCACGTTTATCAGCCGGGTAGCCTGCCTTAGTTTCCTTTCGCTTCCCATGTTGAAGAGCCGCCTGATCTTCCAGAGTACAGGCGAAACTGCCAGCGCCCTCTCGGCAGATAACCTCGAAGCAAGATCAAACGCTTGAGCAAAGCTTGACAATGGCATGGACAAGTCCAGACACCCTGGGTCCAATCCAAACGAGAACTTACAAACCGTGACGAACGAAAACCTCCTAAAGACCTCCTGCAAGTCCATAACCTCGCCCCGAGACGACAACAAGAGGGGAACAAGCCTGTCGGTTATCTCGGCGGAGACGATCCCGAACGCATGCTCACGCACACAGATGCTCCCGAGCTCCGAGCTCGCCAACTTCCTCTGGAGCTTCCAGTGGACCCCGTCAACATTGAAGATGCCTCGACCGAGGAGGTCGCCGAGGATATCAGAGAAGGCCTTGCCCTTAGGGTAGTTCCCGAAATTCCACGCGATGATGTGCTCGACATTGGCCGGGTCCGCGGTGATCACGTTACAGAGCACATGAACGTGGACCGTCCGTGTGGGCGAGTTACGGAGGAGGTGGACGTACCAGTCGCTGAGGTTGGGGAATTCGGCCGACCAGGAGCCCGAGACGTAGGACTTGCAGGTATCGCAGCCACAGGAAGGTGTTCGGAGTCGGAGGAGGACACGGCAGCACCAAACCAGGGGGACGGCAAGGGCGAAGAAGATGCATAAGGGAAAGAATAAGGTTGAGGAGTCATCAAGAGACGGAAACATGTTTTTGGCTTCTCCTCCTTTCTTTCTTTCTATATGTCTTCTCATACAGAAAAGAAGAGAAGATGAACATATAATATATAAATAGACGACGGACATATTCGGATGTAAATGCGTGGGGATTGTGTCATATGTGGAATCGTTTTCTAGTCTAATCAAGCTTTTTGGGAATTTTTAAATAAAAGGAATGTAAATGCTTGTAATGAGGTTGGACAGGGAGAGACCCGACACGTGAACAAATAAAAATATTGACAGGAAATCAAATCAAAGCTGAAATCGCACGTGCCTTTTCCCTCGTACTTTGTCTTGGACTGGACAGCCCGCAGGTTGTTTCCTTCCCTCCATTAAACAAACCAACGACTAAATACCATCAACTTGCTACTCAATCCGATTGCTGTCGATGATGTAAAAGAAATTGAAGCGGAAAGCAATTTTATTAGTATTCCTTTCTCATCTTTATTGTTATTATTATTGATGGTGCTGATAGAGGAAGACTTCGAGTGCCCCCCCCCCCCCCCCATCCCCCGCTGATCGCGGGTTCAAGGTGCTTTGTCGGCCACTCTTTGATAAAATTTTAGATGCCTAATTTTCCTTTTCCACCACATCCACGATGTAAGAATAAAAAATAACAATATTATATTATTTTGATAAATTTTGAAAATATATTTTAGAACATGAATTTTGTACGAATTTACCGTTAGTTTCTAAAAAAAATTTGTGAAAAACGGTCCGAGTTTCGTAAATTACCTCAGTACCGTTGAGGGGGCGCGTTTCGAAAATACGCCTCCTAAATAACAAAGAGGGCGGCTTTTCAAAACCCGCCCTTCGTGTAAAATGGCAGGGGCGGGTTCTCAAAACCCGTCCCTTCAACACTTTAAAAAAAAAGAGTGCCCCTTTAATAAGTAAATGAAGGGCGGGTTTTCAAAACCCGGGTCTTGGGTTCGATTCCTAAAAGCAATTGGAAAGGGCTCTTGGCTGTTCAAGTTTGACAAAGTCCCTAAAGACATGGAATCACCGGCCCATATACGTACCTAATAAAATTGAAACAATTGTAAACTAATTAAAGCATGTTGAAATTTCAAACAAGTAACGAAACCAGCAACCAGGCATGAACAAATCAGCAATGAAACAATAACAAAAATATCAATCAAACGTGAACAGACTAGGGATGAAATAGCAGCGAAGGTGTAGACGAATATGAATGGAATAAATAATGGAACAACAGTGAATCGGGACAAATCAGCAGCAAAGTCGAAACATCAGGTAAGAAATTTGAAATGAAAATCAAATTTGGAATGGTCGATTAACAAGCTCAAATAGTGAACTTGAAGTTGCAGCAATATGTAACTACTCCAGTCACACCAGCTTAACAATCAAACTTAAAATTGCAGCGACAGCCAGCAACGAAAAAAAATATAGCAACGCAGATCAACCGTGAACTTAAGGTCGCAATAGCATTATGTGGCTGTCCTAGTGACTTTATGTTACACTAAGAGGGGGGGTGAATTAGTGTTAATCTCCAAAATTGGATTTTAACCCTTTTTCGTTTTACCCCGCAGCGGAATGAAAAGCTTCTGTTAAACAGAGCCTGTAAGTTTCTGTAAGACAGAACGTTTGATTGTGTACGTAAATTTGTTTAATGGACACAAGAATTTTTATAGTGGTTCAGCAAATTGCTTACGTCCAATCTTCACCCAAAATACTGGATGGTTTCCACTCAAATGTATCTCTGTAAAAATTACACAAATGATTGCAACTGAAATCAGATCTAAAGGTTCTGTTCAATAGAGGCTTGAGTGGCAGAACACAGACCAGAAGGTTCTGTGCCGTAGAGGCTCGTTATGTAGCACAAACCTGAAGGTTCTGTACTATAGTAACTTAGGCTCAATACAGACCACAAGGTTCTGTATCGTAGAGGGTAAGGCACAACACAGACCAGAGGGTTCTGTGTCGAAGAGACTTAGGCACAACACAGACCAGAGGGTTCTGTGTCGAAGAAGGTAGGCACAACACAGAGGGTTCTGTGTCGAAGAGGGTAGGCACAACACAGAGGGTTCTGTGTCGAATATGTTAACCTTCTATAGCACAGATCAAGTGATTCTGTACTAGAGACGTCAACCTTCTATAGAACAGATCCAAGGATTCTGTATCACAGAAGGTATAGCACAGACCGTAAGGTTCTGTACCGAGTATGTCAATCCACAACAGAAGGTTCTGTATAGGAAAATGACTTAGTTGAGAAGCACAGATCTAAAAGATTCTGTACCAAGGGTAGTCGACCTTCTACTGAACAGACCGTGAGGTTCTGTAGTAAAAGTGACAAGGAAAATGTATGCACAGACCCGTAGGGTTCTGTACTACAGCGGGTTGCACGATTTAACGTGACTAACAAGGTAACCAAATGCGCAATCCTCTTAAGGAAAACGACTTCGTGGCGTACCCCACGCGAGCACGTAGCGGACCCTACGCAAGCGAACAGCAACCCCTGTTCAAGGATGGATTTTCCCTCCGGCGGCTCCACACGACCTGCACGATCTCGTCGAGATAGCGACTATGTGGCGTACCCCAGACAAGCACGTAGCATACCCTACGCAAGCACGCAGCAGACCCTGCGCAAGCACGTGGCAAACCCCACGCAAGCAGACGGCAGCCTCCGTCCTAGGTTCCTGCACACAGAGTTCTACACAACAGAAGCTGGTTAGTCCCTCACCTTCTGTGCTCCCGGGGTTCTGCCCTTCTCTCCGGCCCGCTGCACGTTGCCCACGTACACAACGCTTCCAACAACGTATCCTGCAGCTTCCAACCGAGTCCCTCGAGCCCCCGAGTCACTCTCCCAGAAGGCTTCACCAACGATGCAACTTCCGCCGGTAGTGCTCCTCGTGTGACTAACTCGAACGAATGAAAGAACTAAAGCAAGCTCAAGCACACGCTCTCTCTGGACAGAATGGGAGAAGAGAAGAATAATGAATTGTCTATTACAATGGGAGAGGGCGTGGCTATTTATACACAAAATTCTAAGAAGAAAATGCAAGAAGGAAAATATAAATGTGTAATCTGCAAAATGTGAAATAAAGAATTAGTTTACAAAATGATTCATATACAGAAATAATATATACGTGCAAGTATTCTGGTAGAGAATAAATCAGAATAGATCATGATATATTTTCCATGAATAGTGCACCACAGAAGGTATCGCAGAAGGTTCTGCTCGATAACCTTCTACAGGTGGAAACAATCGTTGATTTGTTTCCAAATGACTTGAAGTCAATTCCATCCTGATAAAAACACACGTGAGAGTGTATCTGGACAGGTGGTGGTGATTTGCAATCAAATAATGTTCGTATATTGATCAAGTAAGCTTACAGAAGCCTGTAGACCAAATAATAGAACCTTTCCATATATAGAAGATACATTTCCTTCTACAAGAAATATTATCTCCAATATGATTATTTGAAAATCAAATCATGGTAATCTGATTAGACGAATATCTTAATCAGATAATATATATTTCGTAATTAAATAATTGATAACTAATCATTTAATTACAAGAATAATTCTTACATAAAGCCCTTAACATAAGAAGCTTCTGTAGAATAGAATGTTCGACCTTCTATAGTACAGAGGGTCAGGCTCATCATCAAAGCCAAGAATGTTCAACCTTCTGTGGCACAGAGGTCTGGCTCATCATCAAAACCTTTTCCAACAATCTCCCCCTTTTTGATGATGACAAAACATTCATCGTTGAGGGAAATATGTTTGCAAGAACTCCCCCTAACTCCCCCTAAATAGATGAGAGTATGAGTCTCGCGTTTTTATAGTACCATAAGGTTCTGTATAACAGAGCATAGAAGCTTCTGTTATGAAGAAGGTTGTACAGAGCACAAAGGCTTCTGTGATTAATACAGAGCGTGGAGCTTCTGTATATAGCCCGACAAAAATGCTGATATTTCATTTCTGCACTCCCAGCAATAGTGACTTTAAAAAGATCACGAATCGCATTCCCTGCAGAAGGTTGCGATTATGAGCTGTATCAGTCTCATAGGCTTCTATACCATAGATGGTATAGCCTTCTACGACCCATTGAGTTATAGAAAATCAAGGATTTTTCTATAACCAATACAGAGCTAGGTACTCCCCCTCAACACAATTTTCTCCCCCTTTTTGTCACATTAAAAAGAAGATGAATGTAGGTTGAAAAAGAAGAGTAAGTTTCTTGCAGAAGGTATGACATAGTGTTCATAACCAACGTGCAGAGGGTTATTTTAATTCTTGCAGAGGGTAGAACAGAGAGTTCAAAAACCATCATGCAGAATGTGGTGCAGAAGGTGTGACAGAAGGTTCAATACCATACTGCTGAAAGAAAATGTGTCCATCAGGTGGCACTTATTACAATCTAGTAGACCACAGAAATCAAGTTTTGGTCTAGCTAGAAATGCGGAAAAGAGAGAACATCAAGAGAGTTCATTTTTCCTCTTCCTCCTCAGAAGGGACTGCATCAAGATTATCACGGATAACTTTTGCTTGGCGTTCCAGCTCGCGAGTCAGGTTCTCTATCATTTCGCGTAGGACGCGCATATCTTCCTCATTGGCCACAGCCTTCTGCTGGAGGTCCTTGAGGAGAGCAGTTTGTTCCAGGAGGATGGTCATTTCAGCAGAGAACTTGGGCTGTCTCTGTGCTGAAGGAGCCTTAGCTGCAGAGGCAGACGCAGAAGGTGCAGTAGCAACCTTTCTGGACATTCTGGCAGACAGAGGCTTATCCTCATCATCCTCAGTGGTGTCCTGTGACTTCCATTTGAGAGTCCAGGAGGAGCCCTTCCTTACATAATGCATGCTAGCTATGATCTGGTGCCCAAAGGTACCAACCTTCCATTTCTCTTGGAAAGTAGATGCATCAGTAGAAACACGGGCAAGCTTAAGAAGGCCGGCAATTACCTGGCCATAAGGCAGAGCCTTTCCTGTGGTATTGCAGCAACGTTTCATGTGCGAGAACACCAGCAAACCAAGGTTGAAAGGGATTCCCTTCATGATGTGAGCCATCAGTGACGCATCAATTGAGGTGATGGTGTCGATGCTCCCAGTACTTGGTAAGAGGCAGAATAGCACAACTCGATGCAATACACGAGTCTTGAGTTCCAGCTTTGTGGACTCCAGGTATTTGTCCGACTGGACTCTTTCCCCCATGATGATGCTGTAGGATTCCTCCTTTCCAAGATCTGACAGTGGGTCATATTCCTCACAGCCAAACAATTGGTTAACATCATGTGCAGAGAAGACAAGCGGAACCCCTTCAATCACTGTTTTGATGAACTTGACATGAGGTCCTTGTTCATGGAACGTAATGTTACCATAGAACTCTCTCAAGCGAGAAACGGCCACCTCTGCATATGTCTCACAGAAGTTTTTCAAACCAACTTTCTCAAGCAATGGAGCAATGTCAAGATCATTTGCCTTAAACCAATTAAAATCAATGCGCTTGAAGGCAGCGAACTGTCGACCAGCAGCATCACATTTGGGCAATTTGGTATCGGCAAGCACAGTTTCTATCTCCTTTCTAGAGACTAGAGGGTTTACCGGAAATATGAAGGTATCCAGCCCCTCAGTGAAGGTGTCCACAGATTTCTCCGGGGACTTGGTTTTCTTTGCAGCCGCTTTGACAAGAGAGGTGCTGACAGTCTCGGGCTCTTTCCGTTTCAGCCTAGTCCGTGAGGATACACCTCCTGACTTGATGGCATCATGGAGAAGCTTTGTTCCAGAGGGTGCTGCAGGCTTCTGGGTAGCCTTCTTAGACGCAGAGGCAACGCCCTTCTGCTTGAGATCAGGGGAGACCGAGATAATAGGAGCTAGAGCTTTCTCATCTGGTTCCTCTGGTGCGTCATCGACAAGGGGCACTTCCACCTCCTTATCAGACTCAGCATTCTCCTCAGGAGTGGCGACCTTTGATGCATCAATGTCATCAGCCGCAGTAGAACCCTTGGCAGAGGGTTCAGGGACAGGGAGTTCCTTTGTCGCAGCGACCAGGGATCCCTCATGTGCTTTCTCTTCCACTTGGATTTGGGCTTTTTCAAGTCCCTTGTCCTTGGAGAGCGGTTGCATGTCATCGTGGGTCTCGACAACAGCAGGAATGGTCTGTTCCTTCGCAGGAGAGATGGGTTTCTCCGGCGAGGAAGGGGATGGAGTCCTGCTCGCAGATGATGCAGGCTTCTCCGATCCAGAGGCGCGAGCCTTCTTTCTTCCGGCCTTAGCCTTTTTCCTCAAGGATTTTGCCTTGGGTGCCATGGATGATGAAGAACGAAGGTCTGGGAGTTTTAGGGCAAAAAGAAAGGGGATGCGATGATCTGAAGGTGGTGTGAAGAAGGAGGTGACGGTTTTGGGTTTTTAAGTTGGCTCACAAAGGTGGTTTATGGGAATAAAATATTTTCCCGCTTAAATGATCTCTTTGAGATGTCATATCAAGCTGACATGCATCAGAAACACGGGGGAAAGGAAATTTTATTTCCTTGATTCGATTGTGTGAGGCGAATGGCTTTTCAAGGCAAGAAAGACATCGTCACCTTCTGTTAAAGCTTCTTCCACACCGAAGAGCTAAATATAATGGATATTTGTATCCAAATATAATTTATTAGGATTTTAATATTCCTAACAAAGAAAATTTCGATCAGAATAAATATTTTATTCATCAAAATCTTTTATTGGATGATATATTATATCTCCAGATTTAGTTTGAAAGTTACCTAAATTAAAGTTTAGGTAAGCATTTCGTAAGACCTTCTATAAGGTAGAAAGTTTAATCAACTCTCTGTAATGAAGTGCACAAACAATTGTACCTTCGGTTTAATAGAGGGCGGATAATTCTACCTTCTATAAAGATGAAACGAAGGATTATACCTTCGGTTGTTTGAAGTGTACAAAGGTGTACCTTCTATATGATAGATGGTGGAATTTAACCTTCTATTGTGTAGAAAGCTAAATATACGACCTTCTATAGTGAAGTGTACGACGTTGTACCTTCTATAGTATAGAAACAGAGGATTATTCCTTCTGTATGAAGTGTACAAGTATGTACCTTCTGTTTGATAGAGGATGAAATTCAACCTTCTATTATATAGAAAGTTTAATATTCTTCCTTCTATAGTGAGGTGTACGAATGTGTACCCTCTGTACTGTAGAAACAGAGGTTTGCACCTTCTGTTGTAGAGTGTACACTTATGTACCTTCTGTAGTAAGTTTCTGAAGTACTTACTTAACTTTTCGTTGTCTTATGAAAGACATTATATAGGATGGCATATTCCTAACTCGCTTCTGAAAAAGAAAAATTTTTCTTTTTCCAGAGGTTTAGTAAAGATATCAGCCAATTGGTGTTCGGTGTTAATGTATTCTACATTAACAGAACCCTGTTGTACATTATCTCTCAGAAAGTGATGTCTGAGTTCGATATGCTTCGATCTCGAGTGATATACTGGATTCTTAGCTAGGCTAATAGCACTAGTATTATCACATTTGATCGGTATCTTTGTAAATGAGTGACCATAGTCCTCAAGTTGTTGTTTCATCCACAGGAGTTATGCACAGCAGCTTGCGGCTGCTATATACTCAGCTTCTGCATTGGAGATGGCAACAGAAGTCTGCTTCTTGGAAAACCATGAAATCAACATGTTTCCCATGAGCTGACAAGTACCACTTGTACTCTTTCTGTCCACCTTACTTCCTGCGAAGTCTGCATCGGAGTATCCAGTGAGATCAAAGTTTGATTTCTTAGAATACCAGATGCCAAGGTTTACAGAACCCTGTAGATATCTAAAGATCCTCTTGACCGCAGTCATGTGAGATTCTTTAGGTGCTGATTGAAATCTAGCACAGAGACATACACTAAACAGTATGTCAGGTCTAGAAGCTGTAAGATACAGAAGAGAACCTATCATGCTTCTGTAGAGCTTACTATCCACTTCTTTACCGTTTTCGTCTTTGTCCAATTGAGTATTTGTGCTCATTGGAGTAGACAAAGGTTTCGTGCCTTCTAGGCCGAATTTCTTCAGAAGCTGCTTAGTGTACTTTTCTTGATGTAAGAATGTACCTTCTGCAGATTGCTGAATTTGCAAACCAAGGAAGAACGTGAGTTCTCCCATCATACTCATCTCAAACTCACTTGTCATGAGTTTGGAGAATTCTGCACAGAGCGTTTCATCAGTTGATCCAAAGATAATGTCATCGACATAGATCTGGACAACAATGAGATGATTGCTTCTGTGTTTGAGAAAGAGAGTGGTATCTACTCTTCCTCTGTTATAGCCCTTTTCGACAAGGAAGGAGCTAAGCTTCTCATACCATGCTCTAGGAGCCTGTTTAAGGCCATATAGAGCTTTGGAGAGTTTATAGACGTAGTCTCTGTGTTGCAGATCCTCGAAACCAGGAGGTTGACTTACGTAGACCTTTTCCTTGATTTATCCATTGAGGAATGCACTTTTTACATCCATTTGATACAACTTAAAGTTGTTAAAGCAAGCATAGGCTAATAACATTCGTATTGCCTCTAGACGAGCTACAGGAGCCAACGTCTCATCAAAGTCGATACCCTCTTGTTGAGAGTATCCTTTTGCAACGAGCCGAGCCTTGTTCCTCACAACAATGCCTGACTCATTTAGTTTGTTCCTGAAAACCCATTTAGTCCCAATGATGGAACGGTTACCAGGTTTAGGAACAAGTGCCACACTTTGCTTCGTTCAAATTGTTCAAGCTCCTCTTGCATAGCAAGTATCCAATCTGGATCGTTGAGAGTTTCATTAATATTCTCTGGCTCTTTCTGTGATAGAAACGCCGAGTGTTCATAGAAGGCATTTACAGAACTTCTAGTCTGTATGCCTCTGTTAAGATCTCCTATGACTTGGTCTATAGGATGACGTCTTTGATAAAGAGCAGGTGCTCTAATATCACTTTGTTGATCATTATGAGAATGTTCTTCATAATTATCATTTGTTTGTTCAAGATCATCTTTAGATTCATGAACAGAAGGTTCACCCTTCTCTTTCGTAGAGGGTAGAGGTTCTACAACATCTTCTGTAGGTTCTTGAGATATAACATCTCTTGTAATAATAGTAGGAAGGTCATTAATTTTTACATTAATAGACTCCTCTATAGTAGAAGTTCTTTTGTTTAGAACTCTATAAGCTTTGCTAGACAAAGAGTATCCGAGAAAGATGCCCTCATCTGTCTTAGCTTCGAACTTTCCTAAATTGTCCTTAGAAGGTCTCAAGATAAAACAAGGACTTCCAAAGGAGTAGAAATAGGAGATGTTCGGTTTTCTCCCCCTGTATAGTTGATAGGGAGTTTTCTCAAGTATGGGTCTAAGTAGAACCCTGTTTGATATGTAGCAGGCTGTATTAACAGCTTCTGCCCATAGGTTCTGTGGAGCAGAGCTCTCACACATCATGGTTCTAGCCATGTCTATTAGAGTTCTATTTTTCCGTTCTGCTACTCCATTCTGTTGAGGAGTATAAGGAGCAGAAAAATTGTGATCGATACCTTGTTCGTCACAGAAAGTAGCGAAGTCATGGTTTTCAAACTCAGTACCATGATCCGTTCTTATAGCCTTTACAGAAGATCCAGTTTCATTCTGTAATTTCTTAGCTAGCTTAATGAAGGTTTCAAAAGCATCGCTTTTGTGAGTTAGAAATTTAACCCACGTGTATCTAGAGTAGTCATCGACCACAACTAGACAGTACCTTCTACCGCCGACACTCTGAACTCTAGTAGGTCCGAATAGATCCATATGTAGAAGTTCAAGAGGTTGAGAAGTAGAGACTTCATTCTTAGATTTGAATGAAGACTTAGTTTGTTTTCCAAGAGAACATGCTTCACAGAAGCTGTCATGCTCAAAACGGATATTGGGTAATCCCTTAACCAAATCCTTTTTCACAAGCTTGGATAACAATTTGAAGTTGGAGTGTCCCAACCTTCTATGCCATAGTAGGCTTTCATCTTTGACTGACAGAAGGCAACTTTCTGTAGTACAGAAGCTATTCTGAGTCAAGGTGTAGATGTTCCCTTTACGGTTCCCAATGAAGCGAACTTCATTGTTTAGGACTCCGGAACACTTATCTTGATCAAAAGTTATTTTATAACCTTTGTCACAAATCTGGCTAATGCTCAGCAAATTATGTTTGAGTTCTGTAACCAACATAACCTCATCGATGACCATGGAGTCAGAACTTCCAATGGTACCTTTGCCGATGACAGAGCCTTTGCTATTGTCACCGAATTTAACCGACCCTCCACATTGTAGAGTCAGTTGGGAAAATTTGGATGGGTCTCCGGTCATGTGCCCAGAGCATCCACTATCCAGATACCATTCGCTTTCAACAGTTTCTGTTTGAAAGCAGGTATGAAGTTCATTTTGAGTTTCTGTGTGAGTTGTGAGGCACACTTGTGCTTCCTCATCATCAGAATCATCAAGTTCTGCCCAAGAAGCTATTGCTTTCTTGAACTTGTATTTAGGAGAAGGTTTCTCCTTTTCTTTAAGTAAAGGACATTATGTTTTGTAGTGTCCTTTCTTTTTGCATTCAAAGCATGTGACCAACTTTGGATCCATGTGTTTTTGGCTTCTCTTATTGAAGCGCTTTTTAGAGGCGAACCGCAAAAGTCGTTTAGCTATCATTGCGAGTTCATCATCCGAATCAGCTTCTGCTTCATCATCCGAACCTTCTGTAGGTTCTTCTGATGCTCTGAAAGCAACAGGTGCTCTCTTTATATCTGGTTGAGAGGATCTTTCCATCTCATACGAGATTAAGGAGCTCATCAACTGATCTAGTCGAAGAATAGAGAGGTCTTTAGCTTCCTCTATAGCCGTTTTCTTGGCTTCCCATGATTTGGGTAGAGTACGCAAAACCTTTCGAACTAGTTCAGAATTTTGATAGGTTTTGCCCAAATGAGTTAGGGCATCAACTAGAAGGTTGAGTCTCTGGAACATTTGTTCTACAGATTCATCAGCCTTCATAGTGAAGTTTTCGTATTGGTGAATTAAAAAATTCACCTTAGTTTCTCTTATCTGGTCTGTCCCAATATACATGGTGACAAGTTTATCCCAGATTTCCTTGCCCGAAGTGCAAGTTGAAACTTTGACGAATTCACCTTCTGACATAGCATTGAACATCAAATACTTTGTCGTTTTAGTGAGTCGTCTGATCTTAAGGTATTCCCGTGTAGGATGACTTTCTCGATCAAATTGTTGGTTCTCTGGTATAGAAGGAGGACCATCTTCTATATAAGACCATAAGTCTTCCTCAATTGCATCAACAAATGCGCTCATACGAATTTTCCAGTAGGCAAAATTCTTACCATCGAAAATGGGAGGATTCCCAACATGTGGTTTAGGCACATTATAGTTTTCAGCCATATGTTCGATTCGTATAGAGTATTACGCTTCTATAGAACAGAACGTTGACGAATAGAACCTCAACAAAGAAGCAAGCTTCTGTTGGGTAGAAGTCAATCGTCAAGTCAACAATCAGGCCTCTGTTAAACAGAGCACGAGTGTCAATATGACAGAACTGAGAATTTGCTTTCAGGTGGCAGTTGTTGAATTCTCGCAGAGCAGCAAGCTTCTGCAGAACAAAATGCGAAATGTGATATTCACAGAGCGTACGCTTCTGTTGAATAGATTCTGATAGAATGCAGAATTCTACAGAATATTACAATTTAATACTCACAGATCTTGAAGCTTCTGGAGGATGGAAAGTTTAGTTCAGTCTCTGTTGAGTAGAACACTTATTCCAGACGTTGTTTTCAAACAGAGCGCAAGCTTCTGTTGAATAGAAGGTAGCTTCTGATAGAGCGTAAGCTTCTACAGAAAAGATACAAATAGTTTCTCACAGAACAAGGTGTTTCTATGGAACAGAGGTTAAATTCTGATAGAGCATAAGCTTCTACAGAATAGAACCAAGTAGGCTTATACAGAGCTTAAAGCTTCTGTGGAGTAGCGGGTTGATTCTGATAGAGCGTAGGCTTCTACAGAATAGAACCAAGTAGATTTTCACAGAGCTTAAAGCTTCTGTGGAGAAAGGTGTATAGCTGGTAAGAGCTTTTCAAGGATCTTACAACAAGCTGTTAAGCCTCTGTTGAACCCGCTCTGATACCAATTGTTACACTAAGAGGGGGGGTGAATTAGTGTTAATCTCCAAAATTGGATTTTAACCCTTTTTCGTTTTACCCCGCAGCGGAATGAAAAGCTTCTGTTAAACAGAGCCTGTAAGTTTCTGTAAGACAGAACGTTTGATTGTGTACGCAAATTTGTTTAATGGACACAAGAATTTTTATAGTGGTTCAGCAAATTGCTTACGTCCACTCTTCACCCAAAATACTGGATGGTTTCCACTCAAATGTATCTCTGTACAAATTACACAAATGATTGCAACTGAAATCAGAACCAAAGGTTCTGTTCAATAGAGGCTTGAGTGGCAGAACACAGACCAGAAGGTTCTGTGCCGTAGAGGCTCGTTATGTAGCACAAACCTGAAGGTTCTGTACTATAGTAACTTAGGCTCAATACAGACCACAAGGTTCTGTATCGTAGAGGGTAAGGCACAACACAGACCAGAGGGTTCTGTGTCGAAGAGACTTAGGCACAACACAGACCAGAGGGTTCTGTGTCGAAGAAGGTAGGCACAACACAGAGGGTTCTGTGTCGAAGAGGGTAGGCACAACACAGAGGGTTCTGTGTCGAATATGTTAACCTTCTATAGCACAGATCAAGTGATTCTGTACTAGAGACGTCAACCTTCTATAGAACAGATCCAAGGATTCTGTATCACAGAAGGTATAGCACAGACCGTAAGGTTCTGTACCGAGTATGTCAATCCACAACAGAAGGTTCTGTATAGGAAAATGACTTAGTTGAGAAGCACAGATCTAAAAGATTCTGTACCAAGGGTAGTCGACCTTCTACTGAACAGACCGTGAGGTTCTGTAGTAAAAGTGACAAGGAAAATGTATGCACAGACCCGTAGGGTTCTGTACTACAGCGGGTTGCACGATTTAACGTGACTAACAAGGTAACCAAATGCGCAATCCTCTTAAGGAAAACGACTTCGTGGCGTACCCCACGCGAGCACGTAGCGGACCCTACGCAAGCGAACAGCAACCCCTGTTCAAGGATGGATTTTCCCTCCGGCGGCTCCACACGACCTGCACGATCTCGTCGAGATATCGACTATGTGGCGTACCCCACACAAGCACGTAGCATACCCTACGCAAGCACGCAGCAAACCCTGCGCAAGCACGTGGCAAACCCCACGCAAGCAGACGGCAGCCTCCGTCCTAGGTTCCTGCACACAGAGTTCTACACAACAGAAGCTGGTTAGTCCCTCACCTTCTGTGCTCCCGGGGTTCTGCCCTTCTCTTCGGCCCCGCTGCACGTTGCCCACGTACACAACGCTTCCAACAACGTATCCTGCAGCTTCCAACCGAGTCCCTCGAGCCCCCGAGTCACTCTCCCAGAAGGCTTCACCAACGATGCAACTTCCGCCGGTAGTGCTCCTCGTGCGACTAACTCAAACGAATGAAAGAACTAAAGCAAGCTCAAGCACACGCTCTCTCTGGACAGAATGGGAGAAGAGAAGAATAATGAATTGTCTATTACAATGGGAGAGGGCGTGGCTATTTATACACAAAATTCTAAGAAGAAAATGCAAGAAGGAAAATATAAATGTGTAATCTGCAAAATGTGAAATAAAGAATTAGTTTAGAAAATGATTCATATACAGAAATAATATATACGTACAAGTATTCCGGTAGAGAATAAATCAGAATAGATCATGATATATTTTCCATGAATAGTGCACCACAGAAGGTATCGCAGAAGGTTCTGCTCGATAACCTTCTACAGGTGGAAACAATCGTTGATTTGTTTCCAAATGACTTGAAGTCAATTCCATCCTGATAAAAACACACGTGAGAGTGTATCTGGACAGGTGGTGGTGATTTGCAATCAAATAATGTTCGTATATTGATCAAGTAAGCTTACAGAAGCCTGTAGACCAAATAATAGAACCTTTCCATATATAGAAGATACATTTCCTTCTACAAGAAATATTATCTCCAATATGATTATTTGAAAATCAAATCATGGTAATCTGATTAGACGAATATCTTAATCAGATAATATATATTTCGTAATTAAATAATTGATAACTAATCATTTAATTACAAGAATAATTCTTACATAAAGCCCTTAACATAAGAAGCTTCTGTAGAATAGAATGTTCGACCTTCTATAGTACAGAGGGTCAGGCTCATCATCAAAGCCAAGAATGTTCAACCTTCTGTGGCACAGAGGTCTGGCTCATCATCAAAACCTTTTCCAACACTTTACAACTAAAACAACAATAAATTCGGATTTGTAGCAACATCTGCATAAATTGTAATGAAATTATAGCAACTGGATAATGAAATCGAGATGGCCGGACTTTGCAATATTCGAAATTGTACAATTAGGCCATGAACAAAATCAACGGCTGAAATCGAAGCTTAAACCAAAGAGATTATTGATTAAAATAAATCAACATGAGCAAGAGCTCGCGAGCATAAACGTCGATGAAGATGATGAAGAGTGATCATGTCAACATCAAGGTGGACAAGGGGGAAACAACCAGATGAGTTGAAATATGTACCGACAACAAGTACAGGATACAAAGCAATCAATGAAATTGCTAGCTTAAACAAATGTGGCCTATCATCAAATTGAGTTATAGTAGAAAGAATTGTATATCAGCATAAATTTATCAAACAAGGAGGAATCACCGATAGCAACGTAATCTCTCAAGTGAGGATGAATTAGTAACACGTGAAGACAAGAATGAATCGGCGATGAGATCAGACGTGAATGAATCAAAGATAGCAGCGAAATCGGGCATGGACAGTCTAGAAGTTACGGTGACGAAGATAACTATTTCAACCAGCAACAAGAGATCAATTGATTATGATAAAATTGAAGTACAAATTAACAGCGACGACTTGAGGATTTCGGAAATCGGTTATCAACGGGCTTAAAGCAATCATGAAGAAACAACAACAATACCGCGAAAGTTAACAACAAGAATTGCGATCAACAACGAGGTTCATAAGCACATAGGGCAAATCAGCTAGATGAACAATGGTGGAAATCACTTGTATGAACAGAGTCAACAGCAGCAAAAACTTATTTTTGAGTAAACTAATGACAGCAACAACATAATTATAACAACTAGATGGAAGGGAGCACAAGCCAACAGTAAGGAATGAAATTAAAACAAGTGGATGAAGAGATTCATGAGCTAAACTAGTATAGGTACACCAAACGCTGACTTCAAAATAATCAGTCCAACAAGAGAAAACTAAACGAGTTTCAAAGGAGCGGCAACGACAAATGCATCGATCAAGTATAAGTAGATTAACGCTGATCGTGAAGTCAATGGATCATGGGTAATCAACAAGAGCGATGGAATTGCAGCAACAATAAGTGTGTATCTGGATCAGAAATGACTCCCTTCTTTTTTCACATCTCGTTACATCTTTTACTGAAGAATCGCTATGGGAATGCCGCAATGTCGGAGAGAGACTAAAGCTCAACTGGTCATCAAACTTTGATCAAAGAATCATGGAGGAACTGATGGAGTCGGCTGAGCTTCGCGAACTTCGGCCACGTTTGATGACGTCCGAGAGAGCTGGTCAGGGGGTTTCCGTAGGGATTTCCGCTTACCTTGACTAGAGGAGGAACGATCGGCAGAACAAGAGGCCGCTAGAGGATCGGAGTGGGTGGAGGACGTCGTTCTTCCGAGCGATTGACCAGAAAAATCCAAAAGCGTCGAGGAAAGGGAGCAGAGTTCAAGGAGGGAGCGATCGGGGGGATAGAATTTTGTTTCCTTTCTGTTTTTTTTTTCAACCACCCCCAACAAAAATCTTTTTATGCTCAAGTGGGGAGAGTGTGGGAGGAAAGAGGTGTACTCCGTGCGTGAGTGACCTCCTCTTTATTTTTATTTTTTGTTTGAATTTTGCCAAATCTTTAATTGAGTCCATTGATTTGTTTTATCTTCTCATATTAGTCCGCTCAATTTTGTCTAAAAGAAAACGTGAGATCATGGTTAAAATGTTTCTAATTTCACACGGTCCTTCCAAGAATCATGGATGGATTGTGAGGTTTTATTTTTCTTTCAATTAATCACGTATTGATCTTAAATTAATTTTATCTTACAAAAGAGCTCAACCCGAATAGTAAAAAGGAAAAAATTGTTAAATCTTCAAATTTCTACAAAAACAAAACAAAGCAAAATACTAAAAGTTTGAAAAATGAATAAAAAGGGGTTTTCTTCGGAAAAAGTATAATGTAATGAGAAATTAGTCTCATGTAACTAATTTCTTTAAAATTAGCAACCTAACCAAGTCTAGGGGTTATTTTTTATTAACAATGTGAAATATAATAAAATTTTAAACTACTAAAACTTTGCTTTTAGTGATGTCGAAAAATAAACATATTTGTAACGTAGTGCGATAGAATACAATTGGTTGCATGTAACTAATTCGAAATTAATCACCCAATCATGTTCATGATGATTTTTATAGAGAGAAAAAAAATTCTAAAACTTCGACCAACTGAAATTTCGATTTAGTTGTTTGATTTTAAATTTTGATTTTTATTCGTAAAACAATTTACGGAACATTGAATCGGGATTTGCTTCGTTCAATCTTCAAAATTCCAAAAATTCGATTTGGGGTAACTACAGTTTGCCCCTCTTTGTGGGAGAATCTGGAAAGATTTTCACACAAAGACGATCTAGGAACCTCAAATTGAATTTTAGGATCTGCCTTAGAGACCTATACTTTGGGATCTCATTAAACAAATGTATTAGTAATGAAGGAAACTTGAATTATATGCGAACAAATGCAACTACAATATCCATGTATATCATGCTTCACTTATGTAATTCCGTAAGAGGGAATGCTTCTGAACATGGTTACTGAAGGTCTTCCTCACGCTCTCAAGGTTCACTCGTGTTTGTGTGAGCTCGTCTTGATTAGACTTGGAATTCCTTTGACTTGGATGCTCATGTACTAGTCGAAGGAGTCTTGACCAGGGTTATGATGTCGGCTTCGGCGTAAAGCCTTTCATAGAAAGTTTAAACTTTTCGACTTGGAAGGAATAAGTCCAAGAGACTTTGTCGAAAACAAACCTGTTTTACAAAGGTTTCATCGTTCAAGCAGATAATCTGTCATTTAGACAGTTTACTATTCAGCACACTTCGCTTGGGGATAATGTGACCATTCACTGGGAGTAATGAAATTCTTGTTTTAAGTAGATCCGTTGGGGATGAATGTTCCATTGGGAATTCTTTAAATTTGATGCGAAAATTTCGTTTTGAACACCTTTGCTTTTGCAACCACCTTGTCGGCTCTGGTGTTTTTTCGTTTTTGTTTTTTTGAATTTTGCACTTTGCTTTTGTAAGGCTTTGTCCTTTGTGCTTTTCTATTGCTTTTGCTTTTTTTTCGAAAGATCTGTTGGGAATGTTTGTTGGTTGTTTTTCTGTTTTTCATTCTTTGAGGAATAAAACTTCATTGATACTCATTTTGAGGTGTGGCCTAATTAGTTTTGCATGTCCACTGATATTGTTTTTCCACTTGAACTTTGAGGAAGTGTTGCCTTCGATGTCGGTTGTAAATAAAAATTAAAAAATTGAAAATATTCAGAAAACACTAAAAAATTGCAAATTTTCCGAAAATCAATAAAAATCATCTAAATAATAAAAAAATCATCAATGATCAATAAAAATCCACAAAAATCTAGAAAAATCATAAAAGGATTCAATAAAAACTAATAAATAGTTACACACAAATACTCATATTGGGAGACTCAGAGAAAAAACGGAGAAGCACTGAGAGAAGAAAGGAACGCTTGAAAGAAAATCGAGGAGTCGTCCTAAAAGTGGTTTCGGTTTGCTCCTAGCGACTATGACTTCGATTTGATTTCCTAATCTACTGCGATCGATTCCGGGTAAACTCATTCCTTCCCTCTTATTTCAATTTTTTGGTCGATTCGCCTACTTTTGAATTTTTTTTACCAGCACAAAAGGTCATCATCACATGCTGGAGACTCGAGGACTTTGTCTCTCGGAGGAACAAACTACAAGCACAGTCCGGAGAAGACCTGAAATCGGGGGGAGACAGGATGATGGGCATGATGACCGAGCCATACAAATTAACTCGCCATTGTGAATGGGCTGCAATTCTTATTCTGTTTGGCCTTCCAAGGAAAATGGCACTGTGAGTGGAAAGATTTGCGCAGACATCTTACAGAGAAAGAGGTGGAGAGAGATGGCAGAGCCCTTGATGTACTGTTGCCCATCACATGGCCAGAAAAAAAACCAGACACTATCCCCAGAAGTCCGATAAACAGGCCGCCGACGGGCTCCAAAACCTCGTCCTAATGAACCCCGCCTATGTCCAGTACACCTCCGTTGCCACGGCAGATGCGCCACAGGCTGTTGCAGCTGCAGCGGCGGTCAACAGCCTATTCTTCTTGAACCCGGCGACTGTCCCTGCTTCGGCACTCCCCCATGCGCCGCCGCTGGCCCCACCTACTCAGGCCACGACCACCCAGCAGTTCGTCGGCATGCCCTTGCATGGTGCTGCGTCCTCACAACATCGTCAGGATTGTCCCAGTAGCAGCAGCAACGCACATGCAACCCCATGAAGTCATCCCTACGATGCATGGACTCCTGCCGTGAGTCCATTACGGCGCCTGGAGCTTATTGGAGCAATCAAAGCCTAGGCATGATGCCTCCTCGCTAAGGCCTCAGCAAGGGCTTTCCCTCAGCCTATCTTCTCAGCAGCAGCAGTAATAGCAGCAACAGCAGCAGCAGAAGATGCAGCAGGGGTTTTCTTCATCGGGGATTCGGTGGTGACGAGAGGGAAGTCCCTGCCGTGTCCGGGGGATCGCCCTCATCTGTATCGGGCGTGACCAGTGGTGGAGGCGGAGGCATTGGTGTGTCAGTGTTTCTTGGGTCGAAGTACTTAAAGGCTGCTCAGGAACTCCTCGACGAGGTCACCAACGTCGGAATTGGTGGCATTGTCAAGAGTGAGATACCAAGGAAGGGTTCACAGGCCACAGCAAAGCAAACAGCAGTGCTACTTCGTTCTGTTATATCACAGCAGCGGATTCCGTATACTAGTCAGGCTGCTTCTTTGATTGATGCTATGCGAGCAGTAGGAGAGCAACTCATTGCTGCAAATCCTATTGAGCTTGCTGTGGGTAATATTGCCAGCGATGATGATGGTGATACAGATAAGGATAATAATCCTGGACTATCGGCTGCTGCTCTAGCCGCGGCAGCCCAAAGCACTTTGCGACCACCATCTTTGCAGACTCTTATGGAGGATTTACCCGATTCATCAGCTATTCCTCATACTTCTTCTAGAGGCGATTCAGATAGAAAAAGCAAATCTGCGGATAAAAGCACGAGGAGTAGGAAACTAAAACATGATGTCATTAAAGCCATCAATGAGCTTATTCAAGACATTGACACTTGTCATGATCATATCGCTGAGCAAGCCGCAGAAGAATATGCGTTACCTTCTTCCTCAGGGGTGAATGATGTAAAGAAGAAGAAGACCCATCTTTTTAAAATCGCCGAGCCGGCCCAGCAGTGTTCTTGTTTCCCCAAGCGCAGATTCCCCTGATTTCAGTCTCCCGGCATCAGTAAAACCCGGCCTCTCTTCTTGGCACCTCAGTTTCCGCGACGACCACATCTTTCAGCATCTCCTGATCCCGACCCGTCATGCTTCTCATCCTGACGAGTTCACCCCGGCTAACCCACAGATTCAACTTCCCGGTGCCTTCGTCCGAGCGTAATCATTTGCAGTTCCAAATTTGAACTCTCAGAGCC
The DNA here is from genome assembly GCA_029817715.1 of Melastoma dodecandrum. Taxonomy (NCBI): domain Eukaryota; kingdom Viridiplantae; phylum Streptophyta; class Magnoliopsida; order Myrtales; family Melastomataceae; genus Melastoma; species Melastoma dodecandrum. Next base: position 5,082,123 of record JARUPY010000472.1, on the reverse strand, counting down.
AGTCACCATCCCTGCCTGGAGTGTCCGCGCCCCTAGCGCCGCTTCAGCCACCCTGCATTCACCTAGCTCGGATCCACACCTTCTCAAAGTTTCAGCCCCGGACAAACTAAAATCGATCCTTCTCAGGTTCGCCGGCAAGCACCTCAAGGAAGGCCGCCATGCCTTTGTTCTCCTCGGATTTGGGCAACCCGCGCTCGGCATTCCTAGCGGCCGCCATCGACTTGGCCCCGATCTCTGCCTCAACGCTCTCGACCGCCAAGGATGCCACACTCCAAACCGCCCATGATCAGCGGTCTCCACTCTTCCCCTGCGCCAATCAAACCCACGGTTCTTCGACCTTCTTTTGATTAAAAGGTAGTTTTTTTAAAAATTTTGCAAAATATACGTTTATGTCCCTAAGTATTGACAAACTTTCTTTTTATGTCAACATCTTTTTTTATATACAAAAATGTCACTAACTATGTCATCAACATTTTTTCTGGCCAATCTTGAATTTTTTATAGTGCAAGCCAAACGGGGCCTTAATAGATAATTTTTATTTTTTGACTAAAAAGGAAAAAAATAAAAAAAAATTGAAAAATAATATTAAAACTTTTTATGTGTTTTTAATTTTAAAATTTTGATGAGCAAATCAAGTGAATTAAAAGCCGAAATTAACTACAGTTACTGATGCTGTCAAAAAATATTCAAAATCGATGAAGGTCGAATGATATTCTATTACGGGACTGCTACTACGGATAAGTAGGATTATAAGACGAATTAATGATAAGTTGAAAATCCACTGTTATAGCAAGAGAGTTAGAATATATTAAGGTCTTGTTTGGTTTTCGCTATAAGAAATTCAAGATTGGCCAGAAAAAATGTTGATGACATAGTTAGTGACATTTTTGTATATAAAAAAAGATGTTGACATAAAAAGAAAGTTTGTCAATACTTAGGGACATAAACGTATATTTTGCCTAAAAATTTTTGTGTTGTGGCTCTTTTACAATCGAAAGACATTTCAAGTCATTTTTTTTTATTAAAAAAAAAAACAATCTGACGTTAGTTTTATTATTTTATGATTGTTATCTTCTAAAAATGAACTTTATTCCATTTATCCCATGCGTTGAACTTTAATTTTGATTGATTATACTTTATGCTTTCGACTCTTTACTATTTGCTCGTAATATGTTTTGCATTAGAAAATTATTAGTCTAATTATGTTTATTTGAGATTTTACGAAAAAATCATAATAAACTTTCAAGCTTTCTTCGAACAGTTTACTTCGTTGTTTTGATTTTTATACAGGTATCTCGAGGGTGTGCCTTGCGGATAACCAAGCTCATTCAACGCATTCAAGACAACGGAGGTTACGAAGTATTCGAGGGATTATTTGGATTCTCAAAGATCAAGACCCTCTGAAGACGGCTTCGCACGCACCAACGTTACGGCATCAGCGACTCGCCAGGTTCACCGTAAACCTATTCTAAAAAAGGGACCGTGAGGTACAAATGCTAACGGGAGCGTTCTATAGAGCGAACAATGGTACAACACCCGGTTCTCTCTTGAATTTATTTTTTGGCATAGAAACTGTTAAGGGCATTAATTAATCTATGATGCTTGTATTTTTGCCCCAAAATCAACTTTCATGAAATATTTTCTAAAAATAATTCACGTAGACATTTTAAGCATTAATGAGCTCGAGATCATTTTTTTTTACATCTCAAACAACTTCTTTTCTAAAACCGAGCTCAAGTAAATTGGACATCAAAACACGACAAACGCCTCCCTTTTCTTTGTGATGCATGCGATTTAGTAATCCATAATTCTCGAACCTTAACGAATCTCTATAGTTTTTCTAACTTGAACTTAAAATAAGTTAGTAGCGACTCCGATATTTTCAAAATCCGAAGCCTTATCGTCAAGGGAGGATATTCATTTTAAATGGAACCGGAAACGGGATCCACCCGCAACATCGGTTGTTTCCCACTTCCTATTACAGGACTCCTTTTGACCTCGGTGTGAGGTTGTCTTTGGACTAAAGGGTAACAATATTTATAAAAGCTCTATTTTGGCTCTAAGGGTTAGCAACGGTCGATGTACTGTGTTTGGGATAGAGAAGAGAATGCTCCTCTTCATCCTGGCTTTGAACATCTTTTGTCAACAGATTCTAAGTCCAATCCCGACGCTCGTTTTTTATAAAAACTCATAGTGTTTGAACTCAACTCTCTGGGGTAGGTGTTTAGGATAGGGTTTGCTTTCTTTCCCCATGTTCATAAGCATTTGCGAACTCCATGGGGTGATGATATGACATCTACATTATAAATGATATGCAAACTCACTAGGTGGATGACGTTTATGTGCATCCCTTGATGACTTATGTTGCGCCTTGATTGCGGATTTATGAACTTCATTTCGTGGATTTGGCATCTGCCTTGGAGATCATCCATGATATAAGGTGCTCGTGTTCCTACATCAAGGAATAGAGATCGAGTGAGTTCATGTAACCTGACTCCTATTGAAGAGATAAAGAAACGTTAAAGTTGGGCATCCACTGGGGGAATAAGCTGCGAATGTCCATCTTAATTGCTGCTAGAAGAATATGCTTGTATATTCCACTTCCACTGGGGATTGTGATACACTCATGAAGCCAATTCTAGCTTTAGAGAAATGAGGAGAATTACTGCGACTGGGGAATTTTAAGAAATTTCAATAGAGAATAAGCATTCCCTTTCACGTGATCATCCTTGGTGATAACAAAGGCAATCTCGAAGCTTTGGTTCGAAATTTTTTTCACCCAACCACCCTCGCCTTTCGTTATCTGCTTAGGATGCTCATGTACTTTTCATGTGATTCGTTGTTTTGACAACGAAGGCTTCTCCAAGATTGCTTGGAGTTTTACCACCCTGCCACCCATGCCTTCGTCCACATGATAGGAAGGTTTTGTACTTATATGTGACAAGGGCAAAAACAAGTGAGCTCATGTAACTTGTTTTGTTAGGAAAGTATCAATTTGGATTGGATGCTCCCTTTTATGTGTAGTAGCGCCGAAGAGCATCCGCGTTGATCGGTTGCGGTAGTTCTTGTCCACCCATCTTGGTCAGAATGGTTGCACCTCCCGAGAAGGCGTGTTTTACCACAAAAGGTCCTTCATAATTCGGGGCGAATTTTCCTCTTGGATCCTTGTAGTTGGGAATGATCCGCTTGATAACGAGGTCTCCAGGTCGATATCGGATCGGTTTGACCTCCTTGTTGAACGCTCGAGCCATGCGTTGTTGGTATAACTGCATGTGATGGGCTACCGCGAGCCTTTTTTCGTCTATGAGATCGAGATGAACAAGATGATGATTGATCTTGTCTTCATCTATCATATTGTTTTGGGACAATATCCTAAGGGTCGGTAGTTTGACCTCTGCCGGAATGACTGCTTGCGTTCCGTGGACGAGCTCAAATGGAGTTGCCCCAGTCGATGTTCGCATCGTCGTTCGGTATGCAAGTAGCGCAAATGGGAGCTTTTCATGCCAGTCGCGATACGTGGTTGCCGTTTTCTGAAGAATTTTCTTCATATTCTTGTTTGCTGCTTCGACTGCACCATTCATTTGTGGACGGTACGGTGAAGAGTTGATGTGTTTAATTATGAATTCTTCGCAGAGAGAATGCATAAGTTTGCTATTGAAGTTGGAACCATTGTCGGTGACGAGTAGTTCCGGTATGCCATATCTAGCAATGATATTAATCCGCATGAATCGCACAACTTTCTTTGCGGTAACTTCTCTAAATGATTGAGCTTCGACCCACTTGGTGAAATAGTCAATTGCTACTAAGATGAATCGATGTCCATTCGATGCTACGGGATTGATGGGTCCAATGACGTCCATGCCCCACATTGAAAATGGCCACGGCTCGAACATAGGGTAGAGCCTGGTAGGAGGTACATGCACCTTGTCACTGTAAATTTGACATTCGTGACATGCTCTGACGTATTTGATACAATCGGCTTCCATTGTCGACCAATAATACCCAAGACGCATGATCTTTTGGGCAAGTGCGTATCCATTCATGTGAGGACCACAAACACCTTCGTGTACTTCCATCATAACGTCTTTGGCTTCTTTTTCCGTGATGCACCGTATGAGGGTCGTCGTGAATGACTTCTTGTATAGGATGTTCCCGTCGAGAAAGTAACCTCTAGATAACCTCCTGATGAATTTGCGTTCTTTCCTTGTGCTTATATGAGGAAAGTCTCCTGAATGTAGATACGCCCTAATATCGGCATACCATGGAGATGGATCAACTTGTTGATCGGGTTCAATGTTCACGCAACTGGGTTCTTCGATGATGTTGATACGGAGAGGTTCAATGTCCATCTCCCCGGCCAATGGTATCATTGATGTGAGAGTTGCAAGTGTATCTGCAAATCGATTGTCAGATCGTGGTAGGTAGCTAAAACTAATGTCCGTAAATTTTCGAATCATCTCTTGCAGATAATCTTGATACGTGATAAGCTTTGGGTCTCTTGTGCGCCAAGCTCCGTTGGTTTGGAGAGATTATGAGCGCCGAATCTCCGTAAACGTCTAAGAATTGTGCTCTTATGTCGAGTGCACATAGTAAACCGAGAATACATGCTTCATATTCAGAAATGTTATTTGTGCATGGGAATATGACTTTAGCAGCAACCGGATAATATTGCCCGTTTGGGGATATCACAACTGCTCCAATGCCAGAACCTAATGAGTTGACTGCACCATCAAAATACATCGTCCATCTATGTTCTGGATCTACTAGTAAGATGTCATCATTTGGCAGCTTAATTTCCAGTGGGGAATCATCTGTCCCTGGATATTCTGCTATGTGATCGGCAATAGTTCTGCCTTTGATCGAATTCGGCAAGTTGCAGCTGCCATTTTGAAATTCTTCCGATAAGAGTTGGTCTATCGAAGAGGTGCTTGAGTGGATCATTCTCTGAAATTAGCAAGATCTCGTAATGGAGAGTATATTGTCGAAGATGATGAAGGACCTAAACGAGTGCGCAGCATGTGCGTTCGGGGACTGTGTATCGGACTTCGCAGTCTGTGAATTTTTTGCTGAGGTAATAGATGGCGTGTTCCTTGGCGCTTGGTAATTGTTGTGCTAGCATTGTCCCAAATGACTCTTCTAGTACTGTTAGATAGAGTGTGAGCGGATGTCCCGGCATTGGCGGGATAAGGGTTGGCGATTCTGTTAAGTACATCTTGATTTGTTCGAATGCGATCTTGCAAGCTTCATCTCATTCAAATTTGACGTCTTTTCTCAATTTCTTGAACAGAAGTTTGCACGTGTCGGCTAGGTTAGAAATAAACCTTCCGCTATAGTTGATGCGGCCCATGAAGCCACGAATCTCTTTAACTGACTTTGGTGTTGGAAGTTCTTTAATTGCTTTAATTTTATCTGGGTCTATTTCAATGCCTTTGTTGCTGACGACAAACCCGAGAAGTTTCCCTAATGTTGCCCCAAACACGCATTTGGCGGGATTGAGACGCAAGTTGTATTTACGAAGTTCTTCTGTTCTGGATTTGGCGATCATGTCATCGACATAAACTTCGATCTCACGGTGCATCATATCATGGAATAGGACTACCATTGCTCGTTGATATGTTGCCCCTGCATTCTTGAGCCCAAATGGCATAACTCGGTAACAGAATGTGCCCCAGGGTGTAATGAATGTCGTCTTTTCTTTATCTGTCTCAGCCATCTTGATCTGATTATAGCCAGAGAATCCGTCCATAAAGGATAATTTGTTGAAACCAGCCGTGTTGTCCACTAATAGATCGATGTGTGGTAGAGGGAAGTCGTCTTTGGGACTTGCTTTATTGAGGTCTCGGTAATCAACGCATATTCTGTCTTTTCCATTCTTCTTCATGACCGGGACGATGTTCGCGACCCACTAGGGGTATTCTGATACTTCGATAATATTGACTTTAAGTAGTTTGTCTACGTCTTTCTTGAGTGCAAGGGCTAGTTCTGGTTTGTATCGACGTTGCTTTTATTTGATTGGATGAATCAAGGATTAGTGGGGATTTTGTGCTCCACTATTTCTGAATCTAATCCTGGCATATCTGCGTATGATTAAGTGAAGACATCTGAAAATTCTCTGAGAAGATTTATAATTTTTTCGGCTTCATCTATTAGTAAATCTGAACCAGTGAAGAGCTATTTGGGCTCGTCTTCTGTTCCAATTTTGATAGAAATTGGTTCTTGAAGAGTGACCTCTTTGGGATTTTCATGTCTCAGTAGTCCTTGTTCTAGGCCATAGTAGCCGTCGAGGGATTCAGGATTTTGAATAACTTCTTCATCTAGATTTTCCAATGTTTCGGGACCTTTCGAAGATTGGTCGTCTGTCTCATCGAACTCATCTGAAATCTGACCACACTCTATTTGAAAAGGCTCGGCGAGTTTATCCTGAAATTCTTGAGTAGTCTTTGAAGTATTATTCCTGCGTAGGAGAATATCAAGAAACAATTCAGAAAGTATATGAAGAAATTGAAATGACCACCACATGCGTGGACAAATGAGGTGTCGTGGGCATCAGACCTCAGTGGGCTGGGCGTTATTCATGTGCCCGTATTTTCCTTATATCCCTCACGTGCCCTGGAATTCATCATCGTCCTAACGTGGATCCCACGACATCTCGACATGAAGTAGTCGCTACATTCACCCCACCAGTTCACGACTAAAGACATGGTGGGGGTTTATTGACGCATCCGTTGACCGACATGCCAATCACGCGGATTCCATATGTATAAAAGTAAAAGGATGTATTGGAGTGTTTCACCCTTTGAGTGACAACTCATCCATGTTCGATGCTCTTCGAGGTTGAGATCTGCCATAGCATCAGTTAATTGCTCCTGCTGCAACGCGCTCCGTGATGCCAGAACAAATACCTCGTATAAATCTGGATAGCCAAGAACTCCACATGTCTTGATTCTTAATTTCCAATCTTGAATAGTCTCTTCTTCATACCCGATACCCGCTTTGTCGGCTGGCGTGGGATCTGAATTGGGAAAAGCATGCCTTGTCTTCTTGCTCCCAAACCTCCTCCAATCTGGTATCCCATTTGAAGTAAAACTCGTGCCATGTTTGCGACCACAGGTTCAATTGGCGGGTCATTATTTACTTTTCGGATCATGTTTACCATCTCGAATGCTTGCATCGTAGACGGTTCAATAGAGGTTTCTCCAACATATGGAATGTCGACTTCATTGCATAATTCAATATCTCGTTCCCCGTTGACGGTTACGAGTTTGCCTCTGAATGGAAACTTGACCTTTTGGTGATGCGTGGAAGGGATTGCCCCAACTTGATGAACCCATGGTCTCCCTAGTAACATGTTGAAAGAGCTGTTAGTTTCAAGCACCTGGAATGCAGTCATAAATTTGGCCGGGCCCATAATGATTTCCAAAACTATTTCTCCGAGGGGTTTGCGCTTTGCTCCGTCAAATGCTTTGATGTTTAAACTGGGTGGAGACATGTTTTTAACGTCGAGTCTCAATTGGCGAGCGACTCCCAGAGGTAGTATGTTAACTCCAGAGCCTCCGTCGTTCAAAACTTTAGAGATCTGATTGCCCATGCAGCTTAATGTTATGAACAAAGCTTTATTACTTTCTTGTGCTTCTTCTAGGACGTCTTGGTCGGAAAAAGTGATGGCATTTTGAGCCAACATCCCATTCATGAATACGCCGAAGGCATTCACTTCGATTTTTGGTGGCACATGCACTTCTGCCAAGAACCTCTCTAGTGAATTTCAATGTTTATCCGATGAGTTGATCATATCAAATAACGAGATTTGTGCCGGTTGTTTCTTCAACTGTACTATAATGTCATAGTCGCTAACTTTTATCGTCTTGACAACCTGCCTGATTTCATCGGCGGTGGGAACTTTGGGCTCCGGATTCTTAGGTAGTTCAGGTCCCGCCACAATCTTTCCTAATCGGGTAATTAATTCCACATTGCTTTCTGTCAACTGGGCATTTCCTGTCACCGTTGGTTCCATTACAATAGGGGTGACTGAGGGAATCAGCACATGTGGTACTTCTAAATTCAAGTTCATCCTTGAAGGATAGTACACATAAGGCTTTACCGGTAGCGGGGTAAATGGCACGGTTGATTGCCCTAGAAGGGTGTAGAGATGCTTCGTGGGTTGGGGTTTGCCTTTCCCTCTTTGTTTGGACGAAGTTTCATATATGTGAGTTTCTTCTTCTGCCTTCGAACCATTTTCATTGTCTGCCGGAGTTGTTGGTGTCCCATCCAATGCTCTGACGGTTGGGTATGACAAAGGTGTCGACATTCCGTATGTTGGAGTCCTCGTTTCCATAGGCTGATATTGATATTCTCACTTTGGCGCTAGTGACCATTGGTTTCCCGATGTAACCGTAGTATTTTCTGTATTTGCTTGAATTTGGCTGCTTAAGCCTTCGTCCCCCGGACAAGACAAACCTGAAGGCGGGTGGACATGTAGAGGAAGTCCTGGGGATATACAGGGGTCCTATTGAGCGGTGGAAGGGGATGTTCTTCCCATGGATAGACGACGTCCCTGTCAGGAGATGGGTGTCGGCAGAGTCTCACTTGACCTCGCGTGGGGAGAGACGGAGATGTATGATCCTGCAATCTTTGGACATATTCCTGTTGAGCAGCTTGAACTTTGTCTAGGAAATCATTTGCCTCTCGAGCTGCAACAACGCCACACGATTTCTGGTTTTCCGGTGTTAGGAAGTGGTAATTATGCATCATGGTTGATCTCGCCATTCTCCTCGGGGGGTTATCAACAATTCCTTCTGAAGGTTCCTGTTTATCTCCAGAACTATCATTTTCTTCTGATGATTCGTCAGTTATTCCTTCTGAATGATCTTCTTCTTGTTCAGAGGGGTCTTCTTCTTGTGAGGATTCTTCCATCGTCTGAAAGTTCTGCTTCAATCAAGTTTACATGTTCTGGGAGAGGATTCTTCTGCACATTTGGTGCAAGGGGCCGGAGCAGATGCAAAACGTAATTACTCCGTCATCCAAGAGATTCTGAATTTTGAATCGCAGGGCGATGCAATCTTTCGTGTCGTGTCCTAGTGCTCCAGAATGATAATGGCACACCGCCTTGGGGTTATAGCCAATGGATGTAGGATGGGTTGGTTTGGCATCGACCGGTTTGAGAAAGCCCAAATCCTTTAAACGAAAAAACATAACATCCAACGGGTCAGGAGTTGGGGTTAAGTCTTCGAGTCTACGTCGTGGTCGCTCTTGTCCTATCGGTTTTGGCGATGGAGGTCTCACCGCAGGGGCCAGTGGTCTGAACCTGTTAACAGTAGGTACAAAAGGTCTAGGCGCCGTTGCCATAAATGTCCTTGGCGTATAAGAGGCTGGAGGTGGCACCGTTTTCATCAAAGGTTTGTTGTATTCTGCTGTTGCGACCAGCTCTTTGGGCTTAGCCTTCATTGTCGGCTTTACTGTCGGGGTCGGAATAACACCGTCTCGACTAATTTGATCTAAACGGTCAGCGTTGATCACTGCTTGGGCAACAGTTGAAGGAGTCTGTCCAATCATGTAAGAAAGATATTCTTTGGGTAACAACTGCATGAACTCGTCTATCAGTTCTCGTTCTTTTAGGGTGGGTTTAATCTGATATGCCACCTGACGGAAACGGTAAGCGAACTGCTTCATATCTTCAGTTCGATATCTCTTCGTTTTCCTTAAATCTGATATGGTAGGGGCCATTTCCACGTTGAAACTGTAATAATTCAAAAAATCAAGTGCCAGCTCTTTGAAAGTAGAATATTGACTCAAATCCTTTGTATAATACCAATGGAGTGCCGATTCTGCCAAACTTTCTTGGAACATCACGATGCGAAATTTATCATCAGGCGGATAGACTGCCATTTTGTGACAGAAGTGTTTTAAGTGCAGTTCTGGGCAACCTTTTCCTCTGAACTTCTCGAATTCAGGTATCTTGAACTTCGGAGGGATTTGAAATTGAGGGACATGGAAATCATTGTATTCCCATGCATGTGCTCCGTAACCCTGTAAGGCATTTAGGCGCTCTTCTAGTTTCGCCAAGCGCTTTAACTCCGATTCCTGCATGGAGGATATCATTGCCTCGAGTCTTGTCTGAATAGCATTGGTTTGGCTGTGGTCTCTGAATAGTTCATCGACAAGTGCGGCATTACGAATGGTAGTATTTGGTTGGTGAATCTCCGCTTGAGGAGTTTGGTTGCTGATAGGGGGGCTGGGAGCTTCAAAGTTGTTGATTGGCGGAGCCATAAGGGAATGAATGGTGGTAGAGACGTAAGGAGTTGGCCCTGTCACGGGGAAATTTGGTCCAGCAGTAGGTGATTGGTGAGGATTTGGCCCATAGGTAGTTGGTGGATAAGGAGTCGGTCCGAATCCAGGCTGGGGATAATATGGGGGAATATGAGGTCGGTAAGTGTTTGGTATAGAGGTTTCAAGCATGTTTGGTGGATTATATCGGTGGGCCAAGATAGCCGTTGATCCCATCCCGAGAGTGGGATGGAAATAATGGTTGTATATTGGAGGTGGGTTTGTCGAGACGGAAGACCCCATCATGTAGGAGGGGAGGTGTGGGTTATGTGATGGAGCTGGGGTTGGGGTTGCAGTAGGCGGAGTAGTGAAAGGGGTAGAAGTTGGGGTAGGGATTGGAATCTCCATGGCAGTCAGCTGCCTCTGTAACAGTTGTGCCATCATTTGCTTTAAAGAATCGAGCTCGGTGGTGAGAACATCGACTTTCTGCGATAAGGTGTTATTCATAGCGCTTTGGGCTGGATTGGTATTGTCAAGTACTTCCACAGCTGGCAGAGTGGTTGATGACTGTATGGCTGATGCAGTAAAAGCGATGATTAGGGGGATGTGAGTCGGGAGTGTACCCCCTGATCCCGATTGCCCTATGATGAAAGCAGGGGTTGCAGCACTGAGTGGCGGGAACATCATGCTAATCTCCGCAGTATTAGAGGCCGGGAACGAGAGCCCCAGAGCAGGTGCCGAAGTGGCGGCGGTGGCAATAAAGCTCGAGGCATTCCCGATCATGCTGGCAGGAAGCCATTGAGTAGTCTGGTCTACAGTATAATTAGCCATGAGGTTTCTCAAGGAGCGGTACTTACGTCTCGTAGTCGGAGCAATCTTGACAGATTAGTACCTTGACTTGAGAAAAGAACATTCAATCAGTATCAAATGGTGGTAATATTTTGAATGCATGACATGTCATCATGACATGTAATGATGCATGACATGTCTAATCCAGGGATTGGGTTGTGATTACATTGAATCCAATCCAAGAAAAAGAAGCGCGTCAGATAAAAGCGACGAAGTTTAATTCATCATAATATTCGAAATACAATTCAACGAAATACAATTCAACATGTTCTGCAGCAGACTTACTGTAGATAAGTATGTCATCAAAGAAAACTAAAATGAACTTCCGCAAGTACGGCCGAAAGATGGAATTCATCAAACTTTGGAATGTAGAGGGGGCATTAGTCAGCCCAAAAGGCCTGATCAAAAACTCATAATGTCCATCATGAGTTCAGAAAGCTGTCTTATGAACATCTAATGGATTCATTCGAATTTGATGATAGCCCGCTCTTAAGTCTATCTTAAAGAATATAACAGCACTAAACAGCTCATCAAGCAACTCCTCTATGACAGGTATAGGATACTTATCTTTCACCGTTTGCTTGTTAAGCTCCCTGTAATCCACACACATGCACCACGATCCATCTTTCTTCTTGACCATAACCACAGGAGATGAAAATGAGCTTTTACTTTCCTGTATAACCCCAGAGTTCAGCATTTCCCTCACCATTTTCTCAATTTCATCCTTCTGCGCAGCCGAATGCTTGTAAGGCCGCAAACTAATTCCGTGCACACCTTCCTTCAAAACAATGGAATGATCATAGCCTTTTAAAGGAAGCAGATCGGTAGGCTCCAGAAAAAGGTCTGCATAATCAGCCAAAACCCCCTCAATTGCAGGTTGCTCTTCCCCACTCTGAGTTGATCGACAATGGAAGAAAGATTCCTCCACACCTACCACACTGGCCACCCACCCCACAACCATAGGTGTATTGCAGAACTTTTGCATCTTCTTCACTGTAGTAGTCTGCAGCAAATCTTTCTGATCTTGCCTGGACACCCCCTCCAGAATAATTTCAGCCCCTTCCCATCTAAACTTCATTACAGATGAGTGGAAATTCCAAACAATATCTCCCAATCGAGCTAACCAGGTTACACCCAATATCATTTCACAGCCTACCAATGGAATTATATAGAAATCAACCATGAATGTATGCCCTTGCATATCCCAACAAAATTGTCATAGCATGTTTCTACAAATCATACTACGACCATCAGCTACAACCACCTTGATTGGAGTGACCTTTTCAACTGGCAAATTCATTCCTTTAATCATACTCATATCAACAAAGATCTTGCATTGTTTGTACTCCCTCCTTCTGTAATTCACCCTTCAATGCATGCAGAGTAACCTGTACTATGTCTTCTTTCTGCCCACTAACACTCACCACACACCCTTCAGCAGTTCCCCTATTCCACAAGTAAAGAGTAAATCTGTCGCCTAGAGCACCCGTGGTTCCTATCAAAAGGCTCGTTACACCCAAAGCAAAGTTCCTTCAACCTTCTTTCCTCAATTTCCTCTTGGCTTAATCGCCTTCTTCCCACAGATACAGCACTACTACCCATGACAGGAGAATTATTCACAGTAGTTGCACCCCTATCACCAACGTTCTTATTCACTCCCAACATAGCTGGGGTGTGTTCAGCCCAGGGCAGAACTTTATCTCCTGCTCCCAATGCCAGCAACTCTCTTTGTTCAGCCACAGGAGCGAGTGATCTATTCCAGATTCGCAAAGGTTTACTACCACTGCCCCCCACCCGACCTGGTGGCACAAAGAATTCTCGCATTAGCCTGTACAGATAGCAGATCAGTCGGCATAAGCAGCCATAAAGTGCTTTTAAACTCTTCCTTCAATCCATTAATGAAAAGGCTGACTTGAATTTACATTGGCAAATCAATTTTATCCAAAACTCTCCTTAAACAGATGTCAAATTCTTCCATGTATGAGTACAGATTAGAGAATTCTCCCTCTTGTTTAAGGTTCTTCATCTTTCCCATAGGATCTTCAAAAACCTCCTTGCCACACCTACTGTTCAATGCCAATGCATATTCTTCCCACTCCAAGACTCTATCCCTCTTTCGATTCTTAACATAAGAGTAGTGCCACTGCAATGCGGATCCATACAAATACAAAGAAGCGAGTTTCACCTTCCTATCTTTAGGTACATTCTCCAATTCAAAGAACCTTTGACACTTATAGAGCCAATCTTTCAGATCATTTCCATCGAATTCTGGAAAATCAACCTTAGGCATCGTAAAGGTACTTGCAGTAACACCCCTTGAATCCTCATTTCTTCCTTCTCGTGTTATAGTCAACTCTTCCTCCTTATTTGCCTCCAACACCGATAACTTCTTGAGGATCAGATTTCATTTTTCCTGAATTTGAGTTTGAACACTCCGCGTCTGCAACTGCACCTCATGAATTTGAGTAGTCAACACTCCAACCTTCTCCACTAAACCTTCCACCAACTCTCCTGTAGTTTCCTGCTCCCTTCTCAAATCAAATCGCGAAACGTGTCTCCACCATCCTCAATCACACAACCTTCCAAAGTAACAGGATAATTGTTTCAATACCCTTGATCCGTGCTAAATTCCAAACCGCGGCGCAAATGCAACAGAACATCAACCAACAACAATGTTACAGCATCTATTATGCACAACAACAATTAAGAACACAATCGAACCCACTCATTCACAGTAGAATCTCCGACAGCCCAAGCCGCAGCATCAAATCACCGTTCATCACCACCGCCTCCGGCACAATTCTTACAAAAACTACAACAACTAAAACTGAAATGACAATCTGACTCCTTCCCCCAACTACCCCCTTCCTCCTTCTAACCGACTCCAGCTCCTGTAACAGATTCCCAACTACCAACCCGATTCACTTATATTGAACCGCTCATTAATATCAAACCGGCTAGACCGAACAACCAAACAACAATAACGACCCTAACGACTAAAACCAGCCAAGCCTTCCTTCTGTACTCCAAGTCTGCAACTGAACTGCATTTCCTTCAACTCAGCCCACTGCAACCTCCTCCCAATCAGCTGCCACGTATCATGTTCATATCATCCCCATGATTGTCCAGTGCCAAAGCGACCACGGAAAGCGAAACAAGGAGGAGGATGAATGGCTGGGCATGGTCCCCCCGAGAACCCTAGTCAGCCATTGTACGATGATGAATGAGTGCATGATCGAGGGTTTTGTCCTCAGCCCTTATTTATACTTACTACAAGCAAGATAGTAATATATATATAATCCGTGCAATTTCACAAGTGAATGAACCAACCCCTTGCTTACGATGGTGTTCTTACTCCGAAGCAAAGTGGATTACCAACAGGATCATTCCATTTATACTAACTTACTAAATGTGTTTCCAAAACCCTAATTAATTTATTGTCCCCTTAAACACCGGCACAAGTTTCTGGTCTTGATTATGTTAATCCCCTCCCCCCCCCCCCCAATTGGGTCAAGGGCGATTGGATTTCGTTCGTTCAATTTTTTTATCACAAGTTGCTGGTGATTTTGGGAGAGAGAGTGAGAGACTACTTTACTCCTGATTAAAGACGGTGCAAAAACTTCTCCGCAGTCTTATAAATATGGGGGGAAACGTATGGATTTGTAAAAAGAAAACAACAGATAGACAGATAGAGAGAGAGAGAGAGAGAGCTTTTCAAGCTCTGTAAATTCTCTTTTGGAAGCAAATGCGCATGCAGGAGTAGTCTGGTAATCCCAAATTTGGTAGCTTAATTTTCGTAACTTCATAAAATAATAATAACAGTTATTTGAATTATTTTGGTTAAAGGTCATGGGCTTAGTCTCATAGCCCAAATTTATTTTTAAAACTCGAGTTTTTATGAGCTCAGTTACTGGGGCTTATTGTCAATAAGATTTATTATTATTATTATTATTATTATTATTATTATTATTATTATTTTAAGCATACATGTACTCAGCCGAATAAAATCACGTCCCAAAATATTCATAACATTAGAGAAAACCTAAAAACTTCAGGATTTAGTATTCAGAAATTCTCGAAATATGTGGTGCATTTCTTGTTTGTGTGGTTAAAATGATGGAATTTCCTCCCGACAGGCCCATGGAACACGCTTCAGCCGGCGCCGTGATCGATTCCAGGCTTATAACACTGTCAAGTAACTTTGGAACTACTTTACACTTAAAGCCCTAAGCACAGCAGATCATTGGCCTAAGCATGACTTGAGCCACTGCATTTCAGCTCCTGATTTCTCACCTGGGGTTGCGGCAGCTTCTATACACACTCAACGGCGATTGGTGAGTTCCTCGCCACTCCCCCCAGTAATCATTCGCAGCAGTCCCGACATATTCACTGCCGTCCCATCGTGGGATTTCCTACGGGAGGCCTGGCAGTTGAAAACGCGGTGCCCCACGCGACATTCGGTGCCTCTAAGATCCACGAGGTGCACTCTTGGAGAAGCTGAAACTTCTGATGGAAAGCTATCGTAGAGAATATCTGCATCCGGGCACGGAACTCTGAGGCGTCCTCTTTGCACCTGAACGTGCCGCCACACGTGCACTGCTCGGTTAAGTGCGCGCCCTTCACCTGGTTGCAGCGGGAGCACACCAAGTCCTGAAGATGGTAAATGCGTTCTCTCTGCCTCACAATCTGGAGCAGAGCATTCTCCATCACATCATGAGGGTAAGGCTGACCACACTGAGGAACAGCGCAACACCATTCTTGGGACAACAGGCTTGAGTCTCGCGACAAGTCCAAGTCCCGGCAGTCGTTGCAGTAGCTGCCCCAACCAAATAGTATTGGCATGGTTAATATTTTTAAAACATCACCCCAGAACAACGTCAAGAAAAATAAATGTAAATTCAACTCGCAGCTTCAGATACATGCACTGATAAAAATGTTAAACTAACATCATTTTTCTCAACGTCCTACGTCCAATATACACAACCATCACATCCAGTCTAGTAGCACTTGCAAAGGAGTTCAATTTTTTCGGATACTGCTTTTTTACGCGCTCACACCCAATACCATCCAGAAAGGATCAGGCAGGTCAAATCATCAATAATAAACCTGGTTATGCCCAATGTGAAAATTACCTGCAAATTACATTTGGTAAGATGAAGGATGGACAAGAATCTTGAAATTCAGCTTCCGGAGCAAATTCTTTAACTCTAACATATCTCAATAAGTTTTTTCTCATAACCTGCAGGAGGGAGGAAAAATTTTGTAACTTTGGATTTGAGACAATGAGAAAGTATAACATTATTCATGGTAATTCGCCTCGAACGGGCAAACAGAAAGTGGAAAAATATCTATCAATTTAAGCAAGAAAGCGGTCATGACTGAAAGAGAAATACATCTCGTAAGATTAAACATGCGCGGACTACGTCGAATATGCGACACTTCCTTTGGATCACAACAAGTCTGAACGCTTTTCTTTCGTAGAAGAAACAGTGAAGACAAATGGACTTGATTTTGAGAATGAGGGCTAAACTACAGAACACCAAAGGGGATCATGTATTACCAAAATATCATGCTGCACATTTTGATCAAGTGCCAGCACAGCACATATTTGCTTAATGAAGTCCAAGGCAGGATCTCCAGCCTCTTTATAATGATCTTGCAGAAGCCCGGATCGCATACTAGTATCTGTCTGAGATTTAACCGAGTCTCTCTTATGGAAGGCTGCATCACGCACAATGGCCAGAAGTTTCTCTGAGAAGTAAGAGCTGATCTGCAGAACAAAGAAACCTTCACATAATGGCGACATGAGAGTCGAGAAATTAATAAGAAGACTTCAGGTTTAATCCTAACCTGCTCCTTTAGATATTCCACCATCTGTATCTCGTGGGTTTGAGCAGAAGCCAAAGTTATGGATGGAGTACAAAAATCACCGGCTTGCAGAGACCTTTTATTGGCAGCCATTTCTTGCGCAAAGTTCCAAGGGATGTATAAAAACTGAGAGACTATGAAGATGAAATGATCCTGCAGTGGGGAAAGGTTATAATCAACAATATCAGACTGTTCCATCGAGATGACATATCAATAAAGCAAGAATGGCTCGCCTCAATCGTCTTGGGTAAGCGTTCGGCGACATTCCAGCTAGATACGATGTCGACTTGATGTCCTTCAGCATTTTCATCAGTGCAACCTGGGATGCCCCCATAGTTATGCTGGCTCATGAGATATACATAAGAACACTAAATTAGTATTGCACATATATCCATCACAGTATCACGATATAACATTGTGGATCATGAAACTCATCTGCAAACTGCTAAGCAGAGCTCTCAGAGATGAAAAATATGTCATAATCAAATATAGCAGGAGAACCACAGTTCCAAAGCCACATTTGAGAAACTAGTGGGTTGTGTCCTAATTTGAAGGCCTGAGTTTTGATGTGCACCGGAACCAAGTTTCACTAAACCAAATTTTGCTACGACCAGGTTTTCCAGTCCCCAATTGTTCGAGTTACATTAGCAGATACTCCAACATGAAAAAAGCATATGCAGTAAAAACCAAACAACTCCTAAATTGTTTAGGATTAAAGCAGGTTGCTGTTAAGTGACTTTGAGGAAACTCAATTGCCCACATCACAAGGGAACCCGATTTTCTCACAAGGTTGCTGTTAAGTGTTAGCGGCACTTATAAAAAAAAAACAAAAATTCGGGTTGCTGACAAGCTAGCAAAGGTGGCCTTGAACCAGGAGTAAAACTTTATCACTTTTGATTACCCACCGGACTATGTAATAGACCTAATACATGGGGATATCCCATGTACTATTGGCCTGTAATTCTGGGCCCGAATTGGTATCAAGAATCTAACTATCCTTTCTTACAAAAAAAAAATTAGGATTCATTGCATGAAGTGATAGCAATCCTACCAACAACCCAATAACTTCGCACAGAACGAAAAAGCACATTAAAGGCCATCATAACTGGAATATTTTCCGGAAAACAGGGAAGTAATAAATCAAACCCATGGAAAAACAAGAAAAAGACATTCGGACTATATAAGGCATTGAATTTATCTTAAGAGAAAATGTAACCAGCTAGAAGCACAAGTCCCCTGTTCAATCAAATGGCATAAGATAATTGGCAGTAAAACCTGATCCATATAAAGTAATGAATGCCAGAACTGCACCGGTTCCAGCTCGATCCATTCAAAGAGGTCCCTACAGAAAAAAGGAAGTCAATGAGACCATTTTGTCAATCGACAATTACCAATTAAATGGACTAATAAACTACGCAGTAATTATTGACCTGCTTTGTATTGTTGTCACCAAGCTATCACAGTAGGCTTTAGCAGCACTTATGTCATATTTTCCCGTGTCAATAATTACTTTTGAGAAATTCGCAAATATTATAGAGGCCCCAAGCTTGCGCAGCTCCGCCAACAATAATGCAAAAACTTTTTGCATTACCTGCACAAAGAATATTATCAGAAGATGGAGAAAACAATCCAATGACCCACGGCATGACAATAAGGGCCAGTGAGTACTGACCTTGTGAAGCATGCGATGAAGTGCTGGATCATGAAGTTTAGACTGTGGGCTGAGATATTACGTGCACAAAATCATTTATCAGAAAAGGGCTTAATGAACAATGTTAAACAACTAACTATAAAGGAATAACAAACCTGCAGAGCCATCGATAGAGATGTTGCAATATTGCATCAGCATAAACATTTCCAGATGTAACTGCATCTGTAAGGCACCTCTGAATCAACTGCTTCAATGTACGAAATGCAGAAGCACAAGAGGTAGTGTCATCAAAGCTATATTGCTGATCAGTACTTTGAGTCCCCATACTTCTGTCGTGATCAAAGCCTAATAAGGCACCTCCTTCCATCTCATCTACGTGATTGCTCTTTAGAAGCGCATTCACTGCGAGGTGATGAATCTGGCGAGAGGACAATCATGACTGATGTTAGCATAAAATTTAAAAGATAGCCAAAAACAAAGAAATAACACCAATCTATAGACCTTTAACTCCACGGAGATTTTTCTATAGGCTCCAGGATAAATGAGAACCATTTGGTGGACCTGTTCAGACAAACATCATACAACATTGATTAGACTAAGTCCAAGGAGATCTGATCAGTGTAAATTAAAATTAAAAGCAAGATTTAATCATAGCAGAAGTTAAATGTGAAAAAACAATAGATGACCCAAGTGGCGATGCAGGTGATTGTCAAATCAATACAAACCTCGTCAACAAAGCATGCATATTCCTCAATTATCCCTCCAAGATCAGGAATACCATTATCAGATATCCACAAGACCTAATAAGACAATTAAAATGTGGACATTTACTTGTGTGACAAGTCAAATCCTTAGAATATACAAATTGCACTTCAGAAACTGAAAAACAATAAGAACCTGTTGCTGATCATGCAATGCCCTTGAAAAGAAGACATCGCCGATAAATACAAGCCAATCAACTTCAAGGTTTCCTAGTGGCACCTGATAAAGGAACGTGTAAGATACACATGACCAACATAGATAGCTGTATACCTCCGAAGAAGAAAGCCTACATGAGCATATCGTGCTAGAGAGATCCTTTCGTTCAACCATTGCAGTGATGCTGCAGATCGCTGCATTCCAACTTTAGCAGCCACTTGTTGCCACCCAAGAACCTAACACATGCCATCATTAAAGAGAAATCAACCAGGTATCTTAATCGACAAAAGATAAAAAGGATAAACATTACCTGATACTGACTATCGCGAGCATGAGATGGAATATTCAAACATGGAAAATCCTCTAGAACTCGTATCCCAAACTTCATTGTTTGAATGTTGGGGCATTGTAAGATTGCGACCGTTGGTCCGGGATGGTCAAGCCTATTTGAATAATCAAATTGGGTCAAGCCAACAAACAGTAGTAGGAGATGACAGCATGTTCATCAAAACTAACTTAAAAAGAATTTCCCACAAGTGAAAGACCCATGCTATTTACAAGGAAAGGACTACAGCAGTATTTCCACATTGTGCAAGTAGCTCTGCTTTTAAACAGGTTTTTCCTCCACCTAGTTATATAACACAGATTTTAATCGTATACGAAAAGCAGAACCAGCAAGCCACCAAAAGATATTTCAAAACAATTAGTTTGCCATAGAAAAGAAACAGATCATTTTTGAAATTCAATATCTGCAAATTTGGTGATGAATTACCATAGTTAAATCATACCTATACTGGCCTATAGCCTTTTGCACCATCTTCTCAGCATCTTTGAAATACCCAACATAGTCCAGCTGCGGAATGAAATGGCCAAGAACAATCAAAGCAGGGGAAATGCAATTAGCAAACAATATATGCAAAAATAGATTGAAAAGACATACCTTGAAACTGATGCCTTCATGAACTGTTCTTTCAACTCCCAAAGCTTGACATGCTTCACGGAACTGTCTTTCTAGGTACATCAATGATAAATCTTTGTTTTGGTAAGGATTAACCACCACCACTGATATAGTCTTCCCGATAGGAAAATATCCAACATATATAGCACGTCCCTCTGAAATACTACAATTCCAAAACTTAATCAATCAATAATAAAAAGAAATGAATATACATGAGGAAGCTAGGCTCCTGATGACAATAAATAGTGTGCCCCATCACATGTATGGGATATACCTGTGATACAGATAAAAGAATGAAATCGGTTGTTCCAGATAAGAACACTCCGCAGTAGTTTTCATATGGAGGTCACTCAAGCTCCAACTATCACTGAAATTTCGTTTTTTAGCTGCTTTGTCCACCTTACAAACACAACCAATCTGAAGGATTGCCCCAAAATCCAATGGAACATTTGATTCATATACTCCCTGAAACAGGAAATTTGCATTGAAAATTAAAAATCGAAAAAGAATGTTGGTTCTAGATGATACTATAAAATTCACATAAAATGCTTCATACAATTGAATACTGAAGCTTGATAAACTGTAAAAGAGTTAGTCATAAATCAGGATTGAGTTATTGTCCTTGCTAGAATGAAAAGGAACATGATTTTCTTTACTTCAGGAAACAAACACTCAACCGCTGTTTCTTTTTGCCAACATAAAAGCAAAGATCAAATAGAAGTTCTTTTTTCTTTGCCAAAAGTCATTGCGAAATAGGCCAAGCCGATGAAAAGGTTTCTCAGAGAATAATACAGATCAAACAAAAAGTAAGGAAAATTTCTTTCATACCTCAATTTCTGGATCAGAAATAAGAGCTGCAAGCTTCCTAACTTCTGCCTGATATTGATTTTCGCTAATTACAACCTGCATGCAAAAGTAACAGTTCATAATGGTGAAACTTAACAGAACAGTGGCTGCAAAACAGATGTCGAAGACATGCCTCGATAAGATTATGGCTGTTCTTTCCATGAGGCAGAGTTTTGTTAACGCGCCTTCCCGGGAATTCTTCAGTCACTTCTGCTTTGCAGTTAAGGTAAAATATTCTTGGAACAACTATAGGAATCTTAAACATACTTCCATCAATAAGCACCCAAGCAAAGAATTCTCCCCTGTTAGAGCTGGAAACTAGTTGTATTATCTGAAGGAAAGCAATATGCAGACAGCTAAATCTCACTATCTCAGAAATCCATATTTCTCAAGATGGCTCAGAAATTGATATAAGAGTTACCTGCCAATGGCACCGAGCCAGGGCTGATTCATGGGTTTTAAAGTATGAAGTAACACCTTGTCTTCCTTTGACTGCTTTATGATTTATAGAACCAGTGGCTTGTTTGGCAACGCCATTGATGCCACCCAACCTGAAAAATCACCAAGCAATAAATTGATATTATGAAACAGCCCAAAGGATAAACTTGGCCTGGCAAGTTAGATGAACTATCAATATTTTGACAAGCCAATCATTCCAATAGATGTTCTCTTAGAAAAATAAGCACTTCTTCCGTTCCTTCTTGGTTGGTTGCCTAGTGTAAGCAAAGGCTTGAAGGTGGTCCAACTTTATCAACATAGGTGGCGAAAGTAGATAAAAATAATGTACAAGTAAAATTATATAACATACTCTTAAGGAGAATAACGCATGCAATAAAATAGATTGTGAATGAACGATCAATGCCTAAGCAGAAGAGAAGATCTGAAAGGGCAACAGCAGTATAGTAGGAGTCTGAGCAATAGGATCCAATTGTAATCATCATTATAAATCCAAGGGTACTTAGATGTGTAGGAAGGACAATGCATCAGTCGAAACTGAACAAATAATACTACAATCATTTGGCACCTTACATCTGACGATGGCATACCCAACTATATTTACTCTCCTCCAACAATCTCACATGTAATTTTAAATAATATGTACTAATCAGCATGGTCCACTTGTAGGTAAAAGAATATGTACCTTTGCCGCTTCCGCTGATCACGAACCTCTCTCCATTTTCGTTTTTTCATTTCAAGCCATCCTTCATAATCCAAGCTTCTGTCTACAATCTCTATTTGGACATCCTTTTGCATTATTGAGACACTGTCACATCTATTATCTTGGGTCAAAATTCCATTTGCAACACCATTTCCTTTGGATGGATCCTTATCTTGGTGTTGTTCACTTTTTTCTCCATAATGTCGAACAACTGGTCTGGGTCTGTCAACTGAATTCTGGCCCTTACTATGAAAGTCTTCTAAATCTCCAATAACCCCCTCATCAATTAATTGCTCAGGAACCATCTCAGGGCCACTGTTCCTCAAGTCATCATCTTTCTTACACATGTGAAAGATATCAACAAGTTTTCGCTGGCGAAACTTGTCGTCCTTCTCCCGAACCTTTTTATGCAGCCAATCTGGATGAACCACTCTAGGGACTGGATTTGCAACCTGAAGATTTGACAAGGAGTTAGAAAATCCGAAAAGAGACCTGCCAATGAAACAAAAACAAATACAACCTTCTGCATAGCAGCAGGAATGGTGATGATCTTCTGAACAGCTGAACTGAGTCGCTGCTTATAATATAACCAATCAATTATTGACCGGATGCCAACACCAGAAGAAATTTTGCACCATTTTCTTACATAGTGCTTCATTATTTCTGCCAGAAAGAAGCAGCCAATGTCAATTTTGATGAAGATAAACATGATAGGCTAATTGAAAGCGGTGATGATTTACCAGAATCAGTCTCAAAAATAGCGACAGGAACAGCACGCTCACTGACAGGTGTCCCCTGTCAAAATTATTGTTCAATCAACCAACACAATAATGTCAGAACCAAAAATAAGGAAATAGAACCAGGTCACAACAAACGAATATAACCAATTCTCCAATAATCTCTAAATGAGCAGGAATGTAAAGAAGGTTAGAAAGACTACTGAGCATCCATTCTCCCCAATTGTTTTCTTAATTTGAAGAATATCTCTCAACGAGCAGAAACTTAAAGAAGATTAATATGACTACTAAGCATCTATTCTCCCCAATTGTTTTCTTAGTGATGAATAAATAATGCACAGACAAAAAAGAGTAAATATCTTTCTGCTCAGAGCCTCACAAGCCATGTCATTGTGGTATTCTCTGCTCCCTCACTCCCTAAAGAAATGATAATCAACCAACAGATAAGGACCTACCGATGAACGTTGTCTTCTTCTGTGAGTAAAAAATAGATGATATTCACGGCGCCTGAACATTGTCAAAATATAATTTCAACAGGATTTGATCATTAAGAGTCATCTTTACCTGAGGTTCACATGCGATAATGTACTGGCAACGAAGTCCTTTGTCCTTGACCATTGTTTCACCTAAAAAGTCAGCCAGACGTCTAGCAGTTGTCACAGCACATGACTTCTGTTCACCATAGTCTATCAAAGATTTGCTCATGGTGCTTGACTCGGATATGTAATCTAATAACTCATCGTCAGCTATGTCCTTTCCTTGATTCTGTGACACGAGTAGATTTGTGTGAGGAAAAGGAAATTTCATCCTAAGCAAATGCTTGCAGCAAGGTTTGCTGGAAGGAAAAGAAGAAAGTATGGGAAAGATTCAACTATGATAAAACTAGAAAGATGGAAACTAAATCACAAAAAGAACAATATAAATATAAATACAAAAAATGGAATAAAATAAATAAGACAAATAATGCAATTACTCACATCAAGTAGATCAAGCCAACGATCTGCAACTGAAGCAACTGCTGCATAGCATTCTTCCAAGGTTGAACCATGAAGGAACTTGTCAAAGAGTTCAGCCTGCATAAATGCAAAATCGCGCTAAGAGCTAGGAGAGACATCAATAGTGCTAATACCAAAGGCTAAAAGCCCAGAAACAATTAACCAGATTAGGCCTATCTCTGCAACACGGCATATAAGATAATCTCAAAGATCCTAGTACACAGGCTCAGGCCAGTAATGAATGCGCTAGTGTCCCCCTATCGGTGCAGCTTTGTCCCGGGAAGAACCAGCGACAATTACATCGTTGCACAGGAACTCGTACACATATTCTCAACCAAAAAGTTGGTAAAGCATTCCTAGCATCAAAATGGATATGAACAAGGCTTTCGACCAGCTAGAATGGGGATTCATTCAGGGAATACTAAAGTTTTCTAATTTTCCTCAAGGAATGACAAAGCTGATATTAAGCAGCATAGCAAGCACAACAACATCCTATCCAATGGGGGCCACCTAAAAACTTTCCATCCGTCAAGAGGCAACAGACATGGAGACCCTCTATCACCCTACATCTTTCTATGCCTGGAATATTTAGAGCACTTAATTGAAAAGGAATGCAAAGCATAAAATTGGAGGAAAGTGACGTCCAGCCGAGGGGGACCCGCCTTCTCCCACCTTTTCTTCGCAGTTGACCTACTACTTTTTGGGGAGGCAAAAACGAAAAATGCTAGTGCCATCAAAAGAGCACTCAAGGAATTATGTGACCTATCAGGACAGTCAGTAATCCTGGAGAAAGCCGAATACTCTACTCGGCTAATGTCAACCAGAGAAAAGCGAAGAAAAATTTTAGGATAACAACCATCAATAAATCTTCCCTTCACCCTAAACTCAGACGCAGCAGCAAAGCAGAATGAGCTCAATGTAGGCACAGGAGGTGTCATTAGGAATCAGAAGGGGGAATGGATTGGAGGCTATAGCATCTGACATCCGAGCACGAACAGCCTAATCGCTGAAGCTCTAGCATTCAATGTGGGAATGGCCCTAGCAAAGGCCCTAGGAATCTCCCACCTGGCCACACAAGAGACGCAGAAGTCCTAATACACTACCTCACAGGGGAAAAACACTATAACTCACTAATTGTCCCTATTATGGAAAAATGCAGGTTGCGGTTCTGACTTTAAGGAGTGCTCAGTCACTCACATGTGAAGGACAAAAAACCAAGTCGAGGACATGCCAGCGAAAAAAGCATTACAACAGGAGGAACTAGCAGGCAAAATTGTACCTAAATGTTTTAATCTGATCTATCTATCAACCTCCTTTTAACCAAAAAAAAAAATTGCTTCCACCATTGCTTGCCAGATAAGAACTCTCTGTCAAGGTATTGGAGATTCTGATAGCATTATATAATTGCAAAGGCAACTAGATAGAAATTGTCTCTAGTTAAGCCACAACAGCAGCACTGATCCTTTGATCCACAAATAATGAGAAAAGTAAAAAAAAAAAAACAAGTACCTGAAAAACTTTTATGAGCTTCAGTTCGCCTCGACGTTTGATCTCAAAACCTTTTAGCTCCGCAAGGGTTCCATCATCATTAAAAACAGCATATCTCTTCTTGATTAAGATGCCTTCTTCCTTAGAAGCTGGAAGTATCATGGCCTTAAAGAAAAGATGAAGATGAGGTAAAAAGTTATGCAAGCTCGAATAAACGATTCTTGCTTCTCACCAGATTTTCTTTGAATTTTTTTAACACTAGCCTAACATAACATCTGCAGCAATTTCATGCTTCATAAAATCTGTCAGATAATGTCAACTGAAGGCCAGAGTTATAGATAAATAATCTCAGGCCACACAGAACCAGCTGTGCAGCAATGTGAGCATTACCTTGTATGGTCCATCGACTTCAAACTCAATGGAACATTCACTATGAGTTGAATATGTTTTGTTGATGGGATCGACAAGAGTCTGCAACAAGTCAAGAATTTTTCCATTGAAGATGGATATGTGTCAACAAATGACGAGATAAAGTTCCATCTGTAAATATTGTACCTGGTATTGATCATTAGTATTATTCCTAGCCACATCCACATTTAGCATAACACAAGGGTAGGAAATAGTCAGCTTCTTCTTTGCATCCCTGTTAATTATATAAAAATATTATCATAAAAAATAAGTATCAATAAGAACACTGACTGATGCTAGATCCCATGCCTCATAATCGTCATAAGCATTGTGTCAGCACGTACTTTGTCTTGAAGGAGAAGTTTTCAGGAAATGACGCAGGGAGCACACACCAGATGCCATCAGTATCCAATTCGAGGGGTTTTCCTATTTTCTCAACTAGCAAACGAGCATTCTGTATGATTTTCGCTCCAGTATATGTAACTACTCCAGCCATTTCCATCGAGTACCATCTTGCTCCCCTAATGAATAGCCATGTGGCAAAGCAAAAGTTAAATTAATATGGAAGATCGTACAGGAACAAACCTGACAAAGAAGTTTATCAGCTTACTTTCGCATAACATAACCATAGAATGAATTCAGTATGCACTTGTGAGCTAGTTGCAGTGAGTCATAAAGCACTACCATATCCTACAATCACGAAGAAGAAACTTTATCGGTTATGACCAGTGCAGAAAAAAACTTGTGGAATTATCATTGAGGTTTCATACCTGTGCCTCCTGTATCTTCATAGAGTTTCCACTAGCCTTGGCTTCTGACAACTTTCCTTTCCATATCTTGTTAAGTCCTTTATACTCATATCTTCTATCCCGAAAACTAATTACAAGATCAGGAAGCAAAATAAACTAGGCACGTTCTAGAAGAAAGGTCGAGTCACAATAACAGGAACTAAATAAGACTATCATGAGACAGCTTGGTAATGCTTAAATAGCTTACCTGCGAACAGTATCAACATAGAATGGGTTTTCGCGCATGCAGATCCCTGCCTCTCTTAATTCAGTGACAGGTTTGTTGAGCACCCGTTTATAGGCCTACAACATGCTATCTTAAGCAACTCAAGCTTTCGTAGATAAGAACTTAAAAATCAACTGAGTAACATACCTTCTGACAATACTTTTTTAGACGATCTTTAAGCCTCGTTTGTTGCTCATTCTTTGGCAGGTCAAGGAATGACCTTGATGAGTGCCCCTCCACAGTATCAACAATCTCAGATTCAATCTGTTTCTTCAAGTGGTAATAGTCACTGCAATGGTTCCAGACCAAGGTTAGCCTGTCACGTTCCTGCAGCAATAATCTAACATCATAAAATCGAGACAATCAAGAAGGTATTCTTAGACCTGCAACGAACCTTTTCTTTGCCATGAAAATCTCTCCGCGCCACACCCATTCAAGCTTTCTAAGACAAGATTTTCCGGGACGATTAAAATCACATGCAGTGCATGTCTCATCTGTCACTATAGAAGGGGGCTAGAGATAAAAAAGAAAGCCTTGGCTCAGTTCAAGGGTAGATTATGTGGAGAATTCTTATATAATAATACTGCTAAGGCTAGGATTTTCTATTAAAACAGCATCACACCAAGCTACACCACACTCAAAAGACATCAAAGGAACTCAAAAATTTGATATTGCAGATAATAATGTGATAATTCAGCTTGGAAAGGGTCGACAAGATGTTATTATACCACCAAAATTGTGTGGATAGCAATAAAATGGTGTTATCCCTTCAAGTGGTGTTCTCAAGTTTAAATATATCTTTTGGAAACATGAAGTTCATTCCAACATGCAAAAGAAGTGTCATGGCTTCCTTTCCAGTTTTACCATTTGAATACAGAGAACACAGTTAGGTGATTTTCACTATTTCAATGAAGGATTTGAAATATTGTGAAATGTAAGCGCAACAGATATAAAAAAATCAAAGAACAGGGAAGAAATACAAAAAGTCTGGTACATTCCAACCATGAGCCTCACTCACTAATCACTCGGACTATAGCTAGAACTGAATATGGAACTGTTCTTTTCAATTAAATGATTGTCTGAGCATGTAAACAAACAATCCACACTTCCACAAAAGATTCTATTCCTTTAGATGGGGAAAATAAAAGAAGTGGATTGTGAGTTGAGAATTATCTTTAGCTGAAACAAGAAAAAACTACAGGAATTTCCTTCACTTCCCCTGAAAGGGAAAAAAGACAATCCCAGCACAGAAAAAGTATGCAGTAATCTCCACAGCCAATCACTAGCAGCATTTTGTACCATAATGGAGCTGAATTAGATGGAAATGTACCTGTAATCTGTTTGTAAGAATAATATTTGGATACATAGCGGCCACATCCAGATGATAAATTAGAGGGCATTCTTCTCGTGTTGGCAAGTCCCGCAATCTCATAAGCTACATGAGTTTTGCGAATTGCTTAATTAGTATTGCACTCTAATTGTATATATACAATATTTTAGATGTTATACAGGAAAGCTGACGAAGGCCAAAAAAAAGGAGAAAACGCTATTAGCAATTAAAAATTACTAGGAAGTTCATAGCTATTAATGGGTTAAAAACTAGAGGATGAGACATTTTAAATCTAAGAAAAGCCTGTGAGATCTCTTTATATGAAGGAAAGTGAACAGAATACAATTCTTTGACAGCACCTCAAACAAAACCAGATATCAACGTAATTAACAAATTGAAGTTGCCAACACCTTTTGCTCTATTGCATCCTTCACTTCTTCATAATTGCACACCGACTCCAAATCCATTTTCCCCTCCACTTTGATAGCATATTGGAGATCACGGTCAAGGTTGTCTATGAGTTGCTGAAACAAAGTAATATAGCCAGTAAAATCTCAAAGCACTGTAAGCTTCTGAGATAAAAGCAAGGAATTTCATTAGATTTGTTTGAGTAACTAAAATCTTAATCAAGCATAACCTAACTCAGCAGTATAATTACACTAATACCTAAAATAGAGGAAGCCTTCACGCAAAAGTCCCCTCACACAAGTAGAAAACTAACATAATTTTCTACCTCGCTCATGTGATGAGTTATTGTGCTGCTCTTTACCTGATATGCCAATGGATCTAGCTTGAAATGTGTCGGAAGATCGGATCTGAATACACCACTTTCCAGGCATTCAACATGACCTCCAATGTAGGTTTCACTCTCAAGAAGGTGATTGCTGTAGAACTTTTCAGGCTCCATCTGGTGTTTGTTTGGGCAAATGACATTTGCTTTGTACGCCTAGAAAAATGTTTATTAAGATTGAGCGAAAGTTCAAAGTCACATTAAATCAAACTATCAAAGACGGGACAGCGTGAAAGGAAATGTTCAAGAACTTCACTTAGGTGCTGGAGAACCTACCTGGACCATAAGAAGCATTTCGCACAGGGTCCCGCTACCTTTTCGAAGAACTTCATCAGGTGACATGGGGATAATGGTCGCCAGAGAAAATATGAATGGATGTACATAGGTCATATACAAGTAGTACGTTGCAACCGCATCGGAAACAGAATAAGAAGCCATCATCTGTCGGGATAATAATAAAAGAGAAAATCGTTAGATATGCTAACCAGATACAACAAATTAAATGCTATATGAAGATGATAATGAAAGGTCTACATACCTGAGGCCTTTCTTTGGCAAAACGCACCATATCTTCTGGATTGACTTCGAGTGGATCATAACCCAACTTTGCCTTTGTCACAGCCTAGAAATGAGACAATACTATAGATTTCATCAGCTTCCTGGAAGAAGACTAGACATCAAAATGTGTTTTCAACCACCACAAACAAGAAGCATGTAATGGAAACATCTTACCTTCAGGCCATGACTACCTTGAGGTAGATAACTGTCACGTTTCACCCAAGCAAAACAGTCCAGATGACAAGCAAATTTCGATCGACATTCGCCTTGATTCTTGTCACACTGGAATCCTATCTCCTGTAAAAATAAAAGAATTGAGAAGCCAGAATTTTGGATATCTGTTGCACTCTGACAAAATGACCATGCATAAATTGACCTTACCCAACATGGAAATATTTTCATGTAGACAACATATAGAATCTATACTTCAAATGACAAAATGAGACTTCTCTTGTGAATTTTTACTACACAATGTCTGCCTCCGTATATGATTACATTCCTTCTGGTCGGCCAGAAAACCACTTCACCCAAGTTAGAGAAAAAAGTATGAGATGCCCTCGTAAAATGATCCTACTCATGGACTAATGCATCTATTTTCTTTTAAAAATGCTAAAAATTCACAATTTGCACAACAAGGAAATCTGAATTAAACCATACATTGCTCATCTTCAATCCATGATAAGATGCCCTTGTCTCCAGGAATGGCCAGTCAAAGTAATCGCCGTTATAAGTAACGAAAATTCCAGGCTTTAGCTCTTGCATATGTGTGAACCATCGACTAAGAAGCTCTAGCTGAAAGAGAAATTATAATCCAATCTTTACATCTAGCCTGAAATGATCATACAATAATGATGCATTTACGAGAAATTCCAATACCTCATTAGTTACATTCATCACTTCAAAGGCTCCTTCAAACTCTGGTTTTGGTGTGTACTCCAAATTCTCTATATCTTCCCCAACACACTACGCAAAATTAAACAAAGATGAAGGAAACGCTGATCATGAGTTGCTCACCTTGCAATGTCTGCAGGGTATATTCACATACATGCAAAATATCAAAATTTCTTTAATTTGCACCTCTCTATTAATAATCAAGAAACCTTTTCCATCAACCATGTATGAGATCATCATAACGAAGTCGTACTCAGCATCTGGAAATTTCAAGGGAAGCTTTGTTGTCTCGATATCAAATGCACAAACACGAACTTCGGCACGTTGGAGTAAATCAGTTCTCCGATCAAGTACCACACCAGAGGTAGATACACGAACATCATACCATTGCCCACATCTCACATCTGCTCATGAAAATTACCTGGAAATTAGGGAACCTCAACTTAAAAAAGACATGATGGAACAATTAATTCATGCCTAACAAGACCCACCATTGTCAATGGCGAACCTTACATGGTATGGAACATCATATTCACGAAGATCAATGATACAATCAAGAAAATCTTGGGGTTTCTGTTCCCTACAATCGGATTAAGGACGAGTTAGCCTCTCGGTGTATTCATAGGAAATAAATTTGCATACATAATAAAGCAAGGATGAAATAAATACAATATTGCAGTGACGAGAGTAAGCCAATATTCATTTAGCACTACACCTTTTCAGCGATATTATTGATTCATATGCTTCTGCAGCTTCCATCTTTGCCCGGCTTCTTTCAACAACATGCAGTAAATCATTCTTCACATTCATCAATTGTTGCACAGTGTCAAAAGAAATTCTCAGGTAGGGTCTTTGCAAACCAGAGAGATGATTTTTCTGTCAAAATCAAGCAGGCCTGTTAGGGAAATAGATAAATGGAATTTTGGTTTAAGGATGAACAATCATAGATTTAGGCAGAAAAATAAAAGCAACCCAAGTCCATCGTGCCAAAATGTGTATCAAGCAGTGTCATTTGCTTAAACGCCAGTACTGAAATGCTACATGACTAATTGGAGCACAGGAACTTACTAGATCAAGGTCCTCTTTCTCCATGATTTCAATATCGGCAATTTGGCCCTCAAATCTTCGCCTCAGGTAAGATTCAACGTCTATTTCCACTTTTTCCTGAAACCATGAATGTATTCTCCAGTGGATGATCAAATCATGATACAGTCACTAATATTATCATGCCAATTGTTATTGCTGTAGTTAATGTACGCAGTAAAATAAACAGAAAGTGAGCAAAAGATGAAAACAGGTATTAAACAGTGTCCCCTACCCCGCCTCCCAAAAAAAAAAAAGAAAAAGAAAAATACAGCGCATCCTACCATACCTTCGTAGCTATGTAAAAGTAAGGCCGGAATCTGTACTTGGTCTTAAAGCTCTTACCATCCTGAGATAAAATTTGGATAAAATTAAAAGAAATGTAATAACAAACAGTAAAATGGCCAGATCATACCCCAACTTCTAAACTGAAGTGGTTCATTTATGAATGAAAAACACTCAATTACCTGAGACACAAAATACAGATCCACGCAGCTATACTCTTTCCCCGTTTCTGAGTCATTACAAGACGACTGCATCACGAAAGGAAAAAAAAGGCCAACAGTACCATCAACTTCAATTCTTTTCAAATAAAAACTGTACACAATCAAATGAAGAAACCACGACACTTTTTAGTGTATATTATCACCCGGGAGTTGGAACCTGAAGGTTTCAACATAGCTGTTACCAAAGCCAAATACACTCCATCCCCTCGACATCACACGGAAACAAAATTCGGTCACATTCTTCTCAGTTTCCGATAGTGGATAAACAAAATCCAGCATCGCCATTGAACGAACTTCAATTGCTTCAAAATACGAATAATCCACACCCAAACGAATCCCTCGTAATAAAATCCCCAAATTTCCGAAAACATCCATGCCGGAAACGACCCAACGACATCATAATTACTCGTAAAAAAACAGGCAAACAACAAGTCCAAAGAAAATCACGATAACAAAATGCTTACGGAGGCGAAGGTGAGCAACCATCCGAGCCTCGCGGACTCGCCCTCGGAAAACACATCGAATCCCAGCTTGGCTTCGAGCTCTTCCTCGGCAGTACGGAGGAGGTGCTGCTTCTTCTGCTTGGCCGCCTTCCTAGGGTTCCGATGGTCCCATCGCTCTCGCTTCCGGCAGTCGGCGCTCATCCTCGCCGGAAGAACTACCGATCAAGTCCGATCGCTTGGTTAGGGTTAGGAAGGAATGGGGGACGACAGAGAGAACGGAGTGGTTTCGGCGGGAAATGGGGACTTGACTGGAGGGCGTTTCTTGATCTCTCTTTTCCATTTTCCCGCGCTTTCTTAACCCTAGCTTTACATCGAAGGAGTCGCGACCGAGCCCGAGCCCGAGCCCAAGCCCAAATTCATCCATCTTAAAGCCATTGGGTTAGAATGTAAATGGGCATTTCTCTTTCGGCCCAATTAAAACCCTAGCACTATAAAACTGCGCGGAGCCCGATCGAAAAACCCTAGAGCGCGAGGAGTCTCGACAACACAATTCTTCGTAGCCGGCAAACCCACCCGAATCGCAAGGTAATCGCTCCCTCGTTGATGATCTCCTGTTCCCTGCGACTTGGTTGCTGTTCTTCCCCTGAATAGATATTAATCGGAGCCCCTGATTTTATTCTCTGCTCTTGTTATTGTCGTTGTCGTGTGAGGCAGAAGAGATGAAGGTTGTTACTGCTTACTTGTTGGCTGTGTTGGGCGGTAACACGACCCCTTCCGCCGATGAATTGAAGGATATTCTCGGCTCAGGTACGCCACGGTCGGGCCAGATTATTGTCATTGTCATTGTTTAATTGGTGGACATGGTGTTTTTCCCTCAATGCCTTGATTAAGATTGGGATGATTGCCACGCTACTGGTCTGCTCTCCTTTTTGGTTTCGATTTTTTTTTGCGGTGATTAATTGCGGTTGACATCAATAAGCCTTGTGATTCCAGTGCTGTCATACTCCTAGAAGACGTGGCAAGCATCTTTTTTTTAGGGCCAATATATCCAGTAATAAAATTTCTTCCATCTGGGTTTGTGTGTTGGGGTGTTGATGTTTGGTTCTGTAACATTGTTTGGTTACTGTCTTGAATGGAATGACCTTTATATTTAAGGGGCAGTTACTCAAAGAAATTTATTTTTGAGTATTTTTTTATACTTATTAGTAAGACTGGTGTATTTTTCTAAATCAACGAAGCCACGTTGTAAGTGTTATCTGTGTTCTTAAGATTCTTTGTGTACATGTAATTGGCAGTTGGCGCTGAGGCCGATGACGATAGGATAGAGTTGCTCTTGTCTCAAGTCAAGGGTAAGGACATCACGGAGGTCATTGCATCCGGAAGGGAGAAGTTGGCTTCAGTTCCTTCTGGAGGTGGCGGCGGTGTTGCTGTCGCAGCAGCTCCCGCCGGTGGTGCTGCAGCTGCTGCTGCAGCACCTGCAGCCGAGTCCAAAAAGGAGGAGAAGAAGGAGGAGAAGGAAGAGAGCGAGGATGTAAGTTGACTAAGATAGCTTCATTGATCTCTATTTTCGATTAACCATTCGGACATTAGATGGATTAACTGCACCTTTTATCCTTCTGCAGGAAGACATGGGTTTCAGTCTCTTCGACTAAGAAGCAACCGATCTCTTCTTTCTTTGCCAAGGCGGATAGACCCAACTCTGCAATTGCGATCACTGCCGTAGTGGATAGTTAGAAATTTTTGGTTTTTCTTTTGGTTTTACTGGTTCATCTCATCTCTTCAAGACTTTGTGTTTGACTAAGAGGCTCGAGTTACGGTATCCTTCCGTTTGCCGGGTAAGGATCGTCTCAACTTGATTCTTAACCATGACTTGGACACAATTCTAATTGGGCTTTTGGTGGCCCGTTTAGATTAGGCCGGCCATGGACTATACAAAGTTCATGTTAGAAGCCCAAAGGCAAGTCACATGAAGAAAAGGCAGTGCGTTCTTCTTTTGCCACACCAAATCCACCAAAAAGGCCAAAAGTTAAGTGATGCCGACCGAATGCCACCCCACGTGAAGGCTTCTGATAAGTGGGTCTTATGAAAATGGTACCCTCCAATTCTTATACAATGCACAAACCCTACTTTTTTTTCCTTTTCGCCCTTATGGCAAACATGATTTGAGAACGTGGGTCTCCCCCCCTCGTGCCATTATTGGTTAATTCCATGGAATATGGGTGTATAAATAACTTAGCAATGGTTTTTGTGGGCAGAAGTTCATTCAGGAAGGGAGAAGAGGGTGAAGAAGAAGATGGGTGAGGTGAAGCACTTGGCGATAGTCAAGTTCAAGGAAGGGGTTGATGTTGAAGAGATGATCAAGGGAATGGAGAAGATGGTCTCTCAGATCGATGCCGTCAAGTCCTTCGTGTGGTAAGCGAGATGTTTATGTCCCCATCCATTGGGACGGTGGGGTTTTCTCTTGTAGTTTGTGGGTTCCTTCCGTGATGCTTAGACGAGGAGGATATTCGCCAGGGGACAGGACGTTGAGGGGCCGGAGATGCTCACCCAGGGCTTCACTCACGTGTTCGAGATGACGTTCGTGAGCAAAGCCAGCCTCACCTCCTTCCTCGGGGACCCGATCCACGTTGAGTTCTCGTCGGCCTTCTCGGCAGCCATCGAGAAGATCGTCCTGCTGGATTTCCCGGCCGTAGTCGGAAAAGCACCGGCGTGAAGCGGGCGGCGGGACAGAGAGAGTCGGAGCTTCTAAGTAATCTTCCTATCCCCGATAAGAAAAATGGCTTTTGCATATATGATGGCGATTGTCGTGCCGCGGCGGTTGTGATGTCGCGATCCGCTCCTAAGACTTGTTGGTTATGAGAACGTTTATGATTGGAAAAATAATGGTCCGCGCTGTTTTCGAACCGATGTTATTGCATTGCCGGGGGAAGTGTGAGTCTGATAAATCTTGGGAAAACGCATCGACTGAGTTGGGCCGGGCCTTGATGTCTTTCCTTCACTGTTTTCCAAAATCGGCCCATCCCACAAAATAAGAGAAAAAATAACTCAAAAATTCTTCAAATTTTTTTTTTTAAATTAGGTTTCAGTCCGATCATTAAATTCTCTCGCAGCCTTCACGTGGAGTTCTTCTTCTGCAAAAGAAAATTAAAAAATTTTTTTATGCTGGGGTTGGGTTGGGTCTGTCAGAAATCATCCATGTCCATTTATTTTTTTGTAACCATATTCTAGTTTTTAATTTTCTTTGTCCTTTTAAAATTAGTTTAGTCAAATATTTTTCATTCCCTCGGATCGGTTATTCATCATTGACCCAACACCCACTATTCAATTACCACTATTCATTACTGTTGGCGGTTTCCTTAGCTTAGCTTGCCTGTGAATTAGTTTTTTATGAACAAGGTCAAATTTTCAATTACTGCACAAAGAGTAGAACATAGAAATCATTGTGTAAGAAAATGTACTCCAACTCACATTAACCACAAATCATATGTTTACTAAATTCGTCCCTCTATCTTAAACCTCAATAGTGAAAAAACGAAACAAAACCCAATAATCCCGTGACAAAACTAATTGTGGGCATTCATTTTTTTATTAAAAAATTTGATTTCTAATTCTAGGTATCCATGTTTATACAAAAAAAGGGCACTTTGGTGTAGTTTAGGGGCTCTTGCTAGCATAAATCAACAATGAGAATTCACCTCTGCCGTCGTCCTTCCCGGCCACCTTCTCCTCCAGCCACAACCGGCTGTCGAGGCCGCTCCTCGTCCGGAACACGAACACCGCGAACCCTGTCCCTGGGTTGAAGAACCAGTCGTAAACGTCCCACATCATGTCGACCAGCAACCCATCGAGGAATATCGTCTGGTTCCCCCTAAAGTTCCACCGCAGCCTCCTTGCTCGAACCACAACCTTCCCGTCAATCCATACGTGAAGGCACTGCCCGCCGCCATCGCGGTCCCCCACGTACTTTATCGCTATGTCGTGGACAGGACCCGTGTCACCAAGCCGCGTTCTAGTTGAGTACACCGAGTTCCCGGAGAAATGTTCCGTTCTTGTGAGGAGAGAGAACCTCGACTGCGGCGGCTTCACGAGCTTCGGGCCGTCCCCGAGGAGCAGCGCCTTCTCCGAGTCAATCACCACGAGGACATAGAACCCGTCGAGGGGTTCCGGCCCCAAGTCGTAGGTCGCATTTGAGAAGTCCCAGAAGAACTCGATCCGGGATCCCCGGGACTCCATCGCCTGCCTCCCCTTCTTCCTCCTCGAGAACCTCGACCCGTTTGTGTTCACCCCAAACACCTCGGACGGGTCACTCCCGAACCCGATCGTGAGCCCCGGGCCCGAGTGGGTCCGGCTCCACGTTACCGTGATCAAGACCTTCCTCTGGGTCGAGAGCAAAGCCCGGTAGGTGCAGATCACCGTGTTGCGTACCGACGGGACCAGGGACGCCGAGGACGAGATGCAAGCATTCCCGGAGTACGCCTTGCACGACACGGAAGACGGGGACACGCCGACCGCATTCTCGCTGAAACACGAGACGATGTCTCTCATCCCCGACAATCACAAGACCTCAAACAGGGAACTCAACCGAAGAATTCTGAATCCGCGGGGTGGGAGAAGAGGAAGAGGAGGCGAGGAAGGGAATCAGACACGACCAAAACCTTTCTATTATATGAAATATTGACGCTACTCTTCACATATTCTCTCTCTTTTGAAACAAGTACTTACATAATAGACAGACACCGGGATTTGACAGATCAGGTGAGGATTTTTAGCATTACAGTATTCAACCAAGGGCTTCGTTCCTTTTCCAGCGTTCCCCGTAAAAAATTTCAAACTCAATATTAAAAATATCGAATTTTTTATAAATAAAATTTAAAAATTTCGAATTCCTTTTAAAATTTTATACGATGATTTTTTTATTTCACCTACGCTGTTTTACCCGTGTTCCTCCTCGATGAAAATGAGGATTGGTACATGACAAGGTACATGCAATAAACGACAGACATATGTATGTGTCGGGTGATGGGAAATTTGCCCAGGAAAGGGATGATTGTTCTTTCCTTTGGGGAACCACATGTTAGTACTAACTAGATTGGAACAAAACTAGTCTTATCTTAATATAAAAACGAAAATTAAAAAGGGATGGTAAGGAAAGGAAGTGGGAGAGGATAGAGTTTGACTTCCTCCCACGAAATAAATTTGATATTGCATTGCCATTGCCACCACCATTTTGAATATATTAAAAACACTTCCCAATCCCCCTCTATTATTACTCTGAAAGCCAAGCCTTTTGGACAACTTTAAGAGGCTCGCTAGAAAGCTTGAGTTATGATTGTCACGTTTTCCCCATAATTTTTAATTGGCCGTCAATAAAAATACTTGGCTGAAAAGTCTCCAAGTAGTGTGACGATTTGGATTGATTGTAAAGGTTGAACTACCAATAACTACTACGCCACTACAGATGTTATCTCCCCCTAAATTCATGCACAAGTTAGGTTGGGGATGCTTAGGAAGCAACACTGTTTGGTGATCATGTGTACAAAAGTTTGCACACAAGATTGTTACAAAGAAGAAGAAAAAAAGATTAGTCCTGTATAAAATAGTTCCACGCCGGACAAGGTCACGAGTTTAAGCACTGTTAAAACAGCAACATCATTCGCGAGCCAATATGACCAGAGACAATGCTGATGATCATGCATAAAAAGACGGCCAGATCTCCATGCCCACTTTGATCGAATCTTTAGCATACTAGCGATTGACTAAGTAATCGAGGGACAAACACTGATTAAGACAAAACCCAGAAAATGAAAATTGTGGGTTACGAGAATGGAGAACAATTCGGAATAAATTTTTACACCGTACTTGTTATCCCAAAAAGAAACCCCTCCCTCCCAATTATATATATATTCTCTTGTTAGGAGAAGTTAGTCCAGTGAAAGATGACATCCCACCAAGAAACTACATTGCACATGCGGCAAGTGCATTCCTCCCCACGTAACATCCTAACAAGACAGCTTGCTTTTTCTAATAGTAATAATACTGCAATTTTTTTTTTTTGGGGGGGGGGGGGTTCACAAGACATTCAACTACTAAAGACATTTGTTTTTTCAAGTCAGATGAGTATTTACTAAATATAATTTTTAGTTTTCAACGCTCGTTTCTTTTCTTTATAGCTTTGGAGCGTGGGTTTAACTTTGGATTTTATATATGTGTATACAATAATATAATGGGGAAGAACATCATCATCTCACTGTCGTGTGTCATGCCCTAAATAAATAAATATTGGCCGGCTCAAAAAAAAATGTCAACTCCTGTGTCTAATTAACCGACTTTGAAATAATCTCTAAGTATCGGTTATTTTTCTTTTAATATTCACAAAAGAAAATCATAATAATTAATTAATTAAAATGGTAAAAAAGACGAGGAAAAGAATTGAGTGAAATATTAGAGTCGTTCATCACATCTTCCTCTGTAAAGGAATTAACTTTATTAATGTTATTCATTCCACCGTTTCGAAACATAATATCCACTCAATATCGTTATTCTCTCGTTATTTATAGAACGTGGGTTCTGTTTATTCGTCTACTAAAATAAAAATTAATTATAGTAGTATATATTGTTTTACAGTAGCCGACGCCCCTCTAATACAACTGTTAGGCTGGCTTTTTTGGGCCATTTCTTTATACAGCGGCCGACACCAACAATATTGAAAGTTCGAATAACTATTTAAAAAAATTACGTATTATATATTTTTATTTTCAATTTCAAGTCATTCGTCTTGATATATGATGATTGTGGGGCTGGGGTTGGTATACAAATTTGGAGATACCCATTGGTTTGTGAGTCAAGAAAGTGAATGTTGAGCCGAATCCCGCAAAAGACTCGTGTCCCCTCCTGTCCAGTCCAATAATCTCGAGATCGTTTTTTACTGTGCATTTTGGAGGATATATATATATATATATATTGGACGCGAATTAAAACGTGCCCAGATGGTGGGGTTAATTTTTTTTGCTAAATGCTAGATGACGTTTATCCAGCGT
Source organism: Melastoma dodecandrum (assembly GCA_029817715.1). NCBI lineage: Eukaryota > Viridiplantae > Streptophyta > Magnoliopsida > Myrtales > Melastomataceae > Melastoma > Melastoma dodecandrum. The sequence continues at coordinate 5,042,334 of JARUPY010000472.1, read as the reverse complement.
TAAGAGCTCACGGTAGCAAGTATTGATATTGGGCTTCGTATGCTAAACGAGCCCAATTTAAGAAAATGGAGGCCCGTTTCCGGATAAAAATGAGGCTGAAATCTCCTGTTCGGCCCATTATAAAAAGGCCCAATTCATTAAAAGCTCTCTCTCCCCAGTGTCTCCGATGTCCAGGGAAAATTAATCGAATAAGAAGTTATTAATTATTTCAACACGAAATTTATTTAAAAAAAAAAACTAGCCTATTATCAATTTTTTTTTTATGGCGCATGTGTTTCTTTAACTAATTTCAGGCTTAACTGTGGAAGTGCTCGCGATGGACTTATTCCGTTATTTTCATATAATTTGGAGGTATGTACGGAAATCTTGTAGGTTGTTAAAAAAATTTTGATTGTATGAGGCGGTTGAAATAATGCTCGTATGAGGCGGTTGGAACCCGCCACGGGGTACCCAAACATGGTAATATGGTAGTTGAGCTGAACGGGCCTACTGGAATGGGCTTGACGAGCCCATTAGCCGATTGTGTTCGATGGGCCGACAAATAAAAGGAAACAAAACTTTCCTGTCTTGTTGGAAGCTGTCTTTTAAAATTTTGAAAACAGATTATAAAATCAGAAAAAAAAATTAAGTCGAATAAATTTACCACAAGAAGTAAGGGGTTTAAGAAAACTAGAAATCTTTTTCGAACCAAACCTGCCCCAATGGAAATGAAAATCAAAAGTAGGAAAATACCCAAATTCTCCCCCTCTCTCTCTCTCTCTCTGTCGAATCAATAAAAGCACCCCTAGTTAAGATATTACAACATTGATAAAACATATAGGGAGGAAATCACTCTTGTTATAGAAGTAAAGTAGGCTTTAATAGAAAAACAAAGGAATAAATTTCACACCGTGTCTCGGTCCCGTTTTCTTGTGTACATAAATTCTTACAGCACTCGTCTTTTGAAATCGGAATAGAAAAGGGAACACCTCCCCCTGTTGATGGTTGGTTGTCAGCCAGAGTCACTAACGGGTTCCCATTCATCCCGATTCGACCCATAATTCAAGGAAATAATATTTCTTTTCATGTATCAGTGTAAGCTTTTCGAGGAACTTTGGTGGCACTGCCATGCTATTATTGATAACTTCAAGAAATTAGAAACACTTGGGCGAATGAGCAAAGGGCGTCGTGTATTATTAAACGGAAAAAATTTATGAAATAAGATAAATTATTTCGAAATTTCAGAAATAAGACTTTACAAAGTCCGAATTTCAAAAAAAAATTTTAAAAGTCGTGACTCACATTTTTTTTTTTTCGTTTTTGGAATACAGACTTATAAAGCCCTACTTTTGAGATATTATTTCTATAATTTTGAAAATATCTACCCTATTTAGTAAAATTTTTTCCGGTTACACTATTTCGGTGAGTAAAGGCTGGTGTCTGCCACCGGGACATGAATGATGATAATTCACAATAAGCAACCATGTTTTACTACCACATCACATGAGTTTTGTTACCATTTACCGTTAGTTTATAAAATATTTTCAGATTTACGGTCACGAGTTTTAAAATTTCGATTATACAATCCATAACTCCAAATATTAGTGTTCAACTTCAAACTAGACGAAATCAAACTCTAAGAGTTGGAGTTCCAATAAGTTGTGGGGAAGTCGAATTCATGAGTATGTGATGACTTAGATGAGGGTAGGATACACAGGTTAAAGAAGTCCATTGTCTAGAGAGAGTGGATAAGTCGAATTCATAAAGTTCAAATTCTCTTCCTTTAAGGAAGTCGAACTCTCGACTTCCTGTAAGTTCTATTAAAAAATATTCGACCTTAGTTTTTATATTAAAAACTCTAAGAGTTCGAGTAAATGACTGTATAATTGAAATTTTAAAACTTCTATAAATAGTTTTTTCACTATCGTTACCGGAAACATTCCTCCATGACTGGCTATTATGTAATAACCGAGTTTCCCAAACCTCTTTATTTCTCACTTCATCTTTACTTCTTTCCGAAAGCCACTCCCACTTTCTCATCTTATTCTTCTTTCTTCAGGAGCATTCACTCACTCTCACGTGCACGGTGAAGATGCCCGAGAAACTCGGCTGCCGGCTCCCTTCTCTTCTTCTCGTCGTGCTGATCTTCTTCTCCCTCGTCTTATCATCTTTTCCTCTCGCACTCCATGCAAGATTCACAGGGATTGAAACTTGGGGCGGTTCTTTCATGGTCAAGAAATTGGAGTTGGAAGAAACTGCTGCCTTGCTGACGGATGTATGATTCTTCCTTCAGTTTCTCGTCGAGTAGTTCAATCTCCTTCCTTGTGGTCTTACCTTCGAAACTTGATGTCCGTTGCGGGATTCACAGCTGATGGGAGGGGAAATCTGTGGTGGTGATTTTGAGGAGTGCATGAAGAGGAGGGTGATGACTGTAATACCTCAAAATATGATAATGGACTCACTTGCTTAAGCTATGCATTTCATTGACTTTCATGATCTTTGATATACAAAATATAGCAAGAATCTGTAGGAATACAACCAGGACTTCCAAAATACAAAAATCCTCGACATGTCGCCAATGCAAAATTCCCAATGCAGCAGAATACAACCGCTCAAAGAGGAAAGGCTGCATTGGCCCCTGTAATTGCACCGCAAAATGGACAGTTGTTTACAAGGCCCCAATCTGCAGTTGCAAGCATCGTTTCAGCAACAGCAATACAACAGCAATAGAGATCACATTCCTCTGGAGCTTCTCCAGCTGGTGCTAGTATAGTAGCTTCCCATCCGTAGGATCAGCGTTGTCAAGAGCTCAATCCTAGCGGCCTCGAGTTTCTCTTCCTCCTACTGGTGATACTCCACCAGTAATGCCATCGATAACGTGGAACCCTGCTGCCATGAACGCTCCTCATGCTACTCCCATGCAAGCCGCAATGTCTCCCCACGTTGTGTTCCATCCTTGGACATCCCCTTTATGCTACTCAAACGTGGCCAGAAACAAAGAGGCGTCAGGCCACCTTGGCCAGATGTCATCAGCCATAACCAAACCCAAGTTAAAGAAATAGGCCGGGCAAAATCTAAGAATAACTAGACCCACAAACCAAAGGAGGCAAAAGAAAAGTCAAAACCAAGCCCAGCCCGGTTCTAAGGGAAAAACCCAAAAGGCAAAGCCCACTTACCTTGCTTTCCTCCCCACAGAAGGACATCCTGCATCTGTCCCTCTCCGGTGTTCGCCCAAATCCCACAGCAGGAGAACAGGCTTCAGGTATTCCGGCATGTCAAGGGATCGTCTGCAGAGAGGGTGTTCCCCGACAAATATCCTCATGACTGAAGAGCAAGGACGATCTGTTCCCCCAACAACCTCGTCACAACGACCCTTCATCAATTCCCTGACAAAATGGTGGAATCCCAACCAGGGGTCAATTGAGTTTCAACCAAATCGGTTCTCAAGAGGAGGAAGAGGAGAACCAAACTGAAAAATGAGGGGGGAACCAGAAGAGCTCTGGTCGAAAAGGGATGAGAAAGTAAGGAGGAAGGTTACCTTAAAAGGGGGGGAGCAATCAAACAGGGGAGGAGACTAACGAAGCAATCGTTTTTTCTCCTTTCCTCCCTCACTCTTTGCCAGGACCGGAGAACCTCATCACCATCCCAACTCCTCAGCCGTCTCCTGCACCAAGGTAAGCAGCAGAAGTCAGCCACGGGAAACCTCCCTCGACGGCCAACCCAAGCAAACAGTCAACGGCGACAGAAGGAACGAAGCTTTACCTGAAGCTGCGGCGACTGTCAACTCTTCTGGATACCAGGGCATCAACATCAGGCTCGGAGGACGACCTCATCTCCATCAGTGGCGACTTGTGACACGAGACGCCTTCCTGCAGCCGCAATGAAGCCCCTCCTAGACAAACCAATAAGCTCCGACTTACACCATCGTCGAGAAGCTCTCTTCTGGCATTAATACGTTCCTATTTTGAGTAGTTTTGGAAGCATTTGGGGATCAGTTAGGATTCGGAAAAAGCAAGTTCGGAAGCACCAAGGTTCGGAGCATGCGGGATGCACAACGTTGCGTAAATTGTGCGCGGGGTTCCTCATTGTGCAATGAAAGGGACCCGAATGTCACATGTAAAACTCCAATTTTGAATAGTTTGGGAAGCATTTGGGGATCATCTAGGCTTCGGAAAATGCAAGTTCGGAAGCACCAAGGTTCGGAGCATGCGGGATGCACTACCTTGCGTAAGTTCTACGCGGGGTTCCTCATTGTGCTAACGAATGGGACCCGAATGTCACATGTAGAACTCCAATTTTGAATAGTTTGGGAAGCATTTGGGGATCATCTAGGCTTCGGAAAATGCAAGTTCGGAAGCACCAAGGTTCGGAGCATGCAGGATGCACATCCTTGAGTAAGCTGTGCGCGGGGTTCCTCATTGTGCAACGAAAGGGACCCGAATGTCAAATGTAGAACTCTAATTGCATCTGAAGATGGTCCAACCCTTCAGCCGTGAGGATCAACACCTTCAGCCAAGCAACAAGCACTTTCGAGGCCAACTCCTTGGCGACAGTAAACGAGCCTACCCCGGCTGCCGAACGCGACTTCAGGCACGACGGTCTCCACCTACCTTCGGCATCCTCCAGGATCAGCCGCGTTCCCCCGGCGCTCCACAGCGACGGCAACTCGTAGTCCAGTGCATCGCCAGAATCAGCAGCCACTTGTCACCGAAACTGAGCCAGCCTAACTCCTACAGTGCACCAAGGTTGCAGTAGCAGCGGCCACATCCGTAACAGACATCAGAGATCACAAACCAGCGGAGGCTCCTTGCCGCTTTCCTCAGCCCAGACTTACGCAGCAAACCCACTCTCCGGTGCTCCCTCCACCAGCAGCGGCAGCCCGTGCCTTCCCTGGCATCCCAAGGAGCTCACGGCGGCAGCTCCCTTCCTTTCAGCCTTCCCCGGACATCCCCCGTCAACCGACCTCCCTGACATCTAGCGGCGATGGCACCCCCGTCTCCGGCGTTTCCAGATCTCGTGACGGCAGAACAACTTTCCCCGGCGAGCCAGCCCCTCCTCAACGTCCCCAGATCTACATACGACGGAGTTCCCGGCGTCCAGCTCCACAGCAGCTCCGGAGACGATCTCCCTCCGGTGCCCGCCAGACCCAACAGGCCTCCCCAGCGCCTCCCGACGACTTCCGGAGACACCAACAACCTCGGCGAGCTCCCTCTACCTCAGTCTTCCACCAGCGGCAGATCCGGATTCCCGGCGTTCCCCGACGACAACGGACCGACGGTAGCTAACCTACAAGCCTCCTGGCGGCTTCCTTCCACAGATCGGGCAACGGCGGGTCCACTTCCCGGCGTCCTGAGTCCAAGCAGCGCGGCAGACTTCCTCCCCGGCGAAGCCTCCCCTCTTCGAGCCCAGATCCGACTATCCACGGCTCGACGTTCCCATGAATCTTGACCCCGGCGGCTTCATCGTGTCCCGCTCACAACGGACGGCACCACTGCCCTCGGCAAGCCTCCTCCGCCGCTCTCCTTCTCCGCCATCCCAGATCTGGCCACCCACGATTGCGGCTCCTCCTCCTCAGCTCGACCTTGATCCAACCTCTCCTGGACTTGGCCACGGCGCCCTTGCTCCCTGATGTCACTACCGGCAGACCCGGGTCTCCCCACGCCCGCATCTTCCGATTTCGACTCCTCCGGGCCCAACCAAGACCACGCGGCCACGCATTCTGGGATTCCGAAGTGACCCACGAAGTCAGGGAGCTGATCAGGTTGATCTGGATGTATACCCACGAAGAAACGGTAATTTCCTTTAACTTTATTCTTTGAATATTGTTCTCCCCGCATGAGTTTGCTTGGCATAATAATTATTTACGTTTTTGCAAAGTGTTGATGGCAGTAAATAATTTTTAGGCTAATTATTATCATTCAGTATTTGAGACTTTCGTAGAGTTCCAAGGATTTTGATTCGTTGAATTTACATGTGTTCGTGTCAAATAGTTAATTTTTATTATGCATGACTAATATTCATCTCCCCTTGTTTTGCATGTAAACACGGGCAAATTTTCCGGATGTCATCGACAATTCATACCAAGTGTACATCCCCAATTTAAACGGTAAGACAAGCCTTACCTTTTCTCGATTTAATCGAACTTTATTCGACTTTGACGATACTAACCCACTCTTATATTTTGTTTGCATGTACACTGAGCATGCCACTTCGAAGGATCAAAATCCAAAATTTCGAAGATTTCACGAAGACGCGTGTATCAAACCGCGTGGTTCTACCCCGGCCTAAAAACCGCGGGCTTGAAGACAAAGCGGCCCCAACCTTCACCAAAGGTACAAAGGGGAGGTGCGGGCCTCCCCGAATTTTATTTTAAGCCCATATGTAACGGGTTGCGGGCCCAAGTGCATAGGCCCGCAACCACCGCCCTTCCCCGCTCTCTTTCATCTCGTTTATTGTTTGTGATTGCACGCATGATTTAGGCTTTAGGTTTATGTCGTGTGTTGATTTTTAATCAAACAAACCTAAATTCGGGTCCAACGCCCGTTAAAACGTCGATACGAGTCCGGCCCACTCCCGGATCGGGTCCAACACCCGTCAATCAAAAGTAACTTTTTGGACAAATCGCCACCCTTTTCGCATGTGGTAAAGTACTAAGGTTAGTAAATAGGAATCCCCGAACCCAGACTCTGATTTTTCCGACTTAAAATCACATTTTTTAAACTAAGTCGGTGGCGACTCCGAACAACAGTTTTCCAAAGCTAAAACTAAACCCAACACCCTTTTTCGGAGCCATTTGGGGTGAGGTGACGGCAACTCGAGCCGCTCCTTGGGCCCTCCCCGAAATTCGCGAGCGAGGCCTTAACGCAGCCTTTCGCTCGCCGCCTCCAGGGAACTGGAGACGGTTGGCGAAACGCCCCGCAGACCCGTTCGCGAATCAAGGGAAGGCCCAACCCGGGGCCCCTTTCCGCAGCGTCCGGCGTTCGAGCCGTAACGCCGACCGGACTGGGCCTCGGGGGAGCGGGCCCGGATCCTCGGGCTAGCCGGAACCGCCGCCGCGCGCCGCTAGGCCGGAAGGGCGCGCGCACATCCCGGATGGCGACTCCGCTGGGGACCTCCGCATGTGGATTCTTACCGAAAGCCTTTTTACCACATGCGGAGAGGAGTTACTTGTTTGCGCATGTAATTGATTGGCTCGATGCCCTTTGTTTGATCTCCTGTTTGTGTTCGTTTATCCGCTTTCCTAGGCATATATAGGTAAATCCCTATACCCGGGATTAGGATCTTTAGGGGGTCACCGAAAGGCACGGCCTCGCTGCTTCCTGCGGCTTGTAGGCTATGGACCGGGACCCGCCTCCCTTAGTCCGAGGGAGGTCTTAGAAACCTCCATCCGAGTCTAGAAATTGCTTGCCCACTACAGGTACCAGACGCCGCACGTGCATTTGTCTGTTACTAAGTGCCTGTTACTCGTACAGGGACAGGGCAGGTATGTTTTGTATGCAATAAACTGTGACACTAAATCTGTTCATTTTGCAGCGGTTTGGGTTGGTCACAGGGGGGTTTTCCAAATTCCTTTTCTCCCTTCCTTAACTCCTTTTACCGCTTTAATGCACCCATACACATTCATAATCGTATGAATGCATTCCAATTCACGATTATTCTTGTAATATCATACATTCCATTTTTACTCGAACATGATTACATAAATCGTGTGTCGAATCATACCATACTAGGGTTAAGGATTGGAATGTTATCATCCTCGAATGACACCCTATTATGCAGGAAGGCCTCATGGAGCCCATCTCGCTGCGACAGAAAAATATGCCTAACGCCGATCATCTCCACCAGTGGCTGCCGTTGCTGAGGCCATCCGAACTCGAGTTTGTGCAGTCCAAGCTCAAGGGGCTCTTCCACCTCATGCGTCTGCAGTTGGACTGGGCTCTCCTGCAGAACCTGGTGGCGCGCTGGGATCCAGACTCCTTTGTCTTCCGCTTTGGAGACTTGAAGTTGGCGCCGCTCTACGAGGAGTACATCAACCTCGCCGAGATGCCCCACCGCACAGGGATACTGCCCCTGCCTCGGGTCGACAAACCGAAGGAGTACATAGCGAGGCTTCTTCAGATATCATCGGCAAGTGTACCAGGGCTCTTCAACTCCCAAGGGGATCTCAGCATCAAAGACGTCGTCGATCTGCAGCTCGTGCCATACAACCCGCGCATGGGAGAAGGCCAAGGATCAGCGCGAGCATTCATCCTTCTTTTCGTCGGGACGATCCTGTACCCACAGAACGAGAAGACGATCAACAGGCGAGCTGTCTACATCACCAAGGCAATACTCGAAGACGCTCCTTTCCTGCCCAACCTGATCGGAGAGACCAACTTCAGCCTCACCAACATCGTGCGTGAAGCCAAGCGAGGAGTCCGCAACCACCGGATGACCTTCTGCCCAGCCCTGCTGCAGGTGTGGTTCTACACACATCTCGGGATCACGGGAGAAGCCTTCACCACGGAGCACACACCAGGGTTGCTCGCCCGCATCGTGGAGCGTGCCCGCCTGCCTGCACGCTCTTTCGTTGGAGTGGACGCTCTTTTCCGATCTCTAGAGCCTGCCGATTTCTACCAGAGAGCCCGCTGCTTCGACACGGATGATGCAATCACCTCTTCGACGGACGGATACTTCATTCCGATCATGGGATTCGGAGACACCTCCTACTACGCGCCATTCCAAGTTCGACATCAGCTGGGGTTGACTCCGAGGACTAGGGCACCCCCGCAGCGGTTCTTCCGACCACTCAGCCTCGACGACGACAAGGTGGTCAAGACAGCACTCCAGAGGGTGATCGCGCATCTCCCGCATATGGATGACACTCACGGAAGAGATCCGCGAGCTTCCACCAGAGCTTGATGAGGAGGATCGTGCAGCCCAGTCCCAGCATTTCTGGAGGAAGCGTCATGCTCTGTGGGATCGCACCTGACCGACGACGTCTCCATGCGACCACCGGGCCTGCGCGCCCGTTCTATCTTTCCTTTCAGTCGATTGTATTTACCTTTTTATGACGATGTCGAACTTATTGCCTTCTATCTAATTCGTTTCCCTTCTTTCGGGGTTAAATTCGAGTGACAACAATCCAATCCCTACATTAGACATCTCATGCATCACTACATGTCATGCATCCATAGTATCATTGCTTGATGCTAATTGAATTTTCCTTTGTCCACCAAGGTACTGAGCAATTGCTCCATACCGAAAGCGTCCAAGATACCGTACCATCCGGGCGGTGATGGCTGAAGCCTCAGCAGGACCACCGCCAACTCCCATGATCGTGTCCCCGGCAGCGGAAGAAGTAGCCCCGACCGCTGGAGTCACCATCGCAGTTCTCCCACCACCTCCCGTCATCGAATTCTCAGCTTCGATGGAGGTTGCCTCGCCATTCCCGATCTCTGCCTTCCCGCCGTTGCCCCAGACTATACTCGCTGCCGGGCAACCCTCAGACGGGAGAACCTCGCCGTTGTACATCCCACCGTTGGTCGCACCTGCAGCGCCATCGGTGATGCTACCTGCAGCTCCCTTCAATTCAACACCAGACATGCCAGCTCAAGGCGCCGGCAGTCCCTCATTGGGAGACAAGGTGGAGTCTCTCACAGCCGAACTCTCTTCCCTGAAGACGATGATGGCAGAACTCCTCCAACGACAGTTAGCAGCCACACCTGCTCCTGCCTCCTCCCAGAACCCACATCTTCCTCCTGTCATGCCAGGACCTCAAACACCACCATATCCATCCTACCCTAGCCTAAACACTTCTTCAAATACTTTGCCTACTTATAACCCATCAAACACTATGCCTTCCTACAACCCGGTCATGCCCGGATCCGCTACCTCCACAAGTGTAGCATCCTTATATAACCCATACATGCGTGGGCCACCCCTTTCTCTTCCGATGCCTCAGCCTTATCATACTACCCTCAGCCAACATCCCAAGGGCCAACTCCCTACCCTACAATGACATTCGGGCCAACTCCCCATGTCCAAACACCAACTCCATACCCTCAAACAACCTCTACACCCCCTCCTTTCAGAATCCCTCCGCCAATTGCCACCCCTTCAGTTCCGCATGTGGAACCCGCCTTGCCAAGCCCGCGAACCCGCAACGCGGCAATTGTCGACGAGCTGTTTGACGAACAACAACAAGCTAGTGCTTTCGAGACAAGGCTCGAGGCTAGGATTGCCTCAATGCAGCAAGAAGAGGCTCGCCGCATGGCGAAGTTGGAGGAGCGCCTAAACGCCATCCAGGGATATCGGGCACACAACTGGGAGTATGCCAACTACCAGATCCCGCAGATACAAGTCCCGCCAAAATTCAAGATGCCTGAATTCGAGAAGTTTCGCGGGAATGGCTGCCCGGAACTACATCTCAAGCATTTTTGCCACAAGATGGCGGTATACCCTGCTGATGACAAATTTCGCATCGCCATGTTCCAAGAAAGCTTGGCGGAATCAGCGCTGCACTGGTACTACACCAAAGATGTCAGTCAGTATGCAACGTTCAAAGAGTTGGCTCTTGACTTCCTCAACTACTACAGCTTCAATGTAGAGATGGCGCCAACAATCTCGGATTTGCGGAAACTAAAGAGATACCGCACCGAAGACATCAAGCAGTTCGCCTACCGGTTCAGACACATTGCGTCTCAGATTAAGCCGGCACTTACGGAGAGGGAGCTCATCGATGAATTCATGCAGTTGCTCCCGCGTGAGTACATGCCCTACATGATCGGGCAGACATTCTCCACGTTCGCTCAGGCAGTCATCAACGCGGACAAGCTTGACGGAGTAAACCGAGAAGGGCTGATCCCTTCCCCTTCGGCAAAACCGGCAGTGAAGCCCAAGCCCAAAGAGCTTATAGCAACTACTGAGCAAAATAGGCAGTCGATGAGGGCAACTCCACCACCGGCTTCGTACGCGCCAAGGACGTATGTTGCTGCGGCGCTCAGGCCTCCAGCCCCGGCCGCGACTCGTTTCAGACCCCCGGTCAACATGGTGGGACAACAGCAGCCAAGGCCTGCACAACCGGAGCGCCCCCGGCGTAGACTCGAGGACTTGACTCCAACACCAGATCCATTGGATGTCATGTTCGTCCGCTTACGGGATATGGGCTTTATCAAGCCCGTGGAAGCCAAGGCCACCAACCCTTCATCTTTCGGCTATAACCCCAAGGCGGTTTGCCAGTATCATTCCGGGGCAATGGGGCACGACACCAAGGATTGTATTGCCTTGAAGTTCAAAATTCAGAACTTGTTAGATGAGGGAGCCATCACATTTTCTGCACCTGCGGCTGCCCCGAATGTTAAGAGCAATCCTCTTCCGGAGCACGTAAATTACATTGGGGCAAATTCCTTCTCCGTTTTGACCGAACAGGAAGAAGAGGTAAACATGTATGAATACGACTATGCACAACCAAGGAGTGTCAACGTCGTAAACGCCGGTCGTGGTCGAGGCCGAGGTCGCAGCCGAGGTCGAGGAAGAGGTCGAGGACCCCAGATTAGCAGAAAAGCTCAGCCCACGGTCATGCCTGATGGGTTTACATTGGTTCCTCCTCGGCGGCCAAGGACGCCGTACGTCTATGTTTCGTTGGGACCTGCACAACCTGAAGCGTGTCAGACAGAGTCATCGCCTGCAATGGAACCAAGGATTCCGGTAGTGATGGGACCCACCTGCACGTCTCTCAGCTCAGAAGTAGAATTGATCACCCGCTCCGGAAGAGTGGTGCCAGCTCCTCAAGCCTCATCCCCAGCCGAATCTTCGAAGCCCAAGGCACCTTCAAACGAGCAAATCCGCAAGGTGATTTATACGGTGAAGGGGAGCGACTACGATATAGTCGAGCAGCTCCGGAAACAACCAGCCCAGATCTCGCTATTCGACCTCATCCATTCCTCCGACAAGCACAGGGAGATGTTGGAGAAGTTTCTAGCCGAGGTACATGTGCCAGAACAGGTTGAAGTCGCCGCATTGGATGCGTACATGAGTAGCATGCTGGCGAACAATGTAATTAACTTCTCAGAAGATGATCTGCCGGAGCAGGGGCAGGATCATAACAATGCTCTCTTTATCACACTCCAATGTCGTGAAACCACCATCTCCAAAGTCCTCATCGATGGCGGATCTGGGGTCAACATCATTCCGTTGGCTGTAGCTCAAAAACTCGGCATCAGTATGGAGAAACTCCCACAGTCTAGTCTGACTATTCGGGCTTTCGATGGCGCAAAACGTCAGGCTTATGGAGAAGTCACGCTGGAAGTTAAAATTGGGCCGACGCTTTTCTCCACTCAGTTCCAAGTCCTCGAGACTGCGGGGTCCTTCAACATGCTGCTGGGACGCCCTTGGATTCATCAGGCTGGAGCAGTTCCATCAACGCTTCACCAGATGGTCAAATTTTCTTCAGACGGCAAGCTCATCACAGTCAGAGGAGAACACTCAATGGAGCTTTGCCATGAAATCGACATGCCGTACGTTGGAGAGCCAACTGAGGAACCATCAACAGTTCAAACACTGGAAATGGTGAATATGGTCAGACATGACTATAGGTCGGATCCCTTGATGACATGGGGCAACATCAGCGCTGCAAAGGAGTTCCTCCGACATGGTTATCAACCGGGCCAAGGACTCGGAATCAGAGGACAAGGAATGATTTATCCGATCACTATTCCAACTCCAGCAGGGACTACTGGACTCGGATTCACGGCCAAGATGTGGCGCAAACAGGGCAATCGCACCAACAGCAAGTCGGCTATCCATTTCGTTCGTTCATCTGCGGCGACAATGGAGGGTGAAATACTATCGGAGAAACTGGAGAACGTGAAGATCCAGAGTGACGAGGAGGTCAACGGCGAGCGGACGATCGTTGAACATGTCAATATCATCCAAGTGAATTTGGGGCAAGGTCATAGGCGTCGACCTCGCAGACGGGCTCGTTTCATACCTTATGACTTCGCCATTCCCTGGGATCAAGTACCGGCGTATGTTCAGCAAGCCCGAGCACCGCCTTTTCGAGCTCCACGGGTGCCAATCCCGCCTAGGACGCCTCCAAGGGTTGAAGCGCCCCCAAACAGGCATGCAGATTCCCCTACTACGAGCGAAGAAGTGGAGGTGAAACAGGATGAGAAGGCAAGGACACAAGAGTCCGAGGAAGAAGTCTGTATGATGGAAGCGTCGATCCCGGCCGAGCCAGACATGCCTCTCGACGGGTGAAACTTTCCATCTTTACTTTTCTGCACTTAGATAGATAGAGTCTAGAATAGGTCACCTTGCTACATTCTGGTCGCGGACTAGCAAGGTTATCTATATGTAACGCGACCCCTAGGCAATACCTAGGGCGTTTGTGGGATCGGGCCGCTGATGATTAGGGCGAATCCGAGGAAACGACGAGGGACCTGCTGAGTCCTGATCCCACAAAATTTTCTTTTGGTCAAACACGCATGCCTTGTTATGAATTGTCGCATGAAACGATATTCCGAATATTTCGTTTGGATACATTACTTTAATTTCTTCTCCTTTTCAGGAACGGCGCTTCGGGAATACCCAGAAACACCCTGAACAAGACGGAGAAGCAGTGGATGATCCCAAGTCCATGGAAGGATACTATGGCTTGGAACAAGGTCTTCAACGACATGAAGAACCGAAGGACATCACACTGCAGAAGCCGATTTCAATTAACATCGGAACTCAAGATGATCCCAAGGAGTTATTCATCGGCGCAGATTTGTCAAAGGATGAAACTGAAGACATCGCCAACCTGCTAAAGGAATTCTCTGACGTCTTTGCTTGGTCATACACGGACATGCCGGGATTAGATTCAGACATTGTGGAGCACAAAATCCCCACAGATCCGTCGGTTCATCCTATAAAGCAAAAACAACGTCGATACAAGCCCGAGCTAGCCCTTGCCATCAAGGAAGAAGTGGATAAGCTGCTCAAAGTCAACTTTATCGAAGTGGCTACCTATCCGCAATGGGTTGCCAACATAGTCCCGGTCATCAAAAAGAACGGGAAGGTCCAAGTCTGCGTCGACTATCGCGACCTCAACAAAGCAAGTCCCAAAGACGACTTTCCACTCCCGCACATCGATCTACTGGTGGACAACACCGCCGGATTCAACAGATTCTCTTTCATGGACGGATTCTCCGGTTATAACCAGATTCGCATGGCCGAAGAAGACAAAGAGAAGACAACCTTCACAACACCCTGGGGCACGTTTTGCTATCGGGTCATGCCCTTCGGGCTCAAGAATGCCGGGGCAACCTACCAACGTGCTATGGTCGTCCTTTTTCACGACATGATGCATCGCGAAATTGAAGTCTATGTCGACGACATGATCGCCAAGTCCAAGGAAGATGAAAGCAACACAGTCGTTCTCCGAAAGCTATTTGAACGGCTTCGCAAGTACAAGCTGCGCCTCAATCCCGCCAAATGCGTATTTGGAGCGACTTCAGGCAAACTTCTTGGTTTCGTTGTCAGCAACAGAGGCATTGAGATTGACCCCGATAAAATCGAAGCGATTCGTGATCTTCCAGCTCCAAGGTCAGTCAAAGAGATCCGCGGCTTCATGGGACGCGTTAACTACATCGGGCGGTTCATTTCCAACCTAGCTGACGCATGCAAACCCCTATTCAAGAAACTGAGGAAGGGCGTCAAGTTCGAGTGGGATGATGATTGTAAAGTTGCATTCGAACAGATTAAGATGTACTTGACAAAACCACCAGTTCTCATCCCGCCAAAGCCGGGACATCCTCTCACACTCTACCTCACAGTCAGGGAAGAATCGTTTGGAGCCATGCTTGCCCAACAGTTACCAGGCGCCAAGGAGCATGCAATCTACTACCTCAGCAAGAAGTTCACAGACTGCGAGTCTCGGTACACCACTTCCGAGCGTACATGTTGTGCACTCATTTGGGTCCTCCACCGACTCCGACAGTATACTCTGCACTACGAGATCCTGTTAGTGTCCGAGAACGATCCACTCAAATATCTCTTCGACAAGCCAACATTGATGGGAAGAGTTTCTAAGTGGCAATTGCAACTCGCCGAATTCGATATTCGATTTCACTCCACGAAGTCAGTGAAGGGGAGGACAATTGCTGATCATATCGCTGAATATCCAGGAACGGATGATTCATCTCTGGAAATCGGACTGCTGGACGAGAACATCCTACTCATGGAACAAGAACCAAGATGGAAGAGGTACTTTGATGGTGCAGTTAACTCCGCAGGATCAGGGATAGGAGCTGTTGTAATCTCCCCAGATGTACAGTATTACCCAACAGCGGCCAAGGTCACTTTTCCCTGTACGAACAACATAGCCGAGTATGAAGCGTGCATCCTCGGCCTACTTCGCGCACTCGACATGCGGGTTAAGCTCCTCGACGTTCACGGAGATTCGGCACTCATCATCTCCCAGACAAATGGAGCATGGCGCACTCGAGACCCAAAGCTGATTCCATATCAGGATTATCTACAAACACTAATGAGACAATTTACTGATATTGAATTCAATTATCTCCCACGAACTGATAACCGATTTGCTGATGCTTTTGTAGTACTCGCGTCAATGATTCCGTTGGCTGGAGAAATGGACATAGAGCCTTTGCGCATCAATATCGCAGACAATCCAAGCTGCATGCACATTGAACAAAGTCAGCCAGAAGATTCTTTACCGTGGTTCACGGACATAAAAAATCATTTGCAATCAGGAGGATTTCCCCAAAACAGCACAGGAAAAGAACGCAAATTCATACGGAGGATAACAAGAAACTATTTCCTGGACGGGGATACATTATACAAGAAATCCTTCACGACAACCCTCATGAGATGCGTTACCAAGCAAGAAGCTGAAGCTCTCATCGTTGAAATACATGAAGGGGTTTGCGGACCGCACATGAACGGGTACGCTCTCGCCCAGAAAATAATGCGACAATGGTATTATTGGCTCACAATGGAAGCCGATTGCATCAAATACGTCAAAGCGTGTCACAAGTGTCAGATTTACAGCGACAAGGTACATGTGCCTCCAACAAGACTTTACCCGTTATTCGAGCCATGGCCATTCTCAATGTGGGGCATGGACGTAATCGGACCCATCAATCCCAAAGCATCCAACGGGCACCGATTCTTGCTAGTCGCAATCGATTACTTCACCAAATGGATTGAAGCCCAGTCCTTCAAAGAAGTCACAGCGAACAACGTCGTGCGTTTCATGAGGGCGAACATCATCGCCAGATACGGAGTTCCAGAACTGCTCATCACTGACAACGGTTCAAACTTCAACAGTAAACTGATGGAATCCCTCTGCGCAGAATTCCATATCAAACATCTCAACTCTTCACCGTACCGTCCACAAATGAATGGTGCTGTCGAGGCCGCAAACAAAAATATGAAGAAGATTCTTCAAAAGACGGCAATTACATATCGCGATTGGCACGAGAAGCTCCCTTTCGCGTTACTCGCCTATAGAACGACGATGCGCACTTCGACTGGGGCAACCCCCTTCGAGCTCGTCTACGGCACTCA
Organism: Melastoma dodecandrum; assembly: GCA_029817715.1. Classification (NCBI taxonomy): domain Eukaryota; kingdom Viridiplantae; phylum Streptophyta; class Magnoliopsida; order Myrtales; family Melastomataceae; genus Melastoma; species Melastoma dodecandrum. The sequence continues at coordinate 5,025,801 of JARUPY010000472.1, read as the reverse complement.
AGCGGTCATTCCAGCAGAGGTCAAATTGCCAACTCTCAGGATATCATCCCAAAGCAACATGACAGAAGAAGAGAGGGCCAATCATCAGCTCGTCCACCTCGACTTCATTGATGAGAAACAACTTGCCGCGGCTCACCACATGCAATGCTACCAACAGCGCATGTCCCGAGCATTCAACAAAAAGGTCAAGCCAATCAGATACAGACCAGGCGACCTTGTCCTCAAGAGAATCCTACCGAATGTCAAGGATCCACGAGGGAAATTCGCTCCAAACTACGAAGGGCCGTTCGTTGTTAAGCACGCCTTCTCAGGAGGAGCAACCATCCTAGCAAAGATGGACGGAGGAGACCTGCCACAAGCAATCAACGCAGATGCTCTCCGACGATATTACACATAAGCGGTGTCAAAGCCAAAACTTCAAAGCAATATACGTCAGCAAAGTTCCTCTATATCCCCAGGGAGTCGATTAGAGCAAAGACGCTGACACATGAAAAGGGAGAATTACACAATCAACACTCTCTTCACCTGACTAAGCGAGATTACATGAGCTTATTTCGTTTACATCCTTTGTCTCGTGGGCAGGTACAAGAGCTCCTCACACGTATGGTGCAAAACTCCTATGGCAAAGGCGAGGGCGGTAGGGTGGCAAAGCTTTGAGCCAAAGTCTTGTAGCAATTTCGTCAAACCTTCGACTCCATCGGACGAAGACGCAATGACGAAATCATACAAAAGGGAAGTACCAAAACTCTACTTCGCCTTTCTTACAAATGAAGTTACACAAGCAAACTTCACTCTTACTCTAACAGAACAAGTCGCACGAACTCACTTGTTTCTCGCCATCTGTTTGATAGGTACATGAGCTTCCTTACACAACAGAGTCAAGCAAGAGTAACTATTTCGTCAATCCTTTGATTCCTACCGACAAAGACGCAATGACGAAACACATAGAAAAGGGGAGTATCAAAACACTACTTCACCTTTCATATAAATGAAGTTACATGAGCAAACTTCATTCATACTTTAAAAGAAACAAGTTACATGAGCTCACTTGTTCTCTGTCCTTTGCTTGGTATAGGTACACGAGCATCCTACATTACAGACAAAGGCGCGGGCGGTTGGGTGGAAAAATTTCGAACCAAAGCTTCGAAATTGCCTTTGTCATCACCAAAGATGACCGTACTAAAAGGGAATATCATCTACACTACTCTCTAACAAAATTTCTCATAATTCCCTAGATGGAGTCGTATCTCCATTTCCCCAGCTGGAGTTCTGCCTTCATTCAAGCTGGATTTGATTACATTCATCGTATTCCTCAACAAGTATACAAGCATATTTTTCCAGAAATATCATCGAGACGGACATATCCATCTCATTTCCCCAGCAGAAATTTTAACTCCCCAAGCAAGAGTCGAAGTACATGAGCTAACTTCGTCTCTGTCCGTTGGCAACTGTGTAGGCACATGGACATCCACACAGTATGGTACAAACTCCTAGGCAACGGCGAATGTGGTCAGGTGGAAGCCGTTCCAAATTTAATTTAAAAGAAATCAGAACACGAAAGTGCACAAGAGCACTACAAAGGTTTGAGTATCTAAACATATTCATTTCTAAAGCATTTGTGTGCTCATTGGCATACAATTCGAAACTATCTTTATTAAAAATGTCTCTGAGCGAGAATGGAGAAGGCAAGCCTATTCCTAAATACTTACCTAGAGCGATGAGTACAAACATTGTAAGGATTCATACACAAGCATTCAGACGGATAACGAATCCTTTGACAAAAGATGCTCTAAACCGGAATGAGATTGAGCATTTCTTCTCTATGCCAAATACAAAACATCAACCATTGCTAGCCCTTTCGAGCCAAAGTTGAAGTTCTCATATACACCATAACTAACAAGTCTAAGGACCGCCTCACATGGAGGTTAAAAGGGAGATCTTGTAGCTAGAACCCGGAAGCAACGGATCGTAGAGGCTACACTTCCTTAAGATTTAGGCAAAGAGGCATCATCGACAATCAAGCCCACCAGTTGAATCGTTCCCAAAGACCAAACTCCTCGAGGAGCTTCTCAAGAAACACAAATTCCAATGGAAGTTATCAGAAAACAAAGCGGGCAAATCCTCGTAATTCAGCAAGGAAAAGAAAGAATCAGTGCAAAGACCAAAGTCTTCCAAAAGCAAAGCAAAAGAGCAAAAAATAAAGCATCAGGGCCGACATTGACGGTCGCAAGAGCAAAGGTGCTATCCTTCAAACAAGTCTAAGACGAAACATTCCCCAAAGTGGATTGATCACACCTGCCAGTAAACCAAGTATTCATCCCCAACGAAACATGTCAACTGTTAAGCCATCTCGAAGGTGAAGAATTTGCTTGAATGGTGGAACCTCTACGACCCAGTAGCTTCCGATGAGGTCCTTAGACTCCTTCTTTCAAACGACGAATTTGAACATTCAATCTAAAGACCTTATGCCAAAGCCATATTATAACCCGAATAAAGACTCCTTCGACCGGTACATGAGCATCCAAGTCAAAGGAATTCTGAAATCCAACTGAAATGGCTTCCAGAAATGAGAGTAAAACACGAGAGAAATCAGGAAAAACATCTCAGCTCTCACTTAGAAACGTGCTTTTAAGAGAAAACAGAACGAAGTATAATGTGCATGTATATTTAGCTATTTTTGTTTTCGTGACGACTAATGATTTACTTGATGAGTTTCTAGGGCGCATATCAACCAAGAATAATTTGAGGTATTAACGATATCCTTGTGAGAAAATCTTCCCAGATTACCTCACAAGGATGGGCAAACTGTAATACCTCAAAATATGATAATGGACTCACTTGCTTAAGCTATGCATTTCATTGACTTTCATGATCTTTGATATACAAAATATAGCAAGAATCTGTAGGAATACAACCAGGACTTCCAAAATACAAAAATCCTCGACATGTCGCCAATGCAAAATTCCCAATGCAGCAGAATACAACCGCTCAAAGAGGAAAGGCTGCATTGGCCCCTGTAATTGCACCGCAAAATGGACAGTTGGTTACAAGGCCCCAATCTGCAGTTGCAAGCATCGTTTCAGCAACAGCAATACAACAGCAACAGAGATCACATTCCTCTGGAGCTTCTCCAGCTGGTGCTAGTATAGTAGCTTCCCATCCGTAGGATCAGCGTTGTCAAGAGCTCAATCCTAGAGGCCTCGAGTTTCTCTTCCTCCTACTGGTGATACTCCACCAGTAATGCCATCGATAACGTGGAACCCTGCTGCCATGAACGCTCCTCATGCTACTCCCATGCAAGCCGCAATGTCTCCCCACGTTGTGTTCCATCCTTGGACATCCCCTTTATGCTACTCAAACGTGGCCAGAAACAAAGAGGCGTCAGGCCACCTTAGCCAGATGTCATCAGCCATAACCAAACCCAAGTTAAAGAAATAGGCCGGGCAAAATCTAAGAATAACTAAACCCACAAAACCAAAGGAGGCAAAAGAAAAGTCAAAACCAAGCCCAGCCCGGTTCTAAGGGAAAAACCCAAAAGGCAAAGCCCACTTACCTTGCTTTCCTCCCCACAGAAGGACATCCTGCATCTGTCCCTCTCCGGTGTTCGCCCAAATCCCACAGCAGGAGAACAGGCTTCAGGTATTCCGGCATGTCAGGGGATCGTCTGCAGAGAGGGTGTTCCCCGACAAATATCCTCATGACTGAAGAGCAAGGACGATCTGTTCCCCCAACAACCTCGTCACAACGACCCTTCATCAATTCCCTGACAAAATGGTGGAATCCCAACCAGGGGTCAATTGAGTTTCGACCAAATCGGTTCTCAAGAGGAGGAAGAGGAGAACCAAACTGAAAAATGAGGGGGGAACCAGAAGAGCTCTGGTCGAAAAGGGATGAGAAAGTAAGGAGGAAGGTTACCTTAAAAGGGGGGGAGCAATCAAACGGGGGAGGAGACTAACGAAGCAATCGTTTTTTCTCCTTTCCTCCCTCACTCTTTGCCAGGACCGGAGAACCTCATCACCATCCCAACTCCTCAGCCGTCTCCTGCACCAAGGTAAGCAGCAGAAGTCAGCCACGGGAAACCTCCCTCGACGGCCAACCCAAGCAAACAGTCAACGGCGACAGAAGGAACGAAGCTTTACCTGAAGCTGCGGCGACTGTCAACTCTTCTGGATACCAGGGCATCAACATCAGGCTCGGAGGACGACCTCATCTCCATCAGTGGCGACTTGTGACACGAGACGCCTTCCTGCAGCCGCAATGAAGCCCCTCCTAGACAAACCAATAAGCTCCGACTTACACCATCGTCGAGAAGCTCTCTTCTGGCATTAATACGTTCCTGTTTCTTGCGCAGGTACCCATCTGAAGATGGTCCAACCCTTCAGCCGTGAGGATCAACACCTTCAGCCAAGCAACAAGCACTTTCGAGGCCAACTCCTTGGCGACAGTAAACGAGCCTACCCCGGCTGCCGAACGCGACTTCAGGCACGACGGTCTCCACCTACCTTCGGCATCCTCCAGGATCAGCCGCGTTCCCCCGGCGCTCCACAGCGACGGCAACTCGTAGTCCAGTGCATCGCCAGAATCAGCAGCCACTTGTCACCGAAACTGAGCCAGCCTAACTCCTACAGTGCACCAAGGTTGCAGTAGCAGCGGCCACATCCGTAACAGACATCAGAGATCACAAACCAGCGGAGGCTCCTTGCCGCTTTCCTCAGCCCAGACTTACGCAGCAAACCCACTCTCCGGTGCTCCCTCCACCAGCAGCGGCAGCCCGTGCCTTCCCTGGCGTCCCCAGGAGCTCACGGCGGCAGCTCCCTTCCTTTCAGCCTTCCCCGGACATCCCCCGTCAACCGACCTCCCTGACATCTAGCGGCGATGGCACCCCCGTCTCCGGCGTTTCCAGATCTCGTGACGGCAGAACAACTTTCCCCGGCGAGCCAGCCCCTCCTCAACGTCCCCAGATCTACATACGACGGAGTTCCCGGCGTCCAGCTCCACAGCAGCTCCGGAGACGATCTCCCTCCGGTGCCCGCCAGACCCAACAGGCCTCCCCAGCGCCTCCCGACGACTTCCGGAGACACCAACAACCTCGGCGAGCTCCCTCTACCTCAGTCTTCCACCAGCGGCAGATCCGGATTCCCGGCGTTCCCCGACGACAACGGACCGACGGTAGCTAACCTACAAGCCTCCTGGCGGCTTCCTTCCACAGATCGGGCAACGGCGGGTCCACTTCCCGGCGTCCTGAGTCCAAGCAGCGCGGCAGACTTCCTCCCCGGCGAAGCCTCCCCTCTTCGAGCCCAGATCCGACTATCCACGGCTCGACGTTCCCATGAATCTTGACCCCGGCGGCTTCATCGTGTCCCGCTCACAACGGACGGCACCACTGCCCTCGGCAAGCCTCCTCCGCCGCTCTCCTTCTCCGCCATCCCAGATCTGGCCACCCACGATTGCGGCTCCTCCTCCTCAGCTCGACCTTGATCCAACCTCTCCTGGACTTGGCCACGGCGCCCTTGCTCCCTGATGTCACTACCGGCAGACCCGGGTCTCCCCACGCCCGCATCTTCCGATTTCGACTCCTCCGGGCCCAACCAAGACCACGCGGCCACGCATTCTGGGATTCCGAAGTGACCCACGAAGTCAGGGAGCTGATCAGGTTGATCTGGATGTATACCCACGAAGAAACGGTAATTTCCTTTAACTTTATTCTTTGAATATTGTTCTCCCCGCATGAGTTTGCTTGGCATAATAATTATTTACGTTTTTGCAAAGTGTTGATGGCAGTAAATAATTTTTAGGCTAATTATTATCATTCAGTATTTGAGACTTTCGTAGAGTTCCAAGGATTTTGATTCGTTGAATTTACATGTGTTCGTGTCAAATAGTTAATTTTTATTATGCATGACTAATATTCATCTCCCCTTGTTTTGCATGTAAACACGGGCAAATTTTCCGGATGTCATCGACAATTCATACCAAGTGTACATCCCCAATTTAAACGGTAAGACAAGCCTTACCTTTTCTCGATTTAATCGAACTTTATTCGACTTTGACGATACTAACCCACTCTTATATTTTGTTTGCATGTACACCGAGCATGCAACTTCGGAAAATCAAATTCAAGCTTCCGAAGACTAACACGAAGACGCGTGTATCAAACCGCGTGGTTCTACCCCGGCCTAAAAACCGTGGGCTTGAAGATAAAGCGGCCCCAACCTTCACCAAAGGTACAAAGGGGAGGTGCGGGCCTCCCCGAATTTTACTTTAAGCCCATATGTAACGGGTTGCGGGCCCAAGTGCATAGGCCCGCAACCACCGCCCTTCCCCGCTCTCTTTCATCTCGTTTATTGTTTGTGATTGCACGCATGATTTAGGCTTTAGGTTTATGTCGTGTGTTGATTTTTAATCAAACAAACCTAAATTCGGGTCCAACGCCCGTTAAAACGTCGATACGAGTCCGGCCCACTCCCGGATCGGGTCCAACACCCGTCAATCAAAAGTAACTTTTTGGACAAATCGCCACCCTTTTCGCATGTGGTAAAGTACTAAGGTTAGTAAATAGGAATCCCCGAACCCAGACTCTGATTTTTCCGACTTAAAATCACATTTTTAAACTAAGTCGGTGGCGACTCCGAACAAAAGGTTTTCCAAAGCTAAAACAAACCCCCACTACACCCTTTTTCGGAGCCATTTGGGGTGAGGTGACGGCAACTCGAGCCGCTCCTTGGGCCCTCCCCGAAATTCGCGAGCGAGGCCTTAACGCAGCCTTTCGCTCGCCGCCTCCAGGGAACTGGAGACGGTTGGCGAAACGTCCCGCAGACCCGTTCGCGAACCAAGGGAAGGCTCAACCCGGGGCCCCTTTCCGCAGCGTCCGGCGTTCGAGCCGTAACGCCGACCGGACTGGGCCTCGGGGGAGCGGGCCCGGATCCTCGGGCTAGCCGGAACCGCCGCCGCGCGCCGCTAGGCCGGAAGGGCGCGCGCACAATGACAGAGTCAGAGGTCCACTTGGATTACATCTACACTCAGAAACAGAGGCACTGATTTGATAATTAGTAATTTATATCATCAGGTCATCACCATAATCATAGGTTTGTGTCTACATAAGGTTTATGTAAAATTATCTAAAATCATTCACTCTCTTGCATCAAATAAAAGAGAAAGATGGATGTGGGCAAAATCAACTGTCTTGTGACTCAATGAGGATCTTCTTGCAACAGAGTCGTCCTATCAGCCGATCCTTGACCACAGACGAATGACTGTGGTTGTTTTTCAGAAGTCGCAGTTGCAGCAGCCGCGGCAGTGAGGCAGATCGTCCTCTATGCCAAGGCATAGATATTTTATTATTGTGTCAAACCAGGGCAAGATACTTTCATGTGTTGTTCTAACTTGAGGTAAACTTCCTACCTAAGCTTCGTTCTGAAGATGCAAACTTCAGTCAGGAAACATTTTTTGCAAGGCGATAATTGACATTCAACCTTGACTTCTATTGAACACCACTCAATTTAGCCCAGTCGACGAATTGCATGCCTCCATAGATGTTATTGGCAAATCGAATGCCCACTGTAAAGGCCATTGCAGCCGGTGGGAAACTCTTCGCCAGGGGTGACGCTTCCACTACTCGTTCTAGTCCATTCACAATCTGGTATCTAGTGTTGGAAGAGACAGCAAGAAATACACCTGATGAAACAAACAGCAAGGACCGCATCAATGTCCCGAGAGGAATGATCTGTGCTTAATATACCGAACGAATCAGCGGAAACCATAAAGATGCTTATTTTGCATCATGGAAGGAGAAATTAGGAAGTTCCAGGAAAGTTCAAACTTACCCCAGAGCGCTGCACTCTGCAGAAGAGGAGGAACAGGGATATCCTCTTCAGATTTCTTGATAGTCCTGGATACACAACACACTGAGGTTAAGTCATCGATCAGAAGTTGTATGACAAGCCACAATGGAGTAACCATTAATAATGTTGGTTGGAGGCAGAGATTAGGATGTTAGCTTACCTTTTGGCATTCATGATCATGTTTACAATGCCTTGACCAATGAGACCACATGTAAACCCAACCGATCCGTATAAAACACCCTGGGTTGAAAATTAACAACTCAGTCAAAAGATCTAACCCGGCACAAAAATTGACAAAAGAGCATATTAAGACCAAAGATTCTCGAAAACCTTATAGAAGTATGTCGCTACACGCTGTTGTACCGTGAATCTACATCCTGGCCTTTCTGCTTCGAAAACACTGCACAACACAAGAGAAGGACATCCCTCAGTTAAAGTTGCAAACACCCGCACCCCTTTAGCAATTTTGAGGAATCTCATTCTCAGAGAACTCAGTTCCCTCTAGAAGATGCCAAATCCAAATTTATCAAATAGAACTCTGTCATAGGATCAAAAGCAAATAATTCTGAATATCCGGAATCATGCATCTGTGAAATTACCTCCATGAGCCTATTCTTCCTCAAAATGAAGCCACAATTAATCAAACTGGTGAAAGCCAATCAAACAACGAGCAAGGAAAGTAATACAAGCGGGCCCAAAACAGAGTTCTTTCTTGAAAAAAAGGATAATATTCACATACCTGCTGGGAAGCGAGGCAGAGATTCTCTGCACTTGACCGAGCAAGCCTGCAGACTGAGATTGCCGCCCGACTCGGGCATACGGGGCTAACATACTAACCAAAGCGACATCTACAACAAGACCGACCAGCAAGTCGGCCGCGTACAATTCGAACTCCGACCAAAAGTCTTTTCCCCTCTTCTGAACTTCCGCAAATGTTGCACAACACGAATCAATGAATACCTGCTCTACATCGACCACAAGAAAAAAGAAAAAAAAATTAAAAGAACGCATTGCACAATCCTCTGTCGGGGGGCAGGAAACCTAAATTCAACGAACCTCGGTCCCAACTTTGAACAGGAAGGAAGGATCTGCCAACATCCTGTTCCGCAGCAACGGGCAGTTCTTCATCAACCACCCGATCGGCCAAACCGACCCCTGCGAATCACCGACTCCAATGCTGGTAAACATTCAAAATCAAAGCTTCCAAACAAACGCGAAATGGGAAAAAAACCTGTAGCTCCATGTAACGCTCCAGGAAAGCCTGGCGGATTCCACCGGACCTGGCCGCCTTCAGGAACTCCTCAGGGAGCCTAACCTTCTGCGACTCCGCCACCCCAAAGACTTCCTCATAATTCAACAAAGGACCGAATTCCGCCTCATCTTCGTCACGGTAATCATCCCTACCATCCCCTCCACCTCCACCTCCACCTCCCGCACCCCCGGCTCCACCAGCTCCCAATCCGCCGCCGCCATCGACAGCTGGGTGGGAGCAGTTAACGAGGGAAAGGGGCTTACGGGAGGCGGGGAGGAAGAGAGAGGAAGAAAGGGTCGTCGGGAGGAGGGGAGGGGAGACGGCGGGGGGAACAACATTCGAAGGGGAAGAGGGGAAATTGGAAGGGGACAGAGACATGATGGCTTTGGTTGGTTGAGGAAGAAGGAACGAAGGGAGTTAGAGCGCATGTAGTTTTTAAGTCGAAGTAGTAGGGTTTTTTCCTCGAGAGAAGGAACAAATAAAATGAAAAATGGAACCGACGCCTGAGAGATTCGAACTCTCGCGGGGAAACCCCATGTACTTAGCAGGCACACGCCTTAACCACTCGGCCAAAGCGTCTTTTTGTTATACCCGGCGGTTCAAAATTAAAAAAATAATAATTAATTTCTTCTTCTCCCTCCCTCTTGGCATCTGATTTGCACAGTTGAACATTGCTATTACTAAAACTACACGGACACGTTCAGAAAACTCTATTCAACACGAATTTGGTGCAGAAATGACCAAAAGAGTAGTGTGTTAGAAAGCCAGAAGAGGACAGTGATGGGTTTCCACCGGGCACAGCGGAAGCTCGTTTCGAAAAATACTGTTCGAAACACAGTCCTGGATCTATATGATACGTATAAATCGAATAATAACGTTAAACAAAACACATACCTTGTTGTATTGGATGCAAGCTTTAAGAGTCCCAAACGTGACTCCTCTAGAAGTATCCACGCACACGTGACACGAAAACTCGAATTCCCTTCGGTGCTAGCCTTCGGAATTCTTTCTGCTATTTTCTTTCGGAAGCCTCGGCCAAAGATTTCCTTCTGTGGCCGAATGAAATTTTCTTCTCCTGGCCGGATTGATTTCCTTACCTGGTTAAACGGCCAATTTCATCTATTTATATTGTTTTTACCTTAACAGATGCGGTACCGCCTTATAACTAAATTAATTGTCAAAAATAATAAATTGCACCACGTATCAATGCTATGCTACAATAGCCAATAGCTAATAATTTTACTTTTGCAATTGGGCAGGTACCGAGAACTAAACAATTGAAATTTAGTTCAATTGGGCCAAATGGGCTTCGAGCCTTATATTGATATTAATAATAATATAATATTATATTATAAAATGATATAATAATTAATTATTATAATTATATCATTATAGTCTACAACTTAGACATATTTGATCAATTTAAATCCAACACTAGGATTTATTGCTTCCGAATATTTAAGAATAAATTTGTAATCCAACAAATTTTAATTCTGAAAATTTATATCTTTTAATTATAATTACCATTAGAATTAAATAATCAATTTCCGTGTTCACGTGCTTTTGCGTGCAACTCTCTAGGTTCTATATACGAAGGCAATGTACATCCATACATAGACTGAGGTAACCGTCTAGCAACAGTTTTCAGTCACCCAACGTAATAGAATATTGGTCATGAACCAAAACCGCTATGAACCGACTTCTGTGTAATTCAATCTATTCATCTCACCGACATCCTGATTAATTCAGTGCATCATGTGTCATCACTGAATTAATCATTTTACTTGATTTCTGAGATATAATAGATCTTAACTTGAATGATAAACATTCATCCACGGCTGTGTATTTAAAATCACTAATATCTCAATCAAGAGGCCAGGATGTCAACTCTCTATTCCAAGAGAGCGATGAATCCTATATTGACTCAACACTATCCTCCCTACGCTTCGCTGCAGACCCAATAACCGTATTATTCACAATCCGATTAAAGACTGCTTTTAACGGCATCAAAGTGGACAACTCCACGCATAGAATAAATGGAGGTCTCAAGTCAGGAGATCAGTTACACTCGTTCAACAAGAGAAGTGACCAATGACACTTAATATGCGGTATTCTCTATAAACGGGTCGTGTCCAGTGTACCCTAAACTTAGGCACCCCCGAGTATAACTTGAACATTCATCCATTGGTCTAACTCGACCTAAGTTATACTCGACGTTGATCTAGATGTTTATGTCCCATCTAAACATCTATCCGATCAAGGACAATTTTAGATTGACAAATAATCAATCTATGGGACTTTACCGTAAAGTTAATTACGAGCAGAAAAGTAATTAATAAACAGTAAATAATTACCTTTATTAACAACTATTCACATATATTACAAAGTGTCTTGGCACATACGTGCACACACTAACAATCTCCCACTTGCACTATTGCCAAGCACTATGAACTCTCAGTCCTAGGCCCCTCATATGGGACTCATGTTTCTGCTGAGGTAAGGCCTTAGTGAGTGGATCTGCGATATTCTCGCTAGTGTCTACTTTACTTACCAACACATCACCCCTCTGAACAATCTCTCTAAGGATGTGATATTTCCGTAGTACATGCTTGGATCGCTGGTGAGACCTTGGTTCCTTTGCCTGTGTTATGGCAGCATTGTTGTCACAGTATAGTAGAACTGGACCATGACTACTAGGAACCACTTCAAGTTCTGTCATGAAATTCTTGATCCAAACAGCTTCTTTTGCCGCTTCTGAAGCTACTATGTACTCGGACTCTGTTGTAGAATCCGCAATTGTTTCTTGCTTTGAACTTTTCTAGCAAACAGCTGCTCCATTTAGACAAAATACGTAACCCAGCTGTGATTTCAGATCGTCACGATCTGTCTGGAAACTGGCGTCAGTATACCCTCTAACAACCAATTCCTCATCTCCTCCATAGACCAAGAACATATCTTTTGTTCTTCTTAGATACTTGAGGATAGTTTTGACTGCTGTCCAATGACCCTCTCCAGGATCACCCTGATATCTACTTGTCATGCTCAAAGCATACGATACATCAGGTCTTGTACATATCATGGCATACATGATGGATCCAATAGTCGAAGCATATGGTATCTTACCCATTCTATTTCTCTCCTCTAGTGTCTGTGGACACATCGCCTTGGAGAGTTGTATACCATGTGACAGTGGAAAGAATCCTCTCTTGGAATCTTGCATATTGAATCTCTTTAGTACCTTGTCAATATATGTACTTTGACTTAATCCTAGCAGTCTTCTTTGTCTATCTCGGTATATTCTAATACCTAAGATATAAGTTGCTTCCCCAAGATCCTTCATTGCAAAACACTTATTCAGCCAATCTTTAGTAGATTCTAGGCTGAATTTATCATTTCCAACAAGAAGTATATCGTCAACATACAGTACTAGGAAGACAATACTGCTCCCACTAACCTTCTTGTAAACGCAAGGTTCATCTGGATTCTTGATGAAGCCAAAATCTTTAACCGCTTCATCAAATCTTATGTTCCAGCTCCGAGAAGCTTGCTTTAATCCATAAATGGATCTCTTCAGCTTACATACTTTATCTGTATTCTCGGACGTTATAAAACCAGGAGGTTGTACCATGTACACTTCCTCCTCTAGCCTTCCGTTTAAGAAAGCAGTTTTAACGTCCATTTGCCAGATCTCGTAATCCTTGTAAGCTGCAATAGTAAGTAAAATCCGAATAGACTTTAGCATTGCAACAGGCGAAAATGTTTCCTCATAGTCGATCCCTTGACGTTGAGTGAAACCTTTTGCCACTAGCCTTGCTTTATAGGTATTAACATTCCCATCCATGTCGATCTTCTTCTTGAAGACCCACTTGCATCCAATAGGTTTTACCCCAATTGGTGCATCTATTAACTCCCAAACTTGGTTGGTATACATGGAGTCCATTTCGGAATTCATAGCATCTAGCCATGTCTCGGAATCTATTGAAGCAACTGCTTCCTCATAAGTCAACGGTTCGTCGTTCTCGACGAGTTGTACATCCTCATGTGGTGATACGATCCACCCATATCTCTTGGGTTCTCGATGTACTCTCGTAGACTTACGTATATCTTGCGTTTCTTGAACAGGTTCTGGTAATGGAGTCACTTGTACTTGTGGTACTATCTCCATATCCAACTGTTCATTTTCCAACCTGTTTGTAGTGTCTGAAATTTCTTCCAGACTTATTTTACTCCCACTACCCCTTTTAGAAATAAACTCTCTTTCTAAGAAGGTAGCATATCGAGCAATAATAACTTTGTGCTCACTTGGAAGATAAAAATAATATCCCTTTGTTTCTTTGGGATAACCTACAAACATACACTTGATGGATCTTGCTGCAAGCTTATCAGAACTATCGTTCTTCACATAAGCATCGCAACCCCATACTTTGAGATAAGACAGGTTTGGTTTCTTCCCAAACCATAACTCATATGGTGTCTTATCTGCAGCCTTGGTTGGAACTCGGTTTAGCATATATGCTGCCGTTTCTAAGGCATAGCCCCAAAATGATAATGGAAGACTTGCATGACTCATCATTAATCTAACCATGTCCATGAGTGTGCGGTTTCTCCTTTCTGAAACACCATTCCACTCTGACGTTCGAGGAGGTGTAAGTTGTGAAATTATGCCACACTCCTTGAGGTAATCAATGAATTCTTGACTAAGATACTTGCCCCCTCGACCACTTTGAAGGATCTTAATCTTCTTGTCAAGTTGGTTTTCTACTTCATTCTTAAACTCCTTAAACTTTTCAAGAGTTTCTGATTTTTACCGCATTAAATAGATATATCCATATCTGCTAAAATCATCAGTAAAAGTCACGAAGTAGATATAAGCTCCTCTGGCCTGAACTGACAATGGTCCACACACATCACTGTGTATGAGTTCTAGCAGTTCATTCGCTCTTTCTCCAATCTTGGAAAAAGGCTTCTTGGTCATCTTTCCTTGTAAACAAGTTTCGCATGTATCTATGGATTCTAATTCAAATGAATCCAAATACCCATCATTGAGTAACTTAGCAATGCGCTTCTCGTTTATATGACCAAGTCTACAATGCCAAAGGTAAGTTAGGTTCGAGTCACACGATTTCTGTTTCTTATTCTCGATGCAATGTACCGGCTCATGTAAGTTTAAAACATACAAACCATCGTTTAAAGATCCATATCCATAGAAAACATCATCTAGATAAAAGGAACCCTTCTTGTCCTTAAATTCAAAAACAAAGCCTTTGGTATCTAAACTGGATACCGAGATGATATTCTTAGAAAAACTTGGAACATAACAACAGTTTTATAGTTTCAAAATAAGTCTACTGGGCAAACTTATTTTATAAGTCCCTACAGCTAATACAGCTACTCTTGCTCCATTAGCCACTCGTAGGTCCATCTCGCCCTTGGACAACCGTCTGCATTCATTTAGTCCCTGTAGGTCCACACAGATATGAGAACTACATCCTGAATCTAGGACCCATGAGGATGAAACAGAAAAATTACATTCAATCATAAAAATACCTGAAGCACCTGCCCCACTGGTATTTTTCTTTTGAAGGATGTAACAATTCTTCTTCCAGTGGCCTTTCTTGCCACAGTGAAAACATATAGCTTCCTTCTCATCAAATTGGGGAATCTGTTGGCCTATCTTAACTTTGGGCTTTTGGCCCGGGTGAGCAGACATCTTTGATTTCTTGACCTTGGGGTTGAACTTCCCCTTGCTCATTCTCTTGTTGGTATTTCTCACCAACATTGCATTTGAAACAGTCTTCTGTTTCATGTCTTTCTCTGTTGTCTTGAGCATGGTCAATAGATCGGCAAGACTCGCCAAATGAGTATCCATCTTGGAGCCCAAACTTGCGAGCTTTTCTATGTACCCTATCATCTTGAGTACATGAGGCCCGACAGGGTTCCCTTCCTGCAATTTCATTCCGAAAAAGGTTCGAGAGATTTCAAATCTCTCAGTCCGTGCACTTTCTTGGAAGAGCTCGCG
Organism: Melastoma dodecandrum; assembly: GCA_029817715.1. Lineage (NCBI taxonomy): Eukaryota > Viridiplantae > Streptophyta > Magnoliopsida > Myrtales > Melastomataceae > Melastoma > Melastoma dodecandrum. Next base: position 5,010,689 of record JARUPY010000472.1, on the reverse strand, counting down.
CAAATGGATATCAATATCCCTAGCGCTCATATTCTCATGCTGCTTCTGCAACTCTAGAGACATCGCAGATAACATGAGACATTGCACGTCAATGGCATCTTCCACATATTGATCATAAATGATCCGATCTGTTTCAGAAGTATCTGCTGTGGGCACAGCTGGTGGCTCAGAATCTAGTACATGAAACTTTCTTTCTTGTTTCGGTACAATCTTGAGCTTTCGATACCAGTCCAGGTAATTTGGTCCTTGGAGGATATTTTCTTTCTCCAAAATACTTCGCAGCGAAAGGTTAGTCGACATCTACAACAAATAAAATTTTGAATCATTATTCGTGAATAGTTATATAAAGGACTTTTATAAACTCCCACTATTTTATTCAAACCTAATAGCCCCCACCATTAGGCTCGGGAATTAGTTGGTAATAATTCCTAACGGGACCGAATACTCAAATCCTATAGTATGCACACAACTGAGCTGTACCTACACACCATAGTCATTAAGTAGATACTACTCGCCAGTCACAAATCCATGTAACCATCGGTATTCTTAACTTGGGTCAATATTTTCTTAAACCCCTCGCCCATCAAATCAATTGACATAAGCTGAGCTAACAAATCAATTAATCTGAGTTAAGTCGACCCATCAATAAATTATGAAAAACTACAACTATACTAACACAAGCCCACAGCTGAGCTGTACCGACGCACGAAGTACATCGACTATTTTCATTATCATTGATGGAGGGCAAATAAAAATCAGACTTAATATTCAAGGGATTTTAATTAATTGTCTCACTTATATATTAATGGGCTTAGTTATTTTATTCTAGCCCATTGTATCTGTTTTCTCTCGACAATTTAAAACTTTGCCGAATTTAACATTGGAGCCATCCCACGATGAATTATAATACTTGTGGGGCAACCCTTTTAAAATCTAAAATACTTTTGGCATTTTATTTTCTAAGCCCTATATTAAGTTGGGCTAATTGTTTTTACTTATGGGCCTTCTAATAAGACTTGGAGAATTAACTCTAAACAATTACTATTGGATTAGTTCAATTTGACTTCGGCCCATTTACTTCATCAACCCACGTAATTATAATTTAAGCATCTGTCCAATTTTATAATTTACAAAACTTGATGCGTTAACACATCAAAATCAATTAAATTGGACAGATCAAATTTATCTTATACTTATTACAGTTAACACTTTAACTTAACATAGTTTTGATTACAGTGTCTCGTCATATCGTAATTATAATAAGAAATAAGCTAACGAAGCAATAACAGTTCAAAATATAGCATACACTGTAAAGAAAAATATTGCTTAAAACTTGATTTAACGTAAAATACGATTTATACGATACGATCACAAATAAGCTCGGATACCACTGATGGGTTTCCACCGGGCGCAGCGGAAGCTCGTTTCGAAAAATACTGTTCGAACACAGTCCTGGATCAATGTGATACGTATAAATCGAATAATAACGTTAAACAAAACACATACCTTGTTGTATTGGATGCAAGCTTTAAGAGTCCCAAACGTGACTCCTCTAGAAGTATCCACGCACACGAGACACGAAAACTCGAATTCCCTTCGGTGCTAGCCTTCGGAATTCTTTCTGCTATTTTCTTTCGGAAGCCTCGGCCAAAGATTTCCTTCTGTGGCCGAATGAAATTTTCTTCTCCTGGCCGGATTGATTTCCTCACCTGGTTAAACGGCCAATTTCATCTATTTATAGTGTTTTTACCTTAACAGATGCGGTACCGCCTTATAACTAAATTAATTGTCAAAAATAATAAATTGCACCACGTAGCAATGCTATGCTACAATAGCCAATAGCTAATAATTTTACTTTTGCAATTGGGCAGGTACCGAGAACTAAACAATTGAAATTTAGTTCAATTGGGCCAAATGGGCTTCGAGCCTTATATTGATATTAATAATAATATAATATTATATTATAAAATGATATAATAATAGACTATAATGATATAATTATAATAATTAATTATTATAATTATATCATTATAGTCTACAACTTAGACATATTTGATCAATTTAAATCCAACACTAGGATTTATTGCTTCCGAATATTTCAGAATAAATTTGTAATCCAACAAATTCTAATTCCGAAAATATATACTTTTAACTCTAATATCCATTAGAATTAAATAATCAATTTCCGTGTTCACGTGCTTTTGCGTGCGACCCTCTAGGTTCTATATACGAAGGCAATGTACATCCATACATAGACTGAGGTAACCGTCTAGCAATAGTTTTCAGTCACCCAACGTAATAGAATATTGGTTATTAACCAAAACCACTATAAACCGATTACTGTGTAATTCAATCTCTTCATCTCACCGATATCCCGATTAATTCAGTGTATCATGCGTCAGAATTAATCGTTTTACTTGATTTTTGAGATATAATAGATCTTAACTTGAATGATAAACATTTCCCCACGGCTGCTTGTTTAAACTCACCAATATCTCAATCAAGAGGCTAGGATGTCAACTCTCTAATCCAAGAGAGCGATGAATCATATATTGACTCAACACTATCCTCTCTACGCTTCGCCATACACCCAATAACCGTATTACTCACAATCCGATTAAAGACTGCTTTTAACGGCATCAAAGTGGACAACTCCACGCATAGAATAACTGAAGGTCTCAAGTCAGGAGATTGATTACACTCGTTCAACAAGAGAAGTGACCAATGACATTTAAAATGTGGTATTCTCTATAAACGGGTCGTGTCCAGTGTACCCTAAACTTAGGCATCCCCGAGTATAACTTGAACATCCATCCCTTGGTCTAACTCGACCTAAGTTATACTCGACGTTGATCTAGATGTTATGTCCCATCTAAACATCTATCGGATTAAGGACAATTTTAGATTGACAAATAATCAATTTATGAGATTTTACCGTAACGTTAATTACGAACAGAAAAGTAATTAATAAACAGTAAATACTTGCCTTTATTAACAACTATTTACATATATTATAAAGTGACTTAGCACATACGTGCACACACTGACAGACAGCTCGAGATTTAACTTCTTCAAGACACTCCAACTCCAAAAATGCTTGATTGTAAAAACCACCATCATTTTTTAACATAAATCAACATGAGCTGTTGGATTTTGACGATGATCTTAAATCAACAGGATCTCCAAGTATAAAAATAACAGCCACCCAACATCAACTGTGACACAATTCATCATTTGTTCGATCATAGTTCTTGTGATTCCTTTGCTGTCTCTTTTTGTGATTATGAAGGGTGGCTATTCATCGCTCCTTCCATTATTCCCACTAATCGCGATTAGTTTTGCCGCTGTTACTAATGGGCAGCCGTTGGTTCCCGCGATGTTCATGTTCGGCGACTCTGTCGTGGATGTGGGCAACAATAACAAGTTCTATACCATTGTCAAGGCCAACTTCCCTCCATACGGCCGCGATTTCAAGGATCATCAGCCTACCGGCAGATTCTGCAACGGGAAGCTGGCTGCTGACTTCACCGGTCTGGATCATAACCTTAAATCATGTTTATGCTGTGTTCTCTTGGTAGTTAAACTGACCTCATTGAGCAGCTGATATTGGGTTCACCTCTTACCCGCCGGCCTACCTCGACAAAAAGGCCAAGCGTAAACACCCCCTGATCGGTGCCAACTTTGCCTCTTGCGTCTTCTGGTTATTACGACACCACGGCTAAAATATATGTAATGACATATCAAATTCCTTCATTGAAACTGTCAAATTCCTTCATGGAACATGACTCGAATTATGTTGTCGGGTATTTTTTGTTAGCCCACGATCCCACTTAGTAAGCAGTTGGAGTACTACAAGGAGTACCAGGTGAAGCTGCGGAATTTCGCCGGGGAACCAAATGCGACTGCAATAATCTCCTGTGGCTTGTACCTCGTTAGCTATGGCAGCAGCGACTTCCTCCAAAACTACTACATCAATCCTCTCCTGTACAAGGTTTACACGCCAGACCAGTTCTCGGACATCCTCCTAGGCTATTACAGGACCTTCATCCAGGTTTAAGATTCATGTCCCATGTCTCCCCCTAGTAATGTTGTCGGAGCAGTCTTTTCAGTTTTTCCTTTTTTTCTTTTGGCAGGAAATATATACTCTAGGAGCCAGGAAGATCGGCGTGACGACATTGCCGCCCCTGGGTTGCCTCCCAGCAGCCATAACGATCTTCGGATCGGAAACAAACGAATGAGTTGCTAAACTGAACAACATTGCCGTTTCCTTCAACAACAAGCTAAATGCCACTTCACAAAACTTGCAGAACAACCTGTCCAACCTTACCCTTGTGGTGCTTCACATCTACCAACCGCTTCTCGACATCGTCACAAACAGCTCGGACTATGGTGCGCAACGACCAGAAGGCCTGACAAAACATCTCTCGACTTGGCTTAACATCATTCCTCGCGACAGGCTTTGCGGAGGCAAGAAGGGCCTGCTGTGGAACCGGACTAGTAGAGACTTCAATACTGTGCAATCCAAAGTCGGAAGGGACGTGCAAGAACGCATCCCAGTACGTGTTCTGGGATGGATTCCATCCGTCCGAGGCCACGAACAATTCTGGCCGATGATCTGCTGGTCAGCGGTATATCCCTGATCATATGACAACCCTATGGAGAGATTGACCATTTCCATTTTGGATTTAAGTTTAATCTACTTCTGAAAATAAACCCGAATGTCTTTCAGATGGGTGCACATCTTACTTTTATGCTGTGGTTGAAAGGAGTTTCAATAAAATTCATCTATTAGAATAATTGGCCTTTTTTATAACAAGAAGCATGCCATGTAAGAATCAAACACGAGACTTCACTAGAGCTTGAACAAAACGGGACTATGGATTCCCAAGGGAAAATGTTGGAAACATAACAAGGGGTTTTCCCCGAGTAAGTGAGTTCAGACAAGCTTTCCAGGGATTGAAAATTTTGATTGCTAAGGGAAATGATCTACAACAAATGGACAAACAGAAAGAACAACAAATTCCTCACAATTCGCGTCAAAATGGACCGCCTCAAGCTATACCCCTTTCCTACTGGTATAGTTTCATCAATGATCATGTATGAAATTCATGCGGATGAAAGCAATCAACGGTAAAGCCAGATTACTTATCTTTCAAAGGAATTCGACAATCTCGAGGCTCTCTGCCTAAATCTGCTACTGCCCCATCTATGTCGATTTTACCCAATCCAAGTTCCATCGCCTCCCTTTCGACTTTTTCCTTCCTTTTCTCATCAGATGAAGAATCTTCTAATGATGTGGAAGATGGCTGAAGTTGTCTCGGTCTGGCGCTTATCCACGGGTGAGCGAGGCATTGGGCCGCCGTTGGACGCTTATCAGGCACAAAGTCGAGTATAGGGATGAGAAAATCGGCCATATCGTTTGCATCCTGCTCGCTGAACTCATATTTTTCCATGAGCACTTTGTTGAGAGGCCAGAAACGCAATCTGCGGATATGCCTCAAATCCCCGGATCTGTTGAAAAATTCACGAGAGTAGCAACCTCCAAGTGCAATCTAAGAAACTAAAAGAATTAGTAGTCCATAAGAAGATGGATGGTTTTGGTTATGACAATAATAATAATAAAATCGTCCCTGAACAGACTATATATAGTCGAAAAGTACCTTCCGGGGCATCATTCCAAGAATCTCCATCATAAGTGCCAAATGATCCTGTGACATTTGAGGGAACAATTGTTTCAATAACAAACAAAAAAATCTCTCAGAATTAATTTTGGACTTAACGAAAGAAATGTGAATGGATTTTAATTTTGACAGTACACTTGAAAACCAATGGAAATACAAAAGGAATACACGAAAGACTAAAGAGCGTGAAGTTATACCTCATCCCTATCATAATTCTCGCCACTGTGAGGATCGAAGAGGACGTCGCCTGTAGCCAGTTCAAAACAAATGCAGGCAAAGGACCACAGATCGGCTGAGGTAGAATATTTAGAACCAAGAATAACCTCGGGGCACCTATATTGCCTTGTCTGAATGTCATTGGTAAATTGTTTGTATGTCCAACAGGCATTCCCAAAATCAACCAATTTACATTTCAAATCTACTTCAGCCAAAAGCTTCTTCCTAGTGGCACAGCTCCCCCGTCTATGCCCCCTCTTCCTTTGGTCCTCAATTTTCTCTTTGTCAGTTTTAGCCAAGTTCTCTTTCCTGGCGCAATCCCGTGATTGCTCTGCCGTGGATTCATCAGCTTGAACATTTCTTTCGTAATTCTCACTATTTCCAGCACCAGAATCTTTTGAACTCTCCTCGGCTTCCTCAGAAACTCCATTTGTTGTGCCAAGAGCCGCTTTCTTAGCCTTCTTCCGAATCTTTTTCTTCTGATTCTTGGTCAAATCTCCATTGGAACTCCTTGACTCCCTCAATCCAGCAGATGCAGCCACCACTTTATCTTCCTTGGCTGGAAGGATGAGGGGAGCTCCCACCTTTCTGGGATCTCTGGAAGGGTCGATTGTCGTCAGAAGCAAGATATTCTCCGGCTTTAAATCCGTGTGTATAATAGAAAGCTGTCTGTGAAGATAATCCAGACCCACCAAGACATGATAGCATATCTCCTTCACCATGCGAAGTGGAACCCCTCTGTAATCACTATACTTGATAAGGGTCAAGAGATTATCCCCAATAAACTCAAAAACAAGGCACACATGCTGTCCATTCGGTCCAGAATGCTTGAAATGATCAAGAAGCTTGACAACACACTTCTTGTCATCGGGATCTCCTTCAGCCACCTGCTTGAGAATCTTTATCTCATCCATGGCCGCTTCGGTGTAGTGCTGGGCACTCTTCTGAACTTTTAAAGCTACATAACGCTACAAACAAATGAATTTCTCGCAACCGTTAACAACTATAAACAAATGTGAAACATCCTCACAACGTCTCCAGCAAAAACATCAATGAGAACATAGCACAACCAAGAAACACCGAGTTCGGGGCACAATCGAACCAATGCCACCGGCACAAATCACCTAGACAATCGAGGTAAAATCAGCACAGAGCATCGTGAAACCCCACATGATCTCAGAGCACTTAGGAGTTCCAAATCCCCACTCATATCCAGATAGAAAGGAAACCAAAAGTTCAAATCTTAAAACTCGGGGTCGACGGAAAAAGACGGGGAGAGAAGGAATTACCGATTTCTGGGTGTCCCAGGCGAGCCAGACGGTGGAGAAGTGACCCCAACCGAGCTTCCTCTGGACAACATAGCAGCCATTCTTGAAGCTGTCCCCGACCCTGACGGCGTGGTAACCTCCCTTCCTGTAGTCCTCGGTCCCCTCGTCCTCGGAGGAGTAGTCGCTCGCCTCGCTCGGGACGTCCTCGCTGTCGCCACCTCCTCTCCGGACAAGCACTTCCTCGTCTCCCGCCATATCCTTCGCTTGATCTCTTGGTTTGTTGTAGGGTGGGTGATTAGGGTTTTGTCCGAGGGGGACCTGTTCCTTCGGTCAGTTGTTTCGTTCTTTTCAAGTGAAATGGCAAGCAAGGATGGAAGGGATCGTTAGAATTGGGGATTTTTGTACATAAATACGTTTTAAAAAAATTTCTTAATTACCTATCGTATTTTGTAAAATACGAATTTACTTCCAAAATGACGCGCTTTTACAAAAGACGACGAGTTTTTAAAATTCGCCCTTAAAGATTGTATCTAATTATAGTTAGTTGAGAAAAATTTTTACGAAATATAATTCGAGTTTTTAAAATTACCTGAATATCGTCTCTAAGTCGCTGTCTCAAATCGTGATTTTGAATTTACAAAGAAGTCGCGGTTTGAAATAATAAATTTAATTAAAATTGGCAAAATCGCTATTTGAAACTTGACAAAGTGGCGGTTTGAAACTGTTTAGTTAAAATTGACAAAGTCTACTTTAGTTTGAAACAATGACTTTGATGTAGCGTCTTTTAAGGAAAGTCGTTGTTTTAAGCAACGTCTTTTATTACACTAAAAGGTCTAAAAAATTCTCAAGTCACTCAAAGTCGTCGTTTGGAATAACGACTTTGCTAATTTCAATCAAAGTCGATGTTTCAAACCGCGACTTCTTTGTAAATTCAAAGTTACAGTTTGAAACAGCGACTTAAGAACGGTATTCGGATAATTTTAAAAACTCTAACCGTATTTTCAAAATTTTTTTCCAAATAACGGTAATTAGGTACAAACCTCACTCGCCCTCGAGGAAAATAACGGGGGGCGGGAGGGCTTGCATGAATCCGCATAATGGCGCGTTGTCTTCATGTAGAGACGGGTTACGCGCATACCAAGGGACGAATTTTAAAAACCTGCCCCTGTAACACTTATAAATTTTGACGCCAACACTTAGACGAACTCGATGTCTGACCGAGAGCGGTTTTTCAAAACGCGCTCCTTATTCATCTAGTAAAATGGGTGGTTTTGAAAACACGCCCGTTTTTATTTTGAGGGGCTCGTTTTAAACACGACCGTTTGACGATAAGACATATTTTACGAAACACGAACCATATTTCGTGAATTTTTAAAAAAATTATTCATATTTCCGTACAAAACTCTTAGATTAGAGATGAAGCAGGCACAAAGAACCGACCCCCTAGGAATTTTACTGAATAATGTTTGGCTACACGAAAAATAATTCCGACGTGAGCTTTCAAAATTCGAGGATTCACAGAAAGTTCGATTACTTAGAAAAATCTTTTATACGTATCAAATTTTTTCAAGTAAAATCGATGTTAAAATTTGTTTTTAAATTTATAAAAAATAGAAATTTTTTATAAATTAAAAATAAGCGATTTTTTCAGGTAAATTTCATGAACTATTTTTGCAAAGAATTTTATCGTGTGAGCTCAATCCGCCACCACGATTAAAGAGATGTTTTTTAACGGATTAGGACTAGGATTATTGTTAATGGGCCATGTCTTTGTATTTGGGCTTTTATTGGGCCTACGTAGATCATGGGCCTTATTACGGGCTCGCGTTTCTGAATTGTGGTCGTTGTATAATTTATCATTCGCGTTTCTTTTTTCCTTACTAACCGGCTAAGGTTTTTGTCTCGAATAGATTTACAAAACATTGACCTGAACTCAAACAGATCACGTGGACCGGTTAACGAGTGGTTGGGACGTGCAGAGTTCCCCAAGGGTTTATTCTTCGATATGTTACTCCCGGACGCTGGGGTTGGGGGCCCGCGGTGGTCATGGATCGCGACCTGGAATCGACCAGACGACGTGGAAGTCTTACAGGTGACACTTAAAAAGTAACCGAACGTCGATCGAGTCGGGGTGGGGGGAGGCAGGTCAGGGCATGACATTGGGGGGGGGGGGGGGGGGGGCTGAGAGTTTCGAAAGTTTTCTTTGGCTTGAAAGGAACATGTCCTAAGTAAGGTAGCGAGGGAGGAGTATCCGGGGGGGGTTAGAAGTCTTAACCATTTGCTAAAATAAGTCCAAAGAGGCTCGCGTTCAGACAAGCAAACATAAACACGAGTCAATTCGACCACCAAACCCCCCTCTGACGATGAACTTGCCCGAAACTCTCATCTCCCCTACAGGGATCAGGAACTTTGACGAATGCCAGCTTGTTTTTATTTTGTCCCCGATATCCAAACAGACAAAATAGTTGTGGTGGGGTCGATGGGGTTAGTAAATAACCCGATTCAAACTTCTGCATTGAACGCTTTGTTTATTTGTATCCAATTTTTTTTTTTTTGTTACGAGAAACGATTTCCAATGTACCAAACACGCAAGGTAGAGATTTCCTTGAGTATTTTTTTCGTCAACTTTCGTCCTACACTGACAGATAACATTAATTGAAGATCAATTTAAACTAAGAGTTTGACCAATTTTGGCTTCTCCATTGTTATCGTTATTATTATTAGCAACTACGAAAGAGATGTCCAACTTGTTGTTCACCGTTACCGGGTGACGCCATTCGCATGTCCCTTGGCCACTGCATACAGGCACTTTCGAGATCAATTTGCTCATTCGCTTTCCGTCGACTCCTATTCGCAATGTCCCCTCCGAATGACTGGTTGGCAAACTCCGGGGAACGAACAACGTAGTCGAGGGGAGGGGGATATTGGAATAAACACGAATCGAAGTCGATGGGTTGTGCGCCCACAACAACTAACATGATTAGGGTTTTATTACTCCACACTAAAACGTGTGCAAATTATTGTTTCCCTTTCGCTGTTGCCCGCACATTTTCTTTTTCTTTTAGAAAAATTGCTCAACCACCGGAAGATGCCAAGTTCGCCCTTTCAGATTCGAGAAAGTTTAATTCACACGCAATTTGGCCAACTTTGTTGCCGTGGGGTGATTTTCTCTAACCCCTTTTGAAAAGTGATCTGAGGCCTGATTAGGATTTTCGACAATAATAAAACCACCCTGCGCGTCACACCTCTAGTTTCCGAATCAATCGAAATCGCTAGACGTCAATACGTGAAGTTCTCGGTGAAAAATGGTTTCCCAACTACGCGAAATTCTGTTAAAATCAAACCCGTCTCGCTCGCTAAAGCGAAAGAACCACAGGAGACACGGAGGCCATAATATCAAAAGAGTGCAACGAGACTAACAATAGACCATTGTAGGACGAGTGTGGCGCCCTCGTGATGAATTCGAATGAAGCTGAGGGGGCGTAAAGTTTCACAACCACAAATCGGTTGAACATGGTGTTTCGGAGGGGGGGAGGGAGATGAATTATGTGGAAGATCGGGAATGCGATCGACAAGAGATGGGACCATACTGTAATAATGTGACATGCGATCGATAATAAAATTCTTTACCATTCTTAATTCTAAATAAAATTTTGTTAGGAAATAACCGCACGTCAGATGAGTCGAGTATATATATAAATTGAGAGAGCTTTCATCTAATTATTAGGTTTTAGATGAAAATAATTTCGACACGGTATCATAATCCGGGATTTATTGTCGTAACAATTACTATTTTTTTTCTCATCGACTAATGATATGGTGATAGTATACTCGAATTATATTTTCGTTATTTTTTTGTTTCAGAGTACGTAGCAGTTCTGCATGAATCTCTCCACGTGATCCTTGTAAAGTGGTATGAACGCGTCGATGCTCCCGTCCCCAATGAATGACGGCAGCATAAACATCGTACCTTCTGTAGGGAAATACGACGGCATGAACATGTATGGCCCCCCGCACCCGAAGTCCAGGTCGTAGAACGGGAACCCCAGCCAACAGTCCACTTCCAGGTTCGAGGCCAGCACCGAGTGGAACAGGTTGTTCGACGGGATCAGGTTGCTCGAACTGGGTTCCTTCAGCTCCGTGCTCGCGTAGTCGACGAACGACTGGAAGTAGTCGCCGTTGAGGTTGGACACGGCGTCGTGGATGATCTTCGCTGTGTAGGACAACGGCTCACGGAGCAAGTCCTTGACTTTGGACTTTGGGAATGCCCACAGAACGAGGTTGCCGAAGTAGTTGTTGGGTACCCTCGGGTTCATCCTCGTGCGCCCGTTGACCGATATCCTGATCTGGGTGGTCTCGTACCCGCCAAGTCCCCGAGCCTTCATCTGGCACCGCCACAGGTGAGCGAGAAGGCTTTGGAATGTGCTGTAGGTCTTGCTGCCGAGTGCTGATGAAGCCCGGGTCTTGAGGTTCGAGAGGAACTCGAGGGTGAAGTGGACCTTCGTCACCACGATGTCCTCGATTTGGACGTTGCTGTTGACGCGGTCATAGAGACTGATCAGCTTCTTGGTCAGGTACTCGATCCCGTTGTGCTCGTACTCCACCCTCGGCGGATCCCTCGGGATGAAGATCTCCCGGTCATGCAGAGGATGCTGCCCAAAGTCGACTCCGTGGGTCGCCTTCCCCCAGTCCACGAGGAAGTTACTCGTGGCCTGGCCATCCGCCACGTAATGGTGGGCAGTGAAGCCCACAACGAGGGATCCACACCCGAACCTGGTGAGCTGCACCTGGACCAGCTCCTCCCCGCCCTTCATGTTTGGGTGGAGGGTCCACAGCATAGGCGAAGGCTTGAACTGCATGTTCGGGTCGAGGACACCCTCAACTGAAGCCTCGACGAACCTCACCCCCTCATCATTGAGGAGAATAACATTCTCTCCCTCAGGGTTCTTCGATAGCCTCCCCGCCCATTCCCGGTAGATGGAGAGCACCCTCTCCAAGCCTTGCTTGAGGGCAGCATTGGGAGGTGTCGGGGTGTGATACGCGTAGATCACGGCCATGTGGCCGCAGTAGTTGACGTTGTCGAACACGGAGAGGGGGATGCATGTGGTTGAGAAGGGAGGCGAGCAATGACCCAGTTCATAACATGGCTTGACGATCCCGGAGGACTCGATCTTAACCTTCATGTTGACGACGATGCTGGTAATGATAATATTTGTTCTGGTAATAGTGGGGGAGGGAATATTTTGCGGTTTTCAGTTGTTTTGTTGGGGAGGTGGTTCTTTTCTTACAACATGTCGAGGGTTTTTATAGTTCCCCGAAAGCGTAAAATCTATTTCCACCACCGAAACATTTCGTAGTCGTAAAATGTTGGTTTCATAATATTATCTAAATGTTTTCTTTTTCAAAAAATAATAAAGAGGTAGATTTATTTTCTAATCATAAATATTATCTAAATGTTGGTTCGATTGGGTCGTGTCGCCTGCTGTGTCCTTAATTTATTCACGTGTTTAGGTATTCGGAACACGAGTGGGTTGCGAGTAACAAGAACTGATGTTTAGGAGTTTAATTACCATTGTCCGAGATCTTTTCTGTATTAAGCTGAATTCAACCCACCGCCCACGCAACCTCACTAATAGCTGAGGTTGTAGTTTAAATGCTAAAATGATTTCTACATTTTCCCTTTCTTAAATTTCCAGACACTTGGAAAATGCCATGTCTAGATACAAACTCCCTCAAGTGAGATGACTCTGTGTGTGGCTTTCCTTTTTTGGCTCCGGGGGGAAAAGAGCAAGAGCTTCTTGGCGGTAGGTGCGGCACCGCGCTTTAAAACTAAACTAGTTTACTTTAGACTGTGTGTATTATTTGATGTTCGTGTTAGATTGAGTGAACCCCCCCCTCATTGAATTGTGTAATATCTAAAAGTGAGTGTGAACGATGGGAAAAGTGTGGTTTGGGGGGGGGGGGGGAGGCTGCATCCGGACAGATAGTTTCACCTCCGCCGACATCCACCGCAGTGACAGACCCCGACCTTCCTTCTCGTAACATCATATCTTCAAACCCCAATCGCTACTTGGGGCAGGTGTTCTATTCCACCCCCCCATATAGATCTAAAACTCTGACCCGGTGTCTCTTTTTTAATGGTTTTTTTTTGTGGTTAATGTGAAAGGTTTGAATTCATGTTATTATTCGTGTTATTTAATAAATGGAACCCTCACGTAAGATCACACGTCATCCGAATCATCAATCAGGTCACAAGGTTTTTCTTACTTTTTAAAATCATAACACACTCTTGATTTCCTCTTCGACTCTTGAGTCAACTTTGGCGCGGTTTAATCTTGATGGACACCGTGAAAAATCAAACCCCGGGGGAGTTGGTACGAAGATTTTTAATCTGCAGTTTTATGTTTAGTTTCAAACCATCAACAATGCTTTGTATGAGAATAACTCTATCGATAGAAGTCATCGTGTCTCGACAATTAAAATAATGAAGGAGGATCCAGAATTTCGACGAGGGGTTTTGTTCTTCCTCCTTGTCTCTAGTCCCTGACAAATTGGGATGATGTCGTTTTCCCATAAGAATTTGGGTTTAAGTCGTTTTTAAACCTTTGATTTCTGGAGGAACAAGCCATGCAACATGGATCGGGTTAGTTGAGACTCGAGAGAGTGTGGACCAACGATGGTGTCCCTTACTTCATTCCTACTCCAATAGATTATTGATCTCTCCCATCTTACGTTTGTCGCTCGGACAGGTTCCGAGGTCTTGGACCATGACAACAGGGACGGCTGCTTCCGCTTTGACGTGCTTTTCCGGATCTCGCCGGTCATCACTTTCGAGAGTTATTTCCGACGCATGCGTAATCTGGTCTTCGCGTCGCATGCATGAAGAAGGGATAGGTTAGGGCAGGGGACGCCAAGCAAGCGCACATGTAGCTCTTACTTCACGTTGAAAAATCATAGTCCACGGCACATGTGCCTTGGGGGAGCAAATGTGTTTGTCATGTAACAAGTCCAAATTGCTTTATAAAAAGAGTTGCGACGAGCATGTTATGGTCGATAGGCAATTACATAAATCGTGATTTTTTGAAGTATCGGCCCGTATTAAAAGCTTTCCTATTTATGCCGTCCCCTAAAATCGATTTCGGAATTCGACACGAATAAATTTTAAACGTAAAAATAATTCGGGGATATATACGTGCATGAATTGGGTGTCGTCTCCTTTACGTACCTTACCATATCAATTTCAATAAGGTAAAAAAGATTGCAGAGGCGTTCGAGATTTTTGGTGGGTGAAAGGGTTTGGTGAATGCCCGGGGGATGTAATAATCTTCCACCAACCTCTTTGTATGTCAGGATTATTCGCCGACAGTCTCTTCACTCTTTCCTTTTTTATTTTTATAAAATCCATTGGTAGTCTTCACGGATTATTTAGCAATCTCTTAAGTCATGAGAAGGGAAAGCGACAACATTTCTTCTTCTTCTTCTTATTATTATTACATCTTGGAAGTCGATACCAAGTCTTTTAAGCTCGGATGGATCGGCCCATTCCATCCTCATGCCGAAATGATTACGTAAATAGAGAAGTTCATTTCTTTTTTCTCCTAAGCGCACACTAAGAACCACGCGATTTTGCAAAAATTTCTACTAATAAAGTTAATAATTCGGTGTTAGAAACGTTGAATATTTAGTATTTTAAATATGGAGTTCTTTTTAAAGGTGTTAAAAGACATGAAATTTTTTTTAGGTAAATTTAGGCTTTATTTAGAAACGAAAAGGAAAAAAAAAAGAAAGGATTTTGAATATTTAGAAAGAAAAATTTCTTGAAAAACTTGATTTTTCGTTATTTTTCTTTCCTTTCTCGTGAAAACAAACACGATGTTACACACACCATCGGCATTAATAAAATAACATTTAGTTACAAACATTAATCAAGAAAGTTTGAGTTTGATGAATCTATTTGCTCGACGACAAAAGCTTCAGCGACCACTACGACCTCGATAAATAAAAAAAAGGAAGGATCGAAGTGATTGCTGGTTTTGATGGCAATCAAATAATGAGGTCGATATATCTCAGAATGCGTTTTCGGATTTTCTAGGCGCAAATATTGTTTTTTATTTGTTTTCGTGGTAAGAGTCAAATCTGTCTCTTGGAAGGTACAAAAAACGTTTGCGAAAATGTCAAATTTCGCTGCTATAAAATCATATCACGAGGACTGAACTGAAGATAATGTTTTTGGTGAGATTGTGGGGATAAAGATGGAATAAATAATTTTAGTGAGAGAGAGAGAGAGATGTTGGGGGGTTAGGTTAGTTGTCAACCTCCCCCAACAAACCCATCTCTTTAAAAAAAACTTTTTTTTTTATGCCGGAATTTTTTTGTAGGAATAATTTTTATCCTAAAATTGCCAAATTCCCCCCGCGGTCTGGTTGGTTGATGGTTCATTGTTCATTCCTTCGCACTTAACCGGGAAACCGGGTTTCGTTCAACCCCTTCGTAATGTATTTAGTAAAATATGCTTGTTTTTTGTTTTATGGGCTTTATTTTATTTGAATAAAATATACGATAATATCAAAAACTACATTCAAACTTTATAACGTGGACTGACAGATTCCGTCTAATCAGCAATTTTTTTCCAAAGTAGGAAACAACAAGGTAAAGTTCCCGATGGAAAAGTCTCTATTCTGTTGGTGAAACCCTAATCGCACACGAGTGAAGACAATCACAAATTGGTAAACCTTAAATCAACTCCCCGATTGAAGCAACTTCCCAACTTCGCAAATCAACGAGGAGTAAGAAAGGGGCTAGGGTGGCGTGGTAGTGGAGGGTTTGCGTAAAAGAGCGAGAAAGAGAAACGGGCAATTACAATGTTTTTTGGCGTTAGAGCCTTACGGACATGTTTTTAGGTAGCGTGCGAGATCGTTAGAGCCTTACGACCGTGTTTTTTGGCGGCGACGACAACTATGGTTGTGGCCCAAGGCGAACAGCTGAACGAGCTCAGGGACATATTCGCGAGATTTGACATGGACTCCGATGGGAGCCTCACCATCCTCGAGCTCAAGGCCCTCCTACGTTCCATCGGTCTCAAGCCCTCGGGGGACCAAGTCCACGTCCTCCTAGCCAACATGGACTCCAACGGGAACGGGCTCGTGGAATTCGACGAGCTCGTCAAAGTCATGATGCCCAACATGAAGGAAGAGGTCTTCGTCAACCAAAGGCAGCTCCTTGAGGTTTCCCGGACGTTTGACCGCGACCGCAACGGGTACATCACCGCGGTTGAGCTTGCCGGGACGATGGCCAAGATGGGCCAGAAGGGACGACAATTAGGGTTTCCACACAGAATGGGGACTTCAGGACTTAACCTTACTTCTGTTGGCTACGTGAAAAAAAGTTGCTGACTAGACGGAATCCGTTAGTCCACTTCAGCGGCTCGACGGATTCCGTCCGCAATTGGATATAAAAAAGTACAACCCAAAAAATAATGATAATATCGTATAACAAAAAAAAGAATTTGACAAACCACAAAGTTTGGGTATAATTTTTGATATTATAGTATATTTTGCCTTTTATTTTATGTGAGGACAGGACGACAAACCATGGGCCTGTGACTTGAAAGCCCATTTGACCATCCAAGAGGAATATGGGCCTATGCAGCCCACGTCAATTAAAGCAGCGTCCCTACCGTCTATTTCGCTCCTCGCCTTCGGCTGTTGCCTCGCTCTTGTGCCATCGGCGCATTACTGTAATTCTCCCGACGGTAGTGTATCAAATGGATGTTCCGTGTGTGCGTGGTCGAGGATTGACCAGCCCCATTCATTTGTTTTTCGACTGTTCATTGAATTGGAATCATGTTAATTCCGTGCGTGGGAGGGTTCTCCTGAAGTTCGAGTCATTAAGGATGGCTTTGAATCCTTGGAGAAACCCGGATGCCGAAGCTGCTAAGAAACCCTGATACCCGTGCCGACTGTTATTCAACTGTTGAGTTCTTGCTATTTACTGTCCTTTACCCTTTTCTCTTATTCTATTCCGTAAAATCAAGCTCCATCACACCAATTCGACCAATGATTATATCACACCATGCCCGCGCTCACAACGCACGACCAAACTCACCTCCACACAAAACCTATTTACCCGCAGCCGTGGTACATAAAATGCATCGCAAGCGATTCCCGCCCAATCGGGCATCATCGTCTCTGTCTTCGTCTTCCTCATATTCATACTCAAACTCGGACACCCCATTTGATGAGGCATCCTTAGAACTCTTCTGACTACTTGCCGTGAATGTGGAGTCCATGAGACAGCTCGTGTGATAGGAATGGCAACAGAAGAAGACGACCACTGATATGTTCTGAATGGAAAATGGATCGAAACATATGCAGCATCTTGCGGACCCTGTAGTTTTTGACTTGAGCCCTGTGGTTCGCACAGTGGACAATTTCGCCGGGTCCTGGTAGCCCTTCTTGTCATCCCTTTTCGCATTTTTCTCGTCGTCTTCATTACTCAGATATACAGCATGCCTCGCTTCTTTGTAGTACTTAACGAGAAGGTTGACACAGTCAGCCTGTAAAATCAGTGGATAAGATTTGCCCAAATAAGCAACTAAGGAACAAAGCCTTTTACGTACTATTTGTGACAGAGAATGTGAAAGTAGTTACACCTTGAGTATGTCGTTACAGCCATGCCTTAATGAAGTTTCCGTCCTGTAATCGGTGATGATTTTAACGAGCCGATCCCGAAGCCTGAATCATTTGGAGAGTTGAAATTTGAAATGAGAAATGGGACCCAGAGCTACTGAACAGAAACTATCTAATCTGTGCGAGAAATTACCGGGGAATCTCCAATCCATTCGGCACCTTGTTTACTATATAAAGTGGATCCAGATTCCCCACAGTGTGCTCTAACAACATGCCAACCTGAAGCAGAAAATTTGTCCTCACATAATCTCGGAAAAAACAAATTACATCACGATTGTTAATAAACCCCTTTGCCCTTGAAGAATGTGGTAGTAGTTACCATTTCAGGTTTGTTCATGCATTGTTTGATCAATTCTTCCCATAGGTCATCGTCATGCTGCATGCTCACGAATTCGACGGCCTGCAAAAGCATCAACAATCCAGAATTGAACTCAACAGAAGAAAAATAAAGATATCGAAACATGAAATTATCTTACTAGAATAAGTTTATCACCTCCTCTATGTCTCCTAGCTTGTTAATGATAATGGCGAGGGCCTTTTTCGAGTTCCCCATTCTTCCGAGTATAAAGACTTGCTCTCTTACAAGGTCTTTTTTGCAACATATATCATATGCCTGGAATTAGTTCCAGAGATTAAGAAATCGGAAGGAGGGAACTGAAAAGATTATTCTCAAATAACACAATCTCCCGCACCTTCTCCAGTGTATAATGCTGACTGCTCCGTAGAAAAGGAAGCAGCATTTTCTGATCGTAGTCAGCATAGAGCTCTACCTATCACATTAATCAAGTTCAATCAGATAACATGTAATACATGCATTTTCCATAGACGATCTTATGATGGAAGTTAATGAAATTAATAATTCTTTAAATAAGAAAAGTAGTTATGGATGAAAAATTCTGTGAAAAAAACCAACATCATTCTATAGGTGGATTCCAAAGAAGACATACCTGCATATCATGAAATTCTCTTCCAGTATGCGGGTTTGCTTCAAACAATGCGTGTAGATATAAATATAAATAATATCTGCAGTCACATTTCTTGCCAGCACTCAGAAGTTGAGAAACAACTTCAGATGGCAATACCAAGTCCCTGTTCTGAATCAACAAAAGAACTGCACGCTTGCCATCAAGCATCATCAATTGGACAACCTGCGCAGAGGGGACGAATTAGGTATGAAACCTACCTATGCTTCATTTATCACATTGAATTACTCGAGTTAGATGCATTGAAACACAATTCATTATTGACAATGGGGAGCTCGTGGAGGAAAAACCAGATGAAGATGATTCAATCACATGATACCACTGGAAAAGAATCCCAATATTCCACAAAGGAACACGGAAGAAAATTACAATACATATCAATAACACAATCTGCTTCTTTGAAGATGACTAAAGCCGTACCTTTCCTCGAATAGCTTCATGTAAATCATGCTTCTCAATGAAATCAAATATATCTGGCTTCATGAGCTGAACAAAGGAAACATAACAGAATTTTATGCAACATACTTTTGGCCAATTATATGTAAATGTTTATCAGGATTATCATTTCTGGTGAGTAACTGGAGCTCAAAAACTTACATCGGCGTACAGCGAGAAGGCCTTCTCATGCTGGCCATCAATGACATACAATTCTGCCAGAGCCTTGGTTTAAAAAGAGAACATGCATAATTCAGTCAAATCCAAGAAGACTACAAGCTCTCAGGATTTTCCAGCGAGAAGAGTGTACCTCTTTTAGAGCATCAGTCATGGATGATGTGTTAATTTGAGGCTCAATGGCTGAGATGACAGGCAGTGAAGAATAAATTGAGGGTGGCCAGGACTTAACTGTAGAAAGCAACTCCTCGTGGAAAGTTGGATTTGTAGCAAGAGCAACAAGAGCAACCTGAAAATGCATTACCAGGTGTCAAAACATTCTAGAATTACATTAAACATGCCAAACATATTAAAAAGCCTTTGGTCATAGCATTCAGCAAAACTAAACAGCTTCAATTACAAGAACGACATCAAGAAGTTGCAACCAAAGAATATCTGTACCCGTTAAATGTCCCCATGAATAACTAATTCACCTAAAATCACAAACCAGAGTACGTATAACTGTAACCATCAAATTAGTATAACAACATTGTGATTCAAAAGAAGTGCCTACAATTACATCTGTATACTGCACAATTCAATGTACAAGATAACAGGAAGAAGTTTCCTCACAACAGTCTAGCATGCAAGGCAACCAAAAAACTTTTGAAAGGTTAGAATTAATCGAATATCATGAGAACTTGCAATTAATATATCTCTCAACATGTTTATAAGGGGAAGGGGAGGAAAAAAAGAACTTTATGATGCAACAATGCAGACCTAGTAAATAAGGGAGAAACCTAAAATGTCAATGAAGTTACTCAACATGAACAAAGAGATTAGACTGATAAGTATCAATATAAGTAAAGCAACGGACCTCATACGCAGTATCTCGTAATCTAGGGTTTTCTGTTGGCATGTAGCGAACCAGAACAGGAAGCTGACGTAGGTGCGCAAAGTGGAATACCCATCTGAACATAAACCCAGCAAGTTTTTAAAGAGAACCATACAAGAAAAAATTCACAATATCACCATCTCTACCTTTCCCAAGCTGAGGCTGATCCACGCAATAACTTTGGGCACAATGAAGCAGCTTCTGCATATTTTCTTTCGACAATCAAATGATCAAGGTATCTAGATCCCACCTATAGCCAATAATCATTCGTCGTAAAAAAACAAGCAATGAATATTAGGTCATTCAAGAGACAGATATCAGGTTCCTCTCCTATGAATTATATATAACTAACAACTGATAACATTGATTCAAAGTTCTGGCACACTTTCTGTACATCAGTTGACATGCTTCAACAAGAGCTCGCTAAAATGCATTGAAAATATCTATGCTATTTGTTACTCTTTGAGCTGATTGGGAAAAAAAAATATGACAGAAGAAAACAGAATAGGAAATAAAAGTCAATCTGTTACTCTCACCGGCTCACATTCCTTTTACATAAACATTCAAAATGAGTGTTTCATCCAGCAGCTGATCAAAGAGACACATCTTCAAAACAAAAAAAATGATGGATCTAGTCTTCACATGGAATACATTATGTATGTAGTAATTATCAGAAGTTAAATTCAGCTAAAATTTAGTCCAGAAGAATGGAAAAAAGACTAGGAAAACGAAAGATCATACAAGCTAAAGAGGACTTCAAAATCAACGTAGTTTCATAGTCACCTCATCTAGAAGCTCACTACGCCCTTGACCTGCTTCAACTGCTGCTAGAGCCTTCTCATGCCAGCCATGTTGAAGAAGCCACGAAATATGATCTTCAGCATCCCTGGCAAAAATTACTGTCAGTTGCTCTCTAATAATTCTCATGTGCACAACAAAAAATAAACCCTAAACAAAATATAAATTATAAATCTCAAATATCTACACTGAATAAATGATGAAACAGAAGACCAACCAGTAATACCAGGAGCTGAAAAAGCAAGTGACTGACCTGGGCTTTGCAATGACAACATCTTTTGGAGATACAATGTAGTATAAAGGCTCATCCCCGGCAGCCCACTGACCACCAGCATAACTACTGCCTGTTCGATAATGGTAAGCACTTGAATAAATCATTCAAAACTTAAAGGGGATACTATTTAAAATATCCAAACAGCGTAACAACCTGAGAAAGGAGAATGAGCAAGGGAATAATCTTTTGCCTTATAGCGTTCAAAACCATGAACAGGTAGGGCATCTGTGGCTAGTTCATCATTGTTCCAAGTAACAACACGCACCTCTGGTCTTTGTGCAGTTCCCTGTTTCATATATTGAGAAAATCACAATGTGCATTCTTGAAAAGAAAACAAGACGAGCCATCGATTGAAGTCATTAGCTTAGTATCACGAGATACATTGACTGAAAAAGAACTCAAGCTCCAACAGCTGTCATATCTTTAACAATGTATACATACTCCAGCCTTCACTAAATTGAGAATTTGACCAGACAAGGACTTAACAACAGAATCATTGGAGAAATTGATTAATCAGTGAATAAAAGAATATCTATAAAGTCATTGCAAGGTCCATCAGCGAAAGCATATTTTCCAGCAGAACAATAAAGAGAGCAAGCCAACCAGATGAAAGGAATTGAACCAGCCAATCAGATTCTTTAGGCAAAAGAATGCTCCAAGACATATTTCAAACTTTTAAAAGTGATACCTGTCGGGAAGCAGAACTGTTGCTAAAGTCTTTACCGCGCTCTTCATCTCCAGGGATGTAAGCTAGAACAACCAGCGAGTCACCAAAAGGAGCAATGCCGGAAATGTAATAGCTTGTTTGAAATGACGCCACGATATCCACCTGGTTCAGGCTAGATAATGGAACATGTCCATAAGTCCCATTGCCTACTTCGTTTGCATTTGCCCGGATGGATGCAATTTTGACAGATGTTCCCCATCCGATGACCAACAAGGTATCATCCTACGGTTGACGAACCAAGGGTAACTGTTGAGCAATTTTGTCATCAAAACAACAATTGATATCGCACGAAGATGGTGGCAGTTGTTAAAATAAAGTAGATATCTACCCGTATTGTCTTCATATTGATGTGTAAGGCACAAGGAATGTCAAGTAATCAACACGTGAAAATTTATAATTTGGGAGGTGTTCCTTGGCTAACAAGGGCAAACCACGCAAAAATCTCAGGGAAAATTTCTAAAAGTTGTCAACAACCTGCCAAACCAGATGAGGTATCAATATCTCGGGATGCGGACTGCCCCGTGGTCTCTCAATAAAGGTTATTCGCTGATCATTGGCTGTATCATATACTTTTACACCAGCATCATTGGCCCATGCTATCAAACTAGCTCTCCATTTGACTGTGTGGATCGGCCCTTCACCAGAATGCAAAACCTACAAAAAATATCAAGTTGTTTGTTAGCAAACTAAAGAATCTACTGAACCTTTTCTGTTACATGCTGATTGGTCGACACAGTTAGAGACCTGGTCCTTGAACCCAAGCCATTTCTTCGAGTTGAAGTACAAATGACCTGCCAATCCACCGGCCACAAACCTCCTGGACATTTTTTTAGCATAATCAGGGTCCAAAGCAATGGCCTTCATTGGTCGATGATAATCAAATTTCATTCTCTCGTCAGTGAATAGGCCATTGATGATGACAGTCCCATCGTCCGAGCAACTGCCAATATATTCGCCTTCACTGTCAAAACTAAGGTTATTTACAGCAGCTGAATGTGCTGCAAATTCTTCAACCTGCATCAAAAGAGAATTGGCAGACAAATTAAAAGGCGAGATCAATGCCTAGTTTCTTGGACAAGGAGGTTGATAATTAGAATCTCATATAACAGAAAAGCCATTTACACATTGCTCATCGATCCCTTGAAACACACGTTCAATCAATTAATATTTCATAACAAACATGAACTGACACAAAAGGAAATAAAAAACGAAGACCGGACAATGGTCATACACAGGCGTTGACCTCAGGTGAAAAGAAGACAACTAGAAACATAACCAAATTCAATTAAAATAACTTCACAGCTAAAATGTACGGCAGAAGCTCCAGCCACAACCGTAGAGCCTTCTCCTGAAGGCAGTAAACTTAGTGCTTCGTCTAGCTAATTAACGTATGGACTACCGCGAGTTCCAAGCAAGTAATTCCACGAAGATAACCTAGAGAGACCCCGCAATCACAGCCACAGCACGCAGAAGAACCGGCCAAATCAACATCCAAATCCGGCACGCAGTTACCTGATTCCCGAGGAAATCGAGTATGTGGACGGTGCCGCCGAGCGTGCCGAGGGCGATCATGCGCTCGGCAACGGCGATACAAGAGGCAAAATCGGAGGAGAGGAGAGAGGGAATGCTTCCGCCCATCCTCTGGTACTTCAACCTCGGTTCCTCCTCTTCCTCCTCCTCTTCTTCTTCTTCTTCCTCCTCCTCCTCGTCTTCGTCCTCGTCACGCTCGTCGTCGCCTTCGACGCCGTTCTCCAACGACGACGGCAACTTCATCATGATTAATGGATCAATTATTGACGGGCTTAGCTCCGGCAATCCGTTGGGGGGTTTCCCGGGAAACGACGAGGGAGATGGTGGGGATGATTGATTTTCATTTCTCGCTCCTCTTTTGTAATTGAGATTGTGATTGATTTGACGAAGGTTTTTAATCTTTGGATCCGTTAAAAACTTATTTGCTACGGAACAAAAGATCCGGGGGGGGGGGGGGGGGGGAGGGGGAAGACCCCCCGGTTTCGTCTGGACTTCTGTACGACGGACGCCCTGTCTCTGTTTTTTTATCAATAGTCTCCTCGTACTTAACTGAACTTTAATGTTGATAACATTTGTAAATTTTATTTCTAAAGGAGGTATGATTTTGTCGCAATAATATTTCTCCTCTCCATGTCATAATGAATCCGCTTTAGTTTTAGTGTCGGAAAAACTAAATAAATAAATAAAAGGTAAATTATCGATTTATGGCTCAAACTAAAGGCCAACTTTTTTCTGTGGCCCATGATTAAAAAAGTTTTAAATGTGGCCCAATTTACATTAATTTTTTTGATAAGGCCTAATACGACGTTCGTTAATAAGTGCCGACGTGGATTTGACGGACTTTTATAATCATCTACGTTGCTCTATTTTTTTTTTAGGGAAACACTACGTGGCAGAAAGTAGGAAACGTTCGTTTATGTATGTGGAATCTATTATAACGTAAGGAAAGAAATTGAGAAATTAATGTTTGTGTTCTAATTTCTGTCCTCCTCGTGGCAGAATCGGTGCGTCCCTCCCCGAAAACGGCAACCTCTCCCTTATTGGCCCACCCTTTCCCTTCCCGGTAACCGGTTCACGTCCCCCCCTCCTCCCTTCTCTTCAGTTGGGGATCCAGAAGAAGATGAAGAAGATGTAGGAGGCTGGGAGGTGGGCCGAGCGCTCGAACCCGCCGGGGGAGAAGCAACGGGGGAAACCGACGACAAAGGAGGAGTGGAAACTGCGGCAATGGGAGGCGACGAGGACGAGGATGAGGCAGGGGACGGGGAAGGCCCATTGTTACTCGTATCGCAGTTGACGACGACCCAACACGAACAGACCAACAGGATCCCGAGCGGATGCATCTTTCTTCTGCGGGGGAGGGGGGGTGTGGAGGAAAGTTCGGAGGCTGTTCTGTTTCGTCTGCCTTTCGTTGTCCGTTCGATCGAAGAGTTGCAAAGAGGAAAGGAATGGGGATGAAAAAGGGATTTATAGCGACTGAGTGTGTGACCGTTGGGTCGGGTGAAGAGAAGGGAGGAGGGGGGACGCGCCGGTTCTGCCACGTAGCGTTTCCCTAAAAAAAAATAGAGCCACGTAGGTGATTATAAAAGTCCGTCAAATCCATGTCGGCACCGATTAACGGACGTCGGTTATTAGGCCTTATCAAAAAAATTAATGTAGATTGGACCACATCTAAAACTTTTTTAACTATAGGCACATAAGAAAGTTGACCTATAATTTGGACCACAAATCGATAATTTGCCTAAATAAAAGGTAGGAGGAGTTCCATGAAAAGGGCGAGATGGGCCAAACGGGAGTGGGGCGTGGGGGAAACACGTGTTGTCGTACCATTATTAATGGGCCTCAACGCACCAAATGGGCTGGGCCCATTCCAAAATCGGCCTTTTGCATAATCATACGTCGTAGTTATCTGTGAATCCCCACAATTGAGGGCTCCGGGCTTTGTTTTAGTTTTTTTAAGGTAGCTCGTGAAAAAAAAATTATAAAATATGATAAATATTTTTGAAATTTTGAAAATAAGTTTTCGAATTAATAAAGTTTAGGTTTTTTAAGAAAGAAATTGTATTTATAAAATTTCTTATTATTTTTTACTTTTGGAATTAACACAGGGTTTAATGAGAAAATTAGGGAACTTATTTCAAAAGACGAATTCAATCGGACAATTGGAAACTTAGAATTTTGAAACACTAAATTCGCCATTTTTTCGACAAATTATATTGTAAAACTCGATTTTTGTCGAATTTTCAAACCACATCGCAAAATATTTTCTCGTTAAATTGGAACATTACGGCTACGTCCTGGCACACACACGCCCACTATAATTTTGCAAATTCCTGAATGCTTTGCCTTGTCCTTCTCCAAAGTCCACTCCCACACCCCACGAACAGGAACAATAATATCCTCCGCCATTAAATGCACCAAATTGCCAAACATTATCGTCCTCCGCGTCGTCTCCGATCACCCGCAAATGAGATCTTGATGTGACGTCATCGACCAAAACGAAAGGGATGGATTCAGTCCTGTCCGATCCCAGCGGGCCTCCATGTTAGGATGCAGCCTAGCCTCTTCCCCTTCCTCACTGCCCTCCGCAACCCCTTCCTCTTCGGCGGCGATGATGACGGCGCCTCCGAATCCTTGAACCCCCGTGTTGGTCTCGCCGGCGGCGGTTTGGATAGCTCCAGGGTCTTGTTGTTGTTCCCGTTGCTGTTGTTCCAGGGCGAGGGCATGGATTTGTCCAGGGTCGGGGAGAAGATTCTCAGCTCCGTTAAGTCCGCTACCTCCCTCGGATTGATTCCTTCCTCTCCCGCACCTGATCGTCCCGAGGTATAGTCTCGCTGGAGAGGGTACCAGTCTGGTTTGATTGGCGGCGATGTTTGCTGAATGTGGGGAGCTGCATTAGTCTCCGACTGATCCGAGTCGGCTGTTCCGTAATTCTGGCGCCTGTAGTTTGCTTGGAAGGCTCAATTGGTTACTGATTGGATTATTGTTTGCTGCAGTCATGCTTCTTCAATATTTTATTAGTTGAGGAATTATTTTTACAGCTGGGATTGTTTTTGTTGGCTTTATGAACTTTTCTTTATTGTGATTAGTGTCATTATTCTGACGAACATGTTTCTTTTTGTTGGCATTTTTGTTGGAAAATTCCATTGATGCAGCTGATGAAGAGCATAAGAGGATGTGTTCTTGCTAAACAAAATACGTGCGAGAATATCCTGAGTTGTATCTAAATGCTTTGATGGCTCTGTTTTTTTTACCATCCAAAAGCTTTGTTAAAATTATAACCTTTTCCCATTTGTTCTGCTTCTGTGGTGGATTCTTTGACAAATTTCGTGCACATGTGAGTGTACTTGTGGGAAAATGATGGCGGATTTAAATGCATTGCCTCGGGCGCAGTTGAAGTTACTCGTGGATTATTGTTTTTATTTGTCTGGCAATTTGTCACCCCATTTCTTTCTTGTAGGTACCAGCTCGAGCTGCCGCAGCGGCCTTAATTGCTCGTGCTTTAGCTGGTTTACCTCCTCATCAAAGATTTAGTTTGCCTTCAAGTTCTTCAGAGCTGAACTCAATATATGGAAGCAGACCTGCTGGTGATCCCGCGTTAGATTTAGAAGAAGAGTTCTATGAAGAGGTTTTAGATTCAATGAGCTTACACATTTCCTTGATTCCTGGGGTGAAATACAGTGTTTGTCTGACCATGTGGAGTTTTTTTTGTTCTGTTAATTTCTATGTAAAACCATTTTCCTAAAGCCAGTTGAAGGTGTCAGATTTGATTTTTTCACTTCAGCGTTGTTAGCCTGAGGTTGTCATAGTCTGATGGAGTATAAATTAGCAAAAGAATTATCTTACTGTCGGGGCACTACTGAAATCTAAAAATAGCCTCCTAATTCTTTCCAGACATTTTACTTCTCATTATCTGCAGGAATTTGATCCAGTAAGGCATATAATTGAGCATGCTCCTTCAGAGGGAAGCGAGTTGTCTTATTTTGAAGAACAGGTGAATTCTTTTCCAGGTTCAGGACGAATTTTTTAGTTAATTATTTGAAAAAAAAACCTTTTTCTTTACTTAAAGTAGTATTTTTTCCATCTTGCCAAAGAGAATCCCATCCGCCAAGTCCTGCTTCTTTTTCATGATGCTTGTTTGTTTTGTTCATGTTCTTGATTTAATTTTTGCAGGCGACTCTAAGGTTAGGACAACTGGATCGAGTAGCAGAACTGATATCTCGCCAAGTAACAGAACATCACAAAGTCATGGGTCAGTATGCTTTTTGTCTGATTCTGTTTTTCTTTTTTGGTTAGGGTGTGAGCCTTGGTGCAATGGCAAATTGGTGATCTGTTGGTTTGAGTAGTGAAAGCAACAGGTTTACAAATTATTGACATGAGTAGGGTTGCATGTGTACATGCCAATCCCCTTGCAATCCCGGACTAGCCGAGGACAGCACTGCATCAGGGATACCTTTTTATCTCGGTCTCAAAGCATGACCATGCTTAACTACTTAATCCTGAAAAGCATCAAGAATTGGAGTTTTTTTCTTGAAGTTTTGAACTACATAATAAACTATCAACCCGATTCTTTTGGTAGAATAGGAAATTCTTTAATAGCCTATTTTAATTATGGGGAAAAATGGAGGAATCATCTTGGCTATCGTACTATTGCTGCTGCATATAGAAATTAGTGTCCAGACGAATGGCCCAGTTGTATAGGATATGTATTCGGTAAGCAAAGGAGCTGACAAAATATGAAAACAAGAGGTTTCACATCAACTCTAAAATGAATTCATGCAAATCTTCATTTTCTCTCATTAGGTAGAGTGCGGGTCGATTCTCTCTTGTTACATCTTAACTGTAAGGGCGAAGTGTGCCATTATGGCATGCTTGTTTAATTGCATAAACTTCTTGTATAGTAAGTACTTCGTTCTGAGATCACAATGAAAACTCTTGCTTTTGGCCAGTGAAGGGGATGAATCTGGTAAGGGAGCTTGAGAAGGACCTGAAGGTTGCAAATGTCATTTCCATGGTAAAAGCCTTGTAACGATCTATTTAAATGTCGGGGAGGGGGGGGGGGTGTAAGATTTCTAGGATTTCTATGGTTCTCTTTGAACAGAGTAGATAGTTGTCAAACATTATACAAAAAATTTCAACTTGCTAGTAGTTGTCATAATATCATGTGCAGTATTCCTTACAATACCAGGGTTTTGTGGTCACTTCCCTTTTACTTTTTCTGGCAGAATGGAAGGAGGCATCTTACCTCGTCAATGAATGAGGTCTCTCAGGACCTTATTGTGAATTCAATTTCAAAGAAGAAGCAGGCGCTCTTGGTACTTTACCTTATCACTACATCCAAACAAGTATCAGTTCTGATTTATTAGTTTAGAAATCATCACTTTTTCAAGTTCGGTGGCTGTAATTTATCCACTTTCTTTTCCAGAATAAAAAGATTAATTATAGGAGAAAAAGGAACAGTTATTTGTCTGCTTCAATCCATGATAACTCAGCACCAGTTAATAAATGAAATATCATATCTTTCCTTTTTCATCTCCGGCTGGTTGTGAAGTTGTGATTCATTACTGGGTACATACCTTAATTGAGCACTCTGGTTTCTAGTGACGTTTGCTTTAAAAGAGATTTGTAAGGTTAACAATGTTCATTCTCCCACCCATCAAATGGGTTACATTAGCAAATTTGAAAACATATCACCATATTATTCTGTTTTGGCATTGGAGCTATTAGGTTGTAAGAATGTAACATGTAATAAGCATCTTTGTGTTTCGTTCTAAAATATTTTTGGTATAATCATGTATATTGTCTTTATAAGTAGAAAAGGGGCCTTTTCATTATTTTTAGTAAATTTTGATTTATCTTGGGTGATTAGATTTGGGCATACTAATGTGCATGAACTGTTATGAATTGCAGGACCTGCTTCCTGTGTTGCGGGAACTTCTGCATGCCCGGGACATGCATATGACGCTTGAATCTCTGGTTGAGGAAGGAAATTACTGCAGGGTAATTTGCTTAATTGTTATTGCATACTTTTTTAGTAAATGACCGTTTCCATTTGTTAATTTGTTGAATTGTTTATTGATGGCCATGCCAACAGGCCTTCCAAGTGTTGTCAGAATACTTGCAGCTCTTGGATGGATATTCCGAGTTGTCAGCGATAAAGGAGCTGAGTAGAGGTGTTGAGGTGAACTCTTAATAATCCTTGAAGCAGGCTAAAACATGATTTCTTTTGGGGATCATTACTTTTATGGTGCTAGCATCTCCCTCCCTAAACCCTGACGAGATTCTCTTAACCTACTTAATGTATTTCCTTCAATTAAATGATTGAGATCCTTAAGCATTAGATTCATCCTCTTGATAAATTTCCTCATAGGTCTGGCTGGGACATACTCTTCAGAAGCTGGATTCGCTGTTGTTGGGAGTTTGCAAGCAATTTAAACCAGAAAGCTACATAACGGTCAGTATGTCTTTCTTTGTAGTATTCTTTTTCTGCACAGGTGGATGTAAAGCTTCCTTGACTTTTTGTGCATCTTTGTTTTGATGTCCCATATGGAATTTCTGTCATCAAATATTCATTTACTGTTATAGTTAGTTCTCTTTGGTTTTAACGATGAATTTAAGCTATAGAAAAAAAATTCAAGGCATGGCCAAAGTGATTCTATGAATCAAATTTGTTGGTGGTATTGGACAATTGCTGCCTTGAGACACGTAGTGTATATTGGTTTACATCATTATCTTTGAAAGTGGTACCTTCTTTGACATAGCATCTTTCCACAGGTTGAAATGTGTCAACTAGACCATGCCAAGATTTTTATAAGGCTTCTTCAAAATTAAGATTCAAAACCTCTTGTAGTTATTTCCAGTCAACTCACTTACAGCTATTTAATCTAGGTTATTGATGCCTATGCGCTAATCGGCGATGTTTCTGGTCTTGTGGAGAAGATTCAGAGCTTCTTTATGCAGGAAGTTATTTCAGAAACGCACAGAGTTTTGAGGAATGTGGTGCTGGAGGTATGTCATGGCCATGAGTTGTATGAGAACAAATATTGTCTGGCACTGTTTCTAACTAGATAATGATATCGGTATGGACTAGTTTATCCCTGCCATCTTAAACTGTTTAACTTACATTCCGGATTGTGAAATTTTGTTCGATTCTGGCCTTCTCCTGTTCTCTTTATTGGGGTATCCAATTCATTTGATTCCCCTTGACAGGATGGTGAAGTTGACAAGCAAAACAACAGGTATCCTTCTCAGTTCTTGCTCATCGGATTTAGAGCATGTATATTGTTGAGCTGTTTTTTTAGTGCATTTAATGTGCATAATTGTTTTCTCCTTTTCTAGATTCACCTACAGCGATTTATGCCACCAAATCCCAGAACCTAAATTTAGGGAATGCTTATTGAGAACTTTAGCAGTCTCATTCAAATTGATGTGCTCTTTCTATGAAATTATGAGCTTTCGGCTGGAGAATGAGGTAAAACTCATTTGCTTTGGTAGTCGTTTGTGTATATATACATGCCTCCTATATTTGTTTTTTCCACACATACAGCAATTATTTTCTTAATCAAGGGATAAAATTGGGAATCCCTCCTTTTACCAATAGCTTGATCATTTTGCTTCATTTATTATTTCTCAAAGAGAGTCCTAGTTTGGGTCTCTCATGTCTGAAGAAGTTGGATGTTTTTCCCAGGTTTCAGAGTTACAATCTTCAAGTTCAATTGGGACCAAAGGTGATGGTTCAAAGATTAAACAAACTAGAAGAGCTTGAGCATCATGAAATTATATTGATGGCTTTACATTTGCAGGACAAATTGCCACTTCAGTGACCGTCAATGGGGATTTATCTACTAGTATATCTCATACGGATGCTGTGAGTCCGGAGGTTGTTGATGATCCTCTCATCACAGTTAGAAATGAAAGTGGAGCAGCCTCCAGCAGTGGATCCCCTTGGTATCAGCTGCGAAAAGATGCAACCACTTTTGTGTCACAAAATCTTCAAAGGGGACGTAAGAATTTTTGGCAACTCACAACAAGTCGTGTCTCAGTTTTGCTTTCGTCTGCTGCTGTTACTTCGATGAGCATTCATCAGTTCTTGCGAAACTATGAAGATCTGAATATCTTCATATTGTCTGGAGAAGCCTTTTGTGGATCTGAAGCATCTGACTTTAGGAACAAATTGAAAGCTGTCTGTGAAAATTACCTTTCTGCATTCCATCGGCAAAATATTTATGTAAGTACTACTCCTGCTGGTCCTAGCTTTGACTGGAAGTGTACCTTCAATTCACCACACTTGTTTTTCCAAAAAAATAAACAGTAGTTTTGAGATTAAGCTACTGCATCATTCTTTTTGTGCTGCAGTTTCCCATAAGTGAATTGAGTCATGGGTGCTTGTATTACCTATTTTGACATTCAGCTTGGTTCTCTGGCCCTATTCTTGTTCACAGGCATTCAAAATGGTTTTAGAGAGGGAGAACTGGTTAAAGTTGCCCCAAGATGCCGCTCAAGTCATTACTTTTGCTGGTTTGCTTGGAGATGGAGCAGCTTTAATAGGCCCATCTGGTAATAGGATACGAGGCCTTCATCCTGTAAAATCAAAAGCCCCAGCAAAGAGTGGATTTTCCCATTGGCACCTCAATGGAAACATTTTCTCACAGAAGCTTGCATCTACTTGTAGTCCAAGAGGAGATCAATATGGGAACCAGAATGGATTATGTAGTGAAGATAATCGTGTTATTGACAATCATAATGATTATAAGCTCTCTCCAATAACCCCGGATAAAGCTACCAATGGACATTCGGCTTCAGAAGAAGAAAGTGAAGATCTATTAGCTGACTTCATTGATGAGGATAGTCAGCTTCCAAGTCGAATATCTAAACATAATCTATCTAGAAATGGATCCAAGTTGAATGAAGAAGAGAGTACATCTCAAACAGGATCTTCTCTTTGCCTTTTAAGGTGCTGTGGACAATTCCATTGGGAAAGCCATGTTCATTCAAGATTTAAGTGCTGAGTCATTAATCGAGCTACTTTAACTAACACATATCAGGTCCATGGACAAGTACGCACGACTCATGCAGAAGTTGGAAATAGTCAATGTTGAATTTTTTAAGGTTTGTTATTTATTCAGTTCATATTTAAGGTGTATTCATGTTCATTAAGTTTCACACCATCTAATCATCAGTGTCACTGAATTTTATTTTCGAAAAAAAAGGACACAAGCGTTTCGTTTTAAAAAAGAAGTTACACAAATCTTTGGTCGACTTAGCTTGACATTTTACAAAGTTGAAGCTCTCATACTGATGTCCTACCTTGTGATCCGATTCAATCTATTGCTACAGGGGATTTGCCAGTTGTTCGAGATATTTTTCCACTTTGTCTTTCAAACTTTTTGTCAGCACACTGCTAATCTTAGCGGAAGAGGGATAAATGATACTCCCAACCGTAAGTATTTTTCTTGTTGTACTTTTTCCTTCTGCATTTTGAGTTTTTTTATATTTTTTGTGTCCACCAATCTGATCTAACAACATTAGAGAGTCGTTGTTGATGGGATAATTCTATCTGATATAATATTGGCCTTCTGACATACACAGTGCGTTTGTCTAGACATTTGTTGGACGTCCCTTGTACTAAAATGCTCTGATGTGATTGAGAATAGGTGGTGCGCGCCATTTTTTTGTTGTTTGTTGATTCTTGACTCATTTTGTTTAGTCTAATAATTTTTTGAAGATACTTGGACTTTCCTTTTGTTCTTTGATTTGCAGTAGTCATTCCTGTTAGTCAAATTAATTGAGCTGACTCCTGTGAAACATGTGTTTAAGAAAGAACCAGCATGTGATCCAGCTTAGTTCTTTCTTATGGTTGGTGGCCTCTGGGATAAAGCTTCATATATTGCACAATATTTTCAGATAGATTGAAGACAGCTCTATCCAGAATAGCACAAGACTGTGATCAATGGATAAAGCCACATACTGTTTCATTGTCTTCCTCCCCTCCAGCATCTTTTAATGATGTTACACCTGCCGGCCCAAATATGTCAGTTCTTTCTGCTGCATCCTTGGGTCTAAAGGTACATGAGTATTAGGATCCATTTGAGATCAAAATATTTTTCTAGCTATATTACTTGTGTTTTAGATGGCATTTGCAATGTGAGATTGTTGAACAAGGATTATGGCAACATAAGATGCTCTTCCCTTGAATGGGCGGGGCCATAAGCAGTACCTCTGTTGCTTCTTGAAATGTCTCAAAATTGCTGTTAGCAGAAATACCTTGCATTTTTCTGATAAAACTGAGCAAAATGCAAAAATTTGGAGTGTTCTTTCATCAGGTATAAAAAATTTTGTACAGTACACCAAATGAAACCAAAAGGATTATGGGTTTTACTGTGTGCACGAATTACAAAGTTCATTGCGAGGTAGAAATGGATGTGAATCTCACTCGAGCATTACCTTTTAGGAACATGGTTATTCTGTTGCAACAAAATTATAAAGACAACCCTTTCCAAATGTTTTCTATGAATACCTGGGGCCTGTATGTCAACCTGAATGAATACATATTTCGTTGAAGTTAAGCAAAAAACTGAATCTCAAAGGCAAATTATAGCAATGTAAAGCTGATTATTAACAGTTTGCCTGTGTGTTTAGACACTCATTTCTAAGACATTCTCAATGCCTTGCCATCCAATCTAGTTAATTCTGTAGTTATCCTTAAAGATTGCTCTGAATGTGCATCATATAAATATTTTCATGATTCAGGAGAGGTGTGCAGGTGCTGATACCATTCAATTGGTAGCCCGAATTTTGCACAAATCCAAAGCTCATCTCCAATCTATGCTTTTGCTCAGTAACGCTACACTGGTAGATGATTTTTATGTGCATCTGGTATGGCACTCTCCTTGTTACAGATGCTTTGCACGTCCTCCTGCAGTTTCTTGCCCAGATCTGTCTGAAAGAAAGCAAATTTCATAATTGATGCAGAAGTATGTTATAGTTACTAGAATTTTAAGCTTGGCATGTTTACAGCGATGAGATGTTCTGTTGTTGTGAGTGACAAGATTATATAGATGATGAAAGTAGAATTTATCTATCCCTTCAAGTAGATATTTTCTAATACATATTTAGATTTAGCTACCTTAGTGGGGTCATAGATTTAAATGTGCCAATTGAACGACACCAAGAGGAGCTTAATATCAACTTCTGCTACCCCTCAGATTTGTACTAGACCTACTGCATGGAGACTTGCCATGCACATGATCTCAAATGTGTATTGAACGCTTAACCTAATCTATCAACCTCCATTTTTCCAAAAAAAAAAAGTGCCAATTGAACTAAAATGATAGCAGCAGAGCAACAGCCGGTCAAAGAAAAAACTGTTTTTATTACTTGACTCGACAAGCTGGATTGTGATCTTCATTCTTTTTTCTAAAACACACTGATGTTGTCTTTAAAAACTTAAAACATGAAAGTTTTGAAAAGTGCACCTCCTTAAGTTGTAGTGGGGGTTTGTAAATTATTAGATTATTTTTTTGGCTGTATATTATTTTGTTGTGTAATCTTCTGGCGAGGACATCTTTCAGATAAGTATGTTTTCAGGTAGATTCCGTGCCTGACCTCACCGAACTCATTCACAGAATCACTGCAAGACTGGTCCTCCATATAAATGGGTAAGATTAAGATGTTCATTGCCCAATTAGATTAAGCACATAATGGGGCTTGTTACCTCCTTGGTCTGTTTGGTGAAGTGTTGGTGTTCATAACTTTTCTTTATGGTTTCATTTGTGGATTTGGTGTAAGATTGACAAAACAAGGTATTTTTCTGCTTCAGTTTGTATATCGAAATTGCTATTCTGTAAGAAGATTGATTAAAAAATGGACATGCTGCATGGTTTTGGATCATTAATTTGCCCCACATGAGAACTTGCGTCTGTTCATGTGTCTGTCATGAGACAATTTATTCAGCTTAGAAGCATTATGTACTGGAAAAACTTCTGAGCTAGCTAATGTACACAAAAAGTGCATGTCTTCTAATTTCTTTTGTCTAAAGTGAGAATCATGTGCAGGTATGTTGATCGGATTGCAAACGCTAAATGGGAAGTGAAAGAGCTCGGTCTAGAGCACAATGGGTTCGTTCCTGGATAACCAACCTTCTGTGATTTTTTTTTTTTTTTGGTAGTGAAAACCATCTGTGATTTTAGTTAATGCAAGTTTGTGATAGAAGATTAAATCCTACTCTTTATTGCTTATATTCTTCTCTTCCAACAATGATAATCATATTTCTTTCACCTTTAAACACACTTGTATTATGGAATTCAGTTACTTCCAAAGTTGCCTTAGACTCCTTAATGGGCTGCCTATTTCCAAGCTGCTAAGTTTATGGCAAATTGTGTTTACTTCCGGCAAGAAATCATGAGGGCATTTTCCCAGGCATTTTATAAGCCTTTCAGTGGCTGCTATCGCAGGCTTTCATTAAGCTTGGTCATAGTAAAATTAGTGCTTCCAAGAACAATGAGCATCTGTAATATAGAGATGCTTGGTTTGGTAACTTCAGTAGCTTTCTGATTTGGTATCACTACTCGGTTGGTATAGGTATGTGGATCTGTTGCTGGGAGAAGTCAAACACTATAAGACAAGACTTTTGCACGGGGGAATCAACAGAGAGGTAGCTGCTTGAAATTTATTTATTTATTTATTTTGGTAGAAAGGATAGTTGCATTCAAAAGTAGGCGTTTAGCGGTCTTAGGTTATTTGAGTGAGCATTTTTTCTCTCACCAGAGTTTCTGGAAAACTGAAATTTGTTCCTTTAAGAGGTGTTCTGATGTGCAATGAGCAAAAGCCTGTTGGCATTCAAATTCTGAAACCCGATGACCATCAGTCATGTACTAACGACGCTGCTCATGAGATTCATTATACTTCATCTTATTAGGTACAAGACATTCTTATGGAATATGGACTTGACATTGTAGCTGAAACTCTTGTTGAGGGTCTTTCGAGGGTGAAGAGGTGTACCGATGAGGGAAGGGCCCTCATGTCATTGGATCTTCAGGTTTCTGCTTTTTGGCTTTCAATTCTTGATATGTTTTATCGAAACATATGTATAGTGACCGTCAATGTCTGTATTTGCTGCTCTCAGGTATTGATTAATGGCCTTCAGCATTTTGTCCCCAGTAATGTGAGGCCAAAGTTGCAGATTGTGGAAACTTTTATTAAGGTGAGGTTTCTTGCCCAAGTTAATGTGGAATGTTATGCAAATTCTTGAAGATTTTTTTTTTTGAAAGAAATTGTATAAAAGCTTTTTCCATGAGTGATGCTAACTCCACTAGGGATAAAATGGACTCAATTTATTTAAAAAATGTAATTGTTATTAAGGCTGCTGTCTATTTATTTATAGAATTTTCAGAAGGATTAACATGTTGGGAATTTTAATATCTTCTTTTATACTAATAGCTTACGACCACATCTGAACAGGCCTATTACCTTCCAGAAACTGAATACGTGCACTGGGCTCGTGCGCATCCGGTTAGAGGATACTGCCACTGCTAAAAGGATTTCCACCATTTCTGTTTCACCTGAATATCTTTTTACCTAAATTCCTTGAATCTGCTGCTCCATGCAGGAATACACAAAGAATCAAATCGTGGGGCTTGTCAATCTGGTGGCAACAATGAAGAGTTGGAAGAGGAAAACTAGGTTAGAAATTCTGGAAAAGATCGAGTAGCGATGACCCAAGTTTCACATTCGTAAATCCACATGGAGGCTTAATGTTCTGATAGTATGTATTAAACTGGAAAAAGATCGAGCAGCAATGACCGGAGTTTCATGCTCGTAAGTCTGCATGGAGGCCTAACATTCGGATGATATGTATTCGGCTGTGTCTTATAGCGTTGGTATAGTTTCTTGATTATTAAAAGTGAAATTTCTGTTGGTCTCTCGAGAGGAAAAAGGTATAGGTTTCTTTTATCTGATCTCTATGATAATCCCCCTGGTTCCAGGGAGTACTCTAGAGTATGTATTTTTTTTTTATAAGTAGAGTATGTAATTATAATCAAACTCCTGTTGCTTTGATTAATCCAATCCATCTGCAATGTTTATTTGCATATACACTGCAGAATGACTCTCTAGTTGCAGAGACTTGGATCGATGGACTGTGAATTATCGAAATGAATCACTACCCCGCACATTTGAGGCATGTAGATCTGAGTTTTGTTTACTAACTAACTATAGTCGAGAAAATAATTCCTCAATTATCAAATTTAGGCAAATAATTCTGAACTCGGGGTCATTTTAAAAATGTTAAACTCGGGCATGCAAAGACCGAGCATGAGAAACTTGGTGTTGTTTGTTTAGAGACGGGAAGGGAAGGGAGCACCAAACAATTTTTTGGTCAAGTGTGCTGGAACTCGAGCTTTGAAAAATCGAGTTCTTACACCCATTAAGAAACTCGGTGTTTCAAAGCCAAAAGGGACGAAAATAAAAATCGGAGTTGCTAATTCCGATCCTAAAACCATATGGCAAGGACATGTGATTTGTTTCATGGTTTCCTGTTTTTTTTTTAAAAAATATATAGATGGTTTGTGTTGTTTGCCTTTTGGGTAAGCTACAAAATAAAAAATGAGGACCTTTTCCTTTTTCCCTGAATTAATCTCTACCTTTTGGGTTGGGTGTATTAGCCTTGTTTGAACCGTCCCCGTCCCCATTCCCAACTCCAACCCCACATCGATATTTCTCCAAATCTCCTTCCCTTCCTCTTCATTCTTCCACTTTCTGATCTTCTCTTCCCAATCTTTCCCAAATCCCGACATTGTCCTAGGTGGTAATGTCACAACCCTCAATAATTCAGGTTCTTCCCTCACTCCCCATGAAATAAAATTATTATCAATCTCTCCTGGATTAGGAGCACAAGAAAAATAAAATGTCGGTCCCCCCTTGGCTGGAGTCCCTGCTCTCCACTCCCTTCTTCTCCGTCTGCCCTTCCCACCGCAACTCCCCCAGGAACGAAAGCAACATGTACTGCCTCGACTGCTGCCGTGGCGGCGGCGGCGACAGTACGGTCTCCCCCTCCCATGCCTTCTGCTACTACTGCCGGTCGTCCCATCACAAGGATCACCTCGTAGTCCAAGTAAGTCATGGAACCACAAATAAAACATTATCGACTGAGTCCACGCGCGTGCCCTCTCAATTGTCGTCTCATATTTGGATTGGTTGGGGAACGTTTGGGCTTCTAGATAAGGAGGTCATCGTACCACGATGTGGTAAGAGTGTCGGAGATACAGCAGGCGCTGGACATCAGCGGGGTCCAGACGTACGTGATCAACAGCGCCAGGGTCGTGTTCCTGAACGAGAGGCCGCAGCCGAGGGTGGCCAACGGGGGCGGTGGAGGGTGTTGACACTACGGAATATCTTGGGCCTGTGCTAAGTCTACAAGCCCAGAAAAGTGGTCCTAAGTCTACAGCCCGATGTAGGATGCAGGCCTGAGCTAAGTCTACGGCCTGCGTCAATGTGTTGACACTACAGAATGTCTTGGGCCTGAGCTAAGTCTATAGCCTGCGTCAACACATGCTCACACGATCCCACACACACGATCCCAATACACAACTCAGAAAATTAAAAGGATACTTTAAAACAGACTCCGAAATTCCTGGAGAGAAGTTAAGATTGAGCCACGATCTGAGGGATCGTTTTGAGAACGCGCGAAGCGTATAGGGCAAGTAAGATTCAGTATAAAAGAAAAAGATCTTCCTTAGGATAAAGCACCATCAATCAGCCAAACATAGATTTGCATTGCTCGTTACCCTTAGACTTTAGTAGATACCTCGGTCTGGGTTATTTGGTCACTACCTTCAACACCAGAGTGACCAACCGTAGCTTTGGTGTTCACCTTCCGCCAGCACTTCCACCGTCCCGGCGAGCAACCGTAACCGGGGCAACAACTTTCCGTCAGCACTTCCACCGTCCCGGCGAGCAACCGTAACCGGGGCAACAACCTTCCGTCAGCACTTCGTCCGTCCCGGCGAGCAACCGCAACCGAGGCAACAACCCTCCGCCAGCACTACTACCGTCACACAAGTCTACAGCGCAGCGCACTGTACCGAGTCTACGACGTCAGCAGCGAGTCTACGACGCCTACTTCAGCCGTATCACCCCTTTTTCGTTCATTTTTATGGCTGTAAGATTCTAAGTTCTCTTTCGAAACTCTGAATTTGTACAGTCGTATCTTTTATCATTGAAATTCATCTTTCTGGCGACCACATACATTTCCCTGTGAGTCCAATTGCCAAATATTTTCGACGTGGTCCGTTTTCACGTCTTTGGCGACCACAGTGGGAGTAAAGAAAATATTTCACGTTTGCTGATGGCAAAAAATACCAGAAGCGGAGTTAGCCGAGATCCCCCACCTCCATTAGGTGAAGACGACGTTCCCGCAGAAGGAGACGCAAACGCGGACGATGTGACTCTAAGCAGTCAGGCGAACGCCAGTCAAACTGATCTCGGGGTACATACACCCTCCGAATTTATATCCAGACTCGAATTTCACAAAGAGTTCAGTGATATGAGAAATTTGGTCGATAGACGTATTTCTGGACTAGAAAGTAACATGGCTTAGATCCTAGAGTAAATCAGCGCCTTAAATAGGCCAAAACCCGTTGCGAAGCCAAGTAACTCCGTAGACCGAGATTGCTCTTTCATGGGAGATGCACGACGAGTAGAAAAAAAGAATGTGTCATTCCAAGTGGATGACCCTTGGGACCACGAGAATCAGTTTGTTACAGAGGTCAGTAACAGGGATAGGATGTCCCCTTCTAGACCGACGTCTTCGCGG
Source organism: Melastoma dodecandrum (assembly GCA_029817715.1). NCBI lineage: Eukaryota > Viridiplantae > Streptophyta > Magnoliopsida > Myrtales > Melastomataceae > Melastoma > Melastoma dodecandrum. The sequence goes on along the minus strand of JARUPY010000472.1, from coordinate 4,970,231 downwards.
TTGCCCGCGGCATGGATACATAACGCGGTCTATGCGGTAAACCCGGTAGATGAGTACGGTGAGGCCCAGGGTGAAACAAATAGATGTGCACCTTCGGTTCCTCTCCGTCGTCCTGGGAAGGACCCCGTGGATGAAAACTTACCAGGAGAATCCCCAAATGTAGGAGGTTTTTCTCGGGCGGAAAGTTTTTACGCTAAACCCTCTGTAGACACACAGCCGCTGAGGCCTAGTGAAAGAGCACCTTGCGCCACCGAAAGGTGGGGTCAGGACCCTGCGCGCGAGTCAATTGGCTACCCAACCCCTCCGAATTTGAGGGAGACAATAGCCCAGGTCTTGGAACAGATGGTACCCGGAGCTGTTAGGCAGGACGACCCCTGTTTCTACAGGAGCCCTTACCCGACGTTCATTGATAGGGATTTTCCCCTGCTCAAAGAATACAGAGTACCGGATTTCACTCATCAAATCGGGGAGGCCGAACTAACGACTTTTGGAAATTAAAGCTGTTTCCTAACTCACTCACAGGCGATGCATTTACGTGGTATGCTAGTCTACCCCCAGGATCGGTGGCATCATGGGTGGAAATGCAGTCTAGCTTTATGAAAGCGTTCGCTCGCCTAGATACATCATTGTCAATTTTCGAGGTTATGCGCTTGAAGCAAGCCGCCGAAGAACATCCAGGGCAGTTTCTAATGCGCCTACGAAAAGCGCTACTCCGATGTAGACCAGCAATTCCAGAAAGGGATCAACTGATGGTGGCATTAAACGCCTTGTCGATTCCCTTCAAAAAGAAACTGCAGGGAGAAAGGTTCGCTGATCTTTACGATCTCGCCAGGAGAGCGACTGAATATCACCAGTTGTTGATGGAAGAGGCCCAGTCTACGCGCACTTATATGCTAGAGACTGTTGAGGTAGACATGGCTGAATTTGTAAAAGGAGAGGCGATAGTTTGCGAGCCTTTGGCAAGGAAGAACTCTAAGGCAAAGGCATCTCAAAAAATGGGAGAAGAAAGAAAGTACTCTTTTGATGTAGACAAAGCGGATGCAATTTTCGACTGGCTCTACCAGCGAAAACGAATTAAACTAAAGTCGGGATATAGAACCCCTCAGACAGATAAGGAAAAGTCTAGGAATTATTGCAAGTGGCATGGGTCGTTTACACATATGACCAGGGACTGTCTGTCATCCAGGAACATAATTCAAGACCTTATAGAGGCAAAAGAATTATGCTTCCCGGAAGTCGACGAGGTCACTATGGTCGACGACAGGCCTTTTGACGATGAAATCGCTATACATATGTTCGATATTTCTGATGTAGACATAAATCTTATAGAAGTTGATACCAGTTTCTCTCTACAGGGTACGAAGGTAGCTAGAGAAACCGTGGTAGTAAATGCCCTGTTTCGTAGACTGGCGGACAAAGGGGTGATCACCTGCCCAGCCAAAGCAATCGCTGGAAACCTCTGCTGTTGGCACATGGACGATACGCATACCACCGATAGGTGCAACACTTTTAGGAAATACCTGCAGAACAACCAGGGTGTCACCTGGTATGACCTGACCCCTCTGGAAGAGGTTGCGATGGGAATAAGCTCTCCAGGGGCACGACCACCCCCGAGCAATTTACAGAGGAGACTCAAGAGCCCTCTAAGCCTAGAGCGCAGGCCGACAATCCGAGGAGGAAGAGGTGGTCCTCACGGTCGGGGCAGAGCACCCGAACACCAACCCCGTGTTGTAGAGCACCCCAGGCGACATTTAGATTTTGATGACCCGTCAACTCAGCAGAGGACAAAGCAAGTGGACAATGGTCGCACTAGCGAAACACATCCGATGGCTTTAGAAGCAAACACACCTGATAAAGCGCAGCAAGTCAACGAGGCGCAGAGAAGAGGATCCAAACCGAGGTACGGAACGCACAAAGTAGATGCCCAGGCAATCCGGATGGGACCGGCAATAGCCCAATTCATGGATGAGAAAGTACTGTGCCAGAAGTGCAAGTTAATAGGGTGAAACAGGATCCTAATCACGCAGCTCTGTACGGCATGCTGCGTAGACTACTTCCTTAAGCTGGTAGACTTATCAGCAAATGGAGAGATCATAGTCCAATCTGCTCACCCTGCGACCACAGGTATTAATGACCTCGTGCACCATTCAAAAATGCAACAGGAGGCAACGTGCACGGTCTTGGGGACCCAGTCGCTAGAGACTTCGTGGAGGTATGTCGAACCCTACTTGATTCTAAGAAATCAAGAATGGTCAAGGCGGTTAACCCTTCGAAATTTTGGCAGAAAGCAAGTTTACCACCACAGGCTCGGAAAAGAAGGGATAGACGTTTAAACCACTTCGCAAAGAGACCTAGGCCCGCCCCGTCGGAGGCAATTTCGCCTATCAAGACGCGCATAAAGGAACCAAATAGGGAGGCTGAGCGCATCGAGTCTACGGATCACTCGGAGGAGCCAGGCTCAAGCTTTGATTACACCCCCCTTCGGAGTGAAATCCCGAGTGACGCTAATGGCAGAAAACAAGTGATTGTCAGTTGCAATACCATTACTCTGCCTGTAAACTTTGCCAAAGCAAAGGACGAAGAAGCTCCGAGAGGTAAGCCACATCTCTCCCGTCTTTCGCCTTACCCGCCTGGTTTCCCGCTTCATTGACTAAGAAAGCCTTCAGATAGCATGAAGCAGCATATGCACTCCTTGTATATTACTGCTATTTTCGATGATACTTTAATGAGTCGAGTCTTAGTAGACAACGGAGCCACTATAAACGTACTGCCTTTATCCAAGTTTAGAATGCTTGGATATAAACTTCATGATTTGGTTAAAACCGATATCGCAGTGAGTGGTTTTAATGGCAGGAAGTCCGAATGCTTGGGAGTCTTCTCCGTACATTTGGGAGTAGGGCGACAGGAGAAAGAAACCGCCTTTTTCGTAATAGACATAACCCCCACGTTCAATGCCTTACTAGGGCGTGATTGGCTTCATAAGGCCGCCGCCATCCCGTCTAAACTACATAGAGAGCTAATATTGTGGCTTGAATCTGAAATTGAGATTGTGAAAGCTGATGCGTATTCCTGTTGTGACAAAGGTGTTTTGCATGAAAAAACAAGCAAGACTATCAAGGACCTGACCCTGCACCAGCGGTATGAGCTGGGTGATCCCACGGTCGGCCCCCTTGGTCAACCCTCTGGGAAATTCGATTATATTGTAGACTACGGGACATCGCACCCCAAGCCAGAGTCCGGCCCGGTTGTTCCAACAGGATGGGGAGATGAGTTCACTGATAAAGACATAGAAGAAGTCCTGCAAAAAGTCAATTCAGGGGAGAACCTTGCTGAGGGGAGCACGAATGGCCACACAGGAGAAGGAGCCTTGGAAAGCCAGCAGAACCCTGGCGCGGAGTTGGAGCCCGACAGACTCCTCAAAGAAGGGACTTATGGGCCAGAGTGAAAAGGAAAATGCGGCAGTCGCTGATGTCCTCCCGCGGCTCCAAGTCTACAGGGAAGGACGTCCTCAGGATCAGTCTACGTCATCTTTATCAATAAACTCAGCAGGCCTTAGAGGGCCTGATGCATGTAATAAGCCCGTGTCTACCAGTCTAGGTGGTAGCGAGCATCGCGAGTCTTTATTGACCCCATGTGACCCCTTGGTCAGTATCAACTTAGGTAGTGAGTCTTCTCCTAGGAACCTTTTTATTAGTTCGTCCGCAAATAAAGAATTCTTTGAATTAATCAAGGATGTACTCAAAGAGTTTAAAGATTGCTTCGCCTGGGACTACACCGAAATGCCAGGGCTAGATCGTAAACTGGTAGAACATACTCTACGCATCAAGAAGGATTTCAAACCAGTTCAACAAGCTCCAAGACGTATGTCTAGGGAAGTAACGCATCTAGTTTTCAAGGAAGTAAAAAACTTTTTCGAGCAGGATACATAAGAACGTCACGATATACGGAGTGGATCTCTAGTATCGTACCGGTCTTAAAGAAAAATGGAAAAATTAGAGTCTGCATAGACTTTAGAGATCTAAATCGCGCTACTCCCAAAGATGAATACCCTATGCCCGTCGCAGACGACCTTATAGATAAAACCGCGGGCCACCAAGTCATGTCTTTCATGGATGGTTTTTCGGGTTATAATCAAATTTTCATCGCGGAGGAAGATATTCACAAAACAGCATTCAGGTGCCCTTTAGGCATTTTCGAATGGGTGGTGATGCCTTTCGGATTGAAAAATGCTGGTGCTACGTACCAGAGAGCGATGAACGCTATATTCGATGCTTGTCTAGGGAAAACGGTAGAAGTCTACATCGATGACATAGTGGTCAAGTCGACGAAGGAAGAACTACATATCGAACATCTAAGAAACGCCTTCATGAAGATGAGGAAACACCAACTGAAGCTGAATCCTCTCAAGTGCGCCTTTGGAGTTAAGGCAGGGCATTTTTTAGGTTTCTTAGTGTATCAACGTGGCATTGAAGTCGATCAAAGCAAAGTGAAAGCTATCCAGAGTCTAACGGCCCCAAGGAGCAAAAAGGAGCTACAGGCTTTCTTGGGAAGGGTTAATTACTTGCGCAGGTTCATTAGAAATGTTGCGGGAAAAACGAGGGTTTTCGCTAACCTCCTGAGAAGAAAGAGCGATTACAGATGAACCGAAGAACACAAAGAAGCGTTTAATGCTTTGAAAGAATATTTGATGCACCCACCGGTCTTAATGCCTCCTCAACAGGGGAAACCTTTTATCCTCTACGTAGCGGCTACCGAAACGACTATAGGCGTAATGATGGCACAAGTAGATGAAAACGGGCGCGAAAGAGCCGTCTACTACTTATCAAGACAATTAACCCCGTTCGAAGTCAGGTATACATCTAAAGAAAAGCTATGCTTATCGGTATTTTACGCCGTAAAGAAGCTCAGACACTACATCGGGAACCAAGAAGTCTACGTGGTTTCTAAGTCGCCTATAATCAAATACTTCTTTGAAAGCCCTTTACTAGTTGGACAAATCAGCAAATGGAGTCTGATTTTGTCCCCGTACGATTTAAGGTATAAGTCGCAGTAGTCAGTCAAATGACAAGCGCTGGCCAATTTCCTAGTCGATCATGACCCTGCCCAGTCAATAGATCAAGAAGAAAGGATCGAAGAAATATGGCAGGCATGGTTCGATGGCTCATCTACAAAAAATGGAACTGGGATAGGAATCCATATAATGTCCCCTATGGGTAAAAACATTAGGCTGGCTTTTCGTCTACGAGCATCGTTGACAAATAATGCCACCGAATATGAAGCATTAATAACAGTGTTAAAAGAGCTTCTATCGCTGGGAGCGAAACGAGCGCGAATTAGAGGAGATTCCCAGCTGGTTATCAACCAAGTAAACGAAGAATGTTCGTGTCAGGAAAAGTTGCGACCATACCTTGAAATTGTTCAAGGGTTAGTCGCACAATTCGAAAACATAGCTTTCCATTTCGTAAATCGTGACGAGAATAGAGTGGCCAATAACTTGGCACAATCAGCCTCGGGCTATAGGGCGAGAATCAAGCCAGAAGATTTAACAGAAATGGACTCTCATTTACAGCCAAGAAGTGACGTCATGGCTGTAGACATCATGAACCAAGAGGAAGATTGGAGGAAACCAATCGTAGATTTCTTATTGGATCCAAGTCAAAAGGTTAAACAATGGATCAGAGTCCAAGCATTGACATACATCCTTTTAGATAACGTCCTCCATAAGAAGGACGCAAACGGAGTTCTTTTAAGGTACGTAGACTTAGATGAAGCTACTCCAATAATGCTAGAAACTCATGAAGGCCTTTGTGGCTCACACCAATCAGGGGTCGAAATGTGTTGGACTATCCGTAGACATGGATTTTATTGGCCGTCAATGATGAAAAATTGCATCGAAATGGCTAAGGGATGCCAAGATTGTCAGCGACATGGTCCGTCGACCCGCGCTCCGGCAGCAGATCTCATCCCCATAATCAAACCTTGGCCTTTCAGGACTTGGGCCCTGGACATAATAGGAGAAATTCATCCCCATTCTAGTCGGGGAGACGCGTTCATCCTAGTAGCAACAGATTACTTCACTAAGTGGGTGGAGGCACAAGTCTACAGGAAAATTGACCACAGTGAGGTAATTGACTTCCTGCGGACTAACATCATTTACCGATTTGGCATTCCCCAGAATATTGTGGTGGACAATGGGATGGCCTTCAACAATGCTAAGGTAAGGGAATTCGCCGAAGAGTTCGGTTTCTCAGTTTCGAACTCTACCCCATATTATCCCCAAAGAAATGGGCAAGCCGAGGCGTCCAACAAATTGATTAAAAATAATATTTAAAGAATGATTAGATGCAATCCGAAAAAATGGCATGAGGTATTAAATGACACATTATGGGCCCTAAGGGTCACTAAACGCGACAGTACCGGAGAAACCCCATTCGCGCTAGTCTACGGCCATGACGCAATCTTGCCCATAGAAATGAGGTATAAGTCGCTTCGTGTCGCCCAGCCTTGCCTACAAGATGAAGCCATGCATATAGCCTTGGAAGAACTGGAAAAAAAGAGGTTAGAGGTTATAGACAAGCTAGAGGCACATAAACAGAGGATAGCCCGGCACTACAACAAGAAAGTAATTCATAAACACTTTCACGTTGGCGATTTGGTTTGGAAAATGGTTTTACCCTTAAAGACGAAAAGCCAAATTTTGGGAAAGTGGTCTCAAAATTGGGAAGGACCGTATCGAGTGGTCGAAACCTATTCAACAAATAGCTATAGGTTATCGACTCTCGAAGGTATCAAGCAACCTTTAAAAATTAACGGGAAATTCCTGAATCGATACAAGAAGACCATCTGGGAATCTCACAAAAGAACTTTGGAGAAGCGTTTCCCGGCCATTGCGAAGGAAATCGTGCAAAGAAAGGCGTCTTAAAAGCGTTCATACAGTTGTAGACTTGTGAACTTGTGCACAGAGCATCGTCTACAGCGAACAAATGGAAATAAAAAAAAAATATACAGGTCGTAGATTGAGTTTGCTTAGGAGGGGTCACCCCTTAACATATGCTGTCTACATTTAACATCAAGCTCTTCTACGAGCAAAGTCTCATAGGTCCAACCTCCTAGTACCAGACTGGGGCAGTGAGCTAACAGCCTCCACAAACAAGAAAGTAAGAACCTTGGCACGGGTCCGCTTTATAGTAAGCTCGTTCTGCTGGCGATACCAGGAATTTAGCTCATCTCGGTGTCGTTGAGCAGAAGCTTGAGCAGGGCGATTGTCGAGCAGGCAGTCAATCGTGCAGACCCAAACTTTGAGATCGACCTCGTAATCCAAGAGTTCTTTAATTCTATTCTGTACTTGGGAAAGCTGGGAAGATAGTTCACTCATTTGATCCTTAAGCAGCTTGATGTCAGCTGCCTCCTCCTCCTGACTTTGAGTCTTTGGGCAATCCTGGACGAAGTGTCATCAAGCGCTTGAAAGTCTGCTTGGTAAGCTGTCCATTCGGTCCAAAATTGCTCCCGGAAATCCTCACAAGCGGTCTGCATCTGGATGTTGGCCGCCGGGGGCGTTCTACTTCATCGACTAGGCCCTGAAGTTCCTTAAATTGAACTTCAGAAAACTTGTCGAGACGAAGAAGGTTCCCGATGCGATCCACATTTTGCACTAGCTGGTCATAAGCGCTGAGGCAGCCTGAAGTACCCTCCCCAGTAGGCACATTTGGTGATGGGGAGGAGAGATGAACAACTATTGCCACAGTAGGTTGCGCAGCGTCATCAGGGTCGGCTCCCAAGGTACCAACCTTTTCCGGAACCGCAATTTCCGCCACAGACAAGGTTGTCATTGGCGCTGCAGCAACAGATGGGTTGACTTCAGGAGCGCCTGTTTCTTCCGGCGTTGCAACCTCTGCTCCAATGATGACAATATCCACCTCCCCGAGTGTCGGAATTTGAGGACTAGAAGGAGAGGCATCCTGCGAATTAAGAAATGATATTAGATATCAGAACCAAAAACAGGGCCACTCCCAAGGGACAAAAACGTTAATAGGGAGAGACTGACATCTTTCTCAGGCTCTATTGAAGTCTCCGGCGCAGGAGAAGCTATAGGCACCAAAGCCATCATTTCTTGTCTGAAAAGGAAAGCCAAACATCATAAGAATCAGTAAGCGTTCTTGGTTTTCAAAAGGGAATAGAAGGAGTATTATATACTTTAAAGGGGGACTTGTAGACTGAGTCAACAACAACCTTGGAGTCCCGGAAGAAGCAGAACCAGATCCTCGGGAGACAAGCTGAGTTTGCCTCAGCAATTTGGATATCGGAGTATTCTCCGAGTCAGAAGATGACGAGGATATGGTCCTGCGCTTGCGCTTCCCAAGCTTCCCCGAAGGCTGCCCCTCGACTTTAGGCTTCTTGCCTTTAATGGCAAAAGGTTACTGTTGCCGAGCCGAGCGACTAGCTTGGGGAGGAGGGCTCCTCTCGGGAGAAGAATCTTTCGAACCTGTAATCACAATTGTAAAGATCAAGAGGAAGTATTCCAATACGAAGACATGAGACTTTCCAGAATATACATATACAATTCAAAGCCTCTTTTACCAGTGATAAGCTTCTGTCCAGACTTCCGCATCATGTCAGTAGACAGGTAAAGATTTGGCTCAGCAGAAGTCTCAAGGAAAGTCATCCTGTCGCGAAGGGCGCCAAAGGTGAGCGCCCACTGAATGGAGAAGGCTTCGGTAGTATAAGCTGGAGTGCTCTCAAGGGGGAACTCCATATGCTGAAGCTCTGCCTTCTTCGACAAGAGGACCAAGGAGTCTTGAAGAGAGTCCCTTGATAAGACGCAGGTATTCCTGGTATGGATTGGGGCGTTGAAAGTATCAGAAAAAGGGACTGCAAAGCTTTGGATGAAGCCCAGTTGCCTTGCACAGAGCTGGGGATTGTAGACTTCAAAACTGAAGCCTGCCTCTGTGGCGCACACCAAGTCCCTGCTAGTCAGCACAGAGTCCCAATATAGGATTGGCACTAGCTTCCTTCGGCGCTTGAGAACAGGGTGGCCGGTAGGGAACGGAGCCCAATTACAGCGTTCCCCTCGTCCAGTGTCGACGATATGCCTCATATGCCCTGTCACCGAAGCATGCAACCACTGGCTCTTGTTGTAGCAGCAAGCCTCTAGCATATGTATCCCATAGCAGCCAACCTTGATAGCACCAGAGGGCATCTGATACCCTGTAAGTCCTGGCATCCATGTGCAAGCCCACAGATGCACGAGCCAAAGAAGGCCACCAGCCGGATACTTGGGGAAAGGGCTTGTGCAGGAACTATTCCTATGCAAGCTTTGGTAGATAAGACCCAACAAGAAGGGCGCCCAAGCTACCTTGCTGGAAGCATTACTCAAAAAGTTGGCAATTCCGTAAACCAACTTTGGCACCCTCTTGCCAGGAAAGCAAAATACATACTTGCTCAGCCACACACTGAAGAATTCCACTTCTTCAGCCTTTCCCCAAGCAGAATGAGGGCGGCCTTTAAGTAATTGGAGGTGCCTCGTCGCTGTATCCAAAATTTGGAGCATTCCTGACGGATTATGATCGCTGTCCAGGGGGTAGAGGCGAACGGGAGTCCCAACTACATAACTCTCCGTCAAGAAATAGACATCCTCCAATGTGATAGTCATTGGACCTTCTGGAAAGTAAAAGCAGTTGACTGAGCTATTCCAGAAGGGGAGGAGACTGGCGCATACCCGCAGGTCACAATGCTTCGCGACCAGAGAAAGCTTCAGGAAATACCAAATCCCGTAGACCTTCAACTTGCTTTCCAGCCTTTCTTGCCGACGTGAAAACCACTCCTGTACTAGGGTCTTGTCCACAGAGGGGAAGCACAGGAAGCCGCTCTTCTTCTCCCAGCCAAGTGGGTCGAGAAACCCTCCCGGCAGATAGGGATTTGGCACTCCGTGATCAGATACTCGTGAGAAACAGGGTCGGGGAAGAGTGCGGAGTCAAGAACGGGACCCAGGGTTAGGCCTTGGCCGTCTGAAGTCTGGACGACGCCAGAAGGGCCAGCGCGTTGCTGGTGCCACTGGAAAGAGGCAAGGTTCGACATGATTGGAGAGGAGTTTTTCTTGAGAAGAAGGCTAGGGTTTCGGGAAGAGCAAGATTGCGGAGAGAAGAAGGCTAATACGTACGTCGCAAGTGAAAGGAGGGAAACGAAACGTTCTCCTTTTAAAACCAAAAAGCCGACAACTGTGCTCAGGCGACAGAAGTCGCCTCATAAAAAAAGGGGGGCTTATGTTGACACTACGGAATATCTTGGGCCTGTGCTAAGTCTACAAGCCCAGAAAAGTGGTCCTAAGTCTACAGCCCGATGTAGGATGCAGGCCTGAGCTAAGTCTACGGCCTGCGTCAATGTGTTGACACTACAGAATGTCTTGGGCCTGAGCTAAGTCTACGGCCTGCGTCAACACATGCTCACACGATCCCAACACACAACTCAGAAAATTAAAAGGATACTTTAAAACAGACTCCGAGATTCCTGGAGAGAAGTTAAGATTGAGTCACGATCTGAGGGATCGTTTTGAGAACGCCCGAAGCGTGTAGGGCAAGTAAGATTCAGTATAAAAGAAACAGATCCTCCTTAGGAAAAAACACGATCAATCAGCCAAACACAGATTTGCATTGCTCGTCATCCTTAGACTTTAGTAGATACCTCGGCCTGGGTTATTTGGTCACTACCTTCAACACTAGAGTGAGCAACCGTAGCTTTGGTGATCACCTTTCGCCAGCACTTCCACCGTCCCGGCGAGCAACCGTAACCGGGGCAACAACCTTCTGTCAGCACTTCCACCGTCCCGGCGAGCAACCGTAACCGAGGCAACAACCCTCCGCCAACACTACTACCGTCACACAAGTCTACAGCGCAACGCACTGTAGCGAGTCTACGACCTCAGCAGCGAGTCTACGACGTCAGCAGCGAGTCTACGACGCCTACGTCAGCCGTATCACCCCTTTTTCGTTCATTTTTATGGCTGTAAGATTCTAAGTTCTCTTTCGAAACTCTGAATTTGTACAGTCGTATCTTTTATCATTAAAATTCATCTTTCTGGCGACCACATACATTTCCCTGTGAGTCCAATTGCCAAATATTTCCGACGTGATCCGTTTTCTACGCGAACAAAGGGGTGAACAACAAAGGCGGGGTTTGCATCTGTGCCAGATATGCGGGAGAAGTCTCCTCGACCCTTTTCTGTTCTGTTCCCTGGGTTGCAAGGTAAAGTTGTCCATCCCCCTCCCTCCTTTGCCTGTCTTCGTTAATTTCGTCACATTATTGTCACGACACGATCCAACTGATAGGTGATATCGACTATAATCTCATCTCATTCACATTATCAAATACATCAATTGGCTATACACATTGAATGCAACGAAGGTTTCACAATTAATTTCATGAAAAAAATACACGTAACTTATACGAAAACACGACATATGATCGAGATCCGTCATTAATGGGTTGGGATTAGCTTTTCATATGTGGACGTTTTTTAGGTGGCGTTCGATTCGATCAGACACTCCTCACTCACATGCAAATGGCTTGCTTGTCTAATCTACTGTGTGATTTGTCTAAGAGTTGGCAAGTAAACGACTAAACACTATGCACATACACCCAAACTTATAGCTTCGTTACACAGTAAAGTTAGTCCACAAAATAATTTGTGAATTATATCAGTTAAATCTAAAATTCGTAGACTGATGTCAATAACTATAAGTTTTTAATTCAGAGTTTCAAAGAAAATGTCGCAGTTCTAAACTCAGAGTTTCAATGTTCCAAAAGTAAACTATGAATTCTAAATTCAGAAGTTACATAATATGTCTTATTCTCAAGCTTTTAAGCATGTTGAACTCCGAGTTTAGAACTTATAGTTCACTTACGAGACTTTAAAACTCTGAATTTGTAACTCAGAAATCATTAAAAACTGAATTTTAAGTTACAAATCCAGACTAAGTAACATTAACCTACGAATTTAAAGTTTGACCGACTTATTTCACATATTATTTTGCGTACTAGTGCTCCCAAAACTTGATGTTCCTCCCATATGATTGATTCACCACCCGTTTTTAACTACTTAACCCCGTCGGTATGATCTTGATTAGTTTAGATTTCCGGGTGTTGATCGATTTTTGTTTTAATCATGTTTTTTTTTATAATTTCAGCTTGTGGGAATAAAGAGGGATGGAGATGCGAGCTTTAACTTGAGGGCCAAGAAAGAAGAGGAGGGATTCCCCATAACGGTTGCAAGGAATAAGAAGAAGAAGAGCAAGGAAGGAATTTCTTCACTCCACTCGAACGGGAGATCGTTGTTGCCTTGCAAGGGAGACGAAGACGAAGACGATGAAGAAGCCACATTGCTTGAAGGAAACCCCGACGTCGTCTATTCCAACTCCACCACAGCTACTCATCTTCAGTATCCCTCGACGAGTTCCCGGAGACCGAAGGGCGTCCCCCGACGCGCGCCCTTGTGATGACTGGTCGCGGTTGATGGGCACGGGGCATGTGCACCATTACAAAGGCGCATGTTACCCCCTTCGACGTACATTAAAAAGGATAACAAACACACATACAATCAATAAAAAAACCTGTTTGTCCCAGGGGAATAATCCGAATTACTCTGATTGATTTGCAATAGAATATAATAATTTGTTTGAAAGACTAATTAATGTTGGAATGATTGGGGGGGCTGTCCACATGAGAGGAGAGTGAAGTGATCAACTTCCCCTTAATGATGTTTTTATTTAGCTTTAAATTGGGTTTTGGCCCTTCTTTCGTGTGTTGTTGTTGATGTGGTTAGAAAGCAAATTCTCCATTTGATATCATCTCTGTCTCTGTAAAGCAACACGAAATAATTGGCCTGGTAGGCTAACTCCCCCCCCCCCCCCCCCCCAATAGAATGCTGTTTTATCTAGGTTTAATTTCGATATTAGTTTAATGTTATGTGGTGGTATCTCACACATGGGATGCCTTTGTTTCGATTGCTTGATATCCAAGGCTTTTTATTTGACTGTCTTTTTCTTTTTTTTTTGGGGGGGGGGGGGGGAAATTCTTGCGTAAATTCGTTTTGAGTTCCATTTTTCTTACCCATATCAGGCCCATGTTTTGACCCAGGCCCATTTAATGTGGATTTCATGGGTATCGATCCGGTTGGGCCTTCAGCTGGAAAGGCCTAATATGGCCCAAAAGCCCATTTTAGTAGTAGCGAGGAAAGCGGTGGAAAAATCGGGAATGCCCCCCCGAATAATAATAATAATATAATCCGACAATAATCAATGATGCGTGGGACCCACCCCCATTTACTTTACTTGGTTTCGTGTATTTAAAAGATGCCCCGGGAAATGGATTTGACAAGGACGTGAGCCAAGTGTCCCACCTTCAAATCCCATTATTACCCTTTATTTAATAATAATAATTAAGCCCGGATGAAAAAAAGAATTCAATAATTTACACATAGAGTAACAAAATACGAGCCTTTCTCACTTCACCAGCAACCACTGGAAAGAGTGTTCTAGGGTTTACGTACAAGATTTCATGGGATGCCGACATCTCTCCTTACATTTCGATAAAGGACGAGGTTGCCCACGTCACCCCCTGAAGAAACTTCCCCACGAATAATAATCCAGGTAAAAAGAAGCCGCCTCCTTTCCCCCATTTGTTAGACTTCTTAATCATCTTGTTTTATAGGAATCAATACCAAAATATTAACCAAAACACTCCTCCCACCATGACTAGGAGAAACCTCCTCCTCATCCTCGACGACGACTCTTCTTACTCCACCGACCTCCCTTCCACCGTCGACCTCCCCCGCCCCCGCCCACTTTCCCCCGACGAGTCCCCGGCGCATCCCCAGCGTCCCTTCGAGTTCTACCACTCCGCCTCCTACATTCCCTTGACCGTCATCGTCCTCCTTACCGTCCTCTTGTTCATGGCCTTCTTCTCCCTCTACCTCCGCTGCTTCTCCTCCTCAGATCCTTCCCCATCTCCTGCCCGCCGCGGCTCTCCTCCCTCCGAAGCGGAGGCGGCGAAGACCGAGCTCCCAGAGGTGATCTACAGGGAGGGCGACCATCCGCACGGTCAGAGCGACTGCGCGGTTTGCCTGAGCGAGTTCCAGGAAGGGGAGAAGGTGAAGGTGATCCCCAGGTGCAGGCACGTTTTCCACCCCGACTGCCTCGACTCCTGGCTCTCCTCCCACCTCTCCTGCCCCGTCTGCCGCACCGTTCCCTTGTCCTCGTAGAACAACAAGACACTAGGAGGGAGTTAAAAAAGGTAAGTGGCGGTCACTGTGGGCCTTGGATGGGCCTCCCGCACAATGATGTCGTTGAAGTCTCTAGAGAAGCAAAAGACATTGAAGAAGAGCGATTCCATTTTTAAATCGCTAGGGAGTTCGATCTCAGAGATCGACGTAGGAACCTTGGACTTTTTCTTTTTGAAGATTAAGCTTTTGCTTGGATCATTCCAATTCCAACAGTTAATGAATGAGGGTGGTTTTAAGGGATTAAATGAGCCTAAACTTGGTTTCTTTCTTTGATGTGATATATAAGTAAGGGGCCAAACTAGCTGTCGCCCGGGGTTATAAAGAGGCAACAGTGGACTAATCTGATGATGGCCCATTACGGGAGACAAGCTCATCCTCGATTCGCCCTCGTCACAAGCTTTGTTCCACGGGAAATTAGAATAAAATGCTTAGTAAAGTTGTACCCGTCTTTAAAAGGGTAAAATTAAGGTCGACTCAAACGAATTTTAGTAGACAGTCGGAGAGGAATATTAAGATCCGGGTTACTGATAATGTCCGTACTTTAGTTTCGACTAACCGTGCGCGCGTTATCTGAACGTGTTTCGAGCAGGTTTCTATACTAATACCTCCGAGAATGTGTTGATATTGTAATTTTATCTCGCTAACTTGTTATATTATCCGGGTTTATAAAACTGGTTAATGACTAAACGAGAAACTTTTTTTTTTCTTTTGTGATGTGATACTGTAAATTTGTAAAATTTTGAGTTGTTTACAAGAGGGGAAGAATGATGAGGTCGCACGGCGGAGGAAGTTAACTCGTTTTTAAGACAAGGAAAAATCACGACTCTACCAAAGGCATCAAGTTTAAGAGATTTAGATTCGCCGAACGAAATATTGATAAAAAAAATCACTGGCTGGACAGGGGAGTGTTATTAAATTTATACAATATATACGATAATATCATAAATTATGTAAAAAAAATTTTTTTGTCAATTTTTTTTTTACTATACAATCTTTAGGGTTGTAAGTTTTTGTGACCATTTACTGACTCGTAAATAACTGTGTCTACCGGATTAACCACCGTATCCACCGTCTCACCCACCTTTCACCTATCCATCCATTTAATTTATTACGCGCACCGGGAAGCCAAAGACGGCTTTTTTTTTTATTTTTTTCCTTTACTTTCTTCTCAAATCTCTGCCCTAATCGCGGCCTCAAGGTGCGAAAGACTGAGGGAAGATGATTTGCGAGGGTGACGAGGGTCCTGCCATAGGGGCTATGCAGCAGGCACTTGCGGTGGGATCTAGATTTGGGGGTTGGCACTCTATCTTTTATCTTGTTCTCCCCGCCGGAACAAACAGGGAGACAACTTTCCTCCATCGTCCCTTTGTACGCGCACCCTCCGGCCTAGCACGCGCGCTGCGGCTCCGGCGACACGAGGATCCGGGCCCGCTCCCCGAGGCCCAATCCGGTGGGCGTCGCAACTCGAGCGTCGGACGCTGCGGAAGGGCATCGGGTTGAATCCTCCCTTAGTTCCCAAGCGGATCTGCGGGGCGTTTCGCCGACCGTCTCCCGTCCTTGAAGGCGACGGGCGAAAGGCTGTGTTAAGACCTCGCTTGGGAAATTCCGGGAGGATCCAGGAAGCGACTCGTGTTGCTGTCACCCATCCAAAATGGCTCCGTTTGTAAAATGTGTTGTTGTTTAACCTAGGTAAACTATTACGGAGTCGCCACCGACTTTTATTTTAAAACTGTTAAGTCGGAAAAACAGCTTGTTCGGGGATTTTTACTTACTAAATCTTTACACTCTAATCATGCGAAGAGGTGGCGTTTGCTCCAAAAGAGTTTGACTTTTGGTTAACGGGCGTTAGACCCGATCCGGGCATGACTCCGGACTCATGTCGCTGTTTTACGGGTGTTGGACCCGATTCAAGCCTTTTGGGCTTGAACTCATGTGTATTTGGCAAACAACATGCGACGATAGACCTATGGGCCTAAAGCATGCGAACAATCACAAACAATTATTTAGATCAAAGGGAGCGGGGAAGGGCGATGATCGTGAGCCTATGCGCTTGGGCTCACGATCCGTTACATGTGGAAATAAAGAAAAGACGGGAAGCCCGCACTTCCCTCATGTACCTGAGATGACGGTTGATGCCGCTTCTCTCTGAACCAACGGTTTTTTAGGCCGCGGTAGATCCAACCCGCGCGGTTTGTTACACGCGCCTTCAAGCTTTCTATCTTTGAAATATCGCTTTGTCGAAATTCCATGAAGCTCGGTTGATTTTTTTCATGCAAAATTAACACACCAAAGGAAGACGATATTCAGAAAATTCCAAAATACATGGGATGATTTTGAAATTAACTGGTGAGTAAGAATGATTACTCACCGGGCGTTGTGTGGCCCGTTGATGTTGATCCTTCATGATGTTGAAAATGGATGTCTGGGGCGTTGTATAGCCCGTTGATGTGGATCTTCCGTGATGTCGGAAGATGGATGTCTGGGGCGTTGTGTGGCCCGTTGATATTGATCTTCGGTGATGTCGAAAATGGATGTCCCTTGGTAATGAATTCCTCGTTGTTTTACATGTAAAACAAGGAAATGGAAGAGATGTGCAAAGCCCTAATAAGTAACGATTAAATCAACATGTATTTAATCGCACTGAAAAGTAAGACATGACTTACCGTTTAAGACGATGGAATTGAATCATGGTTTCGTCGAATTCGTCCGCGTATAGTTTCGCCGTGTTTGTTTTCATGTAAAACAAGGAAAGTTTTCATGTAAAACAAGGAAAAAGGACAGAAAGCAAGGGTAGTATAATAATGTCAGTTAAATTTAGAAAATAGTGAGGCTTATCTCACGTTATTGAAATAATGTAACTGAATCTTCAATATTTTCAATAAAACCTTGGTTTCTTTACCGCCTGGGGAAGTCAGAACTGACCATTTGCTACTTGAAATGCTCACCGTCCCGAATGCTCAATAAAATTTGTAACATGTACTATTAATGTGAATTTTATAAAAATGATGAAACCTGCTTTCTAGACGAGTATACGCATTAAGGAATGCTTAACGATGCTTTACAAAAATAACAAATGATATAAATTGCATCAGGGACCAATTGAAGTAATATCACGCGAAATGTTGTAATAATTAAAGTCGAATACTAACGTGAAGGAGAAGCCAAAATCACGTGCCAAATGGATTGTCGTTTTAAAGTAAAAAAAATAAAAAATAAAAATAAAAACAAGATAAAAGAAAGAAAGTAAAGAGAGACAGAAGGGAGAGACGTTTACCTCCTGGGTCGAAGGCGACGAGCGGCCGAAGGCAAAAAGGGGCTTTACCACATGGGGAGTAGGTCACGTCGGGGCCAATTGAAGCTAGGGGGAGAAGGCGCTCGAGACCGCCGGAGCTTTCGCTGTCGGGTGGCGTTGTCCGAGCTAGCACAGATCTGGGTGCGGGAGGAAGCGGAGGGCTGCCACCACGGGCTTTGGGGACGCCAGGGGAGAGTCGATCCGCCGCTGCGGGAACTTGGAGACGCCGGGAGAGGAGGATCCGCCGCTGCTGGAGCAGATCCGGAGCTGGGTTTGTCTGGGTGCGCCGAGCTGGCCGTGGGAGATCGGAGCATTGAGATGGGAGAGCCGTCTTGGGGCTAGGAGCGTCGAGGAGAGCAAAGTCGCCAGGGAGTTGGAGGTCGCCGGAGTAGGTGGAGTTGCCGTCTTAGGACTGGAGCTTGGGGGCGGCGGGGGAGGCTGAACCGCCGTCATGGGTGGTGCCGGGAGAGGCTGATGCCGAGGGAGGAGTTGGTTTCGCTGTCGCCGTGGAGCTGGAATGCCGGGAGGAGGGCGATGCTGTGAGCTCGACACCAGGGGGTAGACCCGCAGCCGCCGTACCTGGAGACACCAAGAGGTGGGTTTCGAGCTCACGGCTGCCACGGTGTCTGGGAAGGTCGCCGGAACTGCCGTGGGACTGCCGCCGCGAGTTTGGGGACGCCGAGGAGCCGAGGTCCACCGCTGTGGGTTCAAGAACGTCGCTAACTGGCGCTCCGTCACAGCTGGGCCTAAGGAGGTCCGGTGTACCGCCTCGAGGCTGCCAGTCGGGGAGCTGGAGTTTGGCGCTCGGGCTTGTCGAGGACGCCGGAGAGAGGGAGGAGACCCTTCGCTGGTGTCGGATCTCTGCTGCTTGCTGAAACGCCATGAAATTGGGCTGCTGCCGCGTCGTTAGACATGGGAACGTCGGGAGAACGGGGCTGCCGCCATTATGTTTGGGAACACCGGGGCGGCTGGTTGCTGCCGAACTCAGTGTCGCCGGAGCTAAGGGGTGGTGCAGGAAGCAGAAGAGTCGGAGAGGCTTGTGTTGCCTGTTCCCTCTGCGACTAAAGAATGGTTGAGGACCCCTTGTCTCCAGGGGATGGATGGACGCTGGTTGTTCAGCGGGCATCGGGGAGCTGGGACGGGAGCCGCCTTGGGGCTGGAGTCTGCCGCCACCGGTGAAAGGAGCACCGGGGTTGAGTTGCTGTTCGTCGGATTTGGAGGTGGCGAAGAACGGGTTTCGTCCCTGTCGAAGCTGAAGGCTTTGCCGCTGGAAGGGAGTCGCTTTGGGGCTGCCCGCTGTGGAGCCTGGGAAAGGCTGATGAGGGGACTGAGTCTGCTTCCGTTGTGGCCAAGTCTGGGACGACTGAGTGCGCCATTATGAGGCTGCCAGTGGAGGGGAGTTGGAGAAGGGAGTCGCTTTGGGGCTGCCCGCTGCCTCTTCCGCAAACGTCGGGGAGCTGCGATGTCGAGGCTGTGACTTGAGGTATGACATGTCCTTTGCTGTCCCTGCTACCGTTGTTGACTGTTCTGTCTTGGTTGGTCAGCGAGGGGGTCCCCGTTGACGTGTTCTTCCTCTTACCTTGGCGAGGAGGTCGCAGGAGATAACGGGATAGACGATGAGGTTGCCCCCCCCTCCTCCTCGCGAAGAGTGCCAGCACCCCCCCTCTTATCTTCCCACGGTGAAGTGATGGCGCCTTGGGCCGAGTGACTTCGATCATCCCTGCAGAAAACGTCGGTCTAGGAGTGTGCCCTCCCCCCTTCTCTCGTTTGGAAAGCTGGGGGATGCAGGAGGCTATCTTCTGCCGTTTCCCCCGTTGGACGCAAGTTGTCCACTAGCCATCCAGGTGAATGATGACACTAGTAAGTTTTATCTTTTCTTGTGTTGAGGTCGTCAGGATATCTTCATTGCAGATCCGATTTTGCCGAAATTCCTTGGCCAGGTGTGGATCAGAGGTTGAAGAAGAGGTGTTGTCACTTCCTTTTTTGGGGGAATTATGATTTGCTGTAAGATTTTTGTCGGGAAGAAATGAAATGGGTTTGGGTGCGTTGTGGGCTTGCTTTGTGGCTGAGCTACTTTGGGCTCTTGATTTGGGTTGTTTTTCTTTGTCTTGCTCGACCTCCTTTGGTTTAGGCTGAGTTTGATTTTTGGTAAGTGAAATTGAATCGCTGTCGGGCAGAGGATGGGCAGCTCGGTTGGTGGGATCGGGGAACACTTGGTTGCCGACTTTGCCAGAATTGTAGTGGCTGCTGGCTGCGTGCGAGGGTGATGGTCAGGTAAGTTGAGCCTGAGCATGCTGGGATTGTTGTGGCTGTGGCTGTGGCCGTGCCTAGGATGTCAGTAGGTTTGTACCATCGCCTTGCATTTGATGTTGTGCCTGAGATTGATGCTGTTGATGTGGCTGCTGCAACATGGATTGTGCATGCTTGTAAACCGAAGTTTGCTGACTTCATCGGGGGTTGGAGACGGCAGCCGACTGGACTGTGGCTGGTTGCCTGAAAGCAGATGTTTGGAGCATATTGCAGCGGCGTTGGTTGCAAGGTATTCTACTGCGACTGGTGCCTCTTGGTCTCCACTTTAGCTTGTGGGAGTCTACGCAGCCAGTCGTTCGTAACTGACGCTGCGTTTGTGGCATTTGCATCAGTTGTAGCTGCAGCGAAATACGCCGGTGCGGCTACGAGACATTAGTTCATTGCTGTGAAGTGTTGGCTCGCTGCAGGTCGCTGGCGTGTCGTTGAGGGAGCGCTAGCCTGTCGTTGCAGCGGCGACTGACTTGCTGATGCGCTCGGTGGGCTTCATGAAGTTCAAAGTGCAGCCGTTCTGTTGTATGCCGATTTAGTGTATTGTCTGATCTGTGTAATGTTCAAGTTTGTTCCCGAATTTCCTGTTGTAAAGGAGCTAGAAACCAATGTTAGCAGGAGAATCTGTAAATGGTTCACGGCTCCATTATCAATAAAAATATCAAGATTGCTCCTCATGTTTTATTTGTTTTCATCCTACGGTCGAATTTTAACTTTGCAAATTAAATCCAACGAACGAAGTCAAACGAGTAATAATAATTTGAGGTATTACAGTTTGCCCCTCCTTGTGAGGGAATCTGAAAAGATTCTCTTACAAGGATGTCAGGAATACCTCAAATTATTCTTGGTTGACATGTGTCATAGAAGCTCATCAAGGAAGTCATTAATCGCAATGAAAACAAAAACAACAAAAAAAATGTACATGCACATTATGCTTCGTTTTGTTTTCTCTTTAAAGGCATGTTTCCAAGCGAGAGCAGAGAAGGTTTGTTGATTCCTCTCGCGTTTCACTCTTATTTCTGAAAGCCATTTCAGTTGGATTTCGGAATTCCTTTGACTTGGATGCTCATGTACCGGTCGAAGGAGACTTTACCTAGGTTATAATGTGGCTTTGGCATAAGGCCTTTAATATTGAAATTTTAAATCAATTGTTTGAAAGAAGGAATTTAAGGACCTTATCGAAAGCTACTGGATCGTAGAGGTTCCACCATTCAAGCAAATTCTCCATCTACCAGACAGCAGGCCCGTTGAGACGCGCCGTTGGGGATTGATGGTCGATCCACCGTCCAAGCGAATTCTCCATCTTTGGAAATCTGTTTTGGGGAGTGTCTTGTCCCTGTTTTGTCCGGGAGATAGCACCTTTGCTTTTGCGGCCTTTCATGTCGGCCCTGGTGCTTTAATTTGCTCTTTTATTTTCTTTTTGCGCTTTGCTTTTGACGACCTTGGTCTTTGCGCTGATTTTGCTCTTTCTTCGCTTTCATGCAGGGATTTGTCCCATTTTATTTCTTTTTCTTTGCTTCGTTGGAGACGCCTTGGACTCTTTGAGGATTTATATTTCTTGATGGTATATGAGGATTTGCCCCATTTTCATCCCCGTTCATCTTTTTAGAGCTGCTTTGGACTCTTTGACGATTTGTACGTCTTGCAGAATTGGTGGATGTTTTTGCCCCTGGGTACAAGTCAACTGGCAAGCACGTCTGTTGATGGTACTTCTTCGCTTGAACCTTGAGGAAGTGTCGCCTCTGTGGTCCGTTGTTTCCGGTTTCTAGCTACAAGTTCTCCTTTAACCTCAATGTGAGGCGGTCCTTAGACTCAGTGGGAGTAACGTATATAGAAACTTCGACTTTGGCTCGGAAGGGGTTAGCAATGGTCAATGTTTTGTGTTTTGGATAGAGAAGAAATGCTCGATTTCATCCCGGTTTAGAGCATCTTTTGTCAAAGGATTCGTTATCCGCCTGAATGCTTAGGTATGAATCCTTACTGTGTTTGCGCTCATCTTTCTCGGTAAGTGTTTAGGGATAGGCTTGCCTTCTCCACTCTCGCTCAGAAGCATTTTTATTGTCAAAAAATCATTTTAAATTATATGCGAATGAGCGCATGAATGTTTAAGAAATGACTAGGTTTAGATACTCAAACCACCGAAGTGCTCTTGTGCAAACTTCGAGGGGAAAGTGTTTGCACTTTCATGCCCCAGTCATGTTCTTTGATATTAGAATCAAACGGCTTCCACCCGACCACCCACGCCGTTGCCTAGGAGTTTGTACCGTACTGTGCGGAGTCCATGTGCCTACACAGTTGACAACGGACAGAGACGAAGTTAGCTCATGTACTTCGACTCTCGCTTAGGGGAGATAACAATGAAATGAAGTAGCCGCTGGGGAGATGAGATAGATATGTCTGTCTCAATGATAGTTCTGGAAGAATATGCTTGTATGTTCGATTCTTGTTGAGGAATGCGATGCATGTAATAAACTCCAGCTTGAACGAAGGCAGGACTCTAGCTGGGAAACGGAGATACGAATCCATCTGGGGAAATATAAGAAATTTTGTTAGAGAGCAGTGTAGATGATACTCCCTTTCGGTATGATCATCTTTGGTGATGACAAAGGTACTTTCGAAGCTTTGGTTCGAAATTTTCCACCCAACCGCCCGCGCCTTTGTCCATAATATAGGATGTTCATGCACCTATGTTAGGCAAAGGACAGACAACAAGTGAGCTCATGTAACTTGTTTTCTTTCAAAGTAAGAATGAAATTTGTTCATGTCATTTCATTTGTATGAAAGGCGAAGTAGAGTTTTGATACTTCCCTTTTGCATGATTTCATCGTTGCATCTTCGTCCGGTGGAATCGAAGGTTCGACGAAATTGCTACAAGCTTGATGTCTGTTGTGTAAGGATGCTCATGTACCTATCAAACAGATGGCTAGAAACAAGGAAGTTCTGGTAACTTGTTTCGGTTAGAGTAAGAATGAAGTTTGCTCGTGTAACTTCATTTATATGAAAGGTGAAGTAGAGTTTTGATACTTCCCTTTTTGTGTGATTTCATCAATGCATCTTCGTCCGATGGAATCGAAGGTCTGACGAAATTGCTACAAGATTTTGACTTAAAGGTTTGCCACCCTGCCACCCTCGCCTTTGTCATAGGAGTTTTGCACCATACGTGTGAGGAGCTCTTGTACCTGCCCACGAGACAAAGGACGTAAGCGAAATGAGCTCATGTAATTTCACTTAGCTTGATGAAGAGAGTAATATTTGTATGATTCCCCCTTTTCATGTGTATTCTTAGTGTTCTTTGCCCCAGTTGACTTCCTGGGATATAAAGAAGTTTGCTGACGAAGATTGTTCTGAAGCGTTGGTTTGAAACTTCATCGTTTGTCTTTGTTGTCTGCTTAAGACGCTCATGTATTTTCATGTAATTTGTTGTCTTGTTGTCTTGTTGATCATGAGTGTTGTTTCGAAGCTTTGATTCGAAAGTTGTCTTGATTGGCATGATAGGATGTTGTTGTATCTTCTCGTCTGCCTAGGTTGTTTATGTGCCTATGAGACAAGCCGAAGGGCAAAACAAGTAAGTTCGTGTAACCTGTTTTGTAAAGAAAGCATTTGTTAAGGAACATATACTCCCTTTCATGTTATTTGCCATTTTGTCAACTGAGAGTTATCCAAGATTGCTCAGTCTGGTCCTAGGATTGCTTGGAGATATGCCCTAGAGTCGCTCGGAGATATGTCCATGATCACTCGGAGATTTGCCCCAGGATCGGTCGAGGATTTGCCTCAAGATCGCTCGGAGATTTGTCATAGGATTGTTCTCGTGTTGTCGTCATCATTGTTTTACCAACGAAGGCTGTTTCGAAACTTTGGCTCGAAACGTTTCCATCCTACCACCATCGCCT
The DNA here is from genome assembly GCA_029817715.1 of Melastoma dodecandrum. Taxonomy (NCBI): domain Eukaryota; kingdom Viridiplantae; phylum Streptophyta; class Magnoliopsida; order Myrtales; family Melastomataceae; genus Melastoma; species Melastoma dodecandrum. The sequence continues at coordinate 4,946,479 of JARUPY010000472.1, read as the reverse complement.
TCGTCGTCTGCCTAGGATGTTCACGTACCTATGAGACAAGCCGAAGGGCAAAACAAGTAAGTTCATGTAACATGTTCTGCAGAGAAAGTATTAGTTGAGGAACGAATACTCCCTTTCATGTAAATCGTCGTTTTGGAAAAGAAGACTTCTCCAGGATTGCTTGGAGTTTTACCCCAATATTGCTTGTCTGCTTAGGGTGCTCCTGTACTATCATGTTGTTCTGTTGTTTTGTTGACAACGAAGGATATTTCGAAGCTTTGGCTCAAAATTGTTTCAAGACTTTGGCTCGAAACTTTACCACCCTGCCACCCACGCCTTCGTCAACATGCGACAAGGGCTAAAATGAGTGAGCTCATGTAACTCATTTTTGCAAATAAGGAAGTATTGATTAAAGAACGAATACTCCCTTTTACGTGATTCGTTGTCTCGGAAACGAAGATTTATCCAAGATTGCTTGAATTTTTGCTCCGATATTGCTCGGAGCTTTACCACCCTACCGCCACGCCTGTTGTTGTCTGCTTAGGATGTTCATGTGCCTATGAGACGAACATAGGGCAAGAAACATGTAAGCTCATGTAACATGTTTTTTCTGCAAAGAAAGTATATACTTGGCAACGAATACTTCCTTTCATGTTGTTACGTGCTGACAATGAAGAATATTTCGAAGCTTTGGCTCAAAATTGTTTCAAGGCTTTGGCTCGAAACTTTACCACCCTGCCACCCACGCCTTCGTCAACATGCGACAAGGGCTAAATGAGTGAGCTCATGTAACTCATTTTTGCAAATAAGGAAGTACTGATTAAAGTACGAATACTCCCTTTCATGTGATTATAACATTGAAGATCATTTGCGTTGATTGTTTGTAGCAGTTCCTCTTTGTTACGAGATTTGCTCTTTTGAATGGCGCGATTACATAGGTGGCGCGTTGTTGTAGCACCTTGTGGCGGGCATGGGTGGGCATCTAGTCATTCATGCGGTGGGCCGATGTGGATCGACGGGTCGCTCATGTAAGGGCTAATTCTCGTCTGTCTTCGAGGCGGGAAATCTTGAGACGAGCTCTTGAGAGTCGAGCTTCTGTTGGATTTACCGTTTGGGTACCTTGGAAAAGTTCAAAGGGAGTTGCCCCTTATACTGGAATGTATTGTTGGTGCAGTGAAGAAAGCTAACAACAAGACGTTAGTTAGAGGATTTTTCTTCCTTGTCTGGATTGCCCGATGTTGAGGATCGGGAATTGGGGGATTGTCCTTGTCCGGATTGCCCGATGTTGAGGATCAGGGCTTGGGTTGTAAATTGGGGAATTGCCCCTATCTGAATTGCCCAATAATGAGCGGAGGATTATAGTCTTCTTCTCCATAGTGAAAGAATCTGGGAAACACATTCCCGTTTGTGCCGAAGTTGGGGCGACTGGTGTTGTAATAAGATTGCTTCTGCTTCTTTGGAACAGTTGTTGAATTAATGGGGGCGTGAAGATCTTTGAATTTGACCTTGACATGTTCGTGAATAGTTCTTTAGGCTCGTCTTCTACCTTGATGTTGATCATGATCAGCCTTTTTAAATGTAACTTCCTTGGGGTCTCCATGTCATCGTGGATTCGGGCTCTAAACCTTGGTAGATGTTGGGTGATCTTTGGTTTTCATGTTTGACTTGCTTTAGTATATGTTGAGGAAGCTTTGGCCTTTGTGTAGTTGAATGTGTAGCCTTGGGCTTTGGTAGGAGAGCAGACCTTAGCTTTTTGTTGTTGGATGCTTGACTTAGGCCTTGGCAGTCGTTGATGGATCCATGGCCTTCATGTGGTTGTACGTCTGGTCATGACTTTGGTTTTTGATAGTAATTGGGGAATCCTTGCTTTCTAAGTGGTTGTTCATCTAGCTTTGCATTTAGACAACCATTGAGGACCCTTGGTCTTTGTGTTATTGTGTGGCTATGTACTTTAGCAGCCGTCGAATAATCCTTGGTCTTCGTGTGATTGAATGTTGCTTTGGTCCTCGGCAACCGTTGAGGAATCCTTGGCCTTCTAGTTGTCGTGGATTTATTATATCTTTCTTGCCCCCAATCTAATTCGAGGAGCCATCTTGAAGAATTAAAACCTGAGAAGGAAGCAGAAAGAGAGTTAAAGTTAGCATCGTGTAACAGTGTAATCAATGCATAATAAATTTGTGATATGCTTAATCGTATTCATGTATGCCTAGGAGAATACATTATGAGAATGCAATTACAAATGAAATGCAGTAATGCAATGAAGCAATTACTGTGGATGACATGATAATGCAACTACTACAATTAGGCGGATGTTCCTGTGGTCATACGAATGTAGAAATGCAGTAAGCGATAAAATAGGTAGGCAATGGAGAAAAGAGGATTCTTGAAGTCCTCTGTGATTAATTCAAATGCTGCAAAACTAGCAATATTAGTTTTACAGTTTATCGCAGACAAAGAGTACCTGACACTTAGCTAAGTTTGTCACTTAGCAACACGCAAATGAACGTGCAGCGTCTGGTACCTGTAGTGAGCAATCAATTCTAGACGCGGATGGAGGCTTCTAAGACCTCCCTCGGACTAAGGGAGGCGGGTCCCGGTCCATAGCCTACAAGCCGCAGGAAGCAGCGAGGCCGTGCCTTTCGGTGACCCCCTAAACATCCTAGTCCCGGGTATAGGGACTTACCTAAGTATGCCTAAGAAAGCAGTAAACAGACACGGACATGGGTGCAGACAAAAGGCACCGAGCCAAACAAGTACATGCGCAAACAAGAACTCCCCTCCGCATGTGGACGAGTGTGAAGACGTTTCGATGAAAATCCACACGCAGAGCTCCCCAGCGGAGTCGCCATCTGGGATGTACGCGCGCCCTCCGGCCTAGCGCGCGATGCGGCTCCGACGACATGAGGATCCGGGCCCGCTCCCCGAGGCCCAATCCGGTCGGCGTCGCGACTCGAGCGTCGGACGCTGCGGAAGGGCACCGGGTTGAATCCTCCCTTGTTTCCCGAGCGGATCTGCGGGGCGTTTCGCCGACCGTCTCCCGTCCTTGAAGGCGACGGGCGAAAGGCTGTGTTAAGACCTCGCTTGGGAAATTCCGGGAGGATCCAGGAAGCGGCTCGTGTCGCCGTTACCCATCCAAAATGGCTCCATTTTGTAAAAGTGTTGTTGTTTAACCTAGGTAAACTATTACGGAGTCGCCACCGACTTTTATTTTTAAAACTGTTAAGTCGGAAAAACAGCTGGTTCGGGGATTTCTACTTACTAAATCTTTACACTCTAATCATGCGAAGAGGTGGCGTTTGCTCCAAAAGAGTTTGACTTTTGGTTAACGGGCGTTAGACCCGATCCGGGCATGACTCCGGACTCATGTCGCTGTTTTACGGGTGTTGGACCCGATTCAAGCCTTTTGGGCTTGAACTCATGTGTATTTGGCAAACAACATGCGACGATAGACCTATGGGCCTAAAGCATGCGAACAATCACAAACAATTATTTAGATCAAAGGGAGCGGGGAAGGGCGATGATCGTGAGCCTATGCGCTTGGGCTCACGATCCGTTACATGTGGAAATAAAGAAAAGACGGGAAGCCCGCACTTCCCTCATGTACCTGAGATGACGGTTGATGCCGCTTCTCTCTGAACCAACGGTTTTTTAGGCCGCGGTAGATCCAACCCGCGCGGTTTGTTACACGCGCCTTCAAGCTTTCTATCTTTGAAATATCGCTTTGTCGAAATTCCATGAAGCTCGGTTGATTTTTTTCATGCAAAATTAAAACACCACAGGAAGATGATATTCAGAAAATTACAAAATACATGGGATGATTTTGAAATTAACTGGTGAGTAAGAATGATTACTCACCGGGCGTTGTGTGGCCCGTTGATGTTGATCCTTCATGATGTTGAAAATGGATGTCTGGGGCGTTGTATAGCCCGTTGATGTGGATCTTCCGTGATGTCGGAAGATGGATGTCTGGGGCGTTGTGTGGCCCGTTGATATTGATCTTCGGTGATGTCGAAAATGGATGTCCCTTGGTAATGAATTCCTCGTTGTTTTACATGTAAAACAAGGAAATGGAAGAGATGTGCAAAGCCCTAATAAGTAACGATTAAATCAACATGTATTTAATCGCACTGAAAAGTAAGACATGACTTACCGTTTAAGACGATGGAATTGAATCATGGTTTCGTCGAATTCGTCCGCGTATAGTTTCGCCGTGTTTGTTTTCATGTAAAACAAGGAAAGTTTTCATGTAAAACAAGGAAAAAGGACAGAAAGCAAGGGTAGTATAATAATGTCAGTTAAATTTAGAAAATAGTGAGGCTTATCTCACGTTATTGAAATAATGTAACTGAATCTTCAATATTTTCAATAAAACCTTGGTTTCTTTACCGCCTGGGGAAGTCAGAACTGACCATTTGCTACTTGAAATGCTCACCGTCCCGAATGCTCAATAAAATTTGTAACATGTACTATTAATGTGAATTTTATAAAAATGATGAAACCTGCTTTCTAGACGAGTATACGCATTAAGGAATGCTTAACGATGCTTTACAAAAATAACAAATTTGCATCAGGGACCAATTGAAGTAATATCACGCGAAATGTTGTAATAATTAAAGTCGAATACTAACGTGAAGGAGAAGCCAAAATCACGTGCCAAATGGATTGTCGTTTTAAAGTAAAAAAAATAAAAAATAAAAATAAAAACAAGATAAAAGAAAGAAAGTAAAGAGAGACAGAAGGGAGAGACGTTTACCTCCTGGGTCGAAGGCGACGAGCGGCCGAAGGCAAAAAGGGGCTTTACCACATGGGGCGTAGGTCACGTCGGGGCCAATTGAAGCTAGGGGGAGAAGGCGCTCGAGACCGCCGGAGCTTTCGCTGTCGGGTGGCGTTGTCCGAGCTAGCACAGATCTGGGTGCGGGAGGAAGCGGAGGGCTGCCACCACGGGCTTTGGGGACGCCAGGGGAGAGTCGATCCGCCGCTGCGGGAACTTGGAGACGCCGGGAGAGGAGGATCCGCCGCTGCTGGAGCAGATCCGGAGCTGGGTTTGTCTGGGTGCGCCGAGCGGGGCCTGGGAGATCGGAGCATTGAGATGGGAGAGCCGTCTTGGGGCTAGGAGCGTCGAGGAGAGCAAAGTCGCCAGGGAGTTGGAGGTCGCCGGAGTAGGTGGAGTTGCCGTCTTAGGACTGGAGCTTGGGGGCGGCGGGGGAGGCTGAACCGCCGTCATGGGTGGTGCCGGGAGAGGCTGATGCCGAGGGAGGAGTTGGTTTCGCTGTCGCCGTGGAGCTGGAATGCCGGGAGGAGGGCGATGCTGTGAGCTCGACACCAGGGGGTAGACCCGCAGCCGCCGTACCTGGAGACACCAAGAGGTGGGTTTCGAGCTCACGGCTGCCACGGTGTCTGGGAAGGTCGCCGGAACTGCCGTGGGACTGCCGCCGCGAGTTTGGGGACGCCGAGGAGCCGAGGTCCACCGCTGTGGGTTCAAGAACGTCGCTAACTGGCGCTCCGTCACAGCTGGGCCTAAGGAGGTCCGGTGTACCGCCTCGAGGCTGCCAGTCGGGGAGCTGGAGTTTGGCGCTCGGGCTTGTCGAGGACGCCGGAAAGAGGGAGGAGACCCTTCGCTGGTGTCGGATCTCTGCTGCTTGCTGAAACGCCATGAAATTGGGCTGCTGCCGCGTCGTTAGACATGGGAACGTCGGGAGAACGGGGCTGCCGCCATTATGTTTGGGAACACCGGGGCGGCTGGTTGCTGCCGAACTCAGTGTCGCCGGAGCTAAGGGGTGGTGCAGGAAGCAGAAGAGTCGGAGAGGCTTGTGTTGCCTGTTCCCTCTGCGACTAAAGAATGGTTGAGGACCCCTTGTCTCCAGGGGATGGATGGACGCTGGTTGTTCAGCGGGCATCGGGGAGCTGGGACGGGAGCCGCCTTGGGGCTGGAGTCTGCCGCCACCGGTGAAAGGAGCACCGGGGTTGAGTTGCTGTTCGTCGGATTTGGAGGTGGCGAAGAACGGGTTTCGTCCCTGTCGAAGCTGAAGGCTTTGCCGCTGGAGGGGAGTCGCTTTGGGGCTGCCCGCTGTGGAGCCTGGGAAAGGCTGATGAGGGGACTGAGTCTGCTTCCGTTGTGGCCAAGTCTGGGACGACTGAGTGCGCCATTATGAGGCTGCCAGTGGAGGGGAGTTGGAGAAGGGAGTCGCTTTGGGGCTGCCCGCTGCCTCTTCCGCAAACGTCGGGGAGCTGCGATGTCGAGGCTGTGACTTGAGGTATGACATGTCCTTTGCTGTCCCTGCTACCGTTGTTGACTGTTCTGTCTTGGTTGGTCAGCGAGGGGGTCCCCGTTGACGTGTTCTTCCTCTTACCTTGGCGAGGAGGTCGCAGGAGATAACGGGATAGACGATGAGGTTGCCCCCCCCTCCTCCTCGCGAAGAGTGCCAGCACCCCCCCTCTTATCTTCCCACGGTGAAGTGATGGCGCCTTGGGCCGAGTGACTTCGATCATCCCTGCAGAAAACGTCGGTCTAGGAGTGTGCCCTCCCCCCTTCTCTCGTTTGGAAAGCTGGGGGATGCAGGAGGCTATCTTCTGCCGTTTCCCCCGTTGGACGCAAGTTGTCCACTAGCCATCCAGGTGAATGATGACACTAGTAAGTTTTATCTTTTCTTGTGTTGAGGTCGTCAGGATATCTTCATTGCAGATCCGATTTTGCCGAAATTCCTTGGCCAGGTGTGGATCAGAGGTTGAAGAAGAGGTGTTGTCACTTCCTTTTTTGGGGGAATTATGATTTGCTGTAAGATTTTTGTCGGGAAGAAATGAAATGGGTTTGGGTGCGTTGTGGGCTTGCTTTGTGGCTGAGCTACTTTGGGCTCTTGATTTGGGTTGTTTTTCTTTGTCTTGCTCGACCTCCTTTGGTTTAGGCTGAGTTTGATTTTTGGTAAGTGAAATTGAATCGCTGTCGGGCAGAGGATGGGCAGCTCGGTTGGTGGGATCGGGGAACACTTGGTTGCCGACTTTGCCAGAATTGTAGTGGCTGCTGGCTGCGTGCGAGGGTGATGGTCAGGTAAGTTGAGCCTGAGCATGCTGGGATTGTTGTGGCTGTGGCTGTGGCCGTGCCTAGGATGTCAGTAGGTTTGTACCATCGCCTTGCATTTGATGTTGTGCCTGAGATTGATGCTGTTGATGTGGCTGCTGCAACATGGATTGTGCATGCTTGTAAACCGAAGTTTGCTGACTTCATCGGGGGTTGGAGACGGCAGCCGACTGGACTGTGGCTGGTTGCCTGAAAGCAGATGTTTGGAGCATATTGCAGCGGCGTTGGTTGCAAGGTATTCTACTGCGACTGGTGCCTCTTGGTCTCCACTTTAGCTTGTGGGAGTCTACGCAGCCAGTCGTTCGTAACTGACGCTGCGTTTGTGGCATTTGCATCAGTTGTAGCTGCAGCGAAATACGCCGGTGCGGCTACGAGACATTAGTTCATTGCTGTGAAGTGTTGGCTCGCTGCAGGTCGCTGGCGTGTCGTTGAGGGAGCGCTAGCCTGTCGTTGCAGCGGCGACTGACTTGCTGATGCGCTCGGTGGGCTTCATGAAGTTCAAAGTGCAGCCGTTCTGTTGTATGCCGATTTAGTGTATTGTCTGATCTGTGTAATGTTCAAGTTTGTTCCCGAATTTCCTGTTGTAAAGGAGCTAGAAACCAATGTTAGCAGGAGAATCTGTAAATGGTTCACGGCTCCATTATCAATAAAAATATCAAGATTGCTCCTCATGTTTTATTTGTTTTCATCCTACGGTCGAATTTTAACTTTGCAAATTAAATCCAACGAACAAAGTCAAACGAGTAATAATAATTTGGGGTATTACACCCTTCCCCCTATTTCCTTCCGGCTAACATCCGTAACAACCTCTTCCTCCTCCACGGACCGTGACGAATCGAAAATGCCTACGACAACCCCCACCGTCCTCTTCCTCCTCCTTCTCGCATGGCTCGCGGTTGCCACGGGACATGTGGTTGCCGTCACGGGGGACAGAACCAACTACGCGTCTGCCCTCAAAGAACCTGACATTGGGCTCTCGATGGGATTCAGGGTACAGAAATATACCTGAACCGGTGACGTAGAAATACCCGTGTGTGAGGTTGTTGGTTGCCTACGTGGAAATATCCCTATATGTGATCGGACTGGTGACGTTAGCCATCGTTTCTTCACGTCAACGGTTCGACGGAATTCGTCAATGAATGATAAAAAAATAACTCTGGAGATATATTGATAATATCGTATAATAAAAAAGATAGTATATTTACTTTAAATTTATATAAAAGAGAGGAATTCAAAATAAGACGTGACAGGCGCGAGCGAGCTGCCAAGCAACCAACGGTCCGTCGTACAGGGCAGACGCACCCGCCACGAATTACTTTTTTTAATTGAAAAAAAGTTAAAAAGGGACATCATCCACGTCATCAAGACTCCCAAACTCCTATTTAACCACAGAAATTCGTTAAATAGTTTCTGCCTGTCCGATCGAACGAATTCGACGGTCCCGATTTCGTCACCAACATCGGGATCCTCTTTCATGGGATGCGGGGGGACACGTGTTTGGTTTTCATTGGGGGATAATTTTCGCGGGATGAGGGGTTTTGGGGACAAACGAGAAAAAAAAGTGTGTGTGTGGGTGGGTGGAGACGGAGAGGGGGGTTTTGGGGGATTAGATTGGTGACCCCACGGACTTTCCCCATCTTTTTACCAATTTGCCCTTCCATGCCCTTTCCCCATCATTAAAAAATACCAATAAAAAAACAAAACTCCCACATTGTTCAAATCATGACATGATGCTGCTTAGTGTTGTTGCTCCCGGGGGGTGGGGGGTTGTGGTTTCCCTCGGCCAATTCCATTCCATCCTTCCCGTAAAAAATAAAATAAAATAAAATATCATTTGATTCTTGAAATACAATAATCTCTGGGGGTTATTTTGGTCAATCCATCCCCACTGGGAAAAAGAAGAACTGCGCCTCTGCCTGCCTTTATGCCCCTCCCTTCTCCCGGCGTCTGGTCTGGTCTGGTCTGGTCTATGGAAACCTCCAGAGATTCACCCACCTCCCGGGGTCTGCTCTAATCTCTGTCCCTTTGCATCGAAGCATCTCCAACGATTTTAATCCCACCGACCTACCCCTTCCCCATATCTCCTTGATTTCCCCCCCCCCCCGAAATATCGCCCATCCTTCTTTCTTTGCCTTGTTTTCCGGGTTGTTTCCAACCCTAATTCCTCCCCCGGACGGGACAAATCCGGTTTATCTCGTCGCGGATCCGGATTTCTTGTTTCTTCTCGACGTGAGGATTTGTGGGCGCCCGCCAAGTTCGTTTCTTGGATGGCCAACGGTGCAGACGCCGAGGATTTCGTCGTTCTGTCGCAGGTGCGGCCCGGTTTGAAGCGGGAGTTCGCCTTCGCGCTCAAGGCACAGTCCGAGTTGTCCGGGTCGTTGGGACGGACCCGGGGCGCTCGGAGGACTCGGAGCGGTAGTTTGGCGGATGGCCGGGTCGGCAGTCCTGATCGAAAGCGTGGGAAGCGGTTGAAGTTGAGTTCTCCCGACGTTGATGTGGCCGTGGAGGCGGTGGTCGGGAGTAATGCAGTGGCGGATGGTGCGGTTAGCGAGGACGAAGCGAAGAGCGATATTGTTAATGGTGAAGACACGGGGAGCGGTTGTTTGGGTGATGGAGAGAGGGGAAAGTTTGCGGAGAACAGCGTTAAGAAGGAGGTTTCGGACGGAAAGAAGGGGATTGACAACGTCTCGGTGGACGTGGAGGATTGCGGAGTGGTGGAGGAAGTACTCGCCGATGTGGTTGGTTCAGTCGAGAACGGGAATGCCAATATTGAGGAAAACGCTTGCTTCAATGGCGTGGAGGAAATTGATAGAGGAGTGAAGGCTTGCGGTAAGGTGGAAGTAGTTTTGGCATTGAATAGCCTCTCCGAGAAAGCAAAAATTGCCCGTGCTAAGGAGGACAAGGTAGCTTCATCACCGGTGGGCTCGGTGGTTGTCCCTATTAGTGTGGCTGAGGTGTCTCCTCAGAAGTTTGTGAAGAGGTTTACTAGGTCAGCATTGAAGTTGAAGGACAATGTGGTCAATGTAGATTCAGTATGTGTGAATATAAATGGCAGGAAGCTTGAGCCTTCTGGAACATCAGTGAAGCTAGAGATGAAGATGTCGAAGAAGATTGAATTGAAGAGGCCATTTGCTTCCTTGAAGGAATTTTTGGAGTCAGGGCTCCTCGAAGGTTATCATGTGACTTATTACCGGTATTTAAAGGTAATGTTTTCTTCAGTTTGCCTAATTCACGAAAAATAGAAGAATGTCTGTATTATATGTCCGTTTGGCTGATGTTTATTTGGTTTTAGGGGACAAGGCAAAAGGGAAAGGGTCTTGAAGGAATAATCAGGGGCAGTGGGATATCATGCTTCTGTGCCGAGTGCAAGCCAACAAACAATGTGAGAAACTTTGTTTAGATATGACTATTGTGCTGCAGTCATTTTGCACTTCAGATATGTAGCCTGACTGATGGTGTTGTAGGTGGTTGCTCCCACCTTGTTTGAGTTGCATGCTGGCAGTCCTAATAAGCGCCCTCCGGAATATATTTACCTTGACAATGGAAGAACACTACGTGATGTCATGAATGCCGTGAAGAATTCATCGGTTAACACAATGGAACAGGCCGTTCAAGCTGTTATTGGTTGTGACATCCTCAATACATGTTCCTCATGTCTGAGTTGTAGAGGTTTGATGACGATTCATTTCAAGAAAGTGCTTTTGCTTTGTTTTTTGACATTCACGAGTTACCTTTTGTTTTAGTCTTTTGAATGAAAAAATTTCTGGAGAATATCTAATGATTGCTTCTAAATGAAACTAGGGCTGATGCCAACGGTTGGCTTGGGCAACACCAAGTTGTTGTGTTCTCAATGTTTGGAAATGAAAGAATCCAAGACATCCCCTGTTACAGTAGCGGCTAAAGGCAACAGGTACTGATTCCATGCAATGCTTTTTAAATGTTTATTGGAGAAGAATATTGTTCTGTAAAAGGAATTGCTCTACCTGCGGGAAACAATTTGGACGTCTTTTGTCCTTTTCTCTAATTGGTAAACTGTTGAGCAGACTGCCAGAAAATGTGGATCTGAAACCTGTTGTGAAGTCCTCTGCCAAGCCAGCATCGTCAGCAATGCCAATTGATGCAGGGCCTATTGTGAAGACCACTGCTAAAACGACATACTCAACCTTGCCGATTGGGAAGACCCTTGCTGAAGCATCGGAGTCAACCTTGCCAATTGTAGTAAAGACTGAGTTAACTCCCTGTGCTGAGCCGACAAAGTTACATGCAGTTAGCATGATTACAGGGAAGCTAACGAGAAAGTGAGTACATATATAGATAATTGTTAGCACTTTTAAAATTATTTACTAGTTTTTTTGTTGTTAATTAGACTATTTGTTCTGGCTTCTGCTAATATTTGCCATTCTCGAAAGGGACCTGAGGTTGCATAGGCTTGTTTTCGAGGAAGATGTACTGCCTGATGGAACAGAAGTCGCATATTATGCTCGGGGACAAGTATGGAAAGGATAAACTATCTTCATTTTACAGATGCTTCTCGTTGTGGAATTCTAAATTCAGAAGGTGGTTTCTTTTGGGCAGAAAATGCTGGTAGGCTACAAGAAGGGATTTGGTATAATATGTTCTTGTTGCGATTCTGAGGTATGGCTGCTTTTACTGCCAGATATAGGTCTATCCTTTTTTTTATAGTTGGATAATCCTTCTATTGATGTATGTGAGTAGGTTAGCCCATCACAATTTGAAGCTCATGCTGGTTGGGCTTCGCGCCGCAAGCCGTGAGTTCTGATCAGTTCTTTCCTTTTCGGTTCAGTTCTGTGTTTTTTGGCAGCCTATATTCCTTACATGTTACTGGGGAATGAATGCTGGATGAGATGTTGAAATGCTGTGGATATGCATTTGACAGATTCTTGACATCCATCTGATTGTTGTGGATTTGCAGATACCTGCACATTTACACATCAAACGGGGTTTCCCTTCATGAGTTGGCAGTGAATCTGAATGAACAGCGATCCATCTCTAGTAAGGAGAGCGATGACGTTTGTTCTGTTTGTTTAGATTATGGGGACCTCTTATGCTGTGATACTTGCCCACGGACTTATCACTTAGGTCAGTTTTTCTTTTCTTGGGCCTGTTTATTATCTACTCATATTCTATATCTTTCTACTTTTTCCTTTTGAAATTTACATAGCCCTTCTTGTCTCCCCATTGCCTTTTTCTCATTTCGGTCTTTTACAGATTGTATACATCTCCGAAGTCTTCCTCAGGGAAGTTGGAGTTGTAGATACTGTGTGAACTTACGCCAACAGGAAAAATTCGTGAACATCGATTCTTTGGCTGCTGGAAGGGTTGCTGGAGCTGATCTAATTGAGCAGATCACAAAGAGATGCATTCGCATTGTTACCCCGCCCGCGACGGAATTTGGTGGATGTGCTTTGTGCAGGTGGGAGACAAATGTTCGTAACGAGCAGCATCGATTGGTTGACGTCAATCAACTATTTTCGCTTGTTGTTGCAGGGGCCATGGTTTTACCAGGTCTGGATTCGGTCCTAAAACGGTCATCATATGTGATCAGTGTGAGAAGGAATTTCACGTGGGCTGCCTGAGGGAACATGGAATGGCATATTTGAAGGTTGGATTTTTCTGCTCGACTTGGTGATTATCTCATTCTGGATTCGCATAGTCCTGTGAAGTATTTTTCTGATGTCATTTTCACTGACAGGAATTGCCCAAGGGGGATTGGTTCTGTGGTACAAACTGTGATAGAATAAACAGTGCACTAAAAAGATTAGTAGCTCACGGGGAAGTGAAACTGCCCGACTCTCTTCTGGATGTTGTAAGAAAGAAACGAATGGAAAGAGACACACAAAGTTCATCGGACGTGGAAATCAAATGGAGGATTCTTAACAGTAAAATGGATTCCTCTGATGAATCTAGACAGCTCCTCTCACATTCGATAAAGATCTTCCGTGTGGGTAGCCTTATCCTTGTGTCCATTCTTTGGATTCTTTCTAGCCCAGTCGTGTCTGATGGGGCAGTCAGTCCTCAAGACGGGCAACTGTCCTAATTATTGTCGTACTATCATTTGCTCAGGATCGTTTTGCTCCTATTGCCGAAACTGCTGCGAAAAGGGATCTTATTCCAGCCATGGTGTATGGGTGAGTGATCCGTGTCTGATGGAGATGAAATTTTGCAGTTCCAATCAACCCTTTCCTGCCCAAGTAGGCAATTTATGAGACTGAGTACTCTTTGATCGACATCCTTGCACTTCTCCTACAGGAAGAGCTACAAAGGTCAAGAGTTTGGTGGGATGTTCTGCATAATATTAATTGTAAAGTAAGAAGCTTCACCATCTACTCTGTATTTCTAGTTTCGATTATCTCTTGCCCAGGTTCTCTAGATAACTGGGATGACTTGCATTTTAGCCAAGCAATCGTGTCAGCTGGACTTCTGAGATTATTTGGCGACAAGGTGGCAGAGCTTCCTCTGGTTGCCACCATGACGGATTGCCAAGGCCAGGTGAGCCCCATAAACACCTTCTTAGATACTGATCAACATTATTGTTCTCCGAATTGTTCATGCAAAAAAATGCTTTGTAGGGCTACTTCCAATCTCTATTCAGCTGCATTGAGGGGCTTCTTCATTCCCTGAACGTCAAGGACCTCGTGCTGCCAGCCGCAGAGGAAGCGGAATCGATTTGGATCAACCGATTCGGTTTCGGCAAGGTGGAAAAAGAGGAGGTGCGTGTGCCGACTTTCTCCAATGCAGTTTCATTTTTTTTTTCCATGTCCTTAGGTCTCGACAGTTCAGATCAACTGACTTTACTATTCTCTCATTATCTCCACAGGCCAAAGAGCTGAGAAGTAAGTGCCCCATGATGATCTTCGAAGGCACGACGGTGCTTAAAAAGGCAGTTCCCGCCATCTCTGATCCCAGCACGGGGGAGTTGAAACCGTGACGATTCGATTAGTTCCTCATGGTGTACAGGGTAGGCTTTTTTGGGTGTATAGGTCACAGCAGGGATGGTGCCGCCCTGTGTGCGGGGCTAGATAGATTACCATAGACAGTTTACAATCGTTGTCGATTCACTCAAAGATGGAAATAGAGTTTTAGGAGGTTTTAGTTAGGTACCAGAGCCAGAGTGGTCGCAATGGCTGGATTCTGCACCTGCGATTTCGGCCACTGTTGCGACCAAGTTACTCCTTTTGAGCTGCCTGCTGCCCTGTCGAGGAGGGGGGAGGCAAAGAATAGTTGGGTAGATATTACTTGCTAAAAGGTTTTTTACATTCGAAATAATTGGAATATTGTTTGATTCGACGAGATTTAGAGGAGAAATTCAAAAAAGGGAAAATCCGAGAGAGGGTCTTTATTTCTGAAATCGGCGGGAGGGATTCAAAACATTAGAAAAATTCGAAAGAGATGGCTTAAAGCGGAAACCCCTTAACTTGTTCAATGACCGTTCTGCCCTCGCCACTGCCTCACCTCCTCGTTCTTCCCTTCCTTTTTCTTCTTCCTGTTATAATTGGGGTGGTTAGAGATCGCCTTCCGTTAGGTTGGGGGTGAAGAAGAAGAAGAAGATGGGGCAGATCCAGTACTCCGAGAAGTACTTCGACGACACTTATGAGTACCGGTAAAATCTCATGCGGCCGGCTGTTATTCTATTGGTCGTGATCGTTTTTCTTAAATGGTGAATTGATGTTTCTAGGGTTTGTGTATTTGAACAGGCATGTGGTTCTTCCTCCTGAAGTGGCCAAGCTTTTGCCCAAGAATCGGCTCCTTTCCGAAGTGAGTTGCGCTCTTTGATTTGATCGCGGTTGTTTCCTCGCTTCGATCCGAGTCGTGTTGTGGATGTGGCGCGTGCAATTATTTTGGCGTTGTTTTGTCGTTTGTTGCCTTTGGGGCGGGTGGGTATTGCCGCTTGGGATCTTCATTCCGCTGTATAAATTTGATTCTCTCGTGAGGAGGATTGTTGGGTTTCGCCGTTTTGTTGGTCTGCTGCTGCATGTTCTTTGGGATGTGAGGGAGTGAAGATTCTTATGTCACGAGTGAAGGTTCTGTCAGTGCCTGACTTCGATGATAGAAGTTGATGAATTTCCCAAGGTTTGTGTCGGTGAGACACGGAATCATAGGTCAAGGCTCTTTGATCTTATTCTTCCATTTTAGGAATCTCTTTTGATTTCATAGTGTTGTTGGCCTTTGTCCTGACCGTGTCTTGGCAGGAGTTTGCACTCAGTTTATGATTGTGTTATTTGTGCTGGTGGTGATAGTATATGCAATTCACAACCATTCGGATATTAGTTTCTCCTGTTCTTACCGTTTCTGTCATTTTTTTGACCCGTGACGGTGGGGACCCGTTTAAGAATGAATGGCGTGCAATTGGAGTCCAGCAGAGTCGCGGGTGGGTTCACTACGCGATTCACCGTCCTGAGCCCCACATCATGCTCTTCAGGAGGCCACTGAACTATCAGCAACAGCAGGAGAGTCAGGCCCCACAGGTTGTCGCTGCCAAGTAGATTTCTCACCGATATGTAGGGGTGAGGCAAAGCCCACCTTTTGTTTGGGTTGTAAATCTGCCTAGTAGTTTAAGTTTTCTGGTGAACTTGGTCTGTCCTCGGCAATTCCCAGTTTCTGGAAGTGACGATGATTTCTGTCAGGTAATGCTTGTGTGACTTTTGCTGAAACTCCATCTTACCAAAAGATGAGTCATATCTTGGTGATTCAAGAAAAGAAGGGACACGTTATTGTTACTGCTGAGTATGGTAGGAAATTACGATTATTTGATAAAAAAAATTAATGAAATACGATGAAAATTTTTGAAAATTAAGAAAATTAGAAAGAAATGTGGTTTTTAATTGGGACACAGTTCGGAAGAAGTATATCATGGTATATTTGTGTTGCGGTCGGAAATTGCGTTTTATGCGACATTATTTTGTAAACTTTTTTTAAAATCTAACAATATTTTCATACAAACCTCCACGTAAGGCATTCCGACATTATTTGTTGATTGGAAAAGAAAATTAATAAAAATGTAATAAAACCTTAACAGAACAAAAAATCAAACTGGACTGCAAAGCCGTCTGGGAGTTTTATAATGATTGAACCACAAGATTTTAAGACAAATTTCCCGAGTTAGGTTTTAATCAGAACTCGGAATCATCCTAGACGAACCCTTTTCCGACCCCCCAAAATAGCGAGGACGCCTCTCGAGTGAGCCTATCGATCGACGGTACGTATCAGCCAACTTCTGCTTCTGGGATGAATTGGGTTGTTGAGGCATTCCGGTGGGAACCTTGGAAGGCGAGTTGCAACTTGGTGCTAGGTTTTGGAGATCGATTGATGTTTTAGTTAATTTGATGGTGGGTATACCCTATTGTGATCCAGGTTGTTTATAGAGGGATTGGGTTAGTGTGTTGTTGTTCTTCACTAGGGTTGCTCTTGTTAATATTGTTGGCATCTTCAGTAGGATTTTCAGCTTGTGACCGTCAATTTCAGCTTGGTGTTTTTGGCTGTTCCTGTATGGGCTTTGGTTTTCTGTTTTCCCGTGTCTGTATTTCCCTTCTTTTCAGGAAGGGATGGGTTGGGTACTCGTTTGAATGAAATCCGGCATCTTACTTTGCTTCTTACCGGAGCAGTTGTTTTACATTTTACTGGCTGCTGTTGCATACTTCATGTTTCATTTGCTGAGATGGAATGATGCAAGAGGAAACACACTATATATTTCCTGATTGGCGTGCCTATGTGAATTTCATATGGTTGGATATGATTATTTACCTGATTTCCTCATTCCTGTCTGTGGACTGCACACAGCTTCTAAGATGACCCGGGCACGGAACATTATCGTTGCTTCTGGGTTACTCACCTTTGCCGTTGCAGGCTTGGCCTTCCCCTTCTACATGGCGTAAGTCATAGTATGTTTTGCCTGGGTTTTTAGATTTCTCTTTTCTTGCGGGCGTGTGGATGTTTTACGTTTCCTGTGATGTCCAGGTCCTCCAAATCAAATCCCGTGATCGATTCGTCGAAGCCGCTCCCACCCCAGGCAACATTTCGTGGACCTTACATCAATACGGGGTCTCGGGACATTGGACCTGACCATCAAACCTACTCGAAGAAATGATATTCCCAGACAGCAACTCAGCTCTGCAGCTCTTTTGAACTATGTCTGCCCTTCTACGCCCAAATAGCTAGAACAGCTGTAAAACCAGTCCGTGTTCATGGAGCAACAACTGGTTCCCAGGTTGAGAAGCCCCTTGAGTACTTCCCCTTTTGCAGAGGCAAACCTTTCAGTCCGGACGCCCATGGAGGTTCCAGCGATTAATCTATCTGCTTTCCCTTGTTTTGTGAAAGCACAGTTTGTTCCCTATCAGACTTTCTCATTAGAATGTTCCTTCAACATTATTCTGTTCATTTGGGATAATTACCATGGTGAATCCGGATAAAACTCGGACAAACATTTGTAGCTTCCATTCGCTGAAACTGGAAGAGAAAAGGGTGATGTTTCTCCTACTGGTGAGGTTTTGTCTGTCAAACAATCGTTCTGGACTGCAATTATCTGACAATCGGTGTCAAGAAGATAAACCGGCAAAAAATTCCACCACAAAGAAAGGGTAGGAACCGACAAATCTCGGTTTTTGCTGAACTTGCCAGAAAGGAAACGAAACGTGTTCGACTCTCTTTCTAGAACTATCTGATTCGCCCATCTGCAATAAAATAACATTAACCTTCCGAAACTACTCTGACCATTAAAAAAAGGCCGCTTTATCAAATACATCCCCAAGTTACAAAAGTTTTCAAATCTATCCTCAAGTTTAGGAAATATCTCTTTGTGTCCTAAACTTTGACCCAATTTTCAAAAACATCCATCAGAGTCCCAAAGTAAGAATTTCTGAATGGCTGGAGAAGGAAAATCTTCGGGAAATCCTTCTGGGACTCCATCAAGGTTGGAGTTCGTTCCAGAGGCTAGATTGTCTCCTTTTGGAGTTAGCAAGAGTATAAATGATATTTTAACTCAGCTAACTATTCAAGGGAGCAATGAAAGTCTAGAAAGCCGAAACCAAATGGCAAGAGAAGTGGGCTCCATTGTAAATACAATGTTAGACGCTCTGGAAAGAGAAAGAGGTTTGAAAAGGCCTGAAGCCGAGGCGACCTCTGGACTGGAAAGTACTACGGGAAAACCAGTCGAAAGATTGAATCCGGGAGGAAGAAATTCCAAACAGAATCAAGGCAAGAGTGTGGATAAAATGTATAGGGAGTCAGTAGCTCCTTTCATTTTAGACTCACAAAAGCGAAGTACAAACTTGAACTCCCAGAGTGGGGAGCTGGCAAAAGACCTTAGGAAAGCCTTAGGTCTGGCAGAGGATAACCCAGTTCATTTAGACAACAGAACGTTTAATGAACTGGTAACTGCGAAGAGGGAAATTTACAAGCCCGATTATCCTCATCGGACAAAACAAGAGTTTGTCCCAAGGGATAATGTATTAAAGCCAATAATAACCCCTGGTGCTTTTCTAGATATTGATTGTGAAAAGCACGTATCTGAAAAGATAGATGAGTGGTTATCACTTATTCGGATGACAGCGTCTGCAGGAGGAATACCTCCTGGAGCAGTCTACGAATTATGTGTAGTGGCCCTCATGGGTGTAGCGCAAAAATACTGGAAAACCTTAGTGGCACACACAGACATTAAGGAAAAGATAGATCAAGCGCTGACGGTTGATGGAGTATTGGCAATAATAGCTGATGCCCTGAAACGAGAGTTCTGTGGTTTCTCATTATCCACGGAGACGGTGGAAATGGAGCAGTCATTGACCGCTCTAGTTAAACTACAGATCTGTGATATGTGCTGGTTTGATAGCTACGTATGTGAATTCCAGAAGTATTATTACAATCTGGATGTAGTATCACAACAGTTCATATTAGGAACCTTTTTTGCAAAACTTCCTGAACCTTGGCCGGAAGTGGCGCAGAAGGCCTATGAATTACTTCTGAGTGAGGAAAAGATTGTCTCTGGACTCGGAGGTAAGATTCAGGCGGTGAAGTACGCAATGCGCAAAGCATGTACTGAGCTCCAAGTAAAGGAGGCAGCTAAGAAGCTGCCATACTTGAATAAGAGCTGTTGTTCTCAGATAGAGTATGTTCCTGGAAGGTATGGATGCGATACTCGCAATACTCCAGGAGACTCTTTAAAGAGAAGGAATTTTCCTCGAAAGAGGAAGTTTGTTGGGTACAACAAAAAGAAAGTTTGGCCCAAGAAGGACTTCCAGCGTAAGCAAAAGGAAGGTCCTGCTTACAAACCAAGAAGGTTTGTGAGGAGAAGGGATAACCTAAAGGATAAAGATAGAATAGATGCTTTCAAGAGAAAGCATGGCAGAGAACCTAAATGTCCTAAAGGAAAACCTTTGAGCAGTTGTAATTGCTGCTGGTTTTGTGGCTCAAAAGACCACAAAGCGGATAGTTGTCCGAAGAAGAACCAGAGGAGAGAAAGACTCCGTATGGTCTTCCTGGATAACAGGAGTGAGGAAGAAGTCCTTGCTTACGAACCAATAGATGAGCGAGAGATTTCCGACTTAGACTCGGAAGTAGAATCGATTTATGAGATTGTGTCTAATTATGATACAGCCTCAGATGATGATTCAGATTTCTGGACCGAACATCTGTTCATGATGCGAGCAGTAAGGGAAGGAGATGGAGATGAGTTGGTTCCTTTGGAAACAACGAATCAGGTACTGGAGGAAACCCACCAGTACGAAGATCCATCCCAGTCAATTCTGGAATGGAGGTTGCCAAATGTCAATGCAAGAGAAATTTATGAAATATCGAGATTTAGGTTTCGATCCACCATAGATATATCGCAGACCGAGGCGACGGCACAAGTCACGAGCACTGAGCTTGAGACTTTGGATATCCCACTCTTGAATGTATAACGCATAAGAGATACCATGCGTAACGCGAGAGGTGTATATAATTATATACACATTGGGTTGATCCAGATAGGATTAGTCCCGCTGTTTCATTTACCAGCGGATAGTCCTGTGGTAGCAGCAGTGATCGATAAACGGTGGCGAGAGTTTAGAGATCAGCTGATATCAGGTGTACAGGCCAACCTTGCACATGGCCCTGTATGGTTCCAAGTCCATCCAAACTTTATGATGGCTTTGAACGA
The DNA here is from genome assembly GCA_029817715.1 of Melastoma dodecandrum. Lineage (NCBI taxonomy): Eukaryota > Viridiplantae > Streptophyta > Magnoliopsida > Myrtales > Melastomataceae > Melastoma > Melastoma dodecandrum. Next base: position 4,926,275 of record JARUPY010000472.1, on the reverse strand, counting down.
TCGCTGTTTGGGGACGTCATTGACCTTAAGAATCAAGTCGATGAATATGGATCGTATGAATCCCCAGGCCAAGTATTTGGCGTATCACACTAGGGTAATTTACCGATTGGTAAACACCACTAGTCCTGGTGTGAGGAACATCTCTAGACTTACAGAGTTGTTCGAGGAAGGTCATAACAACTACCAACAGTTCCATAGGCGTGAGGTGAATCCACTGGAATTAACCTGGCCAAGGAGTTGGGTTATGACTGAACCTGGTAGTAGTTCTAGACCCATTAGTGCGGCAAACATCCGACAAAGGGGTAATGAAATTACTCTCATGTTAGGAGATCCGTCAAGGGTCAGTGAAAGAGCTGATAGGCATTTGCCTATGCTTAGCGAAAGGGCTGACAGGCATTTGCCTGTGAGGATACCAATTCTGAGAGAGCCGTTCAATAGAGCGCCCTCTGAAGTCTCTTCAAGAGCTAGTGATGTGGGAGAAGACGTAATAGTCTCTCGACCAGAGGTTGCAAGTGCACCTCCACTAATAGAAGAGATGTCTCGAAGATCTGTTGATTCAAGAGCCCCGTCGCAACATACGGGTAGAATCGTAGGGTATAGACAGGTATCATTACCAGTCTATGAAGACCCTGTAGATCAAACGAGAGAGGAGTCTATAAGGATGTTAAGAGTAACCAATATTGGTAGCTCTTTATCTGAGATTCCTGAAGTTTGTAAGGTTATCGAGCAGATAGCCAGGCAAAGGTCTATTGAGATAGACGATATCTGGAGGATGATAGAACCATCCCAAAGTATGCCTGAGAATATCAGATTTAGTGTTAGGAAGGAAGACATGAGCACATATGTGGCTATAACTTTCAAATTTCCTGGATACTATGAGTATTCGTTGGATACGTTGATAGACACTGGGTGTAGCATAACTTGTGCTAGACTCAATGCTCTACCAGATGAGTGGTGGGAACCACTGCAGAAACCCATCCATATGGTTAACGTTGATGGTATGGCCACAATTGTTGGCCATAAGGCAAGCAACGTGCCTGTCTTTATTGGTGGACAAAAGTTCATCATTAAAGAGATTCTTGCACATCCTTTATTAGAGGCCGACATCATTATTGGTAACGCCTTTTTGAAAGGACAGAAGGAAAACCTTCCTTTTGTGCAGAATGAAAATGATGTTTCTATCGGAGGAGTAAAGATAAGTATTCTACAAGAGCCTAGACTTAGGTTAAAATTTGGCTTTTATCCGGTAAAACGGACAGAATACTGTGGCGATATCCCATGTGAAAGAGCTTTCAGAGTGCGAGCTCAACGTGGTGATATACGGTTGGATGAGAACGATTCATGGGAACAAACCCTGTTTTCTCCAACGAATACCAGAAGTTCTAGCTGGTATGACGACTTGTTTCCAAAACAAGAAGTGTGTATGGCTGTCAGGTTAACAGGAACGAAATGGGATAAGTTCCTAATAAAACTAGCTGATAATTTTAGTGATGATCCACTAAAGTTATGGACTCGAAATAGCCTAAAGGTTAGATTAGAGTTGAAAGATCCCGGAACCATTATAAGAGCCAGAAACATTACGTACACGGCTGAGATGGTAGAGGAGTTTGACAAACAAATTCCTGAGTTGCTTGGGAAAGGCTTGATTAGGGACAGTTACAGTCCACATTCTAGTCCTGCCTTTATGGTTATTAATCATGCCGAGCAGGTGCGAGGTAAAGCACGAATGGTTATAGATTATCGTCAGCTTAACAAAGCTACAAAGGACGATGGCTATAAGATTCCCACTGCGGGAGATTTAATTGACAGGATAAGTCTGAGTCAACCAAAATTCTTCTCTAAATTTGACTTGAAAAGTGGATACTGGCAAGTCAAGATGGAGGAAGAGTCGGTTCCTCTAACTGCCTTCAATGCTCCGTAAGGAATGTTTGAATGGCTGGTAATGCCGTTCGGTCTGAAGAATGCTCCAGGCGTATTCCAGCGCAAAATGGATAATGGTTTCAAGCAGGTCCGAAAATTTTGTGCGGTCTATATTGACGATGTGCTAATCTACAGTCAGACTGAAGATGAACACATGAGACACCTTGATGAGGTGACTGATGTCTTCCAACGAGAGGGCATGATTCTATCAGAGAAAAGGATAGAATGGTTTAGGGAATCAGTTAATTTTCTAGGCATGGAGATTGAGCAGGGAAAAATTAAACTGCAAAATCATATTGCTGAGAAAATAGTTAATTTCCCTGACAGACTTGAGGATAGAAAGCAAGTCCAAAGATTTTGTGGATGCGCTAACTATGCAAGAAAGTTTGTGAAAGATCTTTCTAGAGATTTAGGTAGGATTGCGAAGAAAACCTCTTCTACAAATCCTTGGAAATGGGAAGATGAAGACACTCAATCCATTAGAAGGATTAAAGCAAAGGTAAAAGATCTACCACAACTAGCTTTACCTTCTGACAAAGACGAGTTAGTCTTGGAAGTTGATGCTTCCGAAGAATTTTGGGGAGCAGTCCTCAAAATTAGAGGACGAAAACCAGAACCAGTGTGCAAATACTGGTCGGGAAGCTTCAAGGGGCATGAATTACGGTACCCGATACATGGAAAGGAAGTATTAGCCTTAAAATATGGGATAAAGGCTTTTTACATCTTTTTGGCACCGAAAGAATTTTTAGTGCGCTCTGACTCGACCTATGTAAAAAGGTTTATGAGTCTGAACCTTAAGGAAGCTAGACATACTAGGCTCTTAAGGTTGCAGGAATGGTTAAGCTATTTTAAATATGAGGTCGAATACATCAAGTCCGACCACAACATAATAGCTGACTCTCTCTCTAGAGAACTTGAAAACACCTCTCTTTCTAAAAACTCTGCAGATGGATCCTGCTGCAAAGAGAAAGATATGCTGGGGATGCAAGAAAGAGGGACACTCCCGAAAGGTATGTCCTAATAAGGGAGATGGTGAGCATAGTGATGCTGGTTCCATTTCAGGAACAAAGGTGGCAGTGCTCTGCTGGCAGTGCAAGCAACTAGGACATCGTTCTTACGAATGTCCCAAGAAGTTAAAAACTGCGGATTCCCAGAAGGGGAAGGCTGAACTCAAAGAGAAAGCAAAAGCTGACTCCGAGAGTAAGGCGAAACCAGATCTCCAAAAGGAGATGGCTAATCCCAAGGAGGCTGAGGCCAGATCTAAGGGAAAGACGAAAGAATCCCAGAAGGGGATGGCTAGATCTAAGGGAAAGGTAATAACCAATCCCAAGGAGAAAGCGAGAGTTTCCCAGGAGGGGAAGACATATCTGAAGGAGAAGGGTAACACCAACTTTGAAAGAGATGTGAAGAAAGATCTTCAAAAGAAGATGGCAGATCCGAATGAGGAAATCTCCAGAAGAGATGTGAAAATGGTAGATCTGAAAGATAAGGCAAAAGCCGAATCAGAGGAGAAGGCCAGGAAGAAGAGGAAAGTCAAGAGGCTTGGGTCTTCTGGTCCCAAAGGGGATGATTCTGTAAAGGATGGTCCTAAGAAGGATGGAAAGGTTGAAGAACCTTGGTGGTCTCCGTTGACCATGGAGCAGTTTAACTACTGCCGAAACCACTTAGCCAAAGAGCAGAAAATTTCCATTAATCAAGCTGTGAAATCCTACAAGGCTTTGTTACAAAGTAAGGAGGAACAGAAAGAGAATATGGAAACACAGTATGCAGAGGAAGAGGCTAAGTTTAAGGCCATAATAGGCGAGCCAATCCAAGTGGTAGACCCTGAACCAAGGGGAGAACCAGAGGAAGCGGCTGCAATGGAGTGTGAGCAATACTTCGACTTTGGAAGTGCTTACGCAGCATTGGAAGGTAATCTTAAAAAGAAAGAAAGCCTTGAGGAAGCAATTCCTGTAAGGGACTCAGTCAAAGAGTCTGGTGAGACTTCTCACGGTGATAGAGGTCACGATGGCAAGAGCCATGTTGGAAAAACCCAAGAGGATTTGGGTGGATCCTGGTTTTTTGATGAAGACTCATTTGAGGACGAATCCCTAAGTTGGGATGCGGCCGTGGTCTGTGGAGGACTCATGGGTGGCATCAAACATGATGATAAGCGCCAGATTGAGTTTTTTGCGAGAAAGACCGTTGAGTACATCAAAGATCTAGAGTATAAATTATCGATTATGGCTTCAGGTGAGGAGGAGCTGTCCCGAGTTGAAAAAGAAAGACAGCAGATATTCTCCACAACGATGTCTATAATACCGGGGGAAGTTAGAGATTATGACGTCCCAAAGGTAGTAGTGGACATGAGTGAATCCTCTCTTGAGGAAAACACTGTGCTTCAACCGTATCTACACTGGATATCGGGGAAGTGGCCGTCTCTGAGAATTCACTCAGATATGGTGGGAGTAGCAGCACCCTACGTGTATGCTGGGTTTGTAGACATACTGGAAATCGACAGATCCGATCCAGAATGTATGGCACCCCTGCCTACGTTGGTAAGGTATGTACTCGGATGCCTAGGCTACGGACCAAAGTATGCCACGGCGTTGATTACTAGCACAATGATGGAGGAGGAAGACCATCCGCAGTATGGGAAGGTGATACTTCAAAATCTGCAAGTATGGGACATTCATCCATGTGAGAGTATACGTCTGACGAAACCTCAACGACAGGACGACCTCGATCAGAGAGGTTTATGGCGGAAATACTACAAGGACAAAACTGTCCGGAAGGCCATAAGGGTTGAGTTCCTTAAGGATGTGCTGGAGCATGTGTTAGCCCGCAAGGACGAATACTACGTGCTCTGTGACGGTATGATCACTGTCACGATTCTTCGGTCAAATTTGAGCCTCATAGATGAACAGGCAGGAGACCGAGGATGGCAGAGAATGCTCGACCTTCTGGATAGCTTCTGGAGGCGAGAGAACTCTGAGCTGCACCTCCGAACCGACACCTTCGAGGTTTGGAGTAAGATTGCTGATTTTACAGACAAGACTTTAAATCAGCAAATCGAGCATGATGAGAGAGCCCAACAAATTCTTGAAGCGGTCCAAGACCCACCGGGACTCTCAGAGAAAGAAGGAGTTGGCGAAACTTCAAACGCCAACAACAAGGAAGGAGTCTCCCAAGACAGCGCGCCAATGCAGACGGGAGAAGAAGGCTGTATAAAGTTAGACTAAGACATTTTTGTCGGTCATTAGGACCCCACTAACTTTTACAACAGTTTAGATTCCTTTTACTTTTGAGCTGGCAAACAGTGCATAGGCACCAGCTCTTTTGTGTATATATTCATAAGCCTTCTACCTCATTAAGGGGGGGGCGAATCGAATAGAGAAATTCTCTCTCAAAAACTCTGAGTAAGAAATCTCTGAATCGCTCTCCGAATACCTTAAGGAACAAAGAGTAAGGTGGTTAAAATTAATCAACATTGGTTAAGATTAACGGAAGGTCAGATCGAAATATCAAGAACCTTGCAGGGAGTATAGCCTTGGGCTGAAACCTTGGATGAGGAGTGTCTATATAAGACCCTCAGTGTAAGGGCATTGGAACGACACAGAAGAGCCTCTCCAGTTTGCGGATGCGTTCGCTGAATTCTCTAGTGTGAGAATTGCGCTACTCTTGGATCTCTATCGTTGCGGAAGCTTGGTGAACCCTCTGAGCAACCCACTGAGTTAAGGTATGATAAACTTTCCGCTGTGTAGTTTATGATAATCTTCATAATCTAATAAGATTTTGAAGGTGGTGCAAAAGCACGACAGTTGCGACAGCAATAGTCTTATGACTGATTGTCCAAACCCCGAACTCCTACATTTGGATCACGGTGTGGGCAAGGATTCTGCTACTGGACTTCTCAACATGGTAGTAGATCGACTGACAGGCCTCTCAGCGCAAATACTGCAGCTAATAGAGCTTGTAGATAGCTATTTTAAGAAATTGGAATAGCTAACTCTCTTGCAGAGTGAATTTGAGGAATATTTCCTTGAAGGTAAATCCAATCTTGGGTTTGCGGCGAGTTCGAGATACTCTAACGAGTATTCGAGGTTGGCAGAACGCCGGCGATAAAGACAATTCAAAAACTCTTCTTAAGTTCGATTCTTGTTAATGTTTATTGGTACGAGAGCAGCTTAAGAAAAATTAAGTTTTTCATAGTCTGAGAAAATTTTAACTTAGGGACTGAAGAAAGAAGGATAAAATTGAAACAGGTAGATAGTACAGGCCCCCCAGAAATACGGTTTAAACTTTCAGGCTAGATCGAAAAAAATAAGTAAAGTTGGTGACATATTTGATAATTAAGCCTTGAAAAAACAGAAATCCCCACTTTCCCATGGCGGCACTTCAATCCGTACCATGTTGCTCTTCTGTATTCCCCCAACTTCGCGGTTGATTACCCGCTCCCTCAAACCATCTCCCCCCTTTCTCCATGACCCACAACTTCCCTTTCCCCAAACGGTACATCAACACCTCAAAGTTCCTTCCTTTGTCGCCTCCGCGCGTGGCCGCCCCTCCGGCGCCGACTGGTCAGCAGGAGGAAGACGAGGAAGTTCGGATCGTGGACGAGACGGGCAACGAGAGCTCGAGCGATAAGTTCTCGTGGAGGGATCACTGGTCCCCTGTTTCCTTGGTGGAGGACTTGGACCCCAAGCTTCCTACGGCCTTCCAGCTGCTTGGAAGGGACCTCGTGATTTGGTTCGACAGGAATGATGATCAGTGGGCCGTGTTCGATGACAAGTGCCCTCTTCGGCTCGCTCCCTTGTCGGTAATTTCTCATCCTGTGCTGTCCCAGCGCTGCCCTGAGATCGTGTGCTTGTGGTTTTGTAATGGCAGGATGTGGTCATGGGAAGTGGGATCTTGTTGAATTTGCTGATATGGTTTGGCTTGATGTTTGATGTAAGGTTTCGTGTTAGGACAGTAAGAAGTTTGATTGTTGCTCTGATTTGCTACCGAACTGCATAATTTAATGTTTCTGCAGATGTGTCTGTAGGAACTTGGTAAAGGACTAATCGAGGTGAATCGTGTCGAAGATGAGTTTTTGTCCACCAGGTGAGACTATTTTTTCTGGTTTCAGATTCGACGAGGGAAAGTTTAACAGCTTCTTTGACGTGATATTTTAGAAGTGAGTTCGCAGCCTTGTTCCCTTGGTAGTTGATTGATCCAGAGAGAGATTGTTTCTTGTAGGAAGGAAGAATCGATGAAGATGGGAATCTGCAGTGCTCATATCATGGGTGGTCATTCAATGGTTGCGGGGCATGTACTAAGATACCCGATGCTTCTTCAGAAGGTCCGGAAGCGCGTGCGCTGAAATCACCAAGAGCATGTGCAGCGCGGTTTCCCACTATGGTCTCTCAAGGGTTGTTTGTTTGGCCTGACGAGAATGGTTGGGAAAGAGCTAAAGCTACTAAGCCTGCCAGGTAATTGAGTTGCTAATTTAACCGATATTAGTAATTTGTTTATGGTTGGATTTAGGGAGCCTTTTTATCGTAGGTTGCCCGACGACTTTGATAAACCTGAGTTTTCGACAGTAACTATACAGCGTGATCTATTCTATGGCTACGATACACTCATGGAGAATGTCTCTGATCCGTCTCATATTGATTTTGCACATCACAAGGTTAGAACTGGAGTTACCTCATGCGAATTTACTCGATCCTGTAGCCAACTGAAGAATGTGTGTTGCTGCTAAAGTCAAGGCCCTGTATTGTTAATTTCTCACGGAGGATTTGGTTTGTTTTTTCCTGTCCTAGTGACGACCTCTTTTGTGAATAGCTGCTCGAGCATTACCTGCCTAAATGAGCAT